>OV816027.1:94881711-96218639 GCA_929113105.1 Agrypnus murinus
ATGCAGTTGACGACATTTTTCTTTCTTAGTTTCTCGGCAAGTATCCCAGGCAGATTAAATTCTGAAAATTTGATACAGGTACACTATAACTATTTACAGAATCATGATACTTTAGTTCACAGGGTAGTTTATCTTTAACGTTAAAAGAAGTTTTTTTTCTATTACTTGTTTACCTACAGCAATCTTTTCATTTTGGGGACGTTTAAAAAAGTACGAAATAGAACTATAAAACAACACGTTTGACGTTTTATTTATATATTTCCATTGCATTGAATTTGAAGATTTCGCAAGATAACTGTAATCTATAAAGGGATATTAAGGACGGGATACTTCTCTGGCCAATGGATGGTGGCCCAAATAGCAATGGTCCCAAAAACGGAGAAACCGCCATCAGATGTGGCCTCATACAGACCTATTAGTCGTTACCCGTCAATGGTTTGTAAAAAATTGTTCGCCATGCGAATGTCGCCGCTATTTGACGAAAATCAGCGAAAGCCCAACTAACAGTTTGGATTTCGTCGACAATACGCTACAATCGAACAAGTACACATACTTGCATCAAAAATCAGGTTTGACCTGGAGACCAAAACATTCTGTTCAGCGGTATTCATAGACACAAGCCAAGCATTTGACAGGGCGTGGTATGTACGAGTATGTAGATCTACTCTACAACCTCAAGTGACATTTACCGTATACCTTCTTTCAAATCCTCACGTCATACCTCACTAAAAGATACTTTTTCGTGAAATATTCAGACTCCACTTCAGCCCTTCTATCCACAACATCTGGTGTCGCGCGACTGGTCCGACATTATACCTAATCTTCAACTAGAAACACGACAATAGCAACCTTCTTGGACTACATGGCAATACTGGCTTCCCATACTAATGCAGATATAGTTTTCAGAAACTTACAAACCACCTAAGCCTTTTTGAAAGATGATGGAACACGACGCATTAAAGCAAATATACAAAAACCAACACAGGCCACTTATACTACTAAAAAAACTACTTGCCCTCTAGTTCACCTTAACGGAAACTCACTACTCAAGAAGATTAGGTCAAATATCTAGGGTTCCACCTAGACAGACGTCTTACATGGTCAAAACATAATTGATACATACCACGCCCTGTCAAATGCTTGGCTTGTGTCTATGAATACCGCTGAACAGAATGTTTTGGTCTCCAGGTCAAACCTGATTTTTGATGCAAGTACTTGTTCGATTGTAGCGTATTGTCGACGAAATCCAAACTGTTAGTTGGGCTTTCGCTGATTTTCGTCAATTAGCGGTGACATTCGCATGGCGAACAATTTTTTACAAACCATTGACGGGTAACGACTAATAGGTCTGTATGAGGGCACATCTGATGGCGGTTTCTCCGGTTTTGGGACCATTGCTATTTGGGCCACCTTCCATTGGCCAGAGAAGTATCCCGTCCTTAATATCCCTTTATAGATTACAGTTATCATGCGAAATCCCTCATATGAAAGTTCCTTTAGGAGTTTTCCAGTTATTACGTCGAAACCTGGGGACTTCTTCGAATTTATTTCAGTTTCGATGACCTTACTTCGCGCTTGAAGGAAGTCCCGTATGAATTTTTCTTCTTCAATGGTAAGAGAGGCGTAAACACGATCTTTATGACGTTCTATAATGCAGCCAGTTGCTTTAGTTGATGTTAGGCAGTGGAAATAGTTCTGGAAATCTTGATTTCTCTGCTCATCTAATAATTTCTTAAACTCTTTGATGGCCCTATTAAACTACGTTTTATCGCCCGGTACGCGAGTAAGTAATCTGTCATTACTTTCTAAGAGCTCGTTTTCTTGTATTTTTTCTCGGATACGTATGGAGCAATACTGTTTTGGATTATTGCGGTTTGTTTCTGGGGTTACGTCCCATGCTGCTCCCTAGATTGATTTTATTAAGTACTGGGCAGATTCGTAGATATCGTGTTTATTTTTTAGGAGAAGATTTACATTTAGTTTAAATTTTAAAACTGATAAAAACAGCTAATTACGTACTTCAAATTCAATGCAATGGAAATCTATAAATAAAACGTCAAACGTGTTGTTTTATAGTTCTATTTCGTACTTTTTTAAACGTCCCCAAAATGAAAAGATTGCTGTAGGTAAACAAGTAATAGAAAAAAAACTTCTTTTGACGTTAAAGATAAACTACCCTGTGAACTAAAGTATCATGATTCTGTAAATAGTTATAGTGTACCTGTATCAAATTTTCAGAATTTAATCTGCCTGGGATACTTGCCGAGAAACTAAGAAAGAAAAATGTCGTCAACTGCATAGGGCTGCAGTTGTAACATATATAGAAAAAGCATTTTTCAATATAGGAAAGTCACGTTAAATCGGCGCTACTTTGACATCAGACCTCGCTGTTAAATTCTGGACGTACCTTATTGAAATACAGGCTAAATTAAAAGAGAGAAATGAGCTTTAACTAAACCAAAGTAACAGTATGAAAAACAGTTGGCCGTTGTGGTCACTCGCCACAGTGGGCCGTTATGGTCATTTTGGCTGTTGTGGTCACGCTCCATAGTTGGCCGTTGTGGTCATTTTGGCCGTTGTGGTCACTCACCCTAGTTGGCCGTTGTGGTCATTTTGGCCGTTGTGGTCACTCGCCACAGTTGGCCGTTATGGTCATTTTGGCTGTTGTGGTCACGCTCCATAGTTGGCCGTTGTGGTCATTTTGGCCGTTGTGGTCACTCACTCTAGTTGGCCGTTGTGGTCATTTTGGCCGTTGTGGTCATCGTCACCAGCGACGCCAATACATAAGCGTCGGTGGCCGTTGTGGTCAAAATGGCGGATGGGGTGGAGTTTCTAGTTGGCCGTTGTGGTCATGGTGGCCGTTATGGTCAAGTTTCGAGTTGGGCGATATGGTCAAATTGGCCGTTGTGGCTGTTGGCCGTTATGGTCACGGAGACCGTTGTGGTTATGACCACACCGAGGCTGGCAAGTTTGTTTGTATTATTGCTTTTAGAAAGAAAAGTTAGACGCAACATACTCTGCAGACTATTTTTCTGCATTTAATACACCCAATAATTAAATAAGTCATTTATTAAATTCATTGAAAAAAAATTTCATTTCAGATTTAATCTTTAAATGGAAATAGTAATCATTATGAACAAATAAATAACGGTAGGTAACCCAAAATAGTATATTAAGTGGAATTCTGTTATAAGTTGTAACCTCAAACTGATCACCGGGTGACGATCAGATGAGGGCTTTCCTACACAACTACTAAATGTTCTCAACTTTCATTGTATTATAAAAGCTCGCAATGAATTTAATTCTTACTTCTCAAGGCAGGCTTATAAAAATTGATAACTATAAGTACCAAATATTACAATCAAAACGTCTCTTTTTAAATTAATATTTAATAAAACTAACAATAAGAATAATTTATTAGAACAGATTTAGAATATCAATTATATTTATTATTCACTATGTGATGATGGATGATGAGGTCGTTCCCAACTTTATAGTAGAGTCAATTTTTGCATTAAGTTCTTATTTTTTACTATCTAAAGATAGAGACTTGAAATCTTTTGTAATGCCTTCAGTACTGGACCAATATAAAATGTTATATGTTTAAAATGGGGGCACGCCCCCTCGGGGGGTTGAAACCCCCATTTTGTACCCCTAATTTAATAACGCAACCAAATTGAGTGAAATTTATGTTGGGAGGGTTCTTGGAGTCGCTGATTATGAATCCAATGAGAAAATTGAAAAATTCAAAGTGGCGGACACCAAAATGGCGGTCCTAAAATAACGGCATTTGAAATTGAGAATGCGATTTACGCCGTTTCTATTGATTTTAGAGAAAAGCTCAAAGAGTCAAAAAGTGTTTAATATGTGATTTTGCAAAGTAATACACCATTTTGGTTACCTTATTATGTAATCCTTTCTCTCTGCCCTAGTAGTAGAGTAAATTTTTGCATTACGTTCTTAGTTTTTACTATCTAAAGATAGCGACTTGAAATCTTTTGTAATGCCTTCAGTACTGGACCAATATAAAATGTAATCTGTTTAAAATGGGGGCACGCCCCCTCGGGGGGTTGAAACCCCCATTTTGTACCCCTAAATTAATAACGCAACCAAATTGAGTGAAATTTATGTTGGGAGGGTTCTTGGAGTCGCTGATTATGAATCCAATGAGAAAATTGAAAAATTCAAAGTGGCGGACACCAAAATGGCGGTCCTAAAATAACGGCATTTGAGATTGAGAATGCGATTTACGCCGTTTCTATTGATTTTAGAGAAAAGCTCAAAGAGTCAAAAAGTGTTTAAAATGTGATTTTGCAAAGTAATACACCATTTTGGTTACCTTATTATGTAATCCTTTCTCTCTGCCCTAGTAGTAGAGTAAATTTTTGCATTACGTTCTTAGTTTTTACTATCTAAAGATAGCGACTTGAAATCTTTTGTAATGCCTTCAGTACTGTGTAAAATGTAATCTGTTTAAAATGGGGGCACGCCCCCTCGGGGGGTTGAAACCCCCATTTTACACTCCCAATTTAATAACTCGGGAAGTTTTACATCAACTTGAGCGAAATTCATGTTGGAGGGTTTTTGGGGTTGCTGATTATGAATTCAATGAGAAAATTAAGAAATACAAAATTTTATATATATTTATACATATATATTTTTAAATATAGTTTATTTAGTAGGTACTTATTTATTATTTTATTATTATGTTGTGAACAATTTATAAATATGACTGATGACATAATGCAACACTATCATTAAAAACATTAAAAAGTATTTTATATTGGTACAATGCGAGGGTTGCGCTGAAAATTGTTATTAGCAAAAAGACCGTTGCATTTTTTAACAAACAATCTTTATTGTTTTTCAAAATAATCTCCATTCAGACTAATACACTTGTGCATTATTTGAAACCACTTTTTAAAACATTCGGAAGATTCATTTTCTGAAAGGTCCTCAAAAATTCTTTGAAATTCTGTAACTGCTGCATCTGCGTTGGAAAATCTTTTACTTGGCATCATTTTTTTAACAGTTGGAAACAAAAAAAGTCGCACGGCGCTAGATCTGGGCTATACGGCGGATGAGTTACCAATTGAACTTCCGTATCTTTCAAAAAATCCAATGTTCTGGCAGCAGTGTGGGAGGATGCGTTGTCATGATGGACTAAGATGTTACGCAAACCGGTCCTTTGTCGACCTGCCTGTAATTTTGCAAACATCTGTGGTAAAGCCACTTCGCAGT
This sequence comes from Agrypnus murinus, assembly GCA_929113105.1. Taxonomy (NCBI): domain Eukaryota; kingdom Metazoa; phylum Arthropoda; class Insecta; order Coleoptera; family Elateridae; genus Agrypnus; species Agrypnus murinus. The sequence continues at coordinate 94,886,953 of OV816027.1, forward strand.
ACCATTCAGAATTAACAGTTCTGCGATCTTTAAGTGGAATAACAGCAACAGGACCACATCGGCGGAAAAAACAGCAATCATTTTCTTCTTGAAGCTTCTGCCACGAATTACTTTTGTGGGCAAGTCTTCATCTTCGAATACCCAAACACTAGACTGCTGTTTAGTTTCAGGGTCGTAACTGTATACCCAAGATTCGTCACTAGTTACAATGTATGCCACTTGCCTGGAAGCTCCTTCGTCAAATTTTTGCAACATAAATTTACACCAGTCTATTCGAGCCTGTTTTTGACTTTCTGAGAGCAAATGCGATATCCAACGGCTTGCTGGCTTTCTTACTTCAAGATGTTTATGCCAAATGGTATTCACCGCCGAGGATTCAATCTTCACTTCCTACTGAATCTCCCTATAAGTAATATTTCGATCGATTGGAATGAATCAAGCTTGCCACACGATCAACATTTTCTGAACAGGCAGCTTCTGCAGGTCTTGCTTCGTCTTCTAGCAGTTCTCGCCCTCGTCGAAATTCGCGGAACCAATGACTAACAGCGGATAATGGAGGGGCAGCAACGCCAAAATCTGCTATCAAATTTTCATGGCTTTGCTGGTATCCTAACTGTCTTTTATAGTCGTAGAAAATCATAGCTCTAAAGGCAGTTCGCGGAATGCTCATCTTAACTGAATTAAAAATGCACAACTACTTACCTTACAAAATTAACTACGTTTCACAAGAAATCGAAACGTTTGACAATTGTGGGTAACGAATGCCAACTAATGCGACATTCAATTGTTGCAATTGTTTCTAGCCAATTGAGCTTCCATGGCCTGCTACTAACTATTAACAGAGCATCCCTCGTATCAACATCCGTATGTCAGATGCGTTTGTTAATTCTTTGCTGGAACTTTTCGATCCTAAATTTATGATATTTGTGACGGTAGAAATTCCTTGATAGAAGCTCTTTCAGATCAGCAAGTGTATGTATATGTTGTATTATTAGCAACTACATGTTTCACTTGTGCCTATACCAATTCTATTGTAGTTAAATAAAATATCCTCGGTTGAAATGACCTTACCATAAAGCCAATCGATACTACCACTTTGTCAAACTTTATGTTGGCGATTTCTCAGATAGATAGATTAAGGTACGAGTTGCATACAAAGCTTTATGTTGGACTGCTATAATTAGTCTAATCAATTTAGAAAAAATAGCGGAAAGTTGAGGTAAGTCCATGGATTTTTGCATACGGTTTCCTTGTGGGTTATTAAACAACTCCTTAAAAGTCAACACCTGTAGGTGGTGAGCTCGAAGAAATAATGAGGATAAACCACGCCCCCTACCGGTTTTGTCGTTTTTCTCGGAAACCATTAGGGTTATCGAGATAAAGGAGGTTAGGTAAGATAAAGCTTATTTAAATCCCTACCAAAAGTGTTCGAATTTTTTTTCGTACTTCGCCTTCTTTCTGTGTTATCGAAGAAAGGAGATATGTCATACACGGATCAGCAATTTGCACCAGTAAATTTGCTCAAGGAACTTTCTGGCGTAACTTTTTATGGTCCCCTATTGCCATGAAGTAGCTAAGAAAAATTCGTTGAGAACCGGACGCGATCGTGGTACAGTCATCCTTTATCTTAGCATCTCTTCGGCAAAATCCATCAGGCGATATTATCGATATTCTTGATAGCAGTCGGCTGAAAAATTCGTATTGGCAAGTTAATTTTAGAAGAGTACCTGCACTACTGAATTTTTGAATCTAACCCAATATGCACAAGGTGTTTCGCCTTTTTTGATATCCTAATTTCCTTTATTTATAAGTTCTTGGTACCAATCATTACGCCTTAAAAGGAGAATTAACGGTACGTTTCAAGCAGTCTTTATGGAATGCTTCGTGTTTAGCTCTGATCAATCTTTTGCGAGAGTAACTAACGGATACACCAGACTTTAACTAGTTGATGAATATGACCTTAGACCAGCATTTCTGCCCAGGACAACTTAGTTTTAGCCCATGCTACTCGTCGTTTTGCAGATACTTGTCAGCGTTAACTATGCTGTTTATGAACTAAAATCTTCTTAATCCTCTAGATAAGATACAGCCTCAAATCATTATGTCTTGAGGAAACTTAACATTAAGCAGTTTTGTTCTAGTTTTACTCTCGCAAAAGAGTAATCAGAGCTAAATAAGAAGCATTCCATAAATACTGCTTGAAACCTAATGTTAAGTTTCCTCAAGGCGTAATGATTTATAGCTATATGTCAGCTGGAGGATTAGTAAGATTTGAGTTCATAGACGGCACAGTTAATGCTGAAAAGTCATTCACAATAATTATTGGTTGGTTAAATTTAAATGGCAGATTAATAACTAGAATTAAATATTAAAAATACCAAGAGCGATATTCTTATATCTTTTTACACGGAAATATAGATTTTATATGCATTCTTTTTGGCCTAATAAATACCCTAAATATAGAATAACCACTTTTCTTTGCTACAAGCCAAGATCGGTTTAGGTAGGAAGATAAATACATATATTCTTTTTAACACGTACCGTAAGGAAATTACAGACAAATTTTTAAATTTAATTAAAAATGAGATGGAACAAACTCAGCATTTTAAATTAGGCGACAATATTTACTGATTTTACTAGCATTTTCAGAATAATTAACATATTATACAGATTTACATCTATAATTATTAGTGAAACTAATCTAACTATTAATAATAATTAATTATTAGGAGTAATACATTTAGATTTTAAAGTAAAGTATGTGGCACTTAGCTATCAATTCACTAATCTGTCCCACTAATAGCAGGCTGTTAATATTACTAGCACAATTACCATTAAAATGATGAGAAACACCAGAATCTTAATCTAATCTAATTTTTCGTCTAAATTTAATTGATCTAAGCGGTCAAGCATTCGTTTAAACATTCTAGAAGGCAATGGAACAGCCAACAGGAAATAGTTAAGTTAGGGAGCCAGTAAATAATCCAAATAGTCTGGAGAAATAGTCTTACGAAGAAAACAGAACAGACATTTTTTATAGAAAAATTAATTATCTATCTATTTTATTTAAACAATTTTTTTGTTAAATTAATATTTTAAGAGTTATTACACTGCAATGTTTTCCTGTTTCAGTGAGATGTTAGCCGTTTGCGAATTATTTAGCAAAACTAAAAAGTGAAAACTTTGCTGTGTAATAACTCTTAAAACATTAATTTGCAAGCAATTAAAAAATTGTTTTAATAAAAAAGATAGATAATTTATTTTTCTACAAAAAAGTCTGTTATATTTTTTTTCGTAGAACCAACCGTTCTCGAGATGTTTTCAAAAACGGGTTTGTTAAAATGGCTACGGAAGCATACCCGTCTCCGTCACATCAAATTAGTTTTATACTGACGACCGACCACCTAACAAATTCCAATAATAGAATAGCATGCATTTTTGCTGATGATAATGAAAGCAAATGATGGCAACAGCGCCGGACCTCATGTTATACTTAAAACCTGTGTATAATTTGATATTGGGGCTCACTTTGCGATTAAATCGTATCTAATTATATGGTCCTCACGTCGTCAGTAGTATAGTGTATCCTCACTTGGTATTATTATACACAGCAAATAAAACTTTTTTAAATTCAAAGAAATCTGTGTATATTTGCGAGATACATAACTAGAACAAGCAAACAAGTGATGACAAAAAAATTTGCAAAGCTGTGACCATTTATAAGGGTGGTCCTCATTAACTATGGTTCATGATATGTCCTCACTTTGATAAGTGGCCGTAAATATATATATATATATATATATATATATATATATATATATATATATATATATATATATATATATATATATATATATATATATATATATATATATATATATATATATATATATATATATATATATATATATATATATATATATATATATATATATATATATATATATATATATATATATATATATATATATATATATATATATATATATATATATATATATATATATATATATATATATATATATATATATATATATATATATATACAGGGTTATGATAATGTAATGCACAAAATTCATAAAACGTACAACGATCACTTTGGAACAAAATGCAAAAACACGTCAAATGTTTTTTTTTATTCCGCATCTTTTGACATAAGTTACAAAAATAACACGTCAAATTTGTCAAAGTTATGACGTCATTAACATATTTTTTTAATGGGAAGCTAAGATTTTTATTACATTATTGGAGAAAGCTTGTTTTGTTACACTAGGGAACAATAGTTGCAGTAGGGCTCACATAAGAAAAAAAAACGAGAAAATGAATAAAAAACGAAATAAACGTAAGTTTCATAATAATCGTTGTACGTTTTATGAATTTTGTGCATTACATTATCATAACCCTGTATATATATATATATATATATATATATATATAGATATATATCATAAGACCAGTGGTAATATATGCAAGTGAAGTGTGGACATTACGAAAGGCAGAGCAGAAGGCCCTAGGTGCGTGGGAGAGGAAAGTACTGCGTAAAATTCTAGGAGGAAAACAAGTAAATGGTGTTTGGCACAGGCGAACTAATACGGAAGTGCAGACACTATATGGCCAAGAAGACATAATTGGAACAGTCAAAGCTCAGCGAATACGATGGATGGGCCACGTGATGCGACTAGGAACTGACCGACTACCAAAGAAAGTGATGGAAAGTCAAATGGGAGGAACAAGGAAGAGAGGAAGACCCAGAACAAGATGGAGAAAGGAAGTTGAAGAAGATTTAAAGCAGTTGAATGTAAAGGAATGGAAATCAAAAACAACAGACAGGAAAGAATGGAAGAAGATTGTCCAAAAAGCCATGAGCCTTCAAGGCTTGTAGTGCTAATATATATATATATATATATATATATATATATATATATATATATATATATATATATATATATATATATATATATATATATATATATATATATATATATATATATATATATATATATATATATATATATATATATATATATATATTGGTTTAATCGACGTTGTCGGACCCGCTATATGGTAGGGTCGTTAGTAGACCCGCATTTTTTGATTTTTAAAATGTGTATATTTTACATAATGCTGATCTATTTCTGATAAGCAATATTTAAGATCCTTGAGGGGTAAAAATATATGAAAAAAAAATATTGGTGATATTTGACAGTCGTTCTTGGACCCGATACATATTACAGTGTTTACAGACCCATTTGTATATTTTTAAGCAAGCCTACCTACCCTACTGAACCCAGCAATGTTGCCGAATGTATCAGAGATAAAATTACGATTGACGTAATGATTTCGGGATGCTAAGCACATAAGTGATCTTTATTTTTGTTGATTTGTTCGTAAATTCCATAAATAACCTTAAACGCAGAAAAATTAACGTTTTCCGTAAAACGATGTAACTCTGAAAATTATTATTAAAATGAGAAAATAGCATTGAGCCTCTTTTGTTCTAAAATACATAAGGTTTATGCAAATAATTGTTTTTTAATAATTTGCTTTTAAATCATTTATTTTAACATGATTATTTTTGTTTACAAGAATACAATTAAAAGTTTCGAAGACACGTCATGTATATGTGTTTTGAAAAAATAAATGTTATAGCCAAATCTTTTGACCTCCTGAACATTTTACTGTTGTTTTTAGCACAAATGAACAGTTTCTAATATATGTATATTTTAATGCCACGGTAACAGTTCAGTCAAATTTGTAAAAATAGAGGGGAATTGAGGTATATCCTTGGATTTTTGATAGGCCTTCTTTGTGATATGTTAAATAACCCCTTAAAAGTTACTACTCAAAAGTGGTGAACCAGAGAAGCTGATGAGGGTAAGCCATGTCCCCAGAGGGTTTTTACTGTTTTTTCAGAAACTATTAGGTTTATCAAAATGGAGACAGTTAGGTAAAATAGGATTTTATTTAACTTTCATACCAAAAAGCTAAGAAAACTTTGTGCATGTTGTCTTGTTTCTGTGTTATCGCAAAAACGATCATATGTCACACAGACAAATAATTTGTATCGGTACATATTATACGAGAAGCTTCGAGCATAACTTTGTGTGATTTGATGTTCATCATGAAATAACTATGGAAATCTCGTTGAGCATCGAACGCGATCCTGGTTCAGTCTTATTCTATCTCAGCATCTCCAGCAAAATCTACGAGGCGATATTATCATTATTATTTGGGGCTAGTCATATGGTAATTCTCGTATTGGCAAGATACATTTTAGGGGTATACCCTGTACTAATCAATCTTTTTAGTGCACCTAAAACGTACAGGGTACTTCAGGGTTTTTGGATATTTCTTACTTTGTCCTTTATATTGATATTCGTATCGAGTAATTTTTTTCTTGAATGGTTTTTGTTTTGGAATTCTAAGTTCACGACTTAATTCCACGCCTGCTTTAAAATGTAGCTAGATATTTAACATTAAATGGGACTTCACCCATTTTACATGTAGGATATCTCGAGCAGACGATGACAATTCCTGAGGGTCAATGCATTTGATCAAAATAGGCCATTAAGCACAACATATCTATGTTCAAAAATGAAATGTTACAAAGCTATAGACCTTCAAAATAAAAAAGTCAAAAATGCAATTTGGATAAAATTTTGTTTTCAAGGACAGTTGTTATTAGAACATACATTAGTGTTATTTTGTGCTTGTGGTAGCTGTAGCGTACCCGCTACCGCTAGATACGGAATTCTGTGCCAGTGATATGTTTAATGAATACACCATTGAATGCAAAATTTAATTCTTCACAAAACAGGTATACTTGACCCAAGTCGAATAGTGACAAGTCAAATAATGCTCTATAAAATGCAGAAAGAAAATAAAGGTAAAACGTCATGCAGTATGACGTACAAACGAAGTAAGAAAGATTTCAAAACAAGGTGAAATGCCCTATACATTTTGGTTTCTATAAAATAATTTTCCAGTACAGGGTATTCTCCTAAAGATATTCTTTTTACTGCAAAATTATCATAATACTACAACCAACAATAACAACAACATCGCTTCATGAATTTGGCAGAAGTGATGCTAAGGTTGCACTGCGAACTCAACTTTTTTTTTTCTTAGCTAAGTACTTGATGACGAATACAAGATCGCAATAAGTTATGTTCTGAAGTTGCTCCGTCAAATGTATTGGTAGAAATTGTTGGTCTACATACAGGATGTTTTACTCAACTTTCGTATAAATTGCATGTGATAGTATTCATCAATAGGAACAAAAAACTCTTTTTGTTTTTACGCAAATCAACAAAAATTTGCTAAAAATGTCAACTTTTGGAAACTGCTGGAAATTATAGTCAAAACAAACTGCGACATCACCTAGCAGCTGCTGCGTCAATGTATCAGATAGGCACATCCAGCTCCAAGTGTGATTCTTAGACCAGTGACCTGCTACCCACTTTTCAAAAACCATTCTTTTTTCGGTTATTATGAAAGATAGACACTAATGATTTTCAGCTTTTTTGTTGCATTTTATGTGTACTACCACCTATTCAGATGATACGAATCTTAAGTGAAACAACCTGTATGATATATATTCACGCGCCAATTAAATAAGCTTTATTTTATCTAACCCACTTAACAACCAGTCCATAAACCTAACAGTTGACCAAAATAGACTACATTTGATTAGTTTAACCTAGATTAAAAAATAGCAGTTTCTATTTTTACTGTGCGTTTGTACAGTTACAAAAAAATTATGGAATGTTCGATCCCTACTTTCCGTTTAATGAATAAGAAGGTACAAAACAGTATACACTATATGGTGGTTAAGTGCCTTTAACAGAAACGTCGAAAGGTAACGAAGAAAAGAAGAAGTTTTTTCAAACCTTGCCTAATTCCGTTATATTGCACTTGTACTAAGTTAAAGATCAATTTTTATTGTATTCTGAAATAGCTATTTGTGAATTGGAATATGTATTATATTCTTAGTGACGAATTGTACACCAGAGATTTTCTGATTACATTTGAAATATATGTAGTTCTAAATATACCAGGCGCAAATCATATTAGTCCACCCAGTTTCATTTTTGTTAAAGAACGTCCCACAGAGTTTATTCCGTTTATCTTTTGTTCTATGAGGTGGTCGTTTTTTGTTGCTATAGTGAAGTGCTGCTACTGCATCTACCCATATCAATGTTCATGAAATTCAATTGGGGGTTGCAACATACACTGCCCCTCCGAACCTTTTGAGTGCCCTGTTTACATTAAAAGTTCCATTAAGTAATCTTACAAATTACAGACGAGAAAGTATTCCTTCAGCGTTTTAGCAAAAAAAGTCACAAATGATGCTCAACTTAGTTCGCCCATTTTAATTTTTGATAAAGAACACCTCACGATTTATACCCTGAATGGTCTACGACGTTGTTATTTATTGGTGGTATATAGTACATATCGTCGCCGTTAATGCATATGAACTTAATTCTTTGAAATGTTGTAACTAGCAATGTTGCTAGTTGCGATTTCAAAGAATTCATCATGCCATCTGTAACAAAGTTTTTATAAGCATTTAAACTGCGCTCCTGGAAAATTGCTAGAAAATAGTTCCGCTAGTATGCATTAACGTCGACGATATGTATGAGTGAGTACTGTGATCCAGTGAGATGTATGTGTGCGTGTAGTATCCAATGCAACGAATATAAACAAAAAGTCAGGAAATAATTCAGAAACCAAATAGTTCAAGCATTCATGATCTGATCTTAACAGTAAAAGAATAAAGCATTCATTAACCACAAACAGTCTTTCAAACAAACAAACACAGAGGATATTACATGTGGTGACCGCCGACTTTAATTGAACACGCAACAATCTGTCAAGAAACGTACTCTTGCTAGCATACCATTCAAGATACCAGGATCCTATTTATGAAGCAGATGTCGAGAAATCAATTAGCATAATTCCAGTAGAGGATCAATACTGTCTCAGCACCACCACTACCAGTACATGGAGAAGTTCCATCGCTGAAGTCATAATCTCTCTGAAGTCACGGTTGTATAAAGTTTTTTCTGTTCTAAATTTTTCTGCCATCAAAGCAGACTATCTACAGCACTTAAAGAAAGTATTTCAACGCCTATATCATTACGGTTAACTATCAAATTAAAAAAGAAACAATCTTTGAAGCCAAAGAACTAACTTGTCTCGACCACACAGTGAACAGTGATAGAGTTACGCCGCAAGTTTCAAAAGGAGAAGCTATTCATAACTTTCCAATCCTTAGAATGCAACAAGAATTATCCCATTTCGTTGGCATAGATTGTCGACTTAAACCTAAGCTAAACCTATTTATTTCAGAAAAAGTTTCAGAACCCTACAAGAAACCCACAAAACAGTGTGTCGCAGAACGTATAATTACAAATCGGTTGTTGTGAACTTCAATAAACGGTCGTACCAAAAATTCGTTACTTCGTATGATCGGGCACACAGGGAATACATAGCAGATAAACTCGGATGCAGCCCATTACAAATCCTTCTTATCTTTTTTTGTACCGTTTATGTATAGAACGTTGGCAATTACTTTTTGTTACCTGTTAGACATATTTGTGTACATAAATTTACTATTTTCCTTTTATGTTGCATATACGATTATGATCCAACTAACAACCTACAAGTCCAACAGTATCCTCATACGTTCCTCTTAGGTTAAGTTTTGTAGTTTTTAGTTATTTACATTTTGCAACGAGCCCTAAAATTAAGAATCTGCTGCCTTAATTTTAACCGTTTTAAATTATCTCATTCGATTATTAGCTCATTTCTATAGGTTAAGTTCTTATCATTGTAACGAACATTAACATTAAGAGCCTTGTACTAACTTTAATCAATTGTAAAACCAGCCAAAGAAAAAAACGCGGTATTTTACGTATCTATCAAGTTACTTTACAATCACAACCGCATCTTATGCGTACATTCACTAGTTCTTTCCAATCCTGTCCTCAAGCAAACTGATGGAGACTTTTTCTGCTGGAAAATTTCTAAAAAACAAGGGAGCAATAAATGTGATGATCACCGTTGCCTTGGATACTTTGTAGTATCCAAGGAAACGAATGTAAACGAGGGATCAGAAAATAATTCAGAAACCAAATAGTTCAAGCTTTGATTCTCTCATCTTAACAGTAAAAGAATAAAGCATTCATTAACCACAAACAATCCTTCAAACAAACATACAAAGAATATATTACAGTACTTTTATACTAAAAAATTTAATCAAGTTCTTGAAATTTATCGTTACTACGGAAAATGACATATGTACTTTTCCACCTTATTTGGAAACCATCCACTTTCCCCAGAAATTAACTTTTCCGTATTATGTTGCGTTGTCTCACTTGTTCGAAAATCCTGTTAACCTTACTCTAATCATTTATATAAAAAATGAATTCAGTTATAAAGTCCTACTTAAAGATACCATTGATATGAACACATGGATTGTAGGTAGTAATATATGCTTTCAATCATACAAATATGACTTTATAAATTTATATCACTCTCCAAACTCTAGTGATGCTCAATTTCTAATGAAACTTGAAAATTTGTTTGATGTATATGCTAGTAGATCAGAGACCTTACTAATTATCGGAGACTTTAATATTGACCTATTAAAGGATTCATATTATGAAAATAGGCTGAGAACTTTAATTAAAAATAATGGACTACATCATATTATCGACCAACCTACAAGAATCACTAAGGATAGTGCTACACTCATAGATCTTCTTGTATCTAATGAAAAATCTATTGATGCCCAGGTACACCATGTTCCAAAAATAACCGATCACTCAATAATAACTATAAATGCAAAAGTGAAAGAAAAATATGAAGAATATACAATACAACACAGAGACATGAGCAACTTCAATGAAATGCAATTTCAATTAGATCTAATGGATCAACCATGGAATCCGGACTGTACAAACACCAATCAACTAGCAGAAACATTAGTTAAAACCATAATGAACACACTAAACAGGCATGCTCCAACTGTTAAAAAAACCATTAAATGTCAATGGAGTTGTAAGCGTTGGTGGACCCCAGAAATAGCCTTGGAAATTGAAGAAAGGGACAGATTATATAAAAGAGCAATCTTTACACAAGAAGAAAGTGATATGAATAGGTATAGACAACAAAGAAATGGAATTGTTAGTTTGATCAGGAACCACAAGACAAATTATTATCAAGAAAACTAGATGATATGAAAAATAACTCAACAAAAATGTGTAAAACAGTTAAATAATTAATTAAAGGAGGCCATAACAGACAAAAAAAATGAAGGTATTATTTTTGACAATGAGTTAGAAAAAAAGGAAATTCAAATTGCAGAAAAATTCAATATTTACTTTATTAACAGCATACAACAAATTATTACATTAACAAATTTAACCCAAATTGAAACTGATTTAAACCACATTAATGTACATCAATGCAAGTTCGAGAAATCTTTACCAATAGAGTTTTTGGAGTTAAAAAAATTATAAACAATTTACCTAATAAGAATAGTAGTGTCGATGGTATTACAGTAAAGATTCTTAAATTAGCTTTCAATGTAATAGGACAGAGATTTTTGCATCTAATTCAAATGAGTCTAGAAAGGGGATCCTTCCCAGAAACCTTGAAGACATCCCATATTATCCGCTTAGAGAAGATAACCAACACTAACAAATGTGAAGAATACAGACCGATGAACATGGTGCCAACTTATGAAAAATTATTAGAGACCGTCGTAAATATCCAGTTTCGTGACTACATTGAAGTGAACAAACTGTTAACACCTTTTAAGAGTTTCGTAAAAATAATTCATGTGAAAGTGCAATACAATCAGTTCTTTTGAAATGGAAAAATGCTATTTACAAGAAGAAGGTGATAGTTGTAGTTTTTCTAGACTTTAGACGTGCTTTTGAGACTATTAATAGAGATCTATTATTATTGAAATTAAAAAGATGTGGGTTCGGCCCAATAGTTATAAAATGGTTTAGTGAATATCTCAAAAACAGATTTCAAAAACTAGATACTTTAATAGTACATCTTCAGCTAAAAAGACTACCTTTGGCGTTCCACAAGGAACTGTATTAGGCCCTGATTTATTTGTACTATACATAAATGATATTGTTAATGTAATTAAAAAATGTAACATTCAATTATTTGCAGATGACACTTAATATATTTTATAGGAGATGATGTTGAAAAAGTAATAAATATCATCAATGATGAATTAGTAAATGTATATAACTGGTTAGGTAAAAATAGTCTTTCTTTAAATGTAAATAAAACAAAATTCATGATAATAAAAAATAAGTTTAACGAAATTGATACATCTAGTCATTTGGGAATACAAATTAATAGTCAAAAAATAGAACAAGTTTATGAGTGGAAGTACTTAGGCGTAACAATAGATTGTCACTTAACATTTTCTAGTCATTAAAACTATGTTATCAGTAAAGTTGCAAAAAAAGTAAATTTCATGGGTAGAATAAGCCAAAATCTTAGCAAGTGCTCTAAATTATTACTATATAAAACAATAATACTTCCCCCATTTGAATTATTGTGCTAGTATACTTTACCTCCTAAATAATACTGAAATTAACAATCTTCGAAAAAAACAAAATTGAGCATTAAGAATAATATTAAAATGTAGTAGGTATACTAGCATAAGAAGAATGTTGCAACTTACATCTTCGTTAAGTGTTAAGCAAAATATATTTTATAATACGATGACATTAATATTTAAAATAAAAAACCGAATATATCCAGAGCACATTTTAAATGAATTACTATTCGTAGTAGATGTTCATGATCATAATACTAGAAGTAGAAATAATTTTTATGTTCATACAGTAACAACAAATATAGGACTAAATAATCTGTTTCATAAAGGTCTAGTTGAATATAATTCACTTCCAGCTAATGTAAAAAACTGTACATCTTTAACATTATTTAAAAAACAGTGCAAAAAATATGTAATAAATTACATTAATATTTAAGAAATTATAATGTATTATATGGAATTTATCTAGTTATATGCTATAAATAAAGTATATTATTATTATTAACAAATATTAAAACCTTCAATTTTTCAAAGCCAGAGAGTTATTTACAAATTTGAAAAGAACTCGCATACGAGCTGATGTAATTCTTACGTCACTTTTCTCCATCAAATATTAAATGCGAGCTATTATAACCAAACGTTTATAAAACAAAGCTTAACATATGCGTCATGGCAATGTTGCCAGATTCAGGGCTTAGGAAGACTGTAGAACATAGCGGGTTTGATAGCGTCTTGTATAAAAATATACGATATACACTTGAGAAAGGCGCGACGCCCCCTATAGTTCATTGTGATGAACTACGATTGTATAAAACTTTTTACAGACCCTACTTTTCCAAACCCAAATTGTATATTTTTTTATTGCAGTTTTAAGTAAACATTATCCTGTAGACCTCGAAAATATAGGAGAACGTTGCCAGACCCAAGCCCGGGTCTGAGAGCGGCGAAAATGGTCCGACAAGTCGGTAGAATATAGCGAAACGGGTGTGTATAAGCGGTTTGACAAATATATATATATATATATATATATATATATATATATATATATATATATATATATATATATATATATATATATATATATATATATATATATATATATATATATATATATATATATATATATATATATATATTAGCACTACAAGCCTTGAAGGCTCATGGCTTTTTGGACAATCTTCTTCCATTCTTTCCTGTCTGTTGTTTTTGATTTCCATTCCTTTACATTCAACTGCTTTAAATCTTCTTCAACTTCCTTTCTCCATCTTGTTCTGGGTCTTCCTCTCTTCCTTGTTCCTCCCATTTGACTTTCCATCACTTTCTTTGGTAGTCGGTCAGTTCCTAGTCGCATCACGTGGCCCATCCATCGTATTCGCTGAGCTTTGACTGTTCCAATTATGTCTTCTTGGCCATATAGTGTCTGCACTTCCGTATTAGTTCGCCTGTGCCAAACACCATTTACTTGTTTTCCTCCTAGAATTTTACGCAGTACTTTCCTCTCCCACGCACCTAGGGCCTTCTGCTCTGCCTTTCGTAATGTCCACACTTCACTTGCATATATTACCACTGGTCTTATGATTGTTCTGTACAACAGAAACTTTAACGATCGCGACACCACTTTACTTTTTAACATCTCACTAAGTGCAAACACACACCTATTTTCTGCCATCATTCTTGCTTTCACTTCTTCGCTTGTCCCTGGTTTCTTTGTAAATATTGTGCCCAGATATGTGAACTTTTCAACCTCCTCAATTTTGTATATTTTGTGCTCTTCTGTTTCTATTTCTAATACCCTATTTGGTTTATGCTCCTCTTCTTCCCATATCATATATTTAGTTTTGTTCTGATTTATTTCCAAGCCCATTGCCTTTGCCGCTCTATCTAATCTGACCATTACCTCTTGTAACTCTCTCTTGGTTCTTGTCAACACTACTATGTCATCCGCAAAAGCTAAACATTGATGTTTCTTGTGATATAGTAAACCTGCTCTGTTTATTTGACTTCCTCTTATCACTTTTTCTAAAGCGATATTAAATAGAATTGCCGATAGTGGGTCTCCTTGCCGCAATCCTTCTTTCACTTCAAATGACCTGGATAGTTGCCCCTCTAATTTAATTCTATTTTCAGTGTGCTTTAGAGTCATCTTTGTTAAATTAATTAACTTTTTAGGAATGTTTAGTTCTTCCATTGCTAAATAAAGTTGTTTTCTACGGATTCTATCATAGGCTAGCTTGAAATCGATGAATGCTATATGTGTTTTCTGTTTGTGCTCGAAACTTTCTGCTTGTATTTCTCTTAATATAAATATCTGTTCTATGACCGATCTTCCTCTCCTAAACCCACTTTGATATTCCCCAACAATGCTCTCCATACTATGCACTAGTCTATTTTTTATACAGTTTGCTAAAATCTTATAAGCTATATTCAGAAGCGCTATCCCTCTGTAATTATCACATTCTGTTTTGGGGCCTTTTTTATGAACAGGACAAATAATTGCTTCTGCCCATTCCTGTGGCATTCGTTCTTCTTCCCAGATTTGCTTAATTAGTTGGTGCATTTTGTTGCATACCCCTTCACCTCCATACTTGAACATTTCGGCCTTTATTGTATCTTTTCCTGAACTCTTATTATTTTTTAGTTTGCTAATGATTTCAGATAATTCGCTTAGTTCGGGAGGTTCCTCTGTTTGCTCACGTCTCGTGCTGTCATTAGGTAGTTCAACACTGATTTCTCTCTCTTTATGTGTCATTACCTCTTCTTGATTTAATAAGTCATTAAAATATTCAACCCATCTTTCTAGTTTACCTTCCTGGTTTCCTATTAGATTTCCTTCCTTATTTTTATAGAATAAAGATATCGCCTGCCGACCTTTCCTAATTCTGTTTATACCTTGCCATAGATTTCTGATTTCCTTATTCTGGTAAAGCTTTTCTAATTCCTCTATCTTTTTTGTTTTGTGTTTCCTCTTCTTTTCTCTACATATTCTCTTACATTTTCTTCTCTGTTCTTGGTATTTGATTTTATTTTCTGTTGACCCATTTTTTAACATTTTAAGTCTTACTTTCGTTCTTTCCCTTAGTTCTTTTTCACATTCCTTGTCGAACCATTCCTTCCTTTGCTCTTTAGGATCTTTTCTTTTTATCACCGAAATTGCCTTTGTAATTGCTTGTTTTATTTCTTCCCACATCTGAGTTATATCTTCCTTTTTTTGAACCTGTTCCAGTGATTTCTTTAGCTCATTTGAATATTTTTCCCGTTCATTTTGATCTTGTTGTAGCCCTCTAGTTATATGCGAACTTAATTTTTTCAATTCTTTCCGCGAGTCTAACGGTATTATCTGCTTTAGCTTGATCCCTACCATTATATGGTCTGAATCTATATCAGGGCCTCTATAACTTCGTACCTTGGTTATGCATTGTTCTCCCTTGCTTTCAACCAGTACATGGTCAATCTGATTTCCTGTTTTCTTATCCGGTGAAATCCAGGTGATTTTATGAATATCCTTTTGGTCATAATAAGTACTCTTTATCTTCAAATTTCTTTCGCTTGCGAAATCAATTAGTAGTCTGCCATTTTCGGAAGTCTCTAAGTGCTTGCTATGTTTTCCAATTGTTGGTCTATATATTTCCTCCCTACCAATTTTGGCATTAAAGTCACCTACTACTAGTTTCAAGTCATAACTGGCTATATTTTCCATCTCTTTTTCCAACCTCTCATAAAATTCTTCTTTAACACCTAGCTCGGTTTCTTCTGTTGGAGCGTGCACATTAACTATTGTTATTTTCTGAAATTTCCCTCTGAGTCTTAACACACACAATCTATCTGACACTGGTTTAAAATCTATTATTGCCGATTTCAGTCGTTTGCTAATTAAGAATCCTGTCCCCAACATTCTATTTTCCCCCCCACTACTCATAAATATATAATCATCCAGTTGCATTATTTCGTAACCTTTTTGCTTTGTTTCCTGCATAGCTATTATATCTATATTAAATTTTTTCATTTCACCTGTTAAGTGCTTCAGTGATGCCTCTTCAAATGTTCCCCTGACATTTCAGGTTGCCATAAATAATTTTTGTTCTTTTATCTTTCCAATGTTCTTTTTTCCATTTCCAGCTTTGGTATAAAATAGCTACTATCAAATGCAATAGTTCTAAGCTTTGAGTTTGTATGCGCGTAACTCAAATTAATTCAAACAAAAAACAATTATTTTAGATAGACAATTTATTTTTGTATTAAATAGTAGATTTGTAACATTAGCTAATTTTTGGTTTTTGAATTTTCGGGAAATGTTATACTAAAGGTCCTGTTTTTGCGAGTTTTGACGTAAAGTGTGTCTTTAATAATAATTTCAGTAACTACTCTACAGAACTGAATGAAATTTTATATGCAAGTAGCTAATGAACTAATTTGATATATGTATTATTTATTAAGTTATTTTATGAAATAGAGGGTAACGCATTTTGGTGTTCTGGTGCCTTAATCATTTTTTTTACAAAAGAGTATTAATATAGTATATTAAAGTATTGGTTTCATAAGAATACGTTTTTAGCGCACTCGTCCGAGTTTAGAAAACGACCCGCAAAGCGGGGAGTTTCCTAAAGAGGACAAGTGCGCTAAAACGTCTTATGAAACGAATACTTTATACTGTTTTTTCTATTTGCGTTAGTTCGTTATTAAATAATTAAAAAAATTACTTAGTTTTAAATAAAATTTGTTCGGGATATTTTAGTAAGTAGCATAACAGTTGGCAACATTAGAATTTATGCAATTATTTTTTACATATCCTCGCTTAATCCGCGCGACGTAGAAATTCTCATTCTTATCTCATACACAAAGCCCGCCGTTACTAAGCAGCAGGACTTCGTTCAAATTTGCCAGGTGTATTATAATACGTACTGTTGAAAATTATTATAAATTCAAAGTATAATGTATGCCAATATATTTGTGACATAAATAATTGCTACTTAATCAGTGGGAACTAATGATCCTGGTAAGATTTTAATTTACTTAAATACTATGCCCATACATAGACAACGGTCAAAAATTTTTGTAAGCGTGAGAAATTCACTTTTGTTTTTCATGTTTGGTAAATTTTTTAAATTTTATTTCCAGAAATTCATTTTACATCATCAAGAGAAAGAATTTCCATCCAGCGGTGGATATTTAGGTAGACTACATTTTTAAATAAATATGATGTTTACCTTTAGTATAATATTTTTTCAGCAGCAAACCCTGCAAAGATAACTTGGTTTCTTGCTCAAATTAAAGAACAAAATTCACAAATCATTGAACAGAACAAAATTATGTTAAACATTTTAAAAGAAAGATCAAATTTATAGGCTACATTAAACCCTAAAGGTCTTCCAGTTGAACTTCCAATAGCGAACGAAAATCATTTAGAGATAATTGAATTGAATTGGAGGTAAATATATACCATCCAAGACAAACAGGGTTTTGAAAGCGATTTTCACAGACACTGTAGCAGAAAAATACAATTTCTATGGAAAGCGAAATAAGAAACCATTTTGTGAATTGCAGTTACGAAAGGCAATTGTTGGTAAGTACAGCCAGGCGCGTGCTGGGTCTATTTGAGGGCCCGGGAAAATATTGTCTTAGAGGGCCCCACCTCCCCACATCGGTTAATTTTTTAAGGATAATTTATTTATTTAGATTAATTATTATTAGACATTTTAAACTAATCAAGGGTTTTAATAAAGTTTATTAGGTACTAAACACTAGGCGCGCAAAAGTCATCACACTATCTGAAGACGCTCTCATTTTTGCAAATGACGTTTTATGTTATCGCGACTTTGACATTTGTGAAGTAAACAGAATACAAGTAGACAAACCATGAATAACTGTACTGCAATGATCACTGGTGCCTTGGATAATTTGTAGATCCAAGACAACAAATGTAAACCGAGTGAAAATAATTCAAAACCAAATAGTTCAAGCATTCATTCTTACCCTAAGAAGTAAAAGAATAATGCTTTTATTAACTACAAACAGTCTTTCATTCAACAAAAACGCAGAAGATATACTCCTCAAGAACGCGGAATAATTGTATCAATGTTTTTGACAGTAATCGGTCGGTGGTTTTGGCTCAACGTGAATTTCGTTGTCGATTCCCTGGTCATGTGGCACCAATTAAGCAAAAACTGCGGTGTTTAGCAGCTCGTCTCGAGGAGACCGGCTCAACGTGGGACCGTAGCAGATAAGAGGTGGCCGGCCTCGGAGCAATCAACCGACCGAGAATATCGCTGCTGTGGCTGCAGATGTCCAAGAGGACCCTCAAACATCAACCAGTCGGGCCACACAATTGAGCATCAATAGACGGTCTTTACAGCGAATTTTGGGGATGTTTCCGTACAAAGTGCAAACAGTGCATCAGCTACTGTCTGCCAGTCGCGTG
The DNA here is from genome assembly GCA_929113105.1 of Agrypnus murinus. Classification (NCBI taxonomy): domain Eukaryota; kingdom Metazoa; phylum Arthropoda; class Insecta; order Coleoptera; family Elateridae; genus Agrypnus; species Agrypnus murinus. Next base: position 94,905,960 of record OV816027.1, read on the forward strand.
TTAATTATAGCCAAACCCTCCTAAACCTCGACCGCGATGAGGATGATTTCTATTGAAAATCATCACGAGCGACGAGGCGCATTTTCACCTATGCGAATACATGAATAAGCAAAATTAACTCTTCTCGGACACTGAAAATCCGCGTGTAATGCACGAAGAGTCATTACATCCTATGAAAGTAACTGTTTGGTGCGGTGTTTACGGAGAAAAGGTGATTGGCCCATATTTTTTGAGAACAGAGACGGCAACACTGTTACTCTGACTGGTGAGCACTACAGAACCATGACCAACGACTTCTTGCTGCCGCAAGTTGATGACTTGGGTTTGGGAAACATTTGGTTCCAGCAGGATGACGCAACCGCACACACAGCACGCGCGACGGTGGACATTTTGAGGCAATCGTTTCCCGGTCGCTTAATCTCTCGTTTTGGCGATTTGCACTGGCCCGAAAGATCACCCGATTTAACCGTTCCAGATTTTTTTTTGTAGTTTTTTGAAGTCACATACGTCACACAGGTCTATATGATCAAGCCTTAGCTGCCCTAAAGGAGAGCATCCGACAAGAAGTAGAGAATTTTTAGCCAGAAGTTTTGAGAGAAGTCATGGAAAATGTAAAACGAGCCCGAATGTGCATCAACTCTGGCAGTGGACAATTGACCGATATTATCTTCGCGACTTAATGTAAAAAAATTTCAACGCCTATATAAACAGGACCAATCGTTCTTATCTACAAACAAAGTTACTGCCTTCGGAAATCGAATGAGGATTTTTGCGCCACCTACGTATATGTATGTACGTATATGTCAATATTATTTGATTATGCAACTAAACATTTGAACAAACGTGAAACATAAATAAATATTTAACAAATATTTATCCAGTATCCTTATCAGAGTTCTTGAGACAGTGACAGTTGTTAAAATCTTCTGGTGTTATAATAAACTTGAGTTAAACATTTCTTTGATGGTGTTCCTTTTTGTTCATATACTATGTATACATTAAATATAATTTAATTTTTGGTAATTTAAATTCAGCCGTGTGGTAGGGCCCTTCGAGACAACTTTATAAGGGCCCACCGGGAAACTCTCGGTATCCCGGTGGACCAGCACGCGCCTGAGTACATCATGTGCTTATACATAAGTGCACGGGTGCCTTGCATTAATATTTGTATGTTGGATTCGTTTTGACTGCTGTATTCCGAGCATAGGCGCCCGGCAGGGGGGGCAAGGAGGGCCACTTGCCCCCCTGGAAGCTGAACAATTTAAATTTTATTGAAAATTTTGCATAATATGCCGTTTTTTCTAGGCTTGCCCCCCCCCTAGCATGTCGTTTATTCTAGGTCTGCCCTCCCTAGCATGCCATTCATTCTGGACTTGCCCTACCCTGGACAAATCTCTGCGGGCACCTATGATTCCGAGGTATTTGTATGTGTCGTTCGTGTTCAATGGCTCAATGGTTTCTCCTTGCTGTGTTTTGAATATTGTGAGTTTTAATTCGCCTTTCTTGATATTGAGCGTTCTACACTCGAACCTGACAAGTGTGACTAACCCGAATTCCATTCTTATGTCGATTGATAAATCTGTTTTGTATTTGCTGCATACATTTTTAAGTCATCCATGTACAGTAGATGTGATATAGTATGACTCGCCCTCCATACTCTTTAATGGATATCCATATTTAGAGCTGTTAAGGGCATTCGGCCGTGGATTCAAAGCTAGACAGAGCCATAGGGAGCTTAACGAATCGCCTTGGAATATGCCGCGTTCTATTTCTATCGTGTCGGTTATTATGTTATATTGCTCTGTTTTAAAATGGATTGTAGTCTGCCATTTTTGATTGGTATGCTTCAGAAATAACCTTACCATCAGAAGGATTTTATATATTTCCAAAACTCTCAATAACCACGAGTGGCGCACAGAATCGAAGGCTTTTCTGTAACATTCTTTCGCTCCAGTTTGATACCCTTTTTGTTCTTGTGCTAGTATATTGTTGGCTTCCACATGGTTATTTATCAATTTTGTCAGGCAAGATGTTACAATTTCCTAAAGTCCACCAGAGGAGTAGAGTAGCAGTAAAGGCCACCAATTTGTAGATATACAATAAACAAAATAAATAATTATAAACATTTCATCAACAGTATAGTACGAATGATCGTGAAGTTATACATATACCTGATTATCTTATAACTTGACTAGAAAAGAATTAAATCTGGCCACAGTAGCTTACAAAATCTACTCCAAGCATACATAAATTACCAAATGTTGTTTTCTCTCTGGTTTCGTAAGCTTTTAGGTGACACTTGCACTTAATTCCGTGTTGCACTAAACATTTAGTATATGTATGTTTACTTAAGCGTTTTTTAACTAAATATCCACTAACATAATGTAATGAATTTTCATGTGGTAAGTATGTCTGTTTATAATCATCCTCTTTTGGAACGTATATTTCTGGTTGTTGGTCAGCTAAAGAAACAGTAGGAATTATGTCAGCAGAATTTAATTCGTTAAGTAATTTCTCAGTCATTTCCACAATTACTTCTCTCACTATGTTGTATAAAATTTCGTGAAAAAAGATTTTTAAATGTGCATATGAATTGAAAAGCTGTTAGATTGTTATTATTTCCACCTTTTGCTCGTACTTCTTCAAAAAAGTTTTCGAGGCAATCTTAATTTAATTGTTTGGTGAGTAAAAATTTGACATTCACAGTTTTCAAGTCTTCCAATAATAGTTTTAAGGCATTAATATCTAGACACCATCCTTTAACACATTTAGACGAATTTGTAACATCTTTATTGTTTTTATTAACTATTTTTATAGATTTCAGCAACTCCAACATATCATTCAGAAATTGTATTTGAGAATCTGCTTCATTATATGGTAAATTATGTTGTTTTGCCTTATGTTTCAAAGAATTCAACAAAAAGTCTATCAAATTTTTCAATAAATTCAGCTGTTCCAATAGCTTCAGCTGGTAACACATTCAATGCAACATAAGTTGAAGTACTCACAGTCACACTTTCACTTAAAACCTGTACTGCTAAAGATACCCGCATTCTCTCCCAATTATTAGGTTTCATATGTTTATCTGTTTATTTGGATTTTTCTTGGATTAAACCCTCATCTAGGGTTTACATATCTGATTTTTCATGTGTATACCTAGTGGACACTTACTTTCCACACACTTCTCTCACCTACCTGACCTAATTAAATACTTATCTGGTTCATACACTTTAAGTCTTGGGATATTCATCTGTTACTGTCTCGATCCTGTACCTTTACAGATAAGTGGGAAACACTGGTGACCAAGCTAGGCGGCCATTCTGTTAACCTTATCATCAATCGTTCCTCTGTCTTTAAGAATTAAAGAACCTTGACATAATTAGATAAACAGAAAGAAATGTTATTTTGATCAAAGTTACTTCTGTTATAACTTATATCTTTATTATTTCTCTTTTATATTCACTAGCTATATTTGAGTTTAAGTCAAATTCTGGAAGCATTTATTGTTTAAAGTTAATCATTTATCGAAGAGCCTGTAATCGTAATGCCTTCTTTTTTGATATCAGTCGATGATTTATAATGTTTACATGTATGATTGTGTGAGCTCACAGGATTTTATTAATTTTACAATAATAATCTTGAATTATTATTAACTAAATTGGCAATTCGGCTGTTTTGGCAATCTCAAATCAATGGGTGAACTAAAAAATCCAATTCAGCAGATCATTTTACATTAGATTACCTATTTTTTAGGTGTGTGTTCGCGAGTTGTATAGAAGGTGTCGAATTCAGAGGGTCTGCTCTCCGACTAATATGCACCTTAGTTCCAGCTTAGCCTTAAACAACAAAACTGCCTTCTTTTTGTACAATTAAATGTATGAATAAATATTGGTAAATCCAACAGCATTTAAGGATTACATTTTTTTTATAGTAAACATAATAGTTTAATCTATTGTTATGTTGCATCATAATATTTTTACTTTCTTGAGCAAGGGTGTTTAGTATACCAGGAGGGTAGCAGAATTTAACAATGTCTACTGAAATTTTGTCCAAAAATGCTATCTTCAATCAATGACTCAAAGAGTAGGTACCTATAATACCTTTGTTGCTAAAGTGACAACATTTTAAGTAGAATTTTTTGTAGTTTAAGAGTTATCATCAGTTTTTTTTTAGAGAAGCAGAAACTTCATTTATTCTATCTGGCCATCCAATGCAAGTATTTGCTGCCTTTTAACTTTTAATTTTAACTGCTCCAATCTTGTTTTACTCATTGCTATATAAAAATAAATCTTGCAATGTGCATATGTTGAACTTGACGAACATAGAGACTGTGCATGATCTAAATAATGCATTTCTGATATGTCTCATTCGCAAATATTTTATGGCACATATTACATTGAATGGCTTTTCACTATTACGAGTGCACGAGTAGTATTGTTAAAGAGCGTTCTTTGGAGAACATATATAATTATATATATATATTGTAGTCAAATGGCTTTTAACAACTATGAATAGACATGTGTTGTTTAAGATTAGTTTCTTATGAACATTTATAATCACATATAGTACATTCAAATGACTTTTCTCCACTATGAGTTGACACCTGTTCTTTAAGACGATTCTTTTGTATACAAATATAAGTATATTTTTAAGTTTTAAATCCTTGCAAGCCTGCTGTAATGTGATTTCTATCAACTTTCTACGTAGTCCCCATCGAGTTCAATGCACTTGGTCCACCTTTGTTCAAGTGCTCTTATACCGTCCCTATAAGCCTTTTCTTCTAACTCGTCAAAATAGGCGTTTGTGGCAGCAATCACTTCTTCATCGGACTCTTATTTCTTTCCAGCGTGAAATTTTTTTAGGTTTGGAAATAAATAAAAATCCGATGGGGCTAAGTCTGGTGAATAAGGGGCATGGGGTAACAATTCAAATTGCAATTCATTGATTTTTGCCATGGCAATTGCCGACTTGTGACAAGGTGCATTGTCCTGGTGAAACAGAATTTTTTTCTTTGCTAATCCAGGTCGTTTTTCTTCAATATTTTTTTTTAATTCATCCAGTAAGGTAGCATAGTATACTCCGTTGATTGTTTTACCTTTTTGAAGATAATCAACGAAAAGTACTCCCTTGGCGTCCCAAAACACTGAAGCCAAAACTTTTCCGGCTGACGGAACTGTTTTGGCTTTCTTCGGAGCAGGTTCTCCTTTGGCAGTCCACTGTTTTGATTGCTGCTTTGTTTCGGGTGTGTAGTGATGAATCCACGTCTCATCCATTGTTACAAACCGTCGCAGAAAGTCCACTGAATTTCGATTAAACAAGTCTAAACACTCACTTGAAACTGTTTTGCGAGTCAGCTTTTGTTCCACTGTGAGCAGCCGCGGCACCCAACGTGCCGATAACTTTCTCATTCCCAAAATTTCGGTTAGGATATGATATGTTCGTTCCGTTGAAATGCCCAGGGTATCTGCTATTTCAGACAACTTCAATCGCCGATCATTCAACACAACTCTATGGACTTTTTCGACAATTTCCGTTGTGGTGGCAGTTTTCGGTCTTCCTGAACGCGGTGCGTCATCTGTGCTTTTGCGACCCCGTTTAAAGTACGCAACCCAGGTTTTAACTGTGCTATAGGAAGGAGAAGATTCGCCTAATGTCCCGTCTAGCTCAGCTTTGATTTCTTTTGGGGATAAACCCTTAATGTGAAAATATTTAATAACCGCACGAATTTCAGCTTTTTCCATTTTAACACCACACAAAACTTTATCGACTTTGACAACTTGCCAAACAATTATTGTTTGACAGAACTTTTTGTTATTTCACAGCCATACCGATAAATTATGAAAAAATAAAATGCCGTAAAAACATTGCAAAAATTTGTATCCCATATGGGTTAGGCCGGAGATTTATCAATTCATCCTCGTATATATATATATATATATATATATATATATATATATATATATATATATATATATATATATATATATATATATATATATATATATATATATATATATATATATATATATATATATATATATATATATATATATATATATATATATATATATATATATATATATATATATATATAGGCCTTCCATTCCTGTCGGAATTTGGCCGCTCCCGTGGAGCATTTAAATCCTTTTCAGAGGTGGATTAGTCCTCTAGCCCTATATATATATCTAGCCTATATATATATATATATATAGGCCTTCCATTCCTATCGGAATTTGGCCGCTCCTGTGGAGCATTTAAATCCTTTTCAGAGATGGATTAGTCCTCTAGCCCGATCTTCTACAGTGTGGAGTGTGTTTTTGCTTCATTTACTATTTCCTTCCATTTATTTCTGTCCATTGCTTTCCTTTTCCAATTCACAACTCCCATTTCTTTTAGATCCCTTGCTTCCACGTATATCCACTCTCTCTTGGTCTTCATCGTGGTCTATTTCCGGTTGGTTCCCATTCCATAATTCTTTTAATCGTTTGCTCACTGTCGCTTCTCAATACGTACCCTATCCATCTTAATCTTTGCGCTTTGATATACTTCACTATATCTTCTCCAAATTCTTCTCTGAGTTCATAGTTCATTTTCGGGCGTATGTCTCCATTGTCATATTTCTTGGGGCCGGATATTTTTCTTAGTATTTTCCTTTCAAAAATTCGGAATGAAATGAAATCTGTTATAGGACTGATGTTCATAATTTAATAAATACCATAATAAATACCAGGCGTAGAAAATTATTATCTATTCCGCCTCATAAATTAGAAATGTTTAAAAGATCCTTTTCTTATAGCATAACATTTATTTATAAAAAATACTAAATCACATAAAATCTGCATTTCAACAGTTTCAAAAAGTGTTTCAATCTTATGCTGAGGAATGGTGAGATTGCATTTTGATATATTTTGTGTATGTTTTAAGTTCTAATTTCAAATTAGCATGTTGCTGGAGCTGTTTTTCTCATAGGCATTCTTATCGCTGGCATGTGTGTTTTATTGCGAAGGGCGAGGCAAACCTGGTCAATCTATATATATAAAAGGGAAAGATTGTCTGTCTGTCTGTGTGTCTGTCTGTATATATGTATGTATGTATGTATGCGATTTTCTCCGCAACCACTGGACCGATTTGGATGAAATTGTATCATTGGAAAGGTCTTGGCCCAGAATAGAAAATAAGACCAAATTGGACTCTGATCGGTCATCGTGGTCCGAAATAACAGCGAAAAACCCATATATGGAAGTTAAAAATGGGTACTGAGATTGATGTGACAAGAAAATATATATAGATATGTTGTCAATTGTCAAATTTGGTAATTTTTGAAATTTTTGAAAAGCGCAGCAAAGCGCGCCGGGTATTTGCTAGTATTATTATATAAGGGTAATTGGAAGATCAGATAACCCATTTGGATCGGTCTGAATTTACCCCTTTTATGTACAAATTTACATATTGTGTTTTGTAATATAGTTTAAGTACTTAATTAATATATAAATATGTATGTACATAATAAATGGATTAATTATATTCAACTAAACCTTTATGAAACAGATTATTTTGTCATACATTTGTTGTTACTGTATGAACATAAAAATTATTTCTACTTCTAGTATTATGATCATGAACATCTTGTACGAATAGTAATTCATTTAAAATGTGCTCTGGATATATCCGATTTTTTATTTTAAATATTATTATCATCGTATTATAAAATATATTTTGCTTAACACTTAACAAAGATCTAACTTGCAACATTCTTCTTATGCTAGTATACATACTACATTTTAATATTATTCTTAACGCACAATTTTGTTTTTTTTTGAAGATTGTTAATTTCAGTATTATTTAGGAGGTAAAGTATACTAGCACAATAATTAAAATGGGAAAGTATTATTGTTTTATATAGTTATAACTTATACCACTTGCTAAGATTTTGGCTTATTCTACCCATGAAATTTACTTTTTTGCAACTTTACTCATAACATAGTTTGAATGACTAGAAGATGTTAAGTGACAATCTATTATTACGCCTAAGTACTTCCACTCATAAACTTGTTCTATTTTTTGACTATTAATTTGTTTTCCCATATGACTAGATGTATCAATTTCGTTAAACTTATTTTTTATTATCATGAATTTTGTTTTATTTACATTTAAAGAAAGACTATTTTTACCTAACCAGTTATATACATTTACTAATTCATCATTGATGATATTTATTACTTTTTCAACATCATCTCCTATCAAATATATTCAGGTGTCATCTGCAAATAATTGAATGTTACATTTTTTAATTACATTAACAATATCATTTATGTATAGTACAAATAAATCAGTGCCTAATACAGTTCCTTGTGGAACACCAAAGGTAGTTTTTTTAGCTGAAGATGTACTATTAAAGTACCTAGTTTTTTCTTCTTGTTTATTTTTTATTTATTTATTATTTTTATTTTTTCTTCTTTTTCTTTTTGTTTATTTGTCTGTATGTCTCGATATCTACTTCTAAGATCACACATGTTTTTGCTTTTTTATTTTCATACTTATTCAAGACCTTCATAATTCTTTGATCATCTGGAGTTGTTATGCTGTTTTGTATTACAATTTTTTCAATTAAGTCGTTTTATCTTCTGCTATCTTTCTTTCAATGTTTATTATTCTAATCTTTGGATTTTTTCTGATAGTTTTATTTCATACCATTCACCAATTTGGTTCTTTATATTTTCACATATTACTTTAATATCACTATTGGGGTTTTCATTTTTATTGCAGCAAATTGCAATTCCACCACCTTTTACATACTTTAATCTTGAAACTCCTATTCCTAGCATACTTGGATTAACTGTACTTTCTACTGCTTCTTCAGTGTTGGAACTTGGTTGGGAAGTTTTTGTTGATTTAACTATCAACACTTCGTCTTGTTTTTTTGGTTTAATTGGAACACCTTGCCTAAGAATTTGACTATATGTTATTTGCTGCACATTTTCTGATTGTTTGTTACTATTTCTTAAAGATTATATTTCATTATTAAGCTTCTCTATTATTTCTTCTTTGCATTTAATTAATTGGTCTTTTGTTTCAATAATCTGCTCGAGCAGCGAGTAACTATCGAAGTTGTAACATTTTGGGCAATAAAATTTCATTACTCTGCTGTTTAATTGTAATACCTTAACTTCACTTGCAGTAAGCTTACCACAAGATTTGCAAAAGGAGGCTTTACATCCATTACATTCAAGCTTTCTTTATCCTCATTGCAGGAATTGCATTTCATTTTGATGTTTATAACATGAAGGTTTATAATTAATATAAGTACTGACCTGTATAAAAGATGTTCCTCTGTACATGTAATGCCCAATATACCTTCACATATATGTTATAGTAAATATCCATATAAACACTGTTATCAATTTTTGTTTCTTATAGGTGCTTTCCATTGGGTTAATCTACTGATCCAGTTCTATATGATCAGGTCATCTTAAGATCAGTTCATAATAATTTGCCAATGGAACAACTTTAGATCACAATCTTGACAGATTATAAAACCTAACCTATAGCAACAAAACAAGTGATAAGAGTGAAACTTCGTTGCAGTTATGAATAACGTAAATAAATGAAGGAAAAATACATTAGACACTGTTATATTAAAGGTTTCTTACAGGAAAATATGTTTCTAACATCAGCACTGGCTTCAGATGATAGCAGCAGCAGGAACAAATCTAGCAACAGTGATTTGGAAAATAATTTAATAAAAAAAAACCCAATCTATCCCAAAAGTTGAAGGATATATTGTGCTAGTTGTTAAGGAGTATAGCGATATAACTTTTCAGTCATTTTAGAATTACAAGGACTACGGCTGAAATATTAATTGGTTAGTATTACAGCATCTGTAGAATGGTAAATGTTAACCATTTTCATTATTATTCAGGTCGTTTAGCATCAAGTAGTTTCATACCTACTGGTGAGCATGGAGGAAAAGATTTCCGCTGAAGAATCATTGCTTCTCACTATGGTATTTGGTCAATAATGAAACATTCAGGCAAATTTCTGATAGATTTAACGTTTCCTTAAGTTCAGCTCACAGAGTACTGTTAAGGGTTTTAAATTTTATTTTACCTTAAAGACACAATATATTCGATGGTCAACTAATGAACGAGTTGCAACCACTGTTAGTGCATTCTAGAAACGGAAAGTCATAAACAATGTTCTGGGAGTAATTGATGGATGTCATCTTCGAATTGAAAGACCAAATGTTTATAACAATTTTTTATTTGAAATATATATTCTAAAAACAATATTTTTTTAACTTCATCCATTCATGCAATGTTATCAATTAAAAAATAATTGTAATCACCAATAAAAAAAATATATATCAGATATAGAATTTATTTATTAAAAACAGGTTAAGTAACAAGTTATTAAAACAGATAAGTAAAAAAATGTTTAACTCATAGTAGTGTAGTACTACAGTACTTTCAGTACTACAATGCCCAAGCAGAGAGAGATGATCATTATATAAACCACTTCTTAGACTGGTTCAAACGTCCTCTAGTTAAATACTACTTATTTAATGCTAAATACTAATAGAGAAATCTAGTGCTTCTTTAGGAATTCTTGATGATCACCAATGGTCTATAAAAAGAAAACAAAATGATTTATTTTGATAATGAGAGCATCTTATCTATATTACCTTAAAGCGTTTTTCTGCGCTCTTAAACTCCTAAGTCGAAACTTCTAACATGTTGAGAATTTTTTTGACAAATTCAAGTTGAAAAAATACTGCAATCTCATATCTGAAAATTAAAATAACATTGGTTTAATTTAATTCGTTTAAAGCAGAAAACTGTATAATTTATCAAGCTACTGCACAACTGGATGTGCTTAATAGTAAATTGGTTTTGTATAAGGAAACACATGCAGAAGTAACTCCGATAAAACTCATTACTAAAAATTTTCGTAACGGATATTGCATTCTTTTACACGATATTAAATATCTGAATGTTATTTTAATTAATACTTACCATTCTGAGCTCTGTTGAAATCTTCCTCATTTACAAGAAGCCGATAATGGCAATTAGTTTCTGGTGCAAACAAATCTAACGAGAAACTCATCCTGGTATTGCAATTGGGAACAGCAATCTTTAATTACAACAGTTCTAAATAATACAAAAAAAACAATCTGAATTAATATAATTTCTTTGTTCAGTTTATTACCTAACTATCTAAGTACCTACCAACCATAATAATATGTTTTAAATGAAAATGAGAAATCTTTCAGATTGTTAGAGGTTATTATTTCAAAACCCACAATCAGCTGATATTATTTCCCTCCACAGATCACTATACACACTTCAAAAACTGCGTGCTTGAAGGGCAAGGGGGGAGGTAATACAGATCAGCTTCGATCATCATGAACCAGGGCCAATGGAACAACAAATAAGTGAACAAGATGACTCTAGGGTAACACCAGATCAGTAAATCAGCCCAATGGAAAGCACCTTATCACTACTTTTATTTTATTTTATTTATTTATTTGTTGGGTAATTACACATTGTGTCGAACGAAGAAGCTATCTAAAGCTTGTGCTTTCTCTACAACACGATTTTCAGATAAGTCCAATTAAACAGTATACCGAAATATTGTTGCACAGTCACAAATCTGCTGTCATTTAGAATTCACTTAAATTAAATTCTTCATTTCAGGAAATTTTATTTTTTAAACATTCTTAAAACATTAATTCTTGCACTCCACCGTCCAAATCAAAATATTTCTTCAAATGTTGTTAATTTTCTAATTAATTTGCTCCAAAAATTAACTTTACAATTTTTCTACATACATTAATTTTTGAACTATTTATTAAATTTTCATTAATTATTTGCGTTTTTTCACACACTTCTTTTTGTTAAATAATTCACCTAATTTTAATTATTCAATTTTCCACTTATTTCACTTTTATTTATCACTTTTACTACTCAAAATTCTAGATACTATTCTCTCTTAAGTTAACACTTGTGTACACCTGGATGCCATGTTGGTCCATGTTTTGGATCCCATGTTTTGCAACAACAAACACAAATTAGACATTTTAAAAGCTTTTGAAATATGCAAACATAAACGTACAGTACCTTTAATGAATGAACAAACTGAGCTTAGTGATTCTCCTTTGTTAGAAGTGTTAGATATTTAGTTTTTGTTATGTATTGTATTTAGTTACCTATTTTCTGTATGTATTTATCCTTAGCAACGTGTTTGTTTATCAATCTTATCTACCTTTGATAATGACATTTAATGTCGAAACAACATTGTCAGGTTAAGATACTAATAAAATTTGTGAAACTTTGAGTAATCTTTGTAATTATATTATATTTCAAGATATGTATAGTTTAAAATCGCCTATTTGTGAACATTACATTAAAATAAATTTTCCCCACTATGAGTTGACATGTGTTGTATAAGGCTACTTTTTTGTGAACATTTATACCTACATATATTACATTTGAATGGCTTTTCACAACTATGAGTAGACATGTGTTTTCTAAGATAACTCTTACGGGAACATTTATAACCACATAAATTACATTCAAATGGCTTTTCTCCACTATGAGTGGACATGTGTTGATTAAGATGAATCTTTTGGGAAGATTTATAATCACATATAACACATTTGAATGGCTTTTCTCCACTATGAGTTGACATGTGTATTTTAAGATAACTATTATGGGAACATTTATAACCACATATATTACATTCAAATGGATTTTCACCACTATGAGTTGACATGTGTTTTCTAAGATAACTCTTACGGGAACATTTATAACTACATAAATTACATTCAAATCGCTTTTCTCCACTATGAGTGGACATGTGTTGATTAAGATAAATCTTTTGGGAAGATTTATAATCACATATAACACATTTGAATGACTTTTCTCCACTATGAGTTGACATGTGTTGTTTGAGACTACTTTTTCGTGAACATTTATAACTGCATTTATTACATTCAAATGGCTTTTCTCCACTATGAGTTGACATGTGTTGTTTGAGACTACTTTTTCGCGAACATTTATAACTGCATTTATTACATTCAAATGGCTTTTCCCCACTATGAGTTGACATGTGTTGTTTAAGTCTACTTTTTTGTAAACATTTATAACCACATATATTACATTCAAATGGCGTTTCTCCACTATGAGTGCACAGGTGGTGATTAAGATGACTTTTTTGTGAAAATTTATACCTACATATATTAAATGCATATGGCTGTTCACCACTATGAGTTGACATGTGGTTTTTAAGATAACTCCTATGTGAACATTTCCAGCCACATATATTACATTCGAATAAATTTTCCCCACTATGAGTTGACATGTGTTGTTTAACATTACTTTTTCGTGAACATTTATAACTACATATATTACATTCAAATGACTTTTCTCCACTATGAGTGCACAGGTGGCGATTAAGATTACTTTTTTGTGAAAATTTATATCCACATATATTACATGCAAATGGCTTTGCACCACTATGAATTAACATGTGCTTTTTAAGATAACTCCTACGTGAGCATTTATAGCCACATATATTACATTCAAATAAATTTTCCCCACTATGAGTTGACATGTGTTGTTTAAGACTACTTTTTCGTGAACATTTATAACTACATATATTACATTCAAATCGCTTTTCATAACTATGAATAGTAGACATGTGTCGTTTAAGATTACTTTTTTGTGAACACTTATAACCACATATATAACATTCAAATGGCTTTTCCCCACTATGAGTTAACATGTGTTGTTTAAGACTACTTTTTTGTAAACATTTATAACCACATATATTACATTCAAATGACTTCTCCCCACTATGAGATGACATGTGTTTTTTAAGATTATGTTTATGTAATAATTTATGACCACATATACTACATTCAAATCGCTTTTCTCCACTATGAGTTGACATGTGTCGCTTAAGTTTACTCTTTTGTATACTCTTATAGTAACATATATTACATTCAAATGGTTTTTCAGAACTATGAATAGAAATGTGTTGTTTAAGACTACTTTTTTGTAAACATTTATAACCACATATATTACATTCAAATGGCTTTTCTCCACTATGAGTGGATATATGTCCCTTAAAATTGCCCAATTGTGAACATTTATAACCACATATATTACATTCAAGTGGTTTTTCACCACTATGAGTCGACATGTGTTTTTTAAGACTATTTTTTTGTGAACATTTATAACCACATATATAACATTCAAATGGTTTTTCCCCACTATGAGTTAACATGTGTTTTTTAAGACGACTCATTTGTATACATTTATAACTACATATATTACATTCAAATGGCTTTTCACAACTATGAGTAGACACGTGTCGTTTAAGATTGCTTTTTTGTGAACATTTATAATCACATATATTACATTCGAATGGCTTTTCTCCAGTATGAGTTGACATGTGTTCTTTAAGACTACTCATTTGTATACATTTATAACTACATATATTACATTCAAATGGCTTTTCACAACTATGAATATACATGTGTCGTTTAAGATGACTTTTTTGTGAACATTTATAATCACATATATTACATTGAAATGGCTTTTCTCCACTATGAGTGGACATGTGTCGCTTAAGTTTGCTCTTTTGTGAACTTTTATAACCACAGAAATTACATTCAAATGGTTTTTCACAACTATGGATAGACATGTGTTGTTTAAGATTTCGTTTAAGTGAACATTTATAATCACATATGTTACATACAAATGGCTTTTCTCCAATATGAGTCAACATGTGTTGTTTAAGACGACTCTTTTTTGAACATTTATATGCACATATATTACATAAAAACGGCTTTTCACCACTATGAGTGGGCATATCATTGCTATGAGTGGCCATGTGTTTATTTAGATTACTTTTTTGAGAACATTTATAATCAAATGGCTTATAACCATTATGAGTATATCGAGGTGTATTAAATGGGAACATTTGTAGCGGTACGTATTATGTTGCAATGGCATTTCACCACTATGTGCGATTATGCTATTGTGATGATGCGATTGTTTGTAGGTTTATTGTTTTTTTGAATGAGCATTGGTTGTATGGTACATATATTCTTTCTGAGAAAGGTTTTGTGGATATTTTGATATTCTATGATTATTTCCATGTATATTTCACTCATAATCTCAATTTTGGTGTTAAAACTTGCCATTATCTGTGAAGGTACATTTATGTTGGTTTGTTTCGATTGTTGTTAGATCCTAAATATTCATTATCATTATCAACTTACAAGTTAAAAATACATGTTTTCACCAATTATATATGAGTATAGAAAAAGGTTTTCATTTGCATACAGTCACGTAATTATGGAACATGTTACTTGAACTTTTCTGGAATGAAGAAATTTTGAAAATGGATGTATTTTGGTACAGGTATAATAAAACGAACCTTTTCTGATAGCAAAAACATTCTTTGTTCCAATACCCAAGGTTGTTGACGGTACAAGAATGGTTTATGTCTATGCCATTAGTGAACATTGGTAAGTGGTATCGGTTACTTTAAGCACTAGAACCCATTTCAAACACCATTTAACAAGTCTTATTTTATATTTTTCAGATATCGTCACACTGAATCAACAATAATAATCTACAAACCTCAAGGCAGCAGGAATTAATTTTAATGGAATTCAACGCAGTGTTGGTAATATCAAATAGATAAATGCCCTAATATCAGCCTTATATTGCCACAGATTTGAAATAAAATAGCTACTATCAAATGCAAAAGTTCTAAGCTTTGAGTTTGTATGCACATATCACAAATTAATTCAAACAAAAAACAGTTAACTTAGATAGACAATTTATTTTTGTATAAAAAAGTAAATTTGTAATTTTATCTGATTTTTGGTTTTTAATTTTCGGGAAATGTTATACAAAAAGTCCTGTTTTTGCGAGTTTTGACGTAAAGTGTGTCGTTAATAATCATTTCAATAACTACTCTACAGAATTAAATGAAAGTTTATATGCAAGTAGCTAATGAGCTAATTTGATATATGTATTATTTTTTAAAGTTATTTGATGAAATATAGGGGAATGCATTTTGTTGTTCCGGTGTCTTAATCATAGTTTTTTAAAAAAGGAGTATTTTTAAATTAAACTACAAATGCGTCAAAAGATTTTGGAAATATTCACGAATTAATTAATAAATAATTATTTTAAAAATGTGCATCGTCATCAATGCAAATTCTTACGATGCTCAGTGGGCTACGGTAGGAATTTGTTGTAGTAGTAAAGCGTTCATTTAAGCAGGCGGTAAAATTCTCGGTGTCGTTTTATATGGCGAATATATTAAATGCTTCATTTTAATTACATCAAATGAAATCTTAACGATTGGTGTTTAAAGTCCAAGCGTACCAACAAAAAAACTTAACGGTATATTCAATCATTCTAAACAAAATCACAGTGGATTTATGTATATTGTGAATAACTACACAAAATTAAAAAAATCATTACAAAGGGGTCATTCAGACACCCAAATACGGTACATAGATCTTAACCACATGATCAATAATCGTTGTATTTTCCATAAATAATATAATAATGTGACTATGGTTTTAAATTAATATTCTAGGAATGTTGAAACTTTCTTACCTAACTTGTTTTGGAAAACGATGTTTATTAATTAAATTATTTCACATTTACAATGTACAATCAAAGTTAACCGAGAAAATACCACTAAAGTTTCATAGTATTTGAACTATTTTTCCAAAATTTTAAGAAAATTGTATATTTAGCGACTAAAATATTACCAATTACTGCTTTTTCGCAAAAAACAGGTAATAATTTAGTCCCTAGGCATACCATTTATTTTTAGATTTTGAGAAAATAGTTCAAATACAAGGAAATTTAAGTGGTATTCTTTTAATTAACTTTGAATGTACAGTTTCTCTAAAATTAATTTTTCATGTAAAACATGTGAAATAATTTAATTAATAAACATCGTTTTCCAAAACAAGGTAGGTAAGCACGTTTCTAACATTCCTGGAGTATTAACTTAAAACCAAAGTTATTACATTATTATATTATTTCTGAAAAAGCAACACATGTTTTTTGGGTACACTTGGACCGTAATAAGTATTATAAATCTCAAGTTATTACTTCAACGATAAAGCAGTTATTAATATTTGAAATTTAATATTTTTGCGAACACCCTTAAAAGCTGCACTTTTTTATTGTTGTAAATTATACCAATTTAAAAGTTTAATTGATAAATTTCAGTTTTTATATGTAATTGAGGATGCAATTGTCTATCAAAAACATATTCTAAGTTTATTTTTGACCGCGTAACTTTTTTGCTATTCGGATTCAAACTCGTAGTTGACAACTTCTGCATTTGATAGTAGATTTGCACAACTCTTTAATAAGTATACAGCATGTACTGTAATAGTATATTACATAACGAGAGTGGAAAGTGGCATTTTTCGTACGAGTGTGAAATTTACGCACAAGGCGTTAGCCGAGTGCGGAAATCACACGAGTAAGAAACACACTTTCCACCGAGTTATGTACACTAATTTTCCTACGACCAGAAAAATACAGTCTTTCAAAGAAAAAATTATTTTTATGCTAACAAAAAACAATTTACATATTTAGTAATTTTATTTTTATCATTATTTTCAGTACCAATAAAGTTTATAACTATGTGATTATTGTAACAATTTGTGAAGTTAATTAGAGAAATCGTGTGTATAAGTGCGTTTTGAATATTGTCAGTATTATTGTTTTATCCGTAAAGGGATTATTATAACAATTAGTTAAATTTCTTGGAATTTGAGAGTTGTGTAAAGGTGTTTGTAAAAATGAGTTTTCAATATTTTAACCATTTTAAACATTTAAAACATTTAAACCAAAGAAAGATTTACAGTTAACTACTAACAATGATGAATTAGCCTTTATACTTATGGCGTCTTTAAACAAAAGACTATCATCCGCATATTGAACATTATACAAAGCCGTCTCTGATTATTTATTTATTTAAAATATTTTTAGAAATTAATTATACTCTAAGTAATTATTAAAACTTTTTAACAATAAATCTATAAAATATGAATTAAAACTTATTATTAGCAATTTAAATTAAAATATATTGTTGGAAATGGAAAACAATATTAAAATTATTATTTTGCAGTGAAAAGTTGTTTTGGTATAATGAGAATTGGTGCAGTGAAAATATGTCAAATATCCCTCAATATATCTAATCAATAGTTTTTCATGAAATAAATACAGCTAGAATTAATTAATTATTGTGTTAGTAGATGATTAATGTATCAAAATAGTCAAAAAATATAAGCAGGTTCTTATTACTTAATAATTTGCTATTTACTGCATAGATTTCGACCGTGAGATTTGCGAAAGTAAATCGCACAGCCAGGGTTGCCAACCCTCCGGGTTTGACCCGGAGTTTCAGGGAAAAATTTACTTTCTCCGGTTTCAGGGTTTTCACGCAAAATCTCCGGGAAAATAAATTTTCGCCGCTAAAAAAAATGGCATTACCACGGAATAAAGCGGAATAAAGCCAGGGCCAAACAGCGCGCCATGTTCGCGATGTTTGCTATCAAAACTAATTTCTTCTTTGTCACAACGTGATTTCACCTTTGACCCTGGATTCTGGACTTCATTTCCGATTTCTGATTTCAGTACACTTAAGAAATTCGCGCTGGACGTTCGCTGTTGTGACTTGTGATTGTGATTGTGAATTGATGTGTTTTAACTATTATGTAATTGTATTCATCATTGTTACAAATAACTTTTTAAGGTATAAGAAATTATTATACACTTAAGAAATCTATTTTCAAAAAAATAAATATTTCTTAGATGTCATCAGCTGATGAAGCAGGACCAAGTCAACCAAAGCAGCAAAAAAAACACTACTACTGTAGTTTTCAAGATTCATGGCGCGAAAGTGATGCATACAAAAACTGGCTTCTTAAAATTGATGCAAAAGGCAAAGAAAAGGCAAAATGTAAAATCTGTTTACAAACATTCACAATTAAACACGATGGCGAAAAAGCAGTTCGAGCGCATTCTAATAGTAAGAAACACAAAGAAATGACTAAGGTATTTCCATTTAGAAAAGGGCATCCAAAACAAAATTATAGATTTTTATGAAGATTCAGATGAAACTTCCGCAGCCATTACAGAAAAACTAAAAACTTGTATGTCGAAGAAAAACTTAAGTTTTCAAAATTTAGTATCTTATACTGCTGACAATGCTTCAGTAAATTATGGAAAAACAAATTCTGTTTTTCAAAAACTTTCAACTTTAAATAATAAATTAATTAAAAGTAACTGCCAATGTCATGTTATCCATAATGTGGCAAGAAATGCTTGCAAAGCATTATCATTTGATGTTGAAAATCTTACATGCAAAGTATTTGCTGAATTTTCAAACAGTGCCAAAAGAAAGGACGAATTAAAACAATGCTTCGATTTTTTGGATATGGAATACGAAGAGGTTCTCAGACATGCACCAACAAGGTGGTTGTCTTTATATAAAGCAGTAGAACGCCTACTTTCGTCTTGGCCAGCCATCAAAGCCTATTTTCTTGAACTTGGGGAAGAGAACTGTAATAAAGTAGTGTGGGGCTTCATTGAAAATCAAGAAAACACGGTAGCTGACGATATCTGTAGTTTGACCTTACCAGAAGCTTATTTGTATTTTGTACATCATTTTATGTATTTAATGACACAAGCTTTACTTAAATTAGAAAGCAATACTATCACTGTTACAGAGGTAGATGAAATAATGAGATCTTTAAGAGATCAGTTGCAAAATAGACTTAACGATCGGTTTTTTGGTAGCAAAGTTAATTCCGCCCTAAAAAAATTTTAAAAGTTCTAATTTTGTCAAAGAGGCTCTACAAGTCTATACCAGAGCAATCGAGTATTTAAATAAATGGTACGATTTTGATAATAATGTTTTCCAAAAGTTTACCATCTTTAATTTAAAAACAGAGCAGTTTAATTTTAATGATATTGTAATAGCAGCCAAATGTTTAAACATCGAAATTAATGAAGATGTCCTCTTTGACGAAATTCATGCAATAAAGAAAGTTTTACCTGACATTCTTCCAGTTTTATCAACATTATCTGTTGATAAAAAGTGGGTGAAACTTTTGTCTTCTCAAAACGAATTTAGGGAAGTGTCCAAAATTGTGTGTAGTATTTTAGCAATACCAGTAAGCAATGCTTTTGTTGAAGGTTTGTTTTTTTAATGGGAAACATTTGGACGGACGAAAGAAATAGACTTCGTCTTGAACTAGTTAAGAGCGAAATTTGTACTAAAGTAAATTTTAATATGAGTTGCGTCGATTTTTTCAAATTTCTTAACAATAAAAATCAAATTAATCTTTTGAGGTGTGCAATAGGTACAAAAAAATACTCATTTAAAAATAAGTAATTTTATTTTTTATGTATTTGTTTTGTAAAGTTATATATAGTGTTATTTTTGTTTGTTTTTAGTTCCTACTTTTTTTTGTTAATTGCTTAACAATAATAACAATAAGGGCGGCAAATAATTTTTATTTATTCAGTTTCAAAAGAATATGTTTTAAGTTAAAAGCAGTTTTTTTTATATTTTGTTGATAATTAGGTATTTAAGACAATAATTCTTGTATTCACCAAAAGTTTTTTTGAATAAAAACATATTTTTTTATACCTACCCCTTAAAAATATATATATATATATATATATATATATATATATATATATATATATATATATATATATATATATATATACACCAACCGTCGCAGCTCACAGATTTAGGGGCCACGCCCCTTTTTTCGAAAAAAAATTTTAGGCGGGCTTTTCTCCGGGTTTAGCTTGGCCTCAAGTTGGCAACCCTGAGCACAGCAGAAAGTAAAATCACTAGTGAGTTTTACTTTCGTGTGTTATGTTCGGTTTTCTAGGCAACTTGATTGTGCGATATGAGCTACTTTCTGATATGGTGGTAGGAATAGTTATTTACAGTAAGAGTGAGGAAGGTGAAGCTTTCGTTCACGCGAACTGCGTGTTCGTCCACGATGCGAAGCTGAGTGGACGATGCAATTCAAGTGAACGAAAGCGACCTTACTCTCGAGTGCTGTATTTGGTTTTGTTCGATACCTCCTTAGAAAATGAATTTCTTTATTTATAAAAATAAACTTTCACTAAAAAATCAACTCCTGAACAATCAAACAATGCAACAAACTAAAACCGGTCCTGGTATGTGATTTGGCTATTATTCTTATGGTTATAAAGTACTATACCCTGACTCAAAATTAGGAGTACTGTTACGCCCTTTTCTTTAGAAAAAAATGGTTTTGAAATATTTAGGTGGGTTGTGAAATTGTTTCCACATAGTATTCACTAGCCCAGAAGGAGTCTATGATTGTGGGATTTGGTTCAGGATGTCTAGAGCTCTTCCGATCTCTCCACAAAATTTATAGAAGCCGCCACTGACTCTATCACTAAAAAAAGAACGACAGCGAATAGTGGTCTCACACTAACGAAACCAGACGTTTAGGTTCTACTACCTATGCAATATTCTTCTACAATCTAAAAAAACTTACCATAGAGCCACTGTTTCACTATGGATGAAACCAGGTGCTAAATACAACAAACACAAATATAAATTTCATTAAAATAAACATCCACAAATAAATGAGACAAAAACGTTTAATTGAGGCCACCAATTTGTTGATATACAATAAACAAAATAATGCAAGTAACCATAAAGATATCATCAACAGCATAGTACGAATAATCTTAAAGTTACGCATATACCCGATTATCTTATAACTTGAGTAGAAAGGAATTAATAGTAATTTTATATTGTAATATTTATAATTTACACTTTTAACTTAATGACAAAAACACAGCCGTACCAAGATCCGCAAGTCCATCGCATCGGTCTAGTTTGATCGAGATCTACAGTGGTTTCACTTCTGTATTTTTCTTGGTATATTAATGGATTAACTGTATATTAACTCAACCGAACGTCTGGTACAGCTACTGTATTCGCAATCAGATAAAACGAACACAACCAATGAAAATAACAAGTAGGCAGGAACTAAAAAGCCTCTGAAATAAATAAAACTTGCAATAACCAACCTGAACTAATCGAAAGTAAAATCACAAGGTGTTAATCAAAGGTAATTAATAAACTTACTCTGGAATCAAACGGTTAAAAATATTGCAGAAGAATGTGCCGACTTTACCGTTAAAGCCCTCAAACGAGGTCAAACCTGAACGCTACCCTAAAACGTCCCCTAGGTCGTCAACGAAAATGGTTACAGAGAACCAAAACATCCTCTAACAGAGCATCTTAAATACCTATATTAATCATTGAAATATTCTAGAAAAAGGATTCCCCTTTAACAGCAGTCAAACTGTATCATAAAATTTTAACCACACAAATTTTATCAAGAATTTCCCTTAAACAAGAACGGCTAATCAGCTTTTATCAACATTCCACCAGAAAAATGCAGTATAGGACCAAAACAAAATTTTGAATATAAATATAATTCAAGGTCTGAGTATAAAGTATACAGTGCGGCCTAATCTGCAGGAGAAAAATTTGTAATACATCAAATTACATTGCTTAACACTACTTTCAATGCTAATGCAAAAGAGTCACGTAGCAGTAGCTAAGACAGACAGGTTTACATAGTTTAATAGAAACCATTTTAACAGCAAATTTGACCATATTACATACAATACACCAATACTCGTCACATACAGCGAAATCAGAGTTATAAATTGTTGGCAGTTCTTCAAAAAAGTGACCAAAAAAATTCATTTTTTTTATGTATGTTTGCATTGCAATAAACAAATAAATCAAATATTTTATTATAACCTTGAATAACTACACTATTTCTACTCTAAAATCTCAATCTAAATAGGAAACAAATTATACAAAAGTGTTATAATAATCCACTCTAAATAGGTAATATTTTCCCAAGTAGAGTAAAAGATTCAAAAGTCAATAGTAAAATCTTACTCCGAAGCGATTAGAAAGACTGTTTTAGTGTAAAAAGATATAATTGTTTTATAGTGTAATAAATTTACACTAACATTATATTGAAGTTACACGATGGTACAGATTAGATATTTTACTCTAAATATATTGGACCTAATCACACACTTTTTAGAGGGGTCTAGTGTTTGAATTTTACACTAAATTGTTTACTGTGTATTAAAAGCATTGAAGGTGTATCATATGCTCAAGCCGCTAGGACCGACAAATCACAAATACAACCCAATTCAAACAATTGACACAAAGTATGATGGATTTAATGAACAAGTTCTCACAGAGACTCGACAAATTAGGAGCTAAAAACTCTGGAGCTATAGCGCGTATTTCAAATTAATGGACCAAAAAGATCTACGAATAGCCACTTGGAACGTTAATGGCTTCCAAAACCGTCTACTAGAATTAGAAGCATTTCTGAATAAGCAAAATATACACGTGTGCCTGACTTCAGAGACTCATTCAACTAAACAAACTGATTAGTCGCTGTGAAAAGCCACAAAGAAAATCAAACAATCCTTCACCCCATCAGACAAAGTGATAGTACATGGGCTAGAAGTAACAAACAGAAGGCTGAAACTTTCGCAGAACAGCTTGCTAAAGCTTTTCAACCAAACGAAATTCAATCAAATGTAAAAACTGATGAAGACGTAATCTTGGAAGAATAAGAAAAAAACATCCAACAGATCATCCCAAAAGAAATAGCAACAGAAATTAACTCCAAAAAAGGTGAATTATAGGCGAAATATTGAAAGAACTTCCCAGAAAAGACATCGCTATACTGATGTACTTGTTCAATGCAGAGTTTCGATTAAAACATGTGCCTAGTGTCTGGAAGGTAGCAGAAGTTATCATGCTACCAACACCAGGTAAACCACCTAACGAAGGGAACTCATGCAGTCCTATATCACTACTACGATTATATCGAAGCTGTTTGAAAAGCTCTTATTAAGAGACTTCTAATACCAAGAAGAATCTAATACCAAACCATCAGTTTAGATTTAGACAACAACATTCTACAATTTTTGACTAGGCTCATAGAATAACAAATATCATTGAAACAGCATTAGAAGAAAAATTAATTTGCTCAACGATTTTCCTTGATGAAACTATAAAGAATATTACCAAAACAATACGTTAAATTACTAACGAGTTATATATCAGGCAGATTATTAAGCATTAAGCAAGAAAATGAATATAGTTAAAGGAGGCTAGAGATGGCGTGCCCCAAGAAAGTGGCTTGGGCCCCATTCTCTACTTGCTGTATACAAGCGATCTTCCACAACCGCAGAATGTAATTGTTGCCACATTTGCCGGCGACACAGCGCTGATGGTGACTAGAGCAACCCTACAAGAAGCAGTGATGAAATACACCAGTGGACTAAAAAGTGCAAAACAAAGCTTAATGAATTAAAGTAACAGTTCCATATGAACAGTTCCATATGAACAGTTCCATATGAACAGTTCCATACGAAAACACGGTCAAATACTTAGGAATGACCTTAAATAAAAAACTGCGATGAAAAGAGCATATAAAAAAGAAGCGAATAGAACTTAGACTTAAGTATCGACAATTGTACTGGCTACCGGGAAGCAACTAGCAATTTTCAGTAAATAACAAAATACTTATATACGCAATCCAGTCTTAAAACTAATATGTGTCTATGACATACAACTATGGGGATGTGCCAAAGAAAGCAATGTCAAAAGAAGCCAAAGTTTCAAAATAAAGTAAGTACTACGGAATATGATAAATGCTCCATGGTGCGTTAGAAACAAAGATCTACATCGTGATTTAGAGTTTTCGGACATGACAAGCGAAATCAAGAGATTCGCCACTAAACACGAAACCAGACTACAGCCACATGTCAATGTCGAGGCATTACAACTTCTCGACAATCAAAACATCATAAGAAGACTGAAGGGGACTAAGTCATTTGAACTAGCCTAAATACTGTGTAACGTGTTAGTAGCAGAACACAGTGCGCGATAGAGTAACGTTTGTAAGTGCTTCAAGAAGCAAAGTCGGACTAAAATATAGGACATCAGTGGATGAACTGTATAGCTTAATTTTTATTTAGTTTTGAGAGTTTAAAGATACATTGATGGCGGGTCTATTAGACCAGTTTCAATAACAAGCGCATATGCCCAAAAAGGAAAAGATATAGCCGAAGTCTTATTAAAAATGTTGACAGTAATGTCGTTGAACAATTTAATTTAATAATAAATAAATTTGAGGGAGGGGGGTGCATAAATTCTTCCAGGCGGCGTTCATATTCAGCTAGATGTCATGCTGCAGTTGTTTCATATAACACAAAAAGACCGCACTTCGAGTTACACAAAACTATATACGGATGAAACCCAAGTATAGCAATAGAAAAATTAGAAAGAAGTCGTAAATTCTAACTAAAACAAACGAAACAGCGTCAACGTTTAGCAAAAGAAATGAAAAAATTAATAACCTAAAAGGAACGTGAAATTCTAGAAAAAAGGACTATCTTGTAGTCCGAATCCGGATTTTGGTTGAAAGAACGTCGACAACTGTTAACAGCTTCTAATTTTTTTTGCTGTATATTGTAGAAGGAAAACTACCTTATGCGCTCCTTTAGTAAAAAGATTATTATATAAGGCATCAATATTAAACGTAGCATCAGTGAATCATGGTCAAAAAAATACGAAAAACCGCTATAAGGCAACTAGAACAATAAAATGTTAAAATTCAACCAAATGGACTATTCGTTCATCATGAAAAATACCCCTTGTTAGGTATTGCATTAATTTATCAAACATTCTTACATTTTTTTGTCTAATATTTACGTTTAATAGGAAAAGACGTTATTGTAGAAATAAGACTTCCCATATGCGTATATAATATGTCACCAGCAGCAGCAATAAATATGAAAAAAAAATCAAATTTTGGTTTTATTATTCCAACTTGGACCAATATATTATAAATGAAAACCATTCTTGGTTTTTCCAAATACAAGGTCAACTACAAGTAACAAAAAAAAGAAAGGCTACTTATTTGGTGTATAGACAGGACAATGTTTTTCCATGAAAGTAGGGTGTATATAAGAAAAAAAGATTTTTAGTACTAAATTAGTAACCTTTTACAAGAACTGCATTCTTCCAGAATTAGTAGATCCTAGACAAACAAGAACACTACCAATTCGTGAAACCGATTATATTTTACAGGCTTCGAAGAGCCCAAAGCCAAGAAAACTTGGAAAAGCTAGGAAAGTATATTGTATAGTTACGTACCAAGCCGGAAATTGTACAATTCGCGATTTTTGTACCAAGAGCGAATGTACAAACTATTTTGTAGGAAGTGTGATTTACCTTGTTATCTTCCAGCAACAACCATTAGAGAGCTACCTTAGACTGGTTATCTGCGCGTCTATAACCACCCTTTGGTATCAGTCCAATGGTGCTTTCTTTGAGGAATTTCCTCCGGAACATGAGATTACAGGCAGAGGCGATGGTGATGGCTTCCGTGAACGGGTCAACGTCGCATTCCTCAATAAAGAGATTCCTAAAGTGGATACAGGCTCTCTTCAAAATATCGACGTCTGTTCGACAATACTCGACCAGGTCACGTTGCATGTCGAACTCCGTGTCCCTGTTCGCCTCGTACCATTTTAGGAACGCTTTACGAGCCTGTTGTTTCATGGTGTCGGAGCTGTAAAACTTGATGTCCGGAAGAGGACCCACGTAATGGGCATTCGCCTCGGTGTTAAAGAGGTGCGGGAAGTATCCTTTGGGAGCCGGTAAATCAAACGCTTTAGGCAAGTCAGCCAGAGCCATGGGGAAAAAGTTGAGGGAGTCGATAAATTTTAAATTATCTAGTTGCAGCAGCAGAATTTTTGAACCGCGCATAATGAGTTCCGGGTGTAATGAGGTGTTGGTTATCAGATAATTTAGAATAAATTGCGTATCGAAAGCTTGCCCGTTATGGGCAACTGCTACAACCTTTTTGAATAATTTCCGCGAGTCTAGTAGATAGTTCAAAAGCCGATCGATGCATTTTCCTCGCAAGATCTGTTCTCGCAAACCACATCTTACGCAGATGGTAGCCGCCGATGATGAGTCGCTGTTGTAACACTCAGAACAGACTTGCTGGAAAACGCATAGATTCGGTTCGTGGAGGTTGACGCCGGGCGCAATTTCTTTCTCTTGCCGGGTCTCCAAGTCGAAGAACACAAACAAGGTGTCTTGCTTTGTGTTCCTAGGCCCGGCCGGCTGTATATGACAAAAATGGTTTTCGGGTTTATGGCTCTGACAGATCTTACAATAGATCTCCCCGCACACGTGGGCCTTCTTCCGAGTCTTGATGTTGATGGTTTTGAAACATCCCTCGCATTTTTTAACTTCCCGACACATGTTACCCTCCTGATGGTTGTTAAAGCAGGCTTGACTTCTAAAGTCTCGCCTGCAGTGCGGACACCTAATCAGCTCCGCTGTTCTTTCGCAGGGCGGAGAGCTACCGCAGCCTACACAGGACTTTTCACACCGATGATCTCCCTTGTTGTTATAGGGTACGTGGCAGTGCTCACAGAAATAATCGCAGGCAAAGGCTGAGGTCAATGATGTTATGACATTATAATGATGCTCGTGATACAACAGATTGATGTTCTTTGTTGCGGCATCGTTATCAACGACCCCCTCAAAGATAAGCGAACGACCTTTGGAGCCGTGGCTATACACTACTATCTTGTAGTTGGGGGCCAGGAACTGCTGGAACAACCTTAATTCATTGACCCCGGCTCCCTCCGGTGGAATGAAAGCTACTCCGGCATCCCGCATCATTTCCTCGGCCTTTATCTTTTGCACGGTTTGATTTCGGCGTGTCTTCACGTAATCAGCACTGTTATCTGCGTGAGCCCTGCCTACGACCAAAGCCCTGGGTAGGCATAGATTGTCACTGATGGTGTTGTTAATCGTGACAATCCCTCTGCGACGGCTACACTCTTCGGCAAAGGTGCTGTACGTACCGTTACGACAGCGACCTTGTCCGGCTGGTGGTGTTACGATTGTAGCTATCAACCTGAAGGTGTCCGAACTCAGGGCTTCAGGATCGCTCTGTAAAATCGATTCTAAAATGCCCCAGACATCGTTGAAGGTGATTTCATCAGAGCGCCTGAGGCTCATGTAGCCGGGAAGTTTTTGTTTGAAACTATCAAACTCAAATGTGGCCCCTACTTTATCATTTGGTTGTGCTCGGCTTAACACATCCCGCAAAATTTCGTTGATGGCCGATTTAAAATGCTCCAAATGATCTTCACCGACTGACGCGTCGTTTACTTTAAACACCAGTCGATGTTTCAGGGTGCCAAATTTCTTGATGGTGGACACGTTCTCATCGATAATTTCGTAGAGAGAAGACATTTTGTACAGGAGTAACAGCAACAATAGCAAAAAATATCGCACTTGCACACTTAACAATGACTAAAACAACAAAGATTATATGTTGTTAATTTAAATAAACATTGACTAATTATTATTAAAGTTTAAATGCACTGCAAGCTATTAAATATTATAAATTAATTATAAAGATCAATTTTAATGCAAATTAATAAAGTCTTTTAGCCAATCTAAAAAGCATAACCTCAAATTATGATTTAAATAACTATGTTACAACCCCTAGATAAACACCTAATAACGATCACACTTCGCATAAAACAATTACTACTTTAATCGATAATCAAACTAGGGAAATTAAAATAAATATAAAACTATTCCTGCTGAAATTCAAATTTACAATTATTATTATTATTATAAACAAAATACGTTATATATTGTTCAAATGTAACTTAAATAATTATTTTAAACCGACTATGTTATATTGTCGTGAAAAATCATGCGAGGACGAGATTACCGATTATTATAAAGCAATAATAATAATAAATCCTACCTTTTTGTTCGATTAAAGCTGTAGATTTCACATAGGCTCTGTAGCAACAATTGGTAATAACAATCAAGAATGGCACAAATCACTTCAAACACAAACGTAATAATTAACAGTACGCATAAAAAACATACATGTGTTGATGCCTCGAGTAACCCCAAACAAGTGATGGTCGTCTTCCGAGGTTGGTTTTATAGATTCGAATTGTTGCGCAATATTATGCAATACTATAAAAAATAAAACTCGAATCAACTTGTCCGCTTAACAAAGGAACAAAGCGCTCGCTCCGGTGAACACGTGCGGGTCATAAATCAATTTCAAATGTTATTTTCTGCAGCAGAGTTGACATACCTTCTAGATTTATCTATTAGAATAAAAACGGTGTACCACTCTAACCCTCTGGGGTTATAATTCATTCAACTGTCATATCGTTTTTACATGCCAAAGATTGATATTAAATATTATAAATTAATTATAAAGATCAATTTTAATGCAAATTTTATCTGAAACAATTTAGGATATATTTACATGGTTTTTATTTTTTAATTTATTTTAAAAGAAAGATTATTTATTGCTTTGAAGGCATGCTTTTACATTGCAAAGGTTGAAAAGGGGATTTTTTAAACGTTTTCCTAGTGATTCATGTTTGCTCAATACAATTCATTTCATTTTTTTTTCGAATGTTATATACTAGTAAAAGTACTTTAGTGTCTTTCTCGGTTCTATTTGTGGTCTTACCTGATAGTCCCATCCGACCGAAGAAAGAATTTTAACCATTATAAATTATAGGCTATATAGCAAACCTAGTATCCCGATGATATCTATTTGAACACGTGTGGTCAGAGCGCTCGTTTCAACTTTGAACAATCAATCCTTTAAAAATAGGGGTTCGGTAGGTAGGTATGTGATAAATTTCAACGTATTGTGCGAACAGAGAATGCAATGGTAATATTATATTATTTTTTTATTAGGCTATAGACAGATTGTTGTCAAAATTCGATATGATTCCCTTTTAAGGATGTGTTTATAACTTTCAACTCATAAATGAACGTAGCAAACAGTTGAGGGTTTGATTTAATTGTGTGCTTTTTATTTAAAGAAAATTCTATAAAAATTTAAAGTGTGTTCTTTTAAATGCTCTAAGAGACAGAAAGGGCTTTTTACCTGGAAATAGCTTTAGAAATCAGACCCGTCAACGTGCGAGATTTACAGGTACTTAATAATACAAAGAGTGATGAAATGTTTGATTATTTTGTTATTACAGTATATCAATATTATAATCCATTGAAACTTTTCTGTTAAATGTGATTATGATAAATCGAAAAAACCATTTCTTTAAATAGGTATATTTTTAATAAAAAATGTCTAAAGTATGACAAAAATACTTTTAATGCTCTAACTCTGTCAACCCTTTGTTTAGAAGATCGGGCACATAGATAAGTGTTACATTGACAGCGCAGGTGTTCTTTTGTTCGTTAACGAGTTTCTTTGCTCGGGACTGTGTGTGTAATAAATTAAATGGTTATCAATAGTTACATCTAAAAGTTGAATTTAAAATTTTTAATGTTGTAGTAAATTATAAAAAACGACACCCTTTTTGTTCCGATGGTAATAAATTAAGATTTTTTTTGTTCCGAGGGTAATAAATTAAGATTTTATCTAAAAACAGCTGCTTGATTGACGGCGCAGGTGTCTACCCTTTTTTAATGACATCCTTTTGCTCCGATGGTAATAAATTTAGATTTTTATCTAATCGTGTTACTTGACAGTGCAGGTGTCGATCTTTTGTTCCGGGGGGTAATAAATTAAGATTTTTATCTAAAAACAGCTGCTTGATTGACAGCGCAGGTGTCTACCTTTTTTTTAATGATATCCTTTTGCTCCGAGGGTAATAAATTTAGATTTTTATCTAATCGTGTTACTTGACAGTGCAGGTGTTGATCTTTTGTTCCGAGGGGTAATAAATTAAGATTTTTATCTAAAAACAGCTGCTTGATTGACAGCGCAGGTGTCTACCTTTTTTTTAATGATATCCTTTTGCTCCGAGGGTAATAAATTTAGATTTTTATCTAATCGTGTTACTTGACAGTGCAGGTGTCGATCTTTTGTTCCAAGGGGTAATAAATTAAGATTTTTATCTAAAAACAGCTGCTTGATTGACAGCGCAGGTGTCTACCTTTTTTTTAATGATATCCTTTTTGTTCCGAAGGGTAATAAATTAAGATTTTATTTAAAATCGTGTTCATTCGCGCAGGTTCGAAGTTTATAAAAGCTCAGTCAAACCCCTTCCGTTTTTAGTTTGTTCTTGACATCGGTTACGGTGATAGTAATATTGTTATTGTTTGCTTGAACTAGGTATGTTAAAATAATCATTTATTATTCTTGTGAGTGTTAAAATTTTTACTGCTATTTAAGTTTTTGTTTTTTTTACATAGAAAAAATGGATTTGCTAATACAACAATTGAACAAATCTCCCGTTAGCCAGAAGCCAATCAAGAAGTTATGTGATTACAAAATAAAAGAAATTGCAGAGATACTACAATTCAAAAGAGTCGTTTGCCGTGATAAACGTCAAAGTGTGATTGTTGTTGCTGAAAAGCATGTTACATTTCTACCAAAGCGAATCAACGACAAGTTAACAGATCAAAGGGTCACCGAGCTTAACCAGCAGATTGAAGCTAAAACGATTTCTCTAGGTTTCATGTACTTGGGGAAAACAAACTGTTATGATGATTGCCTGTTTGTGGAATTAAATAAGGTACGAGTAAACATCAAGTTTATACAATAAACCCCTTTTTAATGTTCTATTGTTGTCGTTGTTGTTACAGCCCTTGGAACCACAAATAGAAAACAGATATCAGTCCTGAAGTCCTCAAGCTATCATCAGCATTCTATCAACATTTTTTATTTTAAATTAAATGTAGCCTTAACAATATATTAATAAAAATAATTTTTTTTTAATTCCGTCTAGAAAAGGTAGTGGTGGAAAGAGTACAGTGTGTATGTATGTGTGCGCTGGAGAGAGAAAGGTAGCAGCAGAACTTGTAGCGGGAAAATCAAATCTGGGGGAAATCCAAGATGGCTCCTTCAAGAATGACAAATTCAAAAAAACGACAGATGCAAAAATGACAGATTAAAATTGACAGACGTATAAATGACAGAAGCAAAATGACAGATTTAAAATGACAGATGCAAAAAATGACATATGCAAAAATGACAAATTTAAAATTGACAGATTCAAATTTAGCCCGCGCACGCAATATGCTGTGATATAAAATGGTTGCCTCTCTGTAGTAATACAGATTTCTTCTTCTTCATGACACGCCCCCTAGTAGTAGTACACAGTCCATCGATAATACAGATTTCTTCATGACGCCCTCTCTTAGCAATACACACTAATTGTAGCATTACGCCCTCTATTGGTAGCACTCAGATTACCGGTAATACAGATTCCAGTAATGGCGACGGCGGGCGTGGTAGAATGGAACCAGACGTTCCAAAATGGCTGCCTTCATCCAATCAGAAGCAAGGGAGGAGCTACAGGAGTGGGGGTTAACCAATCAGAGAGCAGTAGGCGGGGAAATCCAAGATGGCGGCGACCAATCAGAAGCAAGGGGAGGACCTACAGGAGTGGGGGTAGCCAATCACAGGCGAGGGGAGGAGCCATGCCATTGGCATGCCACATGGCATGTCAATTTCTGTCTGCCTCAAGTACCCCAATACCTACTAAATAATATAAATATTCGTAACCTCCGAGATAGTCAAGAGGCCGCGACCAAGCAATCGTGACATCACGAAAACCGGCTGACAATTGCGAAACGTAAAATACCCAACATAAAGACACTTGTATATTTCTGAGTAAAACTGAATATTATTTCAAAAAAAGCACTTATATTATGATAAAAAATGAATAGGGTTTTCCACGTCACCGTTGGTGTACCCATGATAGACGCGTTGGCTCTTATGGAGGCCTCGCCAATAGC
The DNA here is from genome assembly GCA_929113105.1 of Agrypnus murinus. NCBI lineage: Eukaryota > Metazoa > Arthropoda > Insecta > Coleoptera > Elateridae > Agrypnus > Agrypnus murinus. Next base: position 94,938,912 of record OV816027.1, read on the forward strand.
CCTATCTCCATGCGTTAATGTGTTTTATAACTTCTTAACCATTAAATCTAATCAGTTTTCTCTTTGATAGATCCATGTTTTGGGTGTTAATTTTGTCGTTGATTATTTTTGAATAGTTATTGAGAAATATATTGGCAAGAATATCACAATTTTTTAACAATATCGACTTCAACGTTTTGCTACATAAAATACATTTCTCATTGATTTCGTGTACATATTTTTCCAATTTTAACATTGTCAATTCCCGTAAAATAATCCTTTGTTTACCTGTCTTTAGAAATTATTCAGTTTCATATTTATCTGAAATAAGCTCACTGAATATCTGATACGCCTGAATAGAGACTTCAAAGAATAATTCAGATGGTTGTTTTAGAGCACTTCTTGTTAAATTTTTTAAATATTTGCTAATATCTGCAGTCATTTTCACCACAGCTGGTAAAATTTATAACAAAATCTGAATTGGTAGTAATGGATGTTAAACAATTTTCACAACTATTAACAAATTTAATTAGTGAATGTGAACTATTCAATATATCTGAAAAAGAAGAGACGTTTTCAGATAACAGCAAGAAACCATCATCGTTTTCATCTGTGTCATCTAGTGAAAAATCTTTCAATGAAAATGTTCCAAACTTGGCGTACTTTAACTTAAGAAGACTTAAAACTTTCAGTTTTTTTTCTGACTAGAATTTGTGTTACTGAAACATGAAAGTGTGACCCGCTCATTTGCCTATATTTGCCAAAACGTCCCTCCAGTTTGTCGGTTTGGAACTTTCCTAACAAAACGTATTTAATTTGAAAGCATTCAAACAAATACTGGACTAAATTAATTGATGCTTTTGTCGTATGTTTCAGAGCAAAAAATGTATCAGATGTTAGTTTGCCAGTGTGACCATTTTTTAAAGTTCCAACGTTTAAAGATTTCCAGGCGCAAAGGAAATCATAAAATTTTAACAAAAACTGAATATTTTTGTCATTTGGTTCTCTTATTGGGTCTCTGAAAGGATCACGTTGATGATATCCTGATTTGGGTGAACGTACATTTACTATTCTCCACCAATGAAGTATAGTTTTTAAAAATTCTGCTGTACCAACAGTGTTGATTTCATTATAAGGTTGATTCAGTGCCTCAATATTTTTTTCATCAAATAATCTGACAGCTAGTTGAACATTTTGTCGTTCTAGTGAAGAGGGATTTAAAACTTTTTTTGACAAAGCCGGAGCCGATTTAATGATGCTATTACATTCGATAGAATGTATTTTTTTCCAGGTCAGACAAATTTGCAAATAGAATTAAATTATAATTATCGAAATGGCAAAAAACAAGTGATCGTTCTTTATTTTTTTGATTTAACCAATTATTTCGAATAGATTTTAATAAATGAACAGTATCAAAAAGTAAATAAATTTGTTGTTGGGGATCAGAAACATTTTGGATAAAGCAAGGTAACTCTTCCTTAATGCTTGTACTACTTAAAAGTCGATAACAAGTTCGATTCATTCTGTAATTATCACAAATTAAAGAAATTACCCGAAAACCAATTTTGGTTAGAATCTTAATTACTTCTAAAATCATTTCTTTTCAATCCACGGCAGAAGTTTTTTTTACAGGAAATAGAGCCACAATATCTTCATTCTTCGCAACATTTATCAGGCATTTTTAATGAAATAAACAAGACTCACCCAAGTATCTCGTCAAACTGTTGGCTTTTTTGATTAACTAATCAAAATATTTATGAAATTGTATTTTATATAGGTAAACGACACAATACACAATCATATTATGAACGACACCAACCGAAAGTTATTTTATAAGTAATAAAACAACTTTCAAATACAAAATTTATCAGCGGCCATTTCTGCCAACGCCCACACTCGATACGGCTATTGAGAAACAGTCTCTTTTCACTGATTTTATAAATTGTCTTCACATAAATCAGGTAAATCTGAAATTCTACACCTTTAATTTAACACTTTAACTTATTTGAACTTATTTATGAGAGTTTTTGAAAGAAAAACTTCCGAAAAAGAGTCTAGTTCACACGACTACGATCACGGCAAATCTAAACTGCAATAGCCGGCATTCGTGACGTCAGATCACATGACAAAAGCCTTGTTCGTGGCCTCTCTTTTCTCGGAGGTTACGAAATATTATATACAGAAACAATAATTTAAAGCAAACTTGTAAAATGTGGTGCTTATGGCTAGATTCAGACCCGAATTATAAGTCCCAGACTGTACGTAACATATACCTTGTACCTTCCAGTGTCAAGGTGCCTGGCACACCAGACTGTAGAGTGGATATGTATGTGTGAGATGAGGCTGTGGAGCCATGTAGGCATGTAGACTGTGCTTGTGGTTTACCACTGGCTATTGTAAATTATTTAAAAGAAAATCGAAGCTAGTTTAATACATTTATTTACTTAATTAAATTTACAGTTATCTTGCTTGTAATGTAGTTGTCGTTACTATAACAGAAAGATATCGAATTCTTCTAAATGAGCTCACAGGATTCTATTAATTTTACAATAATGATCTTAAAATTATTTGGTGATGAATTAAAAGTATTACGGTCCATTTAGATTGTGTGTATGCCCCTTAGTTCCAGCTCAGCCTAGTATACCAGGAGGTTCTGTTTGTCTGTCTCTCCGGTAAAAAACCAAACAAAAATCTCGAAAACCATGGAGTGCAATTCCCAACTTCAATCTTCCAGGATTTTCCTTAAATTATTCAGCTATATATTACTTTTCTCGAGTTTTATTAAGAAAATCATCTGTGGCAAACCTGAAGCAACTATCTGCTCTGGGCTTATATTTTTGTTTTCTCGCATAAATCTTTACGGCATTGTACCACAATTTAACAATTCTACTGACATTTTAGTCCAAAATATGCTATTTCCAATGATTCAAAGAGTAGGAACCTATAATACCTTTGTTGCTAAAGTGGCAACATTTTAAAAAAACTATTTTGTAGTTTAAGGAGCATCATTAGTTTTTTAGAGAAACGGAAACTTCATTTATTCTATCTGCCCATCCAATGCAAGTATTTGCTGTCTTTTAACTGCTCCAATCTTGTTTTACTCAATGCTAAATAAAAATAAATCTTGTATGTGTTGTGTGCATGTGTTGAACTTGCCGAACATAAATTTTTCATTCAAATGGCTTTTTGGTGCTATCAATACACATATGTTTTGGATCAATCTATTCCTTAGAGAACATTTGTAACCACATATAGAACATTCAAATGGCTTTTCGCCACTATGAGTGGACATGTGTTGTTTAACACTACTTTTTGTCAACATTTATAATCACATATATTACAATCAGGTGGATTTTCTCCACTATGCGTTGACATGTGTATTTTAACAAAACTCTTGCTGTGAATTTTTACAAGCACATATATTACATATGTGCACATGTTAACATTCAAATGGCTTTTCACCAATATGAGTTGACATGTGTTTGTTTTTTTAAGACAACTCTTATGTGTTGCTTAAGTTTGCTTTTTTGTGAACTTTTGTAACCACATATATTACATTAAAATGGTTTTTCACCACTATGAGTTGAAATGTGTTTTTTAAGATAACTTTTTTGTGAGCATTTATAATTGCATATATTACATTCAAATGACTTTTCTCCAGAATGAGTTGACATGTGTTCTTTAAGACGACGCTTTCGTTTACATTTATAACTACATATATTACATTCAAATGGATTTTCTCCATTATGAGTAAGTATGTGTTCCTTAAAAGAACTCTTGTGCAAGCATTTATAATAACATATTTTACATTCAATTGGCTTTTTTCCACTATGAATAGACATATGTTGATTTAGACTACTTTTTTGGGAACATTTATAATCACATATATTACATTCAAATGGCTTTTCACCAGTATGAGTTAATATGTGTTTTTTAAGATACCTCTTTTGTGAACATTTATAATTACATATATTACAATTAAATGGCTTTTCTCCAGTATGAGTTGACATGTGTTCTGTAAGGCGACTCTTTCGTATACATTTATAGCTACATATATTACATTGAGACGGCTTTTCGGCACTATGAATAGACATGTGTAGTTTAAGACTACTTTTTCGTGAACATTTATATTCACATATATTACATTCAAATGGCTTTTCACCACTATGAATAGACATGTGTTCTTTGAGAAGACTCTTTTGGGAACATTTATATTCACATATATCACATTCAAATGGCTTTTCACGACTATGAATAGGCATGTGTTGTTTAAGACTACTTTTTTGTATACATTTATATTCACATATATTACATTTAAATGGCTTTTCACTACTATGAATAAACATGTGTTCTTTAAGGTGACTCTTTTGTATACATTTATAGCTACATATATTACATTCAAATGGCTTTTCACCACTATGAATAGACATGTGTCGTTTAAGAGTAGTTTTTTGTGAACATTTATATTCACATATATTACATTCAAATGGCTTTTCACCACTATGAATAGACATGTGTTCTTTAAGACGACTCTTTCGTATACATTTATAGCTACATATATTACATTCAAATGGCTTTTCACCACTATGAATAGACATGTGTCGTTTAAGAGTAGTTTTTTGTGAACATTTATATTCACATATATTACATTCAAATGGCTTTTCACCACTATGAATAGACATGTGTCGTTTAAGACTACTTTTTTGTGTACATTTATATTCACATATATTACATTTAAATGGCTTTTCACTACTATGAATAAACATGTGTTCTTTAAGACAACTTTTTTGTATACATTTATAACTACATATATTACATGGAAATGGTTTTTCACCACTATGGATGGACACATCATCGCTATGAGTGGCCATATGTTTATTTAGAATACTTTTTGAAAACATTTATAATCAAATGGCTTATCACCATTATGAGTAGACTGAGGTGTTTAAGATCACTATTTTGGGAAGATTTCTAGTCGTACGCATTATATTTCAGTAGCATTTCACTACTGTGGATGTTCATGTACCTTTTGAGAAGACTTCTTATTAAACATGCAACTGTAAAGATAACGTATAAATTGTATGCTACCTTTATGAACGAGCATTTGTAGTATGGTACATATATCTTTTCTGAGAAAGATTTTGTTGATATTTGCTAGACATAAAAGTTGTTATCAAAGGGTTTCTCCATGTATATTTCACTCATCTCAATTTTTGCATTAAAACTTTGCATTTTCTGTGAACGTACATTTATGTTGGTTTGTTTTGATTGTTATGTCCTCGTCATTCATTATCATTATCAACATACAAGTTAAAAATACATGTTTTCAGCAATTATCTATTAAGAGTATAGAAAAATGTTTCCATTTGCATACAGTCACTAAAATTATGTAATTTGAACTTTTCTGGAATAAAAAAATTTCGAAAATAGATTTGTATTAGTACATGTGTAATACAATGAACCATTTACCTGATAGCAAAACCTTCATTGTTCCAATACAGAAGCTTGTTGATAGTACGAGAATGGTAGATGTTCATGTCATTAGGGAGCATCTGTAAGTGGTATCGGTTACTTGAAGCACTAACAAAAGCATCTCATATGCGCATGACACAAAAAGTAGTTCAAATTAATTCAACCAAAAACAGTTATTAGATATACATATAATAAGACAGGTCATAAAGGCCCATAGATTAAAATAAAATTACAAAATACATAATTTTCTACTTTTATTACACTGATATACTTTGCTATTTGTCCCAAGTTCTCGTACATTCCATCTAGCCTGCTCCGTATATGCTGTAATATCACAAATTAACCTTCACAGATGTAGATGCAAAGGCTTTGGCGGTCCCTTTGATCTTAAAGTAGCTAAATTACTAAATTTCCTTACCTTGCGCCATTTTATAGGTAGTATTACGCGGGGATTTCAAATCATGAGAAAACGGTTGATAAAATTCAAAATAAAATTGACGTTATTTTTAAGTGATTATTGGTCGGCGACGTCAAATGACTAATAAATGATTTCCATAAGAAGTCAGGTTATGGGACGAACGTAGAAGTCTTCAAAACGACGTCTTTTAGACGTACAATAAGGTCGTTTTTAAACTTCTAATATTATTGATTGTGATCTATCTATGCAACCAAAAAGTGATATATTCCATAAAATATTTTTTATTTTTACATTTGCAGAATTAAATAGAATACATTATTTTACTCTTTTCAATATTCAATTAATCTATTTTTGTATGTCAGGTCCACTGATGTGCGAGAGACAAATCTAGCAACACTGCTTTACTTTATTTTTTACTGAACTCCACGTGGCCACATGCCGCATTACAAACAGCAACAACGTCTTTCGTGTATTTGTCTTGCTCTTTAATTAGTAACGTTTCTACTTATTATTAAAGTTGTTGACGTACCTACATTTATAGTGTATGTGTAGGTGCAACTACTACATATTAATTGTGTGGTTTGTCACAAATGGCGAGTATTAATCATTATTTGTTTCGTCGCAATACTACATAACCTATACAATTTTACCCATTCGACGATTTTATGAGATTACTATTGTTAATAAATTAATACTAATACAACGGTTTCTTAGTACTTACTAATATTATACTAGTATCATCAATTATTCTGCATATATTGTTTTAGCAGCTTTTCAATTAGTAAATGTTTACTTTTGTTTAATAATTATGAGATGTTAGGTTAATATAAGAGATGTATGTTCTGTTATTGAATATTTACTTTTGTTTAATAATTATGTTTGAAATAGTATATAATAAATATTATTTCCAATATTCAACTGTTTATTTATAATTTCTGTTTTAGTCCTAGTATAGGACGTTTTAATGGTGTCATTGAAAAACGTTTTAATGACGTCGTTGAACTACGTTTTAATGACGTCTTATATTAACGTCCTTGGGCTGTGACATAATGCTATCAGTTTTACGACAATTTGACGTTATTTTAATACGTCATTTGACGTCGTTACTGCCGAAGAAACGGCGACATTATGACATGAGTGTGCTGGCTGGGTAGTTGCGTTTACTGTCTCCAGCCTTACTTTGTGAAACTCCATAATCATTTGTAAAAATTAGTGGGAATCGGTCAGATTAATAAAAATACGATAATTTTTAACGTTTCGGTATATTTCCTTTAATGTATAGCCAGTGGCGTAGCAACACCTTTTGGGGCCCGGGGCGGATTCTTCCTCGGGGGCCCCCCATGAATCTTTCCAAATATAGGTACTATATCCAGCGTTCCGAAACCTTTTTTTATCTAACCCCCATTTACAAGGTAATCTGATGTACAGTATTATATAAAGCTCACTGTAACTTAAACTAGCTATGTTTCGAATAATGGTTGAAAATTATCAATACCGGATTTACTTGACATGGGGCCCTAGGCTGAATATACAAAGTGCCCCCCCCCCATCTTACTGTAAAAATGAAAAGTAACATGAATCTATTTGAAGAACAAAATTAATCAAATTTTTATTATTATAATTCATATTTTGCATAAATACATTACAATCAGTACAGTAAGTAAGTTTTAAATCGAAATAGATTATGCAATAGATAAATTCTCTAATAAATATATACAATATACAAATATTACCAGAAGTTAAATTCATTAAAACTTAAAAAGTACTGCAACTTCAATGCGGGGTCCCTCGAACTTGTGGGCCCTAAGCTGAATAATTTTCAGCCTAATGGTAAATCCCTTGCTGCAATTTATTGCGTCAAAAAACTGGTTAAAAGTATTCTCAAATGAGGTTAGTAATAATCCATCAACTTCATTTAACATCCATTTTTAAAGAGAAATTATAGTTTTGCAGAAAATACGTATAATATGAAAATTGTTTCTCTTTTAAATTATTCATTTAACAGTGAATTTATAGACAATTCAAACAATTAATCATAATTTATTTCAATAATTCCTATAGCTTAAAACACAATGTCATCCTGCGGTTTTTATCTTCTTTTCAGGAAAGGTAATTGTTATCTTATCTGCCTTTGGTAATGATATTTAATGTCGAAACAATATTGTCAGATTAAGAATCTAGTAAAACTTGTGAAACTGTAACTAATCTTTGTATTTATATTATTTCATGCACTATAGTTGTTTATTTTTATTAATAAATTATAATAAATAGTATTAAAAGTACAATTGCATGAGATGAATTTACTTAAGAAATAAAATGATTTAACTCATTTAACATATTTCACTGCTGCTTTATAACTATGTAAATAATAATAATAATAATAATAAGGCCGCTACCCGAGGACCGTCGGGGCATTCCTGGGACCGCTGCTGGGGATGACAGCGTGCAAGGCGATGATCGAAAGCTGAACAGGCGGGCCACGATCAAGGTTCCCAAAATCCAATAGCCCAAAGAACAATTACTCCAAGACAAGCTGCCGAAAGTGCTTTGCCAGTGAATCAACCGGCAACCACCAGGGCGGGCAAAACAAGACAACGCATGCAGTGAAACGACGAGATGAATACGAATCTCATGCGTTGTTATTACATTGTTACCAAAGGAGACACATTAAAAACAGGTTTTAGACAAGAATTACATAAGATGTTTACAGATAAACATCCAAAACTCTCATACCTCTCAGAACAAAGACTAGCAGACCAAAAGCGGGTTATCATAAACAATAATAGATTACCAAGGTCCACTTTAGAAAAACTAAAACAAGAAGCTTTAGCTTACAACATACCTAACCAGAATAATCAAGAAACGCGGGAAAACGAAGACAACAATATCACAAACATAACACAAAACCTTGAAAGAATGGAAGACATAGAACAAACAAACAATAATAGCATAAACACAGCTCAAAACGCAGAAGAAACGGAAAGCACGGAGCAAGCAATTGAAGAATACAATTCTATTCCAGCAGAAGCAATTCGAAACCAGACGAATAACTTACAGGAAAATGAAATTCTAGAAACATTCAAACAAACACTCATTATAATGAAAGATACAGACCCAACACGCAGACCACGACTACGAAAGTTAAAAGAAAACAAATATGCACTCTATGCCGTTCAAATCATTAACAAATATTTGAAAGAAATAATTAATGATATAACCACTCTCAACGAATTACATACCTACATATACAGTGCAGCTTATACAACAATAGTACTTAATAAGCAAAAAATATACCTGGATCAGGACAATAGCAGACATAAGAAGGAAAATAGAAATCCACCATGGCAGCATAGACTAGCCGCAGAGCTGCCGCATTCGCGAATGGCAACATGAACGGGTGCATTGTCGTATAATAATCGAACACCTCTTGCCAATTTTCCTCGACGTTTTTTACGAATATTGTTTCTCAATTTATGCAAAAAAGACGCATACTATGTACTGTTAACAGTTGCATTGCGTTCTTTAAAATCAATCAGTAAAATGCCATCACAATCCCAGACTATTGTTGCCATAACTTTCTTTGTCGATTGAACGACTTTCGCCTTTTCTTGCCCCAAACGGAAACATTTTGACCACTTTTTACACTGGATTATGAAGGAGATAAATCACCATAAACTCCGTCTAAACGTTGTTTGATTTGATTAGGCGTGTGCCCTTCTTTTGTTAAAAATCTATTGACCGCGCGATACTTAATTTTCGTTAGCTGTGACATTTTCATGCACTCGTCACGATGCTTGAGTGGCTACTAAAATCTATTATGCTTCTAGCCGTAATGTATATAGTGTAGGCCTCTTACACGTTCAACTATGACGCAACCGAGTTTGAACATGTTGGCACCTGTAGAAGCTTGCCGGGCCGAGAATTTATGGCGCACCAGCATAAAATGTGACGTCTTTACTATTACTTCTGGAACCCTTATGGAACCTAAAAAATCCTGAAACCGGAACCTTAATTTTTAGAAAATTAAACTTGGATCCGGAACCGAAATCCTTATTTTGGATTTCCAAGATCTGAAACCGGAACCTATATTTGTAAAGGGTTCCAGTCCCTGGTTACAACTGATTTCATTTGAACAAACCAACATAAAAATAAATTTACCAAAACGAAAATATTTACAGTTAATAAAAAACATGAAATGTTTGAAAATAAACAACTTTGTTCTTAACAGAACTTCTTACGTTGACATCAAGATTAAATTATAAAAATTGTTTAATCGAAAAGTTTCTGATCAGAAAAATAAAAAAGCAACCGTTTTATATAGTTCAATAATCCTAAATATGTGTGACGCTACACTTGTTTAAGATCTTCCCGCTGGAAACACTGTCAGTAAAAACACTAACAATGATCCACATTATCTGCAAAATCCATTCGCTCGATATACGGTCGATGATAGAAAAAAAATATTTTTTCTTTGAATTAATAAAAATAAATTAAATCACAAATCCCTGTGATTATTTTTAAAAGTGAAAGAAATTCTTCTTTGTTCCAACTTGTATAAGGTAAATATTCTTCATAAACATGATTTACGTTTGTTGTAAACAAACAAAACACGTGGGTCAACTCTAACCCTACTTTATTTTACAGATTTTAATCAGAAGCCGAGCATAGATTCCACCTTTATGCTTTTATCGACTGAAATTATTCTTTTTCGAAGGCCCTTTTATACGTTAGGGCCAAAAACATTTGAAAAAAACAACGAACTCACACTAAAATTTTGAACATCGCAAATGTCATGACGTCACAAATAAAAACATATGTTCAAAATTAACACTGATCTTAATTCTAAAAAGATGAAAAGATAGCTGGTAAAAATATTATCATATATTATACAACAAGACGATCGAAAATACTCGATTATACGAGACATATTGCCTGAAACACCACGAGACGGAACGTCGAGTGGTGTTTTATTAGGCAATATGTCGAGTTTCGAGTATTTTAGATCGTCGAGTTGTATACAGATAGACTATTTCATGAATAAGCCAGTTGAGAATGCGCAGAGCTAGCATTGCCATGACGAACAAAAACAACTGTATACTTAATAAACTAATTTATTTTTGAAAACTAATGTTCACGTAACACATTAGTTGTCATAAAAAATAAAAGTTGCTAAAAATGTTTATTTTTTCGTAAATTTTAAAAATACAAAATTTTTCATTTTTCAAAAATTTACCGAATTTTCGGTGGTGGTAACTTTCCCGAAGAGATACAAAAAAATATTTCAACCAAAAGTTTCTTAGAATTTGATGTACTATAAGATTCCAAAAAGAAAAATTCAAAAAAGGCGACAGACCGACAGACTTCACGAATTCAGAGACGAACTTTTTGTTCGTCGAATATATACTAACAACTTTAACATTTATTTATTATTTATATTGAACGTACAATTATTGTAGACATTGTGTATAGAGCCTGATGAGGTTTGTGGATCATTGCGTTGTTTACTAATAAATTATTTGACTGTTATGAAGTTTTCATGGATATCTTGAAATTTAAGAATTGAATTTCATGCGGGTGAATATGCAAAGGTTTGTATTACAGCGATTATACAAAGGTTCGTATAATCGATTCGTCATGGTTACCGCAATATAACCGTTGGAATACGTGGTATCTAAGGAAAAGTGCGTATTCTTATTGGTTCATAAAGTTATGAATGAAATAGTCAAAATAATATAACACGGTTATGGTCTAAAAACAATATTTACAGAAAAAAATCAATAAAAACGATCAGCTGTCAACAATCTTATTAAAACTTAATTACATTCAACATTATCATTCAACATTATTACAACACTACCAACATCAGCTATAGCTATCTCAGTACATGGAATATTTACATAGTAACTCTAGGTAATTGAGTTATACTCGTATGGAGTACACACAAATTATCACAAAATAATAAAGAAAAACTTAACTTAAAAATCTGGCCTTTACGTTTTAAAGTAAAAGTGATGCTTTTGCAAATTCAAGATAAATAACAACATAAATGGATCAAAACTATACCCATTCTCGTCCAGAGTACAGTACTCCAGGTGAATGAATCAAAACAAAGATGCAAAACCCCGTAATTATATCAAAATTTGCAAAAACCAATAAATATCCACACAGCCGATAACCTCATTTAAATGACATGATTTAAATTTAAACCAAATACAGGAATCAGTAAGTTAGTTGTAACTATTACATCAAGGTAATGATCTGATTTAACTATTTCCAGTGAAATATTTACCCGAAACAGACTTAGCTTTAAGGGAAAATACTATTTGAGTTAACAAACGTCAAACTCAAATCTAGTGAGAAGATAAAACATTCAAGAAAGGTGGATAAACTATCCAAAGCTTGTAACCTGTGTTACATAATAGTATATTAAAGAATGAGTTTCATAAGGCAAGATTTATTGCACGAGTCCAATTCTAGAAAACTCGCCGCAAGCGGCTCGTTTTCTAAAGGACGAGTGCAGTAATGACTTATGAAACGAGTTTTTTTTATGCTATTTTTTTCTATTTTGCGTCTTTTATTCCCTTTCTAAATAAAAAAAAAATCGCAATTTCAAAATTTAGGGATTTTTGTGGCAGTTAACAACACTGATGTGACATTTGGAAATTCATTGATTATACAGAAAATTAAAGTTTTTGTCGATTTTCAGTTCTTTCCAATGCTACCAACTTTGGCCAAGTTGGGCTATTAAAGCACTCAAATGAGCTAGTATTGAATGTACATAATTAAATGATATGCCTTTTTATAAAAGTGAGGTTATATTTGCATGAGAATCGTACTCCTATAAATTCTGCTTTAACTTGATAAATCTATTTGTAACCTAGCATGTAATATTTCAATAAATAAAACTAGTATACTAGCATCTCTATCTTTCTTTTTATTGCATGAATACTTTATATAATATAATCCTGGTTATTTTTGAGCTTCCGATCTTATCGTAGCCTTTAAATATTGTTAATGTGTCATTAAATTATATTGCATTCAAATGGCTTTTAACCACTGTGAGTAGACACGTGCCGTTTAAGATAGCTTTTATGCGAACATTTATAACCACAAATTTTACATTCAAACGGCTTTTTGGTACTATGAGTACATATATGTTGTTTAAATCTACCGCTTAGAGAACATTTATAGCCAAATATAGAACGTTCAAATGATGTTTGGCACTATGAACAGACATGTGTTGTTTAAGATTACTTTTTTTTGTGAACATTTATAACCACATATATTACATTGAAATGGCTTTTCTCCAGTATGAGTTGACATGTGTTCTTTACAATGAATCTTTTGTATACATTTATAACTATATATATATTACCTTTTAACTTTTATAACAACATATATTACATTCAAATGGCTTTTCACAACTATGAATAAACATGTGTTGTTTAAGATTACTTTTTTGTAAACATTTATAATCACAAAGTACATTCAAATAGCTTTTCTCCACTATGAGTAGACATGTGTTGTTTAAGATTATTTTTTTGTGGACTTTTATACATACATATATTACATTCAAATGGCATTTCTCCACTATGAGTGGACATGTGTCGCTTAAGATTACTCTTTCGGGAATTCTATAATCACATATATTACCTTCAAATGGCTTTTCTCCACTATGAGTTGAAATGTGTCGCTTAAGCTTGTTCTTTTGAAAACTTTTATAACCACATATATTACATTCAAATGGGTTTTCACAACTATGAATAGACATGTGTTGTTTAAGATTACATTTTTGTGAACATTTATAATCACATATATTACATTCAAATGACTTTTCTCCACTATGAGTTGACATATTATCACTATGAGGGCCATGTGTTTATTTAGATTACTGTTTTGAGTACATTTATAATCAAATGGCTTATCACCATTATGAGTAGAAAGATGTTTAAGAAGACTGTTTTGGGAACATTTATAGTTGTATGTATTCATTTGAGTGGCATTTCACCACTATGGGTGATCATGTGCCTTTTGAAATAACTTCTTATTAAACATGTAATTGCAAAGATTACCTATAAATTGTTTGCTACCTTTATCAATGAGCATTTGTTGCATGGTACATATATATCATTTCTAGGAATGGTTTTGTTGATATTAGCTAGACATAAAAGCTGCTGACGATATTCATTTGCTTAAGTTGCTAAAATACTGATGTTATCAAACGGTTTCTATTCTTTCTCCATGTACATTTCACTCATCTCAATCTTGGCGTTAAAACCTTTCATTATCTGTTAACGTACATTTATGTTGGTTTGTTTAGATTGTTGTTATCTCCTTGGCATTCATTAATCATTATCAACTTACAAGTTAAAACTACATGTTTTCACCAATTATATATGAGTATAGAAAAATGTTTTCATTTGCATACAGTCACGTAATTATGTAACATTATAACTTAAACCTTTCTGGAATGAAGAAATTTCGAAATTAGCTATGTGTTGTTATAGGTGAATAAAACGCACCATTTACCTGATAGCAAAAACATTCATTGTTCCAATACCCAAGCTTGTTGACGCGAATGGTATAGCTTCATGCCATTAGTGAGCATCTGTAAGTGGTATCGGCAAATACTTTAATATTATTAATACTGGAAACTCCATATACTTTACCAGATGAAAACAGGCGACATTTTTGTGGCGCTATCTTCGCAGATGGGTGTGCAACTAAACGCTGATTTTTCGATTATTTTTTTATAGTAACCTACATCTAATTAAAAATTAACACTATTTCTGTTAAATAGTTGTTTATTACTATTCTATTAGTATATAAACTATTACAATCTATCTAAACTACTTAATCTTTTATCATAATAATTATTTTTTAATTACACTTCAAATATTTTTGAAATGTCACGTTTAGATGCACACCACACCGCAAAAGGCGCTATTATATTTTGTCTACCACTTTTGAAATAGTAATTTACGTTATAAGTCCTGGAAATGGAATTTTACAGTCGATTAAGATGTTACGGACAAGGCGACGAAGGAGCCGAGTCCGGAACATCGAAACGATACTGTAAGACCATTTCCAGGACGTATGACGTAATGTGTTTTATTTCATACTGCAATTATTGGAATATTGGTTTACTTAAAAAATTATAAAAAATAAATTTCCGAATGTAAAATATGGACATCTATGAAGAACGAGTTTCCATGGTAACTGATTACGTACTAAAACATTGTCCACTTGATTGATTGTATTTGCGTCCGGTAAAATTTTTTACAGCCACAAGTCCTGTAATAGTATATTACATGTTGAGTTGGTAAAGGATATCTTTACAAGCCAAGCGATAATTGTTTGACCGAGACGGTACGTCGAGGTCAAACAATATCGCGAGGCGTAGAAACTTTACCAACGAAACATGTATACTATTTTATTCACAATAATTACACTTAAGCTAATCAAAATAAAAAGTAATTTTAAATTTTAAAATAAATTGTTTATAAACTGTCATAATTTCAATCAGAGCCATCTATCGACCAAAAGAAATTTTAAGTAAGGTTTTATTCTTCGCCGCTAGATGGCAATGTATGCGCTCAGTATTTTAAAATTAGAAATTAATTAATTCCATTGTAATTATTAAATATAAAATACGGAAAAATAAAAATAAAACTAATATTAAATAAAAAATATATTTTTAGCGTTAAATATATTTATAAAAACTTAAATTTAAATCGGATAAAACGTCCTGTTTTAAATTATTCAGAAAAAATAGTTGGCCATAACTTTAAATGTCAGTTTTACAGACATGTAAAGGAAATTGTTAACCACTTTGGTGGTGCTATAGCAATAACTTACTTTCCAAGGTTTTTACAACATATGAAATGTGCATATTGCAATATGATTGTGAATAAAATTTTTTACAGGCATACTAGACCGTAAAATCGCATGTTCTGGACTAAAAACTTTGACGTAAATCTGACAAATGTGACACAGTATGAAATAAATAAGTTTATTTCATACTGTCCGGTAAAAGGGTATTTACCGGACTCATTTGAGTCCGGTAAATGAATTATTACGTTACAAGGCCGGTAAAAAATTTTACCGGAATGAAAATCCAATTTGAGTCCGGTAAAAAATTTTACCGGACTGAAAATCTAATTTGAGTCCGGTAAAAAATTTTACCGGACTGAAAATTTTAAATGCATTTTTTTAAAAATGAACAATGTGAGGCAGTATGAAATAAAACGCCTTAAGTCATACTTCCGGTAAACCATTACAGTAGCTCGTTTCAACATTCGAGACTCGGCTCCTTCGTCGCCTCGTCCCGAAACGTTTTCAACTCGCTACTGTAAACTTGGGTTTACCGGACTTATAACGTAATATACTATTCCGGTATTAATAATATTAAAGTATTTGGTATCGGTTACTTCCAGTACTAGAAAAGCATCTCAAACACCATTTTTACCAAGTTTTATTTTATATTTCTCAGATATCGTCACAATGAATTAAGAATGACAATAATATTAATCTAGAAGCTGCAAAACAGCAGGAATTAATTTTAATAGAATTCAAGGTGGTAATATCAAATAAATAAATCCCCTAATAGCACCCTGATATTTCCCCGTTTTGAAATAAAATACCTACTATCAAACTCAACAGTTTTGAGCTCCGAGTTTAAATGCGCAAAGAAAAAAAAACAGCTCAAATTCATTTAAACAAAAACAGTTAGATAGACAATTTATTTTTGTATAAAATAGTAAATTTGTAAAATTATCTGATTTTTGGTTTTTGAATTTTCGCAGAAAAAGTCCTGTTTTTAAGTGTTATAAATCTCAAGTGTAAATAAATAAAGATGAATAAAAAGTTTCGCAGTTTTTATTAAATTATAACCTGGCAATATTTAATATCTAATATATTATAATTTAATAAAAACTGCGAAACTTTTTCTTAATCTTTATTTCGTGATTATGGAGGAGTTCCACAAAGTAAGACTGGAAATAATAAACTCAAGTGTATTACTTCAACGATAAGAGTTATTAATATTTGAAATTAAATATTCTTGTGAACGCCCTTAAAAACTGCACTTTTTTCAGAGTGTTGCAAATTATAGCTTTTAAAAGGTTTAATTGATAAATTTCATTTTCTCTATACAAAGGTAATTTAGCATACTTTTGGCACGTAGTTTTTTACTATATGGAGTCAAACTCAGAGCTCAGATTTTCTGCATTTGATAGTAGATTTGCACAACCTTTTAATGACTAGGTATGTATACCTAGTATGTATGATTTTGGTTATTTTTTTCTTGGGTTTTCAGCAATAAATAATTAATTAAAATATTGTATTGATACGTGTTTCGACATTTCGTCTTTTTCAAAATACATTATGTTTTAATAATTCGTAGTTTTTTTCCATTGGTCAAATAACGTGTGTTATGGCACTTATGGCATTAATTGAAATGGCACATAAGTAGGGGTAGATGGCCGGTTCTGGCACCACACCTCCACACCTCGGGTAGGCAACCACATATACACGCTAACCCTCGGGTAGGCAACCGCATATACACGCTAACATATAGGCTAATATACAGCTATCGTTCTCATACAGGGGCGTACAAGAGAAAAATATGAAAGAGGGCTTGAATTAAATGCTATAAATCAGGCCAGGGGTAAATATATCTTAATACTCACCCTGCTTCTACGTTTATGAATCATCCTCATTCCCTTTCTTTATTAACATATTACTTTTACTCTCGTTAAATTGAAATGTGTGTATAGGAGAGAGATAGTAAGAGCCTTCTTAAATGAAACAACATAGTATAAAGGTTTATATCATATATTTATGTATACTACATATGCAATTTATAGACTAAAAATAGAATAATTACATAGGTAAAGGGTTTATATACAGACTTATTTAATACAAGTTATACATGAGCACTTAACTAGTTTCTAAATTTACTTTTACTCTCGTTAAATTGAAATATGTGTATAGGAGAGAGATAGTAAGAGCCTTCTTAAATGAAACAACATAGTATAAAGGTTTTTCGTTGACCGTTTGTTAATGTCAATATTAATGAATGATTTTTTCTAAAAAAGGATGTATTAATGGACGTCATTAATACACTCTTTTTTATTAAGTAACTGTTTTGTGAAAAAAGGATGCATTAATGGACCTCATTAATACACTCTTTTTCATTAATAAACCCGTTTGTGATTTTGACGTTTTGATGATGTTTTACTTTGGGCAACCAGATATACGCACAAGTTTGGATTCGGTATTATTTGAAATTTTCTATCTTAAAATCGAAGAATTTTACGGTCAACGAAAAACTGTTGTAATCAATTCGTTTGTTAATGAGCAACTAATGATCTCAACTATTAAAGGCACTCACTCCCTATCGCTCGTTCGTGCTTTAAACAGTTTCGATCATTAATCGCTTTCATTAACAAACTAATTTATTAAATAACTATTATATCATATATTTATGTATACTACATATGCAATTTATAGACTAAAAATAGAATAATTACATAGGTATAGGGTTTATATACAGACTTATATAATACAAGTTATACATGTAAACTTAACTAGTTTCTAAATTATAATCATTAGAAATCCTTTAATTTCCCCAAGCTAAGGTATTTATACATATCACATATTCAATTTATAGATTAAATAAAATAATTACATAGGTAGAGGGCTTATATATAGACTTATACAATACAAGTTATACATGAACACTTAACTAGTTTCCAAATTTTCATAGTTAAAAATACAATAAAGGGTTCTAGGGAAAAGAAATTTTAATCAATAGTTAGAAATCCTATAATTTCCCCAAGCTAAGGTATTTTTACATATCACATATGCAATTTATAGATTAAATAAAATAATTACATAGGTAAAGGGTTTATATACAGACTTATTTAATACAAGTTATACATGAGCACTTAACTAGTTTCTAAATTATCATCGTTAGAAATTCTATAATTTCCCCAAGCTAAGGTATCACCGCTCCCACCAGCGATAATATATCGTTTATCATCTTTCCATGATAACGCTATTTTATTTTTTAATTCTGTATAAAGTTGGTGGTTATATGAACGGAAAGATTGAACATGTCTATAAATATCTATATTGCGTAATACCACATTTCTATAATCCTCCAAACCCAGTTCTTTCTTGATAACTTCCTTCTGGACACCTTTAGCTGTTTTGGTGAGAAGGCCCTCAACATCTACAGCATAAGCTTTTGCCCCCGTTCCCAGAAATTCCCAGAGAATTTTACCCGCATACTCGTCTTTCATTCTTCCAATTATGGATTCATTTTGCGGAATTCCAAATTGATTATCGACCTTAAAGTTTGATGTGTCATACTTGTACAAATACTTCTTCATGTCTTCATAAAAATCGTCTGTATACGTCAGTAGAATTAATGAGTCGGTGTCTGTGTACAGCAGCTGGACCTTGCTCCCGTATATTTTTTTAATATGATTATAATAAAAGTCATACATAATCTGTTTAGCCAGATCTAGCACGCAGAAACCAATATATATCGGCTTATCGTAGTGAACTTGTAGTTTTTCCATGTGAATAGCTACCAGATTCTCTGTAAAGATAGCGCACTCTTTAAATTGCGGTTTTGAGATCAACGTTTCAGCTCCTAGTCTTCTTCCATTATTTTCCCAGTGTGTAACTAACCGTATATTTGATCTATTTTCTGTATTTTCCATCGTTTTACCAAAAACCGAGTTATTTAATAGTTTATAAAACATTTTCCCGAACTCACTCTTATCTGCATTTCGCATATTTGTGTTTAGGTCAATATACTTTTCTAACCACGGAGATTGTTTAAAAGATAAAACACGGTGGATCTTTGTAACTTTCAATCCTGCTGCTATACACTGTTGTAAATTTCGATAATGAATTACATACATGCTCTTGTCAAATAAGTTGGGAATTAGTTTTGACTGTTTCGAATTTTGCGGGATAATATTTTCCGGGCAGAATGGGAGCTGATCGTGATCATCGTGAAGTTCTTTCGGATAGTGCAAATCTACTTGTAAAATGTACCCAGTCTCAGATTTTTTCGGAATTTTTAAAACATCGAAGTTTTCAGCTTCGTTATCTGTCAACCATGTAAACCCCGAATGCGGCAAATATTCAGACATTGCAGCACCATAGAGATTGGTAGCATCTAGGTAATTTATAAACGTTGTGGGTTTTGTTCTATCATATGTGGGCATATATTTGTTATTAGCGTGCACATATCGCTTACTACACTGGCTAACACCCCCTCTAATTCCTTTCTTAATAAAATGTATCATATCGATGTCGGTCAGAAGCTCTAACTCCACCTTTGTATATTTAAGCATGGCAGACCACGATAAACCTGGTGCTGTGAAGAAATTAGCCGGATCTAAATGATATACTTTTTGACATATACACCTGAAAGCTTCAAATACATCTGCTAACAGTAGCACATCACTTTTCAAATATATATCTGAATAGTCACCGAGAGTTTTACATTGGAAAGTATCCCACACAACTGAAGCTCTATTATAATCCTCAACTGATACGTCTTCATTTCGTAATTTATCAAAAAATTCTTTTCGCGTTGGTAATTTGTCATAATTTAACTTATCGAATGAATCTACAAATGAATAGGGAAAAACACCTTTTTTTCTCATGAGGTTAAACTTATGGTTTTCCGGAAAATACTCTTTAGTAATCTGGCATTCTTTATCTGTTAAATTTTTTGTTAATTTCTCTAACCCCATAGGCATAAAGCGAAATGAGTCTAAAAATCTTAATTTGAGATATTTGTTTTCCATACTGCCTAAAGTGTTAACTACAGTGTCAACATGCACGTGTTTTGAAAAAGAGATATATTTTTCTTTGTTTACTGCAATAACATCTATTTTAGAACCATCGACACCTAATGATTTTATGAAGAGGTGAGCATCATAATGTGATAAATTGTGAAAAAATACAGGTATAAAACTAGGATTCTTAAAATGTAAATTACATATAGAATGTGCAGGGGCTCGATATTTTCCTGTTAAATGACAATGATCACGCACCCTTTCATCTTCCTGACGGAAGGGTTTTTCGCATATATGACAACATTGAGCGAGTGCGTGAATCAATTTCTCGTTTTCAGTGAGTTCAATCATTGGGACAACACGTTTCAGGTGATCATTATAAATACGTTTGATATCAGCTTCTAACCTATTACAGAAAACGTCAGCACAGTCTTGACCGCGATAAGTAACATATTTTGATAAAGAATCATCGTAGCTACACTTTATATAATACCCAAATGAGTACGGTTGATGCATATATGTCTTTTCTGTAAATGAATCAGCGTTATCGTTCTGACAATATTGGATAGGTTTAAGAATAGTCTCAAAATCTGCATATACTACAAAAGGGTGTTTTAATTTATGTTCAACTGATTCAAATTTTAAAATGTTACCGGGAACTGTATTTCCAAACTTATCAATACGCGGATCTGTTGAAGGCAATTTAACACTAATATGCTTACAGTCATGTTTTTGATGTTCGAATAACCTGTGTTCAGTATTAAAATGAATTAAACAACCATCGCACAGAAACTTTTGATGATTCTTTTTTGATAATTGAGAACTGATTAATCTACTTAAGTTTTTAATTAAACAATAATGAGAATTACCCGCATTATCGTCTATTAACAGTAAGTTTACATGCCGTTGACTTCTGTTTTCTGTAAAATGTAAAGGACCAATAACTTCAAAATCTACTTTAGAATTGTCATAAACTGTATTAAGCCCGTATACGTTTACTGATATATTATTTAATTTTTCAAATTTGTGAATATCCTTTAACTTAATAGGAAATTCAAACCCGTTTAAATTTAGTTCATTCTCGAATATTTTATATTTTACAACTCGTTGAGGGTTTTTTTCTGAAGGGTGTATAGCAGCTAAAATGCTCCACATGAAACACTTTTGATCAGAATTTTGAATGTTTATTACAGCCTTCTTTTGCTGGATAGGATCCGGAAGCGGCATGTATGAGGAGGCTTTCAGGGGATTGTATTTGTTGATATTCAATTCGATAAACAGCAGGTTTTTTAATGTCCACCCGCTCTCCTTCTGCTGAAATTCACTTATTTTATTATCTACTTCATCCGTAAAATGGTTGTATGCAAGATCTAATTCTGTTGAACCATCAAAATTTTTAAATTTCGTATTAAAGGATTTCACCTCTTCCAAGTCCTTGGATGGTAATTCAAACAGTCCGAAAAGTTCAATATTAACTTTAACAGTCGAATACCTATCTAACACAACTCGCACACAATTTAACGCTTTATGCTTTAAGTAGAAAAAACAGGCTTGTAAAATGCAATTAAAATTAACATAATTATTGTTATTAAAGCATAATTGATGTATGAATAACAAACCTCATTTTCGTGAATTAACGTATATTTTTAAAACTTTTAATTAAACAAAACAAAAAATATAGTAATCAAAACTGATAATGACTGTTCAAAATCAGTTACGCACCCACATGTCAATTACACGTATGTTTACTCACTCACACAAAGCACGATACTGCGAGCGCAATTGAAAAACCGTTTCTTTTGCTCTGTATATATCAGAACAGTTTTCCCGCCAGAGACCGTCCACTCTCGCGCGCGTCAAATTGTTTTTATTCGATGCCTGGGATTGCTCTTTATAAATAACCATAAAAACCGCTTATTAAAATGTTAAGGAATTTACTATAAATTATGTATAAATTGAAATAAATTATCTTTTTATATGCGTTTTTTGCTAATAGACGTCAATTATTTAATGTTTTGTTTACAGCAGTAATAAAACGGAACCGGCGCCCCACTGGGGCATCGCAACAACCCCCCACCCGGCCACGCAACACCGCGACAAATTTTTCTAATTAACCCGGGCCGTCCGGTCGCATTCACGCGCACGACGACATCTTGCGCCATGTGTGACGCAACAAAATATCTGGTTTACCATCTGCTTCATTAATAGAAAAATAACATTCCAGTTGCAAAATAATTTAGTTCCGTTTTATTACTGCTGTAAACAAAACATTAAATAATTGACGTCTATTAGCAAAAAACGCATATAAAAAGATAATTTATTTCAATTTATACATAATTTATAGTAAATTCCTTAACATTTTAATAAGCGGTTTTTATGGTTATTTATAAAGAGCAATCCCAGGCATCGAATAAAAACAATTTGACGCGCGCGAGAGTGGACGGTCTCTGGCGGGAAAACTGTTCTGATATATACAGAGCTAAAGAAACGGTTTTTCAATTGCGCTCGCAGTATCGTGCTTTGTGTGAGTGAGTAAACATACGTGTAATTGACATGTGGGTGCGTAACTGATTTTGAACAGTCATTATCAGTTTTGATTACTATATTTTTTGTTTTGTTTAATTAAAAGTTTTAAAAATATACGTTAATTCACGAAAATGAGGTTTGTTATTCATACATCAATTATGCTTTAATAACAATAATTATGTTAATTTTAATTGCATTTTACAAGCCTGTTTTTTCTACTTAAAGCATAAAGCGTTAAATTGTGTGCGAGTTGTGTTAGATAGGTATTCGACTGTTAAAGTTAATATTGAACTTTTCGGACTGTTTGAATTACCATCCAAGGACTTGGAAGAGGTGAAATCCTTTAATACGAAATTTAAAAATTTTGATGGTTCAACAGAATTAGATCTTGCATACAACCATTTTACGGATGAAGTAGATAATAAAATAAGTGAATTTCAGCAGAAGGAGAGCGGGTGGACATTAAAAAACCTGCTGTTTATCGAATTGAATATCAACAAATACAATCCCCTGAAAGCCTCCTCATACATGCCGCTTCCGGATCCTATCCAGCAAAAGAAGGCTGTAATAAACATTCAAAATTCTGATCAAAAGTGTTTCATGTGGAGCATTTTAGCTGCTATACACCCTTCAGAAAAAAACCCTCAACGAGTTGTAAAATATAAAATATTCGAGAATGAACTAAATTTAAACGGGTTTGAATTTCCTATTAAGTTAAAGGATATTCACAAATTTGAAAAATTAAATAATATATCAGTAAACGTATACGGGCTTAATACAGTTTATGACAATTCTAAAGTAGATTTTGAAGTTATTGGTCCTTTACATTTTACAGAAAACAGAAGTCAACGGCATGTAAACTTACTGTTAATAGACGATAATGCGGGTAATTCTCATTATTGTTTAATTAAAAACTTAAGTAGATTAATCAGTTCTCAATTATCAAAAAAGAATCATCAAAAGTTTCTGTGCGATGGTTGTTTAATTCATTTTAATACTGAACACAGGTTATTCGAACATCAAAAACATGACTGTAAGCATATTAGTGTTAAATTGCCTTCAACAGATCCGCGTATTGATAAGTTTGGAAATACAGTTCCCGGTAACATTTTAAAATTTGAATCAGTTGAACATAAATTAAAACACCCTTTTGTAGTATATGCAGATTTTGAGACTATTCTTAAACCTATCCAATATTGTCAGAACGATAACGCTGATTCATTTACAGAAAAGACATATATGCATCAACCGTACTCATTTGGGTATTATATAAAGTGTAGCTACGATGATTCTTTATCAAAATATGTTACTTATCGCGGTCAAGACTGTGCTGACGTTTTCTGTAATAGGTTAGAAGCTGATATCAAACGTATTTATAATGATCACCTGAAACGTGTTGTCCCAATGATTGAACTCACTGAAAACGAGAAATTGATTCACGCACTCGCTCAATGTTGTCATATATGCGAAAAACCCTTCCGTCAGGAAGATGAAAGGGTGCGTGATCATTGTCATTTAACAGGAAAATATCGAGCCCCTGCACATTCTATATGTAATTTACATTTTAAGAATCCTAGTTTTATACCTGTATTTTTTCACAATTTATCACATTATGATGCTCACCTCTTCATAAAATCATTAGGTGTCGATGGTTCTAAAATAGATGTTATTGCAGTAAACAAAGAAAAATATATCTCTTTTTCAAAACACGTGCATGTTGACACTGTAGTTAACACTTTAGGCAGTATGGAAAACAAATATCTCAAATTAAGATTTTTAGACTCATTTCGCTTTATGCCTATGGGGTTAGAGAAATTAACAAAAAATTTAACAGATAAAGAATGCCAGATTACTAAAGAGTATTTTCCGGAAAACCATAAGTTTAACCTCATGAGAAAAAAAGGTGTTTTTCCCTATTCATTTGTAGATTCATTCGATAAGTTAAATTATGACAAATTACCAACGCGAAAAGAATTTTTTGATAAATTACGAAATGAAGACGTATCAGTTGAGGATTATAATAGAGCTTCAGTTGTGTGGGATACTTTCCAATGTAAAACTCTCGGTGACTATTCAGATATATATTTGAAAAGTGATGTGCTACTGTTAGCAGATGTATTTGAAGCTTTCAGGTGTATATGTCAAAAAGTATATCATTTAGATCCGGCTAATTTCTTCACAGCACCAGGTTTATCGTGGTCTGCCATGCTTAAATATACAAAGGTGGAGTTAGAGCTTCTGACCGACATCGATATGATACATTTTATTAAGAAAGGAATTAGAGGGGGTGTTAGCCAGTGTAGTAAGCGATATGTGCACGCTAATAACAAATATATGCCCACATATGATAGAACAAAACCCACAACGTTTATAAATTACCTAGATGCTACCAATCTCTATGGTGCTGCAATGTCTGAATATTTGCCGCATTCGGGGTTTACATGGTTGACAGATAACGAAGCTGAAAACTTCGATGTTTTAAAAATTCCGAAAAAATCTGAGACTGGGTACATTTTACAAGTAGATTTGCACTATCCGAAAGAACTTCACGATGATCACGATCAGCTCCCATTCTGCCCGGAAAATATTATCCCGCAAAATTCGAAACAGTCAAAACTAATTCCCAACTTATTTGACAAGAGCATGTATGTAATTCATTATCGAAATTTACAACAGTGTATAGCAGCAGGATTGAAAGTTACAAAGATCCACCGTGTTTTATCTTTTAAACAATCTCCGTGGTTAGAAAAGTATATTGACCTAAACACAAATATGCGAAATGCAGATAAGAGTGAGTTCGGGAAAATGTTTTATAAACTATTAAATAACTCGGTTTTTGGTAAAACGATGGAAAATACAGAAAATAGATCAAATATACGGTTAGTTACACACTGGGAAAATAATGGAAGAAGACTAGGAGCTGAAACGTTGATCTCAAAACCGCAATTTAAAGAGTGCGCTATCTTTACAGAGAATCTGGTAGCTATTCACATGGAAAAACTACAAGTTCACTACGATAAGCCGATATATATTGGTTTCTGCGTGCTAGATCTGGCTAAACAGATTATGTATGACTTTTATTATAATCATATTAAAAAAATATACGGGAGCAAGGTCCAGCTGCTGTACACAGACACCGACTCATTAATTCTACTGACGTATACAGACGATTTTTATGAAGACATGAAGAAGTATTTGTACAAGTATGACACATCAAACTTTAAGGTCGATAATCAATTTGGAATTCCGCAAAATGAATCCATAATTGGAAGAATGAAAGACGAGTATGCGGGTAAAATTCTCTGGGAATTTCTGGGAACGGGGGCAAAAGCTTATGCTGTAGATGTTGAGGGCCTTCTCACCAAAACAGCTAAAGGTGTCCAGAAGGAAGTTATCAAGAAAGAACTGGGTTTGGAGGATTATAGAAATGTGGTATTACGCAATATAGATATTTATAGACATGTTCAATCTTTCCGTTCATATAACCACCAACTTTATACAGAATTAAAAAATAAAATAGCGTTATCATGGAAAGATGATAAACGATATATTATCGCTGGTGGGAGCGGTGATACCTTAGCTTGGGGAAATTATAGAATTTCTAACGATGATAATTTAGAAACTAGTTAAGTGCTCATGTATAACTTGTATTAAATAAGTCTGTATATAAACCCTTTACCTATGTAATTATTTTATTTAATCTATAAATTGCATATGTGATATGTAAAAATACCTTAGCTTGGGGAAATTATAGGATTTCTAACTATTGATTAAAATTTCTTTTCCCTAGAACCCTTTATTGTATTTTTAACTATGAAAATTTGGAAACTAGTTAAGTGTTCATGTATAACTTGTATTGTATAAGTCTATATATAAGCCCTCTACCTATGTAATTATTTTATTTAATCTATAAATTGAATATGTGATATGTATAAATACCTTAGCTTGGGGAAATTAAAGGATTTCTAATGATTATAATTTAGAAACTAGTTAAGTTTACATGTATAACTTGTATTATATAAGTCTGTATATAAACCCTATACCTATGTAATTATTCTATTTTTAGTCTATAAATTGCATATGTAGTATACATAAATATATGATATAAACCTTTATACTATGTTGTTTCATTTAAGAAGGCTCTTACTATCTCTCTCCTATACACATATTTCAATTTAACGAGAGTAAAAGTAAATTTAGAAACTAGTTAAGTGCTCATGTATAACTTGTATTAAATAAGTCTGTATATAAACCCTTTACCTATGTAATTATTCTATTTTTAGTCTATAAATTGCATATGTAGTATACATAAATATATGATATAAACCTTTATACTATGTTGTTTCATTTAAGAAGGCTCTTACTATCTCTCTCCTATACACACATTTCAATTTAACGAGAGTAAAAGTAATATGTTAATAAAGAAAGGGAATGAGGATGATTCATAAACGTAGAAGCAGGGTGAGTATTAAGATATATTTACCCCTGGCCTGATTTATAGCATTTAATTCAAGCCCTCTTTCATATTTTTCTCTTGTACGCCCCTGTATGAGAACGATAGCTGTATATTAGCCTATATGTTAGCGTGTATATGCGGTTGCCTACCCGAGGGTTAGCGTGTATATGTGGTTGCCTACCCGAGGTGTGGAGGTGTGGTGCCAGAACCGGCCATCTACCCCTACTCACATAGTACATAGAAAAATAAGCAACTTTCATTATACAAGTAAGGGAAAAAAATGAAAAAAAACGTGAAAAAGGCTTTTCTTTTAATTTACAAAAACTGGTTGGGTGTCACTGGAATTATGGTAGGTACAGGTTAAAAGTAAATCTCGGGGAATTACCGTACGTATCTTTGCCATTAATTTTAGTTGAAGCTAAATGTTTACATTTGAAGCACGTTTTTGCTTCTTTAAAAAAGGTTGCTGACCTAATTGCTTTTAAAACACTGACTGACTGTAAAGGGGTTACTTTATAATAATACGACTAACGAAACAGACGTATTTAGAAATTAATTAATTATTAATTTAATTAATAAAATTATTAATTAATTTAATTATTAAATTCATACAGTCTTCTTGCAATTGTAGTTAATTTAGTTTTCATAATACTATGTGCGAAATTAAACAGTGAGAGCGGCCCGACTGTATGCACAACGATTTCCAGTAAGAGTAGCTCCAGCTCCAAGGAGATTTGTTGCAGTGGTTCAGCGAGACCGTACTACCGGGTCATTGCGGGATCAACGTGGTCGAGGAGGAGGTGGTCAACGCCCGCAACGTGTAATTGATGTAGAAGAAGCAATTTTAGACAGGATAGAAAAAATCCATCGTTAAGCACACGTGACCTACCAGTATCATATCGTGTAGTCTGGCGTATATTAAGGGAAAACCAAATGTATCCCTATCATGTCCAAAGGGTGCAGGCGCTAAGTGCAGCCGATTATCCTCTCCGGCAACAGTTTTGTAACTGGCTACTACAACGTCATCAGGAAAATCCAGATTTCCCTCGCACCATATTGTGTACGGATGACTGTTCATTTACACGCAATGGGATAGTCAATTTCCACAATACACATGAATGGGCAATAGAAAATCCGCATGCTCTCCGGCGTTCCCACTTTCAACGGCGGTTTACAATTAATTTATGGGCTGGAATTATCAACAATATGCTGGTTGGGCCGTACGAATTGTCAGAACGTGTTAATGGGGCAATTTATCATGAATTTCTAAGGGATACTCTTCCTGGGCTTTTAGAAGAAGTGCCATTGGACATCCGTCCACAACTTTGGTTCCAACATGATGGTGCTCCACCGCATTTTAGTCGTGTTGTACGGGATCATCTGAACGTGACATTTCCTGGTAGTTGGATAGGTCGTGGAGGTGTTGTATCGTGGCCACCTCGCAGCCCAGATTTGAATCCTTTAGATTTCTTCTTGTGGGGGCATATGAAACGAGTTTATGTGTCCGAAATTGATACTATTGAGGACTTGCGCCAACGCATAAATACTGTTGCAGAGGAAATGAGAGAAAATTTTCCGGTGATCACCAACAATTGGATACGACGTGCGCAGTTTTGTGCAAATAATCATGGACAACATTTTGAACATTTATTATAATAATGTTTTAATTAGCTAAGAGGTAAGTGTTTATGCAATTAGCCTTTTTTGTATTAATTAGACACAAAATGTTGAAAATTCAAACCCCCCAACTAATGTTATATGAACATAATGAAATTTTGTATGCATGTAAAATAAATGTAATTATTTTATCCCGTTGTTAGGGAGCAATGTGTTCATCAATGACAAACAAAAACTGACCTTGTAAATTTTTAACAGCTAAGGTAACAAGAGCTTGCTTGCAATCTAATCTTATCTTTTATGTTCAAGACGTGTTGATAACGAATGACCTAGTTCCTTCATTTGTTTATGGAGGTATAATAAGCAGTGGTCGTCAAACAAAATAGCGTGGACCGATTGGGGTAGGTCAGTTTTTGATTTTTGTTCAACGGCTTTAATATTTGGGTAATCGATTATACTCATCACAGGTAACTAACAGTAAAAATTAATGCCCCAACTTCTATAACACACTGTATATGTATAATATTGAATTGTATGTATGTATGTATGTATGAATTGTATGTATGTATGTATACCTAGTATGTATGTATACCTACAGTATGTATTGTATATAATAGTCTTCCCCTTATTGGCAACATGAATACACGAAGAAGGCAAAAATGCAAAAATAATCATATTATCTCAAAAATAAACTCACTAAAAATTCCTGGATACTCAAATAATGCAACAAACTAAATCCGGCCCTGGAGTGTGATTCGGCTATTATTCTTATCACTATAACGTACTACCCCAGTAGCAAACAATATTTCTTTAATATTTAAAAAATATAAAGATAATATTATATGTGTTTTAAATATTTAAAAGATTAGAAAGATATTTATAAACTATTGAAAATGAAATGTTTAGAAATATATTGATATACATATTAACTAAATATGTTATTTTTGTGTAATTTTTAATGTTTTGAAACGAATATCAAACAAATATTTTATTATTGTTATCTACAATAGATATCTGTTGGATGAACATTGAATTGTAGATCTTGCTTATGACCTTGCGCGATCGGGTGTCGTCGCGTACGTTCGTAGAAGAGTTACACATACGCCGCCCCTGGATTTTCAACAACAAATCACCGCTACTGAGTTTGGTGATAGTGATTAAGTTACGTGAAACTGATAAGGTGATAACGTGTTATAATTGATGACTGTACTTTTAAATCGTATTTTATCTAAATGTTTTTTTGCTAATTGCATTTTTTTCAATAATTATCATTTACATAAGTAATGACATAGTATTTTATCCACATTTTATCTATGTTAAAGTTGCAACTAAAACGTTTTTTCATAATTTATCTTTTATACCGCATTTTATCTAAAATGACATATGTCCTGTTTAATATTACATTTCATTATGAGATATTAAAAATTATATAATTGTATTTTGTAAAAAAAAGGGAAGTCAGTTAATTAAGAACCGCGAACCGCAAATAACCATCAGAAATCTGTAACAAAAGGGAACTTAGTTTTGTAACCTGCTATTTTAAATAAAACACAATAAAAACGTATATTTTATGTGTGTGTGTGTGTGTAAGAAAGTGCTTGGCATTGGAGAATCCATTTGCCACAGATTTTTTTTTAAGTTAGTTTAATTTTGAAACCTATTAACACAAATTTTAAGAGCTCGTAGTTAAGCTACTTTAAATATCTAGTTTTATTTGACGGAGGAAATCAACTAAAGTGTCTAATATCTTTTTTTCCTTAGTGACTAGTAGCGCAGTTAAATTAATTGGGAATTGAATTTTATTATTTTTTAATGATGTTATTAGTCCTAAGCACTGTTGAGAATGATTTGTGCAGGCAAAAAGGATGTGATTTAGATCGGCAGTTGACTGGCCGTCGCACGAACACAAGTTTGTGTCGGCAACACCTATTCTATGAAGGTGTGCTGGGAATCTTCCATGATTTAGTTTTAAACGTGTGATTGTAACGGAGTAAGCTCTTGGCACTTTATAATCAACAATGTGTGGGATTCGGTTTGGTAACGTGGGGTGAATTATGGTATAATGATTACTGGATGTTTCAACAAACTCTTTCCACTGCCTATTCCAAATAAAACGAATTTCTTTCTTCCCAATATTAATTACGTCTTTGTATTCATATTAAAAATTATATAATTGTATTTTGTAAAAAAAAGGGAAGTCAGTTAATTAAGAACCGCGAACCGCAAATAACCATCAGAAATCTGTAACAAAAGGGAACTTAGTTTTGTAACCTGCTATTTTAAATAAAACACAATAAAAACGTATATTTTATTTTGTGTATAATTGAAATATGAGTGACAAGCAATTAACCAAAAGTTACGATTAAAAACTTAATTAACGTAATTGAAGGCTGGCAGAAAGGCGATGCAATGACGACGCCATTATTACATTGTATTGTTTTGTCAGTTTTGTGTTTTTTCTGAAAATGGTGATAATATTACAAATTACATGGTTATTCAACCAGCTACAGATTGCCGCAAGATTGACAAAGGTAGTATGATGATTAATCCCGTATGTTTAAATTTATACTTTTTTAAAATTGGTAATTTATTTTCTAGAGTACAAAAGAAAAACCGAAAATGACTTTAACAGCTGAAGTTGGGTTTTGTAAATATTGAGGCGGCAAAGCCGACCACAGATAATTCCTGATGATGATCAGAATTTCAACGAAGATTTTGAAGGGAGACTACCCATGAAGAGCGAAGAAGACATTGGTATATGGGAAAGACGCCCAAGTACAAAGGATGAACAGAAAAAGATGGTAGGTACTTAGATGCACATCTTGCTTTTCTTACAACATATCTTATTATTTTCAGTTATCATTTCTTGCCCGAATTGGAAGTCATGGGATCAACACTATTGTAAAAATAAAGAAACTTCACAGATTCTGTCGCCTCTTTATATGACTGGGAGGGAAAGAAAATGTTTTCCTCCTTAATAGTATCTGACTGTATCAAAGTTTGTTAAATTTTCATTGTTTTTACCGATATGATTGTTATTATGTTATTAAATATTACAGAAGCAGCAACCCTAAGCCCAAATGCTAAAGCACCGAGCACGACATCATAGCAGCTATTAAGAATTGGTTAAGACATGCTTCGACGAGATTAAACAACAGCTAGTAAGTACTTTTTTTAATCTACCATCTGATCCGGGACTGCGTTATTTCCCTCATAGGGCGCCACACGATTAGAGTGTACCACCTTTGATTTCCCTCTTGGCAATTTCTGGATGCGATAAATGAAGTCATTTATACGTTTCTTCACCTGGTATGGGCCCTCTCAATTTCGCTGTAACTTTGGCGAGTAACCCCGACGTGTTTGCGGGTTGTATAACCAAACAAGCTGTCCAGGTTGAAACCCTCCTTCTCGGGCTCTCACATTGTACAAAGTCTTCATTCGGTCACTCGCGATTCGGCTATTGTTTCGGGTTCGGACGTGAATATCCTCCAACTTCTTCTTCAAGTTGGCAACATAATCATTTCCAGCTACCTCCTGTTCTGCGGGTGGACATCCAAAGTCCAGATCACGCTTGATCATGCTTCTGGCCATATGGTAAAATAGTCCATTGCCACTAAGATATATTTATTCCCATCGTCTGTTTCGGGAAATGGTCAGGCAATGTCTATAGCTATTCTTTCCAGAGGACTACCCACATTGTACTGCCTCATAGGTGCTCTTCGTTTCCCCAAGGGTCCGTTACCAGTAGCACATAATTCGCATTTCCGGAACCACTCTTTCACATCTTTACAATTGACCCAATAAAAACGCTCCCTAACTGTCTCCAAAGTCTTCTTTACGCCGTGTGTCCTCTTATATTCTCCTTTTTATTGCGAATCGACTGGCATATAGCTTTCCGCGACAAAAAATCGCTTTCTTGTAGCAAAAATTTCTGAAATGATACTAGACGCCTACTGACAAGTCAAGGAATGTGTTATAACTTCTTTTTTTCACTGTTATTATTTCGAAATGTAATTTTGCACTTATAATCTCCTTTTTATTGCAAATCGACTGGCATTTAGCTTTCCGCGAAAAAAAAACGTTTTCTTGTAGCAAAAATTTCTGAAATGATACTAGATGCCTACTGACCTGCCTACTAAGTGTCCTCCTGAGGCACTGTCATGCAGATGTCGCAATACTGTAGCCACTAGGCTCCTTGGAACCACGAACTGAGACCTAATGGTGGTGTCATCTTCACTCTCAAGCACTCGCTTTAGGAGATCGTTTTCCACCTTCCAGAACTCCCATTGGGCCCAATACGCTTTTAGGGTTCTGTTGAAAAAGCTGACGGCTTCCCAGGCAGGCCTTTCTCCCACACGCTTCCATTACAGTACCATTTTTAATTCGGGATCAGACTCCTGTTGTCGTTACAATTTTTTCTGCAACCAATCGTCGTTTACGATGGTAGTTCTTAATACTTGGCAAACCCTCTCTACCAAACGAGAGCAATGCCGGCAATCCGTTGGACAGGATCTTCTTGAAAGAGCATCGGCATTTCCATGACTAGTGCCCGCTCGATGTTCCGTGTTAAAATCGTATCCTTGTAATCGTTCGATCCACCTATCCTAATTGTAGGAGCCATTTCAACGCGGCATGGTCCGTCCTCAATAAAAACTTCCGTCCGTACAAGTATTTGTAGAAGTGCTCAACGGACTTCACGACAGCCAATAATTCTTTTCTGGACACACAATAATTCCTTTCGGCTTTCGACAAAACCTTTTCTTGTCCATCCTGTATCTGCGAAAGTACACCCCCAATGGCCAGATTACTTGCATCTGTGTCGATTATGAATTTCCCTTCTGTCCGTGGGTAGCTCAATATTGGTGCTGTTGTCAGGGTACGCTTCAACTGTTGGAAAGCTGTTTTGCACTCTCCGCTCCAAACGTACTCGCGCACATCTTCTGTTAACCTTGTCAGGGGCTCCGCTATATTGGCAAACCCAGGAACGAAACGCCTGTAGTACGTACATAACCCAAGAAAACTACGAACTTCGTGTTTATATTTCGGTGTTAGCCACTCTTGGACTGTACGGATTTTATCGGGGTCGGCTGCCACACCACTTTGTGATACAACGTGCCCGAGGTATTTTACCTCCTTTCGGAATATGTGGCACTTTTTCGGACTCAATTTCAGGTTGGCTACACGCAGTCTCCGGAACACTTCCTCCAGATTTTTCAGATGTTTATTGAATGATTTTCCAACTACGATCACGTCATCTAGATATACCAGGCAAGTCTTCCACGATAGGCCCCTCAGGATGATCTCCATTAGACTCTTGAAGGTAGCCGGAGCGTTACATAGGCCGAAAGGCATAACTGTGAACTGCCATAACCCGGAACGGTTACAAGAACCAAATCGCAGTCTTCTCCCGGTCTTCAGGTTCTATCTCAACTTGTCAATAACCACTTTTTAAGTCCAAAGTAGAAAGCCATCGTGAACTAGACAGGGTATCTAACCTGTCGTAGATGCGTGGTAAGCGATAGCTGTCTTTTATTGTGTTTCTAGGTCACGTTATTGAGCTGCCGATAATCCATGCAAAATCTCGTTGACCCGTCCTTACCGACTAGGACCACCGGTGATACCCATGGACTGCTGGATGGCTCGATGACCCCTTTGTTCTTCCATATCGGTAATAATTTTCTCGGATTCTGCTCTCCTTTCGAGAGGTAGACGTTTCGCTTGCTGTTGGACTGACCTAGAGTTCCCTGTATTGATTTTAAATCGCACAATATTCGTTCGTCCCTTCTGGGTATCGCCAAGAGCAAAGATATCTTGGTATCGGTGAACCAAACCCCGTACCTCTTTCACTTCCGTTCTATTAAGGTCTTCGCACGAGCTAACAACCATACCCACTAATTTTCCACCATAGTCTTTGGGCACTGGTTTTGGAACATCAGCCATAACCTGGCTACTTGGGATACTGGCACACACTGTCTCACAAGGGTGCTTTTCTTTAATGTCACCGGATCCATATTAAGGTTCATAATCCTCACCGGTACTGTTTTTCCAACCTTGATCAGCGCTTTGCCCGCCAGTATGCCACTATGAATCTTCTTATTACAGACAGGCTCCATCAATCGCACCCATCCTACCCGAAGATCTCCATCCAAACCTGCCTCGACAATTATCTCGTTCCGACCTGGCAATATCACATCTTCTGTCAGCAAGACCCTTACGACAGGGTCTTCTCGTGGGTGCAAAGGAAGTTCTTCATTACCAACCTTCAAAACACTTTCCTTCAAATACAATGTAAAACCAAATTTTCTCAGGAGGTCCATTCCCAAGATGAAGTCGTCAGTGATATCGGCTACCAACACCTCATGATCACACTCTTCACTTCCAATGCCAATCTTCATCTTCACTACTCCGCGTGTTGGTATCACTTCACCCGTCGCTGTACGTCGTGATGATGATGATGATCACCTAGCCTCATCATACATTATTGAAAAAATGTCACACTCTTTAATCTCAGTTACAATTTTTGACTGAACTTTATTTGATAACAAGTTTATTAATTCATTCTGTATTTTCCAACTGCAGGTGTAATTCTTGTGGCATTTGTAAATCTCTGCAAAAGTCATGTTAAATTTTGCCAAAAAATCGCAAATTTCCTTGAAGTTTCCTTTATTTAAAGACGAATCACTTTCATTGTGTCCTCTGAAAGCTAATCCTTGCCCAGCTAACAATAATGTAATTTCGGCTAAAGTTTTCAAATATTCTCGATTTTTGGCAATTTGACTTTGATATGCAGAAGAGAGCTGGGTTTCCACACTACCAGTTCTAATGGTTTGCTGATAAATAGACCATTTCCGCATATTGTCAATATGGTTTAAAGACGTTTCATGTTTTTTTAAATTCTCTCTAATTTTATGCCAGTTATTGAAACCATCTTTAATAGACGTGTTACTTTCGTGTGACACAGGATTACCTTTCCCAAAATGTCTACACGGAAAGCAATATACAGCGTCTTTTTGAATGCTGTACTCCACCCATGCAAATTCTTTCAAATATGATGCAAAAAACGGCGCTTTTGTTTGCCAAATTGAGTTCGAGGATAAAAGTCCAAGACGGGTTTACCTGGTCCAGCTTCGATTATAGCCAAACCCAAGTCCACTTCCCCTTCAATTGTCAGTCCCGATAGTTCGTTTACAGGCTCTAATGGGTCCTTAGATTGCTCTGATTCGCTATCATTGAATGCTCTTGGTTCATGCGATGTCCCTGATTCTTTTGAAGGGCCTGGATCTTTTGAAAGCCGCGATCCAAAATTATTTCCAGTTTCTGCCTTTTTACTTTTAAAAAACTTTTTGATGTCCATATTTGTTACCTTCAAGAGAAAATATTTTTTTGCATTGACATGAAACAATAGATTAAGAGGGTGAATACGGTGCTGAGGATTTTTCTATACAAAAAAATACATAAACGAATAATTTAAAAAGTTTTTCGCAATGTTCGCATTTGCCCCACTTTACCATTATAGTCGTAAGATAATTTATTATAATATTTAAAATAATTTATTTGTAATTGTAAAATTCTTCTTACCGTTAATTAGGCAGGTAACCAGCTTACAAGTAGGTTAAATACTATTCGGCAAAGGTTAAAAAACGAGTGAATAAAACAATTAATAGAATAGCGAAGGCTATTACAATAATGAAAAAACACTAGACAAACACCTCGGCACAGTTTGAGCTACAGAACTGACTATCTATTACGAATACCCTATAGGGTTTGAGATTTTGGATGTGGCGATTTATTATTTTTGCCATCTATTAAAACTATTTTTTAGAAAACGCATTTAAATATCAGTACCTATTCTTAGGAACAACACCGAACTTAAGAAGCCTTTTGGCCAGTAAATTCTTTAGAACTTTTATTTAAATCTATTTTACGTCAACTGGGGATCCTAAATAACAGGAAGTATAAAAGGTTTACCCACAGCCAAAAATACAACAAAATATGTATTAAATAAATACTTATAGATGCAATAAATCAACCCAGAAAAATTGTTCTAAAATAATATAGTATGATTGAATGAGCAATTTCCTTTTATTTAAAACACCCCCTTTGTTATCATTGATCACTACAAAAGAGGTTATTGGGAACATATAATTTATGACATTTTATAGTCTTCTTCTTAAAAAAATTTAAAAAATTTGTAAAAGGTTGTATGTTTTTATGGCAGAACAAAAACACCAGAGACCATTTTTGACCTTTAGAAAGATTGTTTTCTCTTTCGCTATTTTAACATGTGCATACACTGTTATTTTATTTACATTCCTACTTAAAGTTCTTGTGGTCATTTTACTGTTCTTATCATTTTTACATTTTATCTCTGAAATTTACATGCATTCAACATGATAATCGTATTGAAATGAAATTAATTACTTTTACAAATTCATATCTTTGGATATAAAAGTGACTAAAAATAAAATATTTCAGTCTCTCAAACTTTGATGTGTGCAGCATATATACTAGGGTGGGTCTTATTTTGGTCATGTTGGAATTTCGGTTTTGCCGGGTGCCCATTTGATTCTAAAATAAAAACTGAAAATTTTAAGACCAATACTAACTTCCTATCTCTATTCTAATCATTCGCTGTAACGAAGAGAAGTTTCCCATTTAAAATGCACGCTTTTGTCACTTCTTATGTATATATTTGTCCACTGGGACAAATTGTTGAGAAAAAATTTGAAAATTGAGTTTTTTGGAATTAACAGGGTTCGATACTACTTTTAGGCACAAAAAAAAATATATGGCGCATTCGATTTTTTCCAACGATTTACAAATAAATTCAAAATAATGCACCGTTCAATTAGGGTTGAAGTGATGTAGAATGCCCCATATAATTTTTTTTCTCACCTAAAAGTAGCATCGATGCTCGTTAATTCTATAAAATCAATTTTCAAATTGTTTGCAAAAATATGTCCCAGTGGTCAAAAACGCATGTATTTTAAATGGGAAATTTCTCGTCGTTACAGCGAATGATTAGAATAGAGGTAGGAAGTTAGTTAGTTAATTTTTT
Organism: Agrypnus murinus; assembly: GCA_929113105.1. Classification (NCBI taxonomy): domain Eukaryota; kingdom Metazoa; phylum Arthropoda; class Insecta; order Coleoptera; family Elateridae; genus Agrypnus; species Agrypnus murinus. The sequence goes on from OV816027.1 coordinate 94,977,263, forward strand.
TTTTGGAATCAAATGGGCACCCGGCAAAACCGAAATTCCAACATGACCCAAATAAGAACCACCCTAATACATACATACCACATATAAACATTTCCATTAATCACTTTTCTTAGACCCATATTAAAGTAGAGTTTTCCGGGTATTTGCAGCATAGTGCGTTAGGGTAAATGGCATGTCTCACCAGAGTGCGACGCCTGAGACCCGAGACAGACTCATCCACCACTTCGTGTAATCGAAATATACTTTTTTTTAGTTTTTAGAATAAAATTGTTGAAAAGTAAAGATAAAATGTGTTTTTGATGGTTATGTTTCTATATAATTTATTTGTTAATGGACAAAATGCCAAATATAATTTAAAAATTATTTTCATTTGGGGGTGCTAATTTTGGTTTTGTATCCCCCTCGTTGCACCTATGCAGTGAGTGCCCCTATAAATCGCTGAATTATTATGATTCGATAAATTGATCTAGATCTGTTTCTGTCTACACCAGCGTGGCCAACCGTTCTATAATTATAGTATTCATACTATAATTGGGTCTACCTGTACTATGTACTTTTAAAATGTAAATAGTACGCCAAATGTACTATATTTTCTTCTGTATTGTATTCTAATATTATGTTATTAATTACACTTAGTAACAGCATGCAAAAGCAAATGAAAAACTTCTTCATAATAAAAATCATTTATAGATATTCTATAAATATATTATTAAGTTTTTGACAATCAAGCTAATCCTAATCCAGTCTCTAGCTGTTTTCTTGTAACTTCATTTCAATTCTGATTATAGAATCATGATCTCAGGATCATGATTTGAGATTATCAGCGAAAGAATACACCTCAAGTCAAACCCCGGGGCCCCTTCTTACAACGAAAGGTTCCAGAATACCAGATGGGAGGAAGTACAGGTTTTTTAATGTAAGTCCGGACGATAGTATAAAACGACAGTATATTTTTAGTAAAGAAGGATTGCGGGGAAAGACCCGGGAGGAGGTGTCTTTCTCCAGGAAGGAGAAAATTTTTCAAAAATTACCCTTTGAAAGTGTTTTTGGTGTAAATTTTCTTCTGATTCCGACAATGAAATGAAACCATATTTTATGTAATCTGTATTATAATGACGAACGATACATTTTCGTTTTGCTAGAGGTGAATCATTTTCAGAATACGAATATTCAAAGTACTGGTACTAGTGCTTGGTTTTTGAAAAAAGTCTTTCATAGTCTTTAATTTTTTATTTTCATTATTCATTTTTAAACGGCTAAAATATACTAAAAAAGTAGTGTAAATTACTAACTCAACAGTACACATTCAGGGAGGGAATCACTTCACGCACAATACTGTTTTACGTGAATTTTTTTAAACCTAATATTATCTCCCCTAATTATTTTACAATAAAGATATTAAGGAATGCTATAAAGAAAAAAAATTACGAATCGAACGATGCCTTTGATTGCGGATTGCATATGATTGTAACTGGAAAAAGTAAAGAAAGAAAACTCCGTTTATGCAAAAATCAGTTATGCCTTGGAAACATTGGAGCGATGAAGAAAAATTATTGCTACCTAAATGTCATTTTTGAGGTTATACTGTCTATTAGGCAATCCAAACCACGCGGTAGAAATGTCAACAAAACTGACGTTGGTTGGCACACATGGCGACAGGCTCCATAACCAAACCATTTACAATGAGATCATTTATGCTTGTCCAAAAAAGAACTACCTTCCAAGTAGTTATCAATATTTCATTCTAGTGTGATATTAGCCATACTGCGCAATACATTTGTTCCGTTGTTTGTTTTCGCTTGTTCTCTGTGTTACGTTTTTTAATTTCCCTTTTTATTCTTGGACGCTGTTATTATTACACAAAAAAGTCTTTTTCAAGACTAATTAGGCATTGTTAAACGAAGTTTACAGTAAATACAGTGTTTCCAATTAATTGAAAACAGTAATAATTATGTTTGTAAATTTTAGGTTATGTATTCCCTTGAAAACAATAAATTTATTAGGCAATTCAACGACCTGTCAAATCTAATTCCGAATGACAGTGGTTGGCACACATGTATGTAGACAACCATTTGAGCTTGCGTGGAAAGAGCATTTATATTCGTGTTTTCTAGTTAATTTTGTTGTTTCTTTTTCTCCAGTGTTTTTAGAGAGTTTTATTATTATTATGCCTGTGACTTGTATTGTTGTTAACTGCGGAAGTCGACGCGATCGTGACAATGTGTCGTTTTATAGAATTCCTGGCATACTGAGTTTACCAAGTAAGCCACATAAAAATGAGTTGTCGAAAACACGCAGGGCCTTATGGATAGCTGCTATAAAGCGTGATGATTTAACCGAATTAAAGCTAAAATATCAGAGAGTCTGCAGCAAACATTTTATAACTGGTAAGTTTCTAAAACTTTATGGAAAAGTAACCTTCTTCAGCGTTTTGAGACAAGGAAATTTTAGTGGTTCTAGTTTCTAATACATTTACTATTAATAGGGGAGCTTGCCTTATTGGAAAATACCTAAAAACAAAACGATGGTTACATAGGTAAACAAGAATATAAATTGTTAAATCTACCTTTCACCAACATCTGGATTCTCCGCTGATAATTTTCGAAGATATTCACTGATCATTATACAAAAATTCAGTTTATTTAATTAAAAAAAACACACCAAAATACTTAAAAACACGATCTAAAACTGCAACGCCAACAAAATAAATGCTTTGGTTATGGAGCCTGTCGCCATGTGTGCCAACCAACGTCAGTTTTGTTGACATTTCTACCACGTGGTTTGGATTGCCTAATTATAGAATCGTATTTCCGCAATGGCCAATGCCAAGATATATACAGGTCTGGTAGAGCAGCTCGCCGCCATTTTGTTGGAGCTAATTGCTAGTTTAAAAAAAAACACTAGATTGCAGCATCATATCAAGATCTGTCAATAAATTGTCATCAATCTGACAATTCTGAAGTTTTTTTAAAATTCGAATTTCTTGTGCAAGTTATTTGTCTTATTTTAACTTTAGTGTTAGCTTGTTGCGTTATTTTGACTTTAGTGTTAGCTTGTTGCTGTGTTTTTTTTCATTTTAAGTGGCATTTATTACCACTGTGAAAAATGAAGAAGTGTAAATTTTGCGGCTTCGTGAAACTTTTAAAGGAAGATTTGGCCCTCTTTCACGTACCAAAGGTAAAATGTAAATTAATATTCGATTTCAAACAGGGTTTATATTTGTAACATTATTTTATAGGATACGAATAAGCGTAACAAATGGACTATGTCTACGGGCACAATTTTAAACAAAAATGACTTCGTCTGCATGAAGCATTTTGAAAAGAGGTTCATCGCTCGAAGGCACAAAACTGACAATTGTCAAAATTGTGTTAAAACAATTGTGGGGGAAGGATTGGAATCATATAATACTTTCATAATATTGAGAAGCAGAGGGCATTTAACATTTCCTTCAATCGCCCTCGTTATTCTTCTTGAAGAAATTGAACATATTATTGCTGAGAAACTTCAGCAAGACATTAAGAAAAATACTTTCCTTGAAATTCTTGCTTCAATCGGAATACAAAAAATTCATCATTTTGTAGGATGTCCAAATCATAAGTCGGAAATGACGAAAAAAATCCTGTTTTCATTTTTAATAACTAGACTTTCATTTTCATGCCAAAAAGAGGCACGAAAGAGGTCTTCAGAATCTACAAACTCTAAAAAATATAGCAAATTGGCAAAACTGGTTTAAATTACAATTCTTTAATAAATAACTTTTAACCAAACTACTTACTGTTTTTGTTGTGGATAAAAACTTTCGTTATATTTACATTTACCACTGGCAGCGTTTCTTAAATGATTCATTCATGGTCTGGCACCTACAACCCACTAGGGTTTTAGTGGATTTAGCCTCCTTTATAAGCCTCTTCCACTGTTCCTTATTCAATTTCCTTAAGACTTCCAACACTGCATCTTCCTATCTTATTCTAGATCACCTAGCTAGGATGAATTGAGGGAGTTTCCAGTTCCTTCTAAGTCGCCCTCAATTATTTTCTAAATTACTCTCTCTCCGGTCTCCGGACATTCAGGAAACATGTTCAGCCCATCGAAGTACTGCCTTCCTTGTCATCCCCATTATGTCTGTCCAAGATGTCTGTCTCTTGGTAATTGGTATAATCTGGCCAGTTCATGATTATATCTTATTCTATTTACACCTTGATCATCCTCCACTGGTCCACATATTATCCGTTTTAGAATTTTTCTTTTAAACGCACACAATCACAACAACAGGATTGGTCAAATGATGATTCGCAATAATTGCAAGTGATGAATTTTAAAACACAATTCACATTAAAACAGAAATTAATAAATAATAATAATAATTAACTACACTAATGTATTTCTAAACACGTGGCATTCGTGGCAAATGATAGATACATAACCTAAAATTAAAATTTGTGTCAATTTTTGAAGTACCTTGGTAAGGTTGCGCCATCTATTTTCCACAAAGTAAACGGCTTACTAGCTCTCATTTTTGACACAATTATTTACATTGAAACATAGGCAAGCTGTTCTACCAGACGTCTATATATCTTGGCCAATGCAATGAGAATGATGGTGAATGGAAATATTCTGTAAATTTGTGTGTAAATGAATTCGTTAATCGTTTCCCTGACGCCGACTTTGATTACGATAATCTAAGCAGGCATGTAAAACGCATCGTACATCGTTTCCAAACAACGGGTAATGTTGATACAGGAAAATCTTCTGGAAGACCAACCCTTTTTAAATCAGGACAGATTAGAGGATATACAGACACGCATTGAACGCAGTCCTAAAAAACCATTACGACAGTTAGCGCAACAAACAGGTGTGTATTTTGTAAACTAGAAATTTTTGCATATAAAATTTATTATAATTTGTAATTGCAGGGTTAAGCAATGGAACGTGTCAAAAGGCAGTAAGACGAAAACTGCATTTACACCCATATAAAATTTCAGTAATGCAAGAATTACTTCGTCCCGATTATGAAAAACATGTGCAGTACTGCAATTGGTTTAACCAAAATTTAAATAACGATGAAATGCTGGATTCAAGTTTCTTTTCAGACGAAGCCTGGTTCCATCTCACCGGTTACATAAATAAACAAAATTACAGGATGTGGTCTGCAGAGGCCCCTGGTGAATTTTTACAAACTCCACTGCATCCGATAAAGATTGGCGTTTGGATTGCCATGCCAAGAAGACGCGTAATTGGTCCCATTTTTTTGAAGATACCATAACAGCTGACCGCTACATCACAATTCTTAACAGATTTATAAATCAGCTTCACGATGATGAATTACGTCAGGGATATTTTCAGCATGATAATGCACCTGCACATACAGCTTTTCGAACGCGTCAATATTTACAATAATTTTATGAGGATCGCATCATTGCATTTCCCCCACGGTCACCCGATTTGACAGCCCTGGATTATTTTTTTTTTTGGGCATTTAAAGAACACTATATATCAGACCCCCAAGCACACACTTGAGCAACTGAAGGATGCGATTACTACCGCTACTGCAAATATAACAGCTACAAAATGTTTTTAACAGCATGAAAAGAAGAGTAGGGTGTTGTATCAACAATAATGGGGCTCATTTCGGCTCAACATGAACTGTAATTACTAATTAAGTATAATTTAGTTTTGTAAAATTTAATATTCTAATTATGTAGTTAATAAAGCAAATAATGTTGTAATTAATTCCATTATTAACCTTAATTAAAAATGATAGTAAATAACTTCTTATTTTCTTAATTATTTTCCTCTTTTGATTCTATCTGAAATTGCTAACTTCATTTCATAGATGACAGCTGGAGGATGTAAAGATTGATATACTCTCTGTAGAAAGTAGTTTTTTTCGGACAAGCAATCTCGATCTCCCGGTATTTTGTTGGCGTTGCAGTGTTAGATGGTGTTTTTAAGTATTTTGGTGTGTTTTTTTATTAATTTTTGTATAATGGACAGTGAATATCTTCGAAAATTATCAACGGAGAATCTAGATGTTGGTGAAAGGTAGGTTTAACAATTTATATTCTTGTTTACCTGTGTAACCATCGTTTTGTTTTTAGGTATCGACTGAAATTAAAATTAATAAGCGGCTTGGACCCGTTTCTAATTAATTCTCAGGACCTTAACTACACCATTAATGGAGTTCCACCTATCACAAACATGGATATAATTTCTTATTTGGTTTTTACCCATAGTTTTTGCAATATGCCCCATATTTTGAGAAGGAACCCAATCTGGATGTTCTTTGTTTTCCAACAAGGCAGGCTCCCCTATTAATAGTAAATGTATTAGAAATTAAAACCACTAAGATTTTCTTTCTCAAAACGCTAAGAAGGTTACTTTTCCATAAAGTTTTAGAAACATACCAGTTATACAATGTTTGCTGCAGACTCTCTGATATTTCAGTTTTGATTCGCTTAAATTATCACGCTTTATAGCAGCTATCCATAAGGCCCTGATGAGTGTTTTCTACAACTCATTTTTATGTGGCTTATTTGGTAAACTCAGTGGTAAAATTCTTAAAACGACACATTGTCACGATCGCGTCGACTTCCGCAGTTAACAATACAAGTCACAGGCATAATAATAATAAAGCTCTCTAAAAACACTGGAGAAAAAACAAACAACAAAATTAACTAGAAAACACGAATATAAATGCTCTTTCAACGCAAGCTCAAATGGTTGCTTACATAATGTGTGCCAACCACTGTCATTCGGAATTAGATTTGATAGGTCGTTGGATTGCCTAATCAAGCAGTTAAATCTAACCTTAAAAATGACATTTAGGTACCAAGTATTTTTCCTTCATCACTCCAATGTTTCCAAGGCATAGCTGATTTTTGCATAAACGGAAATTTTAAATTTTCTTTGTTGTTTCCGATTACAAGAAAATGCAATCCGAAACCAAACATATCATTTGATTCGTATTATTTTTTTCTTTATAGCATTCCTAAATATTTGTAAAATACTTAGGGGAGATCATTCATTCAGATTCATTCATTTAAAGTTTGTAAAAACATATAATAAATACAAAAAAATTAACAGACCACCAGTTAAGAAACACTGCTCTAAACAATGCGTTTCTGATAGGCCTCTTTCACAAATATTTTATGACACTTATTACATTGAATGGCTTTTCACTACTATGAGTTGTATGTTCTTTCGAGAACATTTTTAATAACATATATTGAATTCAAATAAGTGGCTTTTAACCACTATGAGTAGACACATGCCATTTAAGATAGCACTTATGTGAACATTTATAACCAGAAACTTTACATTAAAACAGCTTTTTGCTACTATGAGTGGACATGTGGCGCTTACGTTTACTCTTTTGTGAACTTTCATAACCACATATATTCCATTTAAATGGCTTTTCACCATTACGATTAGAGATGTGTACATTAAGATTACTCCTTCCCGAACATTTATAATCACATATATTACATTCAAATGGCTTTTCGCCCCTATGAGTGGATATGTGTTGATTAAGTTTGCTCTTTTGTGAACTTTTATAACTACATAATATCATATTCAAATAGCATTTCACCGCTATGAATAGACATGTGTTGTTTAAGATTCCCTTTTTTTGAACATTTATAACCACATATAGACTATTCGCTCAAGCAGAGGGCTTACGTCATTAGTCACGTGACTAACTTTGTAAACATGTTAATATAAAAAAGCCAATAATTTCTGACATTTCATTTTCAAAATTAGGTTAGGTTAGTAGTGTCATATATGTCATATGTCAAAAAGACAGGCGTACATGTCTGAAATAGGTGAACCTTAAAATAAGTTTTTTAATAGTTTTATCAGTGTTGTGTGGATATCTGGCTTAGTTTATTTTGTATATGTATATTTTGTATCCTATTTTTTGTTTTTTTTATTTTTTTTTGCCACAAATATACTTTTTTTATTTTTTTGTCTGATTTTGTCGGTGCCCTTAAAACGTAAAAAATTAATATTTTTCAAAATATTAGTGAAGCAACAATTTAGTACTGCTCTGCTTTTGGAATAGTCGTAGGAATATCAAATGGCTTCCGATTCAGACGATATTTCAGACCAAATTATAAATATGAAGACAAGGAACCGTTCACAACCAATTTCAGTACATTGGAATGTTTAACTCAACAAAAACACTCTCATAATAGTATTTATAGGAAAACCAATTCAATGTCTACAAATCAATATAATTGCAAATTATCACAAGAAATCTTATCTGAATCAAATTCTTTAACAATACCTAATTGGGAAAAGATGCGAAATTTGTAAACAATCATTTAAAAACTCTAGAGGCGTTAAAATACATCTTAGGTTAGTTCATTTCAAAGAAAATAGAAAATCTGTGTCACAAAATAGTAATGACTCTCAAAATAGTGATATACATGTAAAGTCAGATAGTATAAATTTACCAAAAACGAATAGAGAGGAAAAAGTAATTATAAATAGCAGTGATAAAACTACAACAAACACAAATTTGAATGAAAGAGCGGGTAGATTAGTAAAAACTTGCAGTGTCTGCGGACAAACATTTAAAATTCGAAGGGTTGCAATATACATCGAAATAGAATACACCCAAATAATGAGTGTAATAGTAATGTGTCTAACATCAACATTAGTACATTTCCATCTAAAATTCTGGAAAGAAAATGTCAAATATGTAATCAAATATTTAAAAATAAAAATGGTGTAAAAACACACACTAGAAGTGCACATCCAGAAACGTACCGTAAAAATATTTTAGATAAAAGTGGCACACCAAAGAATATAGAATCTGAAGTTATTAACAGAGAAACATCCGCGAGTATTCAAAAACAGTCGGAAGAATTAAAGAAGTTTGATGAAGAGATAGTGTACTGGAAGAACAAGTTTGAAACATCAAATTATGACAACGAAGAACAATTTAGTCGTGATGTAGACGAGTTTGGGGAATTATTAGTTAGAAGCATAGACATTTTACCTGGCCCTAAGCATCCCGCGAGAAAATATTTCGAAGCAAGAAAACGAAAAGGATTTTGTCGTACAAATGAAAATTACAGTGTAACAAATCCCCAACGTAAATCAAAAAGAAAGAAAGAAATCAAAAGAGCCGAATATGATTACCAAATCACACAATACTACTACATACTACAATCAAAGACGAAAAGCTGTTAGGAAAGTATATGAAAATAATAAAAGTACCCAAAACAAATTAGACCTATCCAAAGCATTTGAACATTTTCGAGAATTCCAATGACAGATCAAGGCAAATTTATAACTCCAAACTAACAGTAAGTGAAATAAACCAACTGAATACTAGTTACATTCCAGAAATCACAGTTGAAGAAATACAATTAGCGATAAAAGGCATCTCTATCGATACATCTCCAGGACCAGATCGAATTATAATGAGAGCTATCAAAAGTAACAAGGACATACCGTCAATCCTTAGTCATATTGGAACAATAATGATTAGAAGCAACTTCGTACCTAATAGTTTTCAAACCGCACGTATGGTTTTAATACACAAAACAGGTGATAAAAACGATATGAATAACTGGCGTCCTATTTCAATATGTTCCTTGTTAAGAAGAATAATAGAGAGAGTGATTGAAAAACAAATAAGAAGATATGTAGTAATAAATCAGCACCAAAGGGGATTCATGCATGTACCCGGATGTCACCTTAATACTACCATTATTGATAGTATACTCAAAAAGAGAAAAAGGAGAAGCAGCATTAATTTTCCTCGATGTTCAAAAAGCCTATGATTCATTAGGCCATAAACACCTTATTGAAACCATTAGACATTCAGAAATTCCAAATTATTTACAAGACGTAATAATTAATTTACAAACAAGTAACAACATTTACATTGACTTAGGCCTTAAAAAATCTGGAAAAATCTTGGTAAAGAGAGGTGTTCTTCAAGGAGCTCCACTATCGCCCATTCTCTTTAACATGTGTTTAAATCATGTGTATGATGAAATGTCAGAACCAGATATCTCCAAATTGAACGGTTATAATTTAATAAACGGTCAAGATCCTTTATCTATACTAGGATTTGCAGATGATACAGTGGTAATCGCAAAAAATAAAAACTGTGCTAGTAGTTTATTGTATATGGTAGAAAGCAGATTCAACGAAATTGGCTTAAAAATAAATTTTACTAAGTCTTCAGCTATGATAATTACTAATGGTAAATTAAACAAAGATGTGTTGTACACGTTAGGTGATGAAAACATAACTTCTATATCGTCAGATGAAACGATAAAATATCTTGCCATTAATTTTTCGGATTCAGCAATTCTTGATCAAAATTCAGTAAAACAAAAATTCACGGAAAAGTTGGAAATACTTACAAAATCAAATTTATTAAATTGTGATCAAAAACTTTTTGTATTAAGCCAATACATTGCCCCATGTCTAATTTATCCTTTTCAGGCATCTAATTTAAATCATTTAAATAAATATTTTTTGGAAGACATTGACAAAATTATCAGAAGTTGCGTTAAAGAAATTTTACAATTACCTGGTGACACTCCAAATGGATTTCTATATGCTTCAAAATCAGTCAAAGGTTTGCAAATATTTAAAGCTTTTTGGGAAGCCTATATTCAATATTTAAACAAAATTTTAATTTTGAAAAAAACACATTCTCCATATGTGGAGTTCGACTTTGAAACATGTAGAGATCAATGTTTAAGTAAATTAAATGTTAATATAAATAGCATACAAAACAATAAAATTACCAGTAAAATGATTAGGGATGTATTAAAACAACGCCTTTACTGAATGGAGTCAGCAACCTCAGAAGGGACGTGGTGTCATATTATATACAGAGGTTAAGAGTGCAAATCAATGGATATATAAAAAGAATGGCCTCAGCACTTCCGAGTGGCGTGACTGCCTTAAAATGACCTGCAATATAGCTGCAGTACGCGCAATCCCAGGTCGCACTACTCACACAAACCGTTGCAGATTTTGTAACGAGATTGAAACCCTTGGTCATGTGTTGGGTAGATGCGAGCATGGTGAGTTGCTGCGTATTAAACGCCATAATGATATAAGACAACTGTTGGCTGCGGAGTTAACAAAGACAGGATTAGAAGTACACGAGGAAGTGTTTGGGATTTCAGAAGCAGGTAGTGTTAGGCGCATTGACATAATAGCCATTGACAGAATAAACAATGAAGGCTTTATAATTGACCCCACAATACGATTTGAGGGTGATGAAAACCAACCAGAATTAGTCAGCCAAGAGAAGAAAGCAATATATGCCCCAACAATAAACTATTATAAAACGAAATTTGCAGTATTAAATATTTCTATTATGGGGTGAATGTTTGGCTCGCGGGGTACTATGGTAAAACAGTATGTTGATTTTCGGAAAAAATTCAAACTTTCGAAATCTTTAGATCAAGTCATAGTGATCAAAATTCTAAAAAGTTCAGTGTACATCCTTAGAAATCATCTTTTTGGCATTAATCCGAGTAAAAATTGCAGTATTTCCAAAAATTCATCAATATAGAAGCTATATTTATTTCCTAGTTATAATATTTAGTTCCGGAAGTTGTTCTTTAGTTAAGTTAATTGTAATCTTTTATTTGTCATTTCTTATTTTTGTCTTTTGTGTATACTTTGAATTGTTATCGTTACTGTGTCCTTAGGCAAACTAATATTGTGTTAGTCAGTTGTTCAATAAAGAACTATATATATGAAATGGTGTGTTATTTTAGCTTTTTTGGTTTATTTTGGCTATGTAAACAGCGCCAAAGTGATTGTAGTTACAACTAAATAAAAGTGGAATATTTAAATCGAATTATAAATAGTGTATATTTTTAGTGCAATTGATATCTCGCAAATAAAATAAAGTTCTTAATTGGAATTTGTGTAATTTCTCTCCTACAAACTTTAATATACATCAGCCATAGGAAACCCAATTTGTAACTAACAACTAACGTAACATATTTTATCAAAACAAAACCGTTTTCTTCAATGGTTCTTTTTTGAATACCTCTAAATTTGCTTGGTCTCTTCTCATATATTTAAACAACGTAAAACAACATGGTATAATTCCTGAGATGTATCAATTCTATAATATAGTAGTATGCCATATATGAGATGTTCAAGCCTCGAACTTGAACGTTGGTGTAGGGATGGGTCCCTAAATTGCAATTCCAGCACATTTTCCAGCATTTTGTATTTTCAACACATTTATTATTGTAACATTACACGCTACGATATTACGTTTTTAGAATTCTCTTATACATTAGTTCTAGTGTTTAATTTTCAGCTGTTTCCTTCGCTAATCTGCCCCCCCCACATTGTTTCTTCCCATGTATTCCGCCATGCACTTTCATCCAACCAAAATCAATTTCCATTTCAACCAAGTGACAGTGGGAGCGGGGGTGTAGAGGTCATCTTATATGTAAGTGACGCGCTAATTAAGCGTAACTCATTTCGTCGATCCGTAAGAGGGCCATAAACATTAAGCTAACGCAGGAGGATCACGTTAAATAAATTTGGCATTCATGCGACAAAATACAAATCGTGGTCACAAATGGGCAAGATCAAACCAATAGTAAAACCAATATATATGAGATAGGATTGTGGCCGTTAAGTTGGCAGCGGTTTTATTTATAACAACTATAAATAAATTTTAGGAATATGTAGTGAAGTATAAAATTATTGAACAAGAGAACAAAAGCAAACGAAATAAAAGGTCATATTTTAGTATAAAGAAATGTAACTCAATCGCACTCAAAATCACTATCTGATGATGAATCGTCATCATCATTGCTAACGTTAATTATTATTTCTTTAACCTCTTCCCGGTCAAACAATAATTCCCGTTCCATCCATTTTTTTATAATTTTATTAGTATGTCTAACAGTATTTGCCCACACTTGAGGTGTAATAGTCTTAAGGGCTTCCTCCCATATTGCCATTGCTTGTTATTGCTCCCAACCTTTCGTGCCAATATTTTTGTTGTAATAAGCTTTTGCGATTCCCCAGATATTTTCAATGGGATTGAGTTGACAATGATAAGGAGGAAGTCTTAAGACAGTATGCCCGTGTTGCTTGGCAATTTCGTCAATTTCAAAAACTGCTGGAGGTTTATTTCTGGAAGAACATTCAATTAATATTAAGCATATATAAACAGAAATAAGAAAAATATGTCTTACTGGGAAACTATTAGTAATAATTCACGTTTTAATAAATCATCACTAAAAGCAATACTTTTTCTCGCAGCCAGTCTTTTATTTCTTGTTTGCGCCAACTAGAGTTAGGAATCTTGTTAAGACTAACAGTGTGATATGGAGCGTTATCCATTATTATTACACTTGGTGTACTTAAATTTTTAATCAGTTGATTTTCAAACCAATTTTTAAAATTTTGACTGTTCATTTCACCATGATAGTCACCATGGATGCTTTTCGAAGCGAATATTAGATCTGCACCTGGGATAAATCCCTCTTTGGTTCCGGCATGCAAAACGATATACCTCCTCCCTTCACTTTTTAAAGTTTTTACACATTTGTGGCTATCATCTTGCCACAACATCCACAACAACAAAAATCCACGTTTCAAAATCAACGTAAACAAACTGTTTCGGGTTTAAATCATGCAATAAATCCATATATTTTCTTAAAAACTGGATCCTTTTGTGGATGATATGACTTTGCTCCATTAACGCCTTTCTGTTGTCATTTTTCTTCCATTTAAACCCTATTTCACGTAAAACTGCATGCAATGATGTTCTCCTACCCTCAAATAAAAATCTTTCTTTACAAAATTTCAAAATTGAATCCAAATTAACCTGTATATCTAGAAGCAAGAAATTGGTTAATATTGTTATATGCATAGCATTACTGAATGAAACTGACTTTTTTCAAACATGTCATATATTGAATCTCGTAATGCAAATTTTTGATTTTTGTCTAAGTCAATAATTGGTCTTTTTCTATCTTTAGCAGGCTTCTTCGGATCACTAAGAGAGTTCCCGCTTTTAATAGTTGCAGATATCTTGCAAACGGCGTTTTTACTGATACCCAAAGCACTAGCTACCCTCTACAAATATTAGTTTTTAGAAACAGATCATAATACGAATTGTAAATTTAAAAATATTATTTTTATGACTCACTTCCCGTACTGCAGTTAAAGGTAATAAAGGCCCAGCATTGTCACGCTCTTTCTGGAAATAATTAATTAAAGAGGCTATCAAGTTCTTTGATTGCAAACTAAATGGTTTCGGCATGGTTAAATAACAAGGTAGAAATAGTAATTTAACTGTCTAATAACCTCTCTGACGTTTCAACTTGCCAAATTGATAAAGCATTTGCAGTGATACAACAATGAATAATTGTTTTCGTTTGGAAGATGCAAATAAACGTAGTAATCGTAATACGAACATAAATTACATTTCTTAGGCGTGGAAGTATTGGAATAGCTGCTAATTTACGTTGGTAACAGATTATGACGTAAGCCCTCTGCTTGACCGAATGATCTTTACATTACATTCAAATGGCTTTTCACGACTATGAATAGACATGTGTTGTATAAGATTATGTTTTTGTGGACTTTTATAATCACATATATTACATTTAAATGGCTTTTCACCACTATGAGTTGACATGTGTTGTTTTAGATTACTTTTTTGTGAAGATTTATAATCACATATATTACATTCATATGGCTTTTCACCAGTATGAATAGACATGTGTTTATTAAGACTACTTTTTAGTGAACATTTATAAGGACATATATTACATGCAAATGGCTTTTCACCACTATGAATATACATGTGCTGTTTAAGAGTACTTTTTTGTGAACATTTATAAGGACATATATTACATTCGAATGGCTGTTCTCCAGTATGAGTTGACATGTGCTGCTTAAGTTTGCTCTTTTGTGGACTTTTATAACAACATATATTACATTCAAATGGTTTTTCACCACTATGAACAGAGATGTGTACATTAAGATTACTCCTTTGGGAACATTTATAATCACATATATTACATTCAAATATCTTTTCACCACTATGAATAAACATGTGTTGTTTAAGATTACTTTTTCGTGAACATTTATAATGACATATATTACATTCAAATGGCTTTTCTCCACTATGAGTGGACATGTGTCGCCTAAGTTTGCTCTTTTGTGAACTTTTATAATCACATATATTACATTTAAATGGCTTTTCACCACTATGAGTTGACATGTGTTGTTTTAGATTACTTTTTTTTTTGAAGATTTATAATCACATATATTACATTAATATGGCTTTTCACCAGTATGAATTGACATGTGTTGTTTAAGATTACTTTTTTGTGAACATTCAAAATGACATAGTACATTACATTCAAATGGCTTTTCACCACTATGAATAGACATGTTTTTAACACTATTTTTTTGAGAACATTTATAATTAAATGGTTTATCACCACTATGAGTAGTCTGAGATGTTTAAGACGATTGTTTTGGTAATATCTAGTCATACGTATTACATTTCAGAGGCATTTCACCACTGTGGGTGATCATGTGCCTTTTGAGATGTCTTATTATACATGTAATTGCAAATGTTATGTATAAATTGTTCGCTACCTTTATGAATAAGCATTCGTTCCATGGTACATATAGCTGTTCTAAAAAAGGTTTTATTGATATTTGCTAGACATAAAAGTTGCTGGCCATATTTATTTGCCTAAGTTGCTAAAATCTAACTAATGTTATCAAATGGTTTCTATTCTTTTTCCATATATATTTCACTAATCATCTCAATTTTGGCGTTAAAGTTTCCATTATCTGTGCACGTACATTTATGTTGGTTTGTTGTAATCTCCTCGGCATTCATTATCATAATTAACTTACAACTTAAAAGTACATATTTTCACCAATTATATATGAGTATAGAAACATGTTTTTATTTGCATACAGTCGCTAAGTTATGTAACTTGAACTTTTCTGGAATGAAGAAATTTGAAAATAGATGTGTATTGGTATAAGTGTAATAAAACGAACCATTTACCTGATAGCAAAAACATTCATCGTTCCAGTACATAAGCTTGCTGACAGTACGAGAATGATACATGTCCATGGTATTAGTGAGCATCTGTAAGTGGTATCGGTTACTTCAAGCACTAGAAAAGCATCTCAAACATCATTTATAACAAGTTCTATTTTATATTTTTCAGATATCGTCACAGTAATATTGTACACGCCGCAAAACAGCAGGAATTAATTTAATGGAATTCAACGCAGTGTTGGCAATATCAAATAGATAAATCCTCTAATAGCACCCTGATATTTCCCCAGGTTTAAAATACCTACTATCAAATACAAAAGTTCTGAGCTTGGATGCGCAGGCAAAGCAGCTCAAACTAATTCAAACAAAAATAGCCAACTCATTTTAAGTTGTGAATTTAGACTAATTGATATAAAGCTGATTTTTTTTACATCGATAGATTCGATCCCTAGAACAAAGTATCAAAATACGTCCTCAGTCTATCAGTCTAGCGACGTTTTCTTTATTTTTGCTCTTATCACTTCGTTTATTAGCTGTCCAAATTTTTCTTCACTTGTAATTGACACTGAATTATCCTTTAAAATCAATTCACTTTTCCTTGAAGACACACACACTTTATGATTCTGTAACGAGTCACAGATTTGTAAAGCATTTTAGAGATTATATATTCATTTATTAATTAGGTAAAGATTTTTTTTACATAACTAAACAAAGGGTGATGATTCAGGTATAACATAGTTTTAATTAGGTATATTTTAAAATGTAATTAACAGTGACAAACATTATGAAAACAATGTCATTAGGAAAATTAATCGAAAGTAAAATTAGCAAGGTTTCCAATATATTGGAAACCACTTTCATTGATTAGGTGTTGTTAATTGTTAAGTCGAATGTAACTTTCATGCCCGATTTCACCAACGAGGTTCAAACGAGGGGTTAGCTAGCACTGACTCGGCATTGAATTCCGGATTCAATCCGTCCTCTATTTCACCAAAATAATCCGGGTGTCAAACACGATGAATTAATGAATCCTGCACTGGCTGTAGTGTAAGGGAATGATTTTGGTGCACGAAGGAAATTCCCTCTAAATTTCCTAAAAATCTAGTAACTTTTACGCCCTAACAGTTGCCAAACTTTAAACACCAAACACGTGTGAAGTATTTATTTAAGTTATATTGTTGTTGGATGTTATCACATACTTTAATATTATTAATACCGGAAACTTATTTCGAAAAATGGGAGACAAAATTGAATAGCGCCCTTTGCGTGTGGTGTGCAAATAAACCTGACATTTCTCAAATATTGGGAAAGTAATTAAAAAACCGTCATTGTAATAAGATTGAATAGTTTAGATAAATTGTAAAATTTTATATATTTTAGCATGACAGTAATAAACCATCGTTACATAAATAGTGATATTTTTTAATTAGATGCAGGATTCTCACCGGAAAACTATTTGTTAGTTGCACACCCATCTGCGAAGATGGCGCCACAAAAATGTTGCCTATTTTCATATGGTAAAGTATATGGAGTTTCCGGTATTAATAATATTAAAGTATTTGATGTTATCTAATTGCGGTTTTAGAATGCGGTTGAGAATCTGTACCTCATTTTAAATGCTATATCATCATACATATCCATTAGGTTGCTTCGGATTCTTAGTTGTCTCTCTTCTTTTCGTGGCAACATTTCAATTAAATTATTAATAAATTTGTTGTCGGAGGTTAAATCTGGACTGTCTTATTACTTTAAATATACCCAACATACATAACAAAAAGATAGCAGAAACAATCTAATGTACAATATATTCTATAAACGAAAATAATAAATCTTCAAGAACTTGTACCCTTTTATTTTTTCATATTAATACAAACGATTTAATGAAATAAAAAATCATTTTCAAACGGCAACGGTTCGCATAATCACCATTAGGCTTTTTCAAATCAAAAATTTATTAATAATAAAAACATTTTTATAATTGCCTGTAATACAAACAGATGTAAGATTAAATAAGTGAAAGCATGTCAATTCAAGAAGCCTTAACAATAATAAACAAATTAAGCTTCTTTTTAAGAAATTTTTGAAGATTTTTACTTATTATGTATTAATATGATATGACATGTGTTGTTTAAGCCTAGTCTTTCGTATACATTTATAATCGCATATATTACATTCAAATGGCTTTTCCCCACTATGAGTTGACATGTGTTTTTTAAGATTACCTTTTTGTGAACATTTATAATTACATATATTACATGCAAATGGCTTTTCACCACTATGAATAAACATGTGTTGTTTAAGATTATGTTTATATACACCTTTATAATTACATATATTACATTCAAATGGCTTTTCACCACTATGAGTTGTCAAGTGTCCTTTAAAAGTACTCTTTTTTATACATTCATAACCACATATATTACATTCAAATGACTTTTCACCACTATGAATACGCATGTGTTGTTTAAGACTACTTTTTTTTGAACATTTATAATCACATATATTACATGTAAATGGATTTTCACCGCTATGAGTGGACATGTGTACTTTAAGGTGACTGTTTTGTATACATTTATAACCACATATATTACATTCAAATGGCTTTTCACCACTATGAGTTGACATATGTTTTTTTAGATCACTCTTTCGTGAACATTTATAACTACATATATTACATTCAAATGGCTTTTTTCCACTATGAAGAGACATATGTCTGTTTAGATAACTTTTTAGTGAAAATTTATAACCACATATATTACATTTAAATGGCTTTTCATCACTATGAGTTGACATGTGTCTTTTAAGATCACTCTTTTCTGAGCATTTATAATTACATAAGTTACATTCAAATGGCTTTTCTCCAATATGAGTTAACATGTGTCGTTTAAGTTTGCTCTTTTGTGAACTTTTATAACCACATAAATTACATACAAATGGCTTTTCACAACTATGAATAGACATGTGTTGTTTAAGAGTACTTTTTTGTGAACATTTATAAGGACATATATTACATTCAAATGGCATTTCTCCACTATGAGTTGACATATGTTTTTTGAGATCACTCTTTCGTGAACATTTATAACTACATATATTACATTCAAATGGCTTTTTTCCACTATGAAGAGACATATGTCTGTTTAGATTACTTTTTAGTGAAAATTTATAATCACATATATTACATTTAAATGGCTTTTCATCACTATGAGTTGACATGTGTCTTTTAAGACAACTCTTTTCTGAGCATTTATAATTACATAAGTTACATTCAAATGGCTTTTCTCCAATATGATTTGACATGTGTTGTTTAAGCCTAGCCTTTCGTATACATTTATAATCGCATATATTACATTCAAATGGCTTTTCCCCACTATGAGTTGACATGTGTTTTTTAAGATTACCTTTTTGTGAACATTTATAATTACATATATTACATTCAAATGGCTTTTCACCACTATGGGTTGACAAGTGTCCTTTAAAAGTACTCTTTTGTATACATTCATAACCACATATATTACATTCAAATGACTTTTCACCACTATGAATACGCATGTGTTGTTTAAGACTACTTTTTTTTGAACATTTATAATCACATATATTACATGTAAATGGATTTTTACCACTATGAGTGGACACATCATCGATATGCGTGGACACATCATCGATATGAGTGGCCATGTGTTTATTTAGATTACTTTTTTTTTTAAAACATTTATAATCAAATGGCTTATCACCGTTATGAGTAGACTGAGGCGTTTAAAAGGACTGACTATTACACATTTCAGTGGCATTTCACCACTGCGTGTGATCATGTGCCTTGAGAACACTTCTTATTAAACATGCAACTGCAAAGATTACATATAAATTGTTTGCTACCTTTATGAATTAACATTTGTTGCATGCTACATATATCTTTTCTAGGAAAGGTTTTGTTGATATTTGCTAGGTATAAAAGTTGCTGACCATATTCGTTTGTCTAAGTGGCTAGAATACTGATGTTATTCAATGGTTTCTATTCTTTCTATATATATATCTCACTCATCATCTCAATTTTGGCGTTAAAACTTTCCATTATCTTTGAATGTACATTTATGTTGGTTTGTTTTGATTGTTGTTATCTCCTCATAATTCATTATCATTATCAACTTACAAATTAAAAATATATCTTTTCAGCAATTATATATTGAGTATAGAAAAATATTTTCATTTGTATACAGCGTCTAAAATTATGTAACATGTAACTTGAACTTTTCTGGAATGAAGAAATTTCGAAAATAGATGTATTTTGGTATAGGTGTAATAAAACGAACCATTTACCTGATAGCAAAAACAATCATTGTTCCAATACACAACTTGTTGAGTACGAGAATGGTATAGTCCATGCCATAGTGAGCATCTGTAAGTGGTATCAGTTAGTTCAAGCATTAGAAAAGCATCTCAAACACCATTTTTAGCAAGTTTTATTTTATATTTTTTAGATATTGTCACATTGAATCAATAATAAGCTACAAGTAGCAGTAGCAATAAACTACAGCAGGAATTAATTTTATTGTAATTCAACGCAGTGTTGGCAATGGCAATATGAAATAGATAAATCCCCTAATAGCACCCTGACATTTCACCTGATTTGAAATAAAATACCTACTATCAAATGCAAAAGTTTTTAGCTCTGAGTTTCAATACGCATAGCAAAAAAAGCAGCTCAAATTAATTCAAACAAAAACAGTTAGATATACATATAAGACGGCATACAACAGGTCATAAAGGCCCATAGCTTCAAATAAAATTACAAAATACATAATTTTCTACTTTTATTGCAATGCTATGCTTTGCTATTTGTCCCAACTTCTGGTCCATTCCATCCAGCCTGCTCATTATCTGCTGTAATATCTCCACCGCTTTCTCCATCTTGCTTTCCTTCTACTCAGCGCTAAGTCTTGGCCCCGGTTCACACCTCGGACTTGGAAGACAGATATATTTTATTATATATTTTAATATATTTAATATTAGCTAAATATAGACAATTTATTTTTGTGTAAAATAGTAAAATAGTAAATTTGTAAAATTATTTAATTTTTGAATTTTCACAGAAAAAGTCCTGTTTTTGCGAGTTAGAACGTAAAGCGTGTCTTTAATAATTAATATTTCAATAACTTCTCTATAGAATTGAATGAAATTGTATATGCAAGTAGTCAATGGTAATGTATATATGTGACAATTTTGATAGTTTGATATATGGATTATTTCTTAAGTGATTCAATGAAATAGAGAGTAATGCATTTTGGTGTTATGGTGCCTTAATCAAATTGTTTTACAAAAGAGTATTTTTAAATTAAACAACTTGTAAGGTGGTTATCACCTGATTTAGGAGCACCTCTGGTGAGGTAGGTACTACCTGAAATAACAATTTATTCAAAGTAGATAATTGCTACCATCTCTTAAGCGACTATTAATAATAATTCTTGATTCCTCTTTGCCAAGTTTTTGAGGTTAGATTAATTAACGTCATATATTTATTCTTTCTAATTCATTTACAATTGGATTAAATAAATTACTTTCCATTTTAACGTACTCTGATATAATTAATATAATAATTCCACATATAAAATTTCTTTTATAATTATAAAAATAAACACGAACGTTGGCTAACGTCGACTAATCTGCCACCGTTCGTGAAAGGTTCATCTTCTAAGGGTGCGCAGTCCACTAACGAGTGCATAACTGTGGTTGTTTGCTTACAGAATAGCTTTAGAGCGAAAACCTTTCAAACAACGATAACCGCTCGTGAACGGTTCGCTCAATGCTTACATAATAGACCCCTAAAAGCCACTGTTAGCCACCTACTACCATCAAACGGTGACCACCAGTTTGAAATTTCCGACGTGTTCGAATTTTGGTGGTTGGTGGCCAGCGGTGGTTGACAATGCGCACGCGCTAGTGGACATGATGAAAATAGACACTAAAATCTGAATTTCATGTTTATATTTAGGTTTTTTGTTTTTGGTAATTGGTAGTGAAAACTTTTCAAAACAAAGTTTCTCTTGGTTTGTTTATAATCTGGGGCACTAATTATTATTTATTGATAAAATTCTCCCAACTGCTCCCTACGAAGAAAGATTTTCCGTACCCACACATTTCGTGATTTTTTATATTTTATTCCACATGTACCATAGCACATGGTTATAACTTTCTCGCTATCTGATTCATTTGACAATATCATATTTTTGCAATAATTTGGTTTATTATTTCTTGAAATACAACGCGACAATAGTAAACAAATAATGCACATAACCTCATTTAATAGGAAATAATAATAACAGTGCTTGCTAAGTTGGCAATATGTTTATTTCAGAGATAAACATAAAACAAGCGCGAAAGAAGGGTACCCTATTACTGCGATTATTTGGCCACGCGGTATCTCATGTGCACAAAGTCGTAGCGCTCTCAAACTTGGAACAGATATAGAAGGAACAATTTTATTCAACATATATCAATTAAAAAGTGATCCCTATTCTGGATCTCAAATTATCTTGATTTTTGTGAACCCTTGTTTTGTATGGTTTTACATAGGAAATCGAACGTCTGAAGAG
This sequence comes from Agrypnus murinus, assembly GCA_929113105.1. NCBI lineage: Eukaryota > Metazoa > Arthropoda > Insecta > Coleoptera > Elateridae > Agrypnus > Agrypnus murinus. Next base: position 94,999,904 of record OV816027.1, read on the forward strand.
TTAAGCATCAATAACTTGAGTGCACAAGGACTAATTATGCTGATATTTGGTGTACGCATTACCCAACTATCTGAGCAATTTTAGTGCAAAAACAAAATTGATCCCTATCACAGTTCGGCAGCAAATATAACTTATATGAATGAGTGCAGCTACATGAGTGAATATTATACAGGCTCAAGTATTTTTATCCCAATGACGCTATAATGAGTAAGTAAGTGGTAGTATGCTTAAATGTTGCCTAATGGGTCTAAAGCTAAGAAGTTTAATTATATTCTGTGGCCGAAGCTTTTTTTAAAAACTTTATTTATTGAATATAATAAAACACATATATATTTCGTTTGCAGTCGTAGAATATATTTTATTAATTTTAATTAGTAGAAAACTATCTTGTTAACATTAATGATACAAATGTATTAATATTACTTTGTCTGTAATTATTTTAACGAAGTTTTAAGACGAGCTTAAAATAATTAAATTTGAATTAACACACTTAACAGAACAATTTTAAAATTCACATTTAAATGACATTAAGCAAAATAATTAATTAAAGCTCGAATGAGCCTTTATGTTTTACTAGCAGGACAATTTTAAAATCCACACCTAGTTTTATACTCACACAGGATAAACACTTGTTGAATATTTAATAACGACTTGTGAGTTGGATGATGATTTATAAAGACTTGTGAGTTGGATGATGATTTATAAAGACTAAAGACTTAATATTAAAACAGAGGTATTTATACCTTATCTGCCTACACAGTTTTCATGGTCATGAGAGAATAAATGCTAAAGAACTTTCTCATAGAGATAACGTCCATTTATCAGAAAGCTGGTAATTTGATATCGTGAGTTTTATTATCTTAAGCAATTCTCATGTAACATGATCTTATCTATAGAGCGATTCTACGTACGTTACTCCTCCACCCTTAGTATTTTCAATGTTATTAAAATAATTTGAAAATAAAATTTGAAATAATATTTATATATTATAAAAATTTTCAAAGAAATCTAAATTGGTATTTCTTCGTTATTTTGGTTATTTATAAAATCTTTATTTAGAAAATCTATAAATTTGATTTTGAAGGAGTTACGTTTACAATAAATATACAATAATAAACTTATAACTATTACAATGATAAATATAATTATAATGATACTTAATAAGCTCAGATGATCGAGGGTTGTAGTACTATTCATCTTTAGAAGATGATTTTGGTTTGTGATCTTCAGTTGATATTTGTTCAATTTCTGTGTATCGATTGTAGTTAAATCGATTTTAGTTATATTTACATGTTCGAATTGAGGGGTTGTTAATTTTGCAATATCTATGATATTAAATTCTATTACTTTATTAAAAATACTTTTGGCTGTAAATAACATGTTTTTGTGATTGATCATGACAATACAGTCAGGACTAAGATGTATAAGTTTTGAACCAACAAGTTCTTTTCGATACGTTTGATCTCTACATTTAATGTCTAAAATGGATCTGGAAGGGGAACTGATTAACCAGGTTACAGAATCAATTTGGTAAACTTTAGTAACGATAATTGTTTCATATAAATGTAGGTATTTTGGGTCAGCAGGATAAGGGATGGTTAAAACGTCTTGATCTGTGAGGTATGAAGAAATTTAATTTCAAATAGTATTATTTAAAATATTAACTTGTTCGATTAGGATGAGGAGCATTGTTGTCCTGAAAAAGGTAACATTTCGTTAGCATGTCTTTGAAGTGGTGGTCTACCATCAGGGGGTGTTAGTTCGTAAACGTCATGTTCTAAAATTTTTGAGATAATATAAGGTCCGTCAAATCTTGGATCCTTTTTATTTCTTAGATTGGTTTTTATAAATACTTTGCTATTTAAATTAAATTGTTTATTTGTTTTGGATTTGTTTAATTCGGAATTTCGATTTTCTTTAGTTTCCATCTGAGTTTTTTGTAGGGATTCATATAAATATTTCATTTTATTTTTATGTGTAGATAAGTAATCATGATAATATGTTCTGTTATAATCAAGGTCAAAGGGGTTTTTACTTTCAGTGTGTCCAAAAACGATTTCAAAAGGAGTTAAATGAAGATTCGAATGTATAGTATGATTGTATGCTAAAAGGCAATATTGGATTTTTTGCTGTTCAGGTATATTGGTTAATAGTCGATAATGTTCAATGATTGTAGAATGTAATCTTTCGATTGGTGAATTAGATTGATGGTGATGAGGTGTTGTTGTATGTAATTGGATTTTATGCAAGGCTATAAAATCTTTAAAGATATTTTTATTAAATTCTCCGTCGGCTATAATGACATTAGGAGTTGTAAATGTTGAAATGTATTTCAATAACTGTTCAGTTACTTCTATTAAATTTCGGGATTGTAAAGGATAAGCTTGTGCAAATTTTGAAAAAGCGTCAATGATTGTTAAGTAACTTTTATTTTTGATCTGGAATATATCGATATGAATTGTATGGAATGGTCTAGAAGAAGTAGGGGTTAATTGAAAAGGTTGATTAATAGGTTTTCTGTTGTATTTTTGTTGTTTACAAATTTGACAATTATTAATATAATTTGTAACATCTTTTATAATAGAGGTCCAATAATATTTTCTTTTGAGATGTTCAATAGTTTCATTTATTCCACGGTGGTTGGTTTTTCCTAAATGGTATTCTTGAATTTGTTTTTGTCTTTCTTCGGAATTTAAAATATAGGTTACTTGAGTTATACAACGATGAAATTTGGGAGTATTTTCGTTTGTGATTGTATTAATGAAATTTGAAAAGTCTAAATAAAGTTGATCATCTGGGAAATAACAATAGTAATGATGTTTGGGTTGACAATGTTCAATTAATAGGGTGTTAAATATTTCTGACTTATTAATTTGATTAACGAAGACGGTGTAATGAGTAATTCCGTCGTATTTTGTGATTCTGATTGATCTTGGAATTTGAGCATTAATAAATTCTATCTGATTTTTAAAATGTTGTAAAGGTTTCTCTGAAATATCAATTACGGGGATTGAAGATTGTTGAGAATGTACCGTGTCAATATAAGAATTGTGATCATTATTTTCTTCGTTGTTCGGGTTTTCAATGTTTTCAGTAGCGTCAGTTTGAGGGGGATTATAAGTTGGAATGTCGAATAAGTCTGTAATATCGGGAGTACTTGCTCTGCTAGCTAGTCTGCTGTCATAATTAGTTTGTTCTGGTTCAGGGGTTGATAGCGATGCAGGTCTAATATTTAATGGGTGAATTTGAATTCTGGATAATGCATCTGCAACTTTATTTATTTTTCCGGGGATATAATTTACAGTAAAGTCAAATTCTTCTAATTTCATTGCCCAACGAGTTAATTTTGAATTTGGTTCTTTTAAATTCTTGAGCCATACTAATGGTCTATGATCTGTAAATAAGGTAAATTTCTTTCCATAAAGATAGGGTCTAAATTGTTTTGTTGCCCAAATAACTGCTAATAATTCTCTTTCGATAGTACTATAATTTTGTTCAGAATTATTTAAAGTCCTAGAAGCATAACAAACAGGTTTTCCTTTTTGAGATAATACTGCGCCTAAAGCGAATTTGCTAGCGTCTGTGGTTAGTTCAAAAGGTTCATCAAAATTGGGGTATTGTAGAATTGGTTCGTTAGTCAAAATGTTTTTACAATGTTCGAATTTAGATAAAAACTCTGTTGTATGAATAATTTTGTTATCTTTCTTTAAACATATGGTTAAGAATTTTGTGATTTTCGCGAAATCTTTCATAAATTTTTGATAATATCCAAATAGTCCTAAGAATGATTTAATTTCGGTTCTTGTTTTGGGTGCTGGAAAGTTTTTGATTGCTGAGATCTTGTTTGGATCTGGTTTTATTCCTTCTGGAGTTACAATATGTCCTAAATATTTAATGGATTTATGTAGAAATTCTGATTTGTCTAATTGAATTTTGATATTATGTTGTCTACATCTTTGGAATATATTTTTAAGTCTAAACATGTGATCTTGAAGAGAAGCGGAATAAATTATGATGTCGTCTAAGTAGACTAGACATTGTTGGGGTGTTAAACCTATAAGGGCGTCATTGATTGCACGCTGGAATGTAGCTGGTGCATTTTTTAAACCAAAAGGCATTCTTTTAAATTGGAAATGACCTTCTTCTGTCGAGAAAGCTGTTTTCTCTCTATCCTTTTTTTCAATTTCTATTTGCCAGAAACCGGATGCGAGGTCAAGAGTACTAAAATACTTTGATCTGCCTAAATTATCTAAAACGGTTTCTATTCGGGGTAATGGGAATTTGTCCTCGATAGTCTGTTCGTTCAGTTTCCTGTAATCTATGACGATCCTCCACTTCTGTTTTTGGGATGCGTCTAATTTCTTTTTTACTACCCAAATTGGAAAATTAAATGGGGATTCTGATGGTTCAATAATTTGGTCCTTTAACATTTTATGAATTTGGTTTTTGACTTCTTCACGGTGAATCTGTGGGTATCTATATGTCCTAGTGTAAATTGGGGCATCTGTTTTTGTCCTAATATGGTGTTTTGCTAAATTTGTTGCTGAAAGGGGTATGTCTGGGGTGTAAAATATGTCTTTGTATTCATAGCAAAGGTTTGTCAAGAGGGTTTCTTCTTCCTCATTAAGATGTTCTAATCTTAAATTATTTTTTAAATTTTCGTTCAAAATTTTTCTTACTTTGGAAGGGGATTTTACATTGAAATTATTAATTTGGATTAAATCATCTGAAGTGTTATAATCTTCTAAAATTAAAGGGTCATAAATACTGATAACTTGAGGTTCATTGGAAGTATTGATAAGGCTTATTTGAAAATAATTGTTGTATAATCTGACAATAGCTGAAGGCATAATGACGTGGGCGTTAAACTTAAGTTTGGGGGTTAATTTTGTTCCATTAATTCCAACTGCTGGAAGTGTAAAAATTTCGGTTCGAGCTGGTATATGGATCTTTTTTATTGGTTCCTGATTTGATTTTAAATTTGAAAAATTACAATGATTTCGTTGTTGCATTTCTTGCTTTAATTTGGAAGGGTTATAATAAAAAGGTACGGTTGTTTTTTCCGTTTGGATATGCATCCATTTATAATCGATTGATGCGGATAAGTCCATCAAAAGATCTGATCCTATAAGTCCTACATAGTCGGGATGAAAGTCAAATAAGTAACATGTATGAAGTCCTTCTTCGTCAAAAAGATTAGGTATAGGGATGTCTGCTACGTAATTATGTTGAGTAGTTCCATGGGAAGTTGTAATTTCAAAATTATATCTATAAATAGATTCCGGGAAGTTTTCTTGCACGAATTTGGGAGAAATGATAGTTTTTGAACTCCCTGTATCGAACAATAATTTTTCATTCGATCCTGGGATGATTAAATAGGGTAAGTTTGCTTTGGGGTTTATGTTAAAATGTAATAGGGGTTCCGAGGCTCTTAATGAAAATTTACATTAGAGTCCATGTTTTCGTATTCTTCTTCTGGTTGATTGTAATATTGATTCTCTTGGACATATTCGTCTTGGGGATGTTCATCTTGAGGATAATTAGGATTTTCATTAGAAGTATTATCAAAATATACGAGATCTGGTTCGTCATATTCAATATTATTGAAAGATGTTGATGGTAAATTATCGTCGTGATAATTTATTTCTTCTGGAATTGCATTTGGAAAGCGTCTAAAGCGTTGTGAGTTCGTTCTGAATTTATTTTGATTTCCTAATTGTCTGGTAGCGGGTCTTTTAATTATGCTAACCTCCATAGGTTCTGGAGTATATGTGGGTTGATGGTTCGGTTTGAAAGAACTAAAATTTCTAGATTGATTTGATCTAATGTTGCTACTTGAAGTATTATTCGACGTGAAATTTGGGAAATTATTTTGTCTATTAGAAAAATTACTTGGTCTTGAATTAGTATTTGAGAAATTAGGGAAATTATTTGAAAAATTATTTGGTCTTGAGAAATTGGGGAAATTATTCGGATTTCCAAATTTTTCAGTTGTAGGTTGAGTAGTACATAGGTTTTGGGATGGTTTAGGATAGTTATTTTTAGATGTTAAATGTATTTGATTATTTTTTGTAAAATTTTGGTTCATTTTAAAATTTTGGTTTTGTGAATAACGAATATCTAGTTCTTCTTTAATAATTTTTAGGGCTGATTCTAAAGAATCTGGATTTCTAGATCTGACGAATGTTCCTAAATTTTCGTTTAGTCCACTGACAAATGTTCGTAAAGCTAATTTTGAATTTTCTTCTAATTTGTGGGTTTTAATTACTACTGGATCTGGTCTTAATGAAACTTTTGCATTTAGGGTCGCTAAATGCGTCCTAATTTTATTGTAAAATTCAATAGGGTTATCTTTGCCTTAAGTCAATTAATAAATTTGTTTCTGATCTTTGATCGCCAAAATTTTCTATTAAAACAGTTTTTATTTCATTCCAGGTATTGTAGTTATATCCTGTTATAATTTCAAGGGCTTGTCCTTTTAATCTATTTCTAATTGAAGAAATAATTAATTTATTTATAAATTCTTCGGGATTTGCTGTACAAAATTGTGTGGTGATAATTTCTGTAGCTCTAACAAATTCTGATAAAGTGGCTGTGTTGCCATCATAAATGGGAATTTCATTTAAAAGTGTTGGATTGAAAACTGCCATATTAATGTTGTTGTTATTTAAGAATAATAAAGGGGATGTATTTGAATTTGAGCTTGGGTTTACTGTGCGTTCAGCACTTCTACAACGTCTCGGAGATCGAGATCGATTTCTAAGCATTTAAAATTAAACAAAAATTGTATAATCTTTACCTTAAAAACTAATTTGTAAAAAAAAGAATAATTAGAATAACACAATTATTTTTAAAATTATTTTTATTGTTAGTAAACAGTTTCGGGGTTCCTACCCATACATGGCAAGCATGAAAGGCTTTATAATGTCACTAGCTGACAATACCTATTCGGTCTGGCGTCTACCATGTACGTAATCAATAATTAATTAAAAATGTTAAAACTAAGTTAGTTTGGTTTTAAAAATGATTTAATAAATTCGCTGGTTTCTTCTTGAAACACTTTTCACTTTGAAAAAGAAAAAAAAAACACTTACTTTGTTGCGTAGAATTAAAATTGATTGCAATAATCACGCTACAGCTGTACCTAGTCGAACGGGAGACCTCCGGGCCAATGTTAAAAGCGTTGGAAGCCTGGACGTTCGATGGTGTTGCTGGGATGTCGCGCCTTGATTCTCGAAGTCCCGTGCCAATTTTAAAAGCGGTGAAACTCCAATTCTCTTGACGTCGACACGTTGTTGGGAACGGTTTTCCTTTGGATCAAGTGTTAAAACACAAAATCGATATTTATCGTCGATTTTCCAAAATCCGTTACGAAATCTGCGCCAGTTTAGGACACAAAATCGATATTTCGATTTTTCAAAATCCGTTACGACTGCGACAGTTTAATTATATTCTGTGGCCGAAGCTTTTTTTAAAAACTTTATTTATTAAATATAATAAAACACATTTATATATTTCGTTTGCAGTCGTAGAATATATTTTATTAATTTTAATTAGTAGAAAACTATCTTGTTAACATTAATGATACAAATGTATTAATATTACTTTGTCTGTAATTATTTTAACGAAGTTTTAAGACGAGCTTAAAATAATTAAATTTGAATTAACACACTTAACAGAACAATTTTAAAATTCACATTTAAATGACATTAAGCAAAATAATTAATTAAAGCTCGAATGAGCCTTTATGTTTTACTAGCAGGACAATTTTAAAATCCACACCTAGTTTTATACTCACACAGGATAAACACTTGTTGAATATTTAATAACGACTTGTGAGTTGGATGATGATTTATAAAGACTTGTGAGTTGGATGATGATTTATAAAGACTAAAGACTTAATATTAAAACAGAGGTATTTATACCTTATCTGCCTACACAGTTTTTATGGTCATGAGAGAATAAATGCTAAAGAACTTTCTCATAGAGATAACGTCCATTTATCAGAAAGCTGGTAATTTGATATCGTGAGTTTTATTATCTTAAGCAATTCTCATGTAACATGATCTTATCTATAGTGCGATTCTACGTACGTTACTAAGACTCATTGCACAGGCACAGCTTGCAACCTCTACCATCTGATGTCAGCCCAGAACATGTTTTCTAAACCACTTGTTACGTGAACGTCAGGTGTAGGAGAAGCTATTGAAATGTGGTCATGGGCTGTAAGAAAGCCCATACTAACTAGACATTTTAATACTATAAGAGAGCAAAGGAGCTTTTAATTAAGATAGTTCATTATTGAAGAGTTTGAATTCAATAAGAATCTCAAAAATGTATTCAATTCAAGTTTGACTACACCAATCGCTGATTATGTGTCTTAAAGATATTTAGCTTTAAAATGACTCCTATTGCCAGTGCCAAGTGTCATGAAATTCTATTTGGAGGTTATCTTCCATCGTCCTTTAAAAGCTTTTGGTTACTCTGACAATTTGCAGAAACAAAGAGGGGCGGTGTGAACGAACAACTGCAATAGAATTTTATTAAACCTGGCATGGAGTAAGATAAACTTGACTCGTTCACGTGTACTTAGGCACTGGCTTGAACTCACTCACTTGGACTCAGTCGCTTGAATTCACGCAATTGGACTCACTCACGTGGACTCACTCACTTGAACTTACTGACTCGGATTCACTCACATGAACTCACGTACTTGGACTTACTCTCTTGCACTCACTCACTTTTTTGGATTCACTAACTTGGACTGACTTGGATACTGACTTTGATTTACTCATTTGAATTCACGCACTTGGACTTAATCTCTTGCAATCACTCTCTTGGATTTACTCACTTGGACTTACTACTTGCACTTCAACTCACGGACTTGGATTAATTCAATTGGATGCACTCAATTGGAACTCACTCAATTACTCACCTGAACTAACTCACTTAACACCACTCACCTGGAGTCACTCACTTGGCGTCACTCGCTTGGGCTCACTCACCTGGACCCAGTCACCTGGACTCACTCGCTTGGACTCATTCACTAACCTGGACTTACCCACTTAGGCTCAGTTGCTTAAACTCACTCACCTGAACTCACTCACTTGGACTCACTCCCTTAGACTCACTCACTTGCACCCACTCTCTTGGACTCACACACCTGAACACACTCACTTGGACTTACACTCATCTGCTTTACTAACTCATTTACTTGGACTCAATAACCTGGACTCACTCACTTCGAATACCTTTCGTGGACTCGTCTGGAATTATTGACTTGAACTCAGTTATTTTGTCTCATTTACTTAGACTCATTTACTGGGACTCCTACACCTGGAGGCGCCACCTGGATTCACAAACTTGGACTCTCACGCATGTGGAGTCACACACACTTAGACTCACACACCTAAACTTACACTCCAGTACTCACTCACTTGAACTCATCCACTTAAACTCACTCACTTAAACTCAGTCATTTGGACTCATTCACTTGGACTCTGCTGGACTCACTTACCTGGACTTACGTACCAGGGCTCGCTCGCTTGGACTCACTCACTTGGCCTCACTTATTTCGGCTTACTCATGTAGACTCATTTACTTAAGCTCAGTCATTTGGACTCACACACCTAGACTCACACCCTTAGACTCACACACCTAAACTCACACTCCTGGACTCACTCACTTAAACTCACTCACTTGAACTCACTCACTTAACTCAGTCATTTGGATTCACTCACTTACCTGGACTCACGCACCAGGGCTCGCTCGCTTGGACTCACTCACTTGGGTTCACTCATTTCGGCTTACTCGTGTACTCATTTACTTAAAGTAAGTCATTTGGACTCACTCATCTAGACTCACTCAACTGGACTAACTCAACTGGACTCACTCACAAGTACTCAAAAAATTGGAATAATTCACTTGAACCCAATTGCTTAAAGTCACACATCAGTCACCTGGACTCAAGTCATTTGGATTCAATCACTTGGACTCACTCACCAAGACTCACTCACTTGGACTTATTCACTTGGGCTCAATCTCTTAGGCTCACTCATTTGGATTCACCCATTTAGATTCATTCGCTTGGACTCACTTCCATGCATTTACACACCTAGAGTCATTTATCTGGGCTAACTCACTTGGTGTCGCTCTCTTGGACTCATTCACTTGAACTCACTCACTTGGACTCACTCTCTTGAACTCAGTCATTTGGATTCAGTCACCTGGACTTACTCACTTGGAGTTACTCATTTGGATTCACTCACTTGAAGTCAGTATTTAGTCTCACTCACTTGTACCAATCATTTGGACACATTCACTTGTACTCTGTCACCTGGACTCACTCACTTGGACTCATTCACTTGTACTCTGTCACCTGGACTCACTCACTTGGATTCATTCACTTAAACTCACTCATCTAAACTCACTCATTTACACCTACTCATCTGGACTCATTTACTTGAACTAAGTCATTTGGATTCAATCAGTTGGACTCACTCACCAGGACTCACTTACTTGGACTTATTCACTTGGACTCACTCTCTTGGGCTCACTCATTTGGATTCACCAATTTAGATTCACTCGCTTGGACTCACTCTCTTGTATTTACACAGCTAGATTCATTTATCTGGGCTAACTCACTTGGTTTCGTTCTCTTGGACTCATTCGCTTGAACTCACTCATCTGGACTCACTCATTTACACCTACTCATCTGGACTCATTTACTTAAACTCATTCATTTGGATTCAATCACTTGGACTCACTCACCAGGCCTCACTCACTTGGACTTATTCACTTGGGCTCACTCTCTTAGGCTCACTCTCTTGGGCTCACTCATTTGGATTCACCAATTTAGATTCACTCGCTTGGACTCACTCCCTTGTATTTACGCACCTAGACTCATTTATCTGGGCTAACTCACTTGGTGTTGCTCTCTTGGACTCATTCGCTTGAACTCACTCTCTTGGACTTACTCATCTGGACTCACTCAGTCGTTTGGACTCACCCACTTAAATTCAGTCGCTCAGTTCTAACGCACCAAAAACATGTTGTTTAAGGTTGATGTGAAGTTCATTGGTGTTTATCAGTGAAAATACACTAAACATTAAAATTAAACAGAAAAATAAACTTTTTAATGCTGTTGATCCTGTTAATCCTGGGAACTGCCGATGAAGTTCAGTGGTAACTGGAAGATAACACTTTTCAGTAACTGTTACTACGGTTGTCGTAGTGTGTGGTTCTTGAGGAAGGTTATTAGTAACCGTAATGGGGTAATTATCAGGAACTTAAACTGCTCTTGGTGCATCTTGCACTTTCTGAGAATTGTTTACAGGTGCTGTAGCAGAAGTCCGTTGTTGTTGATCCATGAGCATTTTCGTTGAAGAGACGACAGGTGATCTCTCAAAAACGTCGGCCTTAGGAAGCTCTTCCAAGCCCTAATTGGTTAGGATCCAATTTTGTCAGAGCTCTAACTTATTCTGATGTTTTTGTGAAGGGTATAGTAGAATGTAAGAATGTTTAATCGTTGTCAAATGGTTGGGAATAGATGCACTTTTGGAAATAAAAAAATTGGAATAGATTCTGTTATGGAGTTAATAACCTATGAATTGTGCTCTTCAAGAACTGAATGGCCAGGTTTAATGAAACAGAAATTATAAATGGGGGCAGGTGTATTTGAAACGGTATCTTTGTGTTCTGTCAGTGGTGGACAAATGACGTTTTGATTATCGTTACATATTTGGGGGTTAGGATCCTGAAAATGTGACTGATCGTGCGAGATTTGATCGCAGTTTGTGGTTATGAAGCTAGTAAAATGAGGAGACAGGATTTATTCCTGGAATAGTTTAGCTAGTCCAAAAGATTCAGGGGAATCATCTTACAGCAACCAGAAATCTGCAATATCTTTGGGAGGAGCAGGAGTATTTGGTTTTAGGTCGTATGAAGGAGGTGTGTTCAAACGTGAAACCAAATAATAGTTTAATATTTCGTTCTTAAATGTCATGTATGGGAAGGAGTTTGCATTGTTGTTTATAACTCTGATAAAATTGATAAAATAAAATTGGAATGCAGTTTCAAAATGTTACATGACAGGTTAGAAATCCAAATATTATATTTTTGGAATTCGTTATTAATATGGAGAACGTCAAAGTATGTATCTATGAGCATCATTCACATTTGTACTTGTGAACTGTCAAAAATGGGAAATGTTATTAGATTAGCAGGTAACTTTGCCATATTGGAACATAACCAATTAAATATAAGATACTTATGCAAATGATAAGCAAATCATATACTAAACATTTCTTCGTACTAAGTTATCCTGATGAGCTACGGAAGAAAAACTGCCTCGAAAACGGTAGTACGCACCTTAAATTGTTAATAACTTTTCTTCTGTCACTACGATTTAGTACATATATTATTCTACACGCTATTTTGAGTAGGTTTGTGCAATAAGATAGCTGTTAACACTAAAGAACCAAAAACAGATACTTTTGGTTCCCTGCCGACTGGACTATACAGGGTGGGATTAAAGTATGGAATATTTTTTAAAAAATACTGAAACACGGCCAAAATACACATTAATATGTGCAATTCACCTTCCAACTTTCATTTGCTTCTAAGTAATGACGACATCACAAAAAAATTTAAATGACAATATAGATTTTTAATAGTGAAATCCGATAGTGATTTCTATTCCCTTTATGATCATGCAAATAAATCATAAGGTTGCATAACAAAAATTCTGAGAAAAATCGATTTGAACATTTAATGTTATTGATATTATGGCATCAATATATTGTAATGATATTTCGATCGAGTTTAATTATTTACTCAAGTCGATGTTGTTCAAGTTAATAAAAGTTCATTATTGTTTTAAAATTATTTGATGAACAGAGAAGAGGTAGATGTGATGTTTGACGTTCATATAAAAGAATTCATGAAAACAGAGTTCAAGTTTGATTTATCTATTTAGTTTATTATGAAATAAATAAAGATTATTAAAAGTTTCACAGTTTTATTAAAATATACCTGACAATATTGTTTCGACAGCTATGCTGTCATTATCAAAGGTAATATTACCTTTGATAATGACAGCATAGCTGTCGAAACAATATTGTCAGGTATATTTTAATAAAACTGTGAAACTTTTAATAATCTTTATTTATTTCATGATTATGGAGTTCCACAAAATAAGGCTGGAAACAATAAACAAGATTTAGTTTATTGTTGTTACATAAAAGAAGTATTTGGGTTAATAGGTTATTACATCTGAAGCTCAAAACCTGAAAAGAAAATTGTTATAAGACTTAAGGAAAAGTTGTAAAATAGTTTTTAGCATGTTTCACAATAGTCAAAACATAACATTTCATTAGAAATATCAATCAAAATTTATCCATTATAACGTTGAAATTCACAACCCATTATTTGTTTGATGGTCACTGTTTAAAACCAAGCTTCTCCGTTGTTTGGTTGTCACTGGTTTTCCCTTTCTTTCGGTTTATCGTGAAGTCGCTCCTGCGCGTTTGAGCTCCCTGCTCAATAGTAGAGTGAAGTAATAAAAATGGCTGGTTTTTGGTACTAGAAGTTGGATGTACGAGATATTAAGAAATTGGTTTTAAATATTAATTCGCTTTAGCGGAATAAATCTCACATTCAACAGAACGATCGCTTGGTTATTTGTGTGCGATCGGTCGTCAAATTGGACGGATTAAGTTCTGGTGCTAACCATTTTAGGTAAATTATTTTCGTTAAAACCTCGTTGCGCTAAATCTCACAAATGTCTTTTTATTTTAGGTAATATTTCCCTAGTAGTCACCTTGAGGGAATTGTTTTGTAAAAGACCTTTCAGTTTATAGAAAGGTAAAAATCTTCAAATATTTAAACTTAATACAATATACAGGGTGATTTCTTTGTAGGTCTTCTTTTTCTTTCTTTTGGGTTTTGGGTTTTGTTGTTCGTTGTCGTATTTGTGTTCCCGCTCTCTGATCGTGGGTTCCATTTAGGAGGTCCGTACCTACATCTATACAGGTATCGGGACGGAATTAAACAACAAACATCGAAGGGTGAAGTAATAACCCCTAAGCAGGGTTTTAAACATACATCCGTGGATCTTCGAATGGTGGGACGTTTGTGAAAATTTGTATGTATTATATGTCTGTGTTTTAGTTATATATATATATATATATATATATATATATATATATATATATATATATATATATATATATATATATATATATATATATATATATATATATATATATATATATATATATATATATATATATATATATATATATATATATATATATATATATATATATATATATATATATATATATATATATATATATATATATATATATATATATATATATATATATATATATATCTATATTTATATAATATATTTACAATTTCGTCATGCATGTTAATTTTAAGAAACGAGATCTCGACTAGTGGAATTGTAGGGTAGATTTAAGTACAACCAACTGTGATACAGATCACCATTCACCTTTTTTTTCTCTCTCTATTAAGCATTAAAATTGCATTTAAAGTTAACTTTTAAAATCTGCCAATAGTTTAAATAAAGCCCTACTTAGAAAGTTTACATTTCACTACGTGTGTTTTATTTATTTATTATTCATTTGTTTGTGTGATTTTAATATTGCTTTTCAGTTCATCATTTGTAAGTATATATGTACGGTACGGCCAAAATTGTGGAAGTTGCCCATATTTTAGTAGAAGATCTATTTCTTCGTTTGCCTGATAAGCTTGAAGCTTTAGTAATAAGCATTGTTTTTAAACGAAGTGGCGCTTGTTTTTTTTATCTTTTATATCTTGTATTACCCCGCCCCTCTCCGGCTTATTGGGGGCTAGCTGGCAAAACTAAAGCAGTGTTATTTGGATCAAGCTGATACTTCCAGCACAGCTACATTTTGGTAGGTTAAGTATTTCTTTATATAAAAATAGCCTTTGTGTTTCTGTAGGTTATACCATGACAACCATCCATCAATAATAATGCATGGTTATCATAGAGATATCTAATAATTGGAAACACCAAATAGTCATCTAAGAAAACTATTATTGAACTTAATACGGCTTTGGAGTCATTTTATGATAGTGTGGATTCTAATCCGTATAAAAAATTGCAAAGTAGGTTAAGTCACCTATTAGGTAGGGCTGCGGCGATGAAAGCCAAAGATGAGGCTTCTGCATCAAAGCGGGCCGAGTTCATTCAATCCATTCTTGGATTAATGAGCGATATTCATGATAAAGCTTCAGTACCACAGGTAACTGATGAAGTAGCTATTCAGTTAGGGTAAGGTTAGGCGTTGGGGAAGCTATTGTTAATTCTCCTGCGGGCAACCCAGCAGCTTCTTCTACCCTTGCTGCTCCTGATCCTCAATGTGGTCAGCCAAAGTCTGTACCAGTCTTTAAATGGGGACTTGATAAATTTGCAGGACATGAATCTAAGATTTCTTTGAATGCTTTTTTGCAACAAGTGGATGAGTTGTCTATTGCTCGGAATGTATCAAAGACCCAGTTATTTGCATCTGCTTTGGATCTTTTTAAAGACCAAGCACTTTTGTTTTATGGATCTAGAAGAAATGAAGTATCTGATTGGGACTCTTTGGTTAAACTTTTAAAAGAGGAATATCTCCCTTTAGATTATGATGATAAGCTTTTAGAAGAAATTCGTAGGAGGACTCAAGGTCCTAATGAACCGCTAGGGACTTATTTAGTAGCTATGGATAATTTATTTTCCCGCTTATCAACAAAATTTTCTGAAGGGATTAAATTAAGATTACTGTTAAAGAACTTAGCTCCATTTTACCAATTTCATTTGTCGTTTAAAGAAATTAATTCTATCTCTGATTTACTACAATTTGGTAGGCAGCTTGAAGCTTCAAGGTTGAGGGCTGACAGTTATGTTCCTCCAACTAGAAGGAAAACCGACTTAGAGCCAGATTTAGCTTTTGTTGAGACTGCTAGTAATTCCAGTAGTGCTGCCTCAGATGTTTCGTCACGGTTGTGTTTTAATTGTAGGAAAACAGGACACATGCGTTCTGCATGTTCTTCTCCCTTGATTAAACGTTGTTTTGGTTGTGGTGAGATGGGGGTCACTAAGACATCTTGTAAGAAATGTTCTCCTAGGGATAATAATTCGGGAAACGGTTTGAATTCGGCATTAATGGGTGGTGTTAGTACCGAGTCTTCTTTTCAAGCAACCACTGTATTATTAAATTTTATCCATGCTCATGCCGAAGGAGATGAACGCCCGTATTTGTCTATAAAAGTTTTGGGTCATGATTTGTTAGGTCTTTTAGATTCCGGTGCTTCTCGGACTATAGTTGGTAAACCAGGTTGGTCGTTTTTATGTAGTTTAGGTTTTGGTGCTGGTTTATCTAAGCTTGGAGCGACTGATTGTCGTGTAGCAAATGGTCAAACTGTGAAGAGCATTGGTCAAGTTGATGTACCGATCCAACTTCAGGATCGAATGCATATTATTTCTATTTTGGTAGTTCCGGATCTTCCACAGACTTTGATCTTGGGTATTGACTTTTGGAACCTTATGGGTATTATTCCCAATTTGAGACAAGGCAGTTGGCGATTTGTAAAAGATTCTGACAATTCGTCTGTTGAACTGGAATCTATTGAGGTTATGCATCTTAGTAATTCTACACTTAGTTTTGAACAGAAATTGGAGTTAGAGAAAATTTTGAATGAGTCTAAAGCACTTCCAAGTGAGATGTTAGGTTGTACGTCTAGGGTTGAGCATGTTATTCGTACAAATTCTGAACCGATTAAGCAGAGATATTATCCGGTTAGTCCGTTTATGCAACGTCTTATCGATGAAGAACTTGATCGTATGTTGAGCTTAGGTGTCATTGAACCGTCTTCTAGTGGCTGGTCCAACCCAGTCCTAATGGTCAAAAAGAAAGATGGGACCTACAGATTTTGCATAGATTTTCGTCGTCTTAATCGTGTGACTGAGAAGGATGCTTATCCTATTCCCTATGTTAGTGCTACTTTGGATAAACTTCGAAATGCCAAATTTTTGTCATCGTTGGATGTTAAGTCTGCCTATTGGCAAATTCCTTTATCTGAGGATTCCCGTAAATACACGGCTTTTACAATCCCCAATCGTGGCCTTTTCCAGTTTACTCGTATGCCTTTTGGGTTACATAATGCCCCTGCAACTTGGCAAAGGTTTATTGATAATGTTCTTGGTCCATCTTTGGAACCATATGTTTTGGTGTATCTGGACGATATAGTCATCGTTACAGATAGTTTTGAAAAACATATTGAAATATTAAGAGAGGTTTTTAATTGATTGTCTTTGGCTGGTATCACTTTAAGTTCGGATAAGTGCAAATTTTGTGTTCCTGAGCTACGATACTTAGGTTATGTAGTTAGTCAGAAGGGAATTCATGTGGATCCTGAGAAGGTTCAGGCCATTATGAATATTCAGCCTCCTCGGAATGTGACTGAAGTTAGAAGTCTGATAGGTTTGACTTCATGGTACCGTCGTTTTGTACCACAGTTTTCTGATATCATTCAGCCGTTGACAACCCTTCTTAAGAAAGGTGTCAAGTTTTATTGGTCATCTGAGTGTGAATGTAGCTTGCGGACTTTGAAAGAAGCTTTGGTTAGGGCACCTATTTTACGTTGTCCAGATTTTGAGTTGCCATTTACTGTTCAAACCGATAGTAGTGGTTTTGGTTTAGGTGCTGTCTTGACGCAACAGATTGATGGTGAGGAAAGTGTAATATGTTACCTTAGTCGTTCTCTCACTCGTCAAGAGCGAAATTATTCTACGACTGAGAGGGAATGTTTAGGAGTTTTATGGGCCGTAGAAAAACTTAGACCATATTTAGAAGGCCGTCGTTTCACGGTGATCACCGATCACTATTCTTTGGTGTGGTTACATAATTTAAAAAACCCGACAGGTCGTTTGGCTAGGTGGTCTTTGAGACTCCAAGAATATGACTTTGAGGTGGTCCATCGTAAAGGTAAAGACCATTTGGTACCTGGTGCGTTATCACGTTCCGTACCGATTCTTGACAGTATTGAGTCAGGTGATGAGCCTGTTATAGTTTCAACTGATAAGTGGTATAATAGTATGGTTGATAGGGATCGGGCTAAACCTGCTAAGTTTTCTCAATGGCGTATTACTAATGAAGGTTTATATAAATCTATGAAAACTGAAAATGATTCTGATACCGTTTGGAAACTTGTTGTACCGAAAGAAAATAGACTTGCTATTCTTCGTCAGGCACATGATCATCCTACTTCCGGTCATGGTGGAGTATATAAAACATGTCATAGACTAACTCCCAAATATTATTGGCCAAAAATTCAAGCCGATGTAGCTCGATATATTAAAACTTGTCAAATTTGTCAAAAATGTAAACCAGATTTAAGACCTCCTGCTGGACTGTTAGTTCCGCAACCAATTGTTGATCGCCCCTGGCAGATGGTCAGTATAGATTTGATTGGTCCTTTCCCGAAGAGTACAAAAGGTTATTCATATGTCTTAGTCATCGTGGACTATTTTAGTAAATTTTGTTTGCTATTTCCTCTTAGGAATAGTTCAGCGAAGATGGTTTGTTCGAAAATTGAAGATGAAGTCTTCTTAGTTTTTGGAGTACCTAGATTGGTGTTGGTAGACAATGGAGCCCAGTTTACTGGTCGTGAGTTTCGCACTCTTTGTAGTAACTATTCAGTAAAAATTCGTTTTAATGCGCATTATCACCCGCAATCAAATCCCACAGAAAGAGCGAACAGAAATGTTAAAACTATGATTCGTTCCTATGTTAAAGAGAATCAGCGTTCTTGGGCAGATAAATTAACAAAGATTGGGTGTGCCCTTAGAACTGGTCGTCACGAAACTACTGGTTATACTCCCTATTTCTTAACTTTTGGTAGGGAACATATTTTAAAAGGCACTGATCATAAAATATCTGATAAAGTTCAAGATCTGCAAGTTGATCGTTCGTCTGCTACTGTTATTCCTGATAAATTGCAGGGACTTTTTGAGGTAGTGCGTAATAAAATAAAAACTTCTTTTGATCGCAATAAACGTTACTATGATCTACGTAAGCGAGATACTCAATTTGTTATTGGTGACAAAGTTTTGAGGAAAAATTTTGCTCTTTCTGATGCGAGTAAATATTTTTCACATAAACTTGCTCCTCGTTATATTGGTCCTTTTACCATTCACAAAAAGGTGTCTCCTTGGACTTATATTTTAGCTGATGAACTTGGTAGGGAAGCCGGTAAATTTCATGCCAAAGATTTGAAAGAGTATGTTCCGAATCATGTCGGAGATTAGGGTCATTTGGTTGTTTTTTTTGGGGGAACCATTTGGTGGTTTGGGTTCCACAGAGTTCAGCGATGGTTGGGGCTGTCCTCATTTGGAGCGTTTAGTGATACGCTCAGTTCGACCTAATATCTGTCGACTTGTTAGGGCTTATTAGTTTTTATCTAGATCTTTGTTTTGCAGGTATCTATTTTTGGCTTTTATACCAAGGGTTTTGATATAGCAATTTCGATTTTTGTTTTGGCTTAGCCAAACTATTTTTTTTGTATACCGGATTTGACAATTTCTCTTCTCCGTTTTACCTTCTCCTTCTTTCTTATACCGATTTTGACTCCATATTTGCAATAGCACGGCTTGGGCTGGATCCCCAAGACCGTGGTTCTTTTGGTTTTCTTTGGGCTGAACTCCCTTTTTAACCCCCGGTTTCTTCTTCTCTTGTTCTCTGTCTCAAACGGTACGTGTTGCTGAGTAGTGCTTCCGAACCTCGGATGCGGGGGTTTGGCGGTGTTCAGTCTCCACGACGTTGGAACTGGCAGTGCTCCGCATTGTGTGTGAAGTTGTGCTCCTCGGTGGCTCTGCCGTCTGCCCACTTCACATGTGTCCGGGCGAGCCCTTCTTTTTCACTCTGTTTTCTTTTTCTTCTTTTTTCCTCTACACTACCCTCTCTTGGGTGCGAGCAGAGAGTATGTCGGCGGCTCTCTGTTCAGTTCTTTTTGCTGGCCATGTTCAGTGGTTCGTGCTGGTAGGTTTTGTTGTGAGTCGTTGCCAAGCCTCGGGCACTGGGAGTTGCTCAGTGGTCCCTTCCCGACGTGGAATACCACTGTGCCCAGTACCGTGTGTGAAGCGCGTCTTTGCAGTGAACCCTGCTTGCCCGACCATTGTTCATGCTTCGGGGTGGAACCTTTTGTTCCTCTGTTCTTTTCTTATCTCCACCTCCAATTTGTGTTTGTCCTTTGTTGTTTTTTTTGGATTTTTTTTGGATCACCCTTTTGGTGTCCATTGTTGGTGTCATGTTTTTTCTGGTCAGGGTATTTTTCATCCTGGTGGGTTGTTCTTTCAATTTATTTTGGGCAAGTTAGATTTTAGCAAGGCTAGGTTATGCTAAGCCGCGAAAGGGTTTTCGCGACTGGGAGTTGAGGGGGGAATTATAACGTTGAAATTCACAACCCATTATTTGTTTGATGGTCACTGTTTAAAACCAAGCTTCTCCGTTGTTTGGTTGTCACTGGTTTTCCCTTTCTTTCGGTTTATCGTGAAGTCGCTCCTGCGCGTTTGAGCTCCCTGCTCAATAGTAGAGTGAAGTAACAAAATGGCTGGTTTTTGGTACTAGAAGTTGGATGTACGAGATATTAAGAAATTGGTTTTAAATATTAATTCGCTTTAGCGGAATAAATCTCACATTCAACAGAACGATCGCTTGGTTATTTGTGTGCGATCGGTCGTCAAATTGGACGGATTAAGTTCTGGTGCTAACCATTTTAGGTAAATTATTTTCGTTAAAACCTCGTTGCGCTAAATCTCACAAATGTCTTTTTATTTTAGGTAATATTTCCCTAGTAGTCACCTTGAGGGAATTGTTTGGTAAAAGACCTTTCAGTATATAGAAAGGT
Source organism: Agrypnus murinus (assembly GCA_929113105.1). Lineage (NCBI taxonomy): Eukaryota > Metazoa > Arthropoda > Insecta > Coleoptera > Elateridae > Agrypnus > Agrypnus murinus. The sequence goes on from OV816027.1 coordinate 95,020,844, forward strand.
AAAAATCTTCAAATATTTAAACTTAATACAATATACAGGGTGATTTCTTTGTAGGTCTTCTTTTTCTTTCTTTTTGGGTTTTGGGTTTTGTTGTTCGTTGTCGTATTTGTGTTCCCGCTCTCTGATCGTGGGTTCCATTTAAGAGGTCCGTACCTACATCTATACAGGTATCGGGACGGAATTAAACAACAAACATCGAAGGGTGAAGTAATAACCCCTAAGCAGGGTTTTAAACATACATCCGTGGATCTTCGAATGGTGGGACGTTTGTGAAAATTTGTATGTATTATATGTCTGTGTTTTAGTTATATATATATCTATATTTATTTAATGTATTTACAATTTCGTCATGCATGTTAATTTTAAGAAACGAGATCTCGACTAGTGGAATTGTAGGGTAGATTTAAGTACAACCAACTGTGATACAGATCACCATTCACCTTTTTTTTTCTCTCTATTAAGCATTAAAATTGCATTTAAAGTTAACTTTTAAAATCTGCCAATAGTTTAAATAAAGCCCTACTTAGAAAGTTTACATTTCACTACGTGTGTTTTATTTATTTATTATTCATTTGTTTGTGTGATTTTAATATTGCTTTTCAGTTGATCATTTGTAAGTATATATGTACGGTACGGCCAAAATTGTGGAAGTTGCCCATATTTTAGTAGAAGATCTATTTCTTCGTTTGCCTGATAAGCTTGAAGCTTTAGTAATAAGCATTGTTTTTAAACGAAGTGGCGCTTGTTTTTTTTATTTTTTATATCTTGTATTACCCCGCCCCTCTCCGGCTTATTGGGGGCTAGCTGGCAAAACTAAAGCAGTGTTATTTGGATCAAGCTGATACTTCCAGCACAGCTACATTTTGGTAGGTTAAGTATTTCTTTATATAAAAATAGCCTTTGTGTTTCTGTTGGTTATACCATGACAACCATCCATCAATAATAATGCATGGTTATCATAGAGATATCTAATAATTGGAAACACCAAATAATCATCTAAGAAAAGTTAATTTTGGATTGTAAAACATAAAACAAAGGAAGAATAAAAAAGATAAAAGTAATAAGAATGTTTTTTTGAGAGGGGCTAGAGAGGTTGTTAAGAAAAAAAAAGGCATAAAAATTGATGACCTATGTAATATTTCTTTTAAATTGTGAAATAAAGATAAAAAGCAGTTTAAAATACAGTAAAAGGTGTTATTTATTTCAACCAACAAATAAAATAAAGAGTTTACAGAAGAAGAAATTTGAAAATATGGAAAAATACTCACTACCAAAAGAGGTTCGAATCTGATACAATCTTCGGATCTTCAAAGTTTCACTTTGATCCTAGAAGAAGAGAATAGTTACTTAAATAGTAAAGGTAAAGACAAACCGGTACTCTTGTCCTACGATATTTTTAGCTGTCTGGCGATCCTTCGTATCCGGAGTTACACCGGATTCCTGAATCCAGGGCAGTTCGAGAGCGCAGGCGACATACAGGTTCCTGAGAACGTGCTACAAGAAGGGAGAAGCATTATCAATTAAATAACTAAAAAAGTTTGTGAAAGTGTTATTAAAAAGCAGAGCATTAGTGTCCTACCAGAAGGTTAAAGTGCAATTTTATAAGTTAAGTTATAGGTTAAATTAACGTACCATTATTATTGAAAGGGGTTTCAAGCAGATGATGCACGTAACCTAAAAATAATAAAAAAATTAATTAATTTATTTAAAACTAAAATACTGATCAAACTTACCTCATCTTATGAAATTGTTCAAATTCATATGTGTGGTTATGGACAAAACGTCAAAATACTAGTTTTCAAGGTTAAGCAAAGTTTCCCATTAAAGAAATTTCTCAATAGTTAAAGGTTACTTGAAATTCCATTATAGTATAATTTTTTTAAATAAACTTTGAATTATCCAAGGAAAAGAACCCATACTTGGAAATTCGATTATACTTATTTTAATCTCATTGCAAAGAAAAAATCCAGTAAAGGCAAATAAAAAAAAAATTTTTAAGGCGACTCTGAGAGATAACACTGATACAGCGAGTGCAGTTCATAATAAAATTAAAATATTAAGGCATTCTATTTGCATAGCTGCATACCATCGCAATATCAATATATCAGATCGATTTTTCTCAGAATTTTTGTTATGCAACATTATGATTTATTTGCATGATCATAAAGGGAAGAGAAATCACTATCGGATTACACTACTAAAAATCTATATTGTCATTTAAATTTTTTTGTGATGACGTTATAACTTAGAAACAAATGAATATCAGAATATCGGAAGGTGAATTGCACACATTAATGTGTATTTTTAAAAAACAAAATGACGAGTTCGCTTTTTTTAATATTCCATACTTTAATCCCACACTGTATATAAAAAGTAACATTTAAGAAGTTAAAGTTAAAGTATTTTTTTAAGTAAAATATAGTTAAAGTATGTTTCTGAAGGACATATAATCATTTTCATAATACATTTTAAAATATCTTTAAAATACAGTTATGACACAAGGTAACTATAGCTTCCAGATGCATGTACTTTTGTTATTATTACTAATCTCACTTTAAGTTCCAGGAACTTTTTATTGCTTATGAAAATGGCTCTTAAATAGTTAAGTGTAGGGATCTAAATAATTTTTTATTGGATAAAACAAAAGCGTAACCGAATTTAATATAAATTATATTTGTGAAACATCTTACTGCCAAATGTCTGATTCGAATTCATATTAATTTGTCATATATTTGGCATCCGCAGCTTCACAGGGCGAACAAGGATAGTTTTATATTCATTGTCAGGTCGACCCTATACTCATGCCCCACTTGGATGTTGCCGTTGTCGGAGGTTAGAGCATAGGACCATGGACTGTCCAAGGAAACAGGTGTGCATATATGAAAAACCATAGAGTTTTCAGGAACATTTAATCACCCCCAAGTGATCGGGGTGGACTTTTTGGGAACACTATTGTCTAACTATTTGCTCAGTCTAAAACTTCACTTTGACAGGGTAAGAAGGCTTTGAAAAACTAAACCCCGTCGTCTTAATTCTACCCTCCCCCATAATCTAAATGTTTTGGCATCTGGAGAACTGTCTTACAAGTAGGTCCTAACTAAAGGATTACTTTAACAGACAAGATGGCTTATCAAAACTTGTACCCCACTACCTTTATTATGATTCAAACATTTCAGAGCCCCGCAAACTCTCCTGTTGATTAGCCTTGGCAAAAGGTTTGCTTTGACAGGTCAAAGAGACCACCCAAATATTTTCAATCCAAATATTTCAACCATTCGAGGATCTTCCTGTATGTTGGCCTTGACTAAAGTTTACTTTGGCAAGTGTAAGAGACTATAAAAAATTTTAATTTTCCCGCACTTTGCCATATGAAACAAGTATTTCAAAATTTCGAGAACCATCTTGACGATTGTACTAGACTAAATGTTCGCTCTAGCAGACCTAGGAAACTTTTCAAAAATCCTCCCCACTGTGCAAATTGTTTCAGCGTCTTGAGAATATCTCTGTCATTATCGTTGGGTCAAGGTTTACTCTCGCACGGGAAAGAAGCGGTAGGGAATTTTAATATTTTCATTTCTTCTTGCCATATGATCCAACTATCAAAACCCCTCTGCCCTCCGACTTGGATATATCAACGTCTGAGAATTCTCGTGTCGGTTAATGACGCTGCAATTGAATGTTATCTCTAACAGGTCTAGGAGACCTGCAATACGAAACACGGAATCTACATAAGTCCTACCTCCCCCCATTTCGACCTACCTTTAAATTAAGCTTAAATTAAAGCTTAGACAGGTCAAAGAGACGCTTCAAAGGAATCTAACCCCTCCCCCGCCATTTAACTTGTGTATTGCAAGTTAGTTAATGACGCTGCGCCTGAAAAGACTGACCTCTCAAAGATTTGCGGTAGAGTGGTTAGGCTGTAATACTGGGGAATGTACATAAACCGTACCTCCCCCCCTTTCGCCCTAACTTTCCGTATCATATAGATAGTTCGACGATCCGAGATTGTCTGGTCCTTGTCTACTTGTCTAAATGCAGCTTCGAAAGTTCCCTCCCCCGCGCCGTCATATAATCGGTATTTTTCGGCGTATGGAGAATTCTTCTGTCCGTTCGCAGTGACTAAATTAAGCTTAAATTAAAGCTTAGACAGGTCAAAGAGACGCTTCAAAGGAATCTACCCCCCCCCCGCCATCTAACTTGTATATTTCAAGTTAGTTAATGACGCTGCGCCTGAAAAGACTGACCTTTCAAAGATTTGCGGTAGAGTGGTTAGGCTATAATACTGGGGAATGTACATAAACCCTACCTCCCCCCGTTTCGCCATAACTTTCCGTATCATATAGATAGTTCGACGATCTGGTCCTTGTCTACTGGATTTTATCGCGGATTAGCGTTCGCAGGTTAAAATGCAGTTTCGAAAGTTTCCTCCCCCCGCCGTCATATAATCGGTATTGTTCGGCGTATGGAGAATTCTTCTGTTTGTTCGCAGTGACTAAATTAAGCTTAAATTAAAGCTTAGACAGGTCAATCAGACGCTTCAAGGGAATTTAACCCCCCCCCCCCGTCATCTAACTTGGATATTTCAAGTTAGTTAATGACGCTGCGACTGAAAAGACTGACCTCTCTAAGATTTGCGGTAGAGTGGTTAGGCTGTAATACTGGGGAATGTACATAAATCCTACCTCCCCCCCTTTCGCCCTAACTTTCCGTATCATATAGATAATTCGACGATGCGAGATTGTCTGGTCCTTGTCTACTGGATTTTATCGCGGATTAGCGTTCGCAGGTTAAAATGCAGTTTCGAAAGTTCCTCCCCCCCCGTCATATAATCGGTATTGTTCGGCGTATGGAGAATCCTTCTGTCTGTTCGCAGTGACTAAATTAAGCTTAAATTAAAGCTTAGACAGGTCAAAGGGACGCTTCAAAGGAATTTAACCCCCCCCCCACCGCCATCTAACTTGTATATTTCAAGTTAGTTAATGACGCTGCGACTGAAAAGATTGACCTTTCAAAGATTTGCGGTAGAGTGGTTAGGCTGTACTGGGAATGTACATAAATCCTACTTCCCCCCCCTTTCGCCCTAACTTTCCGTATCATATAGATAGTTCGACGATCCGAGATTGTCTGGCCCTTGTCTACTGGATTTTATTGCGGATTAGCGTTCGCAGGTTTAAATGCAGCTTCGAAAGTTCCCTCCCCCCGCCGTCATATAATCGGTATTTTTCGGCGTATGGAGAATTTTTCTGTCTGTTCGCAGTGACTAAATTAAGCTTAAATTAAAGCTTAGACAGGTAAAAAAGACGCTTCAAAGGAATCTACCCCCCCCCGCTATCTAACTCGGATATTTCAAGTTAGTTAATGACGCTGCGACTGGAAAGACTGACCTTTCAAAGATTTGCGGTAGAGTGGATGGTCTGTAATACTGGAAAATCTATATAAATCCTACCTCCCCCCCTTTCACCTTAACTTTCCGTATCGTATAGATAGTTCGACGATCCGAGATTGTCTGGTTCTTGTCTACTGGATTTGATCACGGATTAGCGTTCGCAGGTTAAAATGCAGTTTCGAAAGTTCCTTCCTCCCCCGTCATATAATCGGTATTGTTCGGCGTATGGAGACTTCTTCTGTCTGTTCGCAGTGACTAAATTAAGCTTAATTAAAGCTTAGACAGGTCAATCAGACGCTTCAAAGGAATTTAACCCCCCCCCCCCGTCATCTAACTTGGATATTTCAAGTTAGTTAATGACGCTGCGACTGAAAAGACTGACCTTTCTAAGATTTGCGGTAGAGTGGTTGGGCTGTAATACTGGGGAATGTACATAAATCCTACCTCCCCCCCTTTCGCCCTAACTTTCCGTATCATATAGATAGTTCGACGATCCGAGATTGTCTGGCTCTTGTTTACTGGATTTTATCGCGGATTAGCGTTCGCAGGTTAAAATGCAGCTTAGAAAGTTCCCTCCCCCCGCCGTCATATAATCGGTATTTTTCGGCGTATGGAGAATTTTTCTGTCCGTTCGCAGTGACTAAATTAAGCTTAAATCAAAGCTTAGACAGGTAAAAAAGACGCTTCAAAGGAATCTACCCCCCCCCGCCATCTAACTCGGATATTTCAAGTTAGTTAATGACGCTGCGACTGGAAAGACTGACCTTTCAAAGATTTGCGGTAGAGTGGTTGGTCTGTAATACTGGGAAATCTATATAAATCCTACCTCCCCCCCTTTCACCCTAACTTTCCGTATCGTATAGATAGTTCGACAATCCGAGATTGTCTGGTTCTTGTCTACTGGATTTGATCACGGATTAGCGTTCGCAGGTTAAAATGCAGTTTCGAAAGTTCCTTCCCCCCCCCGTCATATAATCGGTATTGTTCGGCGTATGGAGAATTCTTCTGTCTGTTCGCAGTGACTAAATTAAGCTTAAATTAAATTAAAGCTTAGACAGGTCAAATAGACGCTTCAAAGGAATTTAACCCCCCACCCGTCATCTAACTTGGATATTTCAAGTTAGTTAATGACGCTGCGACTGAAAAGACTGACCTTTCAAAGATTTGCGGTAGAGTGGTTGGGCTGTAATACTGAGGAATCTACATAAATCCTACCTCCCCCCCTTTTCCCCTAAATAACCTCCCCCCCCAAATAAACCTCCTTAGAAATAAATTACAAAAATAGGAGCCCACTTTAAGCTGTAGACATGTATGTATGTATGTAGACAAGTATTTGATATGTACACATTCATGTGTCATGATATGCGATGATATAAAAGGGACAAGTTTTATATTCTGTGTCAGATTGTTATAAATAACCCTATGTCTCGTTTAGAGCAATGTATGCAGATAACATTTTCACTTTGAACAAACTGTTTCAAACAATTACTTTTGATTTAAAGACTAAAATCTACAGCAGATGTAGTATTACTACAATTAACTTTGGGTGAGATTTCTTTAATTAACGTAACAAAGTTCTGCAAAACTGTTCAGTTTTATAACAACAAAAGTCCGTAGATTACAGTGATACTAAAACATCAACGACTTTTTTGAGCTATTTAAAAAAAATCTCATTCAAAGTCAATTGTAATGAAATAATAAACCTGATTTAGATTTTGGTAAGTAGTAAACTTCTTGGTTAAGAAAGGAAATTACAAAGCAAAAAAGTAGAACTATTTATATTTTGTGCAAAAAATCAAAACTTCGTAAATAAAAGCAGAGTTACTGATTTGTTTTAAGAGTACTGAAATCATTTCTTCAAGTCTGGATATATTTTTCGAAGTTAAACGAACTCGTCTTGAGTTCACAGAGTACTTTATTTTTTTAAGTGGCTAGTAAAGACAGCACATTACCTAAAATTAAGAAAAGTCCATAATAATCCTTTAATTCAATCAGAGAGCAAAGGCGTTTTTTAGCGATCAAACGATTTAAACCGTTTACTGTTGTATTTAAAATTAGATTAGATTAGATATTTATTCGTGCTTACATCCATATCGATTTACACAAGTCAACAATAAAAAGTGTAAGGTATAACAATTAATTACAAAAAAATAACAAACAGTACTATTACAGAAAAAATATTACACTTTAAAAATTTACACAATTTAAAAACTCTTCAAAAGAGTAGTACGCCTCTGCTAATAATTTGTTTTTTATTACATTTTTAAACTGCTTTTCAGGAAGGTTTTTTATGTGAATTGGCAAACTATTGTAAAATTTTGGTCCGTAATAACTTATAGCATTTTTACTTTTCTCTAGTCTTAGAAAGTCAATTTTTAAATTTTTATTTTCTTTACACCTAGTAGAATGATTATGAATCTCGTGAACACCAGTATACTTTTGTATGTTTTGCTTAACATACATAAGTGTTGATAGAATATAAAGAGATGGTATTGTTAATATAGACATTTCTTTAAATTTATTTTTGACATTATCTCGGTAACCTAGTCCAGTCATTATGCGTAGAGCCCTTCTTTGGATAGCAAAAATTCCATTTGCATGTGTGGAGTGCCCCCATGCTACGATATTATATGAACACATCGAATGAAACAAAGAAAAGTAAACAAGTTTAACCAAATCTAAGGACACTTCATTCATTAAGTTCCTAATAAGAAAGATTGATTTTGATAGGCTTTTTGAAATTCGTATGCAGTGTGTCTCCCATGTCAAAGTTGGATCTAGCCAAACCCCTAAGAATTTAACAGATTCTTCATTTGTAAAATCCTCATTTAAGGACCTCATAGAGAAAATCATTTTAGTTGTTTTATCCTGATTTAGGTTAAGTTTATTAGCTGAGAACCAGTTTGATGCCCTCGACTGTGTGGTATCCATATTAACTAGAATATCATTACTATTATTTTTTAATGAAACCAATGTCGTGTCATCAGCAAATAATACACAACGGGCATCAGAAATATAATTTGGCAAATCATTTATGTAGATTAGAAACAGTAAAGGACCAAGAACAGATCCCTGAGGTACACCCATTTTTATTTTTCCTTCAGATGACGTCATGTTATTTAAGTAAGTTATTTGAGTTCTTTCTGCAAGATATGACTGCATCAATTCCAGGGATTTGTTCTTGATCCCATACATTTCAAGTTTTTCCAGTAATATTTGATGATGCACACAATCGAAAGCCTTCGATAAATCGCAAAATGTGCATCCGGCAAATAATTTATTTTCAAACGCCTCGATTATATAATCGACCAGGTTGTTAATAGCTAAGGATGTCGATTTATTTGGCCGAAAACCGTACTGACTTTAAGAGAAAAGTTTATTTTTCTCGAAATAATTTAATAATTGCTCATAAAGTATTTTTTCAAAGATTTTTGCAATTGACGGAATTAGAGATATCGGGCGATAATTGTTCATATCCTTAGTATCCCCTTTTTTTAAAATAGGGATAACTTTAGATATTTTCAGAGAGGTGGGAAAATTACCGCTCCTTATTATTTGATTAATGATTTTATTCAGAGGAGATATTAGAGGATCCTTAATATATTTTAACATTTTAATACTTATGCTACAGCAGTCTTTACTGTTTTTATTTTTAATGTTATTTATCACCTCCCTCACCTTTATGCTAGACACTTCAGTAAAGTTAATGATAAATTTATCATCTATGGGTTGAAATAAACTCAAAGGATTCAGATTTGAAGTTATTTTTTCAGTTATACTTTCGGCAATTTCTGTAAAATATTTATTAAAATCCTCAGCATTTAAAGTTTCTATATTAATGGTTTTTTTAGTTTTGTTTCTTTTTGAGTTTATTACATCCCGCACTGCTGTAGATGTATTATCGCTTTTTTTGATGTAACTTTCATTTGCCACCCTCATACTTTCCTTTATTTTTCTTTTATATTTGCCTCTGTAATTTTTTACAGCGTCTACATAAACCGGATTATGTGGATATTGATTTTTTAACTCGATCAAGAAAGAAAGATAGTCACGCATATATTTTAATTCTTCATTGAACCAGGGTACTTTATTCTGTTTATTAGGTTTTATTTTCTTTAAAGGAAAAGCAGCTGATATTTTATTTGAAATTATATCAAGAAATATTTTACACTTTTGTTCAATATCAAGCGAGTGATTATCTAGAAAGTTCCATGTATGTAATGTAATATCCTGATAAAGATTGTGTAAACCTCTATCGGTAATTGGCCTATAAAAAATGTCTGTATTATTTTTTGGCATTTCTGAAATTTGTAATGAAATAGAAATACCTTTATGATCTGCAATATGTATATCTACAACACTCGATTTATAGTTACAGTCAAAGTTTAATAATATATTATCGAGACAATTTTGTTCTCTTGTATTTTCAGTTATAGCGCATGTAAAGCCAAAAGAGTCCACGAAATTCATGAACATTCGCGTATCAGATTCGTTTTTATTAAAATGAATATTGAAATCACCGATAAGTAACATCTTGTTGTTAGTAGTTTTTGATTGCTTCAGTAAGTCATTAAGTATATGTAAAAATTTTTTCAGATCACCATCAGGTGCTCTATAAATGGAGATTAAAGTAATATCAAAATCCAAAATTTTTACTGCGGCCAATTCGCACGTTTTTTCGGATGAAAGTTTTACAATAGAGTTTAAATTTTGATATTTTAAACAATTTTGTAATAATATCATTGACCCACCTCGTGTTTTATTTTGTCGGCAGAAAGCAGAGGCAACTACGTAATTTTCAAAATTTAAAGTATCAACTTCATAATCATGCATGAAATGTTCAGTTAAGCATATAGCATCGTAGTCAAAAATTTTACTCGAGATGCACACATCAATGTCGTCTAGTTTATTTCTTAATGATTGCATATTTTGATGAAAAGCTTTGAAAGTATTGCCATCTTTACTCTTGAACATTACCTTCGTCTTTTCTGATGGAACTGACGTTGTCGAAAATTTGTTTTATTTCTATTAAAATCGTATTTCTGCACCATAGCCCCTTTTGGCCATATAGAAGGATCAAACACATCATCTAAGTTTTCGATTGGTACTGACATTTTAAAATTTGCTTGATAGGTGCTAGAACGAACAAGGCTACCCTTAAACGAAATATGCGGTACGGTCTCCTTTAGGAAATCCAGTAGGTCGTCGACTTTGGTTTCAGGTTCTAGCCTTGACACACTCAGGTATGCTTGCTGTGGTACTGATTTTATTTTATCACAGGTACTATTTGACCCCAATAACTTCTGCTTGTTTACATTTATTATTTCATTGTCTGGTAGCTGCCTTTTATTATCTTGATCTTTTATCCGATTCGTTGGTGAATTATTTTTAAGTTGAGTTTGATCCCTGCTATTTGAATGAAGATTTAAAAAGTTACTAGAAGTTGCCGCTTTTTGAGCATAAGTCGAATTTATATGATGTGGATTTCTTCGTTGCAGAGGATTATTATTGTGAGGTTTATTACTAGATGTCAGGACCGGATTGACTTTACAATTTTCTACAGAAAATCGATTTTCCTTTAACAATAATATTAATTGTTCCTGTTCACTTACTCTTTTTTCTAGGTGATAGTTTAACTTGTTTAAATATTCATTGTGAACCATCGTCTGATTTAATTGATTGTTTACTTCCGTTTTTAGGTTCTGATTTTTCTCCTTGAGGTTATCTGGTACAACTCTTATCACATCGTCATTTACTACACACATATAGTTTTTCTCACTAAGAAAATCTTCAATAACTTTATAGTTTACACTCTTAGATACTTCACTACAAACTTTCCCGTTTAAAATAATTTCTATTAATAGTTGTTTAGCTCACTGTTTACAGCTTGAACGGCCGCCATTTTTCAAGATATTCATAAATAATATAAATGTGTCATTCTAGCGTTGCAACGATGACGCCATACACGCAACTGGTTCAAACAGTTTTAAACCAAAGTGGAAAATGTATTTAAACCAGCGCCTTGGGCACTAACAGCTTTTTAATTTGACATTGAATTGTTTGGTTATAATAACATCAATTTGTATTTACGCAGGTCAAAATTATACTTCTAACATCCATTCGTTTGTAGCAAAATAAAGTTATTTATTACATATTACAGTATTACACACTAGCAGAAAAGTTTTGCTGATCTGTAGGTTATAGGTTATGTTTTACGTTTACGATTCTTTGAATAAACCACGATTACAAAGTAGTGGTTAAAATGTTTTATTTTAGCGCCTTTTTCAAACGATGACGTACTCGCTCAGCCAAGTTTAAATACATTTATAAATACGGTTCATTGCTAGAAAACGCCTTAATACTTACTTGAATCGTATCACCTCTGCTACACAATTTTAGGGTTATGATAACAAGTTTGAAAGCCCAATGTTTAATAAAGTAAGCAATTAATTCTCATTGACTACATTACAAACCTACTACACAAACTACAGCTCGTGTGTATTTAGCACCCTTAATTTCTTGAAACCAAGAAATTATTAGAGTTCTAAATAAATAAAGTAGAGTTTTAGAATTCCTTACAATATTAACAGTAGTTCTGGTATTTTAAGCATGGAAGTTCGAAGAAAAATGACTTTAAGGTGCTAATTTCACGCGGCACCCATTTTTTCGCAAAAAAGAGTTCTGATGGCATTTTCCAGCATCACTGTAAGGGTTCTAGCGTTTCTGATAAAATTTCTTAATAGTTCCGCTTAATTAACAAATATATAAACAATTAGAAATTTTACTATAAAATTAAATTTACCAAAATGAGGTTCTGAGCAGCGTTATGAGTAGCCCCCAAAGAGTCACCCTACTCAGGATAATAGTTATATTCAGAACTCTTCGACTGAGATCAAATTTTATTTTCCATTACACTCTATCGAATTAAAAAGTAAACTTGTAACTGTGTGCTTAACGCTAACACACTGAAAAATTAGAAATCCGAATTTTGTCATGCAACTTGCTACTAAGGATCAAAATTGGATTCTAAACAACTTTTTCTAATAACTTTTTTTGATATCTCCAACGCGAAGCGAAATATCGAGAATTTGCCCTGTTCGAAGGGTCGTGGTAGGCTGGGTTTACAGTTCACATTTAAGTGGAGTACCTCAAGAAATGCAACTCGTGAATATGTATCACTGTGCCGACATTCAAAATTTTACTCCGTAAAATAACGAAATTACGGTAGTGTATTCATCTTAAATGCGACACACTGTACATATAAAAATAGTGTTACTTCCCTGTGCTGACACCGAAGACTTAATCTACGTTACTTAATAATGACGTAACAAGACCTTGCAATACTAAATACAGTGACTATATTTTGGGTGCTGCTCCCTCAGGTTGTACTACTGTCAGACAGTAGTGAAGAACAGGAAGACAGTCAACCATAATTTTTATCAATTCTTTGTTGCGTGTTTCCGGAATAACTGAATTCGTTATGTTTACTTTTACAACAGACCTATAATCATTGTATAATGAAAACTCAAAAGGGCAATAAGACACGATAACAGAAAAGCAGAGAAAGAGAAAATGGAAGAAATTCTGAGCAGTACAGGTTCAACAAAGAAATTATAGTAGTTATCATCAGGGAAACAATGGATAACATGTGCCAAACACATGTGAAACAATGCATATAAAATTCTTTTTAACCTCACACAACGTATTGATGTATTAATTGTTTATTTAATAAAAATACATTATAAATATATTACAAGTCAAGGAAAGTAGAAAATTATATATTGTAAACAGTACTCTAAAATCTTCTTCAGATCCTCCATCTTTGTTAACATAACTTAAACATAAAACTTAATTATTTAACTTAATTATGGACTTTTTTGCTGTTTTTACACTCATTTGTGTGTGTCGATGTGTTAGCTCAACTGTATGCATCACGAAACCGTTCTTTAGCTCAACGTGTAGAGCTTGAAATTTTAGCGAACAGACATCTTAACTAAATTTCATCATTTTTGGACTTGCACCGTTCTTCCACTTATCAATTTAATTATTCCCAAAATTCATGTGCAGAATTTATTCTTTTCATACAAGCAGCGCAACGCTTTGACGACCTACCGCTATTTGGGAACGTATGGGAATTTCTGTTAGGACACTACTAACTACTAATCTAGGACATACCACTGACGACTCGCATAATAATGCAGTGTGTTGCGAGTGAGTTTCGGTGCTGACAGGTAGTGCCTACATCATCAACCTACAGGTTTCACACTTTACAAGCGTTTTTCTTGGTAACGATATGTATTATAAACACACCGTTTTTGACAAATGAATTTATTTTATTCTTAATTATTAAAATGTTAAATAAACCAATGAGTGACCAATGACTTAAGGGGGCCTTTAAAGTATGGCCACAAAAAAATCTGATCATATACATTTTGATATAATACAAGCAGTCGTATCCAAAGAAATTTTACTTTTGAAACATCTATTTTGGTATTCAGAACTATTATACAACCACACTTTGACTATTGCGGAAGTTTGCTATTATCTCTTGATCAAAATAGTAATGCTAGTTTACAAAAAGCTACGAAATAGAGGTATGCGTCTTATTACTGAAATGTAACAAGTATACTCCAATCCCCTAATGCTAAATACCCTGAAATGGTTGTCTGTAAAGGATCGCATCTTATATTAACTGCGAAATCGTATCGAAGATTTTAAATCAACACTTTTTGAGTATTCAAGGTCCTAGAACCAATAACTTGAATAATTTTCAATATTCATATTTACATAGGTACTTTGTTTGTTTGTATATTAAGATTACCTAATTATTATAGTTCTATTCTGTAATTGTTTTATGAATTAGTAATTTTTTTTTATAACAATGGTTTATCTTAAAGCTTACAAAATAAACACTAATCGGAAAACAATAACAATTTTTATTTAATTTCACGAGTATGAATAACTTTTCCTACTTTTAATTTCACACTACCCATCATATACTTCTTTGCTTAGTTTTTGCCATTTAATCTTTAAATTTTTAATGTCTGTAGTATTGAACATACACTTTTCCAATTTCCTTTTACCCAGAACCCAATATTGATCTATTGGCCACAATTATGAACAAATTGGTGAACTCGTTTCTTTTGGCACAACAATACACCGTTGTCTTCATACCACTTTTTGCCATCAAACTGTAGTAACTTGTAGCCAAATCAGACCAAGAAAATTATAAAAGCTTGATGCTGTCTAACTAATAGTAAAAGTCTCTTGTAGGCATTCTTGTGTGTAAATCTCTTCATTGATTCTCCCAAAAATAAGAACAAGTGGCTTGTCAAACCAATAAATCTTGTGAAACTTTTTACTAATCTTTATTTAGTTTATTCTATTATTTTGTCACCAGTGTGTCAGCAAGTGTTGCTTCAGGTTAGTTTTTAGTGAGCATCTATAACTGCATATATTACATACAAATGGTTTCTCATCAGTGTGATTCACCACGTGTGCTTTCAGACCAACTTTTTGTGAACATTTATAACTACACATCATACATTTAAATGTTTTCTCACCGGTGTGAGTCAGTATGTGTTGCTCCAGTCTAGCTTTTAGTATACATCTATAACTACATGAATTACATTCAAGTGGCTTTTTACCACAATGTATAGACATGTGTCTCTCAAGACAATTTTTTCGATAACATTTATAATCACATATATTACATTCAAATGGCTTTTACTGCTCTATGAGTGGACATGTAACTTAAGTTTGCTCTTTTGTGAATTTTCATAACCACATATATTACAATCAAATTACTTTTCCCCACTATGAATAGACATGTGTTCATTAAGATGACTGTTTCGGTAACTTTTATAATCACAAATAATACATTCGAATGACTTTTCTCCACTATGAGTGGACATGTGTTGTTTAAGACTACTATTTTGTAAACATTTATATTCACATATATTACATTCAAATGGCTTTTCACCACTATGAGTTGACATGTGTCGCTTAAGTTTGCTCTTTTCTGAACTTTTGTAACCACATATATTACATTCAAATGGCTTTTCCCCACTATGAGTTGGCATGTGTTGTTTAAGATGACTGTTTCGTGAACATTTATATCCACATATATTACATTCAAATGGTTTTTCACCACTATGAGTGGATATGTGTTTTTTAAGATAACTCTTATGTGAACATTTATAACCACATATATTACATTCAAATGGCTTTTCTCCACTATGAGTGTATATGTGTTGTTTAAGACTACTTTTTCGTGAACATTTATAACAACATACATTACATTGAAATGGCTTTTCTCCACTATGAGTAGACATGTGTTGTTTAAGATTACTCTTTTGTGAACATTTATATCCACATATATTACATTTAAATGGCCTTTCTCCACTATGAGTTGACATGTGGTCTTTAAGATGACTGTTTTGTATACATTTATAAGAACATATATTACATTCAAATGGTTTTTCACCACTATGAGTAGATATGTGTTTTTTAAGATAAGTCTTATGTGAACATTTATAACCACATATATTACATTCAAATGGCTTTTCTCCAGTATGAGTTGGCATGTGTTGTTTAAGGTGACTCTTTTGTGAACATTTATAACCACATATATTACATACAAATGGCTTTTTTCCACTATGAGTTGACATGTGTTGTTTAAGACGAATTTTTTGTGAACATTTATAACTACATATATTACATTCAAATGGCTTTTCTCCAGTATGAGTTGACATGTGTTCTTTAAGACGAATTTTTTGTGAACATTTATAACTACATATATTACATTCAAATGGCTTTTCCCCACTATGAGTTGACATGTGTTGTTTAAGGTGACTCTTTTGTGAACATTTATAACCACATATATTACATACAAATGGCTTTTTACCACTATGAGTTGACATGTGTTGTTTAAGACGAATTTTTTGTGAACATTTATAACTACATATATTACATTCAAATGGCTTTTCTCCAGTATGAGTTGACATGTGTTCTTTAAGACGAGTTTTTTGTGAACATTTATAACTACATATATTACATTCAAATGGCTTTTCTCCAGTATGAGTTGACATGTGTTGTTTAAGATTATATTTTTTTGAACATTTATAATTACATATATTACATTCAAATGGCTTTTCTCCACTATGACTGGACATGTGTCGCTTAAGTTTGCTCTTTTGTGAACTTTTATAACCACATATATTACATTCAAATGACTTTTCACCACTATGAATAGAGATGTGTTCATTAAGATTACTCCTTCGGAAACATTTATAACCAAATAAATTAGATTCAAATAGCTTTTTACTATTATGTGTAGACATGTGATTCTTAAGACTGTTTTTTTGAGAACATTTATGATTACATATATTACATGCAAATGGCGTTTCACCACTATGAGCGGACATCATCGCTATGAGTGACAGTCTTACAGAATGGTATATGTCCATGCTATTAGTGAGCATCTGTAAATGGTATCGGTTACTTCAAGCCCTAGAAAAGCAGGTCACACACTATTTTATAATTTACAAAACATTTAAACCATCACACTGATGAATCATTATAATAATCTACAAGCCGCAAGACCGCAGAATCGTAATGGACTTTAACGCGGTGTTGGCACTATCAAATCGAGAAATCCCCTAAAAGCACCTTGAGCCCAGATTTGACATGTGAAATAAAATACCATTGCACAACTTTTGATTGACTACGAGCCCCTTCCAAACTCAGTTGCCTGGCCCAACATTTGATTTTTAAAATTCGTTTGTAGAGAGCAAAAATAAAAATACTGAAACTTTTTTTTTATTAATATATCAACATTTTTAGAATCTTCTAGCTACAAGAAATACCTGTTAAATCACTAAAACCGATAATTAAAACAAAATAATAACAAATAGAAAAAAACTGCAAAAAATACCCAAAATCGACCAGAAACAATTTGAAAGTTCACACGACTATTGTCCGTCTCACGTTGGGTCTGCAGCAAAGGAAAGATAGCCAATGTATTTCTTATGGGAGTTTGTGCTTCGTTGTTGCCACCTATTTCACTGTATGAAACTATAGAAATGTGGATTAAGATTTCAGAAGTTCTAAACCTTCGAAAACAGTAACCGAAAAAGTGTAATCGTAACCATACAAAAGGAGAATTTAATAAAAGAAAGTCTTATTAACATGTATTTGTGATTTTATTTAAACATTGCTTCGGATTGTTACATCGTACATGCATCGTACATTTTATTACTTATACTTTTTTGTTTAATTCTTTCGTCTTTAAATTCTTTCAAAATAAAAATAACAGCTGGTTAGTTTCTGTATGATCTTTTTAATCTTTTAATCTACAGGTAAATAAAGGAAGTCCCAAACGCAATTTTAACGGTAAATGATTCATCATGATAAAATTATTCATTTGTTCAGCTTGTTTCAAAAGAAACTTGCAAAAATGAAAATTTAGGATTAGCAGCAAATTCAAAGAATTTTAGTAAACAATAAACACCCTTCTGATATTTCTACTTTTACTTCGTGGAACTACATAATACAGTTTGTACTTCCTGAAATTATAGTATAACGTTTTTTTGTCGGCACTATTATGTGTCACCGAAAGCATATAAGCAAATTTCTTAATACAGAAAAATTTTGTCTACAGACTTGAATTTTAATACAGAAATTTTGATAGCTTGTGCGTCTATAGATCTTTGCTTAGTTGTTTGGGTTTTATCGTTTGTAATTATTGTTAACATTGTCGTGTTGTTTGTTGTAACTATTCGTATTGTAGTATTACATAACGCACATAGTACATTATACATAAGTATGGCGAATATTGTTAAAAACAGAAAGGTTGTGTACTAAAGGTTGGTGAAAAACAGATTTCGATAGTTACAGACTTTATACGCGCACTATATGAACAGTAAGTTTTGAAATTTTGTTTTACTACCGCTGTCAGAAGAAGTGACTACCTGCAATATAACTTGCTCGAACAATAGGGATTATAAAGGTATATGCAGTTACAACTGCAATATTTAGAAAGTGTTTTTAAAAGTTGCTTGCAAGATGTTTGGCAACCCCGTTGTCCATAAGAACACACACTGTAGTCCCAACGTGAGACGACCAATAGATAACATCGCCTTTAGTCTTTATGACGTCCAAAGTTCTTTGAGGCATAGTTTTAACTAAATCTTGGCAAAAATCTGGTGTAAAGGAATCTTATATCCCCTGAAGCTTTTGCTTCAGTTCAGTGATTGTTCTGGTGGGATGCTTCCGGAGCACCTTTTTCATCTCGATCCACAAACTTTCGATTGCCGGGACTATTAGAAACCAATCTCTAAAGCGGCATAACGTAGTCTTCTATCCATTTCAGACTCTTTTTCGAGTTATGGCATGCTGCTCCGTCCTGCTGAAAGATAAAATCTTGTCCTGATGTCAAATGTTCTTCATGACCAGTAAAAGAGATTCTTCTAAAATGTCCAAATATTTGTTTGTATCCACAGTTCCTTCGATAAAATAAAGTTTTCCTACACCTTTGGATGACATGATGCTGCCTCAGATCAATGTCGATGCAGGAAATTTTATCTTACTTTGAAAACAGTCAGGACAGAATCCCTCATGTTGTCTGCGAATAACCCGACTCCTACTGCCTCCAACACACACTTCAAATCAGGACTCATCGCTCCATTGTATTACGTATCACAATATTTCGAATTAAATGGTGTTTTTTTAATGTCAAGGGTCACCCTAAAATGTTTTTGTATAGGATGAAATCCTTCTAGAATAAAATTTACTAATGACATTGCGCCGATAAAGGTAGAAAAATAAGATCGGCTTTTTAACAAGGGAATCATTTATCTGAAAACGCATTAAACCCCAAATTTATAGATCCTGTACGTGTCATTTTAACTTGGATGAATAAATTTTTAAAAGTACAGACGCATAAAAAGCATCGTATGACCACCTACAAAATATCAAGTTACCCCCAAGACGCAGACTTTAGGCGGTAACGTCCCGCTATTTAAACGAAATATTCTAGAAGCTTTTTTCGCGGTTATATTCCCCATTGGTTGAGAAAATTTAAACTTCCTTTGGATTGGTTGGTTTCATTTTTCCTCTGTTAAATTTAAGCTTAGCATAGGGTTGCTTCCTTAATTTCAATCAGTACATTACAGAGCCTGGTAGAATCAACAAAGGGTGTACAAGTGATGGGCCGGGCGGAGAGCGGTTACGCGCGCCAACCTGGGGTTCTCTCCTTGGCGAAGCCCCCGGTTAAATTATATGTTAGTTCGCGTTCCTAAAATTATTCTTTTATGTATAGAACAAAATTACAGTTTTAAAATTATTAGTTAGTTGTGTAAATACCGTTTTGTGTAGTTGGTTCCAGTACAGGAAGCTTACTTGCTTTATTTTATCGTTTAATTTTCGGTGTTAATAAATTAACACAAATAATTCAGTGTACAGTCCTTCGAAAATTTGTGAAGAAAATTCAATCTCAAATTGACTTTTAAAAACTTGTCTTTTCGGTTAACGAACTTAAAATTAATCGAGATAATTATTGGTTCCCAATTTTAGAAGAGAATTTATGGCATTTGAAAATTCAACGCTAAGAATCTTTAATTTTGTGGTTTTTGTTTCAATAATATAGTAGTGGACGTACAGAATTTGTGTTAGCTTTATAAAATTATTACGTTGAAACAATATAACCTTTTAATAACGAGAATTAGTCAAAAGAAACTAAAACTTGTAATCAACAAGTGTAATATTGGGATTATTGCAGTTTAGGAGTTTTAATATCGCGGGTTAATGCCAAATGGTTACAGAAATAATAATTTTCGTAATATCATTTATGAACTTTCCGTTAATTATTGCAGCATCTTTACCAGTGTTTCATGTTCTTCAAGTATAGTGTGAAGTATTTTTTAATGTTAAGTGCATAACAAGGCCTTTTTTTGTGAAAGTGGATTTTGGTGTATTTTAATGGACTATAGTACTGTATCGATTTATCCAAGAGTAGCGAACATACTGTTTAATAAAAGTTAAGTTTGATGTTAGATTTTATTAGAACTAGTATTATGAAAGTGTTTTGTTGGTTATACAATCATTCTTCTCGCTAAAGATCTTTATGAGAAATTTATTAAGATTATTCTAATGATTTTTTTATTTGAAACAATTTATCTTGTCTAATAATAAATGAGAACTTAAAATAATTATTGCTGTTATAATGTTGGACCATTCGCTTGTAAAAGTCTTTAAAATATTTTAACCAGCTTAATACTAACATAATTAAACCTGACTATTAATTGAATTTAATCAGTAAAGCCAATATACTTTTCTGTTTGCGAATATTGAGGTTTAAGGACTTGTAATCAGATGGCGCCCATATATATAGAGGTCAGAACAAATACAAACCCTCGAAATCGTTTAACAACCTTTCTGACATGTATTTATTGCCTTTCACACATTTCTTCAAACGAACTTTTAGAATTTTAAAATAAATCACATTTTATAATATTATCACATAATAATAATATCATCTAATAATCAGAGCTAATAACAAAATCAGTACATTAATAATACTATTTTTTTGAGGGTTCACTATAGATATACCATACTGAAATAAAACATTTTTTTAAACGCCGTACCCGGAAACACAAGAATGAAAAGTAAGACTCGCTATTTCTTTCATTTGTTCTTACGCGTATTGTAGCATCTTAAATTGATTCTACATTCTAATAGATAAATTAAAAATTAGTGTAAGTATATTTTATTATAAATAAATGCATATACAATAAATAATAAACCTATGTGACATGTTATATAAAAGTTTTTTGATGAAGTTATGTTTGAAGATGTTATATGAAAGTTTTTACATGACAGTTTTTTAATGATTCTGTGAATTGTTAATCAAAAACCCAGCCCCTAGCATTTTATCGATAACCAAAACTATACATAATAATATTAGAGTAAAAATGCGACATACATTTAATTTACAATCCCCCCAACCAACAATCAGCCCACTATCTCCTTTAATACTACCGTAAACTGTACACCTGTAATTATTTTATCAACGGGCCGAATTTTTAGAGTCCTCTTATTAACTGCTTTGTTTTTTCAAACACAACTTCACTCGTCTTCTTTTGCTTCAAAGTTATTACTTATTTTTATCTTAATTAATTCCTCTTTCCCGTCTTACACGGCGTACTTCTTGAATCAATTTCTTTTATTATTATTATTATTAAATGTTAGAATGTTCACTAATATCCCGTTAAAATTAACTGATATCGTTCAAAACCAATCCAATCCAATTCAATTCAATCCCGGCTAGAGCCCCCAATTATAGGTTATTAATTCAAAAGGTAAAGGTGTTTTAAAATAAAACACCTAACTAATAAAATAACTATTATTTATTTGATGTTAACAATTATGGATTATGATAAAACGAAATAAAAGATTAACAGGTTAGATAATAAGAATTAGTACAATAGTCTTTAGTCTTTACGTCTTTTAAGCAAATCTTCCACACGTGTAGTCTATACGTCGTACATACGTCACACCGCCGTTAACTCGCGTCACCGAAAAATCACCCTCATTCACGGCCGTCCGCGCACCTCCTTTTCCCCAACTGCCCTACTTTTGGCAAGCGTATCACCACACACCACTTGTCTCTTCTTCTCCTTTCATCCCTACATTATATATATATATATATATATATATATATATATATATATATATATATATATATATATATATATATATATATTTACATCAGTCTAACAAATGGACGTCCTTTGATATCTAAGTAATTGGACGTCCACCACAACTAATAACGTTAGAGAAGATTTAGTTCGTGTATATACACTATCTCACATAGTAGTGTTACGTGTGCGAGTTAGATTTTGAATAGAATCAAAACAAAGAAATTAATATACACCGCCATTCGACGTCCGCACATAATACAGTCTTACAACGGTTACTTTCGGCATTAATTAGGGACTGTTGTTTTATATTATAAGCATAAAATAGTACTTAATTATGTTGCTATTATGTTTACTAAAAGTATAGTAAATTTCTGTTTCTGAAGATGTAATAAATAATTATTTAAGTTTTGTATGAAATTTTATGTCATTTACACGTTAAACAATTCATATATCTACCTTCCAATCTAAAATAAGTTTTATTGCAAGCAAACATTTTAAAATTATATGAATTGTGTTTGAATTAATTTGTACTTACTTTGTTATTTAATATTAAATAATAGAGAGAAAAAAGGACTAGTTTAAATAGTCTTACCATAGTTTAATTTATAATATACCGTTGTCACGTGGGGTTTTGCGTGACTGGGGAACGTAGTCAGAGGTAGAAAGAAATCAAACACAAGTTGTAACAACAACTATATACTAAGACAATAAACAAAGAACAAAAGGTTTACATGTTGACAATAAACAGAGTACAAAAGGTTTACAAAGGTTACAAAGGGATTACATGTTGACATATGGTGAGGACGTATATGTCCTCCTAAACTACTACAATACAGGGGAGGTTGGAACCAACCCTGTTACAGCACTAGGTCTACAAACTAAGCATGTAGGAGATAACCTCCTGGTAACTAAGCCGGGGAAGCCTGGACACAACTTCCCATAATTCTGCATAGAGTGGGCGATTAAGCGCCGCCCACTCAATTTAAGCACTAAGCATTTATATAATTAAAAGAGTACTCACCAGCTTGCTTGTAGATGTAGTGTCGGAGTCATGGAAACTGACTGGTTTGAATAGCTCAAGCAAGCTGGTTATATACTGCCGAATGAGGAAGTAATTGGTATCATAGTTGGAATCCGTAGGCAGAAGTTCTCAGTAAAGCTTGTGGGTTGGTTGCATGCGCGATGTCTGTGCCTGGTACGAAGCTGCAGCTGGGTGGAAGTGTTGGTGAATTCACTGGAAGGAATGCACACCTGCACTCATATCGTGTGGGAAGCCTCGCCTCGACGGAGGAAGTAGGCGTAGATATTGCATGCCAACGGATGCAATGGTGGGCGAAGCGAGCGCGCTTCTAAGAAGACCTTGCACATGCCGGTCGCGAGACGGCAGCTGCTGAACTATCGTAGGCAACTGGATGTGGCCTTGCACGCTTTATGTTGTCCAAACGGAAGAGAAGTTGAGTTTTAAATAAAATATTTAAGTATAAATATTTCCGTTTGTGACACCGTTTATTACTTATGTACATTACTCATCTTTAGTTTTAAATTTAAATTACATTTTTTCCTTGTTTTGATTAAAGGAGAAATAAGTTAAACAAATTATTGAATTGTAATCAAATTTTCTTCAGTGATTTAATTTACTTACTCAAATAAAATAAAATATACAATTCTTTTAAATAGGTGCATGAATCAATTTATTACGGATGTAAACTTGGTATCAATTGAAGCAATTGAGATATATGATCCATTAGCAATTAATAATATATTTCCAAATATTGAGAAATTTAATTTATATCATATGAATATTCGTAGCATACATAAAAATCTCGACGAATTAAAAATATATTTAAGTCAATTACAAACAGAATTAGATTGTTTAATTTTAACGGAAACGTGGAAAATACATAATCTAGAATTCTTTTGTCCGAAAGAATATGATATAATTTATAATGAAAGGGATTTTAATCAAGACGATGGGGTTGTAGTACCCATAAAAAATTTTATTAATTATAAATGTTCAGTCATACATTTAAAACATAACCGTATTATTGCAAATCAAAATAACAAGTCAGAATAAACATATACTAATTGCAGTTATTTATAGCTCACCCGCTACAAGAGTGGAATCATTTTTAACAGATTTAAATATTTATTTAAATTCTATTAGAAAAGAAAAGAATGATTATAATATTAGTATTATTGGAGACATCAATATCGACTTAATGTCCGAAAATAAATATATTGGCAGAATTTGGCTTTGTTGACATGATCAATAAATACACCAGAATACAAAAAAATAGTAAAACATGTGTTGATCATATATTTTTGAAAACGAAAAAGAATCTTAATGACATTAAATCAGCTGTTATATTTGAAGCACCACTGATCATTTTTCGGTCTTATTACCTATTTCTATAAAAAACCTATATAGTAATAAAGTTTTATGTAATTCCAATACTTCTTTAAAATATGGGAAGACTGTAAATCATAAGCAGTTGAAAATACACATTAAAGACATAAATTGGGAACGCTATTTAAATATGATATGTTAAATATTAATGTGGATGAAATGGCTAATGAACTTGCAGATTTGATAGCAAAAGCAGTAGATTCTTGTACAACTACTACATTAATTAATCATAAAGATTTTAAAAGAAAATCTTGGATAACTGATGGGTTAAGGCTGTAAACAAAAGAGACAAAATGTATGTGTAAAATCTTCTAAAACATCTTATAACGTTAATTTAGGAAATTAATTTAAGGTATATCGAAATACGCTGAACAATTGAATCAAAACAGCAAAGAGAAATTATTTTGCCTCAAAAGTTCAACAAATTGATAGAAATGATAGCAAAGCTTTACGGAATACTGTCAACTAAATTACAAATTCAAAAAAAAGTAAAAATGTTCTTATAAAAGAAATTAAATCGGAAAGCGGAATATTAACATCAGATTTATCTGAAATAATTAATACTTTTAATAATTATTTTATTAACGTTGGTAAAGAGTTAGCTAGTAAAATTACTGTATCTTCCATGGCACCGCCTAGATCTTCATTACCATCATCCATTTATCTTTCACCCAGTAATAAGAATCAAGTGGCAAATATTATCACTTCATTAAAAAAATAATGTTTCTCCAGGTATTGATAATATTACAGCAGCGATCTTAAAAACCGTTACCGAGGACATAGTGAAACGAATTGCAATATTAATTAACAAAATATTAGAAACCGGTATTGTTCCAGAGATATTCAAGTTTGCAGTGGTTAAACTGATATTTAAAAAGGGGATCGAGCTGCTACAATAAACTATAGGCCTATCTCGGTACTAACAAATTTTACAAAAAATCTTGAGAAGATGCTGAATGAAAGAATAAATAATTATTTAATGAATTTTAAAATTATATCACATAGACGGTTTGGATTTAAGGAAAATAGTAGCATACAAGATGCTATAGCATATCTAAGTTTCCTAATTAATAAATCACTAGAATTTAGCAAACCTTCATTATGCAACTTGCAGTTGTTACAGTCTCTGGAAGATATAGGTTTTAGAGGAGTTGCACTCAACTTATTAAAAAGCTATTTGTCAAACAGAAAACAAATTGTTGAAATTTATTCTACAAAAAGTTCTGAAAGTGTAATTGAGTTTGAAGTACCACCGGGAACGGTAATAGGTCATCTGCTTTTTAGTATTTATATCAATGATTTACTTAAATTGAATACTGCTATCTTTTATCAGAGTACTACGTGGTCAACATTAAAAGCAGAGGCAGAACAAGACATGACAATTATAATTTTATTAATTATAAACATAAATATCCACACTATAATAAACTATTAATTGACCTTTAAACCAATATTGAGGAATCAGAAACAATAAGATATCTGGGTGTCATCATGGACAGGCATTTACGTTGAGATAAACACATTACGAGTATTAACCCGGTTCATAATCGCAGAAGTATTTTATTCCGGTTTCGAGAATTGAAAGGTATATTGCAATTTTCAGATCTAAGAAGGGTTTATTTCGCACTAGTAGAAACTCGACTATCTTACGTAATTACTGGATTAATTAATTATTCCAGGATTGATTAATTTGGGTTAATAATTACGTAAAACAGTTTCAAATCATTCAAAAAAAATTTATACGTATTATTTTAAATAAAGAACCCACTTGCTCATGAGAATGTTTTTACCAAGAAGCTAAAATACTACATTTTCGTCAGATATATTTTTTAATAGTAGTCTTATCTACATATCAAAATAAACAAAACTTGATCATAATTGATCATAACTATGAAACTAGAACAAAACTATTTACTTTTAAGACTCCATTATCAACTAAATCCGGAGGACAAAGAACTTATACTTATCTCAATCCTAGACTTTTATAATTATCTACCGCATGAGATTAAATTTACGTAATATTAGGAATAACGAAAAAAAATTTTGTTTGAAATTGGCGCAAGAGAAATAAAAAAATTATTTTGTTGAGTGATTTTGGCTGCAACATATTCTATTTAATTTAATTGGATATCAATACTTCAGATTGATACATGTATCTACTTATATTTAATAAGTACTTCTTATACATGTAGTTAATAATACAGGCGTGCAATGTTATAATTTGAAAAAAAAATACATTTTGTTCTTGTATTCTTGTGTATTGTTTTTAAAATGCTAAAGTAAAAATGTTTTTAAGTTCTCTAAGTGATTTAAATTTTAGGTAAGTTAATATTTCTTTCTTAATAATCAAAAAGTTTATACTTTTATTTTACAATGATTTTTTACAAACGAAATAAATGAATTATTAAGAATCAAACTTTCTCAGGGTTAACTTGAAATATAATAAGATAAGAAAGGAATTCTAACGATTCTTCCCTACTTCCATAACAATATTACGAACACCAGATTTTTAAAGCGTCATAAATATGTCTAACGATTCGTTTCGCCTTAAATTCAATATCAGCGAAAAAGAATAAGACAACATACAGTACAACAGAGTAAGAAAGAGCCAGATGTTTCTTTTATAGCGACAACGTTGCAGGAAGTCAAAATACCGAATTCCACATTAGTGTATATCTCTGGGACGTCCTTTAGTCGGAAATACTTATATGGATATACAGTGGACGTTGTAAGACTGTATTATGTGCGGACGTCGAATGGCGGTGTATATTAACTTCTTTGTTTTTGATTTTATTCAAAATCTAACTCGAACAAGTAACACTACTATGTGAGATAGTGTATATACACAATCTAAATCTTCTCTAACGTTATTAGTTGTGGTGGACGTCCAGTTACTTAGATATGAAAGGACGTCCATTTGTTAGACTGATGTAAATATATATATATATATATATATATATATATATATATATATATATATATATATATATATGTTACATTTTAAGTTTCCGCGGATATTATATGATACTTCACTACTTTTCCGGGTTTCACTCCGCGTATTCACTATTCGGCTCCTAGAGGAACCAGACAATGGTTGACGACGTTTCGGCAAGATCACACTTGCCATCTTCAGGTCACTTCTAACTTCCTTCTGCTTCGCGTGGTTACACGATGTAGACTGACGTCTTGCTGTAGCGGTTGGTCTTTATATACGGTTACGGTGTTGCGCATGGTTGCGGTCGGCTGGTTTTTGGCGCGGCTGCGTGTCATTGGTCTCGCTTGATCCGGTGGCTTTCTCTCGCTTTCCCTTTTATCGTTCTGCTGTGCTGGTTTTCGCTTCTTGACGGTGATGCTGGTTATAGCTGGTTTCCAAGCTGATGGTAGTCGCTGTGTATCGTCCCTGGTATTAAGATTGTTCGGACGTTTCTCGATCTCAATGGCTTCTCTTATGGTTCGTCGGGTCTTATGTTGTATATTCGCTAAAACTTTTGTATTTTCGAAATCTATGTTATGAGATGTACCACTTACATGTTGTGCTAGTGAAGACGTTCTCTCATTTTTGTTGACTGCATTTCGGTGTTCTTCTCTTCTTACTTGAATTCTTCTGTTGGTCTGCCCTATGTAGGATTCCCCGCAGTCTTTACATGGGATCTCGTATACTCCTTGGCTTTCTAGTGGTATTTTTGCTTTTGCGGATGGAAGCATGTTTCCAATCTTCTTGTCGGTGTTGAAGATGGTGTCGATGTTGTGTTTTCTCAGCACTCTACTTATTTTGTCCGTGGTCCCTTTGATGTACGGTAAGTGCGCTTTGGATACCGATGTTTCTTCTTCCTTTGGCTTTGGGTCCCTTGGTGTTAACGCTTTCTTGATATTTCTGGAAGAGAAACCATTTTGTTTTAATGCCAACTTCACCTTTTCTAGTTCTTGATGTTTATTATCGTCATCAGTCAATCGTTGTGATCTAGTTATTAATGTCTTGACTACTGACTGTAGTTGCGCTGGGTGGTGATGTGACTGCGCGTTCAGGTAGCGATTTGTGTGGGTTGATTTTCGGTATACTGTGTATCCCAGGCTGCCGTCTTCCTTCTTGATTATAGATACATCTAGGAAAGGTAGTTGATTGTCCTTTTCCACCTCCATTGTGAATTTGATCTTCTGGTGTATGTTGTTTAGATGCTGTAAGAAGGTCTGCAGCTTCTCTTCTCCATGGGTCCATATAATAAAAGTATCGTCTACATATCTTAGCCATAGTTTAGGTTTGTCACTTGCCGTTTCTATTGCTCGGACTTCTAATTCTTCCATGAATAGGTTCGCTATTACCGGCGATAAAGGTGATCCCATAGGTGCTCCTTCCACTTGTTTGTACCGTTGATCTTTGTAGATGAAGTAGGTGTTGTTTAGACAGTGTCTTGTTAACTCGATGATTTCTTTTGGGACTTGGTATTTCCGTTGTATTATATCTACTGCTTCTTTTACTGGAACATTCGTGAATAAAGAGGTTACATCAAAGCTTACCAGCAGATCTCCTGGTGCCACTGTTATGTCTTTTATACGCTCGATGAAGTGGCTTGCGTTCTTTACGTAAGATTCGGCTTCTTCGGCATAAGGTTGCAGTTGCTTGGCCAGGAATTTCGCTAGAGGTTGCAGTGGTGATCCAATGGAGCTTACGATGGGTCTTAGTGGTACACCTTCCTTGTGGACTTTTGGTAATCCGTACAGCTTAGGGCATGATGACGACTTCTCTCTCGGAATTAGTTGTAACTGTTGTTCTTGACTGAAACTGCAGGCTTTTATTTTGGCTTTAGTGGTCTTTTCCAAGTATGTTGTAGGATCCGTTGAGATTGTTTGGTATCCAGGATCATTTAGTAAGGTTTCTATTTTTCTTTCATACTCACCCTTATCCATGACTACGGTTGCGTTGCCTTTGTCTGCTGGTAACACGATTACGCTAGTATTCGCCCGTAGGTCGCGTAAGGCTTGGATTTCTTCGTGGGATAAGTTCTTCTTCGGTGGCTTGGCTGTTCTCAGTATACGTGACACGTCTTGACGTATAATTTCGGCGGTATTTCCTGGGATCCCTGTTATTGATGCTTCGACTCCGCAAATAATGTTTTCTATTGGAATCCGGTTTGGCGCTACTGCATAGTTAAATCCTTTCGATAGCACGCTATGTGTCGCTTCATCCAGCGGTAGATCTGAAAGATTGAAAACTACTTTCTTTGGTTCAACTTGGTGGTTGATGTACTTCCTGGGCTGTTGTTCGGCTTGTAGCTTCTCAAATTTCTTCTTCAGACTACACGTGTGGAAGATTTGCTTAAAAGACGTAAAGACTAAAGACTATTGTACTAATTCTTATTATCTAACCTGTTAATCTTTTATTTCGTTTTATCATAATCCATAATTGTTAACATCAAATAAATAATAGTTAAAATTCAAATTGGTAACTACCTTTTATTTTAAAACACTTTTACCTTTTGAATTAATAACCTATAATTGGGGGCTCTAGCCGGGATTGAATTGAATTGGATTGGATTGGTTTTGAACGATATCAGTTAATTTTAACGGGATATTAGTGAACATTCTAACATTTAATAATAATAATAAAAGAAATTGATTCAAGAAGTACGCCGTGTAAGACGTGAAAGAGGGATTAATTAAGATAAAAATAAGTAGTAACTTTGAAGCAAAAGAAGACGAGTGAAGTTGTGTTTGAAAAAACAAAGCAGTTAATAAAAATAAATAAGTCGAGAATATATTTTTCTTAAAAGCAAAACTAAAGTGCAAATTGTTTTAAAATTTCTGAAAGACGGACAAACTGTAACATAATAAAGTGACAACCAAGCCGAACTTTATTAATGAGGGTTTGTGCGTGCAGTTTAAAAGTGCATATGTGGTGGGCGTCAACTGCTTTTGACTGCAAGGACCGAGGATTTTTAAAGTTGAAGCGACTGTCGGATTTCTTTGAGATAATTATTCTAACATTCAGAAAGTTAGACACACCCAGGTAATAATTTTCCATTTTATTTATTGCATGGGACCGAAAACCAAAAGTGAAGTTTTTGTAAACGATAGCAGACTGAAATAGGATATTTTAATAGAACTGTATTAAGTGAACAAAATATAGGACAGTTTGTGTTTGTTCAAGCCGCGCTAAGAATTTTGACACTTTATATAATCTCAGGTCCGTACTTATTAAATTTAAATTGTGCAGAACATTTTAAATAAACTGTGTTGTTCCCGCCAAACATAAGTGAACTTTTGTGATTATAATCGGTGGCGAACTATTTATAAAGTGAACATGGCGATGTCATTAGGCGATATTCCGATTGTGGCGGACAATATTAAGAAAGCGCCATTTAAATCAATCAAGACAGTGTATAAACTAATTTTCGAAGACGACGGCGATCGTACAAGCAGGAAAAAAGTGCGCGAGTTTAATGGATTTAGATTTATACGCGATTCGGACGAACATAAAGCAAAATTAGGTTATATTGCAAAACACTTTTCCGCTAGTGACTTAACGATTGTTGCAAACATTTTGTGCGTCGATTACAACGTGGAGAAAAAAGACTTAATAGTGACTATATGTGAAAACTTAATAAATTTAAAAGACTTTAAGCGAAAAATTGAGGAAGACAACTATGAAGACGAAGAGGAAGAAATTTATAGTGAAGATGAGGAAGCACAGAAGAACGACAAAAACGCTCAAGAAAAACCAGATACCGAAGCCAGTTTTAGAACGAGTTCTTCTATTGCGACTCATCACGCACCATCATTTTCTATGAGCTTTCGTGATATGGAAGATTCAAATTCAACCCTTTGATGGCACCAGTGCGTATCCAATCGAGAAATGGATTTCAGATGTTGAAGACATGGCTACAATTCTAGGCTGGACGGAACTTCACAAATTTGTATTTGCCAGAAAATCATTAACTGGATTAGCGAAGCTGTTTGTGCAGAGTGAGGAAAATGTTAGATCATTTGCTAGCCTGAAGCAATGTTTATTGAAAGAATATTCTGCAAAGCTAACAAGTGCACAAATTCACCGTATGTTATCAAAGAGAAAGAAGGAGAAGAATGAGTCTGTAGAAGAGTACTTCCTAAAAATGAAGCAACTGGCAAATCGGGGAAGGATAGAAGATGAATCATTATTTCAATACGTAATTGATGGTATAACAGATGACGTATGCAACAAAATGATTCTCTTTGGTGCAACCAACATTACAGACTTCAAGAAAAAATTGAAAGTGTATGTCGAAATGAAGTCAAAATCGGATGTACGACAACAACCGAGCAATGTAAGAACGCCTGTTTACTCGGGGAGAAAACCGAATAATAATGAAGAACCAAGAGAAACCGGAAGTAAACAAAAAAGATGTTACAACTGTGGACTGATAGGACATATTTCGAAAGATTGTGCTCATCGGGAGAAAGGATTGAAATGCTTTTCCTGTCAGAAGTATGGTCATAAGGCAACAGAATGTATAGAGCGAGTAACAAGAGAAGTAAAGAAGAGTTCAGTATTGTTGTCTGAAATGAGGTCAACCGGAGTTTATACAACTGTTCGTTTCGATAAGCATGTTGTTGAAGCACTAATTGACACAGGCAGTTCAGTGAGCTTGATAAAATCCAGCGAATATTTAAAAATCCAGCAATCACCATTGCAGAATGAGACAATTAAGCTAAATGGACTTGGTGGGAGTGAAGTGCAGACTTTAGGAAAATTCACGACCGCAATTGAAATCAATGGTTTAGAATGCGAGATTTCAATGCATGTAGTAACCGATACTATGATGCCTCCTCAAATGATTATAGGAAGAGACTTTATGAAGAATTACGAAATAAACATTAGTAGAAGAGAGGTCAAATCGATAGAAAAAATAAAAGAACCTCAAAATGATGAAGAGAATTTTGGTATACTTATGCATATTGAAGAATATGAAGTTGAAGAAGTAAACACAGAAAATAGAGTATACAAGGAAGAGATTAAGCAAGTGATCCAAGGATACAGTCCAGAGAAGACGCCTAAAAGTACAAGCATCAATATGAAGATAATTCTTACAGATGATGAACCAATTTACCAAAGAGCTCGAAGATTGGCTGCTACCGAATTGGAAGAAGTGAATAAAGTGATTGACGAATGGATAAACAATGGTGTTATCCAACCCAGTTCATCCGACTATGCTAGTCCCATAGTTCCAGTGAAGAAGAAGAACGGATCATTACGAGTATGTGTCTATTATAGACGTTTGAATCGAAAGACTATCAAAGATCGGTACCCGCTTCCAATAATTGACGATCAGCTAGATAAGTTAAGAAATGCTAAAGTATTTACTACTATGGATTTACGTAATGCATTCCATCATGTGCCAGTGGATAAAGATAGTGTGAAATATACGTCTTTTGTTACACCTAGAGGACAGTTTGCATTTCTGCGTATGTTGTTTGGTTTAAGTAATGCGCCTGCGGTATTCCAACGCTACATCAATAGAGTATTCGACGACTTGATAAGCCAAAATGTAGTATTAACCTACATGGATGATTTAATCATACCAGCGGAAAATGATGAAGACGCGCTAACTAGAATTAAGATTGTTTTTGAAAGAGCTGCAGAATACGGTTTGGAGTTTAATTGGAATAAGTGCCACTTCCTAGTGAACGAGATCGAGTATCTTGGATATCGAATAGCAGACAACACTATCAAACCATCAGCTTCTAAAATCAAGTCGATCAGGAAATTTCCGAAACCTACTTCGACGAAAGATGTTCACAGTTTTTTAGGACTTTCGGGAACATTTCGCAAATTCATCCCAGATTATAATAAAATTGCGCGACCATTGAGCGAACTTTTAAAGAAAGACAGAAAATTCAAGATTGAAGTGCATGAAGAAGCAGCATTTAATATATTGAAAGGTCTACTGTCAGAGGAACCAGTGCTGAAGATTTACAGCCCAGAGTTGTATACCGAACTTCACACAGACGCTAGCCAGTTTGGATATGGAGCCATACTGATGCAAGGAGATCCGGAAGATCAGAAGATGCACCCTGTACATTATATGAGTTACAAAACCAACGACACTGAAATGCGTTATCACAGTTACGAGTTAGAAGTTTTAGCAGTGATAAAAGCCCTTCCAAAATTTAGAGTTTATCTTATAGGGCTGGAATTCAAAATAGTGACAGATTGTGCGGCTTTTCAGATGACTATGTCGAAAAAAGAAGTTGCAGCGAAGATTTGGAAATGGGCATCCTACATGGAACAATTCCGCTACACAATTGAACATCGTTCGGGCTCTAGAATGAAGCATTGTGATGCATTAAGTAGATATCCCGTTATGGTAGCTGTAGAAAATGAATTCTTAGAAAGAATAAAACTTTGCCAATGTCAAGACGATCATCTTCGAGTTGTTAAAGAACTCCTAAATCAAAACTGTCACTACGATAATTACATTTTGCAGAATCGACTTATCTACAAGATGCATGAAGACAGCAAACTGTTAGCAGTACCAAGTGCAATGCAGTCAAAGATTATTAGAACAGCACGAAGAAAACGGGCACTTCGGTGTTAAGAAAACAGAAGATGTAATCACACGAGAGTTTTGGATTCCGAAACTTCGGTCAAATATTACGAAGCACATTCAAAATTGCATCCCGTGTATATTAGCTGAGAAAAAAGCAGGAAAACAAGAAAGTTTCCTGAATCCGATAAATAAAGAAGAGTTGCCATTGCAAACTTATCACATCGATCATTTAGGCCCACTAACTCCAACAAAGAAAGGGTACAACTACTTGTTTATTGTTGTAGATGGTTTTACGAAGTTTGGTTGGATTTATCCAACAAAAACCCTTACAACTGGAGAAGTAATTTCAAAGTTAAACCAACAAAAGCTAATTTTTGGAAATCCTAAAAGAGTTATTGCCGATAGGGGAACGGCATTTACGTCGAACGCTTTCAAAGACTACTGCAAGACAGAAGATATCGAACTATGTCATAGCACTACAGGAGTCGCACGTGGAAATGGACAAGTTGAACGTGTCAACAGAACAGTTATTCCAGTGTTGACAAAGATGTCAAGCGAAAAGGGTGAAGATTGGTATAAATTTGTTTCGAAATTGCAATTAACTCTGAACAGTACCTACCACAGATCGATAGACTCTACACCAGCAAAGCTATTCTTTGGAGTCAATATACGACAACCTGAAGATATTAGACTAGTAGAAGCAATTCAAGAATATATAAACGTATACAAAGAAAGAAGAGAACTGGAGAGACAAGACGCAAAAGCCCAAACTTTAAAAGTTCAACAAGAAAACTCCAAAAACTATGATCGTAGAAGGAAAAAACCAAAGAAATACAAAGAAGGTGACCTCGTTGCAATACGAAGAACACAATTTACCAACCTTGGTAAATTACGCCAGAAGTACCTAGGTCCATATAAAATCATAAAAGTTAAAAGAAATGACCGATACGATGTTGAGAAAGTTGGAACTTCCGAGGGGCCAAAACGAACTGCGACTGCAGCAGACTTTATGAAGAAGTGGAGTACTTCAGAAGACGATGTACCAGATGAAGACGATGATGAAGAAGAAAATTCCGAGCGCGGAATTCTGACAGAAATGACCGAGATGTAGGGATGAAAGGAGAAGAAGGGACAAGTGGTGTGTGGTGATACGCTTCCCAAAAGTAGGGCAGTTGGGGAAAAGGAGAAGGTGCGCGGACGGCCGTGAATGAGGGTGATTTTTCGGTGACGCGAGTTAACGACGGTGTGACGTATGTACGACGTATAGACGACGCGTGTGGAAGATTTGCTTAAAAGACGTAAAGACTAAAGACTATTGTACTAATTCTTATTATCTAACCTGTTAATCTTTTATTTCGTTTTATCATAACCCATAATTGTTAACATCAAATAAATAATAGTTAAAATTCAAATTGAGAACTACCTTTTATTTTAAAACACCTTTACCTTTTGAATTAATAACCTATATATATATATATGCATATAAACACATTAACAATCACGTGTGGATAACATAACACTTGCATACTATTACATACGAACAGAGTGCGCCGACTAGTTAAAGGAGCGCGTCGGCCGACGGGCCGGAATTCAATCAAATATTACACACGTTATTATCCATGTTTAAAAGAAAGTAAGGATATCATTATGTTCAGAAAACATAGGCCTACAACATTTATTTGAACATTTTTTTGGTCACGAACCTCGTTAAAAAGTTATCGCAATAAATTTTTATATTATTCATTTTTTAGTTGCAAAATTGAACTATTTTTTCCTCCCTCTTGCGGTGATATTCTTATAATGAAATATATGATAATTGCATCTGATTTGGTATAATATTCTACATATTTTAAGATAAAAATGGCATCGCTATCTCAATTAGTTCGTGAACTACGCTCTTTTTCCTAAAATGCGAGCTTAAGGGTAGTTTTTTGGTTATCCCCAAGGAAGCAAGCGTCCCACGCATGAGGACTTTTGGTATGTTATAAAGGACAACAAGTACTACCTATATACCAAAATCCAGCTATACACCTAAAATGTCCGGGTTAAAACTGCCTGGGCTGTAATTCCATAACCACTTGGATCGTGTTTGTCGCTAAAATATGCCTTACGAGTTGACATGTGTTGTTTAAGACTACTTCTGTGTGAACTTTTATACATACATATACAGGGGGAGACAGCATTGTATTGTTATATGATGTCAATAAGAAAAAAGTATTTATTGTAGGGAATAATAAACCCTCCAACACTTGATAAAAGATGAAAGGTTATAAATTCCAAAATGAATTTGTTATTGATAAAATCCACAAACACAAAATCATGGTAAAACCGTCCGAAAATATACACAACTAAATATCACTTACCTTTATCAAAAAAAATTCTCCGGCTATAATTTCTAAACTAGAAAACAAGTTTCATAAATGCATAAGACGAAATCAGGCGGGTCGCTAATTAATTAGGAAGCTATTTAAATTATATCTGTAAAACATTGTTAATGGACCAGACACAAATAAATGCACAAATAAATTTCTTTTTAAACATTTAAATGGATAATTTTTGTTTATGAACACACAAAAGAAATAAAAATTTAAAATTCATTGAAGAGAAACGAAAACAATCATTAACATCTTAAATTTAAGTCAATTAAACAAACGTGAAATAAAATCAATAAAGTTATTGGTGTCAAGTAGATTTAACAAAATAAGAATTAAGAGACATTCTAATTCTCTTTGGCCTTTTTAATTCTTATCTGGTCAATCCATCAATCTTAAATTACTATTTAAAAAAATTATTTTAAAATTATTTGGGGGCCACACAAAAAAAATT
Organism: Agrypnus murinus; assembly: GCA_929113105.1. Taxonomy (NCBI): domain Eukaryota; kingdom Metazoa; phylum Arthropoda; class Insecta; order Coleoptera; family Elateridae; genus Agrypnus; species Agrypnus murinus. The sequence continues at coordinate 95,057,684 of OV816027.1, forward strand.
AATCACCCTAACTTGAAGATTAACAGATTCCTGTTATAGTTGATAAAATTACCTGTTTATTTGTTGACAAGATGTGCACATTCCATATCATCCTTCAAATTGATTTTATTTGTGATTTATACGATAAGAAGATAATTAAAATTATTAAAGGTGCAACATGTATCTACCACGACGTGAGTACATAAATTAATTCGGGTATTTCAACAAGAAGATTCCATTACCTTCCTTTAATTCGTTCCATTCAAAATAAAATTCCAAAAATTTCTCAAAATAATAATAACAGTCTGAACACCAAATTTAAACACTGCACGTTTGTTTTATTTCACTTTTAGTTCACTTTGATTGTTCGTTATAATTATTATTAATTAAATATTAATTAATTAATATTAAAGAACTTAAGAAAAAAAAATTAAAAACAAGATGACATGTCATACCCTCACTTTGTTGACAGTTAAGTGACGTAAAATTCACCAATATAACCTAGAAATTTTATCAAAATAACGTACAAACTGACATGGCTTCTGCTCTGCATGGAAATTCAAGAGAAAGAAACCGTTTTTCGTGCTTTTACAATTGGAAAACAATTTCGAATCGCTAGTTATTTTCCTAGTTCGGAACTAGATTAATTTAGTAAGTTACTAGAAACAAAAGAACATCTTTCCCACCAAAAACCTTTCTAACCAAATTGTTGATAAAAAATTAAATTAATTGTTTAAATAAATCTTATAAAACGAAAGATGAGAATTTTTCCTTTATTTTGATCGAAATGCAAATTTCGAGTTAGGATTCATTGACAACCATCTTGAATTTTGTCACAAATATTACTTCACAAAAAATCAAATAAAAACATTTTAACATCTTGCTACATGCTTTTCTTATCATAAAATTAATCCTAAGATCCTATCAAACAACAATTACATACATTCTGACACCAAAATTGTAAGGCGGTTTGGGGCACCCCTGGGTTGTCTCGTTAAGCATCCCTAATCGGACGCCAAATTTGTAAGGAGCCCGCTTACGTAGTGGCGCTTGTGTGGTTTTCGGTGCTCGACGGTACTCTCAGGCGTCAGTTATTTTAACGTGGCATGCTCCGCGGATCCGGGTAACTGCTAGTGGAGAAAAGAAAATCCAGGGAACTGTTGGGGTTCACTAATAAATAAAACACACAATTACCAAACTTAATATTTATTATTACCAAAGCTCTAACCATTATCTACGGTTACCTATAATAGACACAGCATGCGGGGTGCAAAACGGCGTGCAATAACAAGCAAGCATGCGAATACGTAGTTGGGACACGGGGTTGTGAAACGGGGTGTCGGGTAATGGCGGACAAACTGGAGCAAGGAGAGCGGGAGGAGATCCCCAGGCTACGCATAGTGAGATCTCGGACAGGGTGTAAGAGATGAAGGGATGAGACCTCCCGGTTACGCACAGTGAAGTCTCGGAAAGGGTGAGGGGGACGAAAGGATGAGACCTACCGGCTACGCACAGTGAAGTCTCGGAGAGGGTGAGGGGGGGCGAAAGAATGAGACCTCCCGACTACGCAAAGTAAAGTATCGGAAAGGGCGTGGGGGATGAAAAGATGAGACCTCCCGGTTACGCACAGTGAAGTCTCGGAAAGGGCAAGGAATAATAGAAAAGACCGCCAGGCTACGCACAGCGAGGTCTCGGAAAGGGTACGGACAAGCGGGTGAAAGCAGGTATCGAAAAGTCGGCAAAGAGAACTTATTCTTGAATTCCCCGGGTCGATCCGGTCTGCTGGGCTGGCTGGCTGGGCTGACTGGTCCTGTTGGAAGTCCTGGACGCAGACTCATCAAATCGTTGGTCCGCACCTGTTTATATATGCGCTCTCGGAGCGTGGGGGAAATGGCAGGAGTAAAACGGCCTGGCATACGCCAAATATCGGTTAGGGAAGGGACGCGTGCTCTCGCTAGAGTCGGCCACTTATCCGAAAGGTTTTAGATTGCACAAAAGATACGGATTTTAATTATTACACCTAAAATTATTAATTAAAATTCTGTAACTTCGTTACAAAATTATAAATATAAACTAGATTTTAACATTCTAGCAGACCATGCTGAAACGTTACAGTTTTGGGACTTCAAAGGCTTAAACTTCTCGATAGAAAGTTTAACACTTTAACATTCTAGTGTCAAATGCACCCTAGAACTTGGTTAACAATATTGCAGTAAAATATTTTATTTAGAAATTCAAATAACATTGAAAAATATCCATTTACTATGGAAAATTATAAATCGTCAAAGAAATAGAACATTTTTTTGAAATTCAATAATAAAAACTGTAAGTAAAGTAATAAATACTTGTCTATACCTTCTTAATTAAGCCCTTAATAATTTTCAGATGAAAACATGAAATAAAATGGCCTAAAAATATCTAAATGTGAGAAAATCAACCAACGACAGAAAATCGTTCATCTTAAAATTGAGTTTGTAAAATTTAAGTGAAGAATCTGTTTAAAATTTATCCCTTATCATCTCATAGTGTTGTAGTGTGTATCCTCAACATATTTAAAGCAAAATTTTATTGTTTAAATAAAAAATTGTGAAATCCTTCTTTCGCCTGGAAGATAGGCAACACATCGTGCATACGTGTAAATCGGGATGCCTATATCATAACAATATATTACATTCAAATGGCGTTTCTCCACTATGAGTGGACATGTGTCGCTTAAGATTACTCTTTTGGAAAGATTTATAATCACATATAACACATTCAAATGACTTTTCTCCATAATGAGTTTACATGTGTTGTTTAAGACGACTCTCTTGTGAACATTTATGTCCTCATATATTACATGCAAATGGCTTTTCACCACTGTGAGTGGAGATATCATCACTATGAGTGGCCATGTATTTATACAGATTACTTTTTTGAGAACATTTATAATCAAATGGCTTATCTCCATTACGAGTAGACTGAGATGTTTTAACGCTTAGGCCGCAGTCTCACTGAGCCACCGTCAACCACCCACCGCCACCAACTAAATTTTAAACATGCATGAATCAATGGCGCTGGTCCCACTAAGCCACTGTTAGCCACCTACTACCACCATACGGTGACCACCAGTTTGAAATTTCCGACGTGTTCGAATTTTGGTGGATGGTGTTCAGCGGTGGTTGACAATGCGCACGCGCTAGTGGACTTGATGAAAATAAACACTAAAAATTTGAATTTCCTGTTTATAGGTTTTTCGTTTTCGGTAATTGGTAGTGAAAACTTTTCAAAACAAAATTTTTCTTCGTTTGTTTATAAGCTGGGACTGGGTCGCTGGGGCACTAATTATTTATTGATAAAATTCTCCCAACTGCGCCCTATGAAGAAAAATTTCCCGTACCCACATATTTCGTGATTTTTTATATTTGATTCCACGTGTACCATACCACATGGTTATAACTTCCTCGCTATCTGATTCATCTGATGTCATATTTTTGCAATAATTTGGTTTTTTCACGTCCTATATATAAGGCTCTACTTTAGTCCCCCAAAAGAGGGAGTAAAGTAGCACTTTTACTCCCTGAGGGAGTAAAAGTGTTTTCATGACAACAAGTAAACAACATAAAAAGTAATCGCGGTACATGTTAGGATTTATTATCCTAAAACTATGTGATTTTGGCGTCTGCAGAGTTCAGTTGTCAGAATGACATGTAACGAAATTTTCGGAAAATTTTTTCGAAATTTTGAATTTTTGCGATTAAGTCCTTTAGGACGTGCAAAAAATAGCGTATATACCACTGGACTAAAGTGCCTTTTAATCCCTCGTGTTTATTTTAAGTTATAAATAAACACATTCGGGATTAAAAGATGCACTTTAGTCCCTGGATATATAATATACTATTATTATTTCTTTAAATACAACGCGACAATAGTAAACAAACAATGCACATAACCTCATTTAATAGGAAATAATAATAAATAATAATAATATGCTTGCTAAGTTGGCAATATATCTATTTCAGAGATAAACATAAAACAAGCGCGAAATTTAAAATTTTACATGATACTGGTGGTCACTACTTGCTTCAGTGGGACCGCGCGGACTTATTTTAATTGGTGGTGGTGGGTGGTAGTGGCTGCAGTGAAACTGCGGCCTTATGCAACCCATTTAATGTTTAATATATGCATTTGTAACAAAGTTACTTTGTTTTTGGTTATTTATTTTGGGTATACGAGTGAATATGCTCATCATCTGTGCAATCTAAGATCGCTCGGATAAGCTGCCGATTCAAGCGAGAGCACGCATCCCTTCCCTAACCGATATTTTGCGTGCGCCGCCCCGTTTCGCTCCTACCATCCCCCCCACGCTTCCAGAGCACCTATATAAACATGTGCGTCGGCAGATTTATTCAGTCCGCGTCCAGGACCAACCAGCCAGCCCAGCAGATCGATCCACTGGAATATAAGAGTTAGCCCTTTTGCAGACATTCCGATTCCCTACCCATCCGCTCTCTTCTTTCATCCCTTACCCCGTTCCGCCGTTCCGAGACCTCGCTGTGCGTAGCCTGGGGGTCTCTTCCCACTCCCCTTATTCCAGTCCATCCGGCATTACCCGACACCCCGTTTCACGAACCCGTATCCGGACTTCATTCGCATGCTTGCTTATTATTGCACGCCGTATTGCATCCCGCTTGCTGTGGCGACTGTAGACTTTTAGGTTTAGATATTGAAGCTTGTTGTAAGGTTGGAACATTCGTAATAACAAATATTATTTGGTTTAATAATTGTGTGATTTATTTGTTAGCATTAACACCCTCTTATTTTGTGAGAGCTTTAGGGACAGGTAGTGATTCAGATAGGGCCGACCTCGGTGACCCCAACAGCTCCCTGGATTAGCTTTTCTCCACTAGCAGTTACCCGGATCCGTGGGGCATACCACGTTAAAATAACTGGCGCCTGAGAGTTACCGCCGATCACAGAGAACTTCAGCGCCCTTTGTAAGCAAGCTGGTGTACAGGGTAGCCCTACGAATTTAGCGCCCGAATAAGAACGTCCACCAAAGTCAACGCCTGGGCCAAGCAAACCCACTCCCCTACAAATTGCTAAAATCTTACTAAAAGAATAAATACAAATGAATTTTCTTTGTTGCATGATGAAATATCATGACATTATATTACATTCAAATTGCTTTTCTCCACTATGTGTGGACATGTGTTTATTAAGATTACTGTTTCGGGAACATTTATAATCACATATATTACATTCAAATGGCTTTTCACCAGTATGAACAAACATGTGTTCTTTGAGACGACTCTTTCGGGAACATTTATAATCACATATATTACATTCAAATGGCTTTTCTCCACTATGAGTGTATACATGTAGCTTAAAAACGGCCATTTTTGAACATTTATAACCACATATACTGCATTCAAATAGCTTTTCTCCACTATGAGTAGACATATGTTTTTTAAGATTACTTTTATATGAACTTTTAAAATCACATATATTACATTCAAATGGTTTTTTTCCACTATGAGCGGAGATGTGTTGTTTAAGAGAACCTTTTTGTGAACATTTATAACTACATATATTACATTCAAATGGCTTTTCTCCACTATGAGTTGACATGTGTTGTTTAAGAGAACCTTTTTGTGAACATTTATAACTACATATATTACATTCAAATCGTTTTTCTCCACTATGAGTTGACATGTGTTCTTTGAGATGACTCTTTCGGGAAAATTTATAATCACATATCTTACATTCAAATGGCTTTTTTCCACTATGAGTGGAGATGTGTTGTTTAAGAGAACCTTTTTGTGAACATTTATAATCACATATATTACATTCGAATGGCTTTTCTCCGCTATGAGTTGACATGTGTTGTTTAAGATAACGTTTTTGTAAACATTTATAATCACATATATTACATTCAAATGGCTTTTCTCCAGTATGAGTTGACATGTGTTCTTTAAGGCGACTCTTTCGTATACATTTATAGCTACATATATTACATTCAGATGGCTTTTCACCACTATGAATAGACATGTGTTGTTTAAGAGTACTTTTTCTTGAACATTTATATTCACATAAATTACATTCAAATGGCTTTTCACAACTATGAATACACATGTGTTTATTATGATTACTCTTTTGGGAAGGTTTATAATCACATACAATACATTCGAATGACTTTTCTCCACTATGAGTTGACATATTATCGCTATGAGTGGCCATGTGTTTATTTAGATTACTGTTTTGAGAACATTTATAATCAAATGGTTTATCACCATTATGAGTAGAAAGGTAGTAAGGAAGACTGGGTATTTGGGAACATTTATAGTTGTACGTATTCATTTGAGTGGCATTTCACCACTAAGGGTGATCATGTGCCTTTTGAAAAGACTTCTTATTAAACATGTAATTGCAAAGATTACGTTTACATTGTTTGCTACCTTTATGAATGAGCATTTGTTGCATGGTACATATATCTTTTCTAGGAAAGGTTTTGTTGATATGTGCTAGACATAAAAGTTGCTAACCATATTCATTTGCCAAGGTTGCTAAAATACTGATGTTATCAAATGGTTTCTATTCCTTCTCCATGTATATTTAACTCATCTCAATTTTGGCATTAAACGTTCTATGACCTTTGAACCTACATTTATGTTGGTTTGTTTTGATTGTTGTTATCTTCTTGACATTCATTAATCAGTATCAACTTACAAGTTAAAAATACATGTTTTCACCAATCATGTCTATGAGTATAGAAAAATGTTTTCATTTGCATACAGTTACGTAATTATGTAATGTAACTTGAATCTTTCTGGAATTGTGAAATTACGAAAATAGATATATGTCGTTATAGGTGAATAAAACGAACCATTTACCTGATAGCAAAATCATTCATTGTTCCAATACCAAAGCTTGTTGACGAGAATGGTATATATCTATGCCATTAGTGAGCATCTAAGTGGTATCGGTTACTTCAAGCACTAGAAAAACATCTCAAACACCATTTTTAGAAAGTTTTATTTTATATTTCTCAGATATCGTCACACTGAATTAATCTATTAATCTGGAAGCTGCAAAACAGCAGGAATTAGTGTTAATGGAACTCAACGCGGTGGTGGCAATATAAAATAGATAAATCCCCTAATAACACCCTGATATTTCCCCGATTTGAAATAAAATACCTAAGGCATATTTTAGCGACAAACACGGTCCAAGTGGTTATGGAATTGAACGTTTTCGCGATGAACCCATGACGTCATTGTTGTAAATTAAGAACGTGGTTCGAGAAACCGTTGGACGATGGTCGAGAGGAGCGTCCATCATGTTCATTCGTGGTTCGTAATTATTCGACTACATGATCATCATCGTGTATTTACGTACTTCGTTTATTTTGACCACTTGGACCGTCTTTCTCGCTAAAATTTGCCTCATTATTTATTACTTCAACAAATTTGTAGGTTATATTATTGTTTTCTTGTTTATTGTGTTTAAAAATTATTAATTATTTAATAAAAAAATCAATTAAAAATGGAAGAACGTAATGTAGAGGATGCAACGATTGTCGATTTCGTTGATAATTGCTACATCATCGAAAGTGCTGGTATGTATAATAAAAATAAACAGTGTTGCAGTGTTAAATTTAATAATTTTAACAATTTCTACAGATGGTTTAAGATATAAGTTACCAGAAGGATGTGGAGCATACACCGAAATAGAAAATAACAGGATTATTCAGGTGGATGAAGATCATTTTATAAGATTGAACATTCCTGCTGATGATGAAAATAGTGAGCTTGTTGAAAACGATGGGTTTGTTCAAATGATTGTGGATGAGGTGTGCTGGAAGTCACCACGCCAACAAACTACAAATGATATAAATGCCACAATTTCATTGTTAGAGTTAAAAAGTTCAGATAAGTTTGAAAAGTTATTTAACGACAAAAAGAGTGTTAAAATTAAAATTTGGCAAATGATTGCAAAGGAAATGTGCAATCTTGGCTTTAAAGTTGGCGAAGGTAAAGAAGGAGCTGAGCGATGTAGGCAGAAATATCATAATTTATTAAAATCCTACCTGCAGCTTACAAAGCACAGTAAAACAGGGACGGAAGGGAAACCCTTTCCAAAATATTTTGACTTAATGCATAAACTATTTGGAAATAAACATAATGTGAATCCAACATTTCTTGTAGATTCATTAACAGGTAAGTCATCTTAAAATGGTCATATATCTTTTAAATGCAGGTTTAATTTCAGGTGTAGATGATAAGATAGTTGATAACACCAATGCTGTGGAGGAGGCTAAGGAACAATCTCTTGAAGTTACCACCCCAATAAATACTAGTAGAGCTTCAACATTAGTGCCTTCTCGAATCGAAGGAAAGAAATTAAAGCCAAAATGCAATTCGGAGAAGATTCTTGAAGTGATTCAGAATCAACATCAACAGCAAATGGAAAGTAACCAAAAGCATTTTGAAACAATCGAAAAATTATTAATAGAACAAAACAAATATAAACAAGAATTTTTGTCAGTGTTTAAAACGATGGTTAATGTTAATTCTAAAAAAAGAAAAACTGCATCTGATTCAGAATAAATCTTATATTAAGCCAAATGTAAATATGTTATTTTTACATTGTATTAAATAAACTTATGTTCTATTTGCATTTAATAAATTCTTTATATTGTTGCGTTTAACACTTCCTTGGACATTGTCTAATCTTGCCGATCCAGGTTCACATGAAGGTTGGTTGTCAGAATCATCCAGATAAGCCTCGGGCCATTTAGTATCTTTTAGTAAGTATGTAAAGTTGTGTAACACACAACATGCAGTGGTTATTAAAACTACTTTTTTAATACTGTAAACATTGACATAATGGAGAATTCGCCAACGTCCTTTCAATCTACCAAACGTATTCTCTATCACAATTCGAGTACGACTATGTATAGAATTATGATGAATCTCAGCACCAGTCAAACGACCATTATCACTGAAATCAAACTCATGTTAAATATTCATAGTATATATTTACTATTATAGTCGTTCTTATTTACATATATGGTGTAATCAACCATTCTCTTAAGAAATAAGCTGAATCACCAAGCAAATGGTAATCTTCATAGAAAAATCTGTTTGGAGTATATCTTTCAATATTCTTAAATAAGCCACTGTTCTGAAATACCTAAAATTAAAAAGGTATAGTTTTATAAAACGCATATAGTAGTTGAACTTGGCTTACTCTGGAGTCATGGACAGACCCTGGGAAACCTACAAAGATATTTGTAAAAACATAATCGGCAGTACCATATTCCCTGCAAAACGATGGAATGTGACTGTTTCCTATTCAAGTAGCTTATTTGTTGCTTTTCAGGTACTTTACATGGAATATGACTTCCATCTACAGCTCCAATAACACCTGTAAACAGATGCAAAGAAATTATAACATATTAAATTTGTTAAGAATTCAACTTAAAAATGGATTTTCTTACCTGGGTAACCAGCAATAGTACGAAACCGTTCCTCAATATCTGCGCATTCATTCATAGTAGGCCATTTTATGTATTCAGAAGCAAGTTGAGCAATTGCCTCTACATAAACTTCTGTAATTCTTAAAACAGTGGATTCACTTAAATTAAACTTATCTGCAATAGATACTAAGGTTTCTCCCTTTCCCAAATACCACAATGTAACAAGTAAACATTTTTCTTGAGGAACTGGCATATGACCCCCATGATAAATTTTTGTTTCCAAAGTTTTGGAAATCCTTTTTAAAAGCTTTTCAAACACATTGCGTGACATTCTGAACATTCGATAAAAGTCAGTATTAAGATACTGCGGTAGACACTTTTCATAGTAATTATCTGGCCGAACATGTAAATCGCGAAGTGTACTTGTACACAACAGCATCTTCCTTGTTGTGTTGAAACTTTCTGTACAAACGTTCTTCATTATTGTGTGTATAACACTGTTGTCATCATCTAAAACTTCGTTAGCAGCTAATAATATTAAAAGCTCCTCCGAATCCATTATGTACGCCGCGACAGTTTAAACTATATTTAACAGAACCTCGCAATTATGAACCGTAGTCATGGAAAACTCCGTTTTCGCGAGCTTCAATTTTGATGACGTCACTCACGAACCGTGTTCCAACAACTAAATAACCTCATCCTTCGCTAAAATATGCCTCTACTATCAAACCAGTGGCGGATTTAACGCTTAAGGGGCCTGAAGCATTAAAGGCTGCAGTCTCACTGAGCCACCGTCAACCACCCACCGCCACCACTAAAATTTAAACATACATTAATCAATGGCGCTGGTCCCACTAAGCCACTGTTAGCCACCTACTACCATCAAACGGTGACCACCAGTTTGAAATTTCCTACGTGTTCGAATTTTGGGGGTTGGTGGTCAGCGGTGGTTGACAATGCGCACGCGCTAGTGGACATGATGAAAATAGACACTAAAATTTGAATTTCCTGTTTATATTTAGGTTTTTGTTTTTGATAATTGGCAGTGAAAACTTTTCAAACAAAGTTTCTTTTCGTTTGTTTATAAGCTGAGGCACTAATTATTATTTATTGATAAAATTCTCCCAACTACTTCCTATGAACAAAGATTTTCCGTACCCACACATTTCGTGATTTTTTATATTTTATTCCACATGCACCATAGCACATGGTTATAACTTTCTCGCTATCTGATTCATTTGACAATATCATACTTTTGCAATAATTAGGTTTATTATTTCTTTAAATACAACGAGACAATAGTAAACAAATAATGCACATAACCTCATTTAATAGAAAATAATAATAACAGTGCTTGCTATGTTGGCAATATGTTTACTTCAGAGATAAACATAAAACAAGCGCGAGATTTAAAATTTTACATGATATTGGTGGTCACTACTTGCTTCAGTGGGACCGCACGGGATTATTTTAATTGGTGGTGGTCGATGGTAGTGGGTGGTGGTGGGTGGTGGTGGGTGGTAGTGGCTGCAGTGAGACTGCGGCCTACACATTTTTGGAGCCTCATAGTATAAATAAATCAATTACTGCAATTTATATATATACCTTTCATTATTTTATCAAAAATTAATTAAGTACATATAATTAATAAAATACTAAATACAATTAATCACATACGTAAATATAACAATATTTTGAAATTAATATATGTATGTAATCGTATCATTACTGACTTATTCGTTAATTGACATTATACCTACTAATAAATATTATTAGTATGTTGTGTTACAAGTGCAGAAAAGTGCTAATTTCTCATGTGTAAAGAAGTTGCGGCATGAAATGAAGTCGAATTCCGCAATCACATGAGTGTGAAATTGGCGTTTTAGCACGTGTTATACATTAGGCGTTGTCATGGTGTGGTTAAGCAACAAATTAGTTTCTATGGCTTTTTGTTGGTAAGCATTGCAGAATCTTACAGGTTTCTTTTAGGAACCCGTAAAGTTTTACTGGACTGTAGTTGTAACTACAGCCATTAGAAAGCCTAAAGCCATTAGAAATATACCAGATCGTGTCTGAACGTGCACGTAGTACGTACATATTACGGCTGCGACCGAAGTGATTCGCCGAGATACTAGGGCGGCCGGGAGTCGCTCGCTATATGTACGCCCTTTACGTTTCAGGATATACGGAATTAGCAAGTTATATAAGCTATTATTGTTTTTATTGTAATTTAGCAATAATAATGAATAATATTAATATATACTAACAATTATATAATAATATTATAATTCAGTAACAATTTTATAATAACTTTATATGCTGGTAGTCGACACAGAGCTCAGAGATAGAAATGTCGCTCAAAAAGCGAAAGGTCCAGTGTTCGATTTCCAGCCGGGGTGATAACACAGGCCTGCATTTTAATACCTTATAAAATGTGAATTGAGTTTTCTAACTGATGTTGGGTGTTTGAGTGGTGCTGATTTCAAATCTGTTATCGGTTTTTCTCTAGTACGTAAGGTTCTTGAACAAAATAGTAAAACAATTGCAAAAATAGATATATTTATATGTATTTAGGGTCAAAAGGCAACAAAAAAATTACAAAAATTATAAAAAAAATAGAAAATAACATATATTATTTCTTTATCTTTCTGGAAAGCCTTTCCTGTTTGCTGGAAAAGTTTCTTTTCGTTGTTATTCTTCTATATTCAGTTTTTATACGATACCAAAGAAAAGTTGGATCAAGCAGATTTTTTCGCTTAGATGGATCTTAAACCCTCGAAAAGATCTTTTGGAAGTGTTAAATATATAACATTTTAGTCATTTAGCTCATCTTGAGAAAATAGCTGCGGTTTACAGTTTCTTGAAAATAATGGTTTAAAAATGCCAATTTCTGCATCTATTGAAGATTCGGTATCAACACTAGACTGCAATGCTTTACGTGGAACTGGTACAGGTATATCAGCATCATGTGGAACTGGTCTCATTGCAGACTTAATATTGAGATAGTTAATATATTTAAGTTATTATATTTAGTTCTTGTGTTATTACCCTTAATATCACCAAGCAAAAATACCAGTCATCGGTGGGTGTGATTTCTTTACCTATACAAAACTTTATCACTCTAAATGCTTGACTTTTCGCACGAAGCAGCTCTATTGCGTCGACCGTACAACCTTTTCTACCCGCCTGTACAAGATATGAACTGTTTCATGTTTCACTCTTCGCGACAAAGTGAGTTCCCATGCTAATAATTCTTATTTGTCGCGTGTCCACTGCGGTCTTGGACAGGATTATTTGCAATGGTACACTCCTAGTAGGCACTGATATAGGAATAGCACCCTGCTTAATTCTTATATGACATTTTTCAGGAAATTCACCTAATCCTTCAAAAACATCATTTTCCCTGATAAACTGAGCCTTATTAAGTGAACTACTATTCTCTATGCTACGTAATAGTTTAATACAGTTTAATTCTATACATGCAGGCAAACCTAAAATAGGTACCTCATGTGTTACTACATAAAATTCAGTGCTTATGTTTTCCTGAGAGATATTGGCTTTTAATATACCAACAGGTATAATCGTAGATCCTCCAAATGCATTTAATCTTGTACTGGTTGTTCTAATATCACTTAACCAATTAAATTTTTTAACAATATTTAAAGGCAATGTATTAACTTGTGCACCACTGTCTAACTTAAATCTGTCATTTTGACCATTAACTGTTAAATCTTTATACCAACTATTTACATATTAATAGTATATTCCAAAACTTAACCGAAAGTAACCGCATTTTTGGTTCTAGTTAGTCTTTGGTAACAAATGGTTGCTGAAAAACTTACATAGTTTTGAAACAGCTTAACCTTGTAGTGTGGTGTCAAATTTGAACGCTGCACCTTTACTTTTATAAACAACCAATACTTTTTCAACAACACTTCCAAGATATTTGTGTAAATGAAAATGTGGTCAAACGCGTTTTATCCATCTTCAAAACATTAACATTTCTACATTCGTACAATAATTTTAAATATAATAATAATATAGTATTATCATTTACACGCTCGACTGCGAGTGTATTACACTTTAAAAGACGTTAACAGAAATTTTAAATCATCCAAAAGTCTTAAAAAGATAATTGTATTGAAACATAATTAACAATAAAGTTTTCGTTTTGCAAATGAATATTCAATTATGTACATTAATTTAAGTTCAGTTAATAACAAACTAATTGTTCAAAGGCGTCAATTAATTTTGTTGATTCAAACAATTCTATTTCGTATTTTATTGAATACGTTACTGGATATTATCTGCAGACGATGTCGACCGATCAACTCCGGTGCACTACTTCGTTTATGGGCGTGATATTCGAAGGTGGATTAATGAAATCAATAGTGCCGCACGCAAGTAAACCTACTGACTGTTATATATACTGTGCCTAGGGACTGAAGATGATCTTGATGAGTTACTCTAAAAATTACAAAGTCATCCAGTAGAAGTAAATGCCAGTATTAGCCAATCATATAAATATGTACAAGAAGGTGAACAGCGGGAAAGAACAATTGGTGAAGAAGAAACAACAGAAATGTGTATAACTTGGTGGAAGAAACAAATGTAATAATATATGTAGAAAATGTAAGAACTTAGAATTGAATAACGTTACTACAAAATGCCTTGTAACGAACAGGAAAATGACAAAAACCTACAAGAAACAGATCAACAAATTATTTGCCTTAATTGCGAAAATCAGAATACCACATGTGTTTTCAATGGAATAGGTATGTCGAGATGTTCTTGCAAATGTCTCCCTCCTAATGACTAATCACTAAAACAATGGATTTGTACTTTTCATGATTTCCAAAGTATCGTTTGTAGTGTTCAATTTGCCAGTTTTCGGAAATATCTATTTGAAAAGGGGCAGCTTTGGCAAATTCGAGAATTGATACAAAGTTGATACACTTTGAAATTTTGAAAACATATTTTTGCTGTGGGGAGTTTATGGAGACGCATTTGCCGTTAAACGCAATTGGGGACCTCAAGTGACTCAAGTTCGTGAGTGAAGTCTACCAGAGAACTTCACTCACAAACTTTAGTCACATAAAAGTCTTTAATTGCAAGATAACTAACTTAATAAAATAAGCAGATATTATAAAAAGTATGTACAGCCTCTTCCACATGATAAAATCAAGAGACTAATCTCAAGAAAGAAATTGTACACGCTACACCAGATTACAAAACACCGCATGATCTCACAGCCGAATACACATTTTATTCAGAATTATTTATTTGCCTCAAAATTTGTATATCGACCAAGTTTCAAAAAATCGAAATTTCATTATCTCTAAAATTCTAAAGTTCAGTATGTTAGTTTCAATCATTTAAAGATTAAATATCAAGAACTGAGACATTCAAAGTTTAATTTCCAAGTTTCTAATGTAATCTAAATCGTTAATCTAAATTTTCAAAGTGTCAATTTCCAAGTTTTCATTTTAAACAATAATGGAATGTTTGGAAGTTTCCAATATAATGACGCCCAGAACATATCAATGTAAACTACGGATATGAGTTGAAATCTAAAACGTGACATCTGTGGCTTGAATTTTAAATTTCTGAAATTTCGAATTTTAGAACCTTAATTTTAGAACCTTTATAACCAATATATGCCATTACGTTCTATTTCCTTGTTTTATGATTATATACTAAACTTTTGTATTCATGGGATACCATTATGACTTTTCATGTAAGTTTATTTGTTGAACCTCAATAACCACATCTGTGTAATAATCATCCTTACGTAAACGTTTTATGTTGTCATATTCGTCATGTAGTTAAGAAGAATTCGTTGAAAGCCAAACGCGATTGTGGTTCGGTCATCTTTTAGCTTAGCATCTCTTCGGCAAAATCCATCAGGTGATATTATCATTATTTTTGGTGCCAATCCGATGAAAATTTTGTATTAGCAAGTTAATTCTTAGGAGAATACACTGTACTAGTAAATTTTTTATCCAACCCAATACGTATAGGGCGTTTCGCGTTTTTGATATCCTAACTTCCTTTATTTATGAGACCTTGGTATCCAGTAAATTCTTTCCTGAATGATTTTTGGTGTAGGTAAAATTGAAATAGAAGATTTAAAATTAAATCGTTTCCTTGTAGGGCCCCTTACAATTTAAAGCAAGTAAAGAATTAAATCGATAAATAAAATAAAAAAATAAAGTAAATTAGAATTTCAAAACAGGCAAAATATCCTGTACGTTGAGTTTCATTAAAAGAATTGCCTAGTACAGTGTACTTTCCTAAGGGTTAACTTGCCAATTCGAAACTTTCATCTGACTGGAACCAAGAATAACGATAATATCGCCTGATGGATTTTGCCAAAGAGATGCTAAGGTAAGTGGTGATGATACTTCATGACGAATATGAGACCACAAAAAGTTTCGTCCGGAAGTTTCTTGATCAAATTTACTGTTGCTAATTGCTTCCATGTAGGCATGTTGTATTTCTTCGATAACACAAAAAGAACGAGAAAACGTTCGAACATTTTTGGTATGGAATTGAATAAATTTTATTTTACCTAACCTCCTTCATCTCGATAAACCTAATAGTGTCCGAGAAAAACGATAAAAACAGTTAGGGGGCGTGGTTTACCCTCATTAGCTCTTCGAGCTCACCACCTACAGGCTTTGACTTTTAGGGGGTTATTTAACAACCCACAAGGAAGGCATATGCAAAAATCCACGGATTTTCCAACTTTCCGCTAATCATGAAAATTTGTTCTAAGTTGACTGGACTAACAGTGACAGTTGTTATTAATTTGGTATAATCGTCTGGTGTTATAATACACGTGACTTCAAAATTCCAAAGCCACCTTTGATGGAGTTAATTTTTGCTCATACTATAATAAACGCAAGTGGAAATTGTGTTGTGAGTTTAAGGTCGTACTATTATTGTTTAGTCTGCAAGGAAAAATTACAGTTATACTATACTACAAGGATATTGCTACTTTCTTTCTATAAATATCTATGGGACAGCCGAGCGACTGAACAATATCTATATACCCAAAGATTACTCAAAAATAGATGATTTAGTCTAAGGAAAAAACAATGTTAAGTCTGAACTATTGGTGGACCCTCAAAATGTTCATCATCTCCTCTTCGCATTAAACTTGACTTGATGAAGAATTTTGTGGAAGCAATGGCCAAATATGGAGAAGGATTCACATATTTAAAAGATAAATTTCCAAAAATTAGTGATTAGTGCTAAAATAAAAGGCATTTTTGTTGGCCCTCAAATCTGACATTCTGCTTTGCTGGATGAAACCTTCACCTTCGTTGTAAGTTACACATGTAAAGTCGTGGAGTGAAACCCGTTATGCCAGAGCAAAATTTGATTTTGTTTTTTGAAGTGGTCCAGAAGACAATTTCGTAACGACCTTTAACGACGATTAATAAAGACCTACTATGCTTCTTCGACTGTTTGAATTTATCTTCGATCGTAGTATGCTGGTGGTTTATAACAAATGGGATTTTTAATTACACAGAAATCTCTTTTAAGGGGTTGTTGAGTGAAATTTCAAATAATTATGATTTAAATTATTTAACCAAAATCTGGTTTTGGGGGTTTCAAGTGGCCCAGAACAAACTTCCATAACGACTTTTTCGATTAAACAAGGCCTAATATGTTTCTTCAATTTTTTGCATCAATCTTCCATTGTAGTAGGCTAGTAGGTTTATAATAAATGGAGTTTTCAATTGCCCGAAAATTTATTTTAAGAGGTTTTATACCTAATAATAATTTGGAATTGATTCGATTATAAATAACAAGCATACAGGGGTGTGAAGCTCTGACGTGAAACAGACTGTATATAAAAAATACACAAGCAAGAATTTACATTTTTTACACCATTGCTTGTTATAGAGTTCTAATAAATATCTTTATGAATGTTAGTTTTGTGATCTCTCCAATGTTTCTTTTTCTGTTCTTTACTTTATAAAGAATTGAAAAATCTAAATACAAGAACCTATGCTAAAGTTTCAATATGCCACTGCTGTAAATATTATTACATTATTACATTATGCGCTTACGATCAGCTGTGACTAAAGCAGTACAATTTAGAAAAACGCAAAATTATGATTTAAAGAAAAACGCAAAATTTAAAACGTGATTTATTAAACTCTCCTTTTCATGTTTTTGGTGAACACGAAAGCTGCGACAGATATTTTTGTAAGGGTCCCAAAGAAAATGAAAAAAAGGTTCTAGAAGATTTTCGGCAAAGTGGTGTACTGTCTCAGATATTGCCTTTTGTAACCTATTTGGCAAACCATTCTAATGGTCTGATGCATCAAAAAACGAATAATTTAGTAGAGCACTTTAACTGCTGTAATTAATTGAATAAAAGGTTGGTGGAAAGAGAACAAATCTGTTTCATCGAGCATTAAACAGTACGAGAGTTGCACTAGCCGCTATTGATTATAATGCTGACGGACACGTACAATCACAAGGCAACAAAAGATCGCATTAGCTAAAGACTAAAGACAGCAAAGGAATAGATATAGATACCATTGCAATGCACAATCTACCATTTAGGATACAGATTATGGTCCTAGTTGCACTAAACCAGATATGCCACCAGAAGTAGTTGCTAGAAAAAAAGAAGAATTTCTACAAAATTTAATTGTTACACAAGAGGACCAGTTGTCCATAATGGAGGAAACTGTTGACGAGTCTCAATCAGTAAAATGGAAAGAATTGTGAAGGAAAAGGATAGGTGCTTCCATGTTTGGTAGAATTTGTGGAAGGAAACCATACACTAGCTGTGAAAAAATTGTAAGTACAATGCTATATAAAACGTTAGAACTTCGTACACCTTCGATTATGTGAGGAAAACCAATGAACAAAACGCAATTGTAGCGCTAGAAAAAGAATTAGACAAAAATGTACAACGTAATGGCTTGTTTACTGACATAAACAAACCATTCTTGTGTGCAACACCAATTAATACCATGCTACAAAAAAAAATAAGGAAGGAGAAGTGAGCATGAACAAAAACCATGCATATTGCTATCAAATGCAGGACCAAATGTTAATAACAAAACGATCAAAATATATTTTTGTTATATGGACAACAAAAGGATTAAAAATCGATACTATTGTTTATGACGAAACATTTTGCAAAAATATTGTTGAAAAGTTAGAAACTTTTTATTATAATTGCTTGTTACCAGAACTTGTCGATCCTAGAAGACGAAGAGAGTTAGCAATTTGTAATCCTGATTTCATTTTAAAAGCACAAAGGGAAAGAAACAGTAAAATGAAGCTACAAAATCAAAACACAATTGCAATCCTATTAAATTATGTAACTAATTATTAAATTTTATTATTAAAATATGTAATCTTTGGCACAAGCACATTCACTAAAACATAAAAAAATGCAATAGCGTTATTTCCTATTTCATTGTTTTGAGGAAATCTTTTATTAGTCTAGAGTTTAAATAGTAGTAAAGACATCGATATTTTATTTAGATATTTTTGTAAAATAATCATCTGATTATTAGTATTTTTATACATTACGTACATATATACCCATTACCATGAATTATACACAGTTTTTAAAGCTGTTTTGGATGTAAATCCAAAACAGCTTTAAAAACTGTACACTTGCATCCTGACCTGCTTTTAAATATTTTTACAACCCTACCGCCTGAGACCCCCCATTGAGAGGGTGTCAGCAGTAATTCAATAGAAAGGAGATTCCATTATAGTAGTCCAGTTATTTAAAGTTTTCTGAGACGTTTAATGGTCTGTGCTAAAAATTTTTACTTGAGCTCGCTCTTAATTGAAGTCCACTTTTTGACTTTAAAAATCTCGGGATGAGTCTTGATCAATTAATATTTTTAAATTTTTAA
The DNA here is from genome assembly GCA_929113105.1 of Agrypnus murinus. Classification (NCBI taxonomy): domain Eukaryota; kingdom Metazoa; phylum Arthropoda; class Insecta; order Coleoptera; family Elateridae; genus Agrypnus; species Agrypnus murinus. The sequence goes on from OV816027.1 coordinate 95,077,025, forward strand.
ATTCCTGTACAAAAGACGAACGTCTCTTTTGTAAGCGTAACATTCAAAAGGGTTAGGGAATGTTGAATAACTGTTACAAGCCATAAATATAATTTTCCAAAATCCTTATTGTTCGCTACTTTAAGGGTACGTGTCGCTATACAGTTGTAAGCCATAAAATACAGGATCTTTATTGCAAATGCAATAAATGTTAAAACATCTTGCAAATTCTTCGCTTATTACTATTTAAAAAAACTCATCTGTTTTTTAAAGCTACGATTTGCGTTTCGATTTTCATTTTATTAGAAACAAATATGAGTTTTTTCAATTCTAATTATTGGAATAATTTAATTGTGTTCAACGCATCTGATATAAATCGCATATGATCAAATATTGATTTGATTGATTAGACATTTTGATGAAATAAATAAAGATTAATAAAAAGTTGTTTATTTTTATATTACCTTTTATAATGACAGCATAGCTGTCGAAACAATATTGTCAGGTTATGATTTAATAAATACCGTAAAACTTTTTGTTAATCTTTATTTTTTCATGATTATGGAGTTCTACAAAGTAAGGCTGGAAACAATAAACAAAATCCGAATTTTGAGTCCGTAATATTAAATATCATGAGATGTTTAATTGTTCCAGCACATAAAAATTACTTTATAATAGTTTTCCTTTGAATTGCCACGTAAAAACGCGAAGTTGCCATATATGGTCTAATAAAATGTGATGGAATGTGTAATTGCTCCAGCAGCGCAACCAAAAATCAACTGTGATCTAGGAATTACTATCGACTATAAAATACTTGTAGATACACATTTTGATTTAAGTGCTACACAAAAACTGGTGCAAACGCGCTTATGAAGTCGCCATATAAGGTCGAACCAGGCGACTGACACAAAGGTACGGTAGACTATTTAATTGAAAACTAAATCAATTGTGATCTACCCTAACCACTCTAAAATACTCAAACATAACATGTAATATTTACATTTACATAACACTGCCACGCGAAAATTGCAGCAAGAAGAAATGGTAGACCTAATGACATAATCTCAAACAAAAATTGTGTATGATCAAAACTGCTTATTTTCACACTTAGAGCATGGGCTCTGTTGAACGAAAATTTAAAACAAACGACAACGGTAGGTCTAACAATGATTTAATCAGTAAATGACATAATTAAACGATTAAGGACTGTGTCAGAAAGCCTGTATCAGCCTCAGATGCTTTTAATATATACTATATTAAAAGCATCTGAGGCTGTTCATTACTTTTCAGTTCACTTCTAGAATCTGTGCAAAACCTTCTATATGTGCACATATTTTATTAGATTATTTGTTTGATTAAGTAGTGTACAGAATATTGTTCGGAAATTAAAGCTTTTTGGATAAATGCCCTTATTTAATCTTCATAGGCACTAGGCAGTATTTAATTTATTTTGCAAACACAACAATTCCACGATTTCATAAATTCCTGAAGTGAAGTTACAGTTCGACCTGAACCAAGCCCAGTAACGCTCTATAGGAGAATGTTCCGAGTATTTGAAGGATCGTTGTTTTTTCAATAAAATCTATACGTATACTATACTATACTATCTATACGAGTTTTATACAATTCTAATACAGATTTTGCATAATGAACCTTCACAAACACAAAACAGCAGTCGCTTCGAAACTAGAACCTCTTTTCTGAATTTCTCGATACCAATATATTTCTCAGCATCAGCATATTCTCCTTATTTCTCCTCTACACTAAATACTGAAGGCCAGATAGAGTTGAAAAAGTATACTTTACATAAGACTCGTCGTTCAAAACCCAACAACTTCCAGTACTGAAAATCAAACATTGATGCAAATCTCGTGATCTGTAATAGCCTGATGGTAGTATTCAATTGCTTTACAGTTCTTTTCAGCTTTTTCTGTTTTGTGTATGTCTTAATGCTATTTCTACGTTTAATTATCTGAATGATTGATTAGCTTATCTCGTTTAGTTGCAAGATCTTGAATGGGTAAGGGCCTTTTTTTAGATATGCATTTAAAAGACCATGTTTCTTCAGTAGTTTATCCGTCAGGCCTTTTACAATTCCGGTTCTTGGTTTTTTCTTAAGAGCTACTCTCCAGAAATGCTTGTATAGCCCATTTAATTGTCTAAGGATTACTGTTATCCTCCCTAGTAATTTAAAAATAGCTATGATTTTTCACTAGATTTCTTTATAAACTCACAGTCTCTATACTTTACCTTTTATGTCCTTTTTACATTTGATTTAGGAATCAAGACGACATTCATTTTATAATAAGTACATCAGCAAAAAAAAACGTCTACTCCTAGATCAGTATATTATGACTCGATATCATGATGTTTTTGATTTGCTAAATACCTGTCCTGCATGTTCGGCTCACCAAGCCTAAATATGCCAGGGCGGGGTAGCTAAATTCTGGGATACCCTAAAAAGGACCAGTTTCCAAGTCCCAGCCACACTGAGATTGAACTCGTCCGCATGATGGGCTAGGACTAATAAACTTCCTTAAAGACGGACCCTCAACGAGTGAGTACGTAAATAGCTCTGGAAACCAGCTCCCGCCAGTGAGTATTAGTAGCTCTTACAAAAGTAACTGACGCGCTAATTGAGCATATTTCAAGTCGTTGTTCCCTAAGGAGTGTCGTGGTCATAAGCTAATGCAGGTAAGCCAAGTTAAATAAATCTTGGATAATCTATCATCGTGCAACTGGATTTATTATATGTTATCATTATCATAGAACCGTTCCTCATACTTACGAGCAAAGTTTTTTATTTCGTATATTGCCTTCTCCATTTTAGGTTTCTATGGAAGCCGACGTTGCGTATGTAACAAGGTACATACGCTGCTTTTCGGTATTTTATTTTGAAATCGTTGTATGTAGCCAATATAGACTTTTGTTTAGTATATCCCCTTAGTTGGATACCATAAGTCCATATCAGTTTTAAAATGTGTTTGTACAGCATGAGTTTATTATGCCTTAAGGGACTGAAATTTCTTCTTATCAACCAATCATTTTACTGTTTTTGATCTCAAGCTCCTCTGTTAACGTGTAATTCCAGCGTAATTTAGCATCCATGGCCATTCCTAAATATTTTGCAGTATTTGGGTATAGTATAATATTATTAGTAATCGCCACCAGTGAATGTTGGATTCTTCTGTTGATAATATTGCCTTGTATTTACTTAGCTTCATTTAGTTTTATTAGCCATTGTGACCTGATCAGCTGGCCATATTGTTTTGGTAAGATTGCAGTCAGTGTGTGTAACAAGCCTTGATGTTATAACTTATCGAATGCTTGTGCTACATCCTAAAATATTGTAGAGTAAATTTTCTTTCTTCCAATTTTTTTTATTGCACGGATGATTTTGTGCACCTAATCTATTATTGCGTGATTATTGTCAAGCCAAATTGATGAATTGGCATTAAATATTTTTCTTCAATTATTGGTTTAAAGTGTTTGAGTACTAACTTCTCAAAATACTTGAACAATACCCGGAATAAGGAAATTGGCCGATAGAAAGTCACTTCACTTGGGGATTTGTCAGGTTTTGTAATCATTATCAAATCTGCTGCTTCATATAGCCCTGATACATACCTCAACCGTAAAACAGTATTCATCAGATGTGTTATCTTCATAATAGCTTTTTTTGGAAGTTGTTTTAAAACAACGTCAGTGATCAGATCCAATCCCGGGGCTTTCCTGGGATTAATGACTTTTTTATTTCTGTAGACACTGCTATCATAATAATGCATGGAAGAAACCGCTTGCAAAGCTTTCTGGCATACTCCTTAGAGAATTAATAATTCCATAAGCTGGATATTTATGTCGTATACATAACCACTGCATCTGTACACTTTATTATGATGAATTAAATATATGTTGACGGGAGTCAAAAGGTAGTGAAGAGTAAAATATGAACAATCAACATGAATTACTGCTTGTAAGTTGACACAAAGAATTCCTTGTAAAGGCGTCAACTACACAACTATAGAGATTATACTAGGATAGTTTTGTTTTCTAGTTTCAGTAAAGGTGTAAAGAGATTCTGCGTTGAGAAATTTAAAAGTATGCAAGTAATCTATTTAAGAAAACTCGGTTGTGTGTTAATTCTTTCCTGAGACTCGCTGCATAATGAAAAATATTTTCAAACTATGAACATTTTGTAACTAAAACACCTTTTCTACATTATTTTCTACATACGCCTTTTGTGCATTAATATTATTGTAATTCTTAGGTAACACCAAATCAAAAAACCTTTCCTTAAATTTTATTTATTTTACTGATTACGTTTCGCATATTAGTCCTTATGCTTTATCAAATCTACAACTTTATTAACTACGTAAATATCACAATTTTAATTTCCATTATTTGTACAAACCTCGTTAGTTATTCTTATTATTACTAACTAAATACATCTTCTGACTAGATATTACACTAAATTATTAACATTTTTATTTATCACATTTACACAAAAAATAAAAGAATGCTAGACACGCCTCCGGCGATATAATGTTTGTTTTAATATATAATCTATTATACCGGGTAATTTGAATTTTACCCTGAAAAATCTTTTCTAATTTTCTACAATTAATGGTCTTAATTCTAATATATAATTAATTAAATCTTGATAAGTAAATTAATCTGGTCTTAATTACTAAGTACAATAGGGAAGACGCATATGTCGTCAATTGAGGAGATTCTTGCATTTTCATAAACGTCATTACTAAATTAGTTAGAATATCAGTTATAAATGCATTAAACAATTACCAATTTTAAGTAATTAATTTTTGAAAACCTTGAAAATTTAAATAAATTTAAAATGCAATACTGGTGTCCTCTAATGGATGAAACTTAGTTACCTCTTACAGTTCCAAAGACGACCCACTGTTGGTGCTAATGAAACAGTTAAGAGTCCTGTATTACCCGTCAGTTTGAAAATTTTTTTATTTTCAAGTTCAAATATCGTCTACTTATTAACGAGTAATTAATATAATAATGTACGTTATGCTGTTGTGTAATTAACTGCCATAATTAAAGTGGTGTTAAATATTTCTGGTAATATTAATTAAAAATTTAGTTTATTGGTTTTCATCAGCGCCATCTAACGTTGAGTAGATCGTCAATATTGCTTCTTCACATTCACAGCGGTACCTACTTTTTTACATCAAATAGATTTGAGGGAAGTTGCTCAAGGCCAAATTCGGTCTTAAATGAGGAGAATTTTTAAATTTAATTTTTTCAAATAAATTGAAGGTTTTTAGAAATTCCGCTTATCTGGAAATATTTTTCTAACCAAAATGAACGAATACAAAAATTAAAAAAAATACGTGCGTCTTCCCTACTTGATCCTAAATATAAATACATGATTAAATTATATTATGATAAATTTTAGTTAAAGAGCATATCCGTTTTAAAATTAACAAAATTAGGAGTATTCTTGATATAAACCATTTCTAAGAATTTTCTAGCGTTTGTGTTATTTTCATGTTCCAAAATTCTGGTATTATTGAAATCAAAATGGTGACCAGTTTCCAAAAATGCATAGATAAGCCTGTTTTATTATTAACCTTATTGATGGATAGTTTGTGTTCATTAATTCTAGTTTGTGTCTTTTTGTTTCTTCGATATATTTTTATCACATACCAAACAAGGTATTTCATAAATTAAATTGGATTTTTTGAGATTGGTATTTTATCCTTTATATTAGAATAAAACAATCTTTTAATGGTGTTATCAGGGTTATGTGCAATTCTAATGTTATATTTTTTTAAAATATGACCTAATCTTTCAGATAGTTCAGGTACATAAGGTATGGAAATATTGAGATACTATATAAGTTGTTAGTGATATTAGCTATATGTCTTTCGATTAAACCCATAGGGTAATTATTATTGATTAATACTGTTTTATTTTTCTTAATGTTATCTTTTCTAAACGTAGGGCTTGATACTGTTAAAGCTCTATTGCATAAAGTGTATACTACACTATTGTTATGGTTAAAACGATGTAATGAATTAAAATTTAAATATTTATCAGATTTACTAGGTTTTTGTACCAATTAGTAACGATTTTTTCTCTAATAATCGTCGTATCTAATTTTTTTGTATCTAATTTTGTAATCTAATTTTGTGCATTATCTGACCATTTGATATCCGGTGCTTTGAATACGTAGTAAAACAGCAAAATCACAAAGTAGACAAAGAATAAACGGATGTTAACTATGGCAACCTTGCGATGGTTCAGGATAATGCATTCAAATATATAAAGTTGTATATTTTGGCTCAGGCTAGTACCAAGAGTATAACTGGTTCAGCATGGTGCTGTTTATGTGTGGATATACACATTTTTAGAAATTTCTCTATTTATAGGAATATCAGAGTATACTTTGCAGAATCGGTCCTCCCATCCTATATATATACCCGAATATACAGTTTATTTTTTTCTATCTATCTTATAAATAGGTGGTTCAGGATAGTATGGATTGTCTACTGGTTCAGGATTGATAGAATGATCTATATATATATATATATATATATATATATATATATATATATATATATATATATATATATATATATTTTTAGTTGAAATTAATTTTTGTTAAGTTGAATAATGATTTTACATTAAATAATATTTAGAATGCAAATTCATATAGAAAAAGTCATCGACTCTGCTGGGACTCGAACCCAGGACCCTCCACTGTCTAGGTGGTATCTCTACCAACTGAGCTACAGAGTACGACTACCAGCATAGCGAGAAATTTTCCATATGAATTCATATGGAAAATTTCTCGCTATGCTGGTAGTCGTACTCTGTAGCTCAGTTGGTAGAGATACCACCTAGACAGTGTAGGGTCCTGGGTTCGAGTCCCAGCAGAGTCGATGACTTTTTCTATATGAATTTGCATTCTAAATATTATTTAATGTAAAATCATTATATATATATATATATATATATATATATATATATATATATATATATATATATATATATATATATATATATATATATATATATAGATCATTCTATCAATCCTGAACCAGTAGACAATCCATACATATATATATATATATATATATATATATATATATATATATATATATATATATATATATATATATATATATATATATATATATATATATATATATATATATATATATACATACATACATAAGATGCTTTGGATTCACCTAAAGAAAATTAAATAAATAAAAAGCGTACATAAAGGTATAATCGATGTTTATGAATGGTAAGTTTTTTTTTATGTGAACCAAAGGAGGGGTTTATGCAATGGTCAATTTTGAGCTAAAGAGCAAATAATATGAGAAAGTGTATTCGATTATAAACTTTGGAGATTTATTGTTCATTTGAACAACAATTCAACCAAGTCTGTGGTTCTTGAATATCATTAAATAAAACATAAATAATGTCTTAACGTAATGCTAAGATAAGAAAACTTAATACAAAATTGAAATACGATGAATCAAGTTGGAATAGCATATCTTTATTAAAGTACAAGAGTTTATAATATCAAATACAAATTAGGATGGTAAGAGAAAGGAGAAAATTTTGTACATTAGTTAAGGTATCAATGGATCATATAAAAATCAAGACTGCACTTTCAATAATAATGCAAAATTGAAATTTTAAATAGAGAAATTAGTTGTTCATAACTATAGAAATATGCATTATTGTTGAAAGGGTAGTAAGAATGATCAAAGATGTGATATCTCTGATAAAAATAAAATAAAAATTAAAATAAATGAAATATAGGTTTGTCAGAGAGATATGAATAATAAGCTTTTGTTTGTGAAAAAAGATGGTTGTTTTTGTAAAAGGCTCTTAAAGAAGAAGTTAAAAAGTTAATAAATATAGAGTAAAAGTCTTGTGTTTTATTTGGAAAAAGGATAGTTAAGTGTAAGAATTAAGGGAAGATAATAAATTACTAAATAATATTTGGAAAAGAGAAATAGAAGAAAATTTAGAATATACCATAAAAGTGGGGGTAAAATTTATCATAAATAATAAAGAGAAGAAGATAGATATAGAAGAGTAGAAGAACTGTAATTTTAAGTGGTTAAAGAAAAGCAATTTAACCATACGAACGAGACAATTTAAGAAGATTATCAATACTTACTGTGGTGTGGAAGATTTAGTCAGTAGCAGTTCCTGTATTGGAGGAATACCAGTAGAGTGAGAGGCCATTTCAAGATTAACCGAAGATACTTACCGGAGGTGCAGAAAGAAGTATAAAGTTACCTATTCAACAAGGACCGATAGAAGAGTTAGTAGGTTTGTGGTCCATCATCATCATAGAGTGCAGAGGTGGTCTGCAGATCCTGTTCAACTTCAGTCGTCGGTGTTTCATGGAGGAAGAGTGAAAATTGCAAGAAGTGTATGTGCTGTGAAAGTGCAGTTAGATAAGAGAAAAAAGAAGTGGTTTTGTCAATTAACATTCTTGGAAGGAATAAATGTAAGTTGACTGGGTAAGATTTCTTTCTTTTAACATCCAAAACAAAAGAGTAGTAAATAAAGAGGTTAAATAAATAATTGATTTGTTATGCTTACTTGATCTTATATGCATTAATTTTGGAACTGTCATGTATGACAGTACTGATACAAATGTCAATGGTTATTTATAACCTTACTTTATTTAATAACATTCAATAACCACAAATAAGTAAAATTTAGATCATATAATAAAAGAACCTATGGTTATATGATCGAATAAATAATAAAGTCTCATATTAAGAACATTAAATAGATTCAGTTGTGCGACCCTGAGATATCATAAAGTAATTTCTTTTAAGACAAAGAACAAATCAGAATTTTTATATAAAGAAATATTTTATAATAAAACATCATTACAATATGTAACTGCTTGTGTAACTTTTACTGCAATACATTTACCTTATAATAGTTGCCTTGTTAAATTTAGTCTATTTTATTTTATTTAAATGCATGAAATATTAAAATAAAATTTAAGAATTAAACAGTAATTCATATACTAATCCATCTTTAGATAGAGGCAGCGTGCGACACTGCCATATTTTTTGTGCATTAATTAATTGGTATAGCACACTGCACATCCGCGCGAAATAAGGCGAAAAATCGTTTTCTATCCGTTTTTCATGTTTGAATAGCCATTCAACGCAGAAAAATGTGCTGAATTGAATGGTGAGAAAATTATCAAAATCCGTTTGATACATTTTTTAAAATCGCATTTTATCAAAAAATGGCACTTTTACCATCAACTCACTCGCCACGACCAACTTTCGGCGGCTCGTTTTCAGCGTGGTCGCAAGGTTGCGCTTCCAAAACCGATAACTTTTGTGTGGACGTGTACAAAGATCATTTTGATACCAAAAAAATTAAAATTCATCAACTCTGCGAAGACTTGATGCCATTTTAAGTTGAAAATGACGTTTTGCGACTTTTTGCCGTTATGTTAAAATATTTTTTAATTGACTATAAAAGTTTACTTAAAAACATACAACAAACAATGCAAAAAATTAGTTATTTAAAAAGTTTAAAATTTTTAGAGACCAGAATTTAATAAAGTATTTATTATTAAATACACAAACTCATCTGTCTGACAAATCTTAATTTTACAATATTACAAGATCCATAACTGTTGGCAGCACGGCAGAGTGGTTATAGTGGATTTATATCGCTTAACATAGTTAAGTCGAGTTTGTGGCGGTCAGTGGTTGGATGGGTAAACCACGAGCGCAGTGTAATTGCCTATATGGCTCCGCTGCCTCGTCTCACATACACATATCCACTCTGCGGCTCGGTGTGTCCGGCACTTCGACACAGAAAGGTATAAGAAGTTAAAGATTATGTATGTATGTAAGATCCATAACTACACTTCATTTCTGATGCAGAATGGTTGGTACTTCGCTGTTTGAATGAGGAGCTCCTTTTATAGTAGGTTTTGCTGATCAGGTGTGACGAGACTTGGACTTCATTGTCTGACTTCGTTCTTAGTTGACATTCAGATGTTCTAGTTGGAAGATTGAAGGTCTGAAATTATTAAAATGCTTATAAGTAAATTAATATATTGGTAGATAATCTTTTCAAATGCAAATTTGATTATTCATTGCAAAAATATTTCTTATTATGCTCATTGTACGTAAAATAATGGTCATTTAAATGGTAGTGTTTCTTTATTTCCTATGATATTAATTATCTGTATATTCATAAAAAAATATTAAAACTGTTTGGTTACTGACGCTTTACAGGAATATACGATACTAGAAAATCTTTCAAATTTTATAAAAAAACAATCTTAATAACAATAACAAACAATCCTAAGTCTGCTATACACATGTTCTTTAATTTAACATTAGAATCAATAAACATTGGTAAATTATAAATTTAACACATATTATTTTAAGGAATAGTCGCTGTTTGACTTTTGAAGTGCAAAGACATCATCTGTGCTGATAGTGATACGAGCGACACCCGTTATCGCGCTGGCCTCCACGTCAGTGTTTATCTACTTTCTATTATTTATTCCTTTTATTCTTGGCTAATTTCCAGTCAAGATGTCTTACAACCAACCAAATAATTATTACTTACCAGCTCAATTCAGCCAGCAACAATTAACCCAGCAATCCGTTTTCAATACGCCTCAACAAATGTTTCCTTTCCCTTCCCAATCCCTGCCGCTATCTCAGCTTTCATTCCCGCAAACTGCGCAAATCTACAGCCGTTTAACCAGACTTACACGGATCCTAACTACCTCCTCCCAGCAAACACAGCGTGTACGTACGTAACTGAGAGTAACAATGCCTACATTATTATGTAGCAGCTAAGAAAAATTCAAGTCATATGGAGAGCGTTTATGTCCGCCTCATTATGCATCTGTTATTTACATAAATTCTATGTCACTGTTATTACATATGAGATATGTAAAATACAATCTGTATTACAAATATACACAAAGCACCGTATATTTTACGCTTATTTAATTATGAGCATGCTCTATCATATATAAAATCGCTTTACGTACAACTTTATCTGTAACTACCCTGTAATTGTCTTTGTACTTACCTGTAATCCCTTTGCAACATGATCTTTAAGTTAAAGCAACAATTTTTGAAAATTTTCCACTTTGTGTAGGATAACTTATTTCTTTAAAATAGTAAAGATTCCTGTAATAGTAAAAATTAGGAGAATAAGAAAAACTCGCAACAACATTTTTATTTATTTTGTTTATTAAAAAAAGGAAAAGATATATAGTTATTAATAATATTAATTAGTAACTTATTATAAAAAAAAATCTGTATTATTACATAGCACGCAATATAACAAAATAGAAAAAAAGCAAAAGCTATGTATAAACAACATTAATCAAAATTGAAAATGCCAACTGATCAAGATCATTCCTGTAAATGATATGACGCGTACCTACATTGCTGAAATTTGCTGAATCTACCTTTTTATGGTATTAATTTACAGTGGCGTAATATATTTTGCCTTGAAACGTTTTAATAAACAATAAATACGTTTAATAACTTATCGCTATTTTAAAAATACGTTTCACTTCATAATAAAATATGAATCCACTGGAACATACACATACAACATACACATAAAACAAATAATGAGCGACCCATGATTGAACGTCTGCACGATCAGGTGGTACCCGCGCTACTAATGTTTTCCCCCGCACTTTGCAAACAAATTAGTGGTTACATAGTTAAATATATTTAACTAGTAAAAAGTGTGACGTAAAATACAAATCACATTATTAATGTCGCATATATGTAAATCTGAAGACACCAGACTCTACATAAAACATTTAATATCAGAAATATATAACATTTGTTATATCACCAAATTTACATGTGGGGTATGTAAATGTGTTTATATAACTTATTTTACTTGATTTTTATATAGCAGACAAGTAAATGTAACAGTTTTGTTTACTGGGCTTAGTGGATGGCAGACCGTGGAATCTAAAAAACGCAATCGAAGCCCTGACGCAACTACTGAACAAGCTAAACGAACCCAATACTGGTTAGGAGCAACTACAAGCAACAGATATGATCAACTCGCGTCTAATATGGAGGATGACTCCACTGATAACAATAACGATCCCACCCCTAAAATACCTCTACCTCCACCTATCTTTATTGCCGAAGTCAATAACATTAATCCACTAACAACACTCCTAAACGAGATAGCAAAGGATAATTATTCTCTTAAAGCGCTAGGTAACGAGCAGGTCAAAATTCAGAGTAAAACTAGCGAAACATACACCGCCATTATTAAAGAACTTAGAATAGAAATACGAAATTCCATACCTATAAACCAAAGCAAGATAAAAATTTTAAAATAGTAATCAAAAATTTACACCACTCAATTGACCCTACTGAAATAAAACAAAATCTTGCTGCAAAAGGACATGAAACCACAATAATATGGAACATCAAGCATAGAATCTCCAAAAATCCTTTACCTATGTTCGTAGTGGAACTCAAGAAAAAAGACAATAACAAAGATGTTTATAAAATCAAGGACTTGCTGAATACCATTGTAGTAATCGAACCCCCACATGCAAAAAGGATTATCCCCCAGTGTACAAAATGCCAGCGCTACGGGCACCAAGAACTATTGCCAGCACAACCCAAGATCTGTCAAATGTACACAGTTCCACTCCACACGAGAGTGTCCTCGCAAAATCAAAGATGGATTCGTTGTCTGTGTAAATTGTAATGGCAATCATCCTGCTAACTACCGTGGTTGTATTATCCATAAACAACTCCAAGAAAAACTATACCCTAGACTCAGGAAAGACTTCAAGATTCCCGCCAAAACACCTATGACCCAATCTGAAATAATTCCAGGGATCTCGTTCGCCACTAAAGCCAATAATTCTATTGGGGATACTCATGCACACTCCACCATGCCGCAACAGTATCAACATTCCAGCGACATCACTGAGATGAAAAACATGATTAAGGATCTAATAACTCAAATGGGGACAATTATGAATCTCCTCACCACACTCCTTAACAAAATGTCATAATGGCCCATACACTTAAAATAGCAGCCTGGAATGCCAATGGCCTCTGCCAACACGCTCACGAAGTCAAAATGTTTATTGAAAACAATAACATTGATATACTACTTATATCTAAAACCCACTTTACCGCACTCAGCTACATCAAGTTCCCAAAACATAGCTTCTACCATACTAACCATCCGGATGGTACTGCGCATGGAGGGACTGCCATAATAATTCGTAACAACATTAACCATCATGAACTTAGTAAATACGAGCAACCTCATATTCAAGCCACAACAGTATTAATAGACGATAGGGTCGCGCCTTTTACAATCTCGGCAATTTACTGCCCGACAAAACATATTATCAGTACCGATGATTACACTCTCTTTTTCAACACCCTTGGCAACAAATTCCTGGTAGCGGGTGACTTTAATGCTAAGCATGAACACTGGGGCTCCCGTCTCACAAGATCTGATGGGCGACGGCTATTCGCTGCGTTACAAAAAAACAATCTTTACTGTGTATCCACTGGGGTACCCACCTACTGGCCAACTGACCGTAGAAAAATTCCAGACTTGATTGACTTTGGTATAGTTAAGGGTTTCAACACTTGCCAATATGAAATTCAGTCGTGTTATGAGCTCGCTGCTGACCACTCGGCCATTCTAATAACTCTCCATGCGGAGTTTGCTCAAACACAAAAACACCCTACTCTCTGTAATAATTTCACAGACTGGGACTTCTTTAGAGGCCGACTTGATTATCTACTTAACACCCAACTAGTTCTAAATTGTGAATATGACGTAGAAATAGCTGCAACGGCTCTTACAGAATCAATTCAACAGGCAGCCTGGGAGGCCATGCCTGAGTCCTCTACTCGTACTACTACCGATAAATGCCCTATCGCCCTTAAAGATAAGATAATCGAAAAACGACGTCTCAGAGCTCGCTGGCAGCGAACCAGGAGTGAAGATGACAAGAGAGCACTAAACCGAGCCTCCAAACTACTCAAGGACCACTTACAGCACTGTAGCGATGTTAACACTGTGGCGGTGTTAAGGCTACACTTATTATTAATTCTTTTAGAAGGAATAAAACACAGGTTTTCTTCTAAGAATTATTTATTTGACTCTACTAGTTTATTGATACGCGTTGCCTAGTACCATTTCGTATCTATGCAAAAATATATGAGTTGTGAGTCGTTCACAACACTACCCCGCCCGGTCTGAAACGTGGGTATTACATACACGAAAAAGAAAAAATACGGAATGGTATTTTGGAGAAAAAATGGAGTATTTTAAGGTAACTTGAACAAAGTTTTAAAATTCCCCAGCTACAAAAACTCCTACTAGGCAGTATAGGTAGGTACAATAAAGAACTTAAGCTACTTAACACTACGAACTTGCGATGGCAACTCTTGGAACCTGCAAACAGAAAGAAAAAAACAGAAAAGTGTTCAAATTTTCAAAGTCAACAGGTAAAAGGTTTTCAAAAGATGCCTTCGCGTAGCATTTGAAATCAGTTAATTGTTGGCTTAATATTATAAAGTAACTAATCTAAAAAATATGCAGGCTTTAGCCTATCTAAAGAGATAGGGCCAGTGTGATTTTCTAGAGTGGCGTATTTAACTGTCCGTTCTAACACTTTATAGGGGCCTAAATAACTGTCTTTCATGCCCAAGGTGTGCGTGTCATTACGAACGTATACGTGTGTGCAGTTGGTCAAGTCGCTGGGGATGAAGGACTGACTGGAATACGTTTTTGTAAAAAAATACTTCTGCTTCCTCATACGACGTTTGAGATTGGCTATGAAATTAGGGAGGTTCATGTCGTTAGCCAGTTGTTCTTCTTCGAAGAAATCACCAGGTAGTCGTAAACGTGTAGCATACAGGATTTCTGCAGGAGAAACATTACGCTGCACATCTGCTGTGCAAATGACCCGCTGAGAAGAGCAGTCAGTCTTAACTGGGGGGGTTGAGAAACCTCGACTGCGAGTTCGGGCGGGCTGGACATCTGCCGTGCAAATGACCCGCTGAGAAGAGCAGTCAGTGAGAGGGTTCACTGTTGGAGCTGGAAATTGACAACCTTGGCTGCGGTTTCGGGCGAGCTTGACATCTGCCGTGCAAATGACTCGTCGAGAAAAACAGTCAATAGTTACGTTGTGCTGCTGTAAAAAATCCAGGCCTAGAATAGCTGTAGATATGTTAGCAACATAAAATTTCCAGGAGCATGGCGGTAGGCCAGGAATTGGGAAATGTAACCTCAAAGTTATAATACCTGTCACAGGAATTGACGTGTCGTTCACGGCCAAAAATGAAATGTTGGCAGGCGTGATATTTTTTTTACAGGAAACTGCAATGTTGGTGGGTAGAATAGAGTAATCTGCACCACTGTCAACCACGAAATTAATTTTGTAGGTTAAGTCCTGTAAAAATATTAAATTAGAAGTTGGAGGTATTGAATTAACCCTGGGAAATGGGGAATTGGCATTGCCCGAAGGCAAGGGACGGCGTTTATTGAAATGCTGAGGATTTTGGGGGTTCGGAGAGATGCTGGAAGTTATAGTGGACTGCCGTTTGTGCATAGTAGAAAGCTCATTGGAAATGATTGTAAGATTGGTCGTTAAACTGTCCAGTTTCGCTTCTAATGCAGTAGTAGTTAAAGGTTGTGGTGCCTTTTGCATAGAATAAATTAAATCTAACTTTTCTACAAAGGATATCAACGGTAAGTCATTGAAATTTAAAGATTGAATTTTGAGTTCTGATGGTAGTTTGGCTATTAAAAAATCCTTGGTCAATTCTTCAGTTAGATCAAGATCGATAGATAACTTCTGAATGTTAAAAAGCAATTCTTTGACACTACCAGAGAATTGAAGAGTCTCCAAAAGATTATTAATGCGAGATTCTCTTGGCCCTAGAATCGATTTTATTACTGCCCGTTTCAATGTAGTATATGGTCTTCGTCTCGGCGGATTTATAGTTAGGTCTCGATGAGTTCCTAAAACGTCAAAAGGTAAGTTTAGAGTTAATAAGTTATATTTAGCTAGTTCATCGTTGATCAGCATACGAGCAAAGTATCGTTCTACCAAAATAAAATATAGGTCGACATCGTTACTCGTAAAAACTGGAAATGGAACTTTGACAGTCGCCATTTGAAATATTAAAATAAGTCAGTAAAATGATTTGAACTTATCGGATCAGAAAGGAGCACTAGTTCCGGTTCCAACGGTCACCTTCAGCCAGCCACGACAAGTCAATCAAGCAAGGCAGGATCTTACGATGACAGGAGTCGAGTAGCAGCTGATGACAGATAACGCAGAAGCAACTAGATGTGGTTCACCTGGAGAATTCAATGCAGCAGGTAAAGACCAATACTGCTAAATCCTTCTTCAGGAACGTCGGGTCACCATTTGTAGGGGTTTTAACACTGTGGCGGTGTTAAGGCTACACTTATTATTAATTCTTTTAGAAGGAATAAAACACAGGTTTTCTTCTAAGAATTATTTATTTGACTCTACTAGTTTATTGATACGCGTTGCCTAGTACCATTTCGTATCTATGCAAAAATATATGAGTTGTGAGTCGTTCACAACAGCACCATACTAACACAAGCATCCAAGAATATCTTGAACAACTCACAGCCACTGACCAGACTGATTACTCACTCTGGAAAGCAGTTCGTAAACTTAAGAGACCAACCTTACCTTCACCTCCAATCAAAAAAGCTGATGACAGCTGGGCAGGAAGCAACAAAGAAAAGGCTACTGTATTTGCTGCTCATCTTACTGCCGTTTTTAAGCCGCATCCCTCTCAATCTCCTACAGAAGACTCCGAAATTCTTAACTTCCTAGCTTCTCCCTACCAAATGAGCCCACCTCCTGATCCTTTCACATTAACCGAAGTTCAAGAAGTTATTAGCCAGAAGACAAATCCGAAAAAGGCTATTGGGTATTATCTAATCTCTGGAGAGATAGTTAAACTGCCTGCTAAAGCACTCCGTTTCCTAACCCAAATCTACAGTGCTATTCTTCGTACAGGGTATTTTCCCAATCTTTGGAAAGTTGCTAAAATAATCATGGTTTTGAAACCAGGGAAGCCTCCCGGGGACATTACTTCCTATCAACCTATCCTATTTGATTAACAAAATATGTTATGTTATGTTATGTTATCTTATGTTATGTTATGTTGTTATGTTATGTCATGTCATGTCATGTCATGTCATGTCATGTCATGACATTGTCTATACATTGAGATTGTAATTTTAATCTGTAAATTTACTTAAAAAGGAAACATTACAATGCAAACTTAACCTAATATTGAAATTTTCCACTTCCTATGAAAATTACACTTTGAAGTAAATTTACCCCAAAAAATGGAGGTAACATAGTTGCCTCCATTTTTTAGGGTATAATTCACCTGTAATTTTTTAGAGTGCAGGAAAGATATTCGCGAAGATCATAGAAGAAAGAATAAGGAAAAGGTACAGAGCACAATAGAAAACTCTCAATGCGGATTTAGGAGAGCAAGAAGTACAATAGACTTTAGCCTTTTTGATTAGACAGACCAGTAAAAAACAGAGAAATGCAAGGGTGCTATATAGATCTAACAAAAGCTTTCGACAAAATAAGAAGAGAAAATATATGGAATATTCTTAGGAAAAGAGGAGTAGAGACGTGACTGATTTAAATGATAAAAATGATGCATACAGATAATAAAAATATTTTGAGAACAAATAATCAGAAATCAAAGGAATTTACAACTGAAATAAGAGTTAAGCAAGAACGTGCACTAAGCCTACTGCTATTCATATTAGTAATAAATGAAATAATTAAAGCAACCAAGAATAAGATGAAAAAACTAAAAATCGGAGACTGAAGTATGAAAAAAATACATGAAACTAATGTTTGCAGACGACATGGCCATTTATGCAGATACTGAACAAAACCTACAAGCTAACTTGAACATACTGTAACGAATATTAAACCCATATACGCCGTCATCGAACATTCTAGATGTATGAGTCATCAACACCTGCATGTATGACTCATCGACACCTGCATGTATGATTCATCGTATGAAAGATATAAATTGAGATCGCGGGTAGAAGGAGTTAGTTAATGTTTAACTGGCGTAGTGAAATGTACTCTGACTAATTAGTTAATAAATAAATGTTAATAATTGTTGTAATACATAAATAGTTTTTATATAAATAGTCCTCAAATAAATTTGTAAATATCTAGCATTTAAATAGTTTGTTAAATAGTTTATAATTATAGTGTTTTTAATTAGTGTATGTAAATTAATATTTCTCTTATGAATAGACGACTTAAACAGCATTTTTGTTATTATTTTAAAAAAGAATGTTACAATACTTAACCAAAAATTACAAAAATATAACATGAAAATAAACTTAGATAAAACCAAAAGTATGATAATACGTATCAAATGTAAAGAAAACTCACAACATAAGAATACAGAATCAAAAAATAGAACAAATTGATAGTTATAAATACCTGGTATCAGTCATTTACGAGAATGGAAAGTAACACAAGGAAATTAATGACAAACTAGGTAAAGCAGGAAAAATATGTAATATGATAAAAACAATATTCCTGGACATGAGAGAAGTGCCAAGATAAATAAAAACCACAGTTCAGAAAGTGGCCAGACCAACAGTACTATATAGTACCGAAACATGGACAATGACCGAAAGACATCAATCAAGAATAAACACAACAGATATGAGATTCCTAAGAAGAATAGAAAATAAAACTAGAAGAGATAAAATAAGGAACGAAACAATTAGACAAGAACTAAATATAAAACCCATCTGCGATAAAATGACAGAGGGACAACTAAGATGGTGCGGGCATATGTGTCGCATGAAAGAAGAGAGACTAACAAAAAAGATATACGAAGCAAAAGTAGACGAAAAAACAAAAAAGGAAGACCAAGAAAAACATGTATGGATGGGATTAGAGAAGAAACAAAGAAAAAAAAATTAATGGAAGATCACACAATTGACGCGGGATAGAAAAAAGTGAAGAGAGAAATACAGAACAGAAACAGAACAGAAGTCTAAGAGCTAGCGAACACGACCGCTTCACAACTCCGTAATGGATAAAATCTCTTTTATTATCTGCATTCGTAGTATATAAGTAGGAATCCCCTTCTCTGGCAGGGCAACCCCTCTGATTTACGGAGGAAGAGATCAAATAGTGTGGTTAAAAAATGTCACATTTGAAACACATATGTAATGGTTTTTCTAGTTTTTATATGAATCAAAGTTCTGAAAAAATACGATGACAAACTTGCCAGACAAATATTCCTTCAGCAGTCGCTAGAAGTAACGACTGCTGACCAGCTCGATTCTATCAAAATCAAGTCTGACTGTTTTTTAAGAAACTATATTCAATAAATTAACACTGTACCAAATTTCAGCTTTTTCAAATCACTTTTTTACATTGACCTCATTTTGAAGACATGCGACCACCGCATTGGTGCTGATGCAACGCGTTCGATCATTACGCTGTCTAATAACGACTACTTTCCAGTTTTTCATTACATAAACTGCTTAGTGATCAGTTTTTAGAAAACACTTAAATGACACTACTTCTTGTTACAACTTTCAAACTGCGCTGACGGCGAGTGTCCCCATATCCGAGTTTATTTTGTGTATGATATTTATTTACACCCTAAATATAAGCTAATATTAAAATATTAGCCTTTACAAAACTCTTACATTTTTTGGTCGCCAGCTCTTGGTCGACAATAATACAAATAACAAAGATAAGTAACCCATGACATTTATTATTACATTTATTTAAACCGACCCTGAGATCAATAGCTTTCTTTAAACTCATTAATAGATTAGAGCATCGCATAAAATAATATTATCATTACACTTGCCTTCCTTTTATGTTATAGAAGCAAGAAGATATGTCATACCTGAATCAGCAATTTGCACCAGCAAATTTGCTAAAGGAACTTTCGGACGAAACTTTTTGTGGTCTCATACTCGTCATAAAGTAGCTCAGAAAAATTCGTTGAGAGTCATGCGCGATCGTGGTCCAGTCATCTTTTACCACCTTAGCATCTCTTCGGCAAAATCCATCAGGTGATATTATTTTGCTATTTTTGGTGCCAATCGGATGAAAATTTCGTATTTAGCAAGTTAATTCTTAGGAGAATACACTGTACTAGTCAATTTTTTAGCCAACCCAATACGTACAGGGCATTTCGCTTTTTTTGAAATCCTAATTTCCTTTATTTATAAGACCTTGGTATCCACTAAATTTTCTTCTGAGTGATTTATGCTATAAAATTGAAATACAAAATTAAAAATGAAACTGTTGCCTTATGGTGCCCTCTACAATTTAAAGCAAGTAAAGAATTAAATCCGGTATTTCAATTATACAGTAAAAATGATTCAAGCAAAAACCAAGATCTTATAAATAAAGAAAATTAAAATTTCAAAACAGGCGAAATATCCTGTACGTATTGAGTTTCGTTAAAAAAAATGTCTAGTGCAGTGTACTCTCCTAAGAATTAACTTGCCAATTCGAACCTTTCATCTGACTAGCACCAAGAATAACAATAATATCGCCTGATCGATTTTGCCGCAGGGATGCTAAGGTAAAAGGTGATTGAACCACAATCACGTCCGGCTCACAACGAATTTTACTTAACTACTTCATGTCGAATATGAGAACAAAAAGTTTCGTCCGAAAGTTCCTGGAGCAAATTTACTGTTGCAAATTGCTGATCCATGTATGCCATATCTTCTTTCTTCGATAACACAAAAAGAAGGCGAGGTACGAAAAAACGTTTGAACATTTTTGGTATGAAATTGAATAAACTTTATTTTACCTAACCTCCTTCATCTCGATAAACCTACTAGTTTCCGAGAAAAACGACAAAAACCGTTAGGGAGCGTGGTTTACCCTCATTTCCTCTTCGAGCTCACCACCTACAGGCGTTGACTGTTAGGAGGTTACTTAATAACCCACAAGGAAGTCCTATGCAAAAATCCACTGGAAATTTGTTCTAAATTGACTGGACTATAATAATTAATTATTTGAAAAACACAAAATAAAGAAGTATAACCTCAAAAACGTCACACGGTGTCAAAATAAGCGATTTGCGGTGCGGGTTTATTCAATGTAGCTTATAAAATTTTTCGAATTATTTAATATAGGCATTTCAAAAACATCTGCTGCCAATGTAGGCATTGCTAGACTACATTTATAATAATCCTTCATGTAAACAATAGTATATTACAGTACAAGTGGAAAAATTAAAAGTTTTACTCACGCGTATGTTGAGATTACACACGAGGCGAAGCCGAGTGTGGAACGACACACAAGTGAGTGACTCAGTTTCCCACCAGTGCTGTATAGCATTTTGTTCAATCCTGCTATTAGAAATTAAAAAAATAAATAAATTTAAATTTTTAATAAAGCAATCAATTTGTCATTATTTGTCAAAAAACTATAATTTTTGATCGTAAAATGTGGGAAGAAAACGGCGAATTTGTACCAGCCGACATTCTGGAAGAAGCTAATTCGGCCACATTCAATCTACTCCCGCAAAAATCTAAAAAGCGGTACGTCAAGGAGTTGAAAAAATTTCGATTATGGATGGAGAACAGAAACGTAAATGTTACAACTGAAGAAGTAGTGGTTGCTTATTTCAATGAATTAATAGGAAAATATGCTGCCTTTTCCTTATGGTCTACATTTCCCATGCTTAAATCCACCCTATTTGTTTTTGAGAAAACAGACATAAGCAAGTAAGTTTTATAGTTAGTAATTAATTAAGTGGTTGTAATTATATGTAATTTTTTAGGTTTAAAACCTTGTTTGCGATTTTGAAAAGTAATTCGAAAGGCTATCAACCTAAAAAAAAGCAAAAACATTGGACCAGAAAGAAGTAGAAAAGTTTCTACATAAATGAAGCTCCTGACGAGATTTACTTGCTAATGAAGATGGTTGTTGTGATGGGAGTTATAGGCGTCTGCAGGTGCGACGAGTTATAGAATCTTAAAACCACCGATATTGAAGATAAAGGATCTATATTGGTTGTTTATATTATTAAAACCAAAAATTATAAACCACGTTCTTTTGCTGTGGTTAATGATGAAATAAATAATTTTAAATGTTTATTGATATATAGAAAATATGCAGCATTGCGTCCTAAAACTCTTGGCGATGGAAGATTTTTTTTTAAATTATCGATCAGGAAAATGTACAATTCAACCAGTGGGTATAAATACTTTATCTAAAATACCTAGATTAGTGGCAAGCTACCTGCAATTGAAAGATGTTGACCTATATACAGGACATTGCTTTCGACGGACATCAGCAACACTATTGGCGAATGCTTCTGCTGATATCCTGTCTCTCAAAAGACACGGAGGTTGGCGTTCTTCGTCTATTGCTGAGAGTTATGTAGAAGAGTCAGTGAACAATATAATCAAAATAGCGAAGAAAATTATTACAGGCGATACTGACAGCAGCACCAGCAATAGTAAGAAAATTCGCTTGCAAGTTGAATCAGAAGAGTATGCAAAAGATCAATTCCCTATCAATCAACCGATTTTTAACAATTGTAATGTTAACTTTCATATTTATAAGTAATTTTGTTTATATGTGTCACTGTTATGAATAAAATTGGTTAAATGTTCAGCTTATAACTTTGCTTATCGGGAGTGAGTGAAAATTTTTCCACCCACTGCTTTCGCTCACTCGTTGCTATGTAAGTAGGTTGAATGGACAAAACAAACGCTTTCACTTTTGGTATCTAGGTAAGAAACAGTAATTTTCAACGACAGAATTGAACAAAATTAATAAATTTACTGAGTTTCAACTTGGTTTTGTGAGGACCAATCAAAGCAGGTTTTTTGCGGAAATAATTCGATCACTCCTAATCTTAAGACAAAGCATAGTTTGTGTTACGTATTAATAAGTGATCACGAACATCAGTTGTTTGGAACAGAACAGAATTTTTTTTGGTTATCTACAGTTATATACAGATTATCCGAAAACCATTCTAAACATACAAAAATAATGAGTGCAACAAGGAAGACATAAACAATATGAGTAGCAGAAAAGATAGGATGCAATCAGGCTAGGTAAATTTCTACTAATAACAAGCAAGCAAACAAACATTATGTCACAAATATTTTATATGTCATTAAAAGCATAAAGTGAGGATAAAATAATTATGTCGATATAATATATGTTACTAAATAAATTTTTTTTTTTCATAAAAATCAATTTTATTACAATTTCTGATTAGAATATTAGAAAGTTCAAATGTCGTATACTCAGGGAGAAAAAATTTAAATTACCAAGAAAGTTGGAGATTAAACATTACAACTACTATTTATTTTTACCCGTTAACTTACACTGTGAAATACATCGTAAACTGAGCTGTCAGACACACAAAAGACAGTATGCCCCTAATTTACGGACAAAATGCAGTTTAGAAGACTGCCCCCTCATTTACAAAATAATCAAATAATTTTTTTTTTGGTACTATGTATTTTGATTATTGTACAAATTTGTATTAAGATTGTACTTGTTTATACAGCAAAATACCAAATGCTAAATAATTCATTACTATTACTACAAACTGTAAAATTTAACAAGTTTCGACTTCCTAGATGTACTTTTAAATTCTGCAATAGCTATTTTTAAAGTACAAAAAATCTTTAACTTGCAAAAAGTTTCATTAAGTACAACCTAGGAAAGTCTTCACATGGTACACTAAAGAAAAATTGTCCAAACAGCTTTATGAGATTTAATCCAATATTATCTTTTACTGCAAGATTTTCAAAATTTTGTGCATAGTAAATTGTCCATTTGTCTTATGCAGCTTACAAAATCTACTCGAGGCATACATAAATTACCAAATGTTGTTTCTCTCTGGTTTCGTAAGCTTTTAGGAGACTCTTGCACTTAATTCCGTGCGGCACTAAACATTTAGTATTTCTATGTTTACTTAAGCGTTTTTAAACTAAATATCCACTAACATAATCTAATGAATTTTCATATGGTAAGTATGTCTGTTGATAATTATCCTCTTTTGCAAGGTATATTTCTGGTTGTTGGTCAGCTAAAGAAGCAGTAGGAATTATGTCAGCAGAATTTAATTCGTTAAGTAATGTCTCAAAGTCATTTTCACAATTACTTCTCTCACTATGTTGTATAAAATTTCGAGAAAAAAGATTTTTAAATGCGCATATAAAATGAAAAGCTGTTGGGTTGTTATTATTTCCACCTTTATTAATTAAATTAAATAGGCAATGCCTAATATACAGAAATCACTAAATACATCTTGATTTTCACTAGTAATGTCCCGAGTGCATGTCAAATTGTCGATAATTTAATTTTCTCGAGTGCGCGAATGCGCACGAGAGAAAATTAAGAGACAATTTGACATGCACGAGAGGACATTTTGGCAGACTATTTCCCGAGAAAAATTTAAATGGTACAAAGAAACTTACTTCTGTGTTAAAAAAAGGTTTTTTCTTTGAATTATTGCACTCAAATGAGGCTTCGATAAAGAGTTACCTCAAAGTAAATAGTGAACACCACGAAACAATTGTACAAAAAATGCGAAATGATAGTAGAGAAGTAACAATAAGAAGTGGTGAAAGCAGCATAGAAACCCCATCATCAGCCCCCCGTAAAGTTGTATATTCCAATTGCATTTTCAATAATTGTTCTTTTTCTTAAAATATAAAACTAAAATCAAATGATATTTTAATTAAGACTAGACGAAAATTTGCACTAGTGCAAATTATCGATAATTTGCACTAGTTCAGTATTATCGCTGAAATTTGATCGTTGCTAGGTTAACGTAAAACATTACAGCTTTTTGGTTGGCTTAAATTTTTCGAGGGAAATAGTCATTATAATATAATCATTATACAGTGTGGGATTAAAGTATGGAATATTAAAAAAAAGCGAACTCAACCGGTTTTTTTTAAAAAAGCTGAAACACGTCGATTTTGTTTTTTAAAAATACACATTAATATGTGCGATTCACCTTCCGACTTTCATTTGTTTCTAAGTTATGACGTCATCACAAAAAAATTTAAATGACAATATAGATTTTTAATAGTAGAATCCGATAGCGATTTTTCTTCCCTT
Organism: Agrypnus murinus; assembly: GCA_929113105.1. Taxonomy (NCBI): domain Eukaryota; kingdom Metazoa; phylum Arthropoda; class Insecta; order Coleoptera; family Elateridae; genus Agrypnus; species Agrypnus murinus. Next base: position 95,102,217 of record OV816027.1, read on the forward strand.
TATGATCATGCAAATAAATCATAAGGCTGCATAACAAAAATTCTGAGAAAAATCGATCTGATATATTGGTATATTGATACCATAATATCAACAACATTAAATGTTCAGATCGATTATTCTCAGAATTTTTATTATGCAACCTGATGATTTATTTCCATGATTATAAAGGGAAGAGAAATCACTATCGGATTCCACTACTAAAAATCTATATTGTCATTTAAATTTTTTGTGATGACGTCATAACTTAGAAACAAATGAAAGTCGGAAGGTGAATCGCACATATTAATGTGTATTTTTAATCCCACCTTTTATACTCCACCAAAATAAGAATAGTAATAGTAACATTTAAAATTGTTAATAGAATTTTACAAAATAACATCAATTCATTGTAGTAAAGCAGATGCACAAAAAATTACAGAAAATTACACCACAACTCTTTTTAGAAAGGTGAAAACCTTCCTCTAAACATGTCTTTCAGGTAAAAAATCATCCAATTTGGGAAACCATGGAGTGCAATCTCTATGCAATATCTATTCCGCCTTATAAATTAGAAATGTTTAAAAGGTCCTTTTTTTATAGCATAACGTTTATTTATAAAAAAATACGGGATCACATAAAATCTGTTCATTTCAACAGTTTTCAAAAGCTTTTCAATCTTATGCTGAGGAATGGTGAGATTGCATTTTGATATATTTTGTGTGTGTTTTAAGTTGTAATTTCAAATTGCATGTTGCTGGAACTCTGTTTTTCTTATAGGCATTCTATCGCTGGCCTGAGTGTTTTATTGCGGGGGGTGGGGCAAGGCTGGTTAATATTATTATATCGGGGTAATTGGACGATCAGACGACACATTTTAGTCGGTCTGAATTTACCCCTTTTGTGTACAAATTTACATGTTGTATTTTGTAATATGGTTTAGGTACTTAATTAATATGTAAATATGTATGTACACAATAAATGGATTAACATTCAAATGGCTTTTCACCACTATGAGTAGATACATGTAGCTTAAAATTGCCTATTTGTGAACATTTATAACCACATATATTACATTAAAATGGCTTCTCACAACTATGAATAGACATGTGTTGTTTAAGATTACTTTTATGTAAACATTTATAATTACATAGTACATTCAAATGGGTTTTCTCTACTATGAGTGGACAAGTGTTGATTAAGATGAATCTTTTGGGAACATTTATAACAACATATATTACATTCAAATGGCTATTCTCCCCTATGGGTGGACATGTGTCGCTTAAGTTGCCTCTTTTGTGAACTTTTATAACCACAGAAATTACATTCAAATGGCTTTTCACCACTATGAGTGAACATGTGTTGATTAAGACGGAACTTTTGGGAAGATTTATAATCACATATAATACATTCGAATGACTTTTCTCCAGTATGAGTTGACATGTGTCGTTTAAGACTACTTTTTTGTGAACATTTATAACTACATATATTACATTCAAATCGCTTTTCATAACTATGAATAGACATGTGTTGTTTAAGATTACTTTTTCGTGAAAATTTATAATCACATATATTACATTCAAATGGCTTTTCTCCATTATGAATGGACATGTGTTCTTTAAGACTACTTTTTCGTGAAAATTTATAACTACATATATTACATTCAAATGGCTTTTCACAACTATGAATAGACATGTGTTTTTTAAGATTACATTTTTGTGAACATTTATAATCACATATATTACATTCGAATGGCTTTTCTCCATTATGAGTTGACATATGTTCTTTAAGACGACTCATTTGTATACATTTATAACTACATATAATACATTCGAATGACTTTTCTCCGGTATGAGTTGACATGTGTAGTTTAAGTTTGCCCTTTTGTGAACTTTTATAACCACATAAATTACATACAAATGGCTTTTCATAACTATGAATAGACATGTGTTTTGTAAGATTACTTTTTTGTGAACATTTATAGTCACATATATTACATTCAAATGGCTTTTCTCCACTATGAGTGGACATGTGTTGTTTAAGACTACTTTTTCGTGAACATTTATAACTACATATAGTACATTCAAATGGCTTTTCACCACTATGATTGGACATGTGTTGATCAAGATAAATCTTTTGAGAAGATTTATAATCACATATAATACATTTGAATGACTTTTCTACACTATGAGTTGACATGTGTTTTTTAAGATTACATTTTTGTGAACATTTATGGTCACATATATTACATTCAAATGGCTTTTCTCCACTATGAGTTGACATGTGTTGTTTAAGACTACTTTTTTGTGAACATTTATAACTACATATATTACATTCGAATGGCTTTTCTCCATTATGAGTTGACATGTGTTCTTTAAGACGACTCATTCGTATACATTTATAACTACATATATTACATTTGAATGGCTTTTCTCCAATATGAGTTGACATGTGTTCTTTAAGACGACTCATTCGTATACATTTATAACCACATATATTACATTCCAATGGCTTTTCACAACTATGAGTAGACACATGTCGTTTAAGAATGCTTTTTTGTGAACATTTATAATCACATATATTACATTCGAATGGCTTTTCTCCACTATGAGTGGACATATGCCGTTTAAGATTGCTCTTTTGCGAACATTTATATCCACATATATTACATGGAAATGGCTTTTCACCACTATTAGTGGGCATATCATCACTACGAGTGGCCATGTTTATTTAGATTATTTACTTTTTTGATAACATTTATAATCAAATGGCGTATCACCATTATGAGTATACTGGTGTTTAAGATTACTGTTTTGGGAACAGTTATAGTGGTACGTATTACATTGCAATGGCATTTCATCACTATGGGCAATTATGTGCCTTTTGAGAAGACTTCTTATTAAACATGTAATTGCAAAGATTACATATAAAATGTTTGTACCTTCAGGAATGAGCATTGGTTGTATGGTACGTATATATTTTCTGAGAATGTTTTTATTGATATTTGCTAAATATAAAACTTGTTATCAAAGGGTTTCTATGTTTTCTCCATGTATTTGGTGTTAAAACTTTCCATTATCTGTTAATGTATATTTATGTTGGTTTGTTTCGATTGTTGTTATATCCTCGACATTCATTATCATTTTCAATTTATACATTAAAAGTACATGTTTTCACCAATTGTATACTAGTATAGAAAAAGGTTTTCATTTGCATACAGTCACGTAATTATGTAACATGTAACTTGAACTTTTCTGGAATGAAGAAATTTCGAAAATAGATGTATTTTAGTAAAGGTGTAATAAAACAAACCTTTTACCTGATAGCAAAAACATTCTTTGTTCCAATACCCAAGCTTGTTGACGATAATAGTAAACGGCCATGCCATTAGTGTGCATCTGTAAGTAGTATCGGTTACTTGAAGCACTAGAAGAGCATCTCAAACACCATTTTTAACAAGTTTTATTTTATATTTTTCATAACATTTAAATCATCACACTGAATCAATAATCTACAAGCGACAAAATAACAATTTTAATGGAATTCAACGCAGTGTTGGCAATATCAAATACATAAATGCCCTAATATCACCCTTATATTTCCCCAGATTTGAGATAAAATAGCTACTATCAACAATAGTTCTAAGCTTTGAGTTTGTATGCGCATAGCACAAATTAATTCAAACAAAAAACAGTTAGATAGACAATTTATTTTTGTATAAAATAGTAGATTTGTAACATTATCTAATTTTTGGTTTTTGAATTTTCGGGAAATGTTATACTAATAAAGGTCCTGTTTTTGCGAGTTTTGACGTAAAGTGTGTCTTTAATAATAATTTCAGTAACTACTCTACATAATTGAATGAAATTTTATATGCAAGTAGCTAATGAACTAATTTGATATATGTATTATTTATTAAGTTATTTTATGAAATAGAGGGTAACGCATTTTGGTGTTCTGGTGCCTTAATTAAAACTTTTTTACTAAAGAGTATTAATATAGTATATTAAAGTATTAGTTTCATAAGACACGTTTTTAGCGCACGCGTCCGAGTCTTCTAAAGAGGACTAATGCGCTAAAACGTCTTATGAAACGAATACTTTATACTATTTTTTCTATTTGCGTTAGTTCGTTATTAAATAATTAAAAAAATTACTTAGTTTTAAATAAAATTTGTTAGGGATATTTTGGTAAGTAGCATAACAGTTGACAACACTAGAAATTATGCAATTATTTTTTACACATCCTCGCTTAATCCCCGCGACGTAGAAATTCTCATTCTTATCTCATACACAAAGCCCGCCGCTACTAAGCAGCAGGACCTCGTTCAAATTTGCCAGGTGTATTATACGTACTGTTGAAAATTATTATAAATTCAAAGTATAATGTATGCCAATATATTTGTGACATAAATAACTGCTACTTAATCAGTGGGAACTAATGATCCTGAGTAGTACAGCTATGTTCCTTCTGGACCAGGAAGTGACGTCATAAGCACATGTGTTATAGGTAATATGTAAACAAACATGGCCGCCAGATGTAAACAAACATGGCCGCCAGATGTAAACAATATGGCCGCCGGATGTAAACAATATGGCCGCCGGAAGTGACGTCATACGTAAACAAAGCAGCTGATTTAAATGGCGGTATGCTCTTAGTAGATATGCCCGCCAAGCATATGTAAACATACAGGGTAACCAATTGATATTTAGTTAAAAGTTACTAGATTTGAAATGTAAACAAAGCAGTTGATTTAAATGGCGGTATGCTCTTATTAGATAAGCCCACCAAGCATATGTAAACACGCTAGGCAACCAAATGATATTTAGTTAAATAAAAAATTATTAAATAATTCCCTTGATTTAAATAGCTGTATGGTAAATGCTCTTAGTAGATAAGCCAGTCAAACATATGTTGCATGTAAACAACATTCAATAAAAAGGAAGTTGAAACCACAAATATTTGACCGTAATAATACAAGCTAAAATTAGTACATTTTTTAAATATAATTTCAAGCTTTAAAAATAATGATTTACGCGTGTGCACATTCAGGTGTATATATAAGGCTGTTCAAAATATACCGCTGTATTAGTTTAGAATTGTATGTAAAACGCGATAGTAGAATCATGGAGATGAACAACACATTTATTGATACCTGCGATGCAGGTAAGCTAAACAGTAGATAATAAAAAGCAATATATAATATTCTTCTGTTTTCTCGTTAGATTATTGCAATCGCAAGGAATTAATTTCTTCATGGGTATTCTTTCTAAACAATAAGAAAAGAAATCTGTTAATGATTGAAGTAGGATGTATTAATACAAACAATTTTGACCCAGTTGTACAAATAACTAGCATTAACGATAAGAACTGTTTACGACTTGATTATGATGAATGGGAAAGCTTATCGTCTATTCGAATTGAACATTTATTTAGAAAATTTAAAAATAATAATGAAACAACCAAGTTTATGGAATATTCGGTAGATAGCTGCATTAAAATGCGATTTGAAAGCGATGAAAATAAAACAAAGACTGTTAAACTAATAGGGTTATTTGGTTGGATATGCTTTAGTTTGGAAGAAATGGAAAAACTGTTCTCAACAAGAGATGTAATAAATCAAAAATTAAACACACTTCAAGAATATACTAACCAGTGGACTTATACCAATTTTATTTCGCTTGTTGCTTCCGCAGCACATAAGGAAGATCTAACAGATGATTCAAGTATTTTATCTATGAGCAAATTTTTATGTATTATGATGAAACCAATGATGGAAGTTGTATCCTGGAGAAAAACAGATTGTGATTGTTCTTTTATAACAGAAATTGTGAACCTTTATCCAGATAAATTTATAGAAGATGTTAGAAAAGAATTATTGCTATTGCCTAATAATCCTTTTCCTATGCAAATAAATAATGTATTGTAGATGCTATTTTAATATACAGAGATAATGTAATATTGTTGTTTTATTTAAGGTAATAAGAAAAAAAAAACAAATGTTTTTAAAATGGTTTATTTAAGATGCTATACATAATACAGTTACATATTTTTATTTAAAATGTTTGTTTTATTAATCCAAGAGTCTTGAGACTTGGAGAGACCAAGCCAACGAACAAATAACTTTTCATTTTTTCCACTTCCTTTTCGGCGTAACACTTTTTCTATTAAAAAAATATTCGGGTAATTGGTTTTTTGCAATTCTTCAGAGTAAAATTGTCCAAGGATAGGTTTACCTTCCACATCCTTCAACAGATAAGTAACAGGTTTACCGCGTTTGATTTTATCAATTTTAAAAATTTCTGCAGACCATTTTGGCGTATATCCCTTGGCAAATATTGATTTAAATTTAGAAATTCTAACATGATCACCAACCTTATACTTTGCAAAACCCACTTGTTTATTATTGTTGTAAACAGATAGCTTTGTTGAGGGAGTAACATCTTTAGGTTTTTTACCAGTAGTTCTATGGCAACGTGAATTATATTCAGCAGTGATCTTATCTAAGATATCTATCCATTTATACTTCCCTCTAAGACTGAAAGCTTTATATAGAGCGGTTTTAATCGTACGCACAGCTCTTTCTGCAATTGCAGCTTTCTTCACGCTATATGTAGAGTAATGGTTGATGTTGTGTTTCTTCATGAGCGCAGAAAATTCTTTGTTGTAAAACTCTTTCCCCATATCAGTTTGTATATTGTTGGGAATCCTACCCTTCTTTAAAATAGAATCCAAAGCTTTGGTAACTTCTACACCGCTCTTTGATTTCAGAGGTTTGGTCCATATAAATTTTGAATAAGCATCAATCACCAAAAGAACAAATCTATGTGAACGATTGTCTTTAGCATACGAACCAAGCTCTCCTAAGTCAGCCTGCCACAAGTCATCATACTCCTTGATAATCGTTGTTTTCCTAGGGAAATTTCGTCTAGCCGGTTTGTGTAGTTCCTTCACTACCTGCTCCATTGTGAATATACTTTACTTTAGTCAATTTGTCCAAATCTTCTCTCAACTTTTTCACATGTTTACTTATAGTTGATTGAAATTTATCAATATCATCTATGATTTTCTTAGACGTTATTAAATTTTGATTGGCTTCCTTTATATGGTTGTTAATATACGCATACAACTTGTCTTTAATTTCATCTACATACACCTTATTTGTTGTATCTTTAAGGTCCTCCTCAAGCTGTGTTATTTTGTTAATAGCATCATTTTTAAAATTTAAAATGTTGTCTATAGCAGATCCAGAGCGCTCCACAGCTTGATCTGCACTGACTATGTGTCTAGTAAGACGGTCAAACAAACTCTTTTTTATGGAGTCTACATAAAATTTATTTGCAGCGTCAGTTTCGTTTTCAGGATCAACAACGTTTACAATCCTAGCTTTCTTAGCATTATAGTGACCATCTTCATCTAACGTCAGACATCTCTTTTCTATCATAGCTTTAATTCTCTCTCTGATATCTGCATGTATACGATTTATGGTATGTCCACAAGCAGATCTGCATGCTTGGTCCACATAAAGCTTATTAACAGCATCAGTATCGATATGCGGACCGGCTAGGTTCACCAATCTTTTTAGATCACAATCATACTTGGTATTCAAATAATGTTTCAGAGTTACAACATCACCCTCGTTAACAGGATCCGCAACGTTTACAAATCGTTTGTTTTGAATTTCATAATTACCGTCAGCAGTGAGGTTGAACCCGATACCTGGATCACCCTTTTTTCCTGCTTTTAATGTCCAATGATATCGTCCAAACTTGTCGACACTCATTTTTACACTGATGCTTTAATCTAACGATTTAAGCTATTATACCTTCTTCTCTAAGTTCTTCAACAATATTCAAAATCTCATTATCATGTCCAGTATGATCAGCCATTTTAGATGCATGCAATAATCTCAAACGTTCAACCAGTTCTCTAGGGTTGTTCCAATAAACATACTCTTTTTCTTTATTAGTTACATGTTTCATACCATCTCCAGAAGTTGACTTGTTTCGCATTTTAGCAATCTGTGGTTTTATCACATTTTGATACTTATATCCCTTGGTACCTTGTATTGGACCAGAGGCCTCATAGTGTTTCCGATATGTATTTGTATCAGTAAGTATATTCATATATGCCTCTACATCTTTGGGAGTATATTCCTTAGGCTCTTTTAACACCAACAGTTCATACAAACCGGGGGTACCAACATACCTTTTTCCTTTAATAACTACATCAGGACCAACAATATCAACCACAGAATCTCCAATAGCCCATTGATCAATATCTATATTATAATGTATACCATAAGTGTTGTCAACCAATGCTTTATTATCATGAATAAGCAGATCAACAAACTTGCGTGGAAGCGGATCGTACTGTTCTAGAAATTGTTCTTCACTAACATTAGAGGATTCTAATAGTTCTGCTAACGAAGGATCTTCAGTTTCTTCTTCAGGTTCCTGTTTAATTTCAGGTTTAATTTGTTCTAAAAGACTTTTTGATTTAACAAGCTTGTTTAGAGGCTCCACAATAGGTTTGTAGGCTTTCTTTGCAAACAGTTCGGTTTCACGTTCACCCCTTTGTAGAGCTTCATATTTACGTTTAATAGCAGCTCGTGTCTTTATTAATTTTTGTTTGATTGCCTTCTCAATAGGATCCATAATAATTGAAAGCGTTTTTTAAAAGACGGCTCGATGTACTTAAAAACAATCGCTTGAAAACCGCTTTCAAATCAATATATTCACTTGGATCACTTTAACTATAATGACATTTATAATGCTTGATGTGTTCTTATATAACAGTCAAATCCACGTCGATATCTACCATCTTCGAAGTCTTTAACAACAGTAAGAAATCCAAATTTTTCTTTCCAACATTCTGAACATAAAGATTTGAACTTTTCAAAGTTCATATCTGCACCAACATGATCATCATACACATGCTTCAAGTTCAAGTGGTCTTGTTTAAACAAAACTATCAAGTTTGAATTATCTCGAATCAATTGTTTAGGTATAATGGAATATGTTTGACAGAGATAGAACGAGTCTACACCTCTATGACGACCCATACTGAAATAATCACGCATTACATCTTGTTTATCGCATGCAATATCATCAAATATCATAATCGAATGGTTTTCAACTTCTTGCGTTGGTATAATATCATCTTTATCGGTGAACTTGTTGAACGTAATACCATCTAATGGTTCCAACAAATGCTCTAAATATCGATACTTGGGTTGTTCCAATGATTTTGCGTAAACGTTCACGTTCTTAAATTTTAAACCATTTGGAGATTCCAATAAACTAATCATCACATTTGTTTTACCGCACCCCGAAGGTCCACAAATAATACCTCTAATGGAAGATGGAAATAGAGGTCCATGCTTTCTTGTTGATGTAGGCTCTTCCAAAAAATTATGTTTTTCAATGTGCAACGAACATGGTTGCTTAACAAACTCCATCGCGGTTATGAATCCTCTGGTGTATGATCACTCATATAAATAAGATTTGTTTAGTTGTTAGACATTTAGTCGATGGCGAGCCGTTGTAGAGGTAAAGGTGTTGTAAACACCTTGATAAATAAACTGCCTTTTGAAGCTCATATACCTGGGTATCGTTTTTGTGGTCCAGGTACTAAGTTACAAGAAAGGTTGGCTAGAGGAGATCGAGGTATAAATCCATTAGACGAAGCCTGTAGAGAACACGATATCGCTTATTCGCAACATAAAGATTTGGCTTCCAGACATAAAGCAGACCATATTCTTCAAGAACGATCTTGGCGTAGAGTTAAAGCTAAGGACTCTAGTTTTGGAGAACGAGCTGCTGCTTGGGGTGTTACCACAGCCATGCGAGCTAAAAAAGCTATCGGAGCGGGAATGAGAAAAAAGAAATGTAATAGAATGAGGAAAAAGAAACATAATAGACGCATAGCCTTTAAAGGAGGTTTCCTGAAACACATAAAAGCAGCTGTGAAGTTTGGAAATCATCCTTTAGCTGAGACTATTAAGAAAGCTTTGAGCGTAGCTAAAAAGTTCGTTAAAAGTAATGGGGGAAAGAAAAACATTTTGGTTCCTAGAGTTATCCCAATACCGAAGCAGGGTGGAATCATACCCTTCCTAATTCCCTTATTTGCAGGCCTCTCAGCAGCTGGGTAAGTCTAATAATGATATTATTTAAAATTATTATAAACAATATTTCCTTAACAGAGCGATCGCAGGCGGAGCCTCTGGAATTGCAAAAGCTGTGAACGAAGCTAAGGCTGCTAAGAAGCAGCTTGAAGAAAGCGAGCGACACAACAAAACCATGGAGTCGATCGCTATACGAAAACAAGGCTCCGCTCTCTATTTGAAACCTTATAAAAAGGGTGCAGCTCTTTATTTGAAACCTTATTCAAAAAACTAACAAGGTTGCCTCGGAGATCGCTCACAGATCAAGATTTAAAAAAATATGCTAAGGATGTTACATACTTCAGAGGTGTGTTTATGCGTGATACCTTACCAACTAAACCGCATATAAACGAAAGCGGAATAGTAAATTTGGATGATATAAAGGGTCCTGGTACTCATTGGGTTGCATACAAGAAACGTAAGAAGGATGTTATCTATTATGATAGTTTTGGAGATTTGCAACCTCCTATGGAGCTCATACAATATTTTAAAGGATGTAAAATTAGATACAATTATGTTCGACAACAGAATTTCAATACAGTCGTTTGTGGACATCTTTGTCTTAATTTCTTGAATGATGATAACGTTATATAAAGAGTTGCAATCAGCTTTCTCAACTAGTCATGTCTCAAACGTTCTCGTTAACGGGTGTGGGTAACGAGCTTAGTCGCAACTATTTTCCACCTATTGAGCTGAATTCCAAGTACCGTTATACGTTAGGCCTTGTTGGGTTTTACGGTTGTAACTCAATCAGAAATATCTTTCCTGGTAACAACAAGATTTATTATAACGATAAAGAGGTGATTATTCCTTCTGGAGCGTACGAAGTAGAAGAAATCAACAAGTACATTCAGTCAGTCGTTTGCAACAACAATAATCGGATTGATTTTGTCCTGAAAGCTAACAACAATACTCTAAAGTGTGAACTAAAATCCATATACAACATTGATTTTACTAAACCTGATAGTATAGGACGTATGCTTGGTTTTTCACCACGCATATTAGAGGCAAATCAAACGCATACTTCTGACCTAGATGTGCAAATCATTAAAGCAACAAATATTCACGTAGAGTGTAATATTACTGGTGGAGCACACCGGAACAGTTCGTTATCGCATATTATATACGCATTTGGTATTTCTGTGGAGCCTGGTTATAGATTGGATGAGAAACCCTCGCCCGTTACATATTTACCTGTGATAGTGAATCAGATAGATAACATTACTTTGAGACTTGTTGACCAAAACGGTGAATTGGTGGACTTTGGAAACGAACAAGTTACCATAACATTAGAGCTGAAGATATCTGTAGAAGAATTGTTATTACGAATGATAGATTTGATAAAGGGATACCTGCAATCTGGTTAAAGAGGTTATGGGGCTAATTATTTTCTATAAAAAGAAAGACATTTCACAACCTTGCAACAGTGAGCAGTTGTTCGCCAACAAGTACGTACCGCTGACAGATGAAGACGTGCAGGTTTTACAATCTTTGGGTTATACAGTGTTGAGTAAATATGGAAGACGGGTTAAAAACCATATTCAGCGAGGTCCGCTTTAATGACATGATTGTAGAATGCGATCGACGTTCTTATCATCCATATGCAACTAATGCATATGATAATTCAGATGAAATAAATCTGGTTATACAAAAAGCTGATCTGATAACAGCTACCTACAACAGTGTTGTTTACATTGAAGGTACTCTCACACCAACCGATGCAACAAAAGCATACAACCTCACGAATAACGCACCACTCTTTCTATTCGATGAAGTACGTTTCGTGTTGGGGGATCAAACAATAGAAGTTGTACGGATGCCGGGCATCAACAGTTCAATGAAAGGTTACGCTTCCTACTCTACAGAACAAACAAATTGTTTAAAGCAAGCTGGTTGGAGTCCCTTCAGCGAAGAACTACAGATTGTAGATGGTACTAAAAAATCTTTCTGCGCTTCCATCCCTCTACGACACTTCTTAGGATTTGCGGAAGGATATAGAAAACCAATTATTAACATGCGACAGGAACTGATCCTTGTGCGAGCAAAATCTGATTTGGATTGCTATAAGGGTGAAACTAATGTTAAGATTGCTATTACCAAAATGTTGTGGAAAGTACCCTATGTAATTCCAAACGATGCAACAAAACTAAACTTGTATGAAAAAATTAATAAAAATGCTATTATTCCAGTTAGCTTTCATGCAAGAGATCTATTCATATATCCAACCCTACCTGCTTCGAGATCTTTAGTGTGGCCTGTAAAGAGCAGCACAGGCTTCCAAAGACCTCAGTGGATATTGGTTGCATTTCAAACGGCAAAACGTAACAGCAAACAAGCTGTAGCATCTGATTTGAATCATGTATCTGCAACTAGTGTGAAAGCTAGCATCAACAACAGAAGATATCCTTATGAACAACAGAATTTCGATTTCGCTAACAACAAGTACACTGATGTTTACGATGAATACCTAAACTTTAGAACTCAATATTATGATGATAATATTGCAGGTTCTTTGTTTGATTACAAACAGTTTAAAGATAAACCTATTTTTATAGTTAATTGTACTAAGCAAAATGAAAGTGTATACAATGCTGTTGTTGACTTGAAGTTAGAGGTAGAGGCTGTCAATTCTTTTGATCCAAACACTGTTGCTTATTGTCTTATTTTACATGATGTTCTTTTTGAATATGAACCATTTACCGGATTAGTACGTAAAACATAATTTGTAAATATATAATGTATAGCAATTAATAAATGATAAAGATGTATACTTCTTTTTTATTTCCTTTGCCCTTCTCAATATAAGCTATGATGTATCTTTATTTGAACGATATTAAACGAATGCTGATGATAGGTAGTTTGATTATGAAGATAACACACAATAATAAAAAGGCAGAACAAGTACATGTTTCAACAGTTCTCTGCAAGCAGTTGAAAGAGCGTGTGTTATAATGGCTTCTAACAAAAGAAATTCTCCGTTTCCAAGTATCTCAGAAGCTAAAAAGTTTAAAATCGATGATGTTTCTTCAACTATAGACCGCTTTCAATTTCATGCTACAAAGCAATGTGTTAAATGGTCGCCTTGGGAACAGTTGTGGGAAGAAGATCTTTTGAACACTCTACAGTTTTGGTTAAACGAAGATAATACTAAACTAATTAAAATTGGTTTAAACCCTTCTACAAATTTTACACCTGTTGTGAAACTTTACGATTATGTTATAAAAACTACTGTTACCATGACTCCTGAAGTTTGGCGTACGTTTATTTCTAAAAAGGAACAAATACTAGAAAGCTTTGATTATAAACAAGATATTGGATTTGATGAATTTATAGTGCGTTTCATGAAATCAATTAACGCAATACAAATACATCACTATGCTGGAGTTTTCATTGTTTTGGAAATGCAGAGTTTAAAGACTCTGTGGGATGCAACCAGTTTAATCGACTATAAGCTATCCCTGTTACAACATCAAGGATTTTCTGTTAATTATAACAACATTATACATAGTGCAGCACAGATGCAAGCTAGAGGAGATGATCTTGAAAACATAAAGTTTATATTAAATAGTTGTTTAAATGTAAATAATCATAATGTATGCAGTATGTTAGAAGTGATGTGTTTCTTTAAAAACAAAGTGCTAGAGGATATACGCGAAGCTTTGCTTTATTTTTTATGTTGTGATATCGAACCATTGGACAAACAAGCTGTGAATTCTAATGCTGTTATAAATATTATATAGTAAATATGTAAAAAACAATTAATCAATAAAATACTGTTTAATGGGTGTATTTTTTTATTTCACATGTATGTTTACAATAAACTTAGTCTACAATAAAAACTTAGTCTACAATAAAACTTATTCTACATCCATTAATTCATCATTAATCCTATAACAATAAACTTAGTCTACAATAAAACTTAGTCTACAATAAAACTTAGTCTACAATAAAACTTATTCTACATCCATTAATTCATCATTAATCCTATAATGTCCCCACGGTAAAGTATCAATACCATTATCTAGTATAAATCTTTTATTATCTTCATTCGAAAGAGCTTTCTTTTTTTGTTCAACACTATATACATTGTGTTGCTTACTTTGTATACTACTCTGATTAACAATTTTTACATAATTATCTTTAAAACAACTTAAATAGTCGTCAAAACTTATATTATGTTTTACAAGTTGATTTACAACTCCTTTAGCCTTTTTTATAACATCTAAACCATAAATTTGAATTGCATACATTTTTGCTTTTAGCCCAACAAATTCATACATAATATATCCTTTATTTTCATCCTTCATTAAACCCAATACCTTTTTATTACAAAGTGGAATATTAAAAGGATTATCTTTAGCATAATCAGAAGTGTCGAACATATTAATGTTGTTTTTAATAACTTCATACACATCATCGCATGTTATTTCATATAACAAACTATCTGTATCCATATAAAGAAGCTTACAGTTCTTGGGATTAAATTGTTTTAACATAAACTGATAGTGAAAGTCATACATCAAAGTTTTTGAAATGTCAAGGACTGCCATACCAACATATATAGGTTTATTAAATAAAATTTCAAGTTTATTTAGTTCAACAGCAACCAAATCTTCACTAAAAATGGTACGGCTATGGAAATTAGGCTTAGAAATATATTGATTTGCACCATACCGACCATTCCATTTTGTGCAAAGCTTTACATTTCTATATTTTCTAACGTTTTCAACAGATTTGCCAAATATTGCGTTATTCAATAATTTAAATAAGTTTTTTTCAAACTCGTTTTTTGCTTTTGATCTTAATTTTGTATTTAAATCAATATAATCTTTCAACCAACAAGCTTGTGTGAAACTTATTGCTCGATGAATTTTTCTCAATATTAACCCTTCCTGTAAACATTGTTTCAATGCACTATGATGTATGACATACCTCGTTTTAGGCTCTAGAGTGGTAAGTAACTTTTTCTGTTTACTGTTTGGGGGAGCTTTATGTTCTGAACAGAATGGCATATTATGATAATCATGCAAATGGTTTGGGTAATCCAAATCTACCTCATAAATTAAACCTTTTTCAATATCGTTAGGTATATTCAAAATAGTTTCAGAATCTAGATCATTGATTTGTTTATCACTTAACCACTTAAAATCTTTATAAGGTAGACTTTGACTCATAGCCCAACCATATAAATTATTTGCATCAAGATACAGCAAATATTTATTAGGTGGTTTTGGATTATAATTTGGTAAATATTTATTGTTAGCTTTGCTGTATCTGGTACATACCTGACTAATACCTCCCCGTATACCCCGCTCTAAGAAAAGTAACATGTCTACATCCGTAACCAGCTCTAACTTTATCTTAGTATGTTTTAACATAGCATCCCAAGTATAACTAGGCGATGTAAAATAATGAGCTGGATCTAATCCATGTGTCTTTATTAAATTTTCCCGAAAATTTTGAAACACATCTGCTAAAAGTAACACATCGGTCTTCAAATATATATCACTATATTCCCCCAAATTTTTTATATTAAATGTTTTCCAAAGTTCTTGAGCATGGTTATAATCTTCCTCAGAAATATGGCTATTTTTTAATTTGCTATAGAAATGTTTTTTAGCTGGTAATTCAATATCGTTAAATTTTTCCCAATTATCCATATATTCATATGGGTATACACCCTTTCGAATTAATAATTTCAACTGCTCGCTACTTAAATCAGAACAAATATTACGTAAAATTTTCAAATTGTTAAAATCTAAATAAGAAACAAGTTTTTCTAAAGAATCGCTCATGAAGCGAAACGAATCTAGAAATCTAAATTGAATATTTGCGTTTGGAATATTTTTAGTAATCGAAATGTAGCGTTCTTTATTTTTAGGTAAAAGCGAAACTCTACCAGGTATTGCAGTCGCAACAGTTTTTATTAAAAAATGTGCATCATACCCAGAGAAGTTGTGAAAGAATATTGGAATTCTATGAGGAATCTTATGGTTAAGATTACACCCCATGTGGGCCGATCCGCGATATCTACCGGTAAAATGACAATGATCTCTAACGCGAATGTGATCATCTAAGAAGGGTTCCTCACATATATGACATACTGATGCTAATTTAAACTCTCTTTCTTGAGCATCTAATAGCGGGTCCATTGGTTTAGGATGATCAAAAATGTGTTGTAATTCATCTGCAATTTGCGATAACTCGTTTGCAAACCAATCAACACAATTCTCACCCCTATAAAGCCTAAAACGAGATAAAGAATTATCGTATGCGCTATGAAGATAATATGCAATACTATTGGCTGTATGTTCTTTATACTTAATAGTATCTTTGGTTTCATCATCTTTAAAATCTTTTACCAAACATTCTAAATCTGCATAAATTGTAAAAGGTACTTGAAGTTTATGATGATGGTTCTTAAAATGAACAGTAGTACCAGGTTTTGGTAATATAATTTTACATTTATTTACAGCCCTACAATCTATTTCATGAATATTTAATTTCTGTTCGTTATGAAAATAGTGCAAACATCTATCACAAATAAATGTTTTCCTATGGTGTGATGTAAGTTGACTCTTAACTAATCTAGACAAATTTTTAATCCAACAAAAATGATATTTTATTGAAGCTTGCTTTGACTGGTCACTTTCAATCTCATCTTCAATTTCATCGTTTTCTTTTTCAATTTCATAACTTTCCTGAATCATTAACAAATTTACATGTTGTTGTTTCTTTTCATCACATAAATAAAGCGGAACGGTTACATAATTGTTTTCTGATTTTCTAATCAAACCATAAATGTTTATCGAAATATTTGGATTTTGTTTTAAAAATTTTGACAATTGATCAAACGACATTGGGAAATTAATCCCCTCAAAATTTAACACTTCCCCATAATAGGGGTATGAATTAACGCGTTGTGTATGAGAGGTGCTTGGATATAATGCCGATACTAGAGCCCAACCAAAGCAAGCTTCGTCATTATTTTGTACATTTATTATCGCTTTTTTTAATTTTATTTCTTTAGGCAAATCTATATACGATGATGCGTGAAGTAACGTAACTTTATTGATATTTACCGTTAGGGACATAATTTTCGATAGAGTCCACCCACTTCCCTGCTCTTCAAACTCGGTTATTTTTTCCATTAACACAGCGCTAATGTTCTTTTGGAACCATTCATTCACAGCATCTCGATCCCTTAAAGTTGAAAACAGCAATTTATAATTTTTGGTGTTGAATGTAAATTCTTTGAACAGCAACTCCTCTGTATTGGCAACTGGTTTTGTAAATTCTGCGCAAAATTCCATATTTATTTTTAATGGTGTTGTTGAAATATGTTTTTTTATGTTGGTCCAAAAAAGCGTAAAACAGTCTTCGAAAAACGCAGTCAAATCCTTATGTATTAAGTTTATTATAATTGAAGTTTGTAAACGGGATTGAAATGCTGATGTTAGATCCCTCCAAATTACACTTCTTTTTTGATCAAGCTTTGCTCCAGCACCCGTTTTTCCTAAAAAAATAACTTTTTTGTTAAAGCTAAAACAATAATTATTTATATTTTTACCTTTCAGAAGTTGATTGAATAATTCTTCATATCGACTCAATTGTCCAGCGACCGCTTGCATATGTTTTTTATTTGCAGTTGTTAAATTTTGATTATTTGTATTTACTTCATAACTTATTAATCTTAAATTATAATTAATAAGTTTAATATATTTTTCAATTTTTAATGGATTCAAAGTTTCTTTGTGTTTTTTATATGTTTCTTGAACCATTTTCAACACAACATCAATTTTGTTTAGGAATTCCATTTTTTAGTTTGTTGTAGGTATAGTACTGTGTACAAAAACAACTTTTAGAATGAATGAAATGTTCACATACATGCTTGCTTATATATGCATCAAACGACCTTGTTATTTTAAGCAAAAGTATAACCTTTACTAAAAGTAAAAAAACATCTAGAAAAATATGTTTATTTATTAAAGCATACAAATAAGAAAATATTTATAATATTTTATAATATTTTTGTGAAAGAGGAAAGTCCCAACTTTTGTAGATAAATATAATAATGATTTTTGGTTGCGTTTTCTAAATATCTACAAATTCAAGTATCGCTGTTTTTCGATCTTTTCCAAGATCCTGTTGTCCTTTGTATACCAATACTACAGATGAAATTGCTTTATTTAGAGCTGTAATTCTTGCTTCGGATAGTATTTTTGAAAATCGTCCTGGTAGAAACATTGAATTGTCTGCTGTTTCAACAATAATCTTGCGTCCATATTTCGTACCCACAGATTTTATTTTTTCCAATTTATACTGTCGATCGATCACCAAATCATCAATATTTATCAAAGGTTTTAATTGCAGTTTCCCAACGTTGTTAAGTTCTTTTAAAAACTCCATTTGGAACTATTTTTCTAGAAGTTTATCTAGTAATTTTTTATTAAGACTAAAATAACTATTGCAGAATGTCTGTATTTATATGTTTGTTCATACGAAAAATTGTTTTTTCTAGAACTGGGTGGAAAAAATATGTATTGTTATTGAAAAACAGTGTTTAATATTAGAAAAAATATATTTTTCACCTTGACAATATCCTGTGTAGAAATCAATTATTTATTAGCAAAATATGTTTACATCCGGTATTTTTTGTTCAATATTGGAAAAAATATATTTTTTCACCTTGACAATATCCTGTCTTTTTTCTTATCGCCTGTTTTTTTCTTCAACTTGATGTGTGTATATATTAAGATTACCTTTATAAAAATCATTTATCAAATTACTACGTTATCTATTGTTTAAGCTAGGTAAGAATTATTTATTTTTATAATCTAAATTTTTTTTTTACTTTTTTAAATTGTGTTAGAAATGTCTTGCATAAGCTCGGATATGGATTTGATTATATTGGTACATTTATCTTGATGCTACAACTGATAATATTAACATAATGGCTGATCCAAACAACCCGGAAGGAAGAGCATTAC
The DNA here is from genome assembly GCA_929113105.1 of Agrypnus murinus. Classification (NCBI taxonomy): domain Eukaryota; kingdom Metazoa; phylum Arthropoda; class Insecta; order Coleoptera; family Elateridae; genus Agrypnus; species Agrypnus murinus. The sequence goes on from OV816027.1 coordinate 95,121,348, forward strand.
GGAGCTTTTTTGATAATAAAGGTGTTCAGGAAGCTAATAATATGGAATACCTTTAGAAATTTATAAGTGTGAACAAGCAAGAAAATCAAGGTTAATAGAACAGAGTAAAATCGATCTGTGAAAAATTATATGTACATTATTTTTTTCTATAAGTTTTGGGTTATCTTAAAAGGTTATTTTTAAAAGAGTTTCTATAAAAATTTCCTTCCTATAGATTATACAAACACGTAAAGAATTTTTTAAAAGAAGTTTTGTTAATTTACATTTATTAAATGAACTAAATAAAATTTTTACACCTGATTGATGTTTTTATTTACAGATTAAAAGCTTTTGGGTTTTCTTTAATTAAAGTTTTACCTGTTTAGTAAGTAGGTATATTTTTTAAAATAAAAAAAGCTTTTCATATGGTCTAATTAATAAAAACAGAATATTTGTTATTTAGAGGTTGTCTGATAAACAAAAATACTTTTTTCTAGATGTTTTTTACTTTTAGTAAAGGGTTCCTTTAGATATCTATAAACTATGTTGAATAATAATAATAATTGTATTATCTACTCACCCCAAAAATAATGGTGGTAACAATATATAAATCACAAAAACCTTTTTTGTAAAAACGTGTTTTTAACTCACTCTAAATTAGGTTGTCCACGTTAAAACATAATTGATAAAAATAGTTTGTGGTTTAAACTTCCGTTTTTCTAATTTGATTAACATGATTGCAGCATTGGGTTATTTAATGAAAACTAATTTTTTAGCTTATATTATTGATTGTGAATAACAGATGGCTGCACTAGGATGTTTTAGCTTATAAATATGTGATATCATTTGGCGGGCTTATTATAGGATATGTTTTACATGTATACCGCGATTTAAATCAGCTGCTTTGTTTACATTTCAAATCTAGTGACTTTTTTATTTGGTTACCCATGTATGTTTACATATGCTTGGCGGGCTTATCTAATAAGAGCATACCGCCATTTAAATCAGCTGCTTTGTTTACATTTCAAATCTAGTGACTTTTTTTATTTGGTTGCCATGTATGTATGTTTACATATGCTTGGCGGGCTTATCTACTAAGAGCATACCACCATTTAAATCAGCTGCTTTGTTTACATTTCAAATCTAGTGGCTTTTTTTATTTGGTTACCCATGTATGTTTACATATGCTTGGCGGGCTTATCTACTAAGAGCATACCGCCATTTAAATCAGCTGCTTTGTTTACGTATGATGTCACTTCCGGCGGCCATATTGTTTACATCCGGCGGCCATATTGTTTACATCTGGCGGCCATGTTTGTTTACATCCGGCGGCCATGTTTGTTTACATATTACCTATAACACATGTGCTTATGACGTCACTTCCTGGACCAGAAGGAACATAGCTGTACTACTATCCTGGTAAGATTTTAATTTACTTAAATACTATGCCCATACATAGACAACGGTCAAAAATTTTTGTAAGCGAGAGAAATTCACTTTTGTTTTTCATGTTTGGTAAATTTTTTAAATTTTATTTCCAGAAATTCATTTTACTTAAGCAAGAGAAAGAATTTCCATCCAGCGGTGGATATTTAGGTAGGCTACATTTTTAAATAAATATGATGTTTACCTTTAGTATAATATTTTTCAGCAGCAAACCCTGCAAAGATAGCTTGGTTTCTTGCTCAAATTAAAGAACAAAATTCACAAATCATTGAACAAAACAAAATTATATTAAACATTTTAAAAGAAAGATCAAATTTATAGGCTACATTAAATCCTAAAAATCTTCCAGCTGAACTTCCAATAGCGAACGAAAATCATTTAGAGATAATTGAAGAATTTCTAAAAAATCCATTCTAAGTTTTCTAAGTACAAAATTAATTTGCCTTTACTTTTGCTTCACACTCATTTGCTTGGCTTTACTTTTTAGTTAAACTATTTATCAAAAATAGGAGGTAAATATGTACCATCCAATACAAACAGGGTTTTGAAAGCGATTTTCACAGACACTGTAGCAAAAAAATACAATTTCTATGGAAAGCGAAATAAGAAACCATTTTGTGAATTGCAGTTACGAAAGGCAATTGTTGGTAAGTACAGCAGGCGCATGCTGGCCCACCGGGATACCGGGACTTTCCCGGTGAGCCTTTATAAAATTACCTCGAAGGGCCCTAACACACGGCTGAATTTAAATTACCAACAATTATATTATATTTATAAATAATATTAAGTTATATTTATAAAGTAGAAACAATATTTTTATATTCGTATATCTGTTAAATTTTTATTTACATTTCACGTTTGTTCAAATGTTTAGTTGAATAATCAAATAATGTTGACTCTATATGTACTAGGTGGCGCAAAAGTCCTCACTCAATTTCCTAAGGCAGTAATTTTGTTTGTAAATAAAAAGAATTGGTTTTGTTTGTTTACTTAGATGTTTAGATTTTTTACATTAAGTCGTGGAGATAATATCGGCCATAGGTGATGCGCATTCGGGCTCGTTTCACAGCATTTTCCATGACTTCTCTCAAAACTTCTGGCAATAAATTCTCCACTTCTTGTCGGATGTTCTCCTTTAGGGTCGCCAAAGTCTGTGGCTTGTTCGTCTAGCCCTGTGGCTTTAAAAACCCCTAAGAAAAAATCTGGAACGGTCAAATCGGGCGATCTTGCGGGCCAGTGCAAATTGCTAAAACGAGAGACTGAGCGACTGGGAAATGCTTGCTGCAGAATGTTCACTGTCGCTCGTACTGTGTCTGCGGTTGCACCGTCCTGCTGGAACCACATGTTCTTCAAGCCCAACTCGTCAATTTGCGTCAGCAAAAAGTCGTTGATCATGGTGCTGTTGCGTTCACCAGTCACAGTAACAGTGTTGCCGTCGCCGTCCTTGAAAAAATATGGGCCAATCACTTTTCCTCCGTAAACGTCGCACCAAACAGTACTTTCAGAGGATGTAATGGCTCTTCGTGCATTACACGCGGATTTTCAGTGGCCCAGAAGCGAACATTTTGCCTATTCACGAATTCGCATAGGTGGAAATGCGCTTCGAAGCTCATGACGAGTTTAGGCGGGCTTGGCTGCAATTTACACATGATTGGCGGTCTGCAGGCAATAGCTGATGCACTGTTTGCGCTTTGCACGGGAACATCTTCCAGTCTTTCACCAAGATTCGCTGTAAAGACCATCATTGATGCCCAATTGCGTGGCCCGTCATCTGATTGATGTTTGAGGGTCCTCTTGTTGGACATCTGCAGCCACAGTAGCGATATCCTCGGCCGAAGCTCCGAGGCCGGCCACCTCTGCTACGGTTCCGTGTTGAGCCAGTCTCCTGGAGGCGAGCATCTAAACGCCGCAGTTTGCCCAGTTAGTGCCACATAATCAGGGAATCGACGAACACATTCTATTCACGTTGAGCCAAAACCATCGACCAATTATTTATCAAAAATATTGACACAAGTATTCCAGGTTTTTGAACAGTATAGCGATTCATGGTTTTTCTACGTGTATTCTGCTTCTGTTTACTTCACAAATGTAAAAGTCGCAATGACATAAGACGTTATTTGCAAAAATGAGAGCATATTTCGATAGGGTAATGACTTTTGCGCCACCTAATATTTAGTACCTAACATGCTTTATTAAAACCCTTGGTTAGTTTAAAATGTCTAATAATAATTAATCTAAATAAATAAATTATCCTTAAAAAATTAACCGAAGTGGGGTGGTGGGGCCCGTTAGGGGAATATTTTGCCGGCCTCTAAAATTGATCCAGCACGCGCCTGAAGTACAGCATGTGCTTATACATAAGTGCTTATACGGGTGCCTTGCAGTGGTGTTTGGCCCCTCCTTGACTATATTCTTTTTTCAATTCTTAAAAATCTTATTTTAAGATTTTACAACAAACTAAAATAACATTCATAGATGTAAAAAAAGCCGTTATACTGCGTACAACACGAACGGAACAACATACGTATTAATGGCCTTTACTTTTTTTTTGTGTTTAATTGGTTTTTAGTATTGCATGTAATCTTCTAACTAGTTCTTCGATCAATTATTTTTTAATATGTGTATGTTGGATTCGTTTTGACTGCTGTATTCCGAGCATGGGCGCCCGGAAGGGGGGGCACTTGCCCCCCCCCTGGAAGCTGAACAATTTAAATTTTATTGAAAATTTTGTATAATATGTCGTTTTTCTAGGCTTGCCCCCCACTAGCATGTCGTTTATTCTGCGGGCACCTATGATTCCGAGGTATTTGTATGTGTCGTTCATGTTCAATGGCTCAATGGTTTCTCCGTGCTGTGTTTTGAATGTTGTGAGTCTCAATTCGCCTTTCTTGATATTGAGCGTTCAACACTCGGGCTAGACAAGTGTGATTAGTCCGAGTTCCATTCTTATGTTGATTGATGAAGCTGTTTTGTATTTGCTGCATACATTTTTAAGTCATCCATGTACAGTAGATGTGACATGATATGACTCTCGCCCTCCATACTCTTTAATGGATATCCATATTTAGAGCTGTTAATGGCATTCAACCATGGATTCAAAGCTAGACAGAACCATAGGGAGCTTAACGAATCCCCTTGGAATATGCCACGTTGTATTTCTATCGTGTCGGTTATTATGTTATATTACTCTGTTTTAAAATGGATTGTAGCCTGCCATTTTTGATTGGTATGCTTCAGAAATAACCTTACCATCAGAAGGATTTTATATATTTCCAAAACTCTCAATAACCACGAGTGGCGCACAGAATCGAAGGCTTTTCTGTAACATTCTTTCGCTCCAATTTGACACCCTTTCTGTTCTTGTGCTAGTATGTTGTTGGCTTCCACATGGTTATTTATCAATTTTGTCAGGCAAGATGTTACAATTTCCTAAAGTCCACCAGAGGAGTAAAGTAGCAGAAAAGGCCACCAATCTGTAGATATACAATAAACAAAATAAATAATTATAAACATTTCATCAACAGTGTAGTACGAATGATCGTAAAGTTACACATATACCCGATTATCTTATAACTTGACTAGAAAAGAATTAAATCTGGCCATTCTTGGATATATCCAGTCGTTTCACAAAAAAAGAGAGAAATTCACAAAACAATTTTTTTTCAAATTTAATCCAATATTATCTTTTACTGCAAGATTTTCTAAATTTTGTACAAAACAATTGTCCATTTCTCTTATGCAGCTTAAAAAATCTACTCCATACATACGTAAATTACCAAATGTTGTTTTGTCTCTGGTTTCGTAAACTTTTAGGAGACACTTGCACTTAATTCCGTGTTGCACTAAACATTTAGTATATGTAAGTTTACTTAAGCGTTTTTTAACTAAATATCCACTAACATAACTAATGAATTTTCATATGGTAAGTATGTCTGTTTATAATCATTCTCTTTTGGAAGGTATATTTCTGGTTGTTGGTCAGCTAAAGAAACAGTAGGAATTATCTCAGCAGAATTTAATTCGTTAAGTAATATCTCAAAGTCATTTTCACAATTACTTCTATCACTATGTTGTATAAAATTTCGTGAAAAAAGATTTTTAAATGCACATATGAAATGAAAAGCTGTTAGATTGTTATTACTTCCACCTTTTGCTCGTACTGCTCCAAAAAAGTTTTCGAGGCAATCTTAATTTAATTTTTTGGTGAGTAAAAATTTGACATTCACAGTTTTCAAGTCTTCCAATAATAGTTTTAAGGCATTAATATCTAGACACCATCCTTTAACGCATTTAGACGAATTTGTAACATCTTCATTGTTTTTATTAACTATTTTTATAGATTTCAGCAACTCCAACATATCATTCAGAAATTGTATTTGAGAATCTGCTTCATTATATGGTAAATTATGTTGTTTTGCCTTATAGTAGGTATGGCGTGACTTGAGTCCACTCCCACCCTTCCTACTTTTAGCCACGCCCCTTTCCCCTTCTCCCTTCTGTTAGCTCCTCCCCTTCGCTCTGATTGGTCGACGCCATCTTGGATGACACGCCTACTTCTCTCTGATTGGTCGACGCCATCTTGGATGACACGCCTACTGCTCTCTGATTGGTCAACGAAATCCCACCCACTGTGCTCTCAAGGGGGTCAATTAAGTCTCCCCTATGGTCAATTAAGTCACCCCTACTGCTCTCTGATTGGTCAATTAAATCACCCCCTATAGCTCTCTAATTGGTCAATTAAAAATAAGTGCGTTGTCCGGATTATTGATTGAGTTGATCGGCATCGCCCCTATAGCTCTCTGATTGGTCAATTAAAAATAAGGGCGTTGTCCTGATTATTGATTGAGTTGATCGTCCAATAGAAACCTTTTAGCAGATATTGATTAAAAATAATAATTGAATAGGAAGCACTGAGGGGTCCACAATATTGATTTTCGCCTACGGCTTTGTGATTGGACGGTCGTCATTTTTCCTAGCTGCTGTCACGTCCCTAAGATTACGGAATACTGTATTACCGATAACGTACTTACTGCTGATAGATTGCGTCCTTTGTAAAAGGAATCTATATTACCGATTACGTACTGCTGCACTGTTAACAGAGGGCGTATTTGTGCTAATTGTAAAAGGAATCAGTAGTAGCGATAGTAATGGATATTATTGATTAGAAGAAAAGCAAGCAATTAATATTCATAGAGGTAGAAAAACCTCGATTTACATATAAACAACAAACCCTCTATCGAAAAAACGTGGTCACCATCGTCATCATCATCCACTCAATGAAAGATAAAATCTATGTTAACTTATTAACGCAGTTAGATCAAAACATTCGAGCTAAAATGAAAATATATTTTATCATCTATATTATAGTAGTATTTACTTATTACTTTATGCATCTTTGCAACTATAATAATAATAATAAGCGTATATTCAAAGCATGAAATATTCTTGTTTGAAATTGAGATATTGATTTTTGCAAATGAATAAAAGGATGTGAAATGAACCGTGATTGGGGTGTTGATTAAATTACTACAAGAGTACGATTTGTCTGGATATTGATTTTTCGAATGAAAGGGGGAGTTAGGGTAGATATGTATAACGTCAAATTAAATGAAAAATAGTGTTTTATAGAGTGTTAAAGGAAGGAAGTAATAGTAATAGTAATTGATATTATTGATTCGATGAAAAAGCAAGCAATTAATATTCGTAGGGGTAGTGGAATAATAATACTATGAGTGTTTTAGACGGATGAATCATTCGTTCGTTCCTTATAATTCTGTCAGCTCTAAACGAATAAAGAAGTGATAACATGTCATAACCTGTGTTTGGATCACTCTCTAATCTAGTGACTTTTTGTCTCGTTAGGTGGTACGGAACCAGCAGATATTGATTATTCGCTGCTGCTCTCTGATTGGTCAATTAAAAATAAGGGAGTTGTCCGGGTTATTGATTGAGTTGATCGTCCAATAGAAACCTACTAGCCGGTATTGATTAAACATAATAATAATTGGATGGAAGCACTGAGGGGTCCAAAATATTGATTTTCCCTACTTGTAACACCCCTACTATGCGTCCTTTGTAAAAGGAATCTGTATTACCGATTACGTACTATACTGTTAACAGAAGGCGTATTTGTGCCAATTGTAGAAGGAATCAGTAGTAGTAGAAGTAGCAATGAATATTCATAGCGGTAGCAAATCCTCGATTTACATATCAACAGCAATAGCAATACTAAATAAAGATGTAAGACAATATTAATACTTATCTGAATTATTTTTTCTCCTCACATGTTTTATGACCTAATAATAATAATAATGATAATAATAATAATAATAATAAAACTCGATAAATAATTTTTTATTGGTTTTATTTCATACTTTTACTTAATATAAATTACATATGCATGAGATTATATGAGTATATCATTTTATAAACTAACTTAAATCAACTTATATGCTAACAGTTTTTCTTTTACTTAAAATAAACTACACACACACAGAGACACATACACATTAAACTATATGAGTATACCATTGTCTAAATTACTTAGATTAACTTTAACTTAGTAATATAGAAGTATAATCCTTTTACTAAATATAACTTACATATGCATGAAACTATATGAGAGTATATCATTTATAAATGAACTTAGATGTTATGTGAGAACATCTTCAGCCATTATCCAGGACTTTTCGTTTAAACCAAGCCATTTGACGTAAATGTCACCATTGCTGCGGTGTTTAAGTACTTTTTCAACTAAGTAAACGTCTGGCTGTTTGGTTTTCTGCAACTCGAACTCGTAGAAAGCTCCTCGAACAGCAACCCCATGAAGATCTTCCAGCAGATATGTGACAGGTTTTGTAAATTGAACTTTAACTATTTTGAATAATTCAGTTGACCAGTTGGGCGTGTATCCCTTAGAAAAGGCCCCTTTGAACTTACTAATACGTACGAGGTCATTCAAGTCTAGTTTACGTTTACTTCCTGCCGCGACATCAGCTTTTACATTAGTGTCATAAACGGCTAGTTGGGTCGTAGGTGTAACAGTAGCAGGAGCTCGGCCTATCGTTCTATGTCTGGTGTTGTTATAGCTGTCAACTACCCTCTGTAATATATCTATCCATTTAAATGATCCACGGTAGCTAAACTCTTTATACAGTTTTTGCTTAATTGTACGGATAACGCGTTCAACTATTGAAGCCTTAATTACGGAATATGTAGAGTAATGATTTATACTGTGTTCTTTCATTAATCGTTTAAAATGTTTATTGTAAAACTCTTTCCCGAGATCCGTCTGAAGATTCTTAGGTATGACTGCATTAGCACTCTTGAAGATGCTGCGGACCTGCTTTGTCACCTCTTCTCCGGATTTAGTTTTCAACGGTCGTGCATACAGATATTTCGAAAAACAGTTTATCATCAGCAGTATGTAACGATACCCCTTATTTACTTTAGCATAGGGAATAAACTCGGCTAAGTCAGCCTGGAACAAATCCTGGAAATTTTTTATTATAGTGCGACGTCTTTGAAAGTTTTTTCTAGCAGCCCTATGTATTTCATCAACAACGGTTTGTTTAGCACTCATCATCATCATAGAGTAATACAATTAATCTCAACGACGCTGAGAGAGCAACGTCTCAAATAATTATATTAGCGGCTGCCGTGTTTGATGAATACTGAATACTGTTAAAAGCAATATATCATTATATACTCGAAATATTTTATTCTATGATGCCTTCCTCCTTAAGTTCACTTATAATTGATATTATTTCGTTTTCATTCTGCGGGCTACTGTTGCCGGCACTCTTTACAGCATATAACAAACGAAGCCTGTCGACTAGCTCGTTAGCCTTATTCCAGTAGACGTATTCGACTTTGCAATCGCTTAATTTTTTAAAATTAGACGACGATGATGATGATAGTCTAATACCTAAACCTTTGATTCTGGATAAGTTGGGCTTAATTATATAATCATACTTCCAATGTTTAACAGCTGTCAGTTTACCATGTGGTCTATAGGATTTCTTATGCGCGTTAGTAAGGGCTATTATCTGCATATAATTATTGATATCAGCTTGCGATGGTATAGACTCTAATTCTCTAAACGTGAGTAAGTCAAACAGACCGGGTGTTGCTTCGAAAACGTTGTTTTTAATTATGATGTTTGTATCACGCATAGTCACAGGGGAAGATGCAAATGTCCAAGCGTCTCGATCAATTTTATATCTAATACCGAATCTAGTTCTATCGATATTTTTGTTTCCGACAGCGTTAGCTATTAACATACCGTAACGAGTAGAGACATCGTGAGTTTTATTAGATTCTTCTTCTTCTTCTTCTTCTTCATCTGCTTCCGATGATGATGATGATGATGATGCTGATGCAGCAGATTGTTTTTTAACTTTCAACAGGGGAGTGTAACTAGCAGTAGTAGTAGTAGTAGCAGCAGATGGTTGTGTTTTGACTTTCAATAGAGGTACGTTAGAGATGTTTACTGATTTAGCAATGGTTTCCAACGGCGATATAACTGGATTGTGCGTGACGCGATACATACGTTCTGCTTCTGCTCTATCACGACGAAAGTATGCAAATTTCTTACGTATAGCGTTACGAGCGTGTATTATTTTACGCTTTAAACTCAGATCATACGTGTTGGACATGTCGGCGATGCAGAGACTACTAAACGACTCGACTCTAATTATAAACTTATATATGAATCAAAACCCTTCCGATATCTGCCCCTGTCTAGAGAGCAGTCTTTATTAATTACCAGGAAATCATGCGGTTCCTTCCAACACAGAAAGCAAATGTTTTTAAACTGATCATAGCTAATACCGTCTCCGACAACATGATCGCTAAACACGTGTTTTAAGTTCAACTCGTCTTGTCTAAAGAGAATAATTAGGTTTGCATTGTCCCTAATCAGATGTTTCGGTATCTTGGCGTACGTTTGACCTAGATAAAAACAGTCGACGCCGTTATGCCTACCCATGCTAAAATATTCTCTAATCTTTTCCTGCTTGCTGCAAATTATATCATCAAAAATGAACACAGAATTAGGTTTAACATCACCGGGGTTGATTACGTCATCGTTTTCGCTAAATTCATGATATCCCATACCTGTAAGCGGTTTCATAACACGTCTTAAGAATTCATATTTAGGCTGAAATAAAGACTTGGCGTATAGGTAGATATTTTCAAATTTTAATCCGTTTTCGCTAATAAGTAAACCTAACATAGCATTAGTTTTACCGCAGCAAGATGGACCGCTCAATATTGCTCTACATGATACAGGTAACAGGTCGCCATGTTTCCTAACATCCTCGCCTGATCGTCGTCGTAAAGATGTATCATCGCAGTCGTCTAGGTTACATATGTTTAGTGACTTATTTTGTTTAACAACCTTCATCATTACGGTATGCGTACGTGTCTAGTCACGGTCTCGTTAAACGGATTATACTCGATTAATGCGTCGTGAAGGATCAAACAATACGCCTTAGTTGTGTTCGTAAATGCGGCTGAAGACTCGAGCTCTAGTCTAATATCGACAGTGGAATCCTTAAAACTCTCTAACTGTCTTGAACAGTCAATAACAAAAATGGGATACGTTTCAAACGATTTGTAGCTGAGTAAACAGCTCTCAGCCGCACCTCTACCTATACCGTCATAGTAGTTCTCGCGAAAACGAGTATAATTCAGATACGCAGGAATGTAGTCCTTACGGTCGAAATCGAGATTTAAACGCTGATGCGGGAACACTTGCGAATTTAAATACAACTTAACGTCGACCAAGTTCGAATGAGTAAATGTAGTCGGGTTACCCGTTCTTATACCCAGCTGGCGCTCGTCTTGTAAAACTACAAAGACCCAGCGCGGTTTCTCTAGATCATTGGAGTTCTTTACGCGCCAAACCTGGTTTTTAGTAGTTCCCAACGAGGGTAACTCGTGTAATTCCCAACGTCTAAACGGAGCGATAATAGAAGAATTATCTCTTAAACTCTCGACCAGGTTCACTTTGCTTTCATCTGATAACAGTATATGTGGAACCTCCCACGAGAGCTTATCAATCTTGATATCTACGTCGGTACCTGCATCACCTGCGTCGCTTTTATAGCAATTAAAATCGTTCTTGGAGCGAATTAAAACTAGCTGACAACTCATATGAGGTATTACTTTTTTATAATCGTCTGCAAATCCAAAGATATCTTTTAATGGTATTCTACACGTGAAATGAAAGACGTTATTACCCTGGTTATGTAACAAATCATTATCGCTAGTAATCCCTAAGTTCCATGCTGAGCTGGTTAAAGCTCTATCCTCGGCGCCATGTGAAACGAGACCTTTTATAGTGCTTGTAATGCCGGGCTGTTTACAGACATCTATGAGCTGGTTTGTGCCTAATATTAGTTGAATTTCATCAAACAGAAAGTGGGCAAAATTGTTTACCAGAAGGAATTGCTTGTTTTCTGCACGCGTTATGCTACCTTTAACAAGTACATAGCTGTCATACAAAGCTAAAACGTTATCGGAATTTTGTATGCTGATTCTAATGGTGTCGGAATGATTGGCATTTAGCGTAAACGGCAGATAGGTATAAAAATCCTCTTTTATTATATCTGTATCGACGCGAGGCTTCCCAAATATGTTTAATTTATCAATGGTAAAGGTGTCGGTGTTAATATGCATTTTACTTCGTTTTGACATGCTGCTGTTATCGTACTTTAAAGCCTAAAGATTCAAGAAAAAGGCGACGAGCTTTAGTTAGTTTTAATCGAAGGTCTGCACGTGCCGACGTTCGACGGTGAATGACCTTTGATGGACATATGCTGATGTTTTTATAGCTAAAGTTTATTCCCATTTTTCACGTTTAAGTTCTAGCCTGATGCTCGTGAAAGTGTCTTCAGACAAATTTATCAACCCTCCTCTCGCGTCTACCAGTCTAATGGTAATGTTGTCGATCTCGGTGACAGTGATGGGAAAGTAAATCACATGCGATGGCTCCTTTTCAATCAGATAACCGGGTGGTACGCAAACACCAAATTCGAAGATTGTATGACCTGCTTGATTGTTTCTATATGAGCCGCCTGTAATATTCGTGTCTACAAAGATGTTTGGAGTTGAAAGTATATCGACAACTCGATCTGATACGTGTCTACTACCGGGTTCTAGCACGCGCTTCTTAAATCCTAGTAGTGATCCTATGTTATCGGGTTTGGTAAAATCAATCAACTCGGTAGCTGATTCAATCTCACACTTTCCCGTATTAGTGTTAGCTTTGATTTGTAGTAGTAGATCTCCCTCTTCGGGATCGCCACTAATTTGATTCTTTATATAGTTAACGATTTCAGACAACTCGTAGCTACCCGGTTCAATAGTTATAGCCTTTTCTCCGTAATAAAATTTATTTTTGCCTGGGTATATATTCCGTATCGTGTGACTTGTATATAAGCCGACTAAACCTAGTGAGTATTCGTAACGCACGTGATCTAGTGTTATAGGTGGATAAATACGATCCGTAGAAAGCCTGTTTCCTGTACCGTACACCGTGATGGTCCTAGCCATACTTAACCGATTTACACTTTCACCTCTCTTTTATACAAAAATCGTAGACACAGATGTCCGCAGTTGTATGTATTGAACTTTTGTTCTTGGGCTACGTTGTAGTATACGGCGCAGAGAGGCCCTAAATATTTCACAAGTTCAGATGGTGGTCTCAGGTCTCCGAAGGGGTCATAGTACAAAACCACGTTTCGATCCTTTCTATAGGCAACCCAATGAGTACCCGGTCCTCCAGCGTAGTCAAGATTAACAATAGCTCTTTCGAATTGCAAAGGTTTCGTTGCAGGTAGACTTGTTCTCATATAGACACCTCTAAAATAGGGAATGTCTTTAGCATGTTTTATTATATCTAGGTCTGTAAGTGGTCTCCGAGGCAAGTTATTCAGTTTTTTGACCGCCTGACATATGGTTTTAAGTACAATGCAGCTCCGCCAGCTCTATACGGCTTCAGGTAAAGGGCGTTCCCGTTCTTACCGCCTAAAGCGATAGCTTCCATACTTTTATTATGCCGTGTAGTTTCTTCTAGCTGTCTCTTATTACTATTAGCAGTGTTAACAGCTTTTGCTACCCCTGAGGCGCCTCCTATAATTGCACCGAGAGCCGAGAGGCCAGCAAAAATTGGTATGAGTGGTAAAATACCCCCTGTAGCTGTAGGCACTGGAATTATTCGGGGTACTTTAACGTTTTTTCGACCGCCTACGTTTTGAATGATTCTTCTGGCAGCGCTCAGGGCATGATGTATTAAATCTTTACCCGTGAGTCTCTTGCTTGCACGATTCACTACACCAACAAGCTTCTTTAAAACGCCACCTTTGAAAGTGACAGTTTTCTTCATCATCTTTTTAGCGAGACCCTTTTTCGCCGACAGTTTGTTTGTCTTTACGCCCATTCCCAACTTTCTTTTAGCCTTCATTATACCGGTTACAAACAGAGCTGATGCTTTTTCCCCTAATTTAGAGTCTTTAGCCTTAACACGCTTCCAAGCGGCTTCTTCTAATACACGATCTGCCTGGTGTCTACTGTTCAAATCGGAGCTTTGAGCGTACGAGATGTCGTGCTGCATACACGCCTGGTCCAAAGGATTTATACCTTTATCGCCACGTTGTAATCTTTTAGATAATTTGGTACCAGGTCCACAGTACTGATATGAAGGAAGATGTAGTTCAATAGGCAGCTTGTCTATGAGCTTGTTAACAAAGCCGTTACCTTCGTGAACTAACATCTGGTACTGAGAGAAGAGACTGCTTGTACCTGTATTTATACTCGGTCACCACTGCAGCCGGACTAATCTGTGTTCTGAAATCTCTGCGTATAGATAAAGTCTCTATGATCAGCTTGTAGAATTTCACACAGATGCTTTTCAACATTATGTATTCTTGTTTGAAAACGGTATCTGTCCAGAGCTAATGTTTGCCAGTTTCCCTTTCTTGCCTGTCTGTATGCATACTCCCATACTATCATATGATGTATATTATTCATGCTTGCGTCGGCGAAACTTACTTTCTTTACCATATCGATGTGTTGCTGCTGCTGCTGTTGCTACAAATCGCTATGTTTGGAGAGTTATTGACATTAGTAAAACTAAAAACTTTGTTTAAATACATTTTTATTTCTTCAACGATACATTTAGGCTAAGATAGAAAAAAATAACTGATTAGCGTAGATATAAGCAAACTAAGCATTTGCGCAGCATTCCCGTAAGGCTCACCACGTTTCCTATCTGCTCTAATCAGGCATTTGATATAATACACTTAAAACTAGAATAAAAAATGGTGTCAATATGATTAGGTCAACCGATAGTAGTAGTAAATTCCGTTATTAGTCGGTATTGTACACTCTCTTTATGTTGTAAGAGTTCGTACGTGTTGCAGATTCGGCTATTAGGGCATCAAACGATGATCGCATAACTTTTTGAGTATCCTCGAGCACTTGTACTTTATCTAATAATTTTTTATAATTACTATCTAGGGTATTATTCGTTTCTTCTATCTTTGTCAGCACACTCGAATGATTAGTTTCCATCTCATCATTCGCTATTAGGTGATTTCTCTTTGTTTCTTTTTCCAACGTTGTTAGCAAACTGTTAAGTTTGCTAGTTTCAATGTCAACCTTTGTTACCTTTTGCTTTAGATCTTTAATAGTGTTCTGAGTGTCGGTAGTCATTGTAATGAAGGTTTGTACAGCAGAGTCGAATTGAGCATCTACATAAGCTTTAGAAGTGACATCCGTGCCATCTATAGGGTAACTTACTGAAACAATACGTTTACCATCTGCATTAAACTGCATTTGATCGTTTGTATGCATAGCCCGATTGTTAAAATACTGCCTAGAAATTACATCTTTATCCTCTAGAGGCTCCCCTATATTACAAATTCTTCCATCTTTAGCATCATAGTACGACCCCTGTCCTTTATCCTCTCGTCGTCGTCTCAAACAATTAGAGAGTAATTTTCTTTCAACATCGTCCACCAGCTCGTCGGTATACTTTTTCGTACAAACATCGTGGTTGTCAAGCGGTTCTTTAACGTGTACTAACCTTCTTTTCTTAACATCAATTACACCTTCATCGTTATCTGATAACATTAGTACAGAACGCTTCGTGACAAGATCGTTATCGTTGATAGGAGCGCCTACATTAGTTATACGACGGTTCTCAACATCGAAATTACCCTCTGGTGTTAATTTGAAACCATAACCTCTCGGTCCACGTTTTGTTGCAGCCATTGCTTCATCTGTCATACTCATCATAGCTCTACCGAAGAGATCTATTGTGTTCATGATGACGTATGACAAATAACTGTCACGCATGAACAGAATACACAGTATTTATAGCTGAGATCTTCATAGCGCAATGATGTACATATTTCAATACGTCATGAGATTTATACAGTTCGTCGGATGTTCTCGGACATAATCGTAGACGGTACTGAGACTTCTCGTAATCAGCCCGCATTTAATTTAGTAAACATCGTATGCTTTTACGCTTTTTGAATAATTATCGTCCGAACCAATCCCAGAACAGTAGACCTAACGGTTACCTCTATCCAATGCTGTTTCATTTACTAGCATTAGGATGAAGGGAGAGAGCGTGAGAGTGAGAGAGGGAGAGAAGGTTCTTTAATGCGTCCTCTCTAATAGATGATAAGGAGAGAGTGAGAAGGAGAGAGCGAGAGAGAGAGAGAGAGAGAGAGAGAGAGAGAGAGAGAGGGGTAAATAAATGTTCCATTGTTACCGGCCCTGATATGTATCTAAGTTATTATATGGGGACTATAATATGCTGTAATGCCAAAAGTGTGGCTTTCTATTTTTACAGGTTAAGTTTAACAACACTGATTCTAGAATTTCTATTTTACTGACATTAGCGTCTACTTTATTATTTATATAAAATGTGCATATATGTAGCTTAAGTCATTAGCAATCGAACCCAATTTGTAAAATTCGATTGCGTTTATTTTTGCAATTTTGGTGACGTTTTACATCTCTTCATAGTTTTGCTACTTGTTTTCTTTACATTTAGTAATAATAATCTAATACAATATAAACACCTAAGGATTTGAAAGACTTGATATCTAGGATAATACATTTCTAAGTATTTTGCATACGTTTTTATGGTAAATATGCTCATTCGCCTTCAAAACATAAAGATAAATAAATATCGTATACCTATAAGCATGTACAGTGACACCCGACAAGAGAAAGCAATAACATAATTGTTAATAAAAATGAATTATTATTAATAATAATAAAAACAATGGTAGCTATGTATTATTACGTAAGTAATTGACGTTTCAATCACGGATACATCATAATATAACCTATGCATTTACCCCTTGTTACGGTTCATTTCACACCCTTTATTATAACTAATCAATATCTTTACACTTTGTATTTACATTTAAAATATATCTCGTTTATAGTTAGTTAGTACTAGTGATCTTTCCATATGTTAACCCTTTCAACTGGTATTTCGGTAATTTCAAACAAGAATTTTTTCATGCTTTTGAATATACTCTTATTATTATTATTATAATAGTTGAAAACATGCATAAAGTACGTAACTATCCTTTTTACAATTGGCATGAATACGTTTTCTGTAATATCGATTCCTTTTACAAATGGCTCCGTCTGTCGGTAGTTCAGTACGTTGTCGGTAATACAGATTTCCGTAATCGTAGGGACGTGACAACAGTTAGGGAAAATCAATATTGTGAATCCCTGCTTCCTATTGGGCTAATCTACAAATCAATACTCAGGGTAACGCGCGCGCACAACCCTTCAATTATTATTATGTTTAATTAATACCTTCTAGAGGTTTCTATTGGACAATCAACTCAATCAATAATCAGGACAACGCCTTTATTTTTAATTGACCAATCAGAGAGCTATAGGGGCGAAGCCGATCAACTCAATCAATAATCCGGACAACTCTCTTATTTTAATTGACCAATCAGAGAGCTATAGGGGTGGTGTAATTGACCAATCAGAGAGCAGTAAGGGTGACTTAATTGACCAATGAGAGAGCAGTAAGGGTGACTTAATTGACCAATCAGAGAGCAGTAGGCGTGTCATCCAAGATGGCGTCGACCAATCAGAGAGAAGTAGGCGTGTCATCCAAGATGGCGTCGACCAATCAGAGCGAAGGGGAGGAGCTAACAGAAGGGAGAAGGGGAAAGGGGCGTGGCTAAAAGTAGGAAGGGTGGGAGTGGACTCAAGTCACGCCATACCTACTCCTTATGTTTCAAAGAATTAAACAAAAAGTCTATCAAATTTTTCAATAAATTCAGCTGGTAACACATTCAATGCAACATAAGTTGAAGTACTCACAGTCACACTTTCACTTAAAACTTGTACTGCTGAAGATAACCGCATTCTCTCCCAATTATTAGGTTTCATATGTTTATCTGTTTATTTGGATTTTTCTTGGATTAAACCCTCCTCTAGGGTTTACATATCTAATTTTTCACGTGTATACCTAGTGGACACTTACTTTCCACACACTTTTCTCACCTACCTGACCTAATTAAATACTTACCTGGTTCATACACTTTAAGTCTTGGGATATTCATCTGTTACTGTCTCGATTCTGTACCTTTACAGATAAGTGGGAAACACTGGTGACCAAGCTAGGCGGCCATTCTGTTAACCTTATTATCAATCATTCCTCTGTCTTTAAGAATTAAAGAACCTTGACATAATCAGATAAACAGAAAGAAATGTTATTTTGATCAAAGTTATTTCTGTTATAACTTATATCTTTAATATTTCTCTTTTATATTCATTAGCTATATTTGATTTTAAGTCAAATTCTGGAAGCATTTATTATTTAAAGTTAATCATTTATCGAAGAGCCTGTAATCGTAATGCCTTCTTTTTGATATGTCAATGATTTATAATGTTTACATGTATGATTGTGTGAGCTCACAGGATTTTATTAATTTTACAATAATAATCTTGAATTATTTAGTGAAGAATTAGTCAGGAAAGTCTTATGATCCATTTAGATTGTGTAAATGCACCTTAGTTCCAGCTTAGCCTTAAACAACAAGACTGCCTTATTTTTGTACAATTAAATGTATGAATAAATATTGGTAAATCCAAAAGCATTTAAGGATTCCATTTTTTTTATAGTAAACATAATAGTTTAATCTATTGTTATGTTGCATCATAATATTTTTACTTTCTTGAACAAGGGTGTCTAGTATACTAGGAGAGTAGCAGAATTTAACAATGTCTAGTGAAATTTTGTCCAAAAATGCTATCTTCAATCAATGACTCAAAGAGTAGGTACCTATAATACCTTTGTTGCTAAAGTGACAACATTTTAAGTAGAATTTTTTGTAGTTTAAGGATTATCATCAGTTTTCTAGAGAAGCGGACACTTCATTTATTCTATATGGCCATCCAATGCAAGTATTTGCTGTCTTTTAACTTTTAATCTTAAGGCCGCGTTAAAGTAGCCAAAAGTGCATGAATATTGAGCCTGCCGTGAATGCAAATAACTTTTTTATTATGTACTGCACCGAGTTACATTTTCTGTATTACCTAGATAAAGTATTTGTCTAGAGTGCTGATTTTTCAAATTTTCAAAATCGCAGGTGATTTAAGGCCTATAATTACTTAAAGAAGGTGGAGTTTATTGAAAATTGCACTAACTTTCATGTACATTAAATAGTTGATCCCCTTACAATATGTAACGGTAATCATTTCAGCACTATGCTTTATAGTTTTATCTCTTGGTTCAGCAAAAAAAATCGAAAAAATATTTAATTTCAGCAAGATATTTGCATTTTGCGGAGAAGCTGTAAACCGCTTAATTTTTACCAATTCCATGAACCGACACTTGTGGAAGGCGGAGTCGCCCTTCATAATATTTTCTCTGAACTGGGAATTGAAACTGGTCTGCCTGTGCCCCTGTGGTGATATACCCGAAATTATTGCAAACATGTATGCAGATTTGTTCTGGATTTGTTTGTGTGTGTGTGTATTTTAAACGTGTAAGTTGTTGGTAGTTCAAGAAATGGCGAAGGGAAATAGAAATAAATTGAAAAAACCAACTATAAATTGTCGCCGTAAAAATATAATGCGACGTGTATGGCAAAGGTAAGTCTTTTTTTACATTTGCATCCCTTGTTATCAATGATTAAGCGTCTCTGATAAAATTTTAATTAGTACCTATAGTGAAATAAAACATTTCATTCAGATTGTCGCTGGCAATTTAATTCATCAATATAGATTGATGTCTAAGATATTCCTACTTTTTCCATACTTAGCTATTTCAAAATCACCCTGTCTAAAAATATAATTTTGTATCGTTCTAATGTAGTTCTTACATCATAATATTTCGTATTTTGCAAATTTACTTTCTAGTCAGTGTTAAATTGGTTGTAAATTAATTTAAATGTTGTTCTTGGTAGCTTAAAAAGTAAAAAACACGAAGACAGTGATGGAAACATAAATCCTGACGTACATCAACTTTAATAGATCATTATGATAATGATCTAACTGAAGAATCTTGCCCTAACACTGTCCTTACTCCTGGGAAGTCGCAAGATGAACATAAAATGTCTGGAAGAAGGATAGTAGATGTGAAGTTATTTTTTGAAGGAATAACCACGTTCAAACACCATCCATTATTTTCTTGTGGTGCAGAAAATTTGAATATCGTAGGTGAACAACGGAAGGGTCTCTGCAGTAAATTTATTTTGGAATGTAACATGTGCACTGACACGATATGGTCCGGTACAAAAATGGAGATAAACAAAGCATCAGTACTTGGAACTATTTCCACAGGAGGAGGCGATATTCCTTGCATGAGCTTTGCAACGTTTAATTTGGCGCAAGATGATATAGCACCCTACATACATGAAACTGCAAATAAGCTTATGGAAGAGGCTGGTAAAGAAGAAGCTAGACTGGCAAAAGAACTGGATGAAGTGGATGTAGATGGAGTTCTAAAAATAACAGTCATAGCTGATGGCGCTTGGAGTAAACGCTCCTACAAATCTAACTACAACGCGTCATCAGGTGTTGTGAGTATAATAAATTTGATTTGTGAGGTAAAAGTTACAATATGCCATCTAATAATTAAAACATTTTAGGGCGTTATTATTGGACAAAGAACAAAAAAAATTCTGTATTTGGGAATAAAAAATAAATATTGTTATGTTTGTACAAAAGCAGAAAACAAGAAGGAGAAAGTGAAACCTCACAATTGTTTCAAAAGTTGGAATAAACCTTCGACAGGCATGGAGTCTCAAATAATTTTAGAAGGTTTCAAAAGCAGCATTGAGATGCACGGGGTAAAATACGCGTACATCATCGGTGATGGAGATAGCAGTGTTACGCGAAGGCTGTCGGAATCTCGCCCATACGGAGATTTAATGGTACACAAAATTGAATGTAGAAACAACCATCTTTTCCGTAACTTTTCTAACAACTTGATAGATTTATCAACCAAAAGAGTTAGCTCAAAGCGACAAATAGTCAGTTGTGAACAAAGAGAACATTTAAAAAAGTAACCTCAAGCGATTTCGTATGGGTATTGAAGGTGCTGTCAAACACTGGATACAGCAGGAGGCCCTACACGAAAATAAAATTCAACAGTTACGGAAAGACATATTCAATTCTGTGAACCACATTTTTGGAGATCATTCTCAATATGCTGAATATTTTTGTACGAGAAAAGAAACATATGAATATAACTGGCTTAGAGATATTACAGAAAGTGGTCTTCAGCAAGATATATTAGTGCTTCTTAACCGGCTATCCCAAAAAGCTGACAGTTTGCTCCTAGACATGGATAACAACGCAGCCGAGTGTTACAACTCAGTTGTGGCGAAATTTGTAGGAGGTAAAAGAATAAATTTCTCTTCGAAAAATTCATACCAAATACGATGTGAGGCCGCAAGCGTTAGTTGCAGTGTGGGAGCTGCTGATTACCCCCGCACATTACAGAAAGCGATAGCACAATGCAGTCCGGGCACATTCACGAAACGGTACATGCAAAAAAAAAGAAAATCCCATGAGTGGCGAAATTCCCAGCGTGTTTTGTTTCCTCAAAAATTTAAGAAAAAATCAAAACCAACAGCAAATCCTGACCGAGATTATGGTCCTGAAGCGGCGACCTTGCAAGAGAACGAATTACCAACTGATTATGAGGACAAAAAAACCGCTTTTCTACAGTCGCTTAAAAAATCGCAAAATCAAATAAAAGATCTCCAGGAACAAACTGTTGGTCAAGGAAATAACCGTCTGTGGAAGGAAGAACGCCTCAAACGACTGACAGCATCAAATTTCGGTGGTATTTGCAAAATGGGACCTTCTACTCACTGTTCCAGCACTGTTAAAAATATGTTGTATAACACATTCCAAGGCAATGCTGATACATCGTGGGGAAATGATCATGAACTGCTGGCCATTGCGGAGTTTGAACAAAAAATGCATATGAAAATTGATGGTTGTGGTTTATTTGTTGATGCACATCTGCCTTTCTTAGCAGCTTCGCCCGATGGTTTGATTGGAAATCAAGGAGTTATCGAAATAAAATGTCCTAGAAAATCCAGTGAAATGACCCCAGCAGAAGCTATAGAAAAAAAAGGTTACTTTTGCAGAAATAAAAAATGGATGTTTCACGTTGAAACGTAACCATAATTATTATTATCAGGTGCAAGGGCAGCTACATATCACTAAACGCGACTTCTGCTTTTTCGTGGTTTGGAGTCCACTTGGCATGGAAATGGAAAAGGTAAGAAAATATTTGAAGCGATTAATGCAGAAAAAACGTAAGTCACTTTCGACGCGAAACTATGCTTTTGTCTTCTGCCTTTTCTCTATCGTTTTATGCCATGGTTCTATGCAGACATCCTGTTCGTCGGATTACCAGGGTGTTTCTATAAAATTATGGAACAGTCAGACAACTCCCTCTGTGTTACAATCACGCTGTCGCGCCAAAAGTGATTTACGTTGTTTCTGGATCAAGCTCGTCCTTTGTTATTAGTTATTATTTTTATAATAATGTAGATTCCTATTTTTCACCCAAAGATATACAAAGATGATATTTTCTGGCAAACCAAAATGGAATCTGCATTGTCGGAATTTTACAATAAGTGTCTTTTGCCGGAAATCATAGATCCCAAATATCCAAGCGGACTTCTTATTCGCGATCTCAGGGAAAGAAAAAAGAAGAACGACAAAACAAAAATATCCGCAGCAAAGAATAATGCTCATGAATAGTAATGGATTTTATTCACTACTAGCTCTAGAAAACATCATTATGTATCGTGTCTGATGCTTGAGAAATTGATTTTCTATACCTTAAGCAATAATGTATTTTTCTCTCCTACTAGTAGATAATAAAAACAATTGACAATATAGGCGGCTGAGATTGAGTAATCAGGTAAAATTTTTTTGATTTTTCTGGCAATAAATCATATTGCACCTGATTTGCTTCTTCACGGATATCTGGGGGGGGGGTGCACACACTATTTTCTTCGCTGCTCGACATTTTTTATTAAAGTTTTTAAAAGTAGAAACGGAAATGTCAATTTATTGATTTAATTTTTTATTCGTTTGCTTTCTCTAGCTACTTGGTTTTCATGGATATCTTATATTCGTTCCGACTTTTTATATTATCATTGAAGAAAGATTAAACAAATGTGCTAGTAGTGAATAAAATAATATATAAACCACGGGAGAGAACATTTTTATAGCCTCGCTTTTATTATTAGCCTCGACGCTGCGCGTCTCGGCTATAATTCAGCTCGGCTACAAAAATTGTTTTCTCTCCCTTGGTATATAATTACTATTAATTTTATATGTCGCTATGTGTTCAATTATAGCTTCGACATTTTTTTGTATGCAGTGCTTAAAGTACCTTATTAACAGTTAATAAAATATATTATTTTACCTCTTTCTGTATTATTATTGACGCCTAAACATCCTACACAACGTCCGTAGGTACTTACATATTACACAAAACAAATACACTTTGTAATTTGGAAATAGTTATTTTTCGGCCTCCGTCTAAAATTACTGATTTTCCATTCGTCAAAATCGTTTTGAAAATGACATTTGCGTGTCTAGACAAGAAAATGAAACTGGGATCTTGAAAGATTTTGGATTGGTACCACTGTGGACTGATTCATCGACGCTAATATAAATAATTTTCAATTCAAATCATTACACCATGGAGTAAGTACCGCCAATAGAAGAAAAATAAATTCTCTAAGGAGAGATATTTTAACAATAAATTAAGTTGTTTGATTGATTAATAGTTCTTTGTCGGCCGAAAAAGTTTTGTGCATCCACACGGCCAGAAAATGTTTCGCAAGTGCTCGCATTTTGGGGGCCTCGGCTTCGCCTCTGCCCCCAATATTACTCGCACTTGCAAAACTGCATTTTCTAGCCTTGTGATACAAATAACTATTGTATCACAAGGCTATAAGCAAAAACATTCTTTGTTCCAATACCCAATGTTGTTGACAGTAGAAGAATGGTATATGTCTATGCCATTAGTGAACATTTGTAAGTGATATCGGTTACTTTAAGCACTAGAACCCATTGCAAACACCATTTTTAACAAGTCTTATTTTATATTTTTCATATATCGTCACACTGAATCAACAATAATAATCTACAAACCACAAAACAGCAGAAATTAATTTTAATGGAATTCATTGGTAATATCAAATAGATAAATGCCCTAATAGCACCCCTTTATTTCCCCAGATTTGAAATGAAATAGCTACTATCAAATGAAAACGTTCTGAGCTTGGAGTTGAATGCACATAGCACAAATTAATTCAAACAAAAATGAAAAATGTTGAATGGAATGTTGAAACTTGCTTACCTAACTTATTTTGGAAAACGATGTTTATTAATTAAATTATTTCACATTTACAATGTACAATCAAAGTTAACCAAGAATATACCACTAAAGTTTCATAGTATTTGAACTATTTTCCCAAAATTTTAAGAAAATCGTCAATCTGATATACCAATCTGATATATTGATACCATAATATCAATAACATTAAATTTTCAGATCGATTTTTCTCAGAACTTTTGTTATTCAACTTTATGATTTATTTGCATGATCATAAAGGGAAGAGAAATCAATATCGGATTCCACTACTAAAAATCTATATTGTCATTTAATTTTTTTGTGATGATGTCATAACTAACAAACATTTACAAAGTTCAGATCGATTTTTCTCAGAATTTTTGTCATGCAACCTTATGATTTATTTGCATGATCATAAAGGGAAGAAAAATCACTATCGAATTCCACTATAAAAAATCTATATTGTCATTTAAATTTTTTTGTGATGACGTCATAACTTAGAAACAAATGAAAGTCGGGAGGTGAATCGCACATAATAATGTGTATTTTTATAAAACAAAATCGACGTGTTTCAGCGTTTTTAAAAAAACCGGTTGAGTTCACTTTTTTTTTAATATTCCATACTTTAATCCCACCCTGTATATATTACGGTTAAAAGCGTTAGTAGCCACTCGAGCATCGTGACGAGTGCACGAAAATGTGAGTGCATTTTAACAAAAGAAGGGCACACGTCTAATCAAATCAAACAACGTTTAGACGGCGTTGATGGTGATTTATCTCCTTCATATTCCACTGCAAGAAAGTGGTCAAAATGTTACCGTTTGGGGTAAGAATCTCTTGAATATGATGAGTCAATTAAGGCGCTAACGCCTCAAAAAGATGCAATCATTGAAGAAATGGTATTAGAAGATCGCCGTTTAAAAGTTAAAGAGTTAGCAGTAATGACTGACATTTCGGAGACAAGTGTTCGCCGAATTCCTGATGACCATTTGGGTATGAATAAAATTAGTGCCAGATGGGGACCGCGTGTTCTTTCTGCTGTTCAACGTCAACGTCGCGTCGAATGTGCGCGCTCGTCTTTAAACTTGTGTGAAAACGACCCAAAGCCGATTTTGGAGTCCATTGTCACTGAAGATGAAACAATGGTTTTGTATTACGATCTTCTATCCAAAAGGGAATCAATGAAATGGCGGCTATCCGTTGAACCTCGTCCCAAAAAGGCGAAAGTCGTTCAATCGACAAAGAAAGTTATCGCAACAATATTCTGGGATTGTGACGGCATTTTACTGATTGATTTTAAAAAACGGAATACAATTGTTAACAGTACATATTATGTGTCTTTATTGCATAAATTGAGAAACAATATAAATTGGCAAGAGGTGTTCAATTATTACACGACAATGCACCCGTTCATACTGCCGCAATTTCACAAGCTGCCATTCGCGAATGCGGCGTTGAAGCATTGGATCATCCACCGTACAGTCCGGATATGGCTCCTATACCTAAACCAAAAAATGAAGGATCTAAACCGAGTGAATCTAGCAGGCGCAGATTAGCAGTCGGAGTTGATTGTGAGCGAGCCTTGTTCCCAAATTGTCAAATTTAGACAGTTTGAAATTAAAAATTGTCATTGCAATCTGTCAAAGTTTTAAAAGGTTTTTCACAACTCCAATTGTTACTTATTAAACTACTATTAATAAATATTAATTGGAGTTGTGAAAAATCTTTTAAGCAGCAACTAATGTCGTACACACTTTTGCTATCAGAATGTTATTTATTAATAGTAGTTTAATAAGTAACAATTGTAAAAAACCTTTCAAAACTTTGACAGATTGCAATGACAATTTTTAATTTCAAACTGTCTAAATTTGACAATTTGGGAACAAGGCTCGCTCACAATCAACTCCGACTGCTAATCTGCGCCTGCTAGATTCACTCGGTTTAGATCCTTCATTTTTTGGTTATAGTATAGTGACTATTATTTATTTTTTGTTTATTGTTTCCAGCCTTACTTTGTGGAACTCCATAATCATGAAATAAATAAAGATTAGTAAAAGTTTCACAGTTTTATTAAAGTATAACCTGACAATATTGTTTCGACAGTTATGCTGTCATTATCAAAGGTAATATAATTATAAACAAACACGTCGATAACGTAGATACAAAAATAGGTAACTAGATAAAATAATAATAATCAGAATTAAATATCTAATACTTCCAGTAACGGAGAATTACTGAGCTCAAGTTGTTCATTCATTAAAGGTACTCTGACTTTGTGTTTGTATATCTCAAAGGCTTCTAAAATGTCTAATTTGCGTTTGTTATTATAAAAATGTAGGAATTTAATATTATTTTGAGGAGTCATTGTGTGATTTTGTTCTAAAAGGTGTTTGGCATAATTAGATTAGTAGGTATTGCGCCACCTGAGCCAGACGCTTTTGTGGGGGATGCAACACGCCCCTTCCCCCTCCAGGCTCCTCCCCCTGCTTCTGATTGGCTACCCCCACTCCTGTAGCTCCTCCCCTTGCTTCTGATTGGTCGCCGCCATCTTGGATCTCCCCTCCTACTGCTCTCTGATTGGTTAATCCCCACTCCTATAGCTCCTCCCCTTGCGTCTGATTGGATGAAGGCAGCCATTTTGGAACGTCTGGCTCCATTCTACCACGCCCTGGCGCCATGCTACCACGCCCGCCACCGCCATTACGGGAATCTGTATTACCGCCAATCTGTGTGCTGCCAATAGAGGGCGTAATGCTACAATTAGTGTGTATTGCTAAGAGAGGGCGTCATGAAGGGATCTGTATGACCGGCAGACTGTGTACTACTACTACTAGGGGGCGGCGTCATGAAGAAATCTGTATTACTACCGTCATTGTATGTCATTTATGCGTCTGTCATTTTTGCATCTGTCATTTTAATTCTGTCATTTTGCATTTGTCATTTATGCGTCTGTCAATTTTAATCTGTCATTTTTGCATCTGTCATTTTTGAATTTGTTATTCTTGAAGGAGCCATCTTGGATTTCCCCAGATTTGATTTTTCCCGCTACAAGTTCTGCTGCTACCTTTCTCTCTCACGCACACACTGTACTCTTTCCACTGCCTTTTCTAGAAGAAATAATAAAGCCATATAGGAATTAAAATTATGTTTATTAATATATTGTTATGACCACATTTAATTTATAATAAAAAAAAAGGTTGATAGATTGCTGATGATGATGATAGCTTGAGGACTTCAGGACTGACCTCTGTTTTCTATTTGCGGTTCCAGGGGCTGTAACAACATCAACAATAGAACATTAAAGGGGGGTTTATTGTATAAACTTGATGTTTACCCATACCTTATGTGTTTCCACAAACATGCAGTCATCATAACCGCAGCCTGTTTTTTCCAAGTACACTAGGCCTAGAGAAATCGTTTTAGCTGCAATCTGCTCGTTAATCTCCTTAATCATTTGATCTGTTAACTTGTCGCTGATTCGGTTGGGTAGAAACGTGACGTAGTTTTCACCAACAACAATCACACGTTGACGTTTATCACGGCAAACGACTCTTTTGAATTGTAGTATCTCTGCAATTTCTTTTATTTTGTAATCACATAACTTCTTGATCGGCTTCTGGCTACCGGAAGGTTTGTTCAATTGTTTTAACAAATGCTCCATTTTTCTACGTAAAAACAAAGATACACACACATGTTAGAATTTAAATAGTAGCAAAAATTTAACACGCACAAGAATAATGCTAATTATTTTTAACATACCTGATTTTGTTGAAGCAAACAATAATAATTATTACTATGACCGTAGCCGACGACGCGAGAACAAAACTAAAAAACGGAAGGGTTCGACGGAGCTTTTATAACCTTCTAATCGACAAGAATGAACACGCGTATACCTAGATACAGCTGTTCGTAAGATAAGCATCTAAATTTATTACACGCCCGAGTAAAGGGTACAAGCTCGTTAACGGTCAAAAGGGGCCAACACCTGCGCTGTCAATTTAACACTTATCTAATGACCGATCTAACCGATTATGTATTGTCGTGAAAAATCATGCAAGGACGAGGTTGCCAAAATATGAGCATGTGTATAAACGACAGAAGTTCATATCTTTATTGTGTTTATATATATATATATATATATGTATATGCATATGCATATGTATATATATATATATATATATATATATATATATATATATATATATATATATATATATATATATATATATATATATATATTATATATATATATATATATATATATATATATATATATATATATATATATATATATATATATATATATATATATATATATTGCTGTGGATGGTAGTTTCAAAATTTTGGAAAATTTTGAAAATTTTGTGAAAATCTAAAATCTTTGCTAAATACTAACACTTTTGAAATATTTTTATCAACTTTTCCAGTTAAAAATAATTTTAAGTTATTTAATGGTGTGTCATTGATTATACAATCAATGTGTATACTTTTTAATAAGATTAAATAATACATGTTTGTTTATTTATTATCAAATAGCTTACTCACCGATTACTTAAGTATACGTAACATCCAGTTGTGCGCAAGTTATTGTTATGATGTAATTCAATTATGTATAATTTCAAATGAGTAATATCGACGGGTTATGTGATTCTTTAAGGTTTTGTTAATGTAAATAGATCGTTATTATTGCGTAAAAGTGTTGTATAATAGATGTGTCACTTTTATAAAGAGTATTAATCTGCTATTATGTATTATATGTTGTAAATAGTGTGGTCATTGTATTAGATGATAAGGTGACGTCAAATTGTGTAATATAATTATGTAAATAGTCAATAGTATATAAGCTTAGAAAATAATAATTTTAGGACTTCACTAAATAAAGCGACGAAGTAAAGTCGTATTAAAGACTATAGTAAAATGTAAAATAGACTTACTGATAGAAAGCGACGGAGTAAAGTCGTGTAAGATAAGAGACACTTACTGTTAAACGACGAAAGAGTAAAGATATTATAGTAAATCAAGCGACAAAGTAAATTCGTGGCTGATAATATTGTAAAAATTTGAATAGTCTAGAATTAAATAGACAAGTTAAGTTAGTTGGTGATTTGAATACGGCGAAGGTGTAATAAGTATAAATTGTAAAAGTGTATATGATTATAAAGAACCACCTTTAAGATAAATTACTTGCTAAGGTTAGGCAAGATAATAGATTAACGTTAAAACCATAAACGGGTGTTTTATTTAATTAAACACAAAAACAACTATAAGTATCTTACGAAAAAGGGAAATTGAACCCGCAGTTAATAAACAAAAGTGAGTTCCAAAGTCAAGTGTGTGGATGATATTATATGGAAAATCCATGCAAAAGGAAGAAAGTCAACCCTGAATTGGAAACCAGCCCTGGGTCAACATAAAGTGATCTACTCTGCCTATGGTTTGGGAAAGAGGACATCTATACTAAAAGAAAAAAAAAGAAGTATTATAAAAAGGTAGGAAGTTATTTCCTTTTTGTATTGGCATTTGCTGAAGAAAAGACTATCGTTTGTAAAGTGTAGTAAAGTGATTTGAACAATTTAGTAATAGTTAAAATTAATTAAGATTTCAATTTTAAAAAGTGATTTCAAACTTCAATTTGTATATTTAATACCACAAGAAACCACATTCACCCTGAGATGAGTCTTTATTAAATATAATTCTGTTAATTTAAGTTATTTAACTGGCGCCCAACTCTCTTACGTAAACTTGAGTTAATCAAGAACTAACGTAACATTAATTTTATATAACCATTGCATTATTAAATCTATTAAAAGGTAATTTCAAATCATATTAGAATTTATAAAAGAGGGAAGTTGAGAAGCGTTTCCAAAGTTCACAGTCATTTTAAAAAATCAATTTAATTATAAAGTAATTATCTACGATCGAACGGCAATTATTCACAGTTTCAAAATATATAATAAAATTTTTAAAAATAATTTATTATTTTTAATTATCCAATATTACAGCATTTATATATGGCGACCGGCAACGTGGGACCATTTGTGGTACATATAACCTTTTGTGGTTTATATAATCTTTTGAAAAATAGTAGGCTTATAGTAGCTTTTAATAGATTATTTGACTTTTGAGATTATTTAGTTTTTGTAGGTTATTTTGCTTATAGTAATAGTTAGCTTGTTAGGATTATATTAGCTTGTTTAGATTATAATAGCATAATTAAAGAAATAGAAAAGATTTTAGTGGTTAATGTATGACGTCAGTTAAAAATATATATTCTGCCGCGGAAAGTAATTTAGTATTAAAAAAGAAGTATACAGATAAAGAATTAGTTGTGTCTGAGAAGCAGAAAGCTTTAACCAGTTCAGTAATGGAGGGGAACGGCGAAGAAGGCAAGCCAGCGCAATCTGAACTTTCGCAAATGTTGGCACAAATGCAGGAAATGATGAACAAACAATCTGAAGAAAGAAAAAAAGAAAGGGAACAAGACAAAGAAGAACTGAATACAAAATTTGACAAACAGTCTGAAGACATGAAAGAAATGAAAGAAGAAATGAGAATTCAATCAGAAACTTTGAAACAAGAAATTAAAAATGATATAAAGGAAATAAAACAAGAACTAAAAGATTATACTGAAACAATTATTAAAGAAATAAGAAGTAATACAAAAACATTAGAAGAAGATAGGCAACTTGTAGAATTAGGAAAATTAGATGCAGGCAATATTCAGGATAACATTGTGAAAGATGAGTTAGAAATTGTAAATGTAAGTTATAATGTTAAAGAAGATGAAATTTTAAAGGAAGAAATAATTAAAAAGTTAGATTATAGTAGGAAAGATAAGAAAGGGGTGGTTATAGGTAAACAAATTAGGAATAAAAAAGTAAAATTAAAATACAGACTGAAGAAAAACAGAAGTAAAATTATGTTATGTAATTTTAAAGCAAAAGAGAAAAATAGGAAGTTTGAGACAGGTAGTAGGAAAAAGATTAAAATTAGAGATAAATTCTGGAAACGACAAATTTTACCAATTCGTAATTTTCATTTAACAAACTATAAAAGCAGAAGAAAGAAATTAAGATCTTTGTAGAATATTATTGTAATTAGAATTTACATAACCAATTTGTGACAAGAAACCCAGATATGACGTAATTTAAATTGATTCAGACTTAATAACTGATTTGACTTTATATAATAAACAGACTTATGGAATTTTATACTCAATTAGGACTTTTGTATGATGTTATTAAAAATGAAAGAGGGAAAGTGTATGAATAAATTGAAAATTAAAGTTTAGATGAAAAATGAAATGTTTATAGGGGAAAATGGGGATTACGAAATATTAAAATAAAATTGTGAATGAAAGATGAAAATAATGATAGGCTATAAAACAATATTGAATAATGATTGTAGAAATATGAAAGATTATTGAAAGATGAGAATAGAAGTAGGATTGACAAGATAAAATGGAAATTATGATTGAAATATGTTATTGATGGGCAAAAGATAAGTAAATTTATTAAGAGTACATTTATTAATAATGACGTAGGAAATAGAATGAGTAGGACGATACAAAGCAAAAGAATTATGAAATAATTAGATTTAGAGGATTGAGATGACGATTAAAAGATGTAATTATTGTAAATATTGTAGATAGTTTAGTTAGCAGATTTAGAATAGGGCAATTCTATTGGGATAAAAGATTAAAATACAAAAAGATTTTGGTGTTTAAAAATATAAAATTATTTATTTGTAACTTATATTGTTATTTAACTTATTTGTGTTTAAAAGTAAAATTGCATATTTCAATTTTATTTGAAACAGGAGGGGATAAATGCTGTGGATGGTAGTTTCAAAATTTTGGAAAATTTTGAAAATTTTGTGAAAATCTAAAATCTTTGCTAAATACTAACACTTTTGAAATATTTTTATCAACTTTTCCAGTTAAAAATAATTTTAAGTTATTTAATGGTGTGTCATTGATTATACAATCAATGTGTATACTTTTTAATAAGATTAAATAATACATGTTTGTTTATTTATTATCAAATAGCTTACTCACCGATTACTTAAGTATACGTAACATCCAGTTGTGCGCAAGTTATTGTTATGATGTAATTCAATTATGTATAATTTCAAATGAGTAATATCGACGGGTTATGTGATTCTTTAAGGTTTTGTTAATGTAAATAGATCGTTATTATTGCGTAAAAGTGTTGTATAATAGATGTGTCACTTTTATAAAGAGTATTAATCTGCTATTATGTATTATATGTTGTAAATAGTGTGGTCATTGTATTAGATGATAAGGTGACGTCAAATTGTGTAATATAATTATGTAAATAGTCAATAGTATATAAGCTTAGAAAATAATAATTTTAGGACTTCACTAAATAAAGCGACGAAGTAAAGTCGTATTAAAGACTATAGTAAAATGTAAAATAGACTTACTGATAGAAAGCGACGGAGTAAAGTCGTGTAAGATAAGAGACACTTACTGTTAAACGACGAAAGAGTAAAGATATTATAGTAAATCAAGCGACAAAGTAAATTCGTGGCTGATAATATTGTAAAAATTTGAATAGTCTAGAATTAAATAGACAAGTTAAGTTAGTTGGTGATTTGAATACGGCGAAGGTGTAATAAGTATAAATTGTAAAAGTGTATATGATTATAAAGAACCACCTTTAAGATAAATTACTTGCTAAGGTTAGGCAAGATAATAGATTAACGTTAAAACCATAAACGGGTGTTTTATTTAATTAAACACAAAAACAACTATAAGTATCTTACGAAAAAGGGAAATTGAACCCGCAGTTAATAAACAAAAGTGAGTTCCAAAGTCAAGTGTGTGGATGATATTATATGGAAAATCCATGCAAAAGGAAGAAAGTCAACCCTGAATTGGAAACCAGCCCTGGGTCAACATAAAGTGATCTACTCTGCCTATGGTTTGGGAAAGAGGACATCTATACTAAAAGAAAAAAAAAGAAGTATTATAAAAAGGTAGGAAGTTATTTCCTTTTTGTATTGGCATTTGCTGAAGAAAAGACTATCGTTTGTAAAGTGTAGTAAAGTGATTTGAACAATTTAGTAATAGTTAAAATTAATTAAGATTTCAATTTTAAAAAGTGATTTCAAACTTCAATTTGTATATTTAATACCACAAGAAACCACATTCACCCTGAGATGAGTCTTTATTAAATATAATTCTGTTAATTTAAGTTATTTAACTGGCGCCCAACTCTCTTACGTAAACTTGAGTTAATCAAGAACTAACGTAACATTAATTTTATATAACCATTGCATTATTAAATCTATTAAAAGGTAATTTCAAATCATATTAGAATTTATAAAAGAGGGAAGTTGAGAAGCGTTTCCAAAGTTCACAGTCATTTTAAAAAATCAATTTAATTATAAAGTAATTATCTACGATCGAACGGCAATTATTCACAGTTTCAAAATATATAATAAAGCATCAGTTCATTTTGATTAATAAGAACTAAATATGAAATAATATTACAATGTGTTTTACTTATTATGCTAGATGCTTTATTGAAAATAATGTATCACCAGATTATCATGGGTACATATAAGTGGTTATTATGCATGTTCCCGGTGCACGTCACGCTTCAACTGAAATTTATTCAACTAGAAATCGTTCGTGAGACTTCTCATTCGCTAACTTTGATAGTATACGTTTTATTTAGATTGAACAATAATAAATATATAGATGCATTATTTTATGCTGTGATAATCCCTTTATAGCGTCTCCATTAAAAAAGGTTGAACTTATATATTATTATTATTTACATATTTCGATTTTTAAGAGGCGAAACTATTGCAACATGTTATATAGAAGGCAGGAAAGTAGTAGCTGAGAAATATAAACGCTTTGGGGGTGTATTAAATTTAAAGTGTTTCCTAAATTTATTTACCAATCTTATTATTTAATCTGCCTGAGAATAAAACTTCTTTAATCTATCTGAGAACGGTTTCCGTGAATTTTATTTTTGTAAACCGTTATAAAAATTTTAATGTTATTAATTAGTATTAATGAATACTATACATAAGATAATTATAATTGTTAATAAACGATGAAATTGCATAGTTGTCGCAATAGAAGTCAAGCCTGCTTAAAGACTTATTCTTTCGTTTAAATATTTTATTTAGGTGAATTTTAAAAGAAACACAAAACGTCTAGCTGTAGGAACAGTTTTTTCCAGAAATTTATTACCTACCGGCCGGAACATAATACACCCCTATTTTTATGGATTGATTGTTCAAAAGTTAGATAGTTTTACATTCAATCATGCAGGTTAAAACAGGATAGAATTCTCGTATATATTGTGTATTTCATTTAATTATTATGCAGTCGTATTTACGGGGACCTTTCTCGACAGGATACAACACACACACACACAAAAGGGTTTAATTAAGAGTGTATAAAAGCTAAAAAAGGAATCACGAGAAGTCACTTGTACCGTTTGTTTGTTAACAATAATTCCTAATTCAGGTAGAATATTATGAAAACACGTTTCGAACAAGATTTCCGTGAATTTTATTTTTGTAAACCGTTATAAAAATTTTAATGTTATTAATTAGTATTAATGAATACTATACATAAGATAATTATAATTATCTATTCTACGTTAAGCTTTATTAAAGAGTTAGCGACCCAAGTAGCGTAAGAGCTTCGTAAGGTTTAAAACACCACGGGGATTGTTTGATACGCACTCCCTTAAAAGGGAACCGTATCGAATGCTAAAAATGCAGGTAAATTCTTTTAAAATTTTAAATCTTTATCGATAGGTCGATCAATACCTTAATTAAGACTTTTTGAAGAATACAATATTAACTACAAAGAGGCATGGGGTTATTCCTTCTTTCATCTTTCGAATATAAACTAATTTGGAAAGAAAAAGAGTTGTATTGAAATTGCCAGTTTTTCATATAATAAATATTATAATGTTGATTTGTATTGTTAATCAATTTACAGACTAGCAGATGAACTTTTAATTATTAGTGGAAATAATGATACCCTCGATATTCACGTTGAATCTTGATGATTTTCGATTCGTCACACCTGCGTTCAATAAAAAACGATATGACAGCTGAATGAATTATAACCCTGTTCTGAGAAAGAAATCTTATCTTTTATTCAGATCTGAGTGTAATCATTACCGACACGACAGACGATGCTGTGCTGACAAACAAGATGAAACATGCATAAGCGGGCTCGACTGTTTATGACATCCGACTGATTTATGACCTAGTAAAAATACTTAATTAACAAAGCCTTGAACGGGCTCATTCTTGTTTATTTCGTAATATTGCGCAATATCATGCAATACGTAAACGATGTTTTAATGACAACCAGAGGGCGCTACGATTGTTTTTTAGAACGTATAAAAGCAAATCCTGAACTTCCGGGTATCACTTGTCTACATCAGCTATCACCGTTAATAGCTCTTATTTACTGCTATTGTGTTTGTGTATGTGTGTATTTGTTAGTCTCGAATAAAACTATTTTTAAATAAAACTGTGAGTGTTTGACGAACCACGACAGCCAGCCAACAAAGGTAGGAATTTATTATTAATTGTTTTATTACGTAGTTACTTTTTCCTGTACCTTATTTATTTTTTTTTGTTTCTCAATCGTTATAAGGGACAGTAATTTACATTATTCAGGTAAAATATTATAAAGTTTTACACTTTTCAAGCAATTTTAGCTTATTTTGCTATTTTATAATAATAATCTGCCAAAGGGATTTAGTAACAATTTTAAACTCTATATTTGCTTAAATTAGATTGCAGTTAAAAGTTTAAGACTGGCTAAAAGGCTTTATTAATTTGCATTAAAACTGATCTTTCTTTGACTTTGTACAAAGCAAATAATTAATTTATAATATTTAATAGCTTACATTGCATTCAGAGGTTATTGTTTATTTTGCGTCAATTTTTTACCACCACGTAACATCCAAGCTTTTTATTTTTAATTAAGGGTTAAGAGAGACAGCTCGTAACAATTTTAAACTCTATATTTACTTAAATTAGATTGCTGTTAAAAGTTTAATAGTGATTAAAAGGCTTTATTAATTTGCATTAAAACTGATCTTTCTTTGACTTTGTACAAAGCAAATAATTAATTTATAATATTTAATAGATTGCATTGCATTCAGAGGTTATTGTTTATTTTGCGTCAATTTTTTTACCACCATGTAACATCCAAGCTTTTTATTTTTAATTAAGGGTTAAGAGAGACAGTTCGTAACAATTTTAAACTCTATATTTGCTTAAATTAGATTGCTGTTAAAAGTTGAATACTGATTAAAAGGCTTTATTAATTTGCATTAAAACTGATCTTTCTTTGACTTTGTACAAAGCAAATAATTAATTTATAATATTTAATAGCTTGCATTGCATTCAGAGGTTGTTTATTTTGCGTCAATTTTTTTTACCACCACGTAGCATCCAAGCTTTTTATTTTTAATTAAGGGTTAAGAGAGACAGTTCGTGAATGGTAAAAGATTTTATCTGTCCATTTGTCGCTATGTGATTTCTTACCTGCTGCTATAATAAGGACAGTAATTTATGAAGCTTTACACCTTTTCAAGCACCTTTAGCTTATTTTGTTATTTTATAATAATAATCTGTCAAAGGGATTTAGTAACAATTTTAAACTCTACTTATAATATTTGCTTAAATTAGATTGCTATTAAAAGTTTAAGACTGGTTAAAAGGCTTTATTAATTTGCATTAAAATTGATCTTTCTTTGAGTTTGTACAAAGCAAATAATAATTTATAATATTTAATAGCTTGCAGTACATTCATTTCGAGCAAGATTAACTTTATTCTAAATAATAATAATAAATGTTCATGTCTACTACTACTACTACTACTAATTTAACGAATTTCTTGTAATCTGATTTATTTTGCAAACAATAATATTTCCCCTATGTCATTTAATAATAAAGTAGTCTACCTGCCTTTGTTTAATGCCTAGTAAACTAGATTGCTTTGTTGTTGTTTATTTAAAATAATAATAATTTACCAAAGAGTTTTATAAACAATTTAAACTTTAATAATAATTAGCTGATGTTTATTTAAATTAACAACATATAATCTTTGTTGTTTTAGCAGTTGTTAAGTGTGCAAGTGCGATATTTTTTTTGTTATTGTTGTTACCCCTGTACAAAATGTCTTCTCTCTACGAGATAGTTAACGAGAGTGTGTCGAACATCAAGAAATTTGGCACCCTGAAACATCGACTGGTGTTTAAAGTAGCCGATGCACCAGCCGGTGAAGATCATCTAGACCTTTTTAAATCGGCTATTAACCAAATTCTAAGGGATGTGTTAAGTCGAGCACAATCAACTGATAAAGTAGGGGCCACGTTTGAATTCGATAGTTTCAAACAAAAACTTCCCGGCTACATGAGCCTCAAACGAGCCGATGAGGTCACATTCAATGACGTCTGGGGCATTCTAGAATCCATTTTACAGAGCGATCCTGAAGCCCTGAGTTCGGACACCTTCAGACTAATAGCTACAATAGTAACACCACCAGCCGGACAATGTCGCTGTCGTAACGGTACGTACAGCACCTTTGCCGAAGAGTGTAGCCGTCGCAGAGGGATTGTCACGATTAACAACAACAGCAGTAGTGACAATCTATGCCTACCCAGGGCGTTGGTCGTAGGCAGGGCTCACGCAGATAACAGTGCTGATTACAAGAAGATCCGACAAAATCAGACCGTGCAAAAGATAAAGGCCGAGGAAATGATGAGGGAGGCCGGAGTAGCCTTCATTCCACCGGAGGGAGCCAGGGTCAATGAATTAAGGTTGTTCCAGCAGCTCCTAGCCCCCAGCTATAAGATAACCGTATATAGCTGCGGATCAAAAGCGCGTTCGATAATCTTCGAGGGGGTCGTTGATAACGATGCTTATGATGCCGCCGCAACAAAGAACATCAATCTGCTGTATCACGAGCATCATTATAATGTCATAACATCATTGACCTCGGCCTTTGTATGCAGATACTTTTGTGAGCACTGTTATACTCCCTACGACCATAAAAACCATCATCGGTGTGAAAAGTCCTGCGTAGGCTGCGGTAGCTCTCCGCCCTGCGAAAGAACAGCGCAGCTGATTAGGTGTTCGGACTGCAGGCGAGATTTTAGAAGTCAAGCCTGCTTTAACAACCATCAGGAGGGTAACATGTGCCGGGAAGTTAAAAATGCGAGGGATGTTTCAAACCATCAACCTCAAGACCCGGAAGCAGGCCCACGTGTGCGGGGAGATCTATTGTAAGATCTGTCAGAGCCATAAACCCGAAAACCATTTTTGTCATATACAGCCGGCCGGGCCGAGGAATGCAAAGCAAGACACCTTGTTTGTGTTCTTCGACCTGGAGACCCGACAAAAGAAAGAAATTGCGCCCGGCGTCAACCTCCATGAATCGAATCTATGCGTTTTTCCAGCAAGTCTGTTCTGAGTGTTACAACGACTCATCATCAGCGGCTACCATCTGTGTAAGATGTGGTTTGCGAGAACAGATCTTGCGAGGAAAATGCATCGATCGGTTTTTGAACTATCTACTAGACTCGCGGAAATTATTCAAAAAGGTTTTAGCAGTTGCCCATAACGGGCAAGCTTTCGATACGCAATTCATTCTAAATTATCTGATAACCAATACCTCACTGAATCCAGACCTCATTATGCGCGGCAGTAAAATTCTACTGCTACAGCTAGACAATTTAAAATTTATCGACTCCCTCAACTTTTTCCCCATGGCTCTGGCAGACTTACCGAAAGCATTCGATCTACCGGCTCCCAAAGGATACTTCCCGCACCTCTTTAACACCGAGGCCAACGCCCATTACGTGGGTCCTCTTCCGGACATCAAGTTTTACAGCCCCGACACCATGAAACCCCGGGCTCGTAGAGTTTCTAAAGTGGTACGAGGCGAACAGGGACATCACGGAGTTCGACATGCAACGTGACCTGGTCGAATATTGTCGAACAGACGTCGATATTTTGAAGAGAGCCTGTATCCACTTTAGGAATCTCTTTATTGAGGAATGCGACGTTGGCCCGTTCACGGAAGCCATCACCATCGCCTCTGCCTGCAATCTCATGTTCCGGAGGAAATTCCTCAAAGAAAACACCATTGGACTGGTACCAAAGGGTGGTTATAGACGGGCAGATAACCAGTCTAAGGTAGCTCTCCAGTGGTTGTTGCTGGAAGAACATCAAAGAGGTGTTGAGATTGAACATGCCGACAGGCAGAGAAAAGCTATCGTGGGCGGGTTAAAGGTGGACGGGCTGTACGATAATTCCATATTTCAATTTCACGGGTGTTACTTCCACGGATGTCCCACCTGCTTCACCACCCGTCGCAACGAGCCTCTACAGGACGATCCTAGCGACACCATGGATATGAGGCTCGAGAAGACCCGAGCCACAACGGGGAAGTTAAAGTCGCTAGAATATGAGGTCATTGAGCAGTGGGAATGTCGCTTCCGCAGGCAGTTAACACCCGAACTCAGTCAGCTGGTAGAGAAACATCCCTTGCTACTAAACACACCACTCATTCCGAGAGAGGCATTTTACGGCGGCCGTACAGGGGCAGCAAAATTAAAGAGGGTTGCAAAACACGGGGAAAAGATCCGGTATGTCGACGTGTGCTCCCTTTATCCCTGGGTGTGTAAGTACGCGAAATTTCCTACGGGCCACCCTAAAGTCTACGTGGGTAACGAAGCTTGCCAACAGCTTATCCGGGATAAAGGGGGCCTAGAACAGATAAATGGTTTAGTAAAATGCACCATGTTACCTCCGCAAGATCTATACCATCCGGTCTTACCCGTCAAAATGCACAATAAACTTCTGTTCCCGTTGTGTCGCACTTGCGCCGAAGACCTCAACCAGACAGAATGTCAGCATGGCGTCGAGGATCGAGTCATCAACGGAACCTGGGTCTTGGACGAAGTGATAATGGCCATCGATCTAGAATTTCATAAAACAAGATTTTATAGAATGTTTTAATTTCATTTTGGCCACGTTTGTGTGGAAAAGCTGTTCGTCCTTGGGCAGCTACAAAAATCTCATCAAAAATTAATTCATTTCTAAGAGACCTAATACGTGAAACAGCTGATGTTATTTGAGAAAAACAATATTTAATATTCAGGTATGTTGTCTGTAGAATTTTATAAAGTAAATCAGCCACGAGAAATATTTTTGATATAGTTAAAATAGTAAAGTCAAAGTCAGTAAAAGTTTTGTAAAATTCATGAGCTTTTGTAATAGATTCTCAACCTGAGTTTCTATCGTTAGCGATCGTTTCGAAAACATTTATAATATTTTCCAACTCATCATGCACTAAATTAACAATTTTTGAGCGTGAACACCAACGGGTTTCGTTTGCGTTTGGTACACTTCTTTGCATTATTTGCTTTAATAAAAATGTCCGTTTTGGTGAATGATTAAAAAATGCAGGAATACTCATAATCGTAGCAAAAAAACTTGAAATGCTCACTTCTAGAACCTCGCTGCAAAACCAAATTTAATCTGTGGGCGGCGCAATGTGTAAATAATGCTAAAGGTGCTATATATTTAATTTTACTTTGTAACCCGTTCTATTCTCCAGCCATAACGCTAGCACCGCCATAACGTTGGGCAACTAATTTTTATTTAAAATTAAACATTTCTAAAACGTTATTAGTCGGCGACCTCATTTCAGAGACTTTTTGAATGCGTTAAGAAGGTTCATATATCGCTACGGCATGGTAAAACATTTGCACTCAGATAATGACACCAATTTTGTAGGTACTAGTCGCGAATTACGAGATGTTTCGCAACTAATCAATTCTCAAAGGTTTAACGAAATTGCCATCAATTGTTTACAAAATCAAAATATTAAATGGAATTTTATGCCTCCCAGATCACCAAATTTTGGCGGAATTTGGGAAAGCAACATAAGCATTATAAAAGGTTATTTAAGAAAGGTTAGAGATGGTGTATTACTGACATATGAAGAAATGTACACCTTCCTATCCCGAGTTGAAGCCTGCTTGAAATCCCTCCCTCTTATACCCATTTCCAATTATTCTAATGACCTCATGGCACCAAGCCCAGGTCATTTTCGAATCGGTGATGCGTTAAAGGCCCCCTTAGAATGAGAAATCCCAATGAATCGCTTCATACGTTGGCAGCTGTTGGAGCAAATGCGTCAACACTTTTGGAATCGATTTCGATTCGAATGCCCTAGTAGCACTGGCACGTCATTTTGGCGTGATTTCTAGGTCATTTTACGTCACCTACGTCAGGTGACCAATTATGGACGTCATTATTAGTACGTTATGTGGACGTCAGTAAATGCGGTGCTTATAACGTCATATAAAGGTCTAATTACCGTCAAATGTATATAATTATAAACGATATGTTAAATTTAGTAAGGCGTAGGTGGTATTCACAAACGCTTGTTAGATTGATTATTTACAAACAAAATATTTTAAAATAAAAATGCATATTCAATAGCAAAGTTTGAAAATGGTACCATACGATTTCGTTTGGCGCCAGCTCTGCTAACGTCGTAGCCGCCCGCCCGTCGTAATTCAGGCCTGATATGGGTCGCGGTCACGTCTGCGTAGTACTGATGAGTGCAAGTGCAAGGAACACCCGTTCTTTTGAATTCTGAGGTAGGTTGTAAGTTTAATTATGATAAATAAATTGCAAAATTGTTTTTTATAATAATTTATTTTGCCAGTTCAACAAAGACAATGTTATTCATGGCATTGATGATAACAGTAATATCAACATTAGCAGTAACATATTGTTAGAATATGATTTAGAAAACATAGTATATTTGATTTACATAATTGTTTGACTTTTATCTTATTAGCTAATTACTGTCGGAATCGGGTGAACACAAGTTTTGGGGTAGTTTGCCTTTAAGTGTATGATGGATATTCCGTCTGCCGATATTATAATGAATAGCGCCGTCGCACTCACGGATATTTGAAGAACTTGTTGGCACTTGCGGCGATATACGTTTGGACTGTAGGGATATCTAGTTCGTAATGTAGCAGCTCGTTCCGGACGTACCAGGGGGCATTCACTGATATCCTGAGAATTTTATTTTGAAAACGTTGCGATTTTAGTATATTGGATGTGGTTGTGTTGCTTCAAATTGGCGATGCATATAGTATTCGTGGCCTTATTAGCGATTTGTACATCAGAATGGCACATTTTGGTTTGAGTGATGATTGTTTAGCTTTTTTAGCTGTGCTAGCCTCGCGTAGCCTTGGTTGAGCTTGAGATTAACATGAAGTTTCCAGGTTAGTCGTGTGCCAAACAGAATCCCTAAGTACTTGACTGCTGCGTCCGAGGGATTCCATGGAATAATGTTATGGTTAATTATTAGGTTGGGTGGATTTCTGATACGCCTTAAAGAGAAGACTTTAGCTTGACACTTGTCAGGAGTGATTTGCAAATTCCATTTGCTGCACCACGAGTATAATTTATGTATTGCATTCTGCAGCTTGTTGGTAGCTTGGGTGAGGTCAGTGTGTTGAACTAGGACGGCTGTATCATCTGCAAAGGTTGCTAAAGTTGTTTCAATAGGTGGGATATCATATGTGAAAACAATGAATAGTAGGGTCCCAACACACTTCCTTGTGGGACGCCTGCTTTAATAGCTTTTTTTCAGAGGTTCTGGAATTTATGCGTATAGCAAAAGTTCTATTTTCCAGAAAAGAGAATATGATAGCTTTCAGGTACTTCAATCAATGACTCAAAGAGTAGGTACGTATAATACCTTTGTTGCTAAAGTGACAACATTTTAAGTAGAATTTTTTGTAGTTTAAGGGTTATCATCAGTTTTTTAGAGAAGCGGAAATTTCATTATTCTATATGGCCATCCAATGCAAGTATTTGCTGTCTTTTAACTTTTAATTTTAACTGCTCCAATCTTGTTTTACTCATTGCTACATAAAAATAAATCTTGCAATGTGCATATGTTGAACTTGAACATAGAAACTGTGCATGATCTAAACAATGCATTTCTGATAGGTCTCATTCGCAAATATTTTATAGCACATATTACATTGAATGGCTTTCCACTATTACGAGTGCACAAGTAGTGTTGTTAAAGAACGTTCTTTGGAGAACATATATAATTACATATATTGCAGTCAAATGGCTTTTCACAACTATGAATAGACGTGTGTTGTTTAAAATTACTTTCTTGTAAACATTTATAATCAAGTATAGTACATTTAAATGGCTTTTCTCCACTATGAGTTGACACATGTTCTTTAAAACAATTCTTTTGTAT
This sequence comes from Agrypnus murinus, assembly GCA_929113105.1. Classification (NCBI taxonomy): domain Eukaryota; kingdom Metazoa; phylum Arthropoda; class Insecta; order Coleoptera; family Elateridae; genus Agrypnus; species Agrypnus murinus. The sequence goes on from OV816027.1 coordinate 95,165,000, forward strand.
ACAAATATAACTATATATTTTTAAGTTTTAAATCCTTCCAAGTCTGCTATAATGATATGTGGTAGCCATAATCAAAGTGAACATCTTTCAAATGTGATTTCTATCAACTTAAACAATCAAAATTTCTCAGTTTTGCAAGTACACAAATATCATGGTGTTTATGTCGATTCAGATTTGTTTTACTACAGAATCAAAATTAATTAAAAAATCTTACTCTACCTTGAAACTTTTATTTTCAAATAGTCACGTCGAATCAAAAGCTCAAACTGTCACCGTGTAATTCGTGAGTATTTTCAAATTTTTACTATTGTGATGTTTTATTTCATAGGTTTTTAAGTGCCGCTGATAGCTGTTGAATTCAAAAAGTACAAAATTCTTATTTAAGGTTTGTGTACGGCATTCACAGGCACAAACATGTTTCACATGCCTTAAAGTGGGCAGGTTAGTTGTTCATGACTGAGAGACGGAATCTCCATTTGACGTGTTTTTTCCATAAAGCTATAACTACAGCTTCTCCTTCATACTTGTGTAATGAAATCTGTTATAGGACTGATGTTCATAATTTAATAAATACCATAATAAATACCAGGCGTAGAAAATTATTATCTATTCCGCCTCATAAATTAGAAATGTTTAAAAGATCCTTTTCTTATAGCATAACATTTATTTATAAAAAAAACACAGGATCACATAAAATCTGCATTTCAACACAGTTTCAAAAAACGTTTCAATCTTATGCTGAGGAATGGTGAGATTGCATTTTGATATATTTTGTGTGAGTTTTATATTGTAATTTCAAATTGGCATGTTGCTGGAGCTATGTTTTCCTTATAGGCATTCTATCATGGGCCTGAGTGTTTTATTGCAGGGGGCAGGGCAAGGCTGGTCAATATTATTATACCGGGGTAATTGGAAGATCAGACGACCCATTTAGGTCAGTCTGCATTTACCCCTTTTATGTACAAATTTAGATGTTGAGTTTTGTAATATGGTTTAAGTACTTAATTAATATGTAAGTACACAATAAATGGATTAACATTCAAATGGCTTTTCACCACTATGAGTAGATATGTGTAGCTTAAAATTGCCTATATGTAAACATTTATGACTACGTATTACATTCAAATGGCTTTTCTCCACTATGAGTGCACAGGTGGTGATTAAGATGACTTTTTTGTGAAAATTTATATCCACATATATTACATGCAGATGGCTTTTCCCCACTATGAGTTGACATGTGTCGTTTAAGACTATTTTTTCGTGAACATTTATAACCACATATATTACATTCAAATGGCTTTTCTCCACTATGAATGCACAGATGGAGATAAAGATGACTTTTTTGTGAAAATTTATATCCACATATATTACATGCAAATGGCTTTTCACCACTATGAGTTGACATGTGTTTTCTAAGATCACTCCTACGTGAACATTTACAGCCACATATATTACATTCAAATAAATTTTCCCCATTATGGGTCGACATGTGTTGTTTAAGATTACCTTTTCGTGAACATTTATAACCACATATATTACATTCAAATGGCTTTTCTCCACTATGAGTGCACAGGTGCTGATTAAGATGACTTTTTCGTGAAAATTTATATCCACATATATTACATGCAAATGGCTTTTCACCACTATGAGTTAACATGTGTATTTTAAGATAACTCCCATGTGAACATTTATAGTCACATATATTACATTCAAATGGCTTTTCACCACTATGAATAGACATGTGTTCTTTGAGATGACTCTTTTGGGAACATTTATAACTACATATATTACATTCAAATCGCTTTTCATAACTATGAATAGGCATGTGTTGTTTAAGATTACTTTTTTTGAACATTTACAACCACATATATAACATTCAAATGGCTTTTCTCCACTGTGAGTTGACATGTGTTGTTTAAGAATACTTTTTTGTAAACATTTATAACCACATATATTACATTCAAATGACTTCTCCCTATGAATTAACATGTGTTTTTTAAGATTTTGTTTATATAAACATTTATGACCACATATATTACATTCAAATGGCTTTACCCCACTATGAGTTAACATGTGTTCTTTAAGACGACTCATTTGTTTACATTTATAACTACATATATTACATTCAAATGGCTTTTCGCAACTATGAATAGACGCATGTCGTTTAAGACAACTTTTTCGTAAACATTTATAATCACATATATTACATTTGAATGGCTTTTCTCCACTATGAGTTGAAATGTGTTCTTTAAGACGACTCATTTGTATACATTTATAATCACATATATTACATTGGAATGGCTTTTCTCCACTATGAGTGGACATGTGTTGCTTAAGTTTGCTCTTTTGTGAACTTTTATAACCACAGAAATTACATTCAAATGGTTTTTCACGACTATGGATAGACATGTGTTGTTTAAGATTTTGTTTATGTGAACATTTATAATAACATATGTTACATACAAATGTATTTTCTCCACTATGAGTCGACATGTGTTGTTTAAGACAACTCTTTTTTGAACATTTATATGCACATATATTACATGAAAATGGCTTTTCACCACTACGTGTGGGCATATCATTGCTACACTGAGAAAAAAATTTGCTAACTACAAGCAAAAATTTAATAACCACAATTAAAAAGTTCAATACTATATGGGACAGTCGAAAACTTTAATAACCACTATAAAAACCATGTTTCTAACTTCGATCACTTGTTATTATTAACCAGTTTAATAAACTTCTAATAGTACACTAACCAGAATTAAACAGTTCAATATGTAAGTTGCTTACAGTTATTAAACTTTACTTCTGTATATATTAAACTATTTTTAAAGGCAAGTGGATATCTTAATAAACCTTAAAACTTAAATCTATTGCAATTATAAAGATCTTAATAACAGCAACTAAACTAAAATTCTACCATTATTGTACCTTTTTTTCTAATGATATCTTACAAGCTAATTGTCATAATTAACCAGTTTCATAGTGGTTATTAAACTAGTATTTTATGATTACTGAAAGTTTTTCTTGTGATACCTTACAAGTGAACTATTGTAATTAACTAGTTTAATAGTGCTTACTGCAGTGCACTATTTATGACAGAACAAAAAGTAATTAAAGCAGAAAACTGTTTAATAACTGCTAAAATCATGGGTTTCTGTCCTTAATATATTTTCATAGAAGTTTTAACAAATCTCTTCAAATCTGCCAAAAAATTTATTGCTACGTTCACACAAAGCTATAGCAGGGATGCATTTTGAACTCATATCTTCTATCCCGAACTCCTCTGTAGTAGCTATGGATATACAGGAGAATGTTCGCTATTGGTTTCCTGGATGGGACATTTTTAAATTCTGCAGTTTTTAAGTTAGAAATTGAAATTTGGTGAAAAGGAAGTAAAGATCAAGTTTGGCAAATTTTTGTTTCCAAAACGCTTTTTGACCAATTTGAAATTCTTTTGAAAAAAGGCTTCAATAATTCTTGCTATCCTAATGGTCCTCTTGAGAAAGTTCCATCCAGGAAATTTACAATAACAATTCCCCCATATCTATACTTGCTAAAAGGAAAAAAGGGTTCAAAAAAATAATGCAGAATAAATGCAAAAGTTATATTATAGAAACTATTATTAAACAAAATAACAAAAAAACAAATAAACATCTCTAAGTAATGACATTAACAAGTTACATGTCAATACTCATATAAAAAACAAATACACATTCTTTATAGAAACATACATAGCAATATATAAATAAATATTGCAGAATAAATGCAAAAGTTATATTATAAACTATATATTAAAGAAAATGATAAAAAAAATACAAATCTATGTCATTCATACTCATCATCAATACTTATATAAGAATAAACTTCAATTCTTTATAGAAACATTTTTTTTACAGAAAACAACAATACTCATTTTCAAATAAGACCCCACTAAAAATTATTAACTGTTTAAAAACATTTTGACTTAAAAGTTATGTAAATAAAAAGGTAGTAGACTTACGTTTGTCAAAGCACACAACTGTAGTGGACTGTTAATGTAGCTATTGAGCTATTCTAGTTACAAATTTAAAACAATGTAATATAAAATTTGTTATTAATTTTATTAACTATAAGACAGCCCTTACTTTCCATATCAGATTCCAAAATAAATTTTAAATTACCACTAAATTTAATTTCATGAGAAAAAAAATGTTCATCGAAGTGAATTGAACTTATATGTTCATAAATAAAAGCAATACTATCTTGAGCATTCGCCATCAGTACATAAAAAATTTTTCCAAATGATTGTAATACTGGATCTATTAGAATTATGTCACCAATCTTGTAAGTGATTCCAGCAATGGATATTCGATGACAAAGATAACAAAGTTTAAAACTTTTAAACAAAATTTCTGCATTTTCAACTAAAAGTTCAGAAAAATTTGGCACAATAGTTGTAATATCTTGAATGTAATTTTTTTTTGCAAAAGATATTTCACTGTGAAGACCTTTCATTTCCATAAACCTATTACACAACATTAACTGATTTTTTTTTGCTAACGTTTGTGTAATGTTTACACGAGAAGATACCACATTAGCATGTAGCTTAGCTTGTCGATGTTTGGATTCATACCTTAATGTACATAGATTTCTAACTGGACCAACTTTACGCATTATGTACGGATAGTGAACCAAGTTATGTTGTTTAGGCTTTAATGACTCCTTAAACAAACGTTTAAATAATGAGTGATGCTCAGCTACATACCTTTCTAACAAGATACATTTTTCTTCAGATACTGTAGAGGATAAAACAATTTGAAGTATTTTACGCAAAGAAATATATAATTGCCAATACTCATTATCTCTGGGTACCATAGGTCCAAACATTACTCCAAAATACAAAATTAAACATTTCATTTCAGCACAGGACATATTAAGCTTCTTTTTTTTTAAATTATCAGCTGATATTAAGGGCGGTTTGTTAATATCTTTTTGATTAAAATTAAAATATTTTAAAGTTAAATTCAGTTTCTCTGAATTGAAATGTTTTTCAGTATATACATAGTGATATAACAGTTCCGTTATATCAAATAAAGCAACTCCTTCAAAAATGTCATGTGCAATGTCTACAGAAAAGTTTTTTAGTGCATGAAATGTTGGTATTGCATTAAAAATGCATTCCTCATTTATCCCCGTTTGAGAAACATTATTTTTACCTAAATCCTCTTTGTAATTAATTTCATTTCTTAACAAACCATCTATTTGAATTATAGATTCTTCTCTTTCGGATCTATCACATTTGCAGAATCTACAAGCAAAATTAGCTCTAAAACTTTGTGTAAATCCCATTAGCTGATTGAGACCTAGATTGTCACCTAAACATAAAGCAACACTGAAGCGAACATTAATAACCTTCTGGTCGACATTAACAGAAATTCCCTTAGTTTCTAAATCAATGAGCATAGTGATAAATTTTGAAAATATAGCATTACTTTTAAAATCCTTCAAATCGGAACTATGAAATAAAAGTCCTAAAAATATGTTTTCTAAATGAGCTTGATATTTAGGAGGCATACATGCAATAGAAAAATATACAGCTCCTAATTTGTGAATCCCCGAATGAGAGCTTAACGGATTACCACTCTCAAATTCATCGAAATAAATAAATAAAGGCAAAATTTCATCAACTTTATCTAAGTTTTTTATTTCTTTAACTTTATCTTCCCAAAAGTTTGGATCAAATTGAAAACTTGTGTCGAAGTTTTTAAATGGTTAATGTATTTTTTAATTTCACAATACACATTAGGCAATTCAAGAAATTTTCCTAGAACTTTTTTAATGTCTATTAATTGAGCAGTATATGTTTTTGGCAACCCAACCCCATTATGAATCTTGTCCAGTTTTTCTCCAGTTACATATTCTATAGGTTTTACATAAAATTCTAACTCTTCCAGGTGTTTCAATCTAAGATAATCAGTTTCTAATCCTTTAAACATATTTTCTAGTTCAGAAAAATAACTGAATATAACCTGTTTCTTAGTTTCATCTACTTCAGCTTCTTCTAAAATGGTGAATACATCATATTTAAATAAAGAGAGGGGTTCATGCAATAGGTGCTTTAAAGAATCAATTATAGTTTGAAGGTTTTTTCGATTAAAGGAGGAATTTGAATGGAATTTTGACACAAATGAAGTTGCATTGTTGCTTAGCACCTTACGGAAAGTATCGAAACTGTATAACTTGGATTCAGAAAGAGATGGTTCAACATTATCAAAAACGACATTTGAAGATTCTTCTTCGTATGTTGAATTTTCAATCTCTTTTTCAGAACCAATTGCAACGTTAGTTACTTTTGTATTTACATTATCATTAGGATTGCATGCTGTATGTATGGTTTTTATATGTTTCTTATATGAATTTAATGAAGGAAATAATCTATGGCAATCAGGTTCCCCACATTTGTATGTCGACAAGTTACCTAAATGATGATTGTACTTTAAATGTATTATCAATGACTTTATATTACAGTAAAAAATGATTTCACTGCGGCAATGGCCACAATGGGGCATGATTTGAAAATAAGTAAAATAAAGCTAAGTATATAATAAAGTAAAATAAACCTTACTGTCTCTAAGAGTATTCTCAAACATCTTTTTGTTTCTCCAAATGATCCTTTATGTCGGCAATTACCGATGCTGTGCTAGAATTTTTAGATGCCCCCGTCATTTTGAACACAATTTCTTGTATAAAATGCCAAATATGTTTAGACTCGGAGGGATATTCTAGTTTTAAAGCATGTATTGATTTAAATAATAATTCTAAACATCTGACAGCTGAATCACATCTATATTTAATGTCACAACAGAAGACGACAAATTCTTTTGCACCATCCCCGACTACTGCTGCAAAGGGTTGACAAGGCAGATTGAATGAATCTAATGTTTCTTTTCGTGGCGATAATACATCATCAAATTCTTCAACGCTCTAGAAAATAACAGTAATAATGAGATACTTTGACTTAAATCTAAAAACGAATGTAAATTATTTATGTACTAATGATGGAAACAAATTAAAAAGAGAGAGACGAAGTAGTACAAAGTTACATTTCTCAATAAAAACTAGATTAGCAAATCCTCACTTCACAAACTAAATTCATTAAAATGTTTTCAATGAACAACAAAGATTTTAGAATACTACTTTAATTGGTATAAAACAACTAGTTTTTTTAGTCAATTTATCAATTAATTAACATCATTAGAAAAATTAAGAAAGTAAATAATATTACCTTTACTCGCAAGAAGAAGCTGTTTTGGATTTCAACCTTTGTTGGTCGCTAGTTCTTGTTTTTGCCGGACAGTTTACCATTCCTTTTCAGAGTTACCGATGTGAATAAAAAAGGTAGTACCAGCAAAGCTTCTGTGGATCTTTCTATAATTAATAAAAAAATAAAAGAATCGTCAGTAGAACTCGAAAAATATTTATCTCCATATTAGTTTTAAACTATCACGACTATTTATATTATATTATATCTCAAAAGTAATATTGATAGGCAAATACTGTAAATACAATTGTCTAGAATGATAGAGGCTACACTCGAGTAAAAGAGGGAGTTCAAATATCAATTTTAGTGAAATGTAGAGTTATAAGCTTTTTTGGGTTTCAGGGACAAGATGGAAAATTTGATGTGCTGCATAATATAAAACGTTTTTCACATTTAGAAAAAATGTAATTTGACTTTTGAATCTTCAATATGTGAAAATGAATAAATTTATAAAATCGCTGAAAACAAACTTACCATAAATGTTTGTTAGAGACTGTATGCACCTTTCTTTGGCTTCACTTAAAATAGCTGCACATACATTAGGCCACTCTGAGTAGATAATGTCTATTTTATCTGGATACATACGATTAAAGTCTGTTTCAAGCTAAAATAAAAAAAAACAGGTAATATTATTTTGATGAGTTTGCCTTATTGTCAGCACAAGATAAGAATCAAGTTAAGCAAATTAATAAATTAAACCAAAAACTTTGCACTATTATTTCTGGAATATTTCTAAACTTAATTGTGCTAATGATTTGCTTTATTCGTATGGGATACATAATGCTTACCAAGTCTAAACCAAAAGAACAACCGAGGCATGGGAATGCTGCATACATGTTTTCCGTCTTGCTATTACTTTTGTAATATTCTTCGTGTCTTAGTTCATATGTCTCTTCCCAGGCTTTAAGTAATCTGGGATATGGCTCAACAGCCGTCTTTAGGAACTGCATCTCAATTTGCAATTCTGGGGTAACTTGAGATGTTTTATTAAGGACGAGTTCATGCGAAGTTGTTGGATTGTTAACAGACTGATTGGCAATTCTTAAAGCTGCCTTTATGTTGACATACTTGGACCACAGTTTTCCTCTCGCAGGCATACGTAAGCCACTTTTCACAGACACATAAGGCACATAATAGGTTTCCTTTTCCTCACCAGGGAAAAGCTTTATGATTTCTTCTGTGACTTTTACAAAATCGTCTCTACTTATTCTACAAAGTATAATGATATTAATCAAATTTTAAAATAAATATCAATGCTACTAACTCTAAACTTCGAAGCTGCAGCAATTCATTTATTATCACATTAACTAATTTTTGCCGTAGATCATTGGTCAACTTCTTGCGGTTCATTAATACAATTTTGCCATCAGCTGTCTTTTCAAGAGTATTTTCTAGTCCCTAAAATCAATATCATTTTTAATTAAGTAAAACTAAATATAAACTAATTAAACAAATTTTGCTCTCAATAATGCTCTTTTCTCTGCATACGCAATAAATTTAAATAATGCATACATTGCAAAATAATGATGAAAATTTTATTTTCTTCACAGGAGGTGGTCCTTGATTTCATTCAGGCTGGTGGTTTTCATTATTGGTTAATGTATCTTCATTGCCTAGTATTTTGATAAATTCATCATCATCTGGTACGAAAGTATAAAATGATGCTGTCGACAATTCAGAAGCATCAGAACTTTCTTGTAAACTGCAGGGGGGTTGACAATCCACTAACAAAACTTTCTTGTAAACTGGGGCTTGTTATCTATAAAATAATACAGTAATGGCGTAATGCTATACCACAACCTGTTCACTTTTATCACATAGGTACCTGTGACAATCTGTCCTCTTTCAGTTCTCTAATATGGTCCGAATATCTTTTTTTAAATATCAATTTTGGACCAATTTTCCTGAATAAATTGTTTATAGTTTCGTCATCAAGCAGGACAAAACTTTCATCTGTAATTCCCTCTTCTACAACACAAAAACGCAAGGATATGATTCAACTTTGAGAAACAGTACTAAGCACACACTACTAGTAATAAGCCCACATAGCACAAAGCAAATTTTAATGTCCAAGCACAAAATATTCCATGCATGAAACTATATTATTCAAAATAATGAAATTATATGAAATAATAAAATATGTTATATTGTTTGGGATGTGAGTGGCAAAAATTAATCGCTCCTCGACAATTACCATCCTCCCGTAATAATTATTGTATACTGTTGTAAAAAAATGGAAACGTTTTTTAAACGTATCCGCAAGTTTGGAACAACAGCAAAGCAAAAAAGGCATTAAACAGCAAACTAATTGCAAATACCGCGATAAGCAAAAATATAAAGTAATATCGATTATAGTTAAAGGATCCCACTTTTATTGTTTTCTCAAAATACAATTTGAGGTTAGATTATCCCTCTCGGTTGTTTACAAGAAATTGTCATTGTATTTTAAAACAGTAACGATTAATAATAAGTGCATGAAAAAATGATTATGCATAAAAATCCTATTGCTTACCTATTATACTTGATTATTCCAAAAGAGTTAAAAATAGGAATGAGTTTTTTGATTAACAGCAAAATTTTTATTTGAATTTTGCAAATGCGTTATTAAACATGTTGAAACCAAAAAGTGGTACTTACCAATGAAATAATTTTTATACTCCTCTAGGCCCCAACTCTCTAATAGCGATAAGAATTCCATATTTTCACACTATCACAGAATATACCACTTTATTAAAGAATAGCTTAGGTATATTAAAGTTTTTAGAACCGTTTAACTTCCTATTATCGAAACCGCTGAATACGGGTACTCGCTAACCGACCACCGCGTAACGCGTTATGACCATAGATAATAAATATACTTATAGATAAGAAAGTCACTTATAGTTAGTTCCAAAAGAGCAGCGCCATCTCGTGTCTCTAGTAACGAACTATCTTAATTTTAAATGCAGTTTTCTTTGTCTTGTCCTATTATATTTCTTGTAAAATATAAATTTATGGCTGGTATTATAAAACTTTTTATTTCCTAAATAAAATTTAATTTCAGAATAAATTAATTTATTCTATCAATTTACGTATTAAATTGATAGAATAAATTAATTTATTCTCAAAGTAGTAAATTTTATTTAGGAAATAAAAAGTTTTATAATACCAGCCATTATTTTATTAAAAGGAAAATGTCAATACATATTAATAAATTACTATGATTTACACCATCAGTAGTTTTATTAAAATATTTGACATTTTGTGGTTATAGTAATAAAAACGATATAAAAAATATGGTCATTCATATCTATAATAATATAATTTTTTACAGATATATCTTTCAATAAACTAATTATTAACATAGTAAGTAACGCTAAACCATTATTTTTTATATGAGAAGAAAATTAAAGAGATTTATCAGGTAGTTTGTAAACGTAATTGCATGCGCACAAAGTGTATGCTACAGCATTAAGCCTCAAGCTTAGAATTTGTGGTGAAGTTAAAAATTCTTCTGCTGTTCTTAAACGTTCTTTGAGGTTTACTCGTTGTACAAATAAACGTTTTGCAGTTTTCCTCAAGTGCCCTACTACTTTTTGAAGTCTCCTTGCTTTTGGACTTAGCTGGTTCTTTGTTCTCACTCCTAAGGAATGAAGGATATTGCTTCGTTTTGATAAATCTGAAACAAGTAACCTATATTTACTAATAATCATGGATCATTTTATTGGGTTGCAGAAAAAATTATATATACATTAATTTAATAAAATTATCTTCGCGTCTCCCAGAGATTTTTAAACTAAGAGGAGGTGACTTATCGACACATTTGATGTTTGTGTGAACTGTGGAACTACCTGCAAAAGAGTACCTGTTAGCTAGAGTAAATACAGAGTAAACTGATTTATTTATTTTTTTCTTCCATTGTTGGCTGTTCATAAACCTGTAGTATAATTTCAAATAAGGATGTATTAGCATAAATACATTTATGAAAAAAAATAACTTCTACTGATATCATTGTAGCGGTGGCCATTAATTTAGGAACCTGTCTATCAATATCCATTCCCACAATACTAGGAAAAGGTTCACTAATTTCTGTCTGTTAATCTTTCTTCTTCTTCCATTGTAAAATTTCCTCTAGATGAAGATGCTTGGCCAGTTTCCATTATAAAATTAGCCTGAGATCCTGCAGGTTCATCATAAGGTTCCTTAACTTCAGGTGTAGTCACTTGTTGATCTATAAGAAGAGGAAAATATAAAAAAACAGAGAATTGAAATTGAAATTGGTTTTAACAGCTATAATATGTAATATCTACTTATGTAAATAAATATAACAGTAACAAAAACATATGTATTAACAAATAAAATACAAAATACTGCTACCTTCTGTTTGAGGTGGTAGATTCAATGATGGGACACTATCAATTCTCAAATTTGCTCCACTTCGACCAACAAGTCTATCGCTTTCAGAAAAATGTATATCACATACTCGATAATTGTTTCGTACAGTCACATTTTCTGATAGGGAAAGTTTAGAGTTTTGCACTTGCTTCAGCCATAATTTATATATCTAGAAGTATATATTTCACTTCAGAATATATATGTAGTAGCTATTAGGTTTAAGTACACATATTATAAATTATGATTTAAATTATAAAATCTCCAAACAGCTTCAGATAAATTAATATGTAGTGTAGATTAATATTACAAGCAATATAAGTATTCATATCTTATTATACATACCCTTTCATCTCTTTGAAACATATGCATTATTTGTACTTTATTTGTATTTTTGCATGAAGGCACACAACAGGAAAACACCATTTTTAACAATTTTTCTATATTAGTTTTTTATTTTACTTTTTTTATTTTATTCCTTCGGTTAACACTACTAAAATGTCCATACAATAAAAAAATGTAATAATATAGTGACATTGCCAAAAACAAAGTTTTTTTCGCGGTCAGCAATTGTTTTAAGGTATAGTAGATCTCAACTACCTGTTTTTATCGCCAATAGAAACAACAGCACCATCTCTTGCGTCTAGTGATAAATCATAATTTGTAATTCGCGCGCAAATGATTTGCACGGCCTTGATCATAAGACTTTCCTACCCATGGTTATGACTAATGAGCTCGACAACTGTGGAAAGCGCGGTAAAAGGTAACGAATTCATACGAATGATTGCCGAGTTTGTTCGAATTTTAAAATGGTATTAACCAGTTCAATAACGTCTAGTAAAACTATTTACCTGTTATTAAACAGGGTTTTTATATGTATTAGACTGTTTTTAGAAACCACACTTTCATAGAGGTAAGTGATTAGATCATTAAGCACTATCAAATGAATACTAGTGCTAGCAACACAAGTCAATAATTGAGAAATAACTTCTAGAAACTCTTTTTTACTTGCGGTTATTAAGCAAAAGTAAGTGAATTTATTAACCACAATTAATTTTTTTCCAATTAAACTAGTTTAATAGACCCATTTTTCTCAGTGTATCAGTAGCCATGTGTTTATTTAGATTTCTTTTTTGAGGACATTTATAATGAAATGGCTTATAACCATTATGAGTATACTGAGGTGCTTACATTACTGTTTTGGGAACATTTATAGTGGTACGTATTACATTGCAATGGCATTTCACCACTATGGGTGATTATTTGCATTTTGAGAAGACTTCTTATTAAACATGTAATTGCAAAGATTACATATAAAGTGTTTGTACCTTTATGAATGAGCATTGGTTGTATGGTACATATATCTTTTCTGAGAAAGGTTTTGTTGATATTTGTTAGACATAAGATTTGTTATCAAATGGTTTCTATCTTTTCTCCATGTATATTTCACTCATAATCTCAATTTTGGTGTTAAAGCTTGCCATTATCTGTGAATGTACATTTATGTTGGTTTGTTTCGATTGTTATTATATGCTCGACATTGATTATCATTTTCAACTAATACATTAAAAGTACATGGTTTCACCAATTATATACGAATATAGAAAAAGGTTTTCACATGCACACAGTCACGTAATTATGTAACATGTAACTTGAACTTTTCTGAAATGAAGAAATTTCGAAAATAGATGTATTTTGGTATAGGTGTAATAAAACGAACCTTTTATCTGATGGCAAAAACATTCTTTGTTCCAATACCCAAGCTTGTTGACACAACGAGAATGGTATATGTCTATGCCATTAGTGAACATTTGTAATAAGTGAAGAAAGTCCGGCACGCCAGCCATTACACTACCAAGGCTGTTTGATATCGATGAATGAAACGAATGAAACTTTATATACAAGTAGCTAATGAGCTCAGTAGCTACTTGCATATAAAGTTTCAAAATAACTTAAAAATTAGCTAATTTGATATATGTATTATTTTTTAAGTTATTTTATGAAATAGAGGGTAATGTATTTTAGTGTTCTGGTGCCTTAATCAAAATTTTTTACAAAAGAGTATTTTTAAATTAAACAACAAAAAATTCAAAAGATTTTGGAAATATTCACGAATTAATTAATAAATAATTCTTTTAAAAATGTGCACTGTCATCAATGCAAATTCTTAAGATGTGCGGTGGGGTACGGTAGTAGTAGTAGTAAAGCGTTTATTTAAAGCAGGCGGTAAAATTATCGATTCGTTTATATCACGAATATATTAAATGTTCCATTTTAATTACATCAAATGAAATCATAACGATGGTCTTTAAGGTCCAAGCGTACGCAGTGCAGGATTTACGTATAAGCTACACAAGCTAAAACTTAGGGCCCCCAAAGAAAATTGTCAGAGTGAGCAATTGTCGTATATATTTAAATATACTGCAGCATTATTTGTCCCAATATAATATCTGGACTTATAAAGAGCCCCATATCCCAATATCTCAATTACTTAGGGCCTTATCAAGTCAAAATCCGGCCCTGAGCGTACGCAAAAAAATCTTAACCGTATATTCAAAAATTCTAAACATAATCACAGTGGATTTACGTATATTGTGAATACACAAAATTTAAAAAAAATTCATTACAAAGGGGTCATTTAGACACCCAAATACGGCGCATAAACCTGAACCGCATTATCAATAATCGTTGTATTTTTCATAAATGATATAATAACGTGATAACTATGGTTTTAAATTAATACTCTAGGAATGTTGAAACTGGCTTTCAGTAGGTATTGCGCCACCTGAGGCAGACAGTTCTAGGAACCCTAGATTCTCTGTCTCTCTCTAAATCTGGTGACTTTTTGTCTGTCTCTCTCTAGGTGGTTAAGTACGGAATCTGCATTACCGGCATTCTGTATTACCGGCATTTGGTTCGTCACTTGGCTAAATGGTGTTAGTGTTGCTAGGGGAAAACAGGTGGCGCCAGTGTCGTTTTTGTACCGACATTCTGTATTATCGGCATTTGGTTCGTCACTTGGCTAAATGGAGTTAGTGTTACTATGGGAAAACAAATGGCGCCAGTGTCGTTTTACGTGATTTTTGTACCGACATTCTGTATTATCGGCATTTGGTTCGTCACATGGCTAAATGGAGTTAGTGTTACTAGGGGAAAACAAAGGGCGCCAGTGTCGTTTTACGTGATTTTTCTACCGACATTCTGTATTATCGGCATTTGGTTCGTCATCATGAAGAAAGTTGTATTACCGATTACGGGCGTTCTACTGATTGTTAATAGGGGGAGCCAAGGTTTATCATTTTATATTAATAAATTTTACCGATTTCTTAAAATAATTATCGTCGTCATTAATACTTTAATTACATATAATAATTTAAGATAATTAATTCGGCATTAAAATTTTAAACGAAAATCACGGAACAATTTACGGATAATAATAATAATAACAATAATTATAATGTCTTTATTTCCCTTACAGGCTTACACCCAAATAGGGAAAAATATGAATTTACAAATGTTTTCATCGTTTATGCTATTCTCCTGTAATATCTCATGGGAAATGTGTAAAGAGCGGAAAATATGCAATGTGCATTTTATGATGTTGATGAAATAAGAATTATTTGTAGATTCAATTAAAATGCCTAAAACCTAAAATTTAAGGCTTTAATATTATTGTTTATTGTATATTTTATATCAATAAATGCGAAACTCCGTGTAATGCCATGTAATAATAATGCAACAATGTAACATAACTGTATACATCGGTGTATACATAAAATAAACTTGATGTTGATGAAATAAATAATAGAAACAAAATTTAATTTATGATTTGATTTATTGAAATTTCCTTATTCTTATAACAAATAAGTTTTTACTAATAATATTTAGTTATTACTAGTTAGTTAATAGTATATTATATACATATTTGTTGCATTTTTTTTTTGTCGAAACCCATGCATTTTTTGTCAAATTTCGTTGCATTTAAATGTGCATATGTTTTCTTTTTGCCTTGCATTTTTCCGCTCTTTAGTAATGTGTATTGTGGTGACAAAATTCACTTGGTATTGTTATGTCTGTTTGTGTTGGTGAATATTTCACCATTTACAACATAATCATGAATAAAGTGGTTGGTGTATTTTTGCATACGAAACAATGGAACATTTATTTACGTTTAAATTTAGGCGATTAGCTTTACACCAATCACATAGAAAGTTAATGTTAGACTGCAAATATAAGCAATCATTGATATCTCGTACTTGATGATATATTTTTAAATCGTCAACAAATAATAGTTTTTCTCGCAGTGTATAGATTGATGATGATGATGATGAATACCACATAGACACGTCCATTCGTGACGGGTATCTTGGAATACGTTCTGCTTGGTTCGGACATCTTGTATCCCAACCCTCTGGCGTTTAATGTCATGCTTACCTTGCTATCTCTCTCTCTCTCTCTCGCTCTCTCCTTCTCACTCTCTCCTTATCATCTATTAGAGAGGACGCATTAAAGAGCCTTCTCTCTCTCTCAATGTCTCCTCTCTCACTCTCTTGCTCTTTCGCTGTCTCCTTATCACCTATTAGAGGACGCATTAAAGAACCTTCTCTCCCTCTCTCACTCTCTCGCTCTCACGCTCTCTCACTCTCTCTCTCCCTTCAACCTAATGCTAGTAAATGAAACACCATTGGATAGAGGTAACCGTTAGGTCTACTGTTCTGGGATTGGTTCGGACGGCTTTGTTATTTCATACGTGAAAATAAAAAACATCGATAAATGTTTTACTGTTTTTATTATTTTTCGTATAGTTACACAATATTACTAATATTCTATTGTAAATCAGCTTAAACTAGGTGATTATAGTTTTATATAGTATATTACTTTATTACTCAATATAAACTAGATATGTTATATCAGAATGTTACAAATTAATTTTCTAACAAAATAACTTAGAGCAGCTTATAAATATATATATATTCTAACACTTAACATTTACTTAATAGAATATTAACTATATATTAAACTTAAACCTCAACAACATACTTTATTTAATCTAGTAATATAAACTTTATATAGGCAAGAACTGTCATTTAACAACATCTTCCGCCTTTATCCAGGACTTTTCATTCAAGCCGAGCCATTTGACGTACATGTCACCATTGCTGCGGTGTTTAAGTACTTTTTCAACTAAGTAAACGTCTGGCTGATTGGTTTTCTGTAGCTCGAACTTGTAGAAAGCTCCTCGAACAGCAACCCTATGAAGATCTTCCAGCAGATATGTGACAGGTTTTGTAAATTGAACTTTAACTATTTTGAATAATTCAGTTGACCAGCTGGGCGTGTATCCCTTAGAAAAGAACCCCTTGAACTTACTAATACGTACGAGGTCATTCAAGTCTAGTTTACGTTTACTTCCTGCAGCGACATCTGCTTTTACATTAGTGTCATAAACGGTTAGTTTGGTGGTAGGTGTAACAGTAGCAGGAGCTCGACCTATCGTTCTATGTCTGGTGTTGTTATAGCTGTCAACTACCCTCTGTAATATATCTATCCATTTAAATGATCCTCGGTAGCTAAACTCTTTATACAACTTTTGCTTAATTGTACGGATAACGCGTTCAACTATCGAAGCCTTAATTACGGAATATGTAGAGTAATGATTTATAGTGTGCTCTTTCATTAATCGTTTAAAATGTTTATTGTAAAACTCTTTCCCGAGATCCGTCTGAAGATTCTTGGGTATGACTGAACTCTTAAAGATGCTGCGGACCTGCTTTGTCACCTCTTCTCCGGATTTAGTTTTCAACGGTCGTGCATACAGATATTTCGAATAACAGTTTATCATCAGCAGTATGTAACGATACCCCTTATTTACTTTAGCATAGGGCATAAACTCGGCTAAGTCAGCCTGGAACAAGTCCTGGAAATCTTTTATTATAGTGCGACGTCTTTGAAAGTTTTTTCTAGCAGCCCTGTGTATTTCATCAACAACGGTTTGTTTAGCACTAGTCATTATCATACAATTAATCTCAACGACACCGAGAGAGCAACGTCTCAAATAATTATATTGGCAGCAGCCGTGTTTGATGAATACTGAACAATGTTAAAGCAATATATCATTATATACCCCCGAAATATTCTATTCTATGATGCCTTCCTCCTTAAGTTCGCTTATAATTGATATTATTTCGTTTTCATTCTGTGGACTAGTGTTGCCGGCACTCTTTACAGCATATAACAAACGAAGCCGGTCGACTAGCTCGTTAGCCTTATTCCAGTAGACGTATTCGACTTTGCAATCGCTTAATTTTTTAAAATTTGACGATGATGATGATGATGATAGTCTAATGCCTAAGCCTTTGATTCTGGGTAAGTTCGGTTTAATTATATAATCATACTTCCAATGTTTAACAGCTGTTAGTTTACCCTGTGGTCTATATGATTTCTTATGCGCATTAGTAAGGGCTATTATCTGCATATAATTATTGATATCAGCTTGCGTTGGTATAGACTCTAATTCACTAAACGTGAGTAAGTCAAACAGACCGGGTGTTGCTTTGAAAACGTTGTTTTTAATTATGATGTTTGTATCACGCATAGTCACAGGGGAAGATGCAAATGTCCACGCGTCTCGATCAATTTTATATCTAATACCGAATCTAGTTCTATCTATATTTTTGTTTCCGACAGCGTTAGCTATCAGCATACCGTAATGAGTAGGGAGATCAAGAGTTTTATTAGATTCTTCTTCTTCTTCTTCGTCTGCTTCCGATGATGATGATGTAGCAGGTTGTTTTTTAACTTTCAACTGGGGAATATAACTAGCTGTAGTAGTAGTAGCAGCAGCTGGTTGTGTTTTAACTTTCAATAGGGGTACGTTAGAGGTGTTAACTGATTTAGCAATGGTTTCCAGTGGTGATATAACTGGATTGTGCGTGACGCGATACATACGTTCTGCTTCTGCTCTATCACGACGAAAGTATGCAAACTTCTTACGTATAGCATTACGAGCATGTATTATTTTACGCTTTAAACTCAGATCATACGTGTTGGACATGTCGGCTATGCAGAGACTACTAAACGATTCGACTCTAATTATAAACTTATATATGAATCAAAACCCTTCCGATATCTGCCACGGTCTAGAGAGCTGTCTTTATTAATTACCAGGAAATCATGTGGCTCCTTCCAACACAGAGAGCAAATGTTTTTGAACTGATCATAGCTAATACCGTCTCCTACAACATGATCGCTAAACACGTGTTTTAAGTTCAACTCGTCTTGTCTAAAGAGAATAATTAGGTTTGCATTGTCCCTAATCAGATGTTTCGGAATCTTGGCGTACGTTTGACCTAGATAAAAACAGTCGACACCCTTATGCCTACCCATGCTAAAATATTCTCTAATCTTTTCCTGCTTGCTGCAAATTATATCATCAAAAATGAACACTGAATTAGGTTTAACATCACCGGGGCTGATTACGTCATCGTTTTCGCTAAATTCATGATATCCCATACCCGTAAGTGGTTTCATAACACGTCTTAAGAATTCATATTTAGGTTGAAATAAAGACTTGGCGTATAGGTAGATATTTTCAAATTTTAATCCGTTTTCGCTAATAAGTAAACCTAACATAGCATTAGTTTTACCACAGGAAGATGGACCGCTCAATATTGCTCTACATGATACAGGTAACAGGTCGCCATGTTTCCTAACATCCTCGACTGATCGTCGTTGTAAAGATGTATCATCGCAGCCGTCTAGGTTACATATGTTTAGTGACTTATTTTGTTTAACGACCTTCATTACGGTATGCGTACGTGTCTAGTCACGGTCTCGTTAAACGGATTATACTCGATTAATGCGTCGTGAAGGATCAAACAATACGCCTTAGTTGTGTTCGTAAATGCGACTGAAGACTCGAGCTCTAGTCTAATATCGACAGTGGAATCCTTAAAACTCTCTACCTGTCTTGAACAGTCAATAACAAAAATGGGATACGTTTCAAACGATTTGTAGCTGAGTAAACAGCTCTCAGCCGCACCTCTACCTATACCGTCATAGTAGTTCTCACGAAAACGAATATAATTCAGATACGCAGGAATGTAGTCCTTACGGTCGAAATCGAGATTTAAACGCTGATGCGGGAACACTTGCGAATTTAAATACAACTTAACGTCGACCAAGTTCGAATGAGTAAATGTAGTCGGGTTACCCGTTCTTATACTCAGCTGACGCTCGTCTTGTAAAACTACAAAGACCCAGCGCGGTTTCTCTAGATCATTGGAGTTCTTTACACGCCAAACCTGGTTTTTAGTAGTTCCCAACGAGGGTAACTCGTGTAATTCCCAACGTCTAAACGGAGCGATAATAGAAGAATTATCTCTTAAACTCTCCACCAGGTTCACTTTGCTTTCATCTGATAACAGTATATGCGGAACTTCCCACGAGAGCTTATCAATCTTGATATCTACGTCGGTACCTGCATCACCTGCTTCGCTTTTATAGCAATTAAAATCGTTCTTGGCGCGAATTAAAACTAGCTGACAACTCATATGAGGTATTACTTTTTTATAATCGTCTGCAAATCCAAAGATATCTTTTAATGGTATTCTACACGTGAAATGAAAGACGTTATTCCCTTGGTTATGTAACAAATCATTATCGCTAGTAATCCCTAAGTTCCATGCTGTGCTGGTTAAAGCTCTATCCTCGGCGCCATGTGAAACGAGACCTTTTATAGTGCTTGTAATGCCGGGCTGTTTACAGACATCTATGAGCTGGTTTGTGCCTAATATTAGTTGAATTTCATCAAACAGAAAGTGGGCAAAATTGTTTACCAGAAGGAATTGCTTGTTTTCTGCACGCGTTATGCTACCTTTAACAAGTACATAGCTGTCATACAAAGCTAAAACGTTATCGGAATTTTGTATGCTGATTCTAATGGTGTCGGAATGATTGGCATTTAGCTTAAACGGCAGATAGGTATAAAAATCCTCTTTTATTATATCTGTATCGACGCGAGGCTTCCCAAATATGTTTAATTTATCAATGGTAAAGGTGTCGGTGTTAATATGCATTTTACTTCGTTTTGACATGCTGCTGCTGCTGCTGTTATCGTACTTTAAAGCCTAAAGATTCAAGAAAAAGGCGACGAGCTTTAGTTAGTTTTAATCGAAGGTCTGCACGTGTCGACGTTCGACGGTGAATGACCTTTGATGGACATATGCTGATGTTTTTATAGCTAAAGTTTATTCCCATTTTTCACGTTTAAGTTCTAGCCTGATGCTCGTGAAAGTGTCTTCAGACAAATTTATCAACTCTCCTCTCGCGTCTACCAGTCTAATGGTAATGTTGTCGATCTCGGTGACAGTGATGGGAAAGTAAATCACATGCGATGGCTCCTTTTCAATCAGATAACCGGGTGGTACGCAAACACCGAATTCGAAGATTGTATGACCTGTTTGATTGTTTCTATATGAGCCGCCTGTAATATTCGTGTCTACAAAGATGTTTGGAGTTGAAATTATATCGACAACTCGATCTGACACGTGTCTACTACCGGGTTCTAGCACACGCTTCTTAAATCCTAGTAGTGATCCTATGTTATCGGGTTTGGTAAAATCAATCAACTCGGTAGCTGATTCAATCTCACACTTTCCCGTATTAGTGTTAGCTTTGATTTGTAGTAGTAGTAGATCTCCCTCTTCGGGATCGCCACTAATTTGATTGTTTATATAGTTAACGATTTCAGACAACTCGTAGCTACCCGGTTCAATAGTTATCACCTTTTCTCCGTAATAAAATTTATTTTTGCCTGGGTATATATTCCGTATCGTGTGACTTGTATATAAGCCGACTAAACCTAGTGAGTATTCGTAACGCACGTGATCTAGTGTTATAGGTGGATAAATACGATGCGTAGAAAACCTGTTTCCTGTACCGTACACCGTGATGGTCCTAGCCATACTTAACCCGATTTACACTTTCACCTCTCTTTTATACAAAAATCGTAGACACAGATGTCCACAGTTGTATGTATTAAACTTTTGTTCTTGGGCTACGTTGTAGTATACGGCGCAGCGAGGCCCTAAATATTTCACAAGTTCAGATGGTGGTCTCAGGTCTCCGAAGGGGTCATAGTACAAAACCACGTTTCGATCCTTTCTATAGGCAACCCAATGAGTACCCGGTCCTCCAGCGTCGTCAAGATTAACAATAGCTCTTTCGAATTGCAAAGGTTTCGTTGCAGGTAGACTTGTTCTCATATAGACACCTCTAAAATAGGGAATGTCTTTAGCATGTTTTATTATATCTAGGTCTGTAAGTGGTCTCCGAGGCAAGTTATTCAGTTTTTTGACCGCCTGACATATGGTTTTAAGTACAATGCAGCTCCGCCAGCTCTATACGGCTTCAGGTAAAGGGCGTTCCCGTTCTTACCGCCTAAAGCGATAGCTTCCATACTTTTATTATGCCGTGTAGTTTCTTCTAGCTGTCTCTTATTACTATTAGCAGTGTTAACAGCTTTTGCTACCCCTGAGGCGCCTCCTATAATTGCACCGAGAGCCGAGAGGCCAGCAAAAATTGGTATGAGTGGTAAAATACCCCCTGTAGCTGTAGGCACAGGAATTATTCGGGGTACTTTAACGTTTTTTCGACCGCCTACGTTTTGAATGATTCTTCTGGCAGCGCTCAGGGCATGATGTATTAAATCTTTACCCGTGAGTCTCTTGCTTGCACGATTCACTACACCAACAAGCTTCTTTAAAACGCCACCTTTGAAAGTGACAGTTTTCCTCTTCATCATCTTTTTAGCGAGACCCTTTTTCGCCGACGGTTTGTTTGTCTTTACGCCCATTCCCAACTTTCTTTTAGCCTTCATTATACCGGTTACAAACAGAGCTGATGCTTTTTCCCCTAATTTAGAGTCTTTAGCCTTAACACGCTTCCAAGCGGCTTCTTCTAATACACGATCTGCCTGGTGTCTACTGTTCAAATCGGAGCTTTGAGCGTACGAGATGTCGTGCTGCATACACGCCTGGTCCAAAGGATTTATACCTTTATCGCCACGTTGTAATCTTTTAGATAATTTAGTACCAGGTCCACAGTACTGATAGGAAGGAAGATGTAGTTCAATAGGCAGCTTGTCTATGAGCTTGTTAACAAAGCCGTTACCTTCGTGAACTAACATCTGGTACTGAGAGAAGAGACTGCTTGTACCTGTATTTATACTCGGTCACCACTGCAGCCGGACTAATCTGTGTTCTGAAATCTCTGCGTATAGATAAAGTCTCTATGATCAGCCTGTAGAATTTCACACAGATGCTTTTCAACATTATGTATTCTTGTTTGAAAACGGTATCTGTCCAGAGCTAATGTTTGCCAGTCTCCCTTTCTCGCCTGTCTGTATGCATACTCCCATACTATCATATGATGTATATTATTCATGCTTGCGTCGGCGAAACTTACTTTCTTTACCATATCGATGTGTTGCTGCTGCTGTTGCTACAAATCGCTATGTTTGGAGAGTTATTGACATTAGTAAAACTAAAAACTTTGTTTAAATACATTTTTATTTCTTCAACGATACATTTAGGCTAAGATAGAAAAAAAATAACTGATTAGCGTAGATATAAGCAAACTAAGCATTTGCGCAGCATTCCCGTAAGGCTCACCACATTTCCTATCTGCGCTAATCAGGCATTTGATATAATACACTTAAAACTAGAATAAAAAATGGTGTAAATATGATTAGGTCTACCGATAGTAGTAGTAAATTCCGTTATTAGTCGGTATTGTACACTCTCTTTATGTTGTAAGAGTTCGTACGTGTTGCAGATTCGGCTATTAGGGCATCAAACGATGATCGCATAACTTTTTGAGTATCCTCGAGCACTTGTACTTTATCTAATAATTTTTTATAATTACTATCTAGGGTATTATTCGTTTCTTCTATCTTTGTCAACACACTCGAATGATTAGTTTCCATCTCATCATTCGCTATTAGGTGATTTCTCTTTGTTTCTTTTTCCAACGTTGTTAGCAAACTGTTAAGTTTACTAGTTTCAATGTCAACCTTTGTTACCTTTTGCTTTAGATCTTTAATAGTGTTCTGAGTGTCGGTAGTCATTGTAATGAAGGTTTGTACAGCAGAGTCGAATTGAGCATCTACATAAGCTTTAGAAGTGACATCCGTGCCATCTATAGGGTAACTTACTGAAACAATACGTTTACCATCTGCATTAAACTGCATTTGATCGTTTGTATGCATAGCCCGATTGTTAAAATACTGCCTAGAGATTACATCTTTATCCTCTAGAGGCTCCCCTATATTACAAATTCTTCCATCTTTAGCATCATAGTACGACCCCTGTCCTTTATCCTCTCGTCGTCGTCTCAAACAATTAGAGAGTAATTTTCTTTCAACATCGTCCACCAGCTCGTCGGTATACTTTTTCGTACAAACATCGTGGTTGTCAAGCGGTTCTTTAACGTGTACTAACCTTCTTTTCTTAACATCAATTACACCTTCATCGTTATCTGATAACATTAGTACAGAACGCTTCGTGACAAGATCGTTATCGTTGATAGGAGCGCCTACATTAGTTATACGACGGTTCTCAACATCGAAATTACCCTCTGGTGTTAATTTGAAACCATAACCTCTCGGTCCACGTTTTGTTGCAGCCATTGCTTCATCTGTCATACTCATCATAGCTCTACCGAAGAGATCTATTGTGTTCATGATGACGTATGACAAATAACTGTCACGCATGAACAGAATACACAGTATTTATAGCTGAGATCTTCATAGCGCAATGATGTACATATTTCAATACGTCATGAGATTTATACAGTTCGTCGGATGTTCTCAGACATAATCGTAGACGGTACTGAGACTTCTCGTAATCAGCCCGCATTTAATTTAGTAAACATCGTATGCTTTTACGCTTTTTTGAATAATTATCGTTCGAACCAATCCCAGAACAGTAGACCTAACGGTTACCTCTATCCAATACTGTTTCATTTACTAGCATTAGGATGAAGGGAGAGAGAGAGAGAGAGAGAGTGAGAGAGCGTGAGAGTGAGAGAGCGTGAGAGCGAGAGAGTGAGAGAGGGAGAGGAGGTTCTTTAATGCGTCCTCTAATAGGTGATAAGGAGAGAGCGAAAGAGCAAGAGAGTGAGAGAGGAGACATTGAGAGAGAGAAGGCTCTTTAATGCGTCCTCTCTAATAGATGATAAGGAGAGAGTGAGAAGGAGAGAGCGAGAGAGAGAGAGAGAGAGAGAGAGAGAGAGAGAGAGAGAGATAGCAAGGTAAGCATGACATTAAACGCCAGAGGGTTGGGATACAAGATGTCCGAACCAAGCAGAACGTATTCCAAGATACCCGTCACGAATGGACGTGTCTACGTGGTATTCATCATCATCATCAATCTATACACTGCGAGAAACTATTATTTGCTGACGATTTAAAAATATATCATCAAGTACGAGATATCAATGATTGCTTATATTTGCAGTCTAACATTAACTTTCTATGTGATTGCTGTAAAGCTAATCGCCTAAATTTAAACGTAAATAAATGTTCCATTGTTTCGTATGCAAAAATACACCAACCACTTTATTCATGATTATGTTGTAAATGGTGAAATATTCACCAACACAAACAGACATGTGAATTTTGTCACCACAATACACATTACTAAAGAGCGGAAAAATGCAAGGCAAAAAGAAAACATATGCACATTTAAATGCAACGAAATTTGACAAAAAATGCATGGGTTTCGACAAAAAAATGCAACAAATATGTATATAATATACTATTAACTAACTAGTAATAACTAAATATTATTAGTAAAAACTTATTTGTTATAAGAATAAGGAAATTTCAATAAACCAAATCATAAATTAAATTTTGTTTCTATTATTTATTTCATCAACATCAAGTTTATTTTATGTATACACCGATGTATACAGTTATGTTACATTGTTGCATTATTATTACATGGCATTACACGGAGTTTCGCATTTATTGATATAAAATATACAATAAACAATAATATTAAAGCCTTAAATTTTAGGTTTTAGGCATTTTAATTGAATCTACAAATAATTCTTATTTCATCAACATCATAAAATGCACATTGCATATTTTCCGCTCTTTACACATTTCCCATGAGATATAGCATATAGGAGAATAGCATAAACGATGAAAACATTTGTAAATTCATATTTTTCCCTATTTGGGTGTAAGCCTGTAAGGGAAATAAAGACATTATAATTATTGTTATTATTATTATTATCCGTAAATTGTTCCGTGATTTTCGTTTAAAATTTTAATGCCGAATTAATTATCTTAAATTATTATATGTAATTAAAGTATTAATGACGACGATAATTATTTTAAGAAATCGGTAAAATTTATTAATATAAAATGATAAACCTTGGCTCCCCCTATTAACAATCAGTAGAACGCCCGTAATCGGTAATACAACTTTCTTCATGATGACGAACCAAATGCCGATAATACAGAATGTCGGTACAAAAATCACGTAAAACGACACTGGCGCCCTTTGTTTTCCCCTAGTAACACTAACTCCATTTAGCCATGTGACGAACCAAATGCCGATAATACAGAATGTCGGTACAAAAATCACGTAAAACGACACTGGCGCCATTTGTTTTCCCCTAGTAACACTAACTCCATTTAGCCAAGTGACGAACCAAATGCCGATAATACAGAATGTCGGTACAAAAACGACACTGGCGCCACCTGTTTTCCCCTAGCAACACTAACACCATTTAGCCAAGTGACGAACCAAATGCCGGTAATACAGAATGCCGGTAATGCAGATTCCGTACTTAACCACCTAGAGAGAGACAGACAAAAAGTCACCAGATTTAGAGAGAGACAGAGAATCTAGGGTCCCTAGAACTGTCTGCCTCAGGTGGCGCAATACCTACTGCTTTCCGAACTTGTTTTGGAAAACGATGTTTATTAATTAAATTATTTTGCATTTACAAAGTACAATCAAAGTTAACCAAGAAAATACCACTAAAGTTTCTTAGTATTTGAACTATTTTCCCAAAATTTTAAGAAAATCGTATGTCTAGCGACTAAATTATTACCAATTACTGCTTTTTGCCAAAAAACCTGCTTTTTGGCAAAAAAACAGGTAATAATTTAGTCCATCCTCTAAAATTAATTTTTCATGTAAAATATGTGAAATAATTTAATAAACATCATTTCCAAAACAAGTTAGGTAAGCAAGTTTCTGACATTCTTAGAGTATTAACTTAACCCTACACTGCGCATTGTATCATAAATGATACATCTCTCTTAAAATCTATTTAAAATACGTTGTCGTATCTTGGGCAGCTTAAATGGTTTTGTATCAGATATGCTACGCTTCTATGTTCACTTTCATAAGGGCTAGAATCGTAATTCTCGAGTTTTGGTGCGAAATATGCGCTTTACTTCATTGCATCACACTTGTAACTGTGGGTGGTTATGGTTGTGCTCTGAAGATTTGTTTCTGGTTTTCACTACTGTTCTTGTTCTTGCATTTAGATATTGTAATAGCATACTGCAAGGTAAAAATTATCGATCTATATTTATAATAGCCGATTTTATTAGTTTACAATCTTGCAGCTCGCCTCTAAATTCAGTTGTAGCAAATCTGCTACATAGCGGTGTTTAGCAGTTTTGTAAAGCAAAAGACCTAGGTGAACTATGGACCCCAAGAAACCCTTATCTAACAAAGAACTTGACGAAATAGCAGCAAATTTAGGGAATAGTGATGATGAATTTGACTGTAGCGATGATGAATTCTCAGACTATGAAAATTTCGAAACTAACAACGTGGATATAGAGTCGCTACCACTGGAATTTGAGGATGGTGTTATCATAACAAACGAAACTGCTTCTGAGGAATTTTTGCTTGAAAACGAAGTTACTGAATCAGAAGAAACGGTCGAAGTTTTTATGGAACCTGTTATTCCTTCAACTAAAAACATAATATGGAGGAAGAAAAACTTAGTATTGGATGATGCAGCTAAGGAGTTTCCGGGAAATTCCGATCTTTCAAACGAAATACTGAATTTGGACACCCCTCTATCTTTTTTGAGATTTTTTTTTGATAATACAATAATGGAAAAGATAGTAACAGAATCCAACTTGTACGCTACACAGAAAGATCCTAATAAAACAGCCAACTTTTCTATAACAGATATAAATAGATATCTCGGAATTTGTCTCTATATGTCAATTGTCCATATGCCAAATACTCGTTCTTATTGGAGTAACACAATGGGATATCCTCAGATAAAGAGTGTTATGAGTGAGAAAAGATTTGAATTCATCCGGAAAAATCTACATTTTAATGACAATTCGCAAGCTCCAGCGGTCGACGATCCGAAAGATGACCGCCTATATAAACTGCGTCCAGTTGTAGACCACCTGAACAATAAATATCAAAGCATTCCATTAGAGAAGGACCTGGCTGTAGACGTAGAACAGTTATGTGCGTCGAAAGGTAGACATCATTTGAAACAATACATGCCTACGAAGCCCCACGAGTGGGGCTACAAGCTATTCATTTTATCAGACGTCAGCGGGTTTTCGTACAATTTCGAAATTTATACAGGCACAGAAAATGAGAAGCAATTTCGCCCCGCAGATGAACCAGATCTTGGTGCAAGTTCCAATGTAGTGGTGAGATTATCGAGAATTATCCCAAATGGTCAAAATTTTACAGTGTATTTTGACAATTGCTATACCTCTTTGCCTTTGTTGCATTATCTGGCAAACAGAGGAATACACTGTTTGGGCACTGTTCGAAGAAACCGTATTCCCAATTGTAAACTGCCCACTGAAGACTTTATGAAAAAAGTGGATCGTGGTTCCTCATTTGAGTATGTTTGCGAATATGATGGGGTTGAAGTGTCGTCTGTTGCATGGAAGGACAACAAAACGGTCTGTTTGCTGTCGACTTTTACTGGTGAGGTACCAAAAACAACAGTTGAACGGTATGACCGAAAAACAAAAAGAAAAATCACAGTAGATTGTCCAAATGTGATTGGGGTCTACAATAAGCATATGGGCGGAGTAGACCTCCTAGACAGTCTCATAGGACGTTATAAGATAATTATGAGAACTAAAAGATGGTATATGAGAATTTTTTAACATCTGCTAGATATGACAGTAGTCAACGCATGGTTACTATATAGGCGTTGTCAAACTAATCAGAAAAAATGTCTGAAACTCGCAGAATTCAGGACAGAGATTGCATATTGCCTTTGCAATGTCGGAAATGAACGGGCATCTAAGAGAGGCAGGCCATCAGAATTAGAAAAAGAAATTGTAGAAAAAAAGAAGAGATCTGCAACCATATCTTATATTCCTCCAAAAGATGTTCGTACCGATGGACAATCGCATTGGCCCATATATAATGATGTACGGCAAAGATGCAAAATGCCAGGCTGCAAGTCATTCTCTTTTATTAAATGCTCTAAATGTTCAACGTTTCTTTGTCTAAACAAAAATAATAATTGTTTCCATAAATTTCATACATCTTAGATTAGGTTGCATTTACCTCTATGTATCAGATATGATACAACCAATTTTTGTTTAATAAAGTCATTATTTTTTAAATACGATTTTTTTAAATATTTTTCCCAGTATGTATAGGCTATTTATAACATAAAAAATATTTTTTGAAGTCAAAAGAAAACATTGCGCAGTGTAGGGTTAAAATCAAAGTTATTACATTATTATATTATTTCTGAAAAAGCAACACATGTTTTTTTTGGGTACACTTGGACCGTAATAAGTATTATAAATCTCAAGTTATTACTCCAACGATAAAACAGTTATTAATATTTGAAAAATATTTTTGCGAACACCCTTAAAAGCTGCACTTTTTTATTGTTGTAAATTATAGCAATTTAAAAGTTTAATTGATAAATTTCAGTTTTTATATGTAATTGAGCATGCAATTGTCTACCAAAAACATATTCTACGTTTATTTTTGCCCGCGTAATTTTTTTGCTATTCGGATTCAAACTCATAGTTGAGAACTTCTGCATTTAATAGTAGATTTGCACAACTCTAATAACGAGGGCGTGGTGAAGAAGGCGCCCGCCACGGGCGCAACTGGGCTTGGACGCAAAACAAAGGATACCGACACGGTTGAGAATTGTACGTAGTTTTTATTTTACTTAACCATTCTACTCTACATGAATCAACACCGACTGTAACTGGCCTTTTTTGTCTCCTGACCAATTAGACAGAGACACCTATTATTGCGCGTGCATCACACTCCCTCTCTTTCTTACACTGCTAGCCTGCGTTCACATGGGGCGACAAACTCAGCCAATCAGAACGTCAGGAGAAATCAGGTGACGTTGATACGACGTTCTGATTGGCTGAGCAAGTTACGTCTGATACGTTACGCTGCTTTTTCCTTCCTCATGCGAATGCAGGCTAATACAAAAATGATCTATAGTGTGTAGTGTGTAGGCAAGGCAATACAGTTTTTGTTGCTTTCTCGTAATTATTTTTATATATTTTCTCTCTTTTGTGGAAAATATGCTGAACTGTTTTATGTTTTTATTATATTATTTTAACATATACCTATGTATGTTTTGTGTTTCTTTTATTTTGTCGTCATTGAATAAAGATTTGTTCTTATTTAGGTTATAGATTATTTATTCAAACAAATACCTTGACAAATACATTATTGTATATACAGGCAACTCATTTTGATGGTTAACAGTATTTAATATATGGCATTTAGTAAAATTTAACTTGTTACATTAAAATTCTTAATTTTCTTGCCATTATTGGGTTACGGAGAGGCGCAAGTTAGACACTAGCCACAGGCGCTTCATACCCTCGTTACGGCACTGCTTCCCGTAATTGGGCAACATGAATACACGAAGAAGGCGAAAATAGTCATAGTATGTCAAAAATAAACTTTCACTAAAAAAATCAACTCCTGAACAATCAAAGAATGCAACAAACTAAAACCGGTCCTGGTATGTGATTTGGCCTGGTGAGTACTGTTACGCCCGTTTCTTTAGAAAAAAATGGTTTTGAAATATTTAGGTGAGTTGTGAAATTGTTTGCACATAGTATTCACTAGCCCAGAAGGAGTCTATGATTGTGGGATTTGGTTCAGGATGTCTAGAGCTCTTCCGATCTCTCCACAAAATTTATAGAAGGCGCCACTGACTCTATCACTAAAAAAGAGCTACAGCGAATAGTGGTCTCACACTAACGAAACCAGACGTTTCGGTTCTACTACCTATGCAATATTCTTCTACAATCTAAAAAAACTTATCATAGAGCCACTGTTTCACTATGGATGAAACCAGGTGCTAAATACAACAAACACACAAATATAAATTTCATTAAAATAAACATCCACAAATAAATGAGACAAAAACGTTTAATTGAGGCCACCAATTTGTAGATATACAATAAACAAAATAATGCAAATAATCATAAAGATATCATCAACAGCATAGTACGAATAATCGTAAAGTTACGCATATACCCGATTATCTTATAACTTGACTAGAAAAGAATTAAATCTGGCCACTCTTGGCTATATTCAATTTCATATATTCGTTTCACAAGAAACAGTGAAATCTATTTTATTTTTAACTGTTATTAAATTCAAAGTCATGTAATCGCTATCTACACCTAACTACATTACGATAAGAAGACGAGATAAAACACACTATTGATATCAAAAAGTGATTTATTATTGTTTACTGCTTACATAAAATGATACTTAGTTATATATTAACATTGCAATACACTGCATGCACTATACTACTTAATGCACTATATCACGTGCTGCTATATACGAGAGTAGTAAGTAGGACTACCCCCCGAGGCTATTAATTGCTTTTTCACCCGCTAATGAGTGTGACGTATTTTGTTTTTTCTATTTTTCGGAACCAGCTGACAGTCTCAAGTTAGTATATAAACATTATATTTAAAAATGAACTTTGTTGAGAAACAGAGCACTTCGATTATTTTTGATATGGAAATTTTGTATCGTATTTTTGTATTCGTTTTCTAGTTTTCAAACATGGTAAACGAAACCCTTGTAAAAAGAATTAAAAAGAATTAAAAACGTCTGTTTTGTTTATAACGTTTTATTTGCATATTTTTTCACACAAAAAGACTACTACCTCCTAATCTTCCTCATCAGGCCATTCAAGCTCATCATCACCATCATCTGTAGCACTCCATCCTGAGGCGTACTCCTCATCCTCATTATCCTCAAACAGTTCCTCTCCAAACTGAGGATTATACATATTTATTCTTATATAAACTAATTGACCTCCGAGGGGGACCTCTATCACTCTCTGGAAGTCAAGTCCTAAACCCACAACAATGAGGCCTTGATGGATAACTGCCTCCATTTGCTCCAGAACATTTTCTGCAACAGCTTTCCCGCCTTGTTCGAATACCTGCAACAGTACTTCATTAAGGGCTTCCAAACCCTCAAAGCCTGCATCTCCTGCGATCTGCATTAGAATTTCGTTTAAAAGCACAACACCTTCTAATGCCATGCTGGATTTATTCTGTTAAAAAAGAACACACATTTTTAAAAAAACAAAATAAAATACATAGACTAAAAACTTTTCTTACCAATTAAAAAATATTCTCGATCTATCTTTTCAACCTGTTGTTTTTGCGAGTATTGACTGCATTGACTATGATTAGCAAAATCGAAAATATATATACCATAAACGTCGTTTAATAATAATTAAAAAGGCTATTCAGGTATAATTTCTTAGAATCTTCTTGACCCATCAACACCTGCCGCGCCTTGTTCGAAAACCTGCAGAAGTACTTCATTAAGAGCTTCCAAACCCTCAAATCTCAAACCCCTGCAACAGCCGCCCCGCAAGCATTTCGTTTAAAAACACCTGAAATAACCAAATCACAACTTGCAGATTTTAATTTTATTTATTATTATCTGTATTTTAAATATACTTACAAGGGTTTCGTTTACCATGTTTGAAAACTAGAAAGCGAATACAAAAATACGATACAAAATTTCCATATCAAAAATAATCGTAAGAATATTATAAGTGAAATTCGTATTTAGCAATTAAGTTCTAAACGTTCCAAATTTCTTCAACAAATTTCCCAAAAATTTTTACTCATTGTAGAAAGTGATAATTTCTAAAACCAGCTAATTTTAAAGTCGTTAACGTCGTCAATATTATCTGATATAACATTATGCATACGGGAATTAGCAGAAAAACTCATTACAATAGAATGGAAATTACTAATAATTAGTGTGTCACTTCAAAATAAACTCATTAACGCATGCAGGAACTTGAAATTTTCAACTAAATAATTTTAGCATATAAACATTTGTAGAACAAGTGAAACCTCATTTGTTTTAGTATCACGCGAGTGTGCAATACAATTTATTCACAATCATAATGCAATATGCACATTTCATATGTTGTAAAAACCTTGGAAAGTAGGCTATTGCTATAGCAACACCAAAGTGGTTAACAATTTCCTTTACATGTCTGTAAAACTGACATGTAAAGTTATGGCCAACTTGTTTTTCTGAATAATTTAAAACAGGACGTTTTATCCGATTTAAATTTGAGTTTTTATAAATATATTTAACGCTAAAAACATATTTTTTATTTAATATTAGTTTTATTTTTATTTTTCCGTATTTTATATTTAATAATTACAATGGAATTAATTAATTTCTAATTTTAAAATACTGAGCGCATACATCGCCATCTAGCGGCGAAGAATGAAACCTTACTTAGAATTTCTTTTGGTCGATAGATGGCTTTGATTGAAATTATGACAGTTTATAAAAAAATTATTTTAAAATAACTTTTTATTTTGATTATCTTAAGTCTAATTATTGTGAATAAAATAGTATACATGTTTCGTTGGTAAAGTTTCCACGCCTCGCGATAATTGTTTGACCTCGACGTACCGTCTCGGTTAAACAATTATCTCTTGGCTTGTAAAGATATCCTTTACCAACTCAACATGTAATATACTATTAAAGTTGTTATATTTTACGCGCATTTTTAAAAGAAAAATGGATTTCCGTACCTTTTCTGCTCAACAAATCTTAACTATGATGACAGCGGGTATAGTTACGAGCTCATCCGACACCACCAATGAATGTAAGGAAATAATGAAGAAAATTGTTTTCAATAACCAAACCGTCGACGATTTAGATTTTCTAAAAAATCTCGCGGAGCGTTTGAAGGTGTTTGAGGTAAGCGATTTTTTATTAATAAATTAATATGTATTGTTAACTTTGGTATTCTATTTTAGCAAGCTGCTGTACCTATACAGCCTGATGTTTCAGCCAGGGCGGAGATGGTGTACGGTGGTATTCAGAATGTAAGTTTTTTTTTCCTGGTTAAATATTTAGAAATTTTAACACCGTTTTCTGTTTTTCTAATAAGAATTTATACAGAATCCAATACAGTTCAGCGATGATCAACTGCAGGGTGCCGAGGATTTCCCCACACTCACCCAGTTCGCGCAAACTAACGAGGTATGTTTAAACCACTTTTCATTTAAATTATAAAATGCTAATAAGATTTTCTTTATACAGAATTCTCAACACTTTACCAGCACTCAGTTGCAGTGTGTCGAGGATTTTCAGCTCACCCAACTTGGAGAGTTTGCACAGGTTGACGAGGTATACTTACACTATTTTTTTTATTAAATTATAAAATGTTAATAAGAATTTCTTTATACAGAATCCGATGCAGTTCAGCGATTGTCAACTGCAGGATGTCGAGGATTTCCCCACCCTCACCCAGTTCGCGCAAACTAACGAGGTGTGTTTAAACTAGTTTTCATTTAAATTATAAAATGCTAACAAGATTTTCTTTATACAGAATTCTCAACACTTTACCAGCACTCAGTTGCAGTGTGTCGAGGATTTCCAGCTCACCCAACTTGGAGAGTTTGCACAGGTCGACGAGGTATACTTACACTATTTTTTTTATTAAATTATAAAATGTTAATAAGAATTTCTTTATACAGAATCCGATGCAGTTCAGCGATTGTCAACTGCAGGATGTCGAGGATTTCCCCACCCTCACCCAGTTCGCGCAAACTAACGAGGTGTGTTTAAACTACTTTTCATTTAAATTATAAAATGCTAACAAGATTTTCTTTATACAGAATTCTCAACACTTTACCAGCTCTCAGTTACAGTGTGTGGAAGATTTCCACCTTAGTCAGCTTGGAGGAGCTACGCAGGTTGATGAGGTATAGTTAAATGTGCTATTTAAGTTATAATTTTTTAATTTAGATATTAATTTCAATATTGAATTATGCATCTGTTATCACACTGGTTTAATCTAAACAAAATGTTATCTGCATTTTTAAAAATGTAACACCGATGATAAAGTAATCATAACTTTTCAATATTTAAAAATGTTTATTTCAGAATTTACCACATCCTCCTGCTTACGCTGAGGGAGTGCCGTCATCTCGAGAGATGCGCCGTTAAGATCGCGTGCTTTGAACTTTGTAAGTTAATTTTTTAAAAATTTTAATAAAATTTCGACAATATTCCTAATTTGAAAACTATGTTTCAGCCTACAATGCTTTCACGGTCTGAGAGGATTGATCGTGGCCTATACGGGTTGCAAAGCGGCCAGGGGCACCAGTTTCAATATGTGGATGTGGTCAGTGAAGGAGTAAAAAATATAAAAAAGTTTAGAACAGAAGCCCGAACAATGCTTTTCAATTTTAAAGAAGTTGACGAAGACGTTAACCCTATCTTCCGGCCTCGTGTAAGTATAAACCCTTTTTAACAAGCATAAAACTTCAAGTAGAATTAGCTATATAGTTTTCTCTTTTTATTTTCAGAATGTTTTTAATGAACTGATCGCATACACGACAAGTAACGCCAGCCCTAACAACCGTATAGGCATGGTGATCAGTAACGACAACTTCCCGGACCGTCCATTAGGCATTTCGTTTCGTCGGGTAGATCAGTTGGATGTAGATGTCATCATGGCAATTTTGGAGAAAATTCTTCAAAGCAACGCACAGTTTTTCACCAGGGATCAGATGCGGTTGAGGATCGACCGTATCGAGATTCCTGTCGGATATGGACTCTCACGTGGTAAACGATTCAAGTTAACAGGCGTTAGCTTCGAAGAATATTGCAGACGTAAAGTTGGCATTCTCCAAGTTACTAATGAAGACAATCTATGTCTTGCTCGGGAATTGGTTCTCGCCATGAGATGGAGGGTCAACAACGATATACGTAGAGAATCCGATGTGGCGGATATGGAGACGTTAGCAATTGATGCACGAGAGCCAATGTCGATCTATCCAACGGAGGTACTAGAGAGCACATTGAACTGTTTCAGGAATACTTGGGTGAGTTTACCATCGTTGTATATAACCATGAAATAAATAAAGATTATTAAAAGTTTCACAGTTTTATTAAAATATACCTGACAATATTGTTTCGACAGCTATGCTGTCATTATCAAAGGTAATATAATTATAAACAAACACGTCGCTAAGGTAGATACAAAATAGGTAACTAGATAAAATAATAATAATAATAAAAATTAATAATAAAAATCATAATTAAACATCTAATACTTCCAGTAACGGAGAATTACTGAGCTCAAGTTGTTCATTCATTAAAGGTGCCCTGAGTTTGTGTTTGTATATCTCAAAGGCTTCTAAAATGTCTAATTTGCGTTTGTTATTACAAAATTAGAAGCCTTTGAGATATACAAACACAAACTCAGGGTACCTTTAATGAATGAACAACTTGAGCTCAGTAATTCTCCGTTACTGGAAGTATTAGATGTTTAATTATGATTTTTATTATTAATTTTTATTATTATTATTATTTTATCTAGTTACCTATTTTGTATCTACCTTAGCGACGTGTTTGTTTATAATTATATTACCTTTGATAATGACAGCATAGCTGTCGAAACAATATTGTCAGGTATATTTTAATAAAACTGTGAAACTTTTAATAATCTTTATTTATTTCATGATTATGGAGTTCCACAAAATAAGGCTGGAAACAATAAACAAGGTTGTATATAACAGTCGTAAAGGTGATTCTGTTTATTTTGAGGGGCCTAGATCGCAAAATCGCGTAGTTTTAAATTTAATTTTGGAGAACGAGCATTATAATGTCATTACCAGCTTCACTTCCGCTTTTGCATGCGGTTATTATTGCGACCTGTGTCACAAACGTTACAATGATAAAACATGTCATTTACATTGTAAATATACTTGTCCTTGCTGCCATACTAGCCCGCCATTTGATTTCAGTAAAGATTTAATACATTGCAATCAATGCAATAGAGATTTCCGTGGGGATAATTGTTTCAAGCAACACTCCGAGAAATTGTGCAAGGTTTTACGGAGGTGTCAAACCTGTTTGAATACGGTGTGGAATAATAATAAAAATAAACATAAATGCGGGATGAAACTCTGCACAGTTTGCCAAACTGAAAAACCCATTAGGCATTTATGTTATATGCCAAAGAATAAACCGGATAAGAAAAAACTTTCAAATAATTTTATTTTTGTGTTTTACGATTTCGAATGTTCGCAGAATACTAATTACAGAGACCTTCCTAACACGTATTTACATATGCCTAACTTGTGCGTGGCCCAGAATGTTTGCAATTCCTGTATCAATATTAACGATATCGATCAAGATTGTGAATATTGTGGGAAACGCCAACATGTGTTTAAGGAGGACCCTGTAAATAGTTTGTTAACTCATATTTCCAAATTATCGGATAAAAAATGTAGTGTTACTGCTTTGGCACATAACATGAAAGGTTATGATGGGTCTTTCATTTTGCAAACTATAATGCAAAACCAGGAAAATTGGAATCCAAAAATTATTTCGAACGGAACAAAAATCATGTCTTTAAAGTGTAATAACATAAAATTTATCGACTCTTTAAATTTCATGCCGCTACCTTTGAACAAACTTCCGAAAACTTTCAATTTTCCTGGTGGGAAAGGTTATTTCCCGCATTTATTTAATATACCTGAAAATTGGAATTATGTAGGACCTCTTCCAGAGGCGAGTTATTATATGCCTGACGACATGTCTGCCAAAGCTCGATCCGAGTTTTACAAATGGTATAACGGGGAAACATCGAGAAATGTAGTGTTTGACTTTAAACATGAAATTGTTAAATACTGCATTGACGATGTTGATATCTTGCGTAAAGCTTGCATCGAGTTTTGGAAGAGATATACAACTAGTAACAGGGTTGATCCTTTCCGTGAGGCTTGCACAATTGCGGGGTGTACCAGTTTGGTATACAGAAGGAATTTCCTCAAGGAAAAGTCTATTGCAATTTTACCACATGGTGGATATAGAATGACAGACAAGCAGTCTAAGGTTGCGATAAAATATCTCATGTGGGTCGAGCACAGTACCGGGAATCAAATTCAACACGCCGGTAACAGTCGCGAAGTTACGCTGCGAGAAGGGATGTTGGTTGATGGTTTTTGCGAAACTACAAACACTGTTTATCAGTTTCATGGCTGCTACTTCCACGTTTGCGAAATCTGTTATTCGGATCAAACTTGTGAACTAGCAGGCGTGAAAGATGATAGCATGTTTACCAGACGGGAGCGCACGGAAGCCACTGCAGCCAAGATTCGTTCTCATGGCTATAACTTGGTGGAAATGCGCGAATGTGAGTTTAATACATATTTGAAAAGTAATCCGGAAGCCATGAATTTCGTGCGCAACCATGATGTGCTTAAAAGCATTCCTTTGAATCCCAGGGATTGCTTTTTCGGAGGACGGACAAACGCCGTAAAACTTCATCATAAGGTAGTACCTGGTGAAAAGATAAGGTATTTGGATGTATGCTCGTTATACCCATTTTCTAATAAATACGGGAAATATCCTGTAGGGCATCCGAAAATTCATATAGGAGATGAAGCATGCAGACTTCTCTCGTTAGACACCGTGGAAGGAATAGTAAAATGTAGCATACTTCCACCTACCAATCTATGTCACCCTGTACTTCCTATGAAAATGCACGGTAAATTAATGTTCATTCTGTGTAGAAGTTGCGGGGAAACTTTGAATCAGGGAGAGTGTACGCATACACAGGATGAACGTAAGTTTACTGGAACTTATGTCGCTGACGAGCTCCGTAAAGCAATCGAGAAAGGATACAAGGTGCTCGAGTTACACGAGATTTGGGAGTATGAGGTCACCCAATACAACAATGACAGTAGATCTGACGGTCTTTTCGCCGAATATGTAAACAACTAGTAGATAAGCTAGGACAGTTCGAGCGCAATCCTTATGGAAATTAACATGGGAAATCGCTAAGGTCCAACGTAGTAACTTTTGGTCAATTTCAAGGTCATTCGCGGTCTAGCGTATGACCTCACCGCGCTCGCGTTATACGCGGACCAGCGTATACCACGAATACAGGTCAACTCTACATATCACATTATGATTGATGCAGTCATCCGGGGGATCATAACGATTTTATATTGATCTAATTAATTAAATTAATTTAATTCATGGTATCATTTGCATATCTCATCTCTCATACTAAGATCCTTCTTAAATGATGTATGCTTTCAAGGATGCCCCAGACATCGTTAAACGCGATTTCATCGAAAGGTTACTGTCAATCACCTGTCGGATTAGCGCGGATCAGCATGCGATATTACCACATATACGGATCAACTCTACATATTACATTATGATTGTTTACATAACTCATCTCTCATTTGTACATATCATTTTTGCTAATTAAATTAATTCACGGTATCATTTGCATATCTCATCCCAATAATAATTAATTAACATTTATATTGATAATGAATTCGAATAAATTTCTGAAAACACTCTAAATAGAATACGACTAACAAGGCCCGCATTTAACCGCTATTTTTTCTCTTTTTAGGTTTAACTACATGTCGTACACTCTAACTTTTGTAATATCTTATAGTAAAGAATCAATCAGGGTCACATCATATGGCTGTTCATATCGAGCATTTCATTTTATATATCTCATTTGCATATAACATTTCAACTACAGACATTCCTAAAATATAAATCTATTAGTCATAACATTTAAAATGTGTAACATAATTAATATGTAGAAACTTGTCATTTCTCATTATTGATTTCACCTCAGTTCTCAAAACCGGATCTATAAGGATTATCTGTACGCCAACAAAAAAAAACCTCAAGTAAAATGTATTGTTTCATCAGAAGGCCGTCAAATATTTCTTATCATAACATACCATTATGTTCAAAACAATGCAGATATAATTATTTTCAATATAGTCACTTGTTTAGTTAAAAATTATTTAAAATTTACAGCAAAGGAATTTTAAGCAGCAGATTTCTTAAAACATTGCTAGCTTGATACGTGTACTGGAATAATAATGTAAAAAGTGTTTATAAATATTTATATGCGATTGTTTAATTGATTTAATGAAAACCTTATACGGTTCTATGTAATAGGATTAACTAGATATTGAAACCCGTTATGTAATATAAAAATCCCATCTTATTATTCAGCTTGCAGATTTTTCCTAATTAGACATCTCTCAAATGTATTGTTTCATCCGAAGGCCGTCAAATATTTCTTATCATAACAGTAGTTAGGCTAGGACAGTTCGGGGGCAAAATCCCATGTTATTTTAAAGGGGACTCAAAGTTAGCGAAAAGATCACAAATCCAAGATGGCGGCGGCTTGCGACACCGTATACCGTGCAAGCATATATCATCGCTAACTTTGAGGCCCCTTTAAAATAATATGGGATTTTGCTATGTATATTTACTAATTAACAACAAATTAAGAAAAAATTCACATACACATGTCAACTTTAAATTACGGTCTACAGGAATCGATATCAGAACAACTAGTATTTCCCTTATCCAAACATCCAAGTTTTATCAACTAATAATTTTTCTTCCTTCTTTAGATGTAATGTAATAATTAAATCGACCCCATTGTAAAAGCATTAGTATACAATCAACCCTCCTTTGTTAAGAGCATTGATTTTCTAGGGGACCCTTTTTTCACCCCAGCTCAATAGGTAATTAAGGTATATGTATAAAAGGGGGTCTGTCTGTATGTAATATATACAACAGTTGCATCGTTTTTAAAAGCATATTCCAGAAAATAATTATCATTTCTAACAAAAGAATTTAATTAACAGTCAATCGTGGTCGAGTCGATCCACCCTCAATATCATAACCGGTGTGTGTGTGTGTGTGATATATAAGGAGCGGTCTCCCATGTTTTTAACCATTATTAAATTGGTGTAGTGAAGCGACTTCATTATACTGTGAAAGCGTTTCAATTGTTTATTAATAATTGTGTAGTGAAAGTGCTTCAAGCAATTGTTCCTAAATTATCATTAAATTGTATTTGCTAAAGTAGTATATTATTTACAACAGTGAAAATTAAGTGTCAAGTCATCTAGGTGAGTTACTATATTTATTTATTTAAAACTCTTTACGTGTTATACAATAAAACGTAATCAAATTTAAAAAAAGGGTACATTATGTTTTGTTTCTAAAAATACATTATTTAAACAATCGGGAATTTTTGACTTGTATGATATAACTTCAGTGTTACCGTAAAAAATCTTCAACTCTTATTAAAGTATTAATTACTTATCATATCCTATCTACGTAATAATTTAAAAAAATAATTATTTGATATAAGAAATTTAACACACTAATTATCCATTGAGTTTTTATTATTATTAATATTTAATAACTCTATTAACCAAGCGACCAGTGCTTTTATTACTTTTCTCAAAATCTTTTTCCTAAAAATTTTTACCTCAAAATCTTTTTCCCCAAAAATTTTTCCTCCCAAAATCTTTTTCCCCCCAAAATTTTTTTCCCCAAAATTTTTCCCCCCAAAATTTTTTCCCCCCAAAAATCTTTTTTCCCCCAAAAATCTTTTTCCCCCCAAAAATCTTTTTCCCCCAAAATTTTTCCCCCCAAAATTTCTTGCTCCAAAATTTTTTTTCCTAAATTTTTTTCCCCAAAATTTTTTTCCCCAAAATTTTTTCCCCAAAATTTTTTGCTCCAAAATTTTTTTCCCCTAAATTTTTTTCCCCCAAAATCTTTTTCCCCAAAGATTTTTCTAATTTTTTTGCTTTTTGCATTTTAACAATTTTAAATTACAATTAGCATAGCATTTTAATATATGAATTGAACTGATTTATGAATCATGTTATTTAAATTCCGCTCAAGACACCTAGTAACTAGATAATTTTTTTCGGCTTTTAGCTGTTTTCTATGCGGTACGTGCAAACGAAATATAGAACGAAGTTCTAACTCTAGATTTCAGTTTCAGTGCAGCAACTGAACGCGTAACACTTACCTCTCTTTGCATCCGTACTTAAACGTCTACAAGAAAAAAAAGATGTCATTCGCAATTCAGCTTCTTGATAACCTAAGGGATTTTGCATACAACCCGCAGCTACAAGGTAATGCTCGAGCCATCTCGAATGCTTTAAAACAATGTACCTCAGCTAGATGGAGGATCAATAGGGCACTGAAAAAAGAAACATCCATAGGGGTGAAGAACCATCTATCAACCTGTCTGGCCCAAGCAAGATCATACAGGGAGATTATTAAAGCCTTAAAAACTGTAGGTGGGAACAATAGCCAGCGAAAAGAGACCGCTCGTGATCTCGTGAAGTGGTCGGACACGAAGGCAGCCTTTAAGTCGCGCATCCGGGCTGCTGTAATCACCAACATCAAGCATATCGAGCCGAAAGCATTCATGAGTGACTGCTCAACCATTTTTCAACGACGTATTCTAAACGCCTTAATGAAAGATGCAGCGTTAAAAGTAAACACGATTTTAACTGGATTCTTCGAGATCAAGAAGAGAGATGAGATCATAGAGGAAATAAAGTACTTGAATACAAGAAATGCAGCCATTTATCAGGATATTGAAAGATCTCGAGGAATTTCAAGTAAGTTTAAAAAATCTCATAAGTTAGAAGTAAACTAATGCGCACATATTTCTTTATCTAGCAAAAGGAGAGCGGATGGAGCCTCAAATCAATCATCAACCTCCAAGTAAACATCAACAAGTTTACCCAGCAGCTAGGCTCTTCATATATCGATCTACCCAAGCAGATTAAAAGGAAGGGAGCTTGTATCAACGTGCACAATAATGATGAAGCCTGTTTCGCATGGGCCGTGACATCAGCATTATATCCAGTACGTAGAGACATAGCCAAAAGGACCAACAGTTACCCACACTTCTCTACAGTACTGAATCTTAAAGACATTACAATGCCGATGACGATTAAACAAATACCCAGATTCGAATGCCAAAATAACATTTCCGTTAATGTATACATCCTGGAGAAGCAGAAGGGTAAGAAAAAGTTCAGCGTGCACCCCACGTATTTAACAAAAGATAAACAGGACAAACATATCAACCTCTTGCTTCTCCAAGATGAATATTTTGATGATGATGATGATGAAGATGTTGTACTGATATTCCAAAACCGCGCTATCACTATGTTTATATCAAAAATCTAAGCCGGCTGCTATCAT
Organism: Agrypnus murinus; assembly: GCA_929113105.1. NCBI lineage: Eukaryota > Metazoa > Arthropoda > Insecta > Coleoptera > Elateridae > Agrypnus > Agrypnus murinus. The sequence continues at coordinate 95,208,293 of OV816027.1, forward strand.
CACAGCTTAGCAGACATGACGGCCGAAAATATGCATGTGATAGATGTCTCCACTACTTCCGTTCACAAAAAAAATTACAACTTCATACTGAAGACTGTGTTAAAATGAATGATTGTCGAGTAAGGCTACCAACAGCTGAGCAGGCAAAAGTACTATTTACAAATCATAAGCATAAAGAATCAACGCCATTCATCATATATGCCGATTTAGAGTGTCTGCTGATACCGACTAGTGAAAACGACAAGGTACAAGACCATATCCCCTATAGTATAGCATACTACGTTAAATGCTCCTATGATGATACCTTGTCCTTTTACCGGGCTTATCGTGGCGAGGACTGCCAAGGATGGTTTGCTCGAGAGATGAAGCAGTTTGCTGAGAACGTTGAGACGGTGTTTCTTTGCCCTCTACCTATGAACACCCTATCGCCTGAGCAAGACGCTGAATTCCGTACTGCTACACATTGTCACATATGTCTGGAGCCATTTTCTGTAGATAACAACAAAGTGAGGGATCATTGTCACCTTACCGGTAAGTATCGAGCTCCTACCTATACAAAATGTAACATCAACTACAAGGACAGCCATACCATACCCGTAGTTTTCCATAACTTAAGCGGGTATGACAGTCATTTCATTATTAAGAACCTAGCTTCAGACTTTGACGGACGAGTAGATCTCCTACCAATCAATAAAGAGCGCTATATATCTTTTACTAAGAATGTAGAGCACAACTTAGTAAAATTCAGATTTATAGACTCTTTTAGATTTTTGGCTAGCGGTCTAGAAACTTTGGCATCCTATTTAGATGTATACCCAAATTTAAAATCACAATTCCTAGACTTAGACGAATCAAAATTCAAAATTCTGACTAAGAAGGGGGTCTTCCCTTATGATTACATTAATGACTGGACGAAACTTGATGAGACACAATTACCAGACAAATCCAAATTCTACAATAGTTTAACAGATACAGCTATAACGGATGAATGCTATACACATGCCGAGAATGTATGGGACTCTTTCGGTTGTCAAAATTTAGGCGAGTACACAGTGATTTATACCTGAAAACAGATGTATTGCTTCTAGCCGATGTGTTTGAGCAGTTTCGGTCAAGCAGTTTGAAAACGTACGGCTTAGACCCGGCGCATTACTATACTCTACCCGGATACACCTGGGATTGTATGCTTAAGTCAACCAAAATTAATCTCGAACTACTTACGGATATCGATAAAGTTTTATTTATCGAGCGCGGTATTCGCGGGGGTCTATGCCAATGCTCAAAACGGTATGCTGAAGCCAACAACAAATTTGTACCTAATTATAATCCTCAAAAACCAACAACATTTTTAATTTATGATGATATTAATAATCAATACGGTTGGGCGATGTCTCAGTACCTACCATATGGAGGATTTGAATGGGTAGAAGGTGATGGTGATTTAGACAACTTTTATTTCAATGTACCGGCAGACAATCCTGAAGGATACATTCTCGAGGTTGATCTAGAATACCCTCAAGCCATTCACGACGCCCATGCAGATCTTCCATTTTGTCCTGAACATCGCACGCCGCCAAATTCAAAAGAGACAAAATTAATGGCAACGCTTACTGATAAGAAGCAATACATCATACATTACCGGAATTTACAGCAATGTTTGGAAAATGGGTTGAAGTTAATCAAAATTCACCGCGTTTTGAAATTTAAGCAGAACAACTGGCTAAAGTCATATATCGACTTAAACACTGAACTTCGTAAGCAGGCTAAAAACGAGTTCGAGAAAAACCTGTTTAAACTTATGAATAACGCGGTTTTCGGCAAGACGATGGACACATGATTCATAAATCAGTTCAATTCATATATTAAAATGCTATGCTAATTGTAATTTAAAATTGTTAAAATGAAAAAAGCAAAAAAATTAGAAAAAATCTTGGGGGAAAAAGATTTTGGGGGAAAAAAATTTAGGGGAAAAATTTTGGGGAAAAAAATTTTGGGGAAAAAATTTTGGGAAAAAAATTTTGGAGCAAAAAATTTTGGGGGGAAAAATTTTGGGGGAAAAAGATTTTTGGGGGGAAAAAGATTTTTGGGGGGAAAAAATTTTGGGGGGAAAAATTTTGGGGAAAAAAATTTTGGGGGGAAAAAGATTTTGGGGGGAAAAATTTTTGAGGAAAAAGATTTTGAGGTAAAAATTTTTAGGAAAAAGATTTTGAGAAAAGTAATAAAAGCACTGGTCGCTTGGTTAATAGAGTTATTAAATATTAATAATAATAAAAACTCAATGGATAATTAGTGTGTTAAATTTCTTATATCAAATAATTATTTTTTTAAATTATTACGTAGATAGGATATGATAAGTAATTAATACTTTAATAAGAGTTGAAGATTTTTTACGGTAACACTGAAGTTATATCATACAAGTCAAAAATTCCCGATTGTTTAAATAATGTATTTTTAGAAACAAAACATAATGTACCCTTTTTTTAAATTTGATTACGTTTTATTGTATAACACGTAAAGAGTTTTAAATAAATAAATATAGTAACTCACCTAGATGACTTGACACTTATTTTTCACTGTTGTAAATAATATACTACTTTAGCAAATACAATTTAATGATAATTTAGGAACAATTGCTTGAAGCACTTTCACTACACAATTATTAATAAACAATTGAAACGCTTTCACAGTATAATGAAGTCGCTTCACTACACCAATTTAATAATGGTTAAAAACATGGGAGACCGCTCCTTATATATCACACACACACACACCGGTTATGATATTGAGGGTGGATCGACTCGACCACGATTGACTGTTAATTAAATTCTTTTGTTAAAAATGATAATTATTTTCTGGAATATGCTTTTAAAAACGATGCAACTGTTGTATATATTACATACAGACAGACCCCCTTTTATACATATACCTTAATTACCTATTGAGCTGGGGTGAAAAAAGGGTCCCCTAGAAAATCAATGCTCTTAACAAAGGAGGGTTGATTGTATACTAATGCTTTTACAATGGGGTCGATTTAATTATTACATTACATCTAAAGAAGGAAGAAAAATTATTAGTTGATAAAACTTGGATGTTTGGATAAGGGAAATACTAGTTGTTCTGATATCGATTCCTGTAGACCGTAATTTAAAGTTGACATGTGTATGTGAATTTTTTCTTAATTTGTTGTTAATTAGTAAATATACATAGCAAAATCCCATATTATTTTAAAGGGGCCTCAAAGTTAGCGATGATATATGCTTGCACGGTATACGGTGTCGCAAGCCGCCGCCATCTTGGATTTGTGATCTTTTCGCTAACTTTGAGGCCCCTTTAAAATAACATGGGATTTTGCCCCCGAACTGTCCTAGTCTAACTACTCATAACATACCATTATGTTCAAAACAATGCAAATATAATTACTTTCAATATAGTCACTTGTTTAGTTAAAAATTATTTAAAATTTACAGCAAAGGAATTTTAAGCAGCAGATTTCTTAAAACATTGCTAGCTTGATACGTGTACTGGAATAATAATGTAAAAGTGTTTATAAATATTTATATGCGATTGTTTAATTGATTTAATGAAAACCTTGAATTATTTAAGCAGCTATATTAATTCTCGAGAAGCTATTAACCCGACATGATCATTATGAAAGCAATATTTCTTATCATAACATACCATTATGTTCAAAACAATGCAGATATAATTACTTTCAATATAGTCACTTGTTTAGTTAAAAATTATTTAAAATTTACAGCAAAGGAATTTTAAGCAGCAGATTTCTTAAAACATTGCTAGTTTGATACGTGTACTGGAATAATAATGTAGAAAAGTGTTTATAAATATTTATATGCGATTGTTTAATTGATTTAATGAAAACCTTATATGGTTATATGTAGTAGGATGATGCGGTATAAAAAAAATCTATAGTGAATTATTTAAGCATCTATATTAATTCTCGAGAAGCTATTAACCCGACATGATCATTATGAAAGCAAATCAACTTTTATTGCTTTATATATCATAAACGCGTTGTTAGTGTAAGCTATTAAAAAGATAGTAGCCATATTGAAATTAATATCAAGTCTAGCGTTTTACAAGAAACGGTTATCATCTAATTGCTATCATACACGGATTAGACTAAACTTATATTAAGAAATATTAATTACGGCTTTTATAGCATCTTACAGGAAAAAAGATTACATTCAATCAAGATCGCAACATATATCATTAACTAGATATCATAAATAAATATATTATATATCAAAGGTAGAGTAAAGACATGAGGATATCCAACGTTTGACTAATGTCTATTTATTAAAACAAATAAGTTATGAAATGAAGCAGGGAGTCTATTCGAAGAATATTACCTAATACTTTTATGATTTTTCTAGCCTATAGATCCGCAGCTAGAAACACGGGTCTGCTAAATGCCTGCAATTCACCTACCCTATCAATATGTTGTACAATACAAACATTTAATATTATTATTAAAATTTATAAATAAAAACGATAAAAGAAGTTTATAGTTTTCATTTATTTTTATATTAAACATATACGGTAGCAAGATCTAGATCGTTGTATACAAATTCATATATGAGAGAAATGTTATGTATCTCAACACATACCTAAACCGTATTTTTTCGTATATTCAGTAAGAGCTACCCCTTTTTCTAGACATTCGAATTTGAACAGTCTGATAATATGTTTTCTCATTTAATCATATTAGGGTCAAGTTGAATAGCACAATAAAGTACATAAAAGTTAACAGGTTAAAATAGAAATTCATTTTGCTACTTTTATATGTGCTAAGTAAAATAATAAACAGATATTTCGAAAATTTTATGCATTCTTGAGAGAACGGGCTATAATATTTAAAAACACACTGTAGAAAACATATACCTTATAATATAGCAATAGAATCTTTCTAAATTTTATTTTTTAAGTTTTATTTAAATAAATTTTAGAATTCAAAAGCATTTTCCTATTATTATTAATGTACATAGACCGTAGCTACATCGAAGACGCATGAGTTGTTACCGGCTCTTTAACAAACGTATGCTACAATTCTCTAATTTTCTAGTTTCTAGACATAATGTAGTTTTGAACAGATTTTAGCCTTTTTCGTTATATCTACTACCTTGTAAACTGTTTCTACATATGTGTTCTTATTGTTTATGCATCATATAGATATTCGTCGCCATATTTAAACGTTATTTTACAATATATTATACATTTTCAATAGCTTCGAAATACGCAGATATGTAATAATATACTATATACTCTTGTAGGATATTCATCGTATCTATAGTAAACTCGTATGAATAATAATAATTTGTAACCGTTTTCGATACCTTCGAAATATAAGTCTATAACATATGTTTGTAATACGTCTTTATAACTTTGAAATACAGGGTAGTTACCTCTTGCAATATCTACAGTTATGAGAACCCTGAAGACTTAACCTAGAGAAATAAATCAGATAAATATTTTACTTTTTATTGTGTACTAATATATGAAAATAATATAATGTATATCGCCTGATAAATAAAATTGAAATTATTCTTATTCTTTTACAATGAAATTTGTTTTGAAAAACACGATGAAACGTTATGTATGCAGGAGTACTGTTAACGCATTCATTATTTAAAGATTCACTTATAAGTACACTATCTATTTAGCTGATTCAATAAAAATTTCGTTATTTTAAAATTCCTAACAAGGGTTCAAGGTTCTTTATATGTTTTAGAATATTCAAAGACAATATATGACAATAAATTATCGTGAGACTCCTGCTCTATATAAAACGCCGTATATAAAATTAGAGATAAAAATTTATCCTGTGTATTGGTGAAAACTCAAATATTCACGGAAATATAACAATCGGTACATATGATGATACTAATCAGTCTGACGCGGAATATATATTATATATTATACAAACGGAGAGAAAAGAATAGATACAAACGGTTTATGTTCATACCAGGCTCACTATGATTATTATAAACATCTTAACAAAATAAAAAGGGCGATATGAATATAACTTATAGGATTTAATCAAACTAGAAAAGTATCGATATACATCCTGCGTTGAGAAAATAATTAAACGATGCAAACATCAATACGCTACATACGATTATGAGCCTAAGTATAAGTATGAACCTATACTTTAAGCGCTGACGAATACTATGCATATATCGAATAGAGTATGCGGAAAACAGCATCAGTGAGGGATATATGGACCTACAGACCGTATCAAACAAGATCCAAAGAGACCGACTCAAGCTCTAATCTCTAAATTTCTTGAATACCTTATACAACTACGATATAACTACGATGTAAGATTACGAGAGGGTACATGAAGAAAAGGGTATGTTGTAAGTCGGTTCTGAATTTCTTAAAACATTACTCGAATATCAAAAATTCGTAACGGCGATGCATAGGTTTAATACTATCAACAGCTCATATAAAGGAAATGTTAGATTTTTAACAGTTTATGAGCATTAATTAAAGACTATTCTATAATGATGTATTATTTATTTATAAACGTTACATAGTATAGTAGCTAAATACATGACTGACTGAAAAAGTTACTTTTATTAATGATGACTATTGAATTCGATCTGTCACTAGCTTAACCTTTTAATTTCCACGTTTGACCAAATTATAGTTAATCTGAACAAATATTGCTTACAAAACGGAGCTCTAATCTAATGTCTACAGTAGAATCCTTAAAACTCTCTATGAAGTTTTAGAATTGTCGATTAGTAAGACACCCGTTTCTTCTACCTTCTTTAGTAAATTCATATTGTTAGCTTCTACTTTGTCAACTGTTACTAGAATGCTGTTCTTTAGATCCTGTACCTCGCTCTATGTATCTATAGTCATTACAATGAAAGTTTGTACTGTTGTGTCGAATTGATGATTTGATTTGAAAATTTAATAATGTAATTTATCGTTTAAAGTAACCCTTGTTTACTTCTATATATGTTTAATTAATATGTAATTAGTACATCAAAATATGTTCTTAATATGTTTTTCAATTTCCTTATAAATTATAACTAAACTCGGCAACAAAAAAAACGCACCACTTGAAAATACCCGAAAAAAACCGATTTTTCAAACCGTCGTAACTTGGTTCAGTTTTGACGAAAATCGATGAATTTTTGAGTTCTGAAAAGCTTAAAGTCTTATCTTTAAGGGCATGCAATTCATTGTGACCCCAAGTCCAACCCACCCCCCGCAACAACGCGATGGAAAAAAAAATGTTTTCGATGTGAAAAATTGTCCATCCTTGACAACTTGTACCGTGCGCAAAAAAAATCGGGAGGAAGTTTCACCGCAAAGGCGAAAAAATTCAATCGATTTCGATAATATTTACACGACTGATCACCTTTCTCGTCAGCTTCTTTTCAAACAATTGCAGTCGTTTATCATAAACCTAGTGGTGAGCTTGTATTATTCGTATTGTGAAATGGATATATTATCCAATTTTCATGTCTTTTGCTAACCCTACATAACCTAAGCTTTACATAGATTTAGACATGTTTTATATTTCGTATTTAGACACATAGCACGACATATCTGAATGATATATTAAATAAAATAAATTGCTACTAATCGTAAGCTAGACTTGAATGATAACGATCGATATGCTATAATATGTATAGCTTAAATGCTAGATTAGTGAAGGAACATGCTGCTGAAGTCTAATGATTAGTTTGTTAGCCTTATTCCAATATACCATTGGATAGATAATGAAAAAACGAAAAATTCACATCCGTGGCTCAATACGGAGAAATTCATAGGAAAGCCGCAATTCGGGATTTTAGGGCAACATAATTCCCATTTAAAATGCATTGCTGTCGATCAATTCGTCTCAACAATATAATCTGATACTAACCATGTCAGTGGCTCTAAAACTTTTTAAAACTTTGAACGAAACAATATAAGGTTTTAGTAAGTTTTGTTTTCTCAAGTTGCACATACTTACAAATTTCAAAATTTGATTGACATTGGTTTGACAATTTATTTTAACCTTCTTGGAATAAATATTCGAAAACAAATAGGGTTTCTTGAAATAAATGCATATGAAAAATATCGAATAATAATTTTATTGGGGCAGGAACAAGAAGAAACTTCTAATTTTACTGAACCTGCAAACATATTTTCAGAAAGTACTGATTTCATGTAATATAGCTGTACATGTACATATAGTTTTATTCTATGGGATATCTAAAATGAAGAGTTATCAAGGAAAAACTGAAGAAACCACACTTTACTTATTCAAATGATTTATTTCCTTATGCTATAAACAAGATTTAGACTATCAAATGGGAAGAACTACGTTGTATCGTTCTATAAAATACCCAAATGTAAGCAGATTGTATTAACAGTTGCTCTTTTTAGAACAACCACATATTAAAACATAAAAATAAAATTTTAAAAACTATTTAGGTACAGTATTTATTAAGTATTGAAACAATAATTTTTTACACATTTAGATGAAAGTGGGATACATTAAAATGGTAGCCAACATTGAACGTGGCTACATACCAGATTTAGAAGCAAATTCTTCCAAAATTAAAAATGATGGTAAAAGATTTACAGCTTTGCATGCTGAAGATAAAGTTTATGGATTATTTAATAATAGACATTTACTACAAACTTGCAGTTTTTTTGTCTTGTAAAAAGTTGTTTTTAAACTAAGTATTTGTGTATGTTATTTTTTTCATTTTAGCTTTTGTATTAACGATTATTATATCATCATTATGTAACCAATTAGTTACATAGCCGTTCTGTATCTTCACATCGTCTTCTATTCTCATGTGGTGTTCTTAGTAAAGCTGCATCGTTATTTTTATAATCAGAAAAATACAGTCTGTGAACGTCTAAAATATATCCATCAGGTGCGACGCCTAATACAGGTTTCAGCAACTGGTAGCCCTTGTGAAAGCAATAAGATGTGCTGAATTGATCGACGATATTTTGTGGAACATGTCATTTTCATCAAAATGTTCTTCGCAGCAGAACCCATTTCTGGGAATAAAGATCCCCTTGTAAGAGTAAACTTCTAATCTTACTTCAAAGAGCGCTTTCGGTGTAATTTTTGCCTATTGTATATAAAATATTTATTTCGTCTTTGAACTATGCAGTTGAATTTGAGATTGTCTTCATCACCTACATCCACATCAATGGTTTGCACTATAAGTGTGTGACAATTTGCACGAATAATAAAACGTCATCATTTCTGTCCATATCTCTGGGTTGTAATCCATTGTTTAACCGATGTTTGGTTGCAAGTTGTTGATATTCTAGATAAATATCTAAATTACTGAAACGTTGAAATTCTTTTGGACGTCCTTCTCGTTCACAAACGTAACACTGCATCTCACAAAACTTCTATTAAATAGAATGAGTTAAAAATGGATATTGTCGATTTTCAACAGCACTACTAGCATACAATTCAATAATTTTGACAATAATGCTATTAGCAGAAAAATGATTTTTTTAAATCATTGGTTTCTAAAACAGTTGTAATATTATTATTCGCAAATACCTTTTCGTATGCAATATTTTTATATCTTCAATTGATTTAAATTCAGTTATATTCTGCTTAATACAAAAGCTAAAAAGAAAATACCTACACAAATTGTAGTTTAAAATCTACTTTTTACAATAGACAATTACAAAAACTGCATGTTTGTATAAGTAAATACCTACCTGATTTCTATTTAGGCTTTATTCGATTTTTTTCATGAGCATTTACTTCAAGAAAGTCTATTTATTTTTGAATATTTATTCCAAAAAGGTTAGAATAAATTGTCAATCAAATTTTGAAATCTTTAAGTATGTGTAACTTGAGAAAACAAAACTTACTAAAACCTTATATTGTTTCGTTCAAAATTTTAAAAAGTTTTAGAGCCACTGACAGGGTTAGTATCAGATTCTATTGTTGAGACGAATTGATTCCTATGAATTTCTCCGTATTGAGCCAATGATATGAATTTTTCGTTTTTTCATTTTCTATCCAATGGTATAACAATCAACAAAATCGACTGGTCCTTAGATTTCTATTTAAGTGGTGCCTAGTCCTTTGATGGTCTAATACCTATATTCCTGTCTTGTTTAAGTTATTAACGTTTGAGTAGCAGCAAACGCTTCACGTATAACCTATATTTTATCAATGAGTTTCTTTTACCATCTTTAGTAAATTCATATTGTTAGCTTCTACTTTGTTAACTTCTAGTAAAATTTTGTTCTTTGTTCCAACTTGTATAAGGTAAATATTCTTCATAAACATGATTTACGTTTGTTGTAAACAAACAAAACACGTGGGTCAACTCTAACCCTACTTTATTTTACAGATTTTGATCAGGAGCCGAGCATAGGTTCCACCTTTATGCTTTTATCGACTGAAATTATTCTTTTTCGAAAGCCTTTTTATACGTTAGGGCCAAAAACATTTGAAAAAAACAACGAACTCACACTAAAATTTTGAACATCGCAAATGTCATGACGTCACAAATAAAAACATACGTTCAAAATTAACACTGATCTTAATTCTAAAAAGATGAAAAGATAGCTGGTAAAAATATTATCATATATTATACAACAAGACGATCGAAAATACTCGATTATATGAGACATATTGCCTGAAACACCACGAGACGGAATGTCGAGTGGTGCTTTATTAGTCAATATGTCGAGTTTCGAGTATTTTAGATCGTCGAGTTGTATACAGGTAGACTATTTCATGAATAAAATATTCATGAAATCATCAAATATATGAATAAAATACTAACAACTTTAACATTTATTTATTAAAATCGGGGGTCCGAGCGCCTACGACGCGCGATAATTTAATTATAAATTAGGTTATCTAATAATCATTTTCGATTCACCATGTTTGAGATGCCAGATTAACGCAGTTAATTTAAAAAAAATCCCAACTCTGAAAAAGGGCTGGGCGGGAGGGGAAAAAATAGTTTTTTTGACGATCATCCCAATCAGACAAAAACCATACAAAAACCTCTAATATTAAAATAATTCTGTATCTCAGAAACCATAAAAGTAGGAACCATAATTTTGGTGTTATTTTGCTTCTCTCGTTGCCCCTAGCTTATATCTAGGTCGCCGCGTAAATTTGATCTTTCGTTCCCGAGATCACAATAACCAACAGACATTGGCGTTTTAATATATGTAGATTTTTTATTATCTATATTGAACGTACAATTATTGTAGACATTGTGAATAGAGCCTGATGAGGTTTGTGGATCATTGCGTTGTTTACTAATAAAGTATTTGACTGTTATGAAGTTTTCATGGATATCTTGAAATTTAAGAATTGAATTTCATGCGGGTGAATATACAAAGGTTTGTATTACAGCGATTATACAAAGGTTCGTATAATCGATTCGTCATGGTTACCGCAATATAACCGTTGGAATACGTAGTATCTAAGGAAAAGTGCGTATTTTTATTGGTTCATAAAGTTAAGAATGAAATAGTCAAAATAATATAACACGCTTATGGTCTAAAAACAATATTTACAGGAAAAATCAATAAAAACGATCAGCTGTCAACAACCTTATTAAAACTTAATTACATTCAACATTATCATTCAACATCATTACAAATTCAAGATAAATAACACCATAAATGGATCAAAACTATACCCATTCTCGTCCAAAGTACAGTACTCCAAATGACTGAATCAAAACAAAAGTACAAAACCCTGTAATTATATCAAAATTTGCAAAAGTCAATGAATATCCACACAGCCGATAACCTCATTTAAATGACATGATTTAAATTTAAACCAAATACAGGAATCAGTAAGTTAGTTGTAACCTTATTACATCAAGGTAATGATCTGTTTTAACTATTTCCAGTGAAATATTTACCCGAAACTGACTTAGCTTTAACGGAAAAGGGAAAATACTATTTGCGTTAACAAACGTCAAACTCAAATCTAGTGAGAAGATAAAACATTCAAGAAAAGTGAATAAACTATCCAAAACTTGTAACCTGTGTTACATAATAGTATATTAAAGAATAAGTTTCATAAGGCAAGATTTATTGCATGAGTCCAATTCTAGAAAACTCGCCGCAAGTTTTTCTATTTTGCGTCTTTTATTCCCTTTCTAAATAAAAAAAATGGCAATTTCAAAATTTAGGGATTTTTGTGGTATTTAACAACACTGACGAGACATTTGTAAATTCATTGATGATACAGAAAATTAAGTGAAGTTTTTGTCGATTTTCTGTTCTTTCCAATGCTACCAACTTTGGCAAAGTTGGGCTATTAAAGCACTCAAATGAGCTAGTAACGCACTGTTCTGGGTGCTTTAACAGCTTTATTATAGACGCAAAATAGAAGAACATGTTTTACTATAAAAACAACATAATTGAATGATGTGCCTTTTTATAAAAGTGAGGTTATATTTGCATGAGAATCATACTCCTATAAATTCTGCTTTAACTTGATAAATCTATTTGTAACCTAGCATGTAACATTTCAATAAATAAAACTAGTATACTAGCATCTCTATCTTTCTTTTTATTGCATGAATACTTTATATAATATAATCCTGATTATTTTTGAGCTTCCGATCTTATCGTAGCCTTTAAATAGGTATTCTTAATGTGTCATTAAATTATATTGCACTCAAATGTCTTTTAACCACTGTGAGTAGACACGTGCCGTTTTAAGATAGCTTTTATGTGAACATTTATAACCACAAATTTTACATTCAAACGGCTTTTTGGTACTATGAGTACACATATGTTGTTTAAATCTACTGCTTAGAGAACATTTATAGCCAAATATAGAACATTCAAATGGTGTTTGCCACTATGAATAAACATGTGTTGTTTAAGATTGCTTTTTTTGTGAACATTTATAATCACACAAAGTACATTCTAATGGCTTTTCTCCAGTATGAGTTGACATGTGTTCTTTGCAATGAATCTTTTGTATACATTTATAACTACATATATTACACTTAAATTGCTTTTTGTGAACTTTTATAACAACATATATTATATTCAAATGGCTTTTCACAACTATGAATGAACATGTGTTGTTTAAGATTACTTTTTTGTGAACATTTATAATCACAAAGTACATTCAAATAGCTTTTCTCCACTATGAGTAGACATGTGTTGTTTAAGATAATTTTTTTGTGAACTTTTATACATACATACATTACATTCAAATTGCGTTTCTCCACTATGAGTGGACATGTGTCGCTTAAGATTACTCTTTCGGGAACATTTATAATCACATATATTACATTCAAATGGCTTTTCTCCACTATGAGTGTATACATGTAGCTTCAAAACGGCCATTTGTGAAAATTTATAACCACATATATTGCATTCAAATGGCTTTTCTCCACTATGAGTTGAAATGTGTTGTTCAAGATTATTTTTATATGTACATTTATACTCACATATATTACATTCAAATGGCTTTTTTCCTCTATGAGCGGACATGTGTTGTTTAAGACGACCTTGTTGTGAACATTTATAACTACATATATTACATTCAAATGGCTTTTCTCCACTATGAGTTGACATGTGTTGTTTAAGATTACATTTTTGTGAACATTTATAATCACATATATTACATTCAAATGGCTTTTCTCCCTATGAGTTGGCATGTGTTTTTTAAGAAAACTCTTTTGTAAACATTTATAATTACATATATTACATTCAAATCGCTTTTCTCCACTGAGTTGAAATGTGTCGCTTAAGTTTGCTCTTTTGAAAACTTTTATAACCACATATATTACATTCAAATGGGTTTTCACAACTATGAGTTGAAATGTGTCGCTTAAGTTTGCTCTTTTGAAAACTTTTATAAGCACATAAATTACATACAAATGGCTTTTCACAACTATGAATAGGCATATGTCGTTTAAGATTACATTTTTGTGAACATTTATAATCACATATATTACATTCAAATGACTTTTCTCCACTATGAGTTGACATATTATCGCTGAGTGGCCATGTGTTTATTTAGATTACTGTTTTGAGAACATTTATAATCAAATGGCTTATCACCATTATGAGTAGAAAGGTATTTAAGAAGACGGTTTGGGAACATTTATAGTTGTATGTATTCATTTGAGTGGCATTTTGCCACTATGGGTGATATGTGCCTTTTGAAAAGACTTCTTATTAAACATGTAATTGCAAAGATTATGTATAAATTGTTTGCTACCTTTATCAATGAGCATTTGTTGCATGGTACATATATATCATTTCTCGGAAAGGTTTTGTTGATATTTGCTGGACATAAAAGTTGCTAACCATACTCATTTGCCTAAGTTGCTAAGATACTGATGTTATCAAATGGCTTCTATTCTTTCTCCATGTACATTTCACTCATCTCAATTTTGGCGTTAAAACTTTCCATTATCTGTGAACGTACATTTATGTTGGTTTGTTTTGATTGTTGTTATCTCCTTGGCATTCATTAATCATTATCAACTTACAAGTTAAAACTACATGTTTTCACCAATTATATATGAGTATAGAAAAATGTTTTAATTTGCATACAGTCACGTAATTATGTAACATGTAACTTGAACCTTTCTGGAATGAAGAAATTTCGAAATTAGTTATGTGTTGTTATAGGTGAATAAAACGAATCATTTACCTGATAGCAAAAACATTAATTGTTCCAATACCCAAGCTTGTTGACGGGAATGGTATATCGCCATGCCATTAGTGAGCATCTGTAAGCGGTATCGGTTACTTCCAGTACTAGAAAAGCATCTCAAACACCATTTTTACCAAGTTTTATTTTATATTTCTCAGATATCGTCACAATGAATTAAGAATGACAATAATATTAATCTAGAAGCTGCAAAACAGCAGGAATTAATTTTAATAGAATTCAACGCGGTGTTGGTAATATCAAATAGATAAATCCCCTAATAGTACCCTGATATTTCCCCGTTTTGAAATAAAATACCTACTATCAAACGCAACAATTTTGAGCTCCAAGTCTAAATGCGCAAAGCAAAAAACCAGCTCAAATTCATTTAAACAAAAACAGTTAGACAATTTATTTTTGTATAAAATAGTAAATTTGTAAAATTATCTGATTTTTGGTTTTTGAATTTTCGCAGAAAAATGTCCTGTTTTTAAGTGTTATAAATCTGAAGTGTATTATGAAATAAATAAAGATGAATAAAAAGTTTCGCAGTTTTTATTAAATTATAACCTGGAATTAACATTTGTTCATAACCCAAGCGAAGTGCGACCTCATTATAAATGTATGCGAGCTAAACGCCTCAAGCGGGGCGCCCACGATTGCAGGCGCGGTATCAAACCTACGGCCACGTGTGTGCATAGCAAGCATCTGCAGTACGCAGAACTCTGTAAGGAAGTCACGTAGGCCACAGCAGCCGCAGTACGCAGAACTCTATAAGGAAGTCACGTAGGCCACAGCAGCTGCAGTACTTATCAAACCCACGGCCACGTGTGTGCATAGCAAGCATCTGCAGTACGCAGAACTCTATAAGCAAGTCACGTAGGCCACAGCAGCCGCAGTACTTAGAACTCTATAAGGAAGTCACGTAGGCATACGGCCACGATTTCACGACCACAGAAGGAGAATATAAAGACCAGCACTTTATGGGACAGTTCAGTCTGAGTTACGACGAAGCTCGAAAGGTAGAAACTGTTTACCAGGGTAAATGTTTACCTCCTTTCAAGCAATACTCACCCAGAAAGCCGTAGAAACTGGTAGCCATGGTTACTGTTTACCTCGGTCTTTCTGAACATCATTATTACCAGCTTTAAGTTAAAATTGTATAATAGTATTTAAGTGATTATGCAAGTGCATACTGTGTAAATTCACGACGAATAAATATCTTATTGTACTTAACTGTAAACTGTGTTCATTTTGTAACTTCGGCTCCGTCTTTTGCGTTTTTAAAATAAAGTACCATTTTTAAAAACGCCTTTCTTCGTCAATAAACGTTAATTCTGGCAATATTTAATATATTTAATATCTAATATATTATAATTTAATAAAAACTGCGAAACTTTTTCTTAACTTTATTTCTTGATTATGGAGGAGTTCCACAAAGTAAGACTGGAAATAATAAACTAGTGTATTACTTCAACGATAAGAGTTATTAATATTTGAAATTAAATATTCTTGTAAACGCCCTTAAAAGCTGCACTTTTTTCGGTGTTGCAAATTATAGCTTTTAAAAGGTTTAATTGATAAATTTCATTTTCTCTATGCAAAGGTAATTTAGCATACTTTTGGCACGTAGTTTTTTGCTATATGGAGTCAAACTCGGAGCTCAGATTTTCTGCATTTGATAGTAGATTTGCACAACCCTTTAATGACTAGGTATGTATACCTAGTATGTATGTATACCTACAGTATGTATTGTATATAATAGTCTTCCCCTTATTGACAACATGAATACACGAAGTAGGCAACAAATGCAAAAATAGTCATCTTATCTCAAAAATAAACTTCCACTAAAAATTCCTGGACACTCAAACAATGCAACAAACTAAAAACGGCCCTGGAGTGTTATTCGGCTATTATTCTTATTACTATAACGTACTACCCCAGTAGCAAACAAGATTTCTTTACTATTTAAAAAATATAAAGATAATATTATATGTGTTTTAAATATTTAAAAGATTAGAAAGATATTTATAAAATATTGAAAATGAAATGTTTAGAAATATATTGATATACATATTAACTAAATATGTTATTTGTGTGTAATTTTTAATGTTTTGAAACGAATATCAAACAAATATTTTATTATTGTTATCTACACAATAGATATCTATTGTATAAACATTGAATTGTAGATCTTGCCTATGACCTTGCGCGATCGTGTGTCGTCGCGTACGTTCGTGGAAGGCTGGCAGAAAGGCGATGCAGTGACGACGCCATTATTACATTGTATTGTTTTGTCAGTTTTGTGTTTTTTCTGATAATGGTGATAATATTACAAATTACATGGTTATTCAACCAGCTACAGATTGCCGCAAGATTGACAAAGGTATGATGATTAATCACGTATGTTTAAATTTATACTTTTTTAAAATTGTAAATTTGTTTTCTAGAGTACAAAAGAAAAACCGAAAATGACTTCAACAGCTGAAGTTGGGTTTTGTAAATATTGAGGGGGCAAAGTCGACCACAGATAATCCCTGATGTTGATCAGAATTTCCACGAAAATGTTGAAGGGAGACTACCCATGAAGAGCGAAGAAGACATTGGTACATGAGAAAGACGCCCAAGTACAAAGGATGAACAGAAAAAGATGTTAGGTACTTAGATGCGCATCTTGCTTTTCTTATAACATATCTTATTATTTTCAGTTATCATTTCTTGCCCGAATTGGAAGTCATGGGATCAACACTATTGTAAAAATAAAGAAACTTCACAGATTCTGTCGCCTCCTTATATGACTGGGAGGGAAAGAAAATGTTTTCCTCCTTAATAATATCTGACTGTATCAAAAGTATGTTAAATCTTCATTGTTTTTACCGATATGATTATTATTATGTTATTAAATATTACAGAAGCAGCAACCCTAAGCCCAAATGCTAAAGCAACAACCGAGCACGACATCATAACAGCTATTAAGAATTGGTTAAGACATGCTTTGACAAGATTAAACAACAGCTAGTAAGTACTTTTTTTTATCTACCATCTGATCCGGGACTGCGTTGTTATTTCCCTCATAGGGCGCCACACGATTAGAGTGTACCACCTTTGGTTTCCCACTTGGCAAATTCTGGATGCGATAGATCAGATCATTTATACGTTTCTTCACCTGGTATGAGCCCTCTCAATTTCGCTGTAACTTTGGCGAGTAGCCCCGACGTCTTTGCGGGTTGTATAACCAAACAAGCTGTCCAGGTTGAAACCCTCCTTCTTGGGCTGTCACATCGTACAAAGTCTTCATTCGGTCACTCGCGATTCGGCTATTGTTTCGGGTTCGGACGTGAATATCCTCCAACTTCTTCTTCAAGTTGGCAACATAATCATTTCCAGCTACCTCCTGTTCTGCGGGTGAACATCCAAAGTCCAGATCACACGGTAACCGTAGCTCACGTCCAAACATCACAGACGCTGGTGACTGACCGGTTGTTTCGTGAAATTATTTCACTTTTAATAACATAATTTATTTACAGAAAGATGGTTTAGCTATGGGTAATTCTCTAAGTCCTCTATTAGCTAACATATTTATGGATAAATTCGAAGATCAAATATTTGAATTAAACCTCTCTAAACACATTATCTTCTGGTTTCGTTATGTTGATGACATTTTAGCTTGTTTTGACAGTTCTTTTGAGGTTATCAATGAATTTTTAATTCTTATTAATAGTATCCACCCTAACATAGATTTTACACTAGAAACAGAACAAAACAGGGCTATAAACTTTCTAGACTTAAATATCAAGATTAACGCACACAATCTATTTGAATTTTCCATATACAGAAAAACCAACACAAACAGACATAACAATACCAAATGAATCTTGTCACCATAAAACACATAGAATAGCAGCCTACAGATCATTAGTACACAGAGCTTTAACTATTCCACTAACAAAACCAGATTTTAGCAAAGAGATATCAACCATTAAACAACTAGCACATACAAATCATTACAATCCGAACATGATTGACACTTTAATTAAACAAAAAGATTATAGGTTAGCTATCAAAAGAATATATCCCATTGACAATCAAACAGAAGACACAAATTACATATCTATACCATATTTTGGCAAAATATCAGAAAAAATTGCACATACACTAAGAAAAACCAACAATTATAAAATAACATTTAAAACCAACACTAACACTTTTTCATTTTTATTTAATGCTGAAGACAGAACACATGATATCATGAAATCGGGCATTTACCGTTTAAATTGTTCTTTTTGTAGTTCGGTATATATTGGTCAAACACTTCGAAATTTTGACATAAGATATAAAGAACACGTACGTCATTATAAAAATAAACTCTAATTATGCCAAACACCTTTTAGAACAAAATCACACGACTCCTCAAAATAATATTAAATTCCTACATTTTTGTAATACAAACGCAAATTAGACATTTTAGAAGCCTTTGAGATATACAAACACAAACTCAGGGTACCTTTAATGAATGAACAACTTGAGCTCAGTAATTCTCCGTTACTGGAAGTATTAGATATTTAATTCTGATTATTATTATTTTATGTAGTTACCTATTTTTGTATCTACCTTAGCGACGTGTTTGTTTATAATTATATTACCTTTGATAATGACAGCATAGCTGTCGAAACAATATTGTCAGGTTATATTTTAATAAAACTGTGAAACGTTTTACTAATCTTTATTTATTACTGTAAGCCGGGTTGGGGTGCCCCTGAGTAGTCTCGGTATTTGTAAGGGGCTTGCTTACGAAGTGGCGCTTATATGCTTTCTTGTGATCTAGGTACTCTCGGGCGCCAGTTACTTTAACGTGGTATGCTCTACGGAACCGGGTAACTGCAAGTGGAGAAAAGAAAATCCAGGGAACTGCTGGGGTTGCTGAGGTTGGCCCAGTCAGGATCACTCCACCTATTCCTAAAGCTCTCACTAAGAGGGTATTAATACTAACAAATAAAACACACAATGTTAACCAAATGGTTTTTATTAATAATACCAATAAAGCAAAGCATTCAATTCAACCCCTAACTATTCCCTACACTACTCTATCGTAGCTACAGCAAGCGGGTGCAAGGCGTAAGCGGCAAAATCAACGTGCGGGTGAGGTAAGGTATGTTAACGGGAGAGTACAAGAGTCTAGGGATTGCAATAAGGGTGGAAATTCGGATGAGACCCCCAGGCATACGCACAGCGAGGTCTCGGGTAAGGTACGGATAAGAGTGCGGATCTAGGATGAGACTCCCAGGTATACGCACAGCGAAGTCTCGGATAAGAGGGTGGATTTAGGATGAGACCCCTAGGCATACACACAGCGAGGTCTCGGGTAAGGTACGGAATAGAGGGCGGATTTGGAATGAGACTCCCAGGCATACGCACAGCGACGTCTCGGATAAGAGGGTGGATTTAGGATGAGACCCCCAGGCATACACACAGCGAGGTCTCGGGTAAGGTACGGTAAAGCGGGTGGACACAGGGTGAAATCGGTGCTGAAAGAGGGGTCGGAATATACGGTCAAGAGTTCTTACTCTTATCTTCCTGGCTGGCTGTTAGGCTGCTCGGTTCGGCTGGCTGGTCCTGATGGCGAGTCCCGGACGTGGACTGAATAAATCGTCGCGCTGCGCTTGTTTATATAGGCGCTCTCGGAACGTGGGGGAAAAAGGTAGGAGTAAATCGGAGCGGCGCACGCCAAATATCGGTTAGGGAAGGGACGCGTGCACTCGCTTGAGTCGGCCGCTTATCCGAACGGTTTAAGATTGCTTGCGAAGATAACCATATTTATTCATACATTCAAAATAATTAATAAAATTCAGTAACTTCGTTACATTACATATAATTATTATAGTTAATTTATTAAAAAAAATCAATTTTTCGGTTCACTTTCTTTATTACCACGTGGAGAACTGTCTAGGTTGTGTGAACCGCCTGTGTGTATAAACGCACTGGATAGTTCTGCGCAAGTCTACGCGCACACTAACTGCAAGCGCTGGGAGTTGATAGAAAAGGATGCAATTATTACCACCAAAAACGGCTAAGTGAAACATCTGATTTATCTCCGCTAATCTGTGGTGAAAGCTTTAGGGAAGGTGGAGTGATCCAGACAGGGCCGGCCTCTACAACCCCAACAGTTCCCTGGATTACCTTTCTCCACTACCAGTTATCCGGACCCATGGAGCATACCACGTTAAAATAATGGCGCCCGAGAGTTACCGCCGATCACTGAAAGCCCCCAGCGCCACTTCGTAAGCGAGCCCCTTACAAATCCGGCGCCCGAGCAGAGACGTCTACCGTGGCAAACCCACGGGGCCACTCCTTGCAAATTTGGCGACCGAGCAGGAACGCCTACCGAAGGTGTGTTCTTTCGCTCTGTAAAAGTGGATTCAAACACGTTTGATCGGATCAGCTTGTGTTTTTTCGTCGCACACTATTTCACTCAAAGCAATCGCTATTGGTAATCCCCTTGCCCATAGGCGCAACTAGAATCTAATTTTTGGGGGCTAAAGTTCGAAATTGTGTCAAGGGTGTTTTTCTTTCTTGGAGTATTTTATAAGAGACTTTTTCCTTTTTACGCTTTTCTAAGTGTCTAATGTCATAAGATGCGGAATATTTATTTTAGTTTTCTAAGTGTCTAATGTCATAAGATGCGGAAAATGTATCAATTTCTTCCCACAACTTGAGAAAACTGTCATCATTTCGCATATTTGCAAACGATGCCATTGCACTTTTTATGACTGATGCGGCTTTTCTTGAAGTTGCATCCTTTTCTTGAAGTTTCCTGGCGACAATATGTAAAATATTGAGAACCTCATCAAGAATAAAAAGCTGTACAACGAATGACGGTTTTCTCATATTTACAAGTAAACCTGTGGCATTGATAGCATTTCTATCTTGGGAATCAGAAATTTCATTTTCTAGTGAAGTTATCAATGCCCCATACACATTTATTACGGCACTGCAGCTTCGGTATCTACAGACCCATCTCGTATCGCTCATTTGGTTGATTTCCCTGTGCTTAATATCCAGTTCTTTTTTAACTGTTTGGAGTACTCGATGGCTTGACGGATTAGAGAAAAGAATATATAATGCTTCCATAGAAATGAAAAAGGTCCTTACACCCTGAATATTATTACAAGCATCTACAAAAGCAAGATTAAGCTTGTGGGCCATACAGTGTGTATATATTGCAGTAGGATACCTCCATAGTACGATTGGCCAATTAATTTATTATCTTCAAGTTTCAATTGTTTCAACGAATCAAAAATAATATTAAAAAGGACTTCTTTCACCGGAACAATTGATAAAATTTAAAAACTCTCTTTGATTTCCAAACCAACGGCATACCGGACGCAGAGTGAAAGTTAAAAAACTTTTTGATGTCCATATTTGTTACCTTCAAGAGAAAACATTTTTTGCATTGAAATGAAACAATAGATTAAGAGGGTGAATACGGTGCTGAGGATTTTTCTATACAAAAAAATACATAAATGAATAATTTAAAAAGTTGTTCGCAATGTTCGCATTTGCCCCACTTGACCATTATAGTCGTAAGATAATTTATTATAATATTTAAAATAATTTATTTGTAATTGTAAGATTCTTCTTACCGTTAATTAGGCAGGTAACCAGCTTACAAGTAGGCTAAATACTATTCGGCAAAGGTTAAAAAACGAGTGAATAAAACAATTAATAGAATAGCGAAGGCTATTAGAATAATGAAAAAACACTAGACAAACACCTCGGCACAGTTTGAGCTACAGAACTGACTACTTATCTATTACAACTACCCTATAGGGTTTGAGATTTTGGATGTGGCGATTTATTATTTTTGCCATCTATTACAACTATTTTATAGAAAACGCATTTAAATATCAGTAACTATTCTTAGGAACAACACCGAACTTAAGAAGACTTTTGGTCAGTAAATTCTTTAGAACATTTATTTAAATCTATTGTACGTCAACTGGGGATCCTAAATAACAGGAAGTATAAGAGGTTTAGACACAGCCAAAAATACAACAAAATATGTATTAAATAAATACTTATAGATGCAATAAATCAACTCAGAAAAAAGAGACACCCCCACCCGGGTCTTTCCACGCAATCCTTTACTAAAAATATACTGTCGTTTTATACTACCGTCCGGATTTACATTAAAAAAACCTGTACTTCCTCCCATCTGGTATTCTGGAACCTTTCGTTGTAAGGGGGGGCCTCGGGGTTTGACTGGAGGTGTGTTTTTTCGCTGATCATGATCCTGAGATGATTCTATAATCAGAATTAAAATGAAGTTACAAGAAAAAGCTAGAGACTGGATTAGGATTAGGTTGATTGTCAAAAACTTAATATATTTATAGAATATCTATAAATAATCTTTTTTTATTATGAAGAAGTTTTTCATTTGCTTTTTCATGCTGTTACTAAGTGTAATTAATAACATAATATTAGATATACAATACAGAAAAAAATATAGTACATTTGGCGTACTATTTACATTTTAAAAGTACATAGTACAGGTAGACCCAATTATAGCATGGATACTATAATTATAGAACGGTTGGCGACGCTGGTGTAGACAAAAACAGATCTAGATCAATTTATCGAATCATAATAATTCAGCGATCCATAGGGGCACTCACTCAGCATAGGCGCAACGAGGGGGGGACTGGGGGGTGCTAAGCACCCCAAAACCAAGATTAGCACTCCCAAATGAAAATAATTTTCAAATTATATTTGGCATTTTGTCCATTAACAAATAAATTATATAGAAACATAACCATCAAAAACACATATTTTATCTTTACTTTTCAACAATTTTACTCTAAAAACTAAAAAAAAGCATAATTTCGATTACACGAAGTGTTGGATGAGTCTGTCTCGGGTCTCAGGCGTCGCACTCTGAGACATGCCATTTACCCTAACGCACTATGCTGCAAATACCCGAAAAACGCTACTTTAATATGGGTCTAAGAAAAGTGATTAATGGAAATGTTTATATGTGGTATGTATGTATCTATGTATGCTGCACACATCAAAGTTTGAGAGACTGAAATATTTTATTTTTAGTCACTTTTTTTATCCAAAGATATGAATTTGTAAAAGTAATTAATCTCATTTCAATATGATTATCATGTTGAATGCATGTAAATTTCAGAGATAAAATGTAAAAATGATAAGAACAGTAAAATGGCCACAAGAACTTTAAGTAGGAATGTAAATAAAACAACAGCGTATGCACATGTTAAAATAGCGCAAGAGAAAACAATCTTTCTAAGGGTCAAAAATGGTCTCTGGTGTTTTTGTTCTGCCATAAAAACATACAACCTTTTAAAAGAACCCTTTAGGAAGAAGACTATAAAATGTCATAAATTATATGTTCCCAATAACCTCTTTTGTAGTGATCAGTGATAACAAAGGGGGTGTTTTAAATAAAAGAAAATTGCTCATTCAATCAGACTATATTATTTTAGAACAATTTTTCTGAGTTGATTTATTGCATCTATAAGTATTTATTTAATACATATTTTGTTGTATTTTTGGCTGTGTCTAAACCTCTGGCAAACATTAGCTCTGGACAGATACCGTTTTCAAAGAAGAATACATAATGTTGAAAAGCATCTGTGTAAAATTCTACAAGCTGATCATAGAGACTTTATCTATACGCAGAGATTTCAGAACACAGATTAGTCCGGCGGCGAATGAGTATAAATACAGGTACAAACAGTCTCCTCTCTCAGTACCAGATGTTAGTTCACGAGGTTAACGGCTTTGTTAACAAGCTCATAGACAAGCTGCCTATTGAACTACATCTTCCTTCCTATCAGTACTGTGGACCTGGTACTAAATTATCTAAAAGATTACAACGCGGCGATAAAGGTATAAATCCTTTGGACCAGGCGTGTATGAAGCACGACATCTCGTACGCTCAAAGCTCCGATTTGAACAGTAGACACCAGGCAGATCGTGAATTAGAAGAAGCCGCTTGGAAGCGTGTTAAGGCTAAAGACCCTAAATTAGGGGAAAAAGCATCAGCTCTGTTTGTAACCGGTATATGAAGGCTAAAAGAAAGTTGGGAATGGGCGTAAAGACAAACAAACTGTCAGCGAAAAAGGGTCTCGCTAGAAAGATGAAGAAGAAAACTGTCACTTTCAAAGGTGGCGTTTTAAAGAAGCTTGTTGGTGTAGTGAATCGTGCAAGCAAGAGACTCACGGGTAAAGATTTAATACATCATGCCCTGGGCGCTGCCAGAAGAATCATTCAAAACGTAGGCGGTCGAAAAAACGTTAAAGTACCCCGAATTATTCCTGTGCCTACAGCTACAGGGGGTATTTTACCACTCATACCAATTTTTGCTGGCCTCTCGGCTCTCGGTGCAATTATAGGAGGCGCTTCGGGGGTAGCAAAAGCTGTTAACACTGCTAATAGTAATAAGAGACAGCTAGAAGAAACTACACGGCATAATAAAATTATGGAAGCTATCGCTTTAGGCGGTAAGAACGGGAACGCCCTTTACCTGAAGCCGTATAGAGCTGGCGGAGCTGCATTGTACTTAAAACCATATGTCAGGCGGTCAAAAAACTCAATAACTTGCCTCGGAGACCACTTACAGATCTAGATATAATAAAACATGCTAAAGACATACCCTATTTTAGAGGTGTCTATATGAGAACAAGTCTACCTGCAACGAAACCTTTGCAATTCGAAAGAGCTATTGTTAGTCTTGACGACGCTGGTGGACCGGGTACTCATTGGGTTGCCTATAGAAAGGATCGAAACGTGGTTTTGTACTATGACCCCTTCGGAGACCTAAGACCACCAGCTGAACTTGTGAAATATTTAGGGCCTCGCTGCGCCATATACTACAACGTAGCCTAAGAACAAAAGTTCAATACATACAACTGCGGACATCTGTGTCTACGATTTTTGTATAAAAGAGAGGTGAAAGTGTAAATCGGTTAAGTATGGCTAGGACCATCACGGTGTACGGTACAGGGAACAGGCTTTCTACGGATCGTATTTATCCACCTATAACACTAGATCACGTGCGTTACGAATACTCACTAGGTTTAGTTGGCTGATATACAAGTCACACGATACGGAATATATACCCAGGCAAAAATTTTATTACGGAGAAAAGGAAATAACTATTAAACCGGGTAGCTACGAGTTGGCTGAAATCGTTAACTATATAAAGAATCAAATTAGTGGCGATCCGGAAGAGGGAGATCTACTACTACAAATCAAAGCTAACACTAATACGGGAAAGTGTGAGATTGAATCAGCTACCGAGTTGACTTTAAGAATACTTTAAGAAGCGCGTGCTAGAACCAGGTAGTAGACACGTATCAGATCGAATTGTCGATATACTTTCAACTCCAAACATCTTTGTAGACACGAATATTACAGGCGGTTCATATAGAAACAATCAAGCAGGTCATACAATCTTCAAATTCGGTGTTTGCGTACCACCAGGTTATCTGATTGAAAAGGAGCCGTCGCATGTGATTTACTTTCCCATCACTGTCACCGAGATCGACAACATTACCATTAGACTGGTAGACGCGCGAGGAGAGTTGATAAATTTGTCCGAAGACACTTTCACGAGCATCAGACTAGAACTTAAACGTGAAAAATGGGAATAAACTTTAGCTATAAAAACATCAGCATATGTCCATCAAAGGTCATTCACCGTCGAACGTCGACCAGTGCAGACCTTCGATTAAAACTAACTAAAGCTCGTCGCCTTTTTCTTGAATCTTTAGGCTTTAAAGTACGATAACAGCAGCATCAGCAGCAGCAGCATGTCAAAACGAAGTAAAATGCATATTAACACCGACACCTTTACCATTGATAAATTAAACATATTTGGGAAGCCTCGCGTCGATACAGATATAATAAAAGAGAATTTTTATACCTATCTACCGTTTACGTTAAATGCCAATCATTCCGACACCATTAGAATCAGCATACAAAATTCCGATAACGTTTTAGCTTTGTATGACAGCTACGTACTTGTTAAAGGTAGCATGACACGTGCAGCAAACAAACAATTCCTTCCGGTAAACAATTTCGCCTACTTTCTGTTTGATGAAATTCAACTAATATTAGGCGCAAACCAGCTCATAGATGTATGTAAACAGCCTGGCATTACAAGCACTATAAAAGGTCTCGTTTCACATGGCGCCGAGGATAGAGCTTTAACCTGTAACGCGTGGAATATTGGGGTTACTAACGATAATGCTTTGCTACATAACCAGGGGAATAACGTTTTTCATTTCACGTGTAGAATACTATTAAAAGATATCTTTGGATTTGCAGACGATTATAAAAAAGTAATACTTCATATGAGTTGTCAGCTAGTTTTAATTCGAGCCAAGAACGATTTTAATTGCTATAAAAGCGACGCAGGTGATGCAGGTACTGATATAGATATCAAGATTGATAAGCTCTCGTGGGAAGTTCCGCATATACTGTTATCAGATGAAAGCAAAGTGAACCTGGTGGAGAGTTTAAGAGATAATTGTTCTATTATCGCTCCGTTTAGACGTTGGGAATTACACGAGTTACCCTCGTTGGAAACTACTAAAAATCAGGTTTGGCGCGTAAAGAACTCCAATGATCTAAAGAAACCGCGCTGGGTCTTTGTAGTTTTACAAGACGAGCATCAGTTGAGTATAAGAACGGGTAACCCGACTACATTTACTCATTCGAACTTAGTCGACGTTAAGTTGTATTTAAATTCGCAAGTTTTCCCACATCAGCGTTTAAATCTCGATTTCGACAATAAAGACTACATTCCTGCGTTTCTGAATTATATTCGTTTTCGTGAGAACTACTATGACGGTATAGGTAGAGGTGCGGCTGAGAGCTGTTTACTCACCTACAAGTCGTTTGAAACGTATCCAGTTTTTGTTATTGACTGTTCAAGACAGGTAGAGAGTTTTAAGGATTCTACTGTCGATATTAGACTAGAACTCGAGTCTTCTGCAGCATTTACGAACACAACTAAGGCGTATTGTTTGATCCTTCACGACGCATTAATCGAGTATAATCCGTTTAACGAGACCGTGACTAGACACGTACGCATACCGTAATGAAGTTTGTTAAACAAAATAAGTCACTAAACATATGTAACCTAGACGACTGCGATGATACATCTTTACAACGATCAGGCGAGGATGTTAGGAAGCATGGCGACCTGTTACCTGTGTCATGTAGAGCAATATTGAGCGGTCCATCTTCCTGCGGTAAAACTAATGCTGTTAGGTTTACTTATTAGCGAAAACGGATTAAAATTTGAAAATATTTACCTGTATGCCAAGTCTTTATTTCAGCCTAAATATGAATTCTTAAGACGTGTTATGAAACCACTTACAGGTATGGGATATCATGAATTTAGCGAAAACGATGACGTAATCAGCCCCGGTGATGTTAAACCTAATTCTGTGTTCATTTTTGATGATATAATTTGCAGCAAGCAGGAAAAGATTAGAGAATATTTTAGCATGGGTAGGCATAAGGGCGTCGACTGTTTTTATCTAGGTCAAACGTACGCCAAGATACCGAAACATCTGATTAGGGACAATGCAAACCTATTTATTCTCTTTAGACAAGACGAGTTGAACTTAAAACACGTGTTTAGCGATCATGTTGTAGGAGACGGTATTAGCTATGATCAGTTCAATAACATTTGCTCTCTGTGTTGGAAGGAGCCGCATGATTTCCTGGTAATTAATAAAAACAGCTCTCTAGACCGTGGCAGATATGGGTTTTGATTCATATATAAGTTTATAATTAGAGTCGATTCATTTAGTAGTCTCAGCATCGCCGACATGTCCAACACGTATGATCTGAGTTTAAAGCGTAAAATAATACACGCTCGTAATGCTATACGTAAGAAATTTGCATACTTTCGTCGTGATAGAGCAGAAGCAGAACGTATGTATCGCGTCACGCACAATCCAGTTATATCACCGCTGGAAACCCTTGCTAAATCAATTAACACCTCTAACGTACCCCTATTGAAAGTTAAAACACAACCATCTGCTGCTACTACTACTACTGCTAGTTACATTCCCCAGTTGAAAGATAACAAACAGCCTGCTGCATCAGCATCATCATCATCGGAAGCAGATGAAGAAGAAGAAGAATCTAATAAAACTCATGATCTCCCTACTCATTACGGTATGCTAATAGCTAACGCTGTCGGAAACAAAAATATAGATAGAACTAGATTCGGTATTAGATATAAAATTGATCGAGACGCATGGACATTTGCATCTTCCCCTGTGACTATGCGTGATACAAACATCATAATTAAAAACAACGTTTTCGAAGCAACACCCGGTCTGTTTGACTTACTCACGTTTAGAGAATTAGAGTCTATACCATCGCAAGCTGATATCAATAATTATATGCAGATAATAGCCCTTACTAATGCGCATAAGAAATCATATAGACCACAGGGTAAACTAACAGCTGTTAAACATTGGAAGTATGATTATATAATTAAACCGAACTTACCCAGAATCAAAGGTTTAGGCATTAGACTATCATCATCGTCAAATTTTAAAAAATTAAGCGATTGCAAAGTCGAATACGTCTACTGGAATAAGGCTAACGAGCTAGTCGACAGGCTGCGTTTGTTATATGCTGTAAAGAGTGTCGGCAACAGTTAGTCCACAGAATGAAAACGAAATAATATCAATTATAAGCGAACTTAAGGAGGAAGGCATCATAGAATAGAATATTTCGGGGGTATATAATGATATATTGCTTTTAACATTATTCAGTATTCATCAAACACGGCTGCTGTTGCCAATATAATTATTTGAGACGTTGCTCTCTCGATGTCGTTGAGATTAATTGTATGATGATGATGATGAGTGCTAAACAAACCGTTGTTGATAAAATACACAGGGTTGCTAGAAAAAACTTTCAAAGACGCCGCACTATAATAAAAAATTTCCAGGACTTGTTCCAGGCTGACTTAGCCGAGTTTATGCCCTATGCTAAAGTAAATAAGGGGTATCGTTACATACTGCTGATGATAAACTGTTATTCGAAATATCTGTATGCACGACCGTTGAAAACTAAATCCGGAGAAGAGGTGACAAAGCAGGTCCGCAGCATCTTTAAGAGTTCAGTCATACCTAAGAATCTTCAGACGGATCTCGGGAAAGAGTTTTACAATAAACATTTTAAACGATTAATGAAAGAACACAGTATAAATCATTACTCTACATATTCCGTAATTAAGGCTTCGATAGTTGAACGCGTTATACGTACAATTAAGCAAAAGCTGTATAAAGAGTTTAGCTACCGAGGATCATTTAAATGGATAGATATATTACAGATCGTAGTTGACAGCTATAACAACACCAAACATAGAACGATAGGCCGAGCTCCTGCTACTGTTACACCTACCACCCAACTAACCGTTTATGACACTAATGTAAAAGCTGATGTCGCTGCAGGAAGTAAACGTAAACTAGACTTGAATGACCTCGTACGTATTAGTAAGTTCAAGGGAGTCTTTTCTAAGGGATACACGCCCAGCTGGTCAACTGAATTATTCAAAATAGTTAAAGTTCAATTTACAAAACCTATCACGTATCTGCTGGAAGACCTTCATGGGGTTGCTGTTCGAGGAGCTTTCTACGAGTTCGAGCTGCAGAAAAACAAACAGCCAGACGTTTACTTAGTTGAAAAAGTACTTAAACGCCGCAGCAATGGTGACATTTATGTAAAATGGCTCGGCTTGAATGAAAAGTCCTGGATAAAGGCGGAAGATGTTTTTAAATGACAGTTCTTACCTATATGAAGTTTATATTACTAGATTAAATAAAGTATGTTGAGGTTTAAGTTTAATATATAGTTAATATTCTATTAAGTAAATGTTAAGTGTTAGAATATATATATATTTATAAGCTGATCTAAGTTATTTTGTTAGAAAATTAATTTGTAACATCCTCATATAACATATCTAGTTTATATTGAGTAATAAAGTATTATACTATATAAAACTATAATCACCTAGTTTAAGCTGATTTACAATAGAATATTAGTAATATTGTGTAACTTTACGAAAAATAATAAAAAATAGTAAAACATTTATCGATTTTTATTTTCACGTATAAAATAACAAAGCCGTCCGAACCAATCCCAGTAGACGTAACGGTTACCTCTATCCAATGCTGTTTCATTTACTAGCATTAGGATGAAGGGAGAGAGAGTGAGAGAGCGTGAGAGCGAGAGAGTGAGAGAGAGAAGGCTCTTTAATGCGTCCTCTAATAGATGATAAGGAGAGAGAGAGAGAGAGAGAGAGAGAGAGAGAGAGAGATAGGAGATTCTTTAATGCGACCTCTAATAGAATCAGTACGTAGGATAATACAGATTTCTTCATGAGGTCGCCCTCTAGTAGTAGTACACAGGCTGCCGGTAATACAGACCCCTTCATGACGCCCTCTATTAACAGAGTCCTCTGGGTTTTTCCTAGCAACACCATTTAGCCGAGCGCCGAACCATATGCCGAACAAGGCCGGTAATACAGATTCCGTACTTCGAGAATCACGTCAGACGACACCAGCGCCCTCTGTTTTCCCCTAGCAACGACGCTACCATTTAGCCATGTGACGAACCAAATGCCGATAATACAGAATGTCGGTACAAAAATTACGTAAAACAACACTGGCGCCATCTGTTTCCCCTAGCAACAGCATTGCCATTTAGCCGAGTGACAAACCAAATGCTGGTAATACAGAATGTCGGTAATGCAGATTCCGTACTTAACCACCTAGAGAGAGAGACAGACAAAAAGTTACCAGATTAGAGAGAGACAGAAAATCTAGGGTCCCTAGAACTGTCTGGGCCAGGTGACGCAATACCTACTCCCTGGATTACCTTTTCTCCACTAGCAGTTAACCGGATCCGTGGGGCATACCACGTTAAAATAACTGGCGCCTGAGAGTTACCGCCGATCACAGAGAACTTCAAGTGGCCCTACGAATTTAGCACCCGAATAAGAACGTCCACCAAAGTCAACGCCTGGGCCAGCAAACCCAGTCCCCTACAAATTGCTAAAATCTTACTAAAAGAATAAATACAAATGAATTTTCTTTGTTGCATGATGAAATATCATGACATTATATTACATTCAAATTGCTTTTCTCCACTATGTGTGGACATGTGTTTATTAAGATTACTGTTTCGGGAACATTTATAATCACATATATTACATTCAAATGGCTTTTCACCACTATGAACAAACATGTGTTCTTTGAGACGACTCTTTCGGGAACATTTATAATCACATATATTACATTCAAATGGCTTTTCTCCACTATGAGTGTATACATGTCGCTTAAAAACGGCCATTTTTGAACATTTATAACCACATATATTGCATTCAAATGGCTTTTCTCCACTATGAGTAGACATATGTTTTTTTAAGATTACTTTTATATGAACTTTTAAAATCACATATATTACATTCAAATGGTTTTTTTCCACTATGAACGGAGATGTGTTGTTTTTGAGACCTTTTTGTGAACATTTATAACTACATATATTACATTCGAATGGCTTTTCTCCAGTATGAGTTGACATGTGTTCTTTAAGGCGACTCTTTCATATACATTTATAGCTACATATATTACATTCAGATGGCTTTTCACCACTATGAATAGATATGTGTTTATTAAGATTACTCTGTTGGGAAGGTTTATAATCACATACAATACATTCGAATGACTTTTCTCCACTATGAGTTGACATAATATTATTGGTATGAGTGGCCATGTGTTTATTTAGATCAGCGATTCCCAACCTTTTTCGTTCGCGGACCGCCAAACGACGTAGCATTTGCTTGCGGACCGGTAAGGTAAAAAATTAAAGAAAACATTTCGCAAAATAAATCTTATAATAATAAATTTACTTTTGCACTGTACAAGAGCAATCTAAAATAAAGAAATACGAGTCATTCTTTCTGAACTCAACCACCGGCTAGGTCCAAAAATTGGCGCAACTTAGGAAGGCGTGAGGAGGCTCATTTTAAAGCTTGGAACCTCTATTTTCAACTGTCACATGGCTCCTATATAAAAAAAATTATATTTGACCCCTAAAACAGGCTAAACACATATCCAGATAAAAAAATATAGTTGAAAAGTTAGAAAAAGAAATATTTTTTAAATTTTTTAACGGCATCGCGTTCTTCTTCAAAAATACATAAATTTTGCCCACTACGTTTCTTTCCTAGACTGCTTCAATCTCGAGCAAAACTCAGAACAACAATTTGAAAATGGTGCCGGAGAGAAAAAATCATAAGAGTAAAAAATGCTTATTTTTACTCAAAGAATACGAAATAGAAATTACAGACCGATTTAAAGCGATTTTGAAAATTATAGTTATAGATGTTCCCCATCTATGGATATGAATAATATAATTAAATCCTTGAGTAATTTATTAAGTAAAAATAAGCCCTCGCAGGTCTTTCTAAGTTGCGCCAATTTTTGGACCTAACCGGTGGTTGAGTTCAGAAGAAATGACACATATATGACCGCCCAAAATCTCGAGTACCGAGAGACCGAATTCTCTTTTCGGCAAATGAACGTCGAGAATCGATTACAAGGCGGGGTGAAATTGCGTGTGATTGCGAGTCGCGGAAGATCATAACTGGGTCCTAGACACATAGGGCTATCTATCGTTCAAAACCAGAATGCGATATCTCGACAGGCAGCGGAGATATAACCAAAAACGCTGATTAGTGAGTTTCGGAAACGGCGGTCAAAAACGAAAATGGGCTCAAACGACTCAGGAGGCAATCATATAAAACCTCCAGAAGTGGTTTCCACTTAGGAGCCCGATTAGGCTGGTGGAGGCGATATTACTTTAGCACTACTTCGAGTTTTTCGGCTGTAACTTTTTTCTTATGGCTTTGCACGGCATTTGAAAAAGAACCATTTTGAGATTTGGTTCCTATAGTTTCCGATATACCGCCTCTCCAAAACGAGCAAAGCCCCCTGGAGCAGAGTGGGCTAGAGATACGGAAAACCCAATAGGTGCACTGCTCGTAGCAGGCCGCGTGTAATCGAATGCCGCCAACACATGTTCGATCGCCCCCAAGTTTTGTGGCCCTACTAAATCCTAAATTTGACCCTACGTAAGCTCCAGGATAACACGAATTAACAAAATTCTTTCGGTAAAATTTTGGAAAATACGGTTATTTCTCTGCGGACCGGCAAGAATTTCCGACGGACCGGCGGTTGGGAAACGCTGATTTAGATAACTGTTTTGAGAACATTTATAATCAAATGGCTTATCACCATTATGAGTAGAAAGATGTTTAAGAAGACTGTTTTGGGAACATTTATAGTTGTATGTATTCATTTGAGTGGCATTTCGCCACTAAGGGTGATCAAGTGCCTTTTGAAAAGACTTCTTAATAAACATGTAATTGCAAAGATTGCGTATATATTGTTTGCTACCTTTATGAATGAGCATTTATTGCATGGTACATTCTTTTCTAGGAAAGGTTTTGTTGATATTTGCTAGACATAAAAGTTGCTAACCATATTCATTTACCAAGGTTGCTAAAATACTAATGTGATCAAATGGTTTCTATTCTTTCTCCATGTATATTTCACTCATCTCAATTTTGGCGTTAAACGTTCTATGACCTTTGAACCTACATTTATGTTGGTTTGTTTTGATTGTTGTTATCTTCTCGACATTCATTAATCAGTATCAACTTACAAGTTAAAAATACATGTTTTCACCAATTATATATATGAGTATAGAAAAATGTTTTCATTTGCATACAGTTACGTAATTATGTAATGTAACTTGAATCTTTCTGGAATGAAGAAATTACGAAAATAGATATATATCGTTATAGGTGAATAAAACGAACCATTTACCTAATAGCAAAATCATTCATTGTTCCAACACCCAAGCTTGTTGACGAGAATGGGATATATCCATGCCATTAGTGAGCATCTAAGTGGTATACTTCAAGCACTAGAAAAACATCTCATGTGAAAAAAACATTTTTAGCAAGTTTTATTTTATATTTCTCAGATATCGTCAGACTGAATTAATCTATTAATCTGCAAGCTGCAAAACGGCAGGAATTAGTTTTAATGGAAGTCAACGCGGTGGTGGCAATATCAAATAGATAAATCCCCTAATAACACCCTGATATTTCCCCGATTTGAAATAAAATACCTACTATCAAACCAGTGGCGGATTTAACGCTTAAGGGGCCTAAAGCGTCACACATTTTTGGGGCCTCATAGTATAAATAAATCAATTACTACAATTTATATACCTTTCATTATTTTAACAAAAATTAATTAAGTACATATAATTATTAATATACTAAATACAATAATTAATCACATACGTAAATATAACAATATTTTGAAATTAATATATGTAGTATGTAGTCGTATCATTTTAATTTTTTGGTATAACTGACTTATTCGTTAATTGACATTATACCTACTAATAAATATTATTAGTATGTTGTGTTACAAGTGCAGAAAAGTGCCAATTTCTCATGTGTAAAGAAGTTACGGCATGAAATGAAGTCGAATTCCGCAATCACATGAGTGTGAAATTGACGTTTTAGCACGTGTTATACATTAGGCATTGTCATGGTGTGGTTAAGCAACAATAGTTATTTACACGAGGAGCTTGGAAAGTGCTACTTTCCCAGGCGAGCTGACAAATTTCGGGGCGACGCCGGAGGCGGAGCCCTGAAAGTCAGCGAGACTGGGAAAGGCACTTTACAAGTGAGACGTGTATTAAATTTTCCCGGCACCTGCCATTGTCTTCAATATCAGAATGATGTAGTTCCAGATAACTGATTAAAAAAATTTATCGAAAAATTAAGATAGGTACTTGGTTAAAATTTCTATAGCAACCATCTAAACATAACAAAAATCGAAAAACGTCAGTCGGTTAAATTACAATAATTTAGAAAAAAAGTAATGGAAAGTGACGATGAAAACATTCCGGCTAATATTGTTGTGGCCGCTAATACTGCCACACTGGAGTTGTTGCCTAAGAAATCCAAGGAAAGATATATGAAGATCTATGTCGAGTTCACAAACTGGTGCAAGAAAAACAATGCAAAACGTATAAAAGAGGAGGTAATGCTTGCTTACTTTGTTGAAATGGGAAACACGGTCAAATCATCCACACTTTGGAGCCGATATTCAATGCTCAAATTAACGTTGATGGTTCACGAAAACATTGACATTAGTAAGTTTGCTAAAGTCATCGCATTTTTGAAGAGAAAGGCCGTAGGCTACAAAGCCAAAAATTCCCGTATATTCAATAGAAACGAAATAGACAATTTCTTGTTGCAAGCTCCAGACAACGATTTTCTGCTTATGAAGGTAATTCGTCTTTTTTTATTCATACCTATGTGATTAATTATTGATAATAATTTTAGACCGTTCTTATAATCGCTGTTGCTGGTGGATGTCGAGTGGATGAATTGGTCAAAATGTCTATTGATGACGTTGAAGACAAGGATACAATTCTTGTTGTACACGTATCAAGTTCGAAAACCTATGCTGAACGAACTTTTGTTGTTGTCGGTGGCGATAACAACATTAACTTAAATCTTTACCGGAAATACGTTGCACTGCGTCCGTGTAATACTCCACATCGAAGACTATTCGTATATTATAAAAATGGAAAATGTACCACCCAACCTGTGGGTCACCACACATTAGGAGCAGTTCCGTCCAGAATGGCCATGTTTCTTGGATTATCAAATCCAAAGGACTATACAGGACATGCATTTCGCAGATCCTCAGCTACTCTTTTAGTCGACGGAGGAGCTGGAATGACAGAACTAAAAAGACATGGCGCATGGAAAAGTAATAGTGTTGCCGAGAGTTATTTAGAAAACTCTTTGCAGAATAAGATTAACACCGCCGTTACTATTCAGAACTGCGGTCGAAATAAAGAAGAGTCTGTGTCCGGTTTGAAAAATATTTCAACGGAAAATTTGCTCATTAATTTTAACAATGTTACTAATGCATCGGACAGTTCAATAAGTGTTCCCTGTTACATAAATTTTTCTTCTTGTCAATGTAATGTGAATGTAAACATTAATAAACAATAAATATAAGGTTTAAACTCCTTTGCAGTAAACTTTCAGATTTTGAGACTGGGAAATAGTTTCTCAGTCTGAGACTGGGAAAGACGGTTTTTCCAGTCCCAAATGAGACTGGAAAAATCAACTTTCTAAGCAGGTGCCGGGAAATTAGTTTCTATGGCTTTTTGTTGATAAGCATTGCAGAATCTTACAGGTTTCTTTTAGGAACCCGTAAAGTTTTACTGGGCTGTAGTTGTAACTACAGCCATTAGAAAGCCTAAAACCATTAGAAAGATACCAAATCGTGTCTGAACGTGCACGTAGTACGTACATATTACGGCTGCGACCGAAGTGATTCGCCGAGAGACCTGGGCGGCCGGGAGTCGCTCGCTATATGTACGCCCTTTACGTTTCAGGATATACGGAATTAGCAAGTTATATAAGCTATTATTGTTTTTATTGTAATTTAGCAATAATAATGAATAATACTAATATATACTAACAATTATATAATAACTAGTGGCCCATCCCGGCTTCGCACGGGTGGACATTTATTTTTAAACATCTTGGGATAAACGTAGAGTAAATGTATCTTTATGCAGGACATAAGTAGTTTTTTTTCAAATTACTATTTATATTTTTCTTATGAAGTCGAAATACCTATTTCTTATATGTACACGCCCCTCTCCCGCACTTCGGTGCCCCCTCTCTCGCCGTGTTGTAATTGATGCGTGTAACACAATAAAAATCATTGGTGTGAGCTCGTGATACATGTCGAGTACTTTTGAGGTTATATCAAATCACTGAATTAACTGAACGTGAGAACTACACTCAAAATTAATAACTTTATATCGAGTGTTTTTTTTAATTTGACGTCGAAGGCGGCTATGGGTAGTTGATTGTGAACGGATCTTGATCGTATTAATAAATGTCATTGTCAAAACGTTCAAATTACTCACGTGTTTAAATAATTCACAATCGACTATTCACAGCCTACGTTGTCAAATTTAAAAAACACTCGATATATAGGAATAAATAATTACAGCCCTGCAAATTAATGATAAATGTATTTAAAAATAACACTGAAATAGTAAAATGATAACTATATGATAAATGATATATGATAATGATAAATTAATAACTTTATATATAGGAATAAATAATTACAGGGTTGAATGGACCGGGGTTGAAAATTATTGAATTACTAATATCGCTATTAAAAAATAGGGGTTGATGGTAGAAGGGTGAAAATTTAGGGTTGTATGTATTTTTTAATGCCACATCATAAAAAAATAAAAATAAAAACTTTTGCCAAAAAATAAAAAAAAAGATTTGGGGTGGACCACCCTTATCACTTAGGGGTATAAAAAATAGATAACAACCTATTCTCAGACCTACTGAATATACATATAACATTTCATCAAAATCGGTCAAGCCGTTTCGGAGGAGTATGGTAACTAAAACCATGGCACGAGAATCTTATATATATAGATATTATAATTCAGTAACAATTTTATAACTTTATATGCTGGTAGTCGACACAGAGCTCAGAGATAGAAATGTCGCTCAAAAAGCGGAAGGTCCAGTGTTCGATTTCCAGCCGGGGTGATAAAACAGGCCTGCATTTTAATACCTTATAAAATGTGAATATAGTTTTCTAACTGATGTTGGGTGTTTGAGTGGTGCTGATTTCAAATCTGTTATCGGTTTTTCTCTATTACGTAAGGTTCTTGAACAAAATAGTAGAAAAATTGCAAAAATAGATATATTTAAATGTATTTAGGGTCAAAAGGCAACAAAAAAATTACAAAAATTATAAAAAAAAATAGAAAATAACATATATTATTTCTTTATCTTTCTGGAAAGCCTTTCCTGTTTGCTGGAAAAGTTTCTTTTCGTTGTTATTCATCTATATTCAGTTTTTATACGATACTAAAGAAAAGTTGGATCAAGCAGATTTTTTCGCTTAGATGGATCTTAAACCCTCGAAAAGATCTTTTGAAGTGTTAAATATATAACATTTTAGTCATTTAGCTCATCTTGAGAAAATAGCTGCAGTTTACAGTTTCTTGAAAATAATGGTTTAAAAATGCCAATTTCTGCATCTATTGAAGATTCGGTATCAACACTAGACTGCAATGCTTTACGTGGAACTGGTACAGGTATATCAGCATCATGTGGAACTGGTCTCATTGCAGACTTAATATTGAGATAGTTAATATATTTAAGAGTTCTTGTGTTATTAACCTTAATATCACCAAACAAAGATACCAGTCATCGGTGGGTGTGATTTCTTACAAAACTTTATCACTCTGAATGCTTGACTTTTCGCACGAAGCAGCTCTATTGCGTCGACCGTACAACCTTTTCTACCCGCCTGTACAAGATATGAACTGTTTCATGTTTCACTCTTCGCGACAAAGTGAGTTCCCATGCTAATAATTCTTATTTGTCGCGTGTCCACTGTGGTCTTGGGCAGGATTATTTGCAATGGTACACTCCTAGGAGGCATTGATATAGGAATAGCACCCTGCTTAATTCGTATATGACATTTTTCAGGAAATTCACCTAATCCTTCAAAAACATCATTTTCCCTGACAAACTGAGCCTTATTAAGTGAACTACTATTCTCTATGCTACGTAATAGTTTAATACAGTTTAATTCTATACATGCAGGCAAACCTAAAATAGGTACCTCATGTGTTACTACATAAAATTCAGTGCTTATGTTTAAATGTTCCTGATAGATATTGGCTTTTAATATACCAACAGGTATAATCGTAGATCCTCCAAATATTTAATCTTGTACTGGTTGTTCTAATATCACTTAATCAATTAAATTTTTTAACAATATTTAAAGGCAATGTATTAACTTGTGCGCCACTGTCTAACTTAAATCTGTCATTTTGACCAACTGTTAAATCTTTATACCAACTACCGTGAGATCATTTAAATTTAAAATTAAAGTAGGCGGGAATTTTTTTATACGTTTGGCGATCCTGCCAATTGACTCGCTGTGTAAATTAGAGGTTATGCAATTTTATGTTCTAGATTAAACATTTTGGAGCGTCACTTTGACAATTCAAATCAAACTGTGAAGTGAACAGTTAGTGTTGCCAATCTAATTTAAAAATCACAGCCAACTTTAATTATAAATTCAAATGATCTCGTGGTATTTACAAATTTAGACTTACTATTTACAGTACTTACAGAAGACATATTTGCAATATTTACATTAAAACCTAATTCGAACCCCTCAAGTAGATCTGCATGCTCATCTAAAACACAAGATTTTAAAAACTTCTGTTTACTTCTGCAAACTGAAGAAAAATGGTTGCGATTATTACATGATGAACACGTTTTACCTTGTGCAGGACATTTATGAACTACTTTATAAGAGTGAAATAAATAAAGATTAGTAAAAGTTTCACAGTTTTATTAAAATATAACCTGACAATCCAACTCGGAAATTTTTAACCAATCAAATTACAGAATTTGTTAATTGGGACCAATGAAATTAGTTTTATAGTGAAAAAACCATTAGTGGTTTTTACTTAGTGAAAAAATTTATGTCAAAATGAAATGTCAAATTTAATTAAATTAATATTAACTACACACGCTAAATAAAAATTTGCTCGATGGATTGTCAAACCGAATTCAACTCGTGGTCTAATTTCTTCTTGCAAAATTTATCATGTAAGACATTCGTAGCTTTTGCTTTTGGAAAATTACACTCGTCTCCTGCGTCGACGCGTGTAGTTTTCGTTGCGAAAGCTACTCATATCTGAAATGACAAATTTTGTCGGAAAAAATTAGACCACTTGTTAAATTATATATGACAATATTGTTTCGACAGCTATGCTGTCATTATCAAAGGTAATATAATTATAAACAAACACGTCGCTAAGGTAGATACAAAAAAACTTTATAAGAGTACCTGTTTACTACTGTTATTAGAATTATCATTTCTTTTAATATTAGAATATTAGTAGGTATTAGGACAGTTGAGTCCATCCCCTCCCTTTTCTACCTGTGATGACGTCATGTCACCTGACTGACAGGTGATGATTGAGGTGAGAATTTTAGCGGTTACCTGTGTAATGATTAGCGGCCACCTGTGAAATGATTAGCGGTTACATGATTAAAGGTGATGATTAGATTAGCGGTTACATGATTAAAGGTGATGATTAGCAAAGGTGATGATTAGCAGAGGTGTAGATTAGCAAAGGTAATAATTAAAAAATTTGATATGGTTAGAAGGGGTGAGGTAGCATGTGATCTAATTAAATTGATATGGTTTACGGCTACCTATGACATGATTAGAAGGGATAATGTAATATGTGATCTAATTAAAGAATTTGATATGATTATAAGGGGTTAGGTATCATGTGATCTGAATAAAGATACGGCTTTGATAGGATGATCTGCTTAAAGGTGTTGATTTGAAAGGGTGATCTGAATAAAGGTAGGGATTTGATAGGATGATCTGTTTAAAGGTACGGCTTTGATAGGGTGATCTGCTTAAAGGTGTTGATTTGAGATAGCTTACGATATGATTAAAGGTTATGATTACAAAGGTGATAATTGAGTAGCGGATACCTAAGATATGATAAAAGGTGTGAGGTGAGAATTGATTAGAGATAGCTTGCGATATGATTAAAGGTTATGATTAGCAAAGGTGAAAATTAAAGGATTTGAAATAATTAGAAGGGATGAGGTAATCTGTGATCTAATTAAATTGATATAGTTCGTTGGTGATAGGATTAAAGGATAAGGATTTGATATGATTAGCGGATACCTATGAACTGATTAGAAAGGGAGATCTAATTAAAGATAAGGATTTGATATGATTAGTGGTTACCTACGATATGATAAAAGGTGTGAGGTGAGAATTGGTTAGAGATAGCTTACGATATGATTAAAGGTTATGATTAAAAGGTTATAATTGAGTAGCTGATACCTATGATCTGCTTAAAGGTGTTAATTTGAAAGGGTGATCTGAATAAAGGTACGGCTTTGATAGGGTGATCTGTTTAAAGGTAAGGATTTGATAGGGTGATCTGCTTAAAAGGTATTGATTTGAAATGATTAAGTGAGAATTAGCGGTATCCTGTGAAATGATTAGCGGTTACATGATTAAAGGTGATGAATAGCAAAAGTGATGATTAAAGGATTTGAAATAATTAGAAGGGGTGCGGTAATCTGTGATATGATTAATTTGATATGATTCGCGGATACCGGTGACCTGATTAGAAAGGGTGATCTAATTAAAGATAACGATTTGATATGATTAGGTAATATGTGATCTAATTAAAGAATTTGATATGATTATAAGGGGTGATCTTATTAAAGGATTTGATATGATTAACGATTACCTAACATACACAATCTGCTACATGTGACTAATAGCATGATGAATGTGGCTGATATTTATTACACAATAAAGTAAAGGCAATTAGTTAGTTAAAAGAGTTATCGTTTTATATCTTATACGTTTTATTATTTATAATTTCGATATTACAAAATCAAAAATCGAAGTTTACGAATATTAATACCAATTATACATGAATAAACTTTATGAAGGTAACACACACTCACAATCTAATCCTAAACGTATGTTCGTCTTTTCTATTTCATGGTAAAGTTCAGCAAACGCTCTTTCCTACTGCTGTTTATTTTCGATCTGGGGCTCAAAGGGCTGTAAAGAGAGAGAAACAAAATTATGATGTGTTAATATTAAGGACCCCTCTGTTGATTATTTCATTATCCAAGGTAGACCAATACTCAAATAAAACTGCGTAAAAATCTTTTGAAATTAATACAATTTGATTCAATTACCTGAAAATGATATACAAATAAAAAAGAAATACGTACGTACGTTAATTAAGTAGAACTGTAACCCTCATCGACGTCATTCGAATCCATAACTGCAAATTCTGCTACCATTACATCGTTGTATGGATTCGCATCAACCGGTACACCGTTGATATGCACAAACATATTTTGAACAGCTATTGCTTCATTTAATAGATTTATTAATGAATCTTTAAGAACCTCCATTATTATAAAGAGAGTAGGAACTACAATAGCATAAAAGGTTAACATTCAGTCGATCAATTTAAAAACTTATGATAATATAATCGAAAACTCACCTATCGATCTTGAAGCTGTAAAACACAGTTGTCTTACAATAATGAAACTGATTAAAAATGAGGCTTATATATATTCTCACACATTTCTTAATAGTACTGCATACATCTGATTGATAAAAATAACATTTCTCTGATTAGAAATATAGTAAACACTAATTATAATTTATCGAAACTATTTGCGTTTCACAGGCTTGAAATAAAAATATGTTAAAATGTGTTTATTGTATTGTAATTTGTCGAATTATTATCGATATCAATTCCCTATTAATTATTATAATCAGTAATTTGTTTACAATAAGTGTGAGAGTATTAAACACATTTTAATCATTTGTGTAGTTCTTTTGATTTCGTTTTGGTGAGAACCGGAAGTAGTTCAACTATAGTTTGATTAAGAGGGAAGAAATTAGAATAGATTATTCTGTTATATTGGATTTAGATAAAATTGAAATAAATTATTTGTAAAGATATAAAATCAATACAATTTGCAATAATTCTATTGACTGTTTTTCATAAAATATTATAATATTTCTAATTATAAACTTATATTAACAATCAAATCCCTTTCGATATCTACCCTTGTCTAGAGAACAATCTTTATTAATAACTAAAAAGTCATATGGTTCGTTCCAACACGTGAAACAAATATTATGTTTAAATTCAAGTTTAATGTTTAAATGTTTAAGTTCATCATAGCTTGCATCTCCTAAAATATGAGCGTTATACACATGTTTTAAATTCAATTCATCTTGCTTAAAGAGAATAAGTAAGTTAGCGTTATCCCTAATCAGATGTTTGGGAATTTTCGTATATGTTTGACCTAAATAAAATGAATCAACACCGTTTATGTCTACCCATGCTAAAATATTGTCTATTTTTCTTGTTTATCAGAAATTATATCATCAAAAATGAATACTGAATCAGGTTTCACATCATTAGGGGTGATTGCATCATCGTTTTCGCCATATTTAGGTTGAAATAAAGACTTGGCGTATAGGTAGATATTTTCAAATTTTAATCCGAAAAAATTTGATATGGTTAGAAGGGTGAAGTAGCATGTGATCTAATTAAATTGATATGGTTTACGGCTACCTATGACATGATTAGAAGGGATAAGGTAATATGTGATCTAATTAAAAAATTTGATATGATTATAAGGGGTTAGGTAACATGTGATCTGAATAAAGGTACGGCTTGATAGGGTGATCTGCTTAAAGGTGTTGATTTGAAAGGGTGATCTGATTAAAGGTAGGGATTTGATAGGATGATCTGATTAAAGGTAAGGATTTGATAGGGTGATCTGCTTAAAAAAGTATTGATTTGAAATGATTAGGTGAGAATTAGCGGTCACTTTTGAAATAATTAGCGGTTACATGATTAAAGGTGATGATTAAAGGATTTGAAATGATTAGAAAGGGTGAGGTAATCTGTGTTATGATTAATTTGATATGATTTGCGGATACCTGTGACCTGATTAGAAAGGGTGATCTGTTCTGCTTAAAGGTGTTGATTTGAAAGGGTTATCTGAATAAAAGTAGGGATTTGAAAAGGTTAACCTTTCAAGTTTCAATTTAGAAAATAACTGAGCTAAAGACGATGTAAGAATATACAATACTAATAAATAGGAACTACATTAGCATAAAAGGTTAACATACGGTCGATCAATTTAAAAACTTATGATAATATAATCGAAAACTCACCTATTGATCTTGAAGTTGTAAAACACAGTCGTCTTACAGTATTGAAGAATTGCTGGATTTCATGAAACTGATTAAAAATGAGGCTTATAAATGTACGTATATCTATTTGCTGACTTTTAGATATTCTCACACATT
Source organism: Agrypnus murinus (assembly GCA_929113105.1). Classification (NCBI taxonomy): domain Eukaryota; kingdom Metazoa; phylum Arthropoda; class Insecta; order Coleoptera; family Elateridae; genus Agrypnus; species Agrypnus murinus. The sequence goes on from OV816027.1 coordinate 95,253,092, forward strand.
TCTTAATAGTACTGCATACATCTGATTGATAAAAATAACATTTCTCTGATTAGAAATATAGTAAACACTAATTATAATTTATCGAAACTATTTGCGTTTCACAGGCTTGAAATAAAAATCTGTTAAAATGTGTTTATTGTATTGTAATTAGTCGAATTATTATCGATGTCAATTTCCTATTAATTAATATAATCAGTAATTTGTTTACAATAACTGTGAGAATATTAAGGCAGATTTAGTATAAAAAAGACGAGACAGGAAATACATCAGTTCATCACCAAGAATCATTAAAGCAACATCTTAAAGTTCAGTGAAGCACCATAATAAGTAAGTATGATTTCAAATATATGTAAGATTTCTAATATATGTTTTAATATTTTCTATTTCGATTTTCAGTATGTCATTATCATCACTAAATGAGATCGACGATGAATTCATATTCAACAATGTTGAATATAGTCTAGATGAGTTAGAATTACATCAGCAATTTCGGCGTTGTATCTTAGATGTAGGCGACACACCGATTTCAATAGCAGCGTTACTATGCTATGAGCAGGAACTATTACTACCTTATGGGGAAGTGTTATTAGATTCAAAACAATACACAACGGCATCAGTTCAAATACAGAAAAGTGACAGCGAAGAACATGTGATCAGGGCGTATAATCAACTTTTACAAGAAATTGAAATGATAAATAGACGTTTAGGGGTGAATTGTATCACATTTGTAAAATTTATTCATGTATAAGGTATTGTATGTGTATTAATTATTTTTTAAGCTAAAGCAATTTTTACTAAACATTTACCAGTACTATTAACACAAACGGTAGATATCAAAATATTTCGTGAAGCCTCAAGATTCAGAGCCTGCATACTTTAACGGGTGCGAGATCCTATGAAGTGTGTGAGATCCTATTCACGACATTCAATTCAGTGCCAGTAATCAAAATTACTAAAGGCTAGAGAAGCATCACCTTAGAATGATGATTAGCAAAGGTGATAATTAAAGGATTTAATATGATTAGAAGGGGTGAGGTACCCTGTGATCTAATTAAATTGATATGGTTTACGATGGTAACTGTCAGCAGTTTAAAAGAATAGATAGTATATATAACTATATCTAATTATTTTATAAAATACTATGTTAACTAAGAGGTAATATACAGAATATATACGCCTGTATTCGACCTCTAGAGGGTTCATACCCTAATATAGGGTTAGTGCGAGAGATTAACGATCACTGACCGAAGGGTTAAGGTTAAGGTTAAGGGTTAAGGTTGAAGCATGCAGGGTTAATGGTTAAGGGTGAAGGGAGAAGGGTGAAGGGTTAAGGGTGAAAGGTTAAGGGTTAAGGGTGAAGGGTGACTAGCCACGGTTAATTAAGTTAAACGGAACGTGATATATAAATAGGAGTTCATGTCCACCAATGCATACAGAAACGATTATAGACCAGAGGGTAAAATAATAAGCGTAAAACATTGGAAATATGAGCATATTATTAAACCTAATTTATATAGGATTAACAAGCTACCAATTTCAAATTCCAAAAACAAAACGCCGTATTGGAATCAAGTTGTTGACAGACTTCGTCTACTGTACACTTTAAAACAGACGGGTAGCAGTAGTTTAGAAAAGGAGGATGAGATTATTTCAATTATTTCTGAGCTAAAAGAAGAAGGTATTATAGAATAAAAGATAATGGTTATACAAAATGTTACCCTCAAGTATACTTTTCTATTTTGAGGATGTATATTTGTATGCTAGAATATAAGTTGTCTAGTTTCAAATATGTATGTTAGAATATAAGTTAACTAGTTTCAATAAAAAGTAAAATATTAAGCAAATGATACATTTTGCTCACTACTGTTAGCGTCAATGTCGATAATTTCTAAAAATTAAGTTTTAGCATCAATGATAATATGTACATTTTAAAGCATAGGTAGTACATACTCGAGTGAACTTGAGTCATCGAAGCTTTCGTTATAATCGAGGAGATTAGGTAGTATAGATATTATATATAAGTTATGTATTATGTTTTAAGTAGCGTCGAAACTACTCGTATCAATAAACGTTCTTGTATGAAAGTATGTTGTTTTGTACTTGCTCTGCTCCCTACGTTCCGATTTGTAAGCAATATTTGATCAGAAATAAAAATAACATTTCTTTATTACAGAATTATTTTTTATTTATCATACATCGCTTACAGATAAAAATAACATTTCTTTGGATACATCATTGATGACACAGTACATTATTATATCAGACCTTAACAAACGTAATGCTCTTATATACTTATTTAGCCTAATTCTAAGTTCTCTCTTCGTTTCCATTAGTTTGAGTTGACGATCGTAAAAGTTGTGTTTGAACGTCATTGATGAACTTGGATGGATAAAATTTTAAAATTTCCAGTAGAATATGTGAATTACGTCCAGAGGCCGAGGAAGCTGAATGAATACATAAACATTCAGCAGCAAATAAAATTGAATCGTTCTCTATAGGTCTGCTTTTATATACCAGCTCACGTCTTAAACCCTCTGCAACAGCTTCCGTACTAGCATAGTAGAAAACAGAGAAATATAAATTATATAGACATCTGATGTGCTGATTAATTATTGGAACCATGTATAATATTCGCTGAAATTCATGATCTTTCATGTGTATGTACCTTTTATCATTTCTAATTGTTACACTGTAACCAATACAGTCTGATCTAAATTCTATATCTAGATCTTCGGTTATTCTCACTTTCAATTTTCGGTAATCGGAACCCTGAACACTAAAGAAATTTCTAAATTTCATTTCTACGTCGATGTCATACAGATTAAACCACAAATCTCGAGACAACACTATCTCGTCATCGGCACACAAATTATTTGAGCATACGATTTTTATCACCGGTTCAAAGTCATCATGTTTCGGATCAAACCCTGCGTGTACGTAGTGAACATGATCGAAGTTCCGTCGTGTGGTATACAAGGGATATTGCATAGAACAGAGTAGTTGAAGACGATCTTCCTCTTCACCATACGAAGACATATTGACAGCATCAATTGATGTCAGGTTTGCATATTGGTCTGTGTTGTTACTGCTTCGTAACACAGTTCTAAAATTTAAAAATAAGTTATATATTATTGTATTTAACATTTAAAAATACATACCCTTATCATCATCAGCATAATAAGATTCAGTAATATCATCGTAAGCAAATGATACATTTTGCTCACTACTGCTAGCGTCAATGTCGATAATTTCTAAAAATAAAGTTTTAGCATCAATGATAATATGTACATTTTAAAGCATAGGTAGTACATACCCCCGTCTTCGCGTGAACTTGAGTCATCGAAGCTTTCGTTATAATCGAGGAGATCAGGTAGTATATCTGCGTAACAAAGCGGTTTGATTACGGTATTACTATAAGGGTCCATGTTGATGATAATCTTGAAGACAACACAGCGTATTGCTTAATACTAATTTAAATACTCGATATTTTATTTTATACCTTTACAGGTGAACATGCGCACAGTTCATTGCTTTGTCTATATTCGAATTTTTTGATATCTAAATTCCAAAGGTCGAGATGTAGTGTTATCAAAGTGACATGTCTTAACGAGTGTTTATACAGATACAGTTATTACATTCGTTCTTTTTTCTCCGTAAACTAAATAAATAATACTCTACTCGCTAATGTAAGGTAAATGCTATGCGGGAAACTGTTAATGCATTAGCTACGGATGCTGCTGCACGTTCAGGTACCAATAATTAATCAGCACTAGTTTAATAGATATATTTTCCGATTTGTAAGCAATATTTGATCTGATTAACTATAATTTGATCAAAAATAGAAGGTTAACCAAGGGTCAGACCTAATTCAACAGTCATCATTAACAAAAGTAACTTTTTCGACCATGTATTTAGGTACTATTTACTGTGTAACATTTTGTAAATAAATAATATATTATTATAGATTATAATAATAAACTCGCGAAACTTTTACTAATCTGTTTTATTTATTTCATGATTATGGAATTTCGTCATATAAGGCTGGAAACAATAAACAATTGAAAATAATTCAGGTATACAATGATTTTGCTATTTTTTACAAGTAATGTATTAGGATGTAAACAGGTAAACGAATCTAGTACAATTAGCTGTAATTGTATATTTCTTCAACGTCTCGCTTATTCAGTATTTTCTAACTGTGCGCCCAATGGCTGTAAATTAAAACAGAAAAATAATTAAATAGTGTTTTATTACGCCTTTAAATGTTCATACCTGATTCATATCAATAATAGAGCAGTGGTCAAAGGGTGGAAAACCGCCAATTTTGATTTTTCCTAGGTAGATCAATCCCAGAGACATTGTTTTTTGGATAATCATGTCGTTCAGTTCGACTACCTTTTCATCTGTCAATTTTTCGGAGAAGCGTCTTGGTAGAAAAGTTATATATTCTTGGGAGATTATGTAAACAGCACGTCTGTTGTCTTTACATTTGACTACTTTAAATTCCTGAATTTCTACCGGCTCTCTAAAGGCATATTCGTACAGCTTTTTCACTGGTTTTTGACCAGCTCCCGGTGTCTGATTGAGTTCCTTTAAAAAGTTCATCCTATGACAGAAAAAGAAATGTTATTCAGAAAGAGAATTAGTCGATCAACTTAAAACTTATGATAATATAATCGAAAACTCGCCTATTAATCTCGAAGCTGTAAAACACAGATGAATTTCAAATAAGGAAAATTAATATTTCTTATTGATAAATTATATTTCTTAGGAACTGTGGACTATCTAAATGGAAGTCGATCTAAAACATTTGTAAATCATTTACATATAGTTTCTAGGATATATTTATTAAGGATAGGTATATATGGAGATCATAGTCTCATGATTCGTTGCAACTAAATTATAAATCTAAATCTTCTAATAAAATTAACACAATTTAAAAGCAAAAGGTAACCTACCTTTGATGTGTTGTTGATATTATAGATAAGAGATCAGTCTTTTAATAAGCTCGGATATGATTTCAATAGCTGAAATACAATATTACACAGTGTTTATTCTTGATGTAGTTAAATATAAAACACAATAAATAATAATACAACGTGCAATAATAAACAATTTACAACAATTAATCAATCAAATTAATTCTAGCAATTAAATATAAAAACATTTCAAAAAATACACATACCTGCTTTTAAACGATAAACACACAATGAGTAACACTTTTCACAGAGCATATAACAAATCGGTCTACTCGAAGTAGAATGGGAAATTATTAATTTAGGAAAAGTTTTATATCAATTATTAAACACACACACACACGTTTTCATTTCGCTAATAATGTAAATAGCAATGCTGGATGATGAAATGCAAATAATTTATTTCAATTTTATCTAAATCCAATATAACAGAATAATCTATTCTAATTTCTTCCCTCTTAATCAAACTATAGTTGAACTACTTCCGGTTCTCACCAAAACGAAATCAAAAGAACTACACAAATGATTAAAATGAGTTTAATATTCTCACACTTATTGTAAACAAATTACTGATTATATTAATTAATAGGAAATTGATATCGATAATAATTCGACAAATTACAATACAATAAACACATTTTAACATATTTTTATTTCAAGCCTGTGAAACGCAAATAGTTTCGATAAATTATAATTAGTGTTTACTATATTTCTAATCATAGAAATGTTATTTTTATCAATCAGATGTATGCAGTACTATTAAGAAATGTGTGAGAATATATATAAACCTCATTTTTAATCAGTTTCATTATTGTAAGACAACTGTGTTTTACAGCTTCAAGATCGATAGGTGAGTTTTCGATTATATTATCATAAGTTTTTAAATTGATCGATTGAATGTTAACCTTTTATGCTATTGTAGTTCCTACTCTCTTTATAATAATGGAAGTTCTTAAAGATTCATTAATAAATCTATTAAATAAAGCAATAGCTGTTCAAAATATGTTTGTGCATATCAACGGTGTACCGGTTGATGCGAATCCATACAACGATGTAATGGTAGCAGAATTTGCAGTTATGGATTCGAATGACGTCGATGAGGGTTACAGTTCTACTTAATTAACGTACGTACGTATCTCTTTTTTTTATTTGTATATCATTTTCAGGTAATTGAATCAAATTGTATTAATTTCAAAAGATTTTTACGCAGTTTTATTTGAGTATTGGTCTACCTTGGATAATGAAATAATCAACAGAGGGGTCCTTAATATTAACACATCATAATTTTGTTTCTCTCTCTTTACAGCCCTTTGAGCCCCAGATCGAAAATAAACAGCAGTAGGAAAGAGCGTTTGCTGAACTTTACCATGAAATAGAAAAGACGAACATTCGTTTAGGATTAGATTGTGAGTGTGTGTTACCTTCATAAAGTTTATTCATGTATAATTGGTATTAATATTCGTAAACTTCGATTTTGGATTTTGTAATATCGAAATTATAAATAATAAAACGTATAAGATATAAAACGATAACTTTTTTAACTAACTAATTGCCTTTACTTTATTGTGTAATAAATATCAGCCACATTCATCATGCTATCAGTCACATGTAGCAGATTGTGTATGTCAGGTAATCGTTAATCATATCAAATCCTTTAATTAGATCACCTCTTATAATCATATCAAATTCTTTAATTAGATCACATATTTACCTAATCATATCAAATCGTTATCTTTAATTAGATCACCCTTTCTAATCAGGTCACAGGTATCCGCGAATCATATCAAATTAATCATATCACAGATTACCGCACCCCTTCTAATTATTTCAAATCCTTTAATCATCACTTTTGCTATTCATCACCTTTAATCATGTAACCGCTAATCATTTCACAGGTGACCGCTAATTCTCACTTAATCATTTCAAATCAATACCTTTTAAGCAGATCACCCTATCAAATCCTTACCTTTAAACAGATCACCCTATCAAAGCCGTACCTTTATTCAGATCACCCTTTCAAATTAACACCTTTAAGCAGATCATAGGTATCAGCTACTCAATTATAACCTTTTAATCATAACCTTTAATCATATCGTAAGCTATCTCTAACCAATTCTCACCTCACACCTTTTATCATATCGTAGGTAACCACTAATCATATCAAATCCTTATCTTTAATTAGATCTCCCTTTCTAATCAGTTCATAGGTATCCGCTAATCATATCAAATCCTTATCCTTTAATCCTATCACCAACGAACCATATCAATTTAATTAGATCACAGATTACCTCATCCCTTCTAATTATTTCAAATCCTTTAATTTTCACCTTTGCTAATCATAACCTTTAATCATATCGCAAGCTATCTCTAATCAATTCTCACCTCACACCTTTTATCATATCTTAGGTATCCGCTAGTCAATTATCACCTTTGTAATCATAACCTTTAATCATATCGTAAGCTATCTCAAATCAACACCTTTAAGCAGATCACCCTATCAAAGCCGTACCTTTAAACAGATCATCCTATCAAATCCCTACCTTTATTCAGATCACCCTTTCAAATCAACACCTTTAAGCAGATCATCCTATCAAAGCCGTACCTTTATTCAGATCACATGTTACCTAACCCCTTATAATCATATCAAATTCTTTAATTAGATCACATATTACATTATCCCTTCTAATCATGTCATAGGTAGCCGTAAACCATATCAATTTAATTAGATCACATGCTACCTCACCCCTTCTAACCATATCAAATTTTTTAATTATTACCTTTGCTAATCTACACCTCTGCTAATCATCACCTTTGCTAATCATCACCTTTAATCATGTAACCGCTAATCTAATCATCACCTTTAATCATGTAACCGCTAATCATTTCACAGGTGGCCGCTAATCATTACACAGGTAACCGCTAAAATTCTCACCTCAATCATCACCTGTCAGTCAGGTGACATGACGTCATCACAGGTAGAAAAGGGAGGGGATGGACTCAACTGTCCTAATACCTGCTAATATTTATTTCCAATATCTTCCTTTCTGATTTGAAGTATTCCTTGATCCTCTTGTGTATTTCCTGTTATTATCTTCATGTTTTTATCAGCCATTTCTACTGAATTGCAAAATATGACAGTTTTTCCAAATCTTGATTCTCACGCAATAACATTTCCTGTACACTCTGCGAATTTATTCCCAGTACTATTTGGGCTTTTAACAATTTCTCTTCTTGTTTACCAAATTCACAAGTTTTAATTAGTTTTTGTAAATCTTCATAGTAATGTTCAAACGGTTCACTTGGTGCTTTTCTTTTGACAAAATTTATAAATTTCCATAATTTCATTTCTTTTTGGAGCACAGTGATCTTCTAATACTTTTAAAATTGATTCTACCGATTCCTTTTCTGGTTTTAAGTGTGAAATTGTTTCGTATAGTCGCAAAGCTTCTGATCCCATTAAATTTTTTAATCTAGCTACCTGTACATCAACAGGTTTTACTTCAGTTTCTGTTGCTATAAAATAAACATTTATTTCAGATTTAAAATATCTAAAATTTCCAGTCAGATCTCCAGTTAATTTTAAAGATGACGGCTTATTAAATTCCATTTTTATATTTTTGACACTTATGTTTTATGAATGTTGACGTTGAATACTGTCAAACTTTCACAATTTCTTTTTCAATTTCTTACTATTTTATCAGAATCCTGCACTATTCGTTTTTTTCTGTAGATTCTTTGTTAGTTCTTTACTGACTGCGCCATGTTTTATATATATTCTGTTATATATTTTTTGTACTACCATGCTATTTCGGATTGTTTACCATACTTGGTTTTAGAACAGTAGGTTATATTTACTGGCTGCTAAGCAGAAACGCGTCGGTAAGTAATTACTTACCGTTCAGTTCTGTCAAAAACAGAACGGTAAGTAAATTATATGTAATTTATAAAATAAATGCATGATCTTTAGATGTCTCTTTCGCGAGAAATCATTTATTTTCTAAATAATTGGACTATTTAAAAAAATGTATGTTGTTTATTTAAATTTGCTCAGGCGTCTTCAATATCCCAATTATATTCGTTTTCATATTCACTCATTCTCACGAGTTTGACAAATATCGTGACATTCAAAAATAATAGTAATTACAAACGTATCCATGGTAACGACAAAACCTACTTAATGTTTGGTGGATATACAGGGCAAAAATAAATTATCTTAAATCTATTTTTTTCGGGGATATTAATATCTTTGTATTCATAATGGTCGTACAAAAAATAGTATAAGCATCTCAAACAGTAAGGAGTTTACCGATCTCCTCCAATATTGGCGACTTCGCTTCGCTCAGTCGCCAAACATTGTCGTCGATCGGTAAACTGTCCTTACTGTTCTTGATACTTAATATACTATTAAGTTATATATTTCAATAAAACAGAAGTCAAACACAACTTGTTTATTTTATAGTATTGCTACAATCATGTTACAATCTCCTTCTATGTATCTAGATTCTTATATTTTATTATTCTAAATTACTAGATTACTAACATTCATTATTACTGGTTTTTCTTATTGGGATTATTGTAGATACTTTTAAATTATTAGGTACTTCCCCTTTCTCTAATGAATAATTAATTAAATTTATAAGCGAACCTGAAATTTCATCATAAGCAATTTTATAAATTTCTACTGTAACATTATCCGGACTGCTTTTATTTTGTAATAAATATATTATATTTCTCAAAATCTCCATAACTAATATTTTTGAAATTATTAAAAGAATTCTTTATGCTAATATTTAAGTTTAAACTATTAGTATTTTAATTTGGAATAGTATTAACAATCTCTATGACACTGTCAATATGTCAATAAATTATCCTTAAAAGATTAACCAAAGTGGTGTGTGGGGCCCTCTAAGGAAATGTTTTCCCGAGCCCTAAAATTGACCCAGCACGTGCCTGCCTATAAAAACTTTGTTGCTGAAGTGATAACATTTTAAAAAACTTTTTTGTAGTTTATGGGGATTAGTTTTTTAGAGAAGCGGAAACTTCATTTATTTTATCTGCCCATCTCATGCAAGTATTTGCTGTCTTTAAGTTTTAATTTTAACTGCTCCAATCTTATTTTACTCAATGCTATATAAAAATAAATCTTGCAATGTGCATGTGTTGAACTTGCCGAACATAAAACTGTGCATTCTAAACAATACATTTTTAATATGTCTCTTTCGCAAATATTGTTTATGAGACGTATTACATTTAATGGCTTTTCACTATTATGAGTACACATGTATTGTTTCAGTGCATACTTTGGAGAACATATGAGGGGCCTAGAAGACAAGGGGTACAAGAGCAATGTACCACATTTCGAAATAATCAAAGCTAAAGGTTGGTGATTCCTATATTTGAAGTATTAATTATTTAAATCACTGTATCACATCTGTCTAGTTTCTGTGGATTTCCGTAGGTAGGTAAGTAGGTGTGCTGTTTATTTTGGATTTTAAACCCCTCATATATAATTACATATATTGCACAAATGGCTTTTAAACATTATGAGTAAACACATGCCATTTAAGATAGCTCTTATGTGAACATTTATAACCACAAATTTTACATTCAAAAGGCTTTTTGGCACTATGAGTACACATATGTTGTTTCAATCTATTCCTTAGAGAACATTTGTAACCACATACACAACATTCAAATGGCTTTTCGCCACTATGAGTGGACATGTGTACTTTAAGGTGACTCTTTTGTATACATTTATAAGCACATATATTACATTCAAATGGTTTTTCTCCACTATGAGTTGACATGTGTTGCTTAAGTTTGCTCTTTTGTGAACTTTTGTAACCACATATATTACATGCAAATGGCTTTTCACCACTATGAATAAACATGTGTTGTTTAAGATTACTTTTATATGCACCTTTATAATTACATATATTACATTGAAATGGCTTTTTACCACTATGAGTTGTCAAGTGTCCTTTAAAAGTATTCTTTTGTATACATTCATAACCACATATATTACATTCAAATTACTTTTCACCACTATGAATACGCATGTGTTGTTTAAGACTACTTTTTTTTTAACATTTATAATCACATATTTTACATGTAAATGGATTTTCACCACTATGAGTTGACATGTGTTCTTTAAGACGACTCTTTCGTATACATTTATAACCACATATATTACATTAAAATGGCTTCTCTCCACTATGAGTGAACATGTGTTGATTAAGATGACTCTTTTGGGAAGATTTATAATAACATATATTAGCTAGAAGAATTTAAAAAGGCAAAATTAGAAATATTAGCCATAACAGAAACAAAGAAAAAGGGAGAAGGAGAAATAAAGATAGAAGACTATGGAATATTATATAGTGGAGTAGATAAGAATCAAAGAGCAGAAGCAGGAGTAGGATGTGTAATAAGCCCTAAATACATGGAAAAGCTGATTGACTGGCAAGGAATAAATGAAAGAATCATGAAAGTTAAAATTAAATTAACAGAGAAAGAAACTAATGAGATAATAATAGTATATGGACCCGGAGAAAATGATAAAGCAATAGAGAAAGAAAAGTTTTGGGAAAAGCTCCAAGAAACATATGATGAAGCTAAAAATTCTGTAATAATCATGGGAGACTTGAATGCCAGAATAGGGAACGATACTAAAAGAACAGAAGGAGTAATGGGTAGATTCGGGGAAATAACAAAGAATAGAAATGGATCAAAATTAATAGAGTTCTGTATACAAAACGGTTTGATTATACAAAATTCATTTTTTCAACATAAAGATTGCCACAAATACACCAGAGAAGAACCGGGAAGGAATGAGAAATCAATTATAGATTATATTTTAACCGAACGAACAAACAGGAAAATTGTCAAAGATGTAAGAGTATATAGAAGTCTAGAATTAGGAACAGACCATTATCTAGTAGCTGCAAACATAAAATGTACACAAGATAAAAAACTTCATGACAATAAAAACAAAAAAGATTACAAAGAGAAGAAAGTTATTAGGACATACAGATTACAAGAAGAAAAAATCAAAGAAAAATATACAGAACTAATCACTGAATTATCAAATCAAAAATATGAAGAAATAAGACAAGCAAAGTTGGAAGAGAAATGGAGGATGTTCAAAACAATAATAAATGAAGCAGCTAGTAAATCCTGTGGTGTCACACTAACAGGAGGTACAAAGAAGAGAAGTAGCTGGTGGAACAATGAAATTAAGAAAATTATACAAGACAAAAAACATGCATGGAAAGAGTACATGCGAAGAAAAACAAAGGAAAGTTATGAGAAATATAAAGAAGCTAGAAAAATAGTAAAAACAAAAGTGAAAGAAGCTAAAGCTCGAGAATGGGAAGATTTTGGAATAAAGATGGAAAACGATAGTAAAAACAACCAAAAACTCTTCTATAGAGTGTTGAAAAATATGAGAAGTAAGAGGAAAAACGAAACAACAAAGCATATAAAAAATAAAGAAGGAAAAATTATTACAAATATAGATGACATATTACTGAGATGGAGAGAACACTTTCAAGAACTATTAGGAACAGATGAATTAGAAGAGGAACCAGAAACTATAAACATAAATAACGAACCCAACGAAGAAATTACAAAAGAAGAAGTAGAACAAGCTGTAAAGAAGCTAAAGAACGGAAAAACACCAGGAATTGACAACATAAAATCGGAAATGTACAAATATATGGGAGAAAATGGAATTGAAATATTACATGAAATTATAGAAACAGCATGGAAAACAAAGGAAGTACCGGAAGATTGGAAAACACAAGTAATCGTACCAATATATAAGAAAGGAGACAAAAATAACTGCGGGAATTATAGAGGAATAACGCTGACCTGTACTGCATGTAAAGTATATGAAAGAATTTTAGAGCAGAGACTGAGAGGAAAAATAGAAAAACAACTTCACGAAACACAAAGCGGATTTAGATCAGGATACAGCACACAAGATCATGTATTCACGATTAGAAACTTAACAGAGAAATTCATAACACACAACAAAGAACTGTATCTCTGCTTTATCGATCTAGAAAAAGCATTTGACACAGTCCCACGACAACAGATATGGAAAGCCTTAAACAAATTTAGAATTAACAATAACTTAATAGAAGGAATAAAAGCAATATACAGAAACAGTACCACAATAATAAGAACACATAATCAAGAATCAGAAAAATTCAAAACAACAAAAGGAGTAATACAAGGAGGAGTACTCAGCCCGCTGTTGTTTCTGATCTTCATGAATGAAATAATTAATACAGCCAGCAGACAATCCAAGAAAATAAACGTGGGATATAATAAACTACAAAATATCACAATGAGTGAATGTATATTCGCTGATGATATAGTAACAATAGCAAATAACCAGGAAAATCTACAACACAACATAGATATATGGATGAAAACCCTAGAAGAAAAAGGAATGAAAATAAATGCAAATAAAACTAAAATCATTGTAATATCAAATGAAGAAACAAAAACTAATATAACACTGAATGGAACAATAATAGAACAAGTGGAAAATATTAAATACTTGGGAGCAATATTTGACAAAACGGGAAGATATATAGAAGAAGTAAACAATAGGATAACATCAGCAACAAAACTATACCATTCCCTAAGAAATGAATTTATAAACAAAAAAGAAATTAGTAATAAAACAAAGCTTACAATATACAAAACAGTATATCTACCAACAATACTTTATGGCAGTGAAACCTGGGTACTTACAGAAAAACTTAAGAAAAGGCTTCAAGTGATGGAAATGAAATACTTGAGAAGAGTAGCGAATGTAACAATAATGGATAAAATAAGAAACGACACTATAAGAGATAGACTAGGAGTTGAAAGTATTAACAAATATATAGAGAAATCACAATTAAGATGGTGGGGACATCTAAATAGACTAAATCAAGATAGACAAGTCAAGACAATATGGGGAGCAACGAAAATAGGAAAGAAGAAAAGAGGAAGACCTAGAATGACATGGGACAACGAAGTGGCAAAATTACTAAAAGAAAAAGGACTGACATGGAGGGAGGCAGAAACATTATCAAGAGACAGGAAAAAATGGAGAAATTTAATAAATGGAAAATGAAAGATACCAAACTAAATCCTCTACACTTAACAGTAGAAGAGGAACAGATTATATATATATATATATTACATTCAAATGGCATTTCTCCACTATGAGTGAACATGTGTTGATTAAGATGACTCTTTTGGGAAGATTTATAATAACATATATTACATTCAAATGGCTTTTTTCCACTATGAAGAGACATATGTCTGTTTAGATTACTTTTTAGTGAAAATTTATAATCACATATATTACATTTAAATGGCTTTTCATCACTATGAGTTGACATGTGTCTTTTAAGATAACTCCTTTCTGAGCATTTATAATTACATAAGTTACATTCAAATGGCTTTTCTCCAATATGATTTGACATGTGTCGTTTAAGACTAGTCTTTCGCATACATTTATAATCGCATATATTACATTCAAATGGCTTTTCCCCACTATGAGTTGACATGTGTTGTTTAAGATTACGTTTTTGTGAACATTTATAATTACATATATTACATGCAAATGGCTTTTCATCACTATGAATAAACATGTGTTGTTTAAGATTATGTTTATATACACCTTTATAATTACATATTTTACATTCAAATGGCTTTTCACCACTATGAGTTGACAAGTGTCCTTTAAAAGTACTCTTTTGTATACATTCATAACCACATATATTACATTGAAATGACTTTTCACCACTATGAATACGCATGTGTTGTTTAAGACTACTTTTTTTTGAACATTTATAATCACATATATTACATGTAAATGGATTTTCACCACTATGAGTGGACACATCATCGCTATGAGTGGTCATGTGTTTATTTAGATTACTTTTTTTTTTTAAACATTTATAATCAAATGGCTTATCACCGTTATGAGTAGACTGAGGCGTTTAAAAGGACTGACTATTACATTTCAGTGGCATTTCACCACTGCGGGTGATCATGTGCCTTGAGAAGACTTCTTATTAAACTGCAAAGATTACGTATAAATTGTTTGCTACCTTTATGAATTAACATTTGTTGCATGCTACATATATCTTTTCTAGGAAAGGTTTTGTTGATATTTGCTAGATATAAAAGTTGCTGACCATATTCGTTTGTCTAAGTGGCTAGAATACTGATGTTATCCAATGGTTTCTATTCTTTCTATATATATATCTCACTCATCATCTCAATTTTGGCGTTAAAACTTTCCATTATCTTTGAACGTACATTTATGTTGGTTTGTTTTGATTGTTGTTATCTCCTCGTAATTCATTATCATTATCAACTTACAAATTGAAAATATATGTTTTCAGCAATTATATATTATGAGTATAGAAAAATATATTCATTTGTATACAGCGTCTAAAATTATGTAACATGTAACTTGAACTTTTCTGGAATGAAGAAATTTCGAAAATAGATGTATTTTGGTATAGGTGTAATAAAACGAACTATTTACCTGATAGCAAAAACAATCATTGTTCCAATACACAAGCTTGTTGAGTACGAGAATGGTGTAGTCCATGCCATAGTGAGCATCTGTAAGTGGTATCAGTTAGTTCAAGCATTAGAAAAGCATCTCAACCACCATTTTTAGCAAGTTTTATTTTATATTTTTTAGATATTATCACACTGAAACAATAATAAGCTACAAGTAGTAGTAGCAATAAACTACAGCAGGAATTAATTTTATTGGAATTCAACGCAGTGTTGGCAATGACAATATGAAATAGATAAATCCCCTAATAGCACCCTGATATTTACCCCGATTTGAAATAAAATACCTACTAACAAATGTAAAAGTTTTGAGCTCTGTAAGAAACCAAATTAATCTATTTCCTAACTAGAAAAATCACTAGCGATTCGCAATTGTTTTCCAATTATTATAAAAACAGCCGAAAATTTGGCGACTTTCTCTTGAATTTCCATACAGAGCAGAAGTTATGTCAGTTTGTATGTTATTTTGTTAAAATCTGGAGGTTATGTTGGTGAATTTTACGTCACTTTATCTGCCAACAAAGTGAGGTTATGACAACTGTCATCTTGTTTTTTAATTTTTTTATAAGTTTTTAATAATTTAATCAATAATAATTATAATGAACAATCAAAGTGAACTTAAAGTGAAATAAACAAAAAGTGCAGTGTTTAAATTAGGTGTTCAGACTGTTATTATTTGGAGAAATTTTCGGAAATTTATTTGGAATGGAATTAATTAAAGGAAGGTAATGGAATCTTGTTGCAAGTAACTAAATTATTTTATGTACTCACGTCATGGAAGATACATGTTGTACCTTTAATAATTATAATTATCTTCATAAATCACAAATAAAATCCATTTGAAGGATGGTATGGAAATGTGTTTATCTTGTCAACAAACTATAACAGGGATCTGCTAACCTTCAAGTTAGGGTGATTAACTTTTTTGTGTGGCGCAAATAATGTTAAAAGTTTAAAATAATTTTCAATTTTAAATTTTTTTAATAGTAATTTAAGATTGTTGGATTTATCAGATAAGAATTAAAAAGAACAAAGAGAATTCGAATGTCTCTTAATGCTTATTTTGTTAAATCTATTTGGCACCGAAATTTAATTTGATTTTGTTTCATGTTTATTTAATTAATTTTAATTTAGAATTTTAATAACTGTTGTCTTTTCTCTTCAAGGAATTTTAAATATTTATTTCTTTTCTATGTTCATAAATAAAATTATCCATTTAAATGCTTAAAAAGAAATTTATTTGTGTCTGGTCTGGTCCATTAACAACGTTTTACAGATATAATTTAAATAGCTTCCTAATTAATTAGCGTCCCGCCTGATTTCGTCTCATGCATTTATGGAACTTGTTTTCTAGTTTAGAAATTATAGCCGGAGAATTTTTTTTTTTTGATAAAGGTAAGTGATATTTAGTTGTATATACTTTCAGACTGTTTTACCATGATTTTGTGTTTGTTAATTTCAACAATAATAAATTTTATTTTGGAATTTATAACCTTTCATCGTTTATCAAGTGTGTTTATTATTCCCTACAATAATTTTTTTAGTTGACGATATAACAATACCTATTGATTATATAACAATACCACCCCCCACTCCCCTATATCATAACATTATGTAAAGCTCTTTTTAGCATTTCATCCTTTCTGTATTTGTTTTTTAACTACCCTACTTCTGGAACTTGTTGGCGATATTCTACCACTACTAGGAGTATTGTCAAAATTGTTAAATTCCACAGATATCAGTCGTAACAGTTCCTGAACAAGAGAAGCCGGTGAAGTTTGGTCAGTTAAAAATGGTTCTAAGCGTATTTTTTCTTTCTTATTTTTCGTAACACCTTTTACTCCTTTCCCTCCACTTTCTTCGTATTGTTCTTTTTTCACGTTCAGGAATATCACTGACGTCCTTAATTTTGCCTGCTGCTTTTCTCGCATAATAGCGCTCCCTTTCTTTTCGCTTTTGTTCTTCGTATTTTACGGAGTCACTTTTTATTCTTTCTCGCATTCTTCTCATACTTTGTTTTACTATTTTTCGTTTTTTGTCTGTGCTGTTGCCCTTCGCTCTGGCTCGTGCCATTTTGGGTAAACTGACTGTAAAGTTGACAATACATCAAACACATCATTTTTATATTGGAAGATTAAAAGTTTCTCACCGCCATGGATATACTCTTACCTCTGTGATCAGAAATATTTACGGAGGTGTGAAACTTTGATAATTTCCGTTATAAAAGAAATACTTTTGAGGTTAGAAAGATTTTGCATGTGGTTAAATGAATTTATATATGTATTTCAATTATGTACAAAATAATGAGCAAATTAAATAAACAATGCTTGTCTTAGAATGTACTAACGGAGGTGACAAATCATCTTGAACAAATATATTTCCTTACCTTTTTTTAATAAATTATCACAAAACACTTCACAAATTAACCACTACTTTCAACATTAAAATGAATTTACAATACTGGTGAGTTAACTACAGCACCTCCTAGATATATGGCGCATTAATTACGAAATTTATATTAGTTTAATAAAAAAGAATCGGTGGTGAGAACTATTTGGGAGACAACATAATTTTAGAAGTATTTATGTTTTCCTTTAGATTCAGGATAAAATGTTTGTTACGGATGCAGTTAAACTTTATATTGTAACTGTATACAATCCTTAAACTTGATCAATAATATTTAGCTCTGTCATAAATACATGAAACATTCTTGATTTCTGGAGGAGAGACATTTCACGGAGGTGAAATCTCATCTTCTGTTTTGAGGTTAAAATAATAAAAAAATATATACACATATTACAAGGTATTGATGATATTTAATATAGTTTAATAGCGCTTTAGCATTGGTGTAATTGTTGTGAGCTGAACTGTAATTATGTAGTTTGTTAGAGATGACTGTGTTATTATGGTCTCCATAAGAATGATCCAGATGTACAGGGTGATCCACTTAACTCCCTCCCCTACTTTTCTCTGTTATTTCTGTAGTTACAAAAAAATTATTCTAACAAAAGTTGTAGGCCTTTTTCTAAAGTTTTTAAATATGACTTCAAAAAAACAATTGAAAAATAAATTATCCCCAAAATTAAAAGTCAAGATGTTTGCGTTTACTATATGAAATATTTCACCTTGAGTGATAACAAATGTGATAATGGTAACACAGCTGTCAGAAGGTTCAGAGAAGATAGGCCTAAAAATCAATATGTCAAAAACAAAGATGATGACCAACACAAAAGATCAAAAACATACAATATCATATAAAATAATTTTGCATTATACAAATAAAATTAAGTGGGATAAATACTACAATACATAAAATGACGCTATAAAAACTGAACTAAAAACTAAAACAGCTGAAGAGAACCAAACAGTTCGAAACATGTCCTGTGGGTGCTGCTTGTGAATTACACACATCTCATTTTAATTTGTGGGTTTTTATAGCGTCATTGAATGTATTACAAAAGTTCAAAGAAAAATAAGCCTCAACAATGTCGACTTAGAGACAGTGAGCGAATATACTTGGACAAATACTCAAAATAAATAGAGAAAACCAAACGGCTGAAATCATTAGAAGAGTTAGATTGGGTTGGGCTGGGTTTGGAAAACTAAAAAAGATCCTAACAAACAAAAAAATACCCCAATATCTTAGAACCAGGGTGTTTGACCAATGTGTTCTTCCGATCCTGACTTACGGTTCACAAACTTGGGCACTGACTCGATCAAACATGGATAAAATAGCAGACACAAAAGTCCATGGAAAGAATAATAATAGATGTAAGACTAACAGATAGGAGGACAAATATTTGGATCCGAAGCATAACAAAGGCGAAGGATGCCAGAGAACGGGTAGCAATGCTGAAATGGGACTTTGCAGGGCATACTGCCAGACAATCAGACCAGCGCTGGAATGCAATAATACAACAATGGGGGCCATGGACAGAAAGGATGACAAGAGGCCGTCCACAGATAAGATGGGCAAATGATTTAAAGAGTAGGAAGCCTACATTGAGAAGACAAGCACAAGATAGAGTCAAATGAAGAAGTTTGAAGGAGGCCTATGTCCAAGATTGGATGACATAAGGGCTAATGAAGAAGAAGAAGAAGATAACAAATGTACAATATCTATCACAGGAATTCGTAGCGAAACAAAAGAAAACAAATAAGTATACCCTTGGCATACATTAACTGAAATTTCAGTTTAAATCATATATCTATTTAATAACAATAATCAAAAGATAGTTTGGAGGAATCTTACTGCTTTATGGCGATAAAGCGTGAGCCAACGGAACTACCAAACGGTTCACGAAACGACAGCGGCAGAATCAATCCACTACCGGACTCTAAGCCGTATACGCTGTTGGCCAATTCAGGATCTTCTCACATATGGAAGTTGGCAAACGAAAGCCAATTGACGATAACGGTAAGAATCGTGATTGTAGAAATAAGAGGAAAAAGGCTGAAATAGAAAAGCCAGTCTTAACTCAAACTACCCACACAGTTGATTAACTAAATAATCTCACCTGAAATTGAAGGCGCCTTTACAAGTATCACTTCGTGATAAATCCGCACAGGGCGATAATTCAGAAGAATTAATCTCGAACGAGGTTCGTAAAGTATTCAAAAATGAAGCTTCTTCCACGAAGATTTAAGATTCAAGTCGTCCATCGAACGTAAAGGGGGTAAAGCAAAAGCAGGTATTCGGGAGAGGATAACTTGATACGCACTCGCGAAATGGAATACTTCGCTTAAGTGTCCTTATACACGTAACACAATCAACAGCAAAATATTATCCCTACACTCATTCTTCGATTCTGAAAATTTACTGAGAGTTGGTGGTAGACTGAATAATGCTAATGTTGCTTATGATAAAAAATATATCTATATTTATTCTTCCTGCTAAACATGAATTATAATCCAAAATGAACATTATCAACCGATAATGTTCATTTTCATTTCATGGAGTAACCACTCGATGCCGGAGTCCAAGCAGTGCTTTTTCTTTCTGTGAAACAAAGTTTGGATAATTAATGGCAAAAACACCGTTAAAGGAGTTTTGCAAAATTGTATAGTTTGCTTTAAAAATAAACCAAGGATTTGTCTGTATTAATGGGCGATGTTTGCCATAAAAAGAGCATTTTGCATCTGGAACCCTTATGGCATCTAAAGAAAATTCTGGAACCGGAACCTTAATGTTTAGAAAGTTAAAATTGGAACCGGAACCAAAACCCTTATTTTGGATTTCCAAAAACCTGAACCTATATTTGTAATAAAGGGTCCCAGTCCCTGTTTTTTATATAAAGAAATGATCAATCTAATTGTAGAATTAAATGTATAGGTAATTTGATTTTTGATCGCGAAATTCGATCTTGGTACTGTAACTTTTTGCTCCAAAAGCTATATTGTCATAGTTACAATTATTTGCCATAATGGATACTATGGCAACCCAGCTCTTCGAGTAAATAGATCTGAATGCAGAACGCGGCTTACATATTATCTGGAAGGCACTGAACAGATAAGGCACTACTAAATAAAAAGTAATAAATAAAGATTCTGTAAGTTTACACGCTTTTTATTGAACTATTCTTACAAGAAACTCTTAAAAATAACGTATCAACAGGTAAACCAACAACCCATACTGAACAAAGAACATTCAACAGTTTCATATGATGACCGACTCTTCACCCTGAACAGTTTTTGAAGTTTCGTCGGTTGCTACCAACGAACAGTCGATAGACGAACATCTTCATCCCATGAGCGCAGACGAGTGTTGCTGTCTTCCTATTACCAATCGTCGTTCGGAAAGTATTCTATTTATCATTCAAATAAGATAAGTATTTTACATTTAATTGGTTACGTTTCAATATGGCGAAGTCACCAGCTAATTTAATAAAATCTCCCATTTTTGACAGTTCATGTGGACAACTTAGAGAGATTAATAGTGCAGGGTAAAATGGGACTCGACCCAGGGGATGATTTCCAAAACGATGGACAGATCAAGTAAAGGAATCGACTAGCGGTTCTTTATATAGGCAACGACAAACGCAAGAAATAGAGAGAAATGGCGGGAAATAGTAAGAACCGTGACACAGCTCAACTAATGTGGATCATGATCACGACTTCTCTGACAAGAGGAAAAACGAAGAAGAAGAAGAAGATAACGTTCTCCATGTTAATACCGAACTTCAAAAATATAATATATTAATTTCTAACTTTTCATGTAGCGCTTTTAAACCTCATTCCAATCTTATCATGTGCATAAACAACAATAAACATTCATTACCATATACAATATTAAACTACGCAATTGCAACCTACTATTTAGGTCCATCTCACCAATTGCTAATAAAAAAACCCGCTCCTCCCAAAGAGATTGCAGATTTCTGGATGCTGCAAGACGATTGACCTGCATCTTTTTGACTAGCTAAACTGTTCCAGGAAGAAATCCTTTCTACTCCTCTGACTAGCTTCACAACCACAAACAACGATAAAAGTCCACACGATCCATCAAGTCTTCAGGATCCTAGCACCCAAATAGGTACCGATAATAAAAACGTAATTTGTCTACCACTCGCAGAACACAAATATACATTTTCAAATGCACCTGCAGCAATTGGTAGTGTCTGTACCGCTAAACCTAACCATTCAGTTCTTGAAAAGCACAATTCACAAGTTAGTAATTCCATAACAGAATCTATTCCAAATAATTCATTTCCAAAACTGCATCTATTCCAAATGACCATAATGCAACAGTACTACATTCTCCTAAACTCATCACAGAAACGACAAGATCAGTTAAGGCCACGCCAAGATTGGATCGTAACCAATTGTGTTTTTTACATCAGAGCTTGGAACAACTTTCCAGGGTCGACGTTTTAGGGAGATCAACCACCGTCTCTTCAACGAAAATTCCTTGGCTCAATAAAAGCGGACCCCTATTCATGCAATTACAGCACCAATAAACAATTTCCGGAAACTACAAGCTGCAACAAGAACAATTTCAGTTCCTGATAAAAGCCACATTACGGTTACCAATAACCTTTCTCAAGAACTGCCCGCTACAACAACCGTAGTTCCAGTTCCTGATAAGTGCTAACTTCCAGTTCATACCCACTAAGTGAAACAATAAACAGTAGTGACGTATTGTTTTCAACGCTAGTCTCGTCAACTCTACATTAAACAAATTCCAAGACAATACACGTAACATGCAATGATAAAATTCAGCTGATCAATTCTAAATGGCATTTGGACTTCCCAAATATATGTGCTACCACAGATCAAGCTTGGAATTTTCATTATCCTCAACAATCATAGGATTCAATTATACTCGGGAAATTCACCTAGTAATTCTTCCTACGTCCTTAGGAAACTGCTATGAATGCTGCCTCTGTTTACGAGATACAATCCAACTTTTTACATTCCTACGGACTATATTAATATGTGTTATGTGGTGTTATTTTTAGTTCTGAAAGTTACAAGTAAATCCTAACGCAAACATCACTTGTTCAATGAAGAAATTATTATGTTGTTACTTGGTTTTGTTGATAATTCTAATTTATTCCTTTCGTTTTAGTAAGAATTACAGAACGCCTCCCAAGTGATTCCTGCACCATCATATCCCAGCCAGCACACTGACGTCATAATGTCGCCGTTTTTTCTGCATAACTAAGTCAAATTGTTGTAAAACTGACATCATTATGTCACAGCCCAGACGTCAATATAAGACGTCATTAAAACGTCCTATACTAGGATTAAGACAGGAATTATCAATAAATAGTTGAATATTGGAAATAACATTTATTATATACTACAGTCAAAACATCCCTATATTGTGACAACCTGCTTAATATGACCAGTATTCCTTGGCCCCTGCTAAAATAATATCTTTCTAATGAAACTTGTACGTATTGTATTGTACGTCCAAAAGATGGCGTTTTGAAGACATATACGTACGTCCCATTATATGACGTCTTATGAACATCATTTATTAGTCATATGACGTCGTCGACCAATAATGATTTAAAAATAACGTCATTATAACCTCAGTGTGCTGGTTGGGATCTAATTTTTAATTAGATTAAGTTTTGCAACATCACACTGCCGTCAGCAACACATGTTCTTAACTTGCCATCAGCAGTTGATGCATTCATTCCTTGCTATCAGCAGCTAAATACTGCCAGTTCCTTTGATTAGATTAATTACTAACATAAGTTCTAATTGTCTTAGCTTGTTAAGTAATTTCTTGGAAAGATGCAACTCATCCTAAAGTTTGTTGCAGCTGTAATCTATTAATCTATATAAGTATTATTATAATATAATAAATACTATCTTCTATTAATATAAACGTCTTACTCAGAATGATAGCAATAGATTATATCTTTTTCTTTACGGATTATATGTTGAATGTCTTCCGGGTCATTCCATGCGAAATCGATCACTAAAACGGGTCGATCTCTAGGATTTCAATGAAAATCACTTATGATATAGCAATCAACTAAAGAACAAAACTTTCATTCATCAATTTGCTAAATTACGCAAAACTTCGGAAATATTCAAACTGAAAAAATTATCAAAACTGCTTGCACGCCTTTAAAGAAATATAAATATCTCGAAAAGTATTTACCCTAGAACAAATATTTTTTTGTATATTGCTCACTAGAAGACGGGCTTTTTGGACAGCCTAATAATTTTTTGTTATCAAACGTATTTTTATTTTTTTCTAAACGAAATATTTTAAAAATGCAGAAAAATCGGTGTGGTCACATTTTTAAAAATTTGAAAAAAATTGTGCAGATTCTTTGAACATTTCTGTATTTAAATGCCAAATGGCAAGCTGGACGTTTTAATAGTTTTGGCAGCGTAAATTTCCAAAGACCTCGCTGCAGACAGCCCGCGCACCATAGATCAAGGTCAACCGGCGCAACCCGCATTCGCTACCTTCTAGTTAGTAATAATACCGTCTATATTTCCAGCGATAGATCTTAACCAATGTACATAAGATAAATGTATATATGTGTGGATATGATTATACCTCCTGATTAGTTAATTACTTATGTATTTAAATCGATTTCTTCGGGTGTGTTACAAAAGCATTTTTCTTGCAGCCAAAGACCCTAAAATATTATACTGCAATAGCTTAGATACCATTTTTGTTTACAGAAGATGAGTTGTTTTTAATCCTAAATTTAAAAAATAGATGTTCACTGGGTTAGACTGGGTGCTATTGTAGGTAGCAACCAATCATCAGTTTACGTTGTATTATATTATTAAAATCTAGTCATCGAGCTAGAATGTCAAATTTATTAACGTTAAAAACTATAGACTGAGCTATAGGATCATTGCAAATTCAATATTTGAACTTGTGGCACAGGTGAGTTAATGATATTATCCACTGCAAACATTATCATAATAACTTACTGAACTCACTTGTACCATAAATAACTATTACCGATCTCTATTGTAGGTTCTGATGTTTAATAAGGTCAGCTGCGGTAATTCAGATGGGGTAACTGGAACTTTGCTTAATAAAAACTAAAACTATCGTTAAACGTCTATGAGAATTACGTGAATTTTTAGTTTTATCGACTTTACCCTATACACTTTTCCGACTGCGATAATTCCTGAACTATTCCTACTGCAGCCCTAATTTTTTGGAGACATTTTAATTAATATCCTTAGGGCATCCCAGTTACCCAGAACATATTATAAAGTAATGTGAATATAAAATATAGACGATGATCCCATTTACCCCAATCTATTGGGTTACTGGAACCACCGGACATGTTTTTAAAAAAATATTTTTAAATGCAATAGTTGACATTAGAGCTGATTTATTTTTACATTTCCTTTTGGAAATATTTAAAGTTAGTATAAAACAAGGTCCTAAACTTATACTTCACGTTAAAATATGAGATAAAGAGTTTAAAGCAAAAGAATTGTATATCTATGGACCAATTACCCCAACTGACCTTAAAACTTAAATTAAAAAAGCTGTTGCGTTATATTTTATGGTCTTGGACAGCCGCAAGAAAAGTACTTTATGTAACACACCCGAAGTAGTCGATTTAAATACATATGTAATTAACTTATTAGTAGGTATAATCATATCCACACAAATATACATTTATCTTATGTACATTAGTTGAGAGGTTAAGGTTAAGAGTTAAGCTGGTAATATGGACCGTGTTGTTACTAACTAGAAGGTAGTGAATGCGGTTTGTGCCGGTTGACCGTGATCTATGGTGCGCCGGCTGTCTGCAACGCGATCTTTAAAAATTTGCCCTGCCAAAACTATTAAAACGTCCAGCTGGCCATTTTGCATTTAAATACAGAAATGTTCAAAGAATCTGTACAAATTTTTTCAGATTTTTAAAAATGTGACCACACTGATTTTTCTGCATTTTTAAAATATTTCGTTTAGAAAAAAATAAAAATACGTTTGATAACAAAAAATTATTAGGCTGTCCAAAAACCCCGTCTTCTAGTGAGCAATATACAAAAAAAATATTTGTTCTAGGGTAAATACTTTTCGAGATATATATATATTTATTTAAAGGCGTGCAAGCAGTTTTGAAATTTTTTTCAGTTTGAATATTTCCGAAGTTCTGCGTAATTTAGCAAATTGATGAATGAAAATTATGTTCTTTAGTTGATTGCTACCTCATAAGTGATTCTCATTGAAACCCGTGAGATCGACCCATTTTAGTGATCGATTTCGCATAGAATGACCCTTCCTACACTTTCAAACGACATAGTTCAGCCTTTTTTTACCCAGGATGTAATGTAATGATATACTACATACTATCGGAAAGGCATTGAACATATATACAAGGATTGCCATAGCAACATAATAAATAAAAAGTAATAAATAAACATTCTATAAGTTTACACGCTTGTTATTGAGCTACTCTTACAAGAATCTGTTAAAAATAGCTTATCAACAGGTAAACCAACACTCAATACGTTATAGAACCATAGTGCACTGTGATGTGCAAAGATCATCGGAAACGAATACAGGGTGTATATAATCAGTAACTGTAGTAGTGTGATGTACCCGCATTGGGTGCCAGGTTCTTATATCAAATAATTAAAGAATAAAACTTTAAACCATTAATTTATTAAGAACTGTTATAATTACATGTTAGCAACTATATTCTTTTCCTTACATTTTGATATGCAATCGTATATAAAAATGCACGATTGCAGTTCGTTACACTTAATGAACTTTAAGACTTATTGCAAATATGTGGTGAATCTGTATATGTCACAACACAGGAAGTGCAACAAATCTATAGTTCAAAAACATAGAATAAACTTGAACAATAACTATTACATCTAGAAGTAATACTAATTAAATCTAAATTCCCTATCTTTACATTAGGAGTTCATTCTTTATATTCCTTCCTGATCAACACTTATTCACCATTTCTAAAATCTGGTAAATTCACATTCCCTCTGTCTGTGTATCATTTTTCTTTCAGTTTAATATTTTTCAACTTTTAAGATTTAATTAATTAATATGTTTAATAATTTCAGGTAATCATAATTTTATCTTAATAGGATTTAAAGTTTTGGTTCTTCAACCAAATAAATTTTGAAATGGAGAACCTAAGGTTTCGCTTTGTGTTGCTACAATGTAAAAATGGTAGCTGGATGTCTGAACCCCTCTAAACATGTCTCTCAGGTAAACCATTCCATTTGGGAAACCATGGAGTGCAAAACTCTGTTATTATCTTCTTATCTTTTTGTTATCTCGCATAAGTCTTGTTATCTCGCGGCTTTGTACCACAATTTAACAATGTCTTCTGACACTTTTGTCCAGAATACGCTTTCTTTTCGCCAATGACTCAAAGAGAAGATACCTATAATACCTTTGTTGCTAGAGTAACAACATTTTAAAAGATCTTACAGTTTACTGGCATCATTACTTTTTTGGAGAAGCCGAAACTTCATTTATCTTATCTGGCCATCCGATGCAAGTATTTGCTGTCTTATAACTTTTAATTGCTCCAATCTTGTTTTACTCATTGCTATATAAAAGTAAATATGCAATGTGCATGTGTTGAACTTGCCCAACATAAAAACAGTGCGTGGTCTAAACAATGCTTTTCTAATTATGTCTCTTTCGCAAATATCTTTATGAAACATATCACATTGAATGGCTTTTCACTATTATAAGGGCACATGTGTTGTTGAAGAGTGCTCTTTGGAGAACATTTATAATTATGTATATTGCATTCAAATAATTTGTTTATAATTCTAATTTATTTTTAGTAACATTAAATTCCTTATACTAATAATAAAATTAATTACTACAAAGAACTAACTAACTAACTAACTTTATTTATTAATATAGTAATCAATTCCTTATTAAAATTTGGCGCTACAAAAATACAAACTATATTTTTCTAATTCCTTGGCATCAACTGCCTGCTTTCATAAATCTTGACAAAGAACTGAAGAAACATGTGTCATCATTCATATTTGCAAAATAAAATTTTTTTACCAAATGCACTTACAAAGTTAGTAATAATAAAATAGATTTATAAACTTTTCAAATTAAAATCCTTTGATATTTGACATTTCTAATTATTCTTAACCCTATTATTGTTTATAAATTTTAATTAACTCTTAAGCTAATTAGATAAACCTATAGAAAACTTACTTTACTTACTTAATCCTAAGCCTTCCTACCATTAAGTGTAAGGCTGTTGGGGTTGAGTTTTGTATTTTTCTCTCCATTGTTTTCTGACCATAGTTAGTGTCTTAATTCCATCCCATGGTATACCCCTTTTCTCTGCTTCCTCTCTTATCCCATTAATCCACGTTTTTCTTGGTCTTCCCCTTCTGTTCTTTCCTGGCACTCACGTTTCATACACACTTTTTGTCACTCTTTCTACAGGCATACGACACACGTGACCGAACCACCTTAACTGTCCTTCAGCTATTTTTTCATTTATCGGTTCCAGCTGTAGTTGCTGCCTGAATGTTTCATTTCTTATTTTGTCTCTTTTGGTTTTGTTCTCTATTTTTCTTAAAAATCTCATTTCCATTGCGTTTACTCTTTTCTTTTGTCTTTCCGTTAACGTCCATGATTCGCTGCTATACATTATTGTTGGTCTCACTACTTTTTATATGACTTCTGTTTTTATCTTTTTTGGTATTTCTTTTTTACCTAGGAATGTCGTTGTCAACATATTATAAATTTTACCTGTTTTACTCAATCTATTATTTAATTCTTTTTCAATTCCTCCGTTTTCTTCAATTAGTGAACCCAAGTACTTAAAACTTTCTACTTGTTCTATTTCTTGCCCTTTTATTCTCAGTATATGTTCTTTCTTTGTGCTTGCTATTATCATACTTTTTGTTTTTCCAATATTTATTTTCATGTTTATCTTTTTTAATTCGTTCTCGAGTATTTCCAGATTGTATTGTAGATTTCTTCCTGACTCCGCTACTATAGCCATATCATCTGCGAACATCAATTCATTGATCTTTGTTTCGTTCATTTGTCTATATCCTAGTGTGAACTTCTTCATCTTTTTCTTTGCCTCTTTTATTGCTTCGTCTAAAACTAACGAAAATAGAATAGGGCTTAATACACATCCTTGTTTTACTCCTATCTTTGTTACAAATTCTCCGGATTCTTCATTATTTGTTCGTACTGTATTTTTATTGTCCTTATACATTGCTTTTATTAATTCTATTGTTATCTTATCTATCTTTCTCTTTTCTAATGTCTTCCATATATCCTCTCTTCTTATTCGATCGAAGGCCTTTTCTAGATCTATAAAGCAGATATGAACGTCTTTATTCTTCCTTATACATTTTTCGCTTACTTGTCTTATCGTAAAGATAAGGTCTTGGGTGCTTCTGTCTGTCTAAACCCGCATTGTGTTTCTTCTAGTGTTGTCTCTGTTTTATTTCTTAATCTTTTTTCTACTATTTTAGTTAAAACTTTCTCAGGGACACTTGAAAGGGTTATTCCCCGATAGTTATTGCAGTTCCTTTTGTCCCCTTTCTTATATATTGGTAAATACCTGAGTTCCAGTCCTTTGGTATTATCGCATTTTTGTGTATGTCATTAATTAATTCTATTAATTGTTTCACACCTACTTTTCCCATATATCTTAACATCTCCGAAGTTATATGATCTCTTCCTGGTGCCTTTCCATTTTTCAGTCTTTTTATTATTTCTTGCACTTCTCTTTCTTCTATTTCTTCCATTTCGTTTGTTGCCTTCTTCACTTCTATTTCTTCTATTGCATTGATTTCGTCCTTCTCTTTTATTTCTTCATACATTTCTAGATCCTTGTTTGTTAATTCCTTAAAGTATTGTCTCCATCTCTCCATTATTTGTTCTTCATCAGTTATTATGTTCCCATCTTTATCTTTTATGTTGGCCAAGTTATATTTCTTCTTTTGTTTCAATTGTTTCAACGTTCCATAAAACAGTTTTTGACTTTCTCTATAGTTTTCTGTCATTTTATGTCCAAATTTTTTTCTATGCTTCTTGCTTCGCTCTTTTTATTTCTGCTTTTACTTCCTTTCGTTTTTCTTTATAGATTTCATAATCTCTTTTATTATTTGTCGCTAGGTATTTTCTCCATCTGCCCTTCTTTTCTTTTATCTTTATTTTGATTTCTTGGTTCCACTATGTCGTCGTTTTGATAATATTATTAGTTATTTTTGTTGTTCCACAACTCTCTTTTGCTGCTTCTATTATACTGGTTTTAAAATGTGTCCATTTTTCTTCTATTTGGTTTGTTTCCTTTCTTTCCCCCAATTTTTTATTTAGTATTTCTTGGTATTTTTCCTTAATTGCCATTTCTTTTAGTTTATGGCTCTTGATCTTCTCTTTTGTTCTCTTAATCTTAAACAACACATGTCTACTCATAGTGAAGAAAAGCCGTTTGAATGTAATATATGTGATTATAAGTGTGCACAAAAAAGTAATCTTAAACAACACATGTCAACTCATAGTGGAGAAAAGCCATTTGAATGTAATATATGTGATTATAAATGTTCCCAAAAGAGTCGTCTCAAAGAACACTTGTCAACTCATAGTGGAAAAAAACCATTCGAATTTAATATAATGTCTTGACATTTTATCGTGCAACAATAAAAATTCACTTGTATTTAATCTTTTAATAAGATTTAAGTAATTTATATATTAAACGATAAATGGGTTGTATAAGCTACATTTCCAACTATTGAAAATTCCAATAATTTTTCCTTTATGAGATTGAATCTAGGTAATTAGAACAAACATGCACACTAGAACACTTTAAATTAATAAGGGATAATGGAAATCTTGTTTTTCCCTACAAATTAAGCAATTTTCTTGTTAACTTGACAATTTGGGTGTCGTTAATGCTTTTTCAACTTATATATAAGTTTGTTTGATTTTCAATATAAGATTGCACCTGGAACAGACATAATGTATTTAATGAGATTGTATGCAAGAATTTAACAACTTACCTTGTCTATTTATAGTTAAAAAATGTATTTTTCTATTAATGAGATTTTTTCATATGTCATTGTTCATATATTTCAGAATTTATAAAGCTTTTGGCTAGAGTGTTTTTGTGGAAAGTTGAAGAGCAGCTTTTGTTACCAGAATTAAAACAAGTTTAATTGTAAGGGTTGCATTTTTGTTATGGTAATTGTATAAAAACATGTAATTAGCTTGCGCCTTTAGACATTTAGTGAAATATTGTAAATTAGCTTATATTTCAATGTTTTGGTAGGTATCTAAACATTCAAATAATGTTGATGATGTAATGTTTAGTTTTGTGAAGATAGGAAGGTGTGAAAAAGTATTTTTGAATAATTAAGTTAATAATTCAATTGTAAAGTTTATGCAAGTGTTTGGTATTAATGAATTCAGGATTTTGTTTTCTATAGACAAATAGATGATGGAGGGGAAAATATTATGATAATGGGAGACCTGAATGGACGAGTAGGAAACCAAAATAGAGGGATAGAAAACTATATGGGTAGAGAAGGAGAAACGATATTAAACAAGAATGGAGAAAGAATTATAGAAATATGCATGGAAAATGATCTAGTTATTGCAAACACAAGGTTCAAACATAAGAACATTCATAAATTTACAAGAGTAATGGAAAGCAGAAATGAAAGATCCATAATAGATTATCTCTTGATCTTCTCTTTTGTTCTCTTCCTCCTTTTATCTAATTTCTCCTCTTCGCTTCTCTTTAGTTTCATCTTAACCATGTAGTGGTCACTGCCAATTTCCGCTTCCCTCGTTGCCTTCACATCTTTTACTCTCCTCCATTTCCGTTTACTGATCATGGTACAAAGGTACATGTACAAATATAATAAAGAGAAATTATTCTTTATTAAATGTAATGGTTGTTTAATATTTACGTACCTAACAAGTCTGGAATGTATATTTTACTGGACTTGTAGATAAGTACCACGACCAGCCATAGGTGAGTTCTCTAAGTCTGCGAGTACAGTAAAGGCACTATACGGACTTTTTTACACACTCCTATTTTTTATGTCAACAGTCAATTTGAGAACTTTCAAAGTAAGAACTATCCCATTTGAAGTGCTTTTTAAAATATGTTAAAGAGTAAGTATAATATATTCGGTTGCATGAAGGATAACCAAAAGCAACCAGATTTAGCGACTTTTGTGGTGTAATAGTACTAGGAACTTGCAAAATTATTATAGTCTGAATTGTACGAATACCTACTTTGAAATTAGGGTATCAGAAAAAGAAATAATATCTAGGCTATGATGGTTTCTGTTAAAGTGGTAAAACATCTAGGTTTTCAAACAATGAAAACTATTGGAGTTTATTCAAGTTATTAATATTCTGCACAACACCAAGACTGAAGATCACAACAAATATCATGTTTGAAATGCTTTGATAATGATATATATTTTATATTTTTATTAAAAGATTAACTCAAGTGTGAAAAAGACACATAATTCATCTACATTTATCTATCTACACATTCTAAAAAGTGGAAAGGTTTGAATGCACACTGTCCTTATGTTTAGATATTGGTTTCTGCTTAATAAAAATTATCCATTTTTAATATGTGCGGTAGGAGACTTAACTACTTGCGGTAGGAGGAATTGACTAGTAAGTTCTTATTTTCGCGGTGATTACAATAAAACGAGTATCTACAAATGTATCTAGATACATTATGTTAGACTTTGTATTTGGATCTAGATACTTTGCAAAAGTATCTATATCTGTATCTAGGTACGTTTTTCTGATTGTATCTGTATCTGTATCTAGATACACAAAATAATGTATCTGTTACAACACTGAAAACAGCATTTGTCGGAAAAAACTACGACTTTTAGGAGAACCAAAAACTAACTGTAAGGCCAACATTTGTATTATTCGCAACTATGTGCAGTTTATGAAACATTCTCGTAAACATAATCCAGAAATCTGTGTTTTATTAAACATAAAATACATACATTTTAAATAAAAAATTAGAATATATCGGTCTGCCAGACTTAAAAAAATTTAAAAAAGATTCATATCTCTAGCATGAAAGAAAAAAACTTCGTAAGCACTGCTGTTATCGTCCTCGACAATGTCACCTGGGCCTTCATTAGTCTCCAGAATATCATAAAAACCACGGTCTTTTCGATAGGATAATACTTCACAAAGAGCTTGAAGATCTTTTAGCTTTGCATGATTGATCTCAATAGGACCCTGGTACATAGATACAAGTTGTAAATCACTACTATCGATTTTTTTTAGAGCCCTCTGACTTTCATTCCGTATTACTCGAGAACTACTGAACCAAATTATAGTATATTAAAGAACAAGTTTTATAAGGGTTGATTTCGCGCACGAATCCCAAGTTAGAAAACGAGCCGCAGGCGAGTTTTTCTATGGGATGAGTGCGCCAATGCCCTTATAAAACGAGTATTTTATGCTATTTTTTCTAATTTGCGCCCCCTTTTTTCTTATTTTAATACAAAAAAAATATTTTGGTCGTCTAGAGAATTTTGTGTTAGTTGGTAACACTCGGCGCCAACTTGATTTTTTTGAATCATTTGTCATCATCCGTCACTTCAAATAAAATTTTTCAAAACACTATTCAATATAATAAAAAGGACCGGACAGTTTAATTCATTTAATAACAAGTTCACAAGTATCTATCTAACAATAAAAGTAAAAATAATCCTCTATTATGAATTATACATAATGTAGGTGGGTATCAATTTCTTGACATTTTTGAACTTGGATGCTTCATATTGCTTGAAACGGCTACAATATTGGGTGTCATCGGCACTTGTTCCTTTTACATAGCAGAATTTGTCTTTCGAGTAGCTACCAGAAAAGAAAATAAAGAAGCAAAGATGATTAAATCGATGATACGTGTCTTGTTTATAGTACCATAAAATTACAAACATGAACTGGACTTACTGATTTGTCCAAGCAAATCCAAGACTGAATAACCCTATAATTCATTAAAGTACAGTGTACTTTTATAGATAGCCATAAACGACTCCTACTGATAGACGTTAATAAACGTATTACAAACGCAAATTAGAAAAAATATTTTAAAAACGAGCAAATAGTAAATTTATTTCTACATGTAATAGTAAAGTATCAAATTTCTAACTGATATATTTTTATTTTTAACCGACGATACATAATAAAAGGTACCCATTTTTAGGGACAATTTCATTGAGAGTAAGTTAAATATTTTTTTCTTAGAAAGTATATCTAATAATAATAATAATAATAATAATTACTACAACCCATAACCTTAACCAAGGCCCCAGAAGCTATAAGCTTGTGCGGGAGGGAGGGGGCGATTATTATTATTATGTAGGCCCAATGTGCGGCTGCAGCGGACTTATAGATGGAACAGCACAAATCTCACATTTGTGTTACAGCTAAGGGAAACTGCAGAAAACCTTAACCAGATCTGCCAGCGCCGGGAGTCGAACCCGGGCCGCTTGGGTGAAAGTCCGGCACGCCAGACATTACACTACCAAGGCTGTTTTATATATATCTATAAGATTTTTGTAGGGGTTAGGAAAAAACCTTGCGGTTGTTATCCTATTAATTCTCGGACGAAAAAGTATTTTATTTAAGAAATTTATATTTCTATTTTACATTTACACACCTACAATTAAAAATTGCGGGAAATTCGAAAATTAATATTGTTTAGTTTTCAAAATATTTACTGAAGGATATATAAAATTTATTTCTGTATTTTTGTACAAGATGCCAGTGTATCTTATGAACAATCATTTTATATTATTACTTTATTAATATTGAGGTGATGTCGTATCACCGTTTTTGAAAATTTCATCGAAAGATGTTCGGAAACGTTAAAATGAATATTTTTATCGGTTTTTAAGTTAATAGAGGGGCATGTTATGTCTTGGCCACATAATTAACAAAGACTATAGTTAGGAGCTTAGTTAGATTCATCAATGTTTAAAATAAAAACTTATGATTAAAGATTTCGTGCAAATATAACCTTACTTTCCTAATATCTCATGCATAAATAAATAAATCACATTTATAAATAAAAAGGATATGATTTAGCTAGACTGTGTTATCACAATCATGTATAGGCAACCTAGGTTACATTTTAGGTCATTTTCCCACTTGCCAATCATTTCCATATTTAAAATTTTCAGTTACGATGATTCAGCGTTAAACATATTCTTTGATATTCTTAGAGGCCAGCTCAAGTTTACATGGTTATTTTCCTGTAAATAGATTAAGTAGATTAATCTTGTTATGATTGATGTAACATAATTAAATTTTGAATTCATTTAATAGAATTCTGGTCACTACAATTTGAGGAGGTATTTTATTCCTCTCGGTTCTTCAAAACGCACTCTTGTAGCTTTTATCCTGGTTTTTCTTGTCATTGTTTTTAAGTGAGCTCTTAGTGCATTGTACACTGGACATTTTGTGCACAAATTGATTAAAGTAGAAGTTATTTTCAAGCTGGGGTTTGTGTAAGCATCTTTTGGTGTACATCGATGTTTGTACTATAAGAAAAACATGTTTATATTGATTTGTAAAGATATTTTTATGTATAAAACAATTGTATCACACACATTGTGTATCCATATAGCTAATTTGTAAGCGATGAACTCTTGATTTGTTAATTTTTGCATATGTAATTATCTGTAACGAGAATCTTCATTGTCAAGTGTTTTTCGTCTGTACCTTCGTTATTATTCAATTTGGGACTATACTTGTATAATAGTTTTCTGATCAGTGTTTTAAGCTCTACAATCCTATAATATCAGATCTGGGATCAGTGAAGATTAAAATCATATGTTTTTGAATTATGACGTCATGAGTATCGTCGATGGTTTTTTGTTCGAGAGAAGTGACATGGAATTCATTTGTTTTGACATTTCCTATATAAGCTGCTGCTTTTTGAAACAAATTTAGTCAATAAAATGCGTCGAGAGAAAGCACGCTTGGCTCCAGATAAAAATCTGTAAATTTTGAGGTTAGATTGGTTAACCGTATGTTTGACAAGTGTCATTTGAAATAAACAATTGAAATTAAAATAAAAGGTGATTACCTAAATTATCTTCAAGAGTCTATTGAAGATTTAGTTATTATTGTGCTACGATTATATAAAAGTAGAAGTGATTTGTTAAAAATAAATTCAAGTGAATTTAAGTTGTGTTCATCGATTTCTATATCGATCATTATTTTAAAAATCACAATCAGCTGTTTGGTTATATCGCAGGATTACCAATTGGATTAATATTTTGAAAAGAAAACTATATCAACATACCAGGTTGGTTAAGAAAACAATCGTTTCTTGTTTATTAAAAGAGGTATAACTTGATTTGTAAAGTTCATCTTAGGGTATAAAAATCTATTTGATTTAACTCATTAAATTCTTTATTAGAATTTGTTTAAATTTTCAAATAAAGAAAACAATAATCAAATTTCTTTAATAAAGATTTATTTATTTTGGATAACATTTTAGTTACATTTAAATTATTATTTGTGTTGGTTTGTTCAAACGAATAACTGTATTTAATCCTAAGTCAGATAATACGACTTTTCTAAACGTTTGAGCAAGCTTGAGGATTTATTCTCAATTTCCAATTGTAAATTATATATATATTTTTTTTCTTTGATTTTTCTTTTCTGAAAATAATTTTGTTCTTGAATAAAGTTTTTGTATTTTTAATTTACGTATGTGTTTAATTGATGCTAATACATGCATACAGCATTATTCTCTTTCAAATTCAGATTACAGTTACAGGTGTCCAGCTTGCAGAAGCATAAGTGCTTACAGTTTAAGTTTTTTCTTGTTTCCAGGCATAAAAGAATATAAGAGTCTCGAAATTCAAATAATTTATGTTTTACCGAACAAACCTGAGCTAGCTGAGAGAAATAAAGAATATGTGTGGTGTATTTTAATCATAATCCATCGTATATAATTTATACAGAAGGTGGAAAATTATTTAAGTATTTTTATATTTTTATCAGGGTCACCGCAATATATTATTTAATTATTTTATATTGGCACATTATCAACATCGCTATGTTCGTCTGATTCGTTGGGTTGGAACTTTCCGTTCCTAAAATAATAATAATTTCCACAATATGCTCTATTTCGTCTAAATCCCACCTTCGTTTTTCTTCATTAGTTATGTGGTATACGCAATCTTTCCATCGTTCTGCAGTAACGGTAGAAATTCCTTGATTAGCAACCTTTTTCACGTCAGCAAGTGAATACGTTGTACAAGGTAAGCGCCATAAATTCTCGGCCTGATATAGAAAAAATAAACTTGGTAAAATATAATAATTTTTATTTTTCAATATAATCTCCTCTAATGTCAATACACTTATTACAACGTGGAATTAATAATTCAATGCCCTTGTAAAAATAAGCTGAAGTTTTTCCTTCAAAATGTTCAATTACAGCTGCTTGCAACTCGTTCTCGTCCTTAAAACGACGTCCCCTAAGGTCTTTATTTAAATTGGAAAATAAATAATAGTCACTAGGAGCCATATCCGGACTGTACGGTGGATGATCCAATGCTTCAAAGCCGCATTCGCGAATGGCAGCTTGTTAAATTGCGGCAGTATGAATGGGTGCATTGTCGTGTAATAATCGAACACCTCTTGTCAATTTTCCTCAACGTTTTTCATGAGTATTGTTTCTCAATTTATACAATAAAGACGCATAATATGTACTGTTAACAGTTGTATTGCGTTCTTTAAAATCAATCAATAAAATGCCGTCACAGTCCCAGGATATTGTTGCCATAACTTTCCTTGTCGATTGAACGACTTTCGCTTTTTTGGGACGAGGTTCATCGGGTCGCCGGCATTCCATCGATTCCCTTTTGGATAGAGGATTATAATACGGAACCATTGTTTCATCTCCAGTGACAATGGACTCCAAAATCGGCTTTCGGTCGTCTCCACACAAGTTTAAAAACTAGCACGCACATTCGACGCGACATTGACGTTGAAAAGCAGAAAGGAGACGCGGTACCCATCTTCCACTAATTTTATTCATACCCAAATGGTCATGAAGAATTCGGCGAACATTCGTTTCTGAAATGTCAGACATCACTGCTAACTCCTTAACTTTCAAACGGCGATCTTCTAATACCATTTCTTCAATGATTGCAACTTTTTGAGGCGTTACCGCTTCAATTGGCCGACCGGTGCGTTCATCATCTTCAAGAGATTCTTGCCCCAAACCCTGCTTTTGTTAAAAACATACACTCGTCGCGATGCTTGAGTGGCTACTAAAATCTCTTACGCTGCTAGCCGTAATATATAGTGTAGGCCTCTTACATGTTCAACTATGAAGCTACCGAGTTTGAACATGTTGGCACCTGTAGAAGCCTGCCGGGTCTAGAATTTTGAAGCTTACCTCGTATGCATCATTAGCAGCTATGTAGTACTACACGATGTTTCACTTGTGCCCATATCAACTCGATTGAATTTAAATTACAAATATAATCCTAATATGGTTCTTCCGCTACTTTTCACAATTTCATCGATTTTGATTGTCGTTCAGCCATAGTTAAAATTGGGTACTAAAATATTACGTTTATTTAAACTGCAATTAAGATTGTTACATAAATCATCATACTTGCATAGCAATAAGAATAGAACTGGTAAGTTCTAAAAGAATTATTGTTTTAATAAAAGGAATGAAAATTATAAAGGACTTGAGAAAAACTCGTACTAAAGCATAACCTTAAAAATTATCAGTATTAATATCTTAAACATAGATGCAGCGTTGCCGGGTTTTAGGTATGAATTTCCGATTCTCCTTTTCATTTAAAGCTTTGTAGATGAGTAGATTGTAATGTGCATTTTCTCTCGTTAATTATGAATGTACATTAATTATAGTTTCTTTTTACACGCACAATAAGTTATATTTTCGTAGTTGGGCGAACGTAAGCCGTAACGTTTATTGTACAACTGAAACGGCGCTTTTCATATAATTTATGCGCAAATTTACTTTTTTTAAGTTGTGTGAACATGTCTCATATTTCAGCCAATCAACGCGAAGTTCAAGCTTGCCCTATATCTTCCTTCGCTTTATTCTTAGCTGAATTTTACTATAGATTTGCACAACTTTTTATTGACTATACAGCATGTATTGTAAATAATAGTCTTCCCCTTATTGGGCAACATGAATACACGAAGAAGGTAAAAATAGTCATATTATCTGCAAAAATAAATTTTTACACAAACACTCAAAAATGCAGCAAACTAAAACAGGCCGTGGTGTGTGATTCGGCCATTATTCTTATTATTATAATGTACTATACCCTGTCTGAAAGTTAGGCTTAGCTGAGACAGACAGGTTTACATAGCTTAATAAAACCCATTTTAAGGGCAAGTTTGACCATATTATATACAATACAGTACAGATTACATACAGTGAGATCAGAGACAAAAATTGTTGTCTATCCTTCAGAAAAGTGACCAATAAAAATTTATTGGCTTCACTAACATGGGCGCCCATAGAGGGGGGCAAGAAGGGGCATTTGCCCCCCCCTGGATAATCTACATTGTAAAAATGTTCTTGATAATAAACTTAAAAAATTGTAAATAATCTGATAAACACTTGAAATTCGGCTTATATACTGCGCCAAAAAATTATCGCAACACTTAAAATCTTGAGTCACGTACAGATTTACACGTAATTGTTACAGGATCGTAAATGCACCAAGGTACGTCACAGTCATTCTGGAACCTTATATCGTTCGGTTAGCCTCGTTTATAGTGGACGAATATCGTTTAATCCAAGACAACTCCAAAGTGCGCTTAATTAAAAAAATTGATTTTAAGTTCTTCATGAAAATTGTTGTAAGATTATTTTAACGCGAAGAGGCTGTACTCATTATTAATTTTCAGTAACATTTTGTTTCGTGTTGTTCTTGTTACTGTGGAACTCCAACCAATTGCATGTTAACATTTAAAAGAGAAAAAAAGTTATACTGGTGTTCCTAATTTCAAAACAGGTCGCGTAATTACAAGAATTCTTGACAACGAAGTCGTTATTATACGTGCAGATTTTCTTTCTTATCATTTAACAAAAAAAATCGAATTTACATTTGTTGCGATAATTTTTTGGCGCACTGTATTTATTATACTTTTTTTTTTGGTGTGCTGTGTGATTCTTGAAACTACATCTCTTCCCCTTCTAACTAGCTGCCGACATATCGGTTAACGCATACTATGCAATTCTTAGAAGAGATATCAAAATAATTATGTTAAACCTGACACCTCTTCGTCTCCTCGTCAGTGAACAAAAAACAAAATTATTTTCAGTTCAGTCATTTCTATTGTCGGCGTTAATGAAGTGACAGTAGTGCACTAGTGCGTTCACGAATTATTCCTGCCATAATATTAAATTGAACCGAAGAGGTGCGTAATTCGGTACCTAGTAAATTAATATCGAGTACATTATTCAATATTTTTAGAAAAAATGGACATAAGAAAATTTTTAACAAGAAATCAAGATTCTTCAACAGCAGTTAAAGACGATGGAATTTTAACGCATTCAGTTAAAAAACAGAAAAAGGATGAACCACAACCTTGTTGTAGCACTGCAACGGAAAACATCCAAGAAAGATTGAATGATCTCGGAAATTTCATCGATCAAAACCAAAGAAAACTATCAGATTCTGAGAAGTACTATATAATTACAAATCGACCGAAGCCTGACAAAACTTTTAACTTTAAAAAACATGAGGATGCAAAGAAAAAGAGGTCATTTAGACACGATTGGTTTGAGCAGTATCATTGGTTAACATATTCTGAAAAATTAAAAGGAGCTTTATGTATTAACTGTGTATTGTTTAAACCTTCTGTAAAAAGAGGTTTTCAAGGCTCCTTTATTGTTAAACCATTTACAAAATACAATGATTTCCATGAATCTGCGAAAAATCATGCTAATTCTGAATGGCATAAGGAGTCTTTAATGAAATCCCAACTTTTTATGGATGTATTTTCAGGAAAACAAAAAAGAGTAGATTTACAATTAAATAAAGCTGCCGATGATTTAATTGAAGCAAATAGGATTAAAATTTCATCGATAATTTCTACAATAGTTTATTGTGGGACCCATGACATAGCATTAAGAGGGAAAAAATCAACAGAAGGAAACTTTCGTGATTTATTAGAATTCAGAGTCGAATCTGGTGACAAAGTGCTTCAAGAACACTTCGAAACATGTTCAGGAAAAGCCAAGTATACATCTCATCGTATACAAAATGAGATTATCAATATTTGCGGACAGATAATTAGAAATGAAATTGTGAATCAGATAAACAATGAGAACGTTATAGCATTTTCACTACTTGCAGATGAAACGGCTGATATATCTGGTATCGAACAGCTTTCAGTGGGAGTTAGATTTTTAAAAAAACATGAGGATAATTCTCTGAATATATCTGAAGATTTTCTTGGATTTGTTCCGTTAAACAAATTGGACGCTTCATCTATCGCACATGCAATTTTAAATTTTTGTGAAAAATTAAATATGAATATGTCAAAACTTAGAGGACTCGGATTTGATGGCTGTTCAACAATGGCAGGTAAAGAAAATGGTGTACAAAAAATAATCAGGGACAGATATCCAAAAGCACTTTATTTCCACTGTGCATCACATAGATTAAATTTAGTTGTTAACGATCTAAATGCCATTTCGGAAATTCAAAATACGATAGCTACTATAAAAGAAGTTATAAAATTTTTCCGTGAAAGTACCTTAAGAAGAAAATTAGTTTCTAATATACCTCTCTTATGTGAAACACGATGGAGTGCAAAATATAAAAGCATTAGGTTGTTCTCAGAAAAATTTATTGAAATAAAGAAGGCACTAGAAAATTTGTCGACAGATGCAGAATTTAATAAAAGCACAAGAACCAAAGCTCATCAACTTTCAGTTTGTACCTCTGAAAGCAGCTTTATTATTTCTTTAAAAATTATATCAAAATATTCTTCAATTTTGGAACCTGT
This sequence comes from Agrypnus murinus, assembly GCA_929113105.1. Classification (NCBI taxonomy): domain Eukaryota; kingdom Metazoa; phylum Arthropoda; class Insecta; order Coleoptera; family Elateridae; genus Agrypnus; species Agrypnus murinus. Next base: position 95,295,164 of record OV816027.1, read on the forward strand.
AACCAATGTTTTGCAAGGCGTTAGCATTGATATGCTAAGTGTTAAGCAGCAGATTGAAAGGATTTTGAGTTTATTAGAAAAACATAGAGATGCGGACCTGGATACAATTTTTTCTGAAATATTTCGGAAGTGTTTGGAAATAACCCAAGAATTTGGAATTGAGTTGAAAATGCCCAGAACAAGTAATCGTCAGGTGCACAGAGCAAATTATGAAACACAATCTGTGGAAGAATATTTTAAACGATCAATTTTTATTAGATATTTAGATTCTCTGATCTGCTCTTTAAAAGACAGATTTACTAATCAACATGAACCTGCATTTTTGCTTTACAATTTACATCCAAATTATGTTAAAAATCATTCTTACGAACAGTTTGTAAATATTGTTAATGTAATCAACACATTTTATGAAATTGATAATTTCCAAGAAGAAGCTCTGGCGTGGTATTATCACTGCATTAATTCTTCTATCAACTCCAAGGAATTAACTTTAATAGATGTACTGCAGCATTGTCAGTTTTATCCAGCCGTCCAAAATGCACTACAACTTGTCATAGCTTTGCCACCAACGACGTGCACTATCGAAAGGTCTTTTAGCACTTTACGACGCATAAAAACATGGTTGCGTTCGACAATGGGTGAAGAAAGGCTAGATGGCTTATGTATGATGAGCGTACATAGAGATTTTATTAAAAAGAATAAATTGTTGTTTATAGAAAATGTTATAAGCGAATTTTCAAAAAATGTTAGAAATTTAAAATTTGCCTTTTCGTCTACAGATATGTAAAAATTTGAATAAACTAATTGTGATAGCTTTACTCTTTTTTTCATGGTAGTTACTCTTGAGTGTTGACTATTATTATTGTTCATTATTAATGATATTTGGTTCCACGTCTGACCCGGCATAAATAGGCATTGTTAGAAATATGCAGTGTTTTTTCCGATGATTATTATGTTTTAGATCGTAACACAGGGCGCAGGCCATGATGGAATTCTCTGACGCTTGCCCCCCCTTAAAAAAAATTGTATGGGCGCCCATGGACAAGTTATGGGATACAAAAACATTAAGTTAATTTAACATTTAAGTTAAAAATAACAACTGCAAAAGAAATCTCTAATTATTGAGTTATAATAAATGCTCAAAATGTAGCCCCTTGTTTTCAATGCACACAAGCGGTTCAACGCTTCGGTCAAATGGCTTTTTACCATTATGAATAGGCATGTGTCACTTAAGATGATTACTTCGTGAACATTTGTTACTACATATATTACATTCAAATAGTTTTTAACCACTATGAATAGAGACGTGCCGTTTGAGATAGCTATTTCGATAGCTAACCACAAATTTTACATTCAAACGGGTTTTTGTTACTATTTTTTTGGAAAAACTCTAAATTTATTTATTTGTTAACAGAAATCTTACCTTGAATTTGTTAAATTTTGACATATAAATATGTAATGAAATGATATTTGCCCCTTGGTCCAACAGGAGACAAAAACTGTTATATCAGGGGACAACAACTTTTATACCAGGGAACAACAACTGTTATAAAAGGGAACATCAATTGTTATGTCAGGGGCAATCAATTGTTATACCAGGGGCCAATTATATAAACATCATTTAAATGGAAATATGATGTATTAACAAAATTTGTACAAAAAAAACATAATTTACACACTATTAGCCAAAAACTATTTGAAACTTATACATATTTCACTAATCCATAAAAAAAATTAACAGAAAAATTCAGTTGTTTCAGCTTTTTGTTATGCCTCCAACTGCACAAGGTGCAGGAAGCTTACTGAAATCTGCTGAAATAGTAAATATTTGTGCCACTTCATCCAAATGTCCCTTAGTACAACTATATGTGTTGTCCCCAAGTACAACAATATATAATGTAATAAAACAAATTTCTAAAGCTATAGGTTATGAACAGACTTAGGATTTGGGTGCACGATTTACACACAGTTGTCGCAGACTGTACCCACGAGCCGCCTTAGTCCCCCACCTTTTCTATTAAACATTGTATGCGTAGTTTTAATAACTACCAGACGTTTGAATAAAACATGTTTATTGTACAATTTGCAGTTCAATATTAATTTTTTATTATTTATTTTAATTATTTTTGGGTGAGGAATCAGGATGGCAGAGCATCCTTCGTACCTCATGGCACCGATTGCTATGAACATTTGGCCGACCCTACTAGAATTTAGCCGAATCTGGGGGAATTCCACCCCTAGTAAGGATTTTTAACGTGCCAAATATCGCATTGACACAGGACCTTCAGTTTTACTTCCTATTCGAGAAGAAGGTATGTTTTTAATTTTTCTCCGCTATATTTTATATATTAATTATATAATTATATATTAAAATATTTTAATTTATTACTTATTAAAAAAGCATTATTTACAGAAATTTATTTTCAGGGTATCATACAGTTTTTTGTTATTGAAGAACAATTTATATCCAAGGTTCTGTTTTGTCAGAACAAATGCACTGTTTTATTTTACTGTTTACAAAAACGAGGTTTTTTTATTGAAACATTACATAAATACTTTTATTAATTTTAACAAACCTTGACAATGCCTTCTTTCAAATAAACAAGTTGTTTTATTGACTATTAAAGTTTAATCAGACAATGCATGTATAGCCGAGAGTTCATATCAAACTGCGTGTGTGATTTTTCCCTTCTAACAAAATAGTTTAAAAGGTGTCGGGAGTACATTCAGGTTCCAAAATTCTCTAATATTTAGCCACTCCCGCATACTGAAATCATAAGTATGGTTATGAACAATGTTGGTCTTTGCCACTAAAATAGAAGTTAATACTACATATAAACTGTACATACTCGGCTAAGTCATGAAAGGTCATGCTAAAAAAACAATTGCACTCACTTTGGACAATTTAAAATTTACTTTTAACTTTAAAATTCACAAATTATTTACAAAACACATAAACAGCACCAGACGACATCAACACTTATTAGGATTAAGCAGGATATGTTAGGCAGCACATGTTTTACGTGGGCGCAATTGAAGTTCAATTTTGTCTAATAAGGCTATGGTCCATTAGTAAAAACGTCCCCTGGTACACATACTTCCCCTACACACGTTATTTAAATCTACTCCTTTGTAACATTTTGTTCGTTTGGTTGCCTAAGTTTCTCTTATTAAAAACTTGGAATCAAGGCGTTTAAAAAAAAAACAAAATCGGTTTTGACTTTTTCTGAAAAAGCAATACTTTTTGCATTTAAAATAATCCTTTTCCTTTTTTGATTGGAATTCATAAAGTTTGCCGATATTACCTTGCCGCATCTATACCCTTCTTGAAAGGTAATATTTTGAGGTATTATTATTTTGCTATATTCATCTATGTTCTTTTAGGGACTTACGAAGAGATTTATTTACATAGAGATATTTCGAAATAGTCATCCCAAGATATGCACAGAGATTCCTTGTCAAGTATTTGGTGATCTATACCGACCAATCTTCTTGAGCATTTGTGGAAGACTTACTTTTTATTATTGAATTAGTAATTTACGTATGGCCGATGTAGGAGTGTAATTCATTACAAACAGATATTGATAATACAACTCAGTGGAGTCAGAGAAACATGCTTTATTTTAATATAGATAAATGTTGTAAAATGACATACACAAAAAAGCAATATTTTATAGAATTTCAGTATAATATGAATGATATACCATTAATTACAAAAGAGAACATAAGGGATCTGAGAATAGTGTTTGATAAAGAATTAACTTTCCATATACACACAGAGAGAATCGTTAATGAATCCTTGAGAGCCTTAGGATTTATTATTAGAAATTCGTCAAATTTTAAACAAATACAAACTCTGCTTACATTATATAATAGCTATGTTAGGTCGAAACTAGAGTTTTCTTCGGTAATATGAATGCCCTTCTACCACAATAATATATTAATGGTTGTCATCTATTGTAAACAAAATAATAAATTAAATATTACTATAGTCAAAATTTTACTATTACAATAATTTATTGTTGTTTACAGTGGCAAAGTGATTTAACAATTATTTTAATATTAAAAAAATAGCTGATTATGTTGACACATGTTAGTTTATCTTTTAATGATTTGATATTATTTAAAACATATTGGTACAATCTGAAAAGAAAATTGCCATTTATAAAATAATTTATTGGAGCAGTGAGAATTGGTATTGGAGATTTGGTTTGAGAATAACATTCATCAATATTTCAAGTTAAGCAGGCCACAGCAAACATTGATCTTATTAAATTTTTCCCATTTTAATTTCTGTATGTTCTGGGTGGCTTCAGACACCCTGTATGTGTATTATTCTTTAGCGAATGTTTATAATCAAATATATTACATTCAAATGGCTTTTTATGCACTATGCGTGAGCATGTGTTTCTTAAGAGAACTCCTTTGCACGCATTTATAACTACATATATTACATTCAAATGGCTCTCCACCACTATGTCTAAACATGTGCTGTTTAAGACTAGTCTTTCGTGAACATTTATAACCACATATATTGCACTCAAATGGCTTTTCTCCACTATGAGTGAACATGTGTCGCTTAAATGTATTCCTATCTGTAAATCTATAGCTACATATATTACATTTAAATGGCTCTTCACCACTATGTCTAAACATGTGTTGTTTAAGACTAGTCTTTCGTGAAAATTTATAACCACATATATTGCATTCATATGGCTTTTCTCCACTATGAGTGAGCATGTGTCGCTTCAGAGTATTCCTACCTGAACATCTATAACGACATATAATACATTCAAATGGCTCTTCACCACTATGTTTAAATTTGTGCTGTGTAATACTAGTCTTTCGTGAACATTTATAACCACATATATTGCATTCAAATGGCTTTTCTCCGCTATGTGTGAGCATGTGTCGCTTAAGAGTATACTTATCTGAAGATCTATAACTACATATATTACATTCAAATGGCTCTTCACCACTATGTCTAAACATGTGCCGTTTAAGACCACCCTTTCGTGAATATTTATAGCCACATATATTGCATTCAAATGGCTTTTCTCCACTATGAGTGAGCACATGTCGCGTAAGAGTATGCCTAGCTGAACATCGATAACTACATATATTACATTCAAATGGCTTTTCCCCACTATGAATGGACATGTGTTGTTTTAGATTAAGTTTTTGTGAACATTTAAAACTACATATATTGCATTCAAATGGCTTTTCTCCACTATGAATTGACATGTGTTGTTTAAGACTACTCTTTTGGGAACATTTATAACCACAAATATTACATTCGAATGACTTTTCACCACTATGACTAGACATATGTCGTTTAAGACTACTCTTTCGTGAATATTTGTAACCACATATATTACACTCAAATGGCTTTTCATCACTATGAGTAGGCATGTGTTGTTTAATACTACTTTTTTGTGAACATTTATAACCACATATATTACATTCGAATGTCTTTTCACCACTATGACTAGACATATATTGTTTAAGAACACTCTTCTGTGAACATTTATATCCACTTACATTATGTTTAAGCAGTTTTTCACTGCTGTGGATGGTTAGGTGTCTTTTCAGAAGACCCTTCATATTAACCTTGTAGTCGCAAATATTACATACATATAGTTTATCATCTTTATGAGTGAGTATTTGTTTCTTGGCACTACTTTCCTGGGAAAGGTTTTGTTGATAGTTGTTAGATGTATAAAGGTTGCTATCTATACTAGTCATTTGGTTGAAAGTTCCTAAAATACTGATATTATCGAATAGCTTTTCTTCATTCTCAATGTATATTTAACTCTTCATCTCAAGTTTGATGTTAGAGCGTTCAATTATCTGCGATTCTACATTTACGTATGTTTCAGCTTTGATTGTGGTGTGTGTTACCTCCTCATTGTCCATCATGGTGCGATTGGAAAATTATTGCAAGATCTATAATAAGTAAAAAGTTGAAGAAATTTAATGAAAGATGTTGGTATAATATAAATAAAGATTTAGGTACCAAAGGCAAACCAACTCGTACCACTACACAAGCTTCTTGACTGTATGAGAATGTTATTACTTGGTTTGTGGTGAATATCTATAAGTTACTGTATGCACCAGGAAAATATCACTTTCGACAAGTTTTATTTTCTATCGCCCGTCTCACCACGAATCTAAATAATCGGGTGTATTCGAAGGCACATAAGTAAAAAAGCTGCCAATATTCGACTATTGATAACCCTACAGCCATGGGCGCCCATATAACTTGTAAGTGGGGGCAAAACCAATAATATTGTAACTGTTCATTTTTCTGAACTTCCGAAAAATGCAATTTTATTTGCATAATTGATAAAAAAAGTGTAATGAGATTGAAATGTACATAGGAGGAAGAAAGACGACAGACATATGGAAATTCATAAGGAATGTAAAAGCACCACATCGAGAAAAAACAACAATACAAAATATCTCTGCCGAGGAATGGAAACAATACTATGAAGAACTACTTACCGAGAAAAGAGTCATTTTCCAAGAAAGCACAATAACGGAAAGAGGAACGACAGACATTACTTACATAGAAGTACAAGAAGAGCATGTCATTAAAACAATTAAGAAAATGAGGAATGGAAAAGCACCCGGTCCAGGAGGAATCCCTAGCGAATTGATAAAAAACGGAACACCGAAACTATATAGGATGATAACAAAACTCATGAATAAATGTATAAATGAAGAAAATATGCCAGAAGAATGGAAAACAGGATATATATCTCCAATACATAAGAAAGGGAAAAGAGACACATGCGATAACTATCGAGGAATAGCAGTTACAAATACATTTAGTAAAATATACGAACGAATTATTCGTGACCTAATCGAACAGCAATATAAAGCTGAAGAATCGGACGAACAGAGCGGATTCAGGGCAGATATAACATACTTAGATAATCTGTTCTGTCTAACGCAAATTGCACAAAAAAAATTAGCAACAGGCAAGAATTACATCTAGTATTTCTTGATATAGCGCAAGCGTATGATAACGTACCCCTAAAGAAACTGTGGAATGTATTGGAAAACAGCAACATTAATAGCACATTAGTCAGAGCTGTGAAAAATCTGTACAACAATCAAACAGCGAGAGTAAAGATAGGAGCAGAACTGACAACAGAATTTGAAGTTACGAAAGGCTTAAGACAGGGTTGCTGTATTTCACCGACGTTATTTAGGGGTGTATTCTGTAACTCTTGTCTCTGTAGATAGTCATCATCCAGTACTAGAATGTGGTTTGAACTGCGATAAACGTAAACCGATAAGAAATATTGTAGGTGAACAATACAACGTTAAAAAAGCTGACTTTCTTAGGCTGTATTACAATTTAAAAAACACAAATTGGAATATTTTAAACAACTACAACGAAATAAACGCGGCAGTTGATAAATTCTATGAGCTCTCTTATCTGGCGTTAGACGATTCTGTACCTAACACCAAAAATTGTAAACGAAGGTATCCTCCGTGGTTTACAAGTACCATAATTAAAGATATAAAACGAAAAGCGAGTCTTCACAAAAAGTTAAAAACCAATCCCAATGAAGAAGTTAGGCAAAATTTTAGACTGTTAAGAAAAAAAATTAAAATTGACATAAGTGACGCTTTTAAGACGTTTTATAATATCAAAGAGAAGGATATACAAAACGATCTTAATGCCTTTTGGTCTTTTATTAAATCGAAAAATAAATCTCATATACAACTCAATAACAATGGAACTCCTTTAAACTCAACATTAGAAATAACAAATGCTTTTGCGAAAAACTTTGAAATAATCTATTCCCAGCAAAATTTACCTTATAACAATATTAATCTTGATTATTCTGATCTAGAAAACATAACTTCAAAATATTTCTAATGAAGATGTAAAAAATGCTTTACGGTCATGCAAATCAAAGAAAGCTTGCGGTTTCGTTCGGTTTATATATATATATATATATATATATATATATATATATATATATATATATATATATATATATATATATATATATATATATATATATATATATATATATATAAGAAAGAGTTATAATAATGGGATATCGCGCAACAGAGAAGAAAGAAAAACAAGTTGCAGCCGTCTACACGTGTTTCACACTTATTAGTGATCATCAGGACGGCATAGCAGATGGAATAAATATAAAAGCAACTCACTCAGAAAGATGTAACAACACAAGGTTTCACTGATAGCTCATTATTATAACTCTTTCTTGTATATCATCTCTACGCGCATTATTACTTCTAATCATTGATATTATACTTTGGGATTGGTTGTCTCACGGTAGTGGCTTTAGCTGCCTCCGTAGTGACGTTTGTTGTTGCACTGAAAACTCAGTGTCTTCAGGCCGATACTGCAAATGTGCGGTTGGCTGCTATCAGTGAAACCTTGTGTTGTTACATCTTTCTGAGTGAGTTGCTTTTATATTTATTCCATCTGCTATGCCGTCCTGATGATCACTAATAAGTGTGAAACACGTGTAGACGGCTGCAACTTGTTTTTTCTTTCTTCTCTGTTGCGCGATATCCCATTATTATAACTCTTTCTTGTATATCATCTCTACGCGCATTATTACTTCTAATCATTTTTATATATATATATATATATATATATATATATATATATATATATATATATATACATATAACAAAGGGATAATAATGGGAATTCGCGCAAGAGATTTATAAGAGAAAGTTAGTTGCAGCCGTATACACGTGTTTCGCACTTATTAGTGCTCATCAGTACGGCATAGCAGATAGAAGAAATATAATTTAAGCAACAAACTATAAACAATGTATAACACAAGGTTTCACAGATTGTTTATAGTTTGTTGCTTAAATTATATTTCTTCTATCTGCTATGCCGTACTGATGAGCACTAATAAGTGCGAAACACGTGTATACGGCTGCAACTAACTTTCTCTTATAAATCTCTTGCGCGAATTCCCATTATTATCCCTTTGTTATATGTTTATAGTATACGCGCATTAATCTTTCTATTCATATATATATATATATATATATATATATATATATATATATATATATATATATATATATACTATCCCGATATTTCAGGGATTGCAGATTCTGGTAGCAGCATCAATAATCGCAGCTCGAGCTCCAATATCTGCACGTCTAGCGATAGCTATTTCTTGTTTCGCAGCATTTTCATCGCCACTTAACGGGACCGTAAATCGACGAATTCGCGCATATATATATATATATATATATATATATATATATATATATATATATATATATATATATATATATATATATATATATATATATATATATATATATATATATATATATATATATATATATATATATATATATATATATATATATATATATATATATATATATATATATATATATATATATATATATATATATATATATATATATATATATATATATATATATATATATATATATATATATATATATATATATATATATGCGCGAATTCGTCGATTTACGGTCCCGTTAAGTGGCGATGAAAATGCTGCGAAACAAGAAATAGCTATCGCTAGACGTGCAGATATTGGAGCTCGAGCTGCGATTATTGATGCTGCTACCAGAATCTGCAATCCCTGAAATATCGGGATAGTACGAGAAATACGAGAGATTGAAAATGATCCCAGTTGTTTGAAGTTGAATGTGCTCACACAAACATCTTCGCATTCTTGCCTTGTTTGTGATGCTATAGATGATGTGATACGACTATCTACGGAAGCTCGGGTTGATATCTTTGTGAAAAATAATATTTTTGTGCAAAGCGGGACGAGAAGTTGTGCACAACATTTGGATGAGAAAGGATGGCTACATGATATTTTTAAAGTAGTTCTTCGGTACGTACATCGGCCCTATAAAATAAAAGGTATTGATTTGAAAGTATTTTTGAATAATCTAAGGCAAGAAATCATCAAACACAGTCAATGCAAGTTCGAGGATGAAAATGATTTCTCAGATGATCACTTTGCTGCCGTAGCTCCTATGACGAAAGATCAGTTCAATGATATATATTCTTTTTGCGATCCAGTACCTGTCAATGAAACCTTGCGGTATGTTTCAAAAAAAGATCTTCTGGCCTTTCTTTGTAAGGTCCGTCAAGGTTTGAGTGATGAACTAGTGGCAGCGATCTTCAATTATCCATCACGCCAAACAACTAGTATGGCGATATCATCAGTATGGTCAGACAATTGTTAATGGGGACATTTGTCCATGAAAATATTGGATTTAATGCTATTGACCGAGATGATTATATTGAAAGGCACGTAACACCATTCTCCAATGCTCTATATAATCCTGACCCTGGTATACCGCGTGTGATCGTTTGCAATGACTGCACTTATTTAGATATTGATAAGAGCTCCTGCTTCAGCGTGCTTCGGCAATCGTATTGTCGGTTCAAGGGTAAACATCTAATAAAACCATCGATGTTTGTTGCACCCGATGGTTATATTTTGACTATTCTGGGTCCCTATTTCTCTAATGCTCAGAGCAACGATGCGAATATTCTAATACACGAGTTTGAACGAGACGTCGAAGGCATGCGTGATTGGTTTCGAGATGAAGATATATTTATTATAGACAGGGGATACCGTGATGCTATTCCGCTTCTCCAAAGGCTTGGGATTTGAGGTGTCTGTAAATAAAGATTACACAATTCTTGTACATATTTATATTATTATTAATATTCTACGATCACTTGATTACAATAAGTTAGTGTAACATAGGAGTAATAAAACATTTAATTAGGTTGCGTACTATTGCGTAGCAAGCGAGCAGCAGACTCCCGCTTCATCCAACACCAAGCTGTCTCTTCAACTAACGCATGCGCACAGACATCACACACCCTCACCCTTGGTTTGACAGTACCTGGTTGTGAGGAAAATAATTAATTGGTACATTTCATACAATATAAATTTTAATAAACACTTTTCTGCAACTTATTGTTTACATACTAGTTCTAGAAACTAAACCATATAATATCAAACATATTATAATACTTAAGATTTTAAATGAGCTTGCAGGAAAATATTTTTATCCAACATCTCTTATGCAGTAAATTTATTAGACAATATTAAAATAAAATGTACGGATACCATCATATCATGACAAAATGTCCAAATAGCGCTTGCAAAGAAAAGTGGTTATCTAAGTAACAATTTAACTAAAAATACAAAAGAATAATAAAGGCAATTATATATCATTTGATTTCTGTGATATAATCCCTAAATTTTATAGGTTTCGATATGTTGCGTTTCCTCCTTTCTTTGACCTGATTTTGAACTGGCATATTTTTTTGCTCACTCCCTTGCTTCCTACTATTACTGTAGTTCTTATTGCTACTGCTATCCTGGGAAGTATTTCCCATTACATCCTTGAAACTCTTAATACTACTTTGGGAAAATGTCCCTGCGTTATCGCTAGGCTCAGCTATGGTGGCGGAGACGGACGAACCGGCAGTTGCGCCTTTGTCTGAGCTAGAAAAAGAATTTAAAGCATTATCCAAATTTAAATTAGATGGATGGTGAATATCAATAGCTTTAGAAACGTATTGTTTGGTTGAAATATCATAAACATTTATAGAAGAATCAATATTAGGTGTGCTGGGTGCACTTGAAGCTTCAGGCTGATTATTTCTGTTTTGTTGCTCGTCTCCTGGGTCTTTTCCCTGGCGGACTTCATTCATTTCCTCTCCATTCTTTGCCTCCTTTCCTTGGTCATCTGGCGTCTGCGGAAAGTTTCCTAGGCTAGTATAATACTTAAATGGTGGTGCCATAGGTCTTTCTACCTCTGAATTATGATAATCTCCTATTACCTGTTCATAGTTGCCCTGGCTCATTTTGTGTATCTGATTTGTGTGCCTTTTCCAAACGTTTCCCTCTCTAATTCTACAAAGGTATGTAGTTTTACCAATTATTTTCTCAATTTTAGCTTGGGTCCATTTTCGCTGTTTTAGATGCCTATAATCAGCTACCATCACCTCCTCCCCCTCTTCAAATACTCTTTTCCTTCCCCCATAATTTCGTTTCTGGGTTTCTTGAGCATTTAGCTGCCTTTGAAGGGGTTGTGCTAGTTCTTGGTGCTGGTCTCTCCTACCCTGCTCCATACCTTCTCTCAGTACGTCCATTCTTATTCTTATCTCCCTGTTTAACATCATTTTAGCTGGTGTTTCTCCTGTACTGGAGTGTTTGGCTGTCCTGTAAGCAAATAAAAATTCAGATACCAACATGGAAATACTTTTATTTTTGTTGATTGGATCAGAAAGTCTTGTTTTTAAATTGTTCTTAAAACTTTTTACTGCATTCTCTGCAAGCCCATTAGACTGTGGATTATACGGTGGTGATGTAACATGCTTAATAGCATTTCTATTTAGAAAACCCTGAATATTAGATGCCGTAAATTGGGTCCCATTGTCTGTTACCAGTGTTTTAGGGAGTCCCCATCTAGCAAAAAGTGTTTTAGTTTTTTCTTCCGTTTCGGTGGAGGTCATTGTTTTCATAACAAACACTTCCATCCACTTTGTATATGCATCTATTGCTACCAAAAAGGTTTTTTTTCCTACTGGTCCGCAAAAATCCATATGCACTCTTTTCCAAGGAGCGTCTTCAACTCTCCAGGGAGTTAACTGTGTTTTTGGGGGCGATTGCTTATTTTGCAAATAATAAACACAAGAATTACATCTCTCTTCAATTTCTTTATCGATATTGGGCCAGTAAACATAAGATCTCGCCACATTTTTTGTTTTTACCATGCCAAAATGACTTGAATGCAGCTCTGATAGTATTCTCTTACGTAGAATTATTGGTATTATGATCCTGTGTCCCCACATAAGTACATCCTTTTCTACCGTTAATTCATTTCTTCTGTGATAATAACGTAAAAGTAATTTTGTTACCTTCGTTAGCCATTTCCCTGTTTCTACATACTTTCGCACTTTCATTAACTCTTGGTCTGCCATCGTGCTCCTTCGAATCTCATCATTATTTATAGGCCACTCTTCTACAGATTCGGCAAAATGCAGATACTGTCCCCTGTCAGCCGTTTCTCTAAAAGTTGAATAATTTTGTATCGGAAATCTAGAAAGATAATCACAAATAGTGTTTTTAGAACCCTTTATGTATTCTATATTATATTAAAACTAGACAAATATGCTGCCCATCGTTGTAATCTATTTGCATACATTTGCGGTATACCTTTATGTTCGCCATATATAGTCACTAATGGCTTGTGATCAGTACGTAAAATGAATTTCTTACCATATAGGTACTGATACCATTTACAAACTGCCCAATATATAGCTAGTGCTTCCAAGTGACACGTTGGGTATTTCTTTTCTGCTGGGGTCAACGTCCTTGAAGCAAAACATATGGGTCTTTCATCACTGTTCGCCATGCGATGAGATAACATTCCCGAAATTCCCGCCTGACTTGCGTCGCATGTCAGTATCAAAGGTAAATGAGGGTTAAAATGAACCAAAATCAAATCAGAGGTGATTATATACTTAACTTGAATAAAGGCTTTTTCACATTCCCTACTCCAATGAAACTTTACATTTTCTTTTAATAAATTATATATGGGACTCAAAATTTGTGCTGCGTTTGGTATAAATTTTCCATAATAATTTATTACACCTAAAGATATTCTTACATCTTTAGTGTTTTGAGGTCTGGGAGCTTCTAAAATAGCTTTTGTTTTATCCTCTGCCTTCATTAAGCCCTTAGAGGTTATTTTAAATCCTAGATATTCTACAGAGTCTTTAAAAAAATCACATTTCTTTAATTTTAGCTTTAAACATGCAGCTTTTAATCTTTTACAGACCTCTCTTAGAGTTGCAATGTGCTCCGCTTCGGAAGCTCCTGTAACTATAATATCATCTAAAAAACAAGAAACATCCTCCATATTTTTAAATAAAATGTGCTTTTGAAATATAAAACTGGACACTGTTAAACCAAAAGGTAATCTATTCATTTCATACAAACCTTTAGGAGTTGTTATACAAGCTATCTTCCTTGATTTTTTATCTAATTTGAACTGATTATATGCAAAAGCTAAATCCAATTTAGAATACGTTTGCCCTCTGTGGAGCTTTGTAAAAATTTCTTCAATTCTTGGCAATGGGTAATTTGATTCCTGCAGATATTTGTTTGCAGTGACTGAATAATCTCCGCAGAGCCTTAAACTTCCGTCCTCTTTCAATATCGGTACCAACGGCGTTGCCCATTCCGAAGTTTCCACTGGAGAAATTATTCCATTTTATCTAGCTCTTCTTCCATTAGCTTTTTGTAAGCAAAAGGTACAGGTCTTGGCTTGCAGAAAATCGGAATAGCATTATCCTTTAAATGAAGCGTAACTTCAGCATTTCGGAATTCTCCTATTCCTTCACTAAATACTTCTGGAAATTCTTGAACCAATAAAGTGTCTACTCTCTGGTCAGATACCTCGTGGATAAGCCCAAATCCTACCTCAAATGCCTCCAGCCAATCGCGACCTAAAATGCATACATTCGCATCAGGTACAATATAAAATTTTATCATAGCATTTTTGTTTTGATATTTCACCATAACTTCTATGTAACCTAACGGTTTAAAACTACTACCATTATATGACCTTAAAATAGTACCATCTTTTCTAAATTTATAATTTTGAAGTTTACTTTTATAAATTCTTTCACTAATCGCTGAGACTGACGCACCTGAGTCAATCTGAAAATTAATATCAAAATTATCAATTCTTAAATTTATATTAAATTTTCTCTCAATTTCTTTCTTGTCTCCGTTACCATTGCTAGCTTTATACTTATTATTGCTACAAAACACATTAAAATTACACACATGTTGACTATTACAATCTTTAGTTGAGTCTGCAACTGCTCGTAATTTAGTTAAATGCCATAAATTATTATAATTTTTACTAGTATCTTCATCTACAAAATTAATATTGTCATTATGTTCTACACAACTGATACTATTATCATTGTTTACAAAATTAAATCTTTTTTGTTTACAAACCTTTGCCAAATGCCCTTTTCTTTTACATTTTGAACAAAAATAGTTGGAATAAATACACTGACCTTGATGATATTTGCCACAAATACGACAACTATTATTCCCTTGTTTACAATTTCCGCCATGTTTTCGTTCTCTTCCATCGGCTTCTGTCAAGAAGGGACCGCTTCTTTGAGGGTACGGTCTACCACGCACACTCGAACCATCGCGCATCTCTCCTACTCCATTCGAAGCTCGTAGCTCGGCTCCCATTGGCTTGATACGGAAAGCAGTTTGCTGTGCTTGTGTTGGTCCATGCGCAGAGCCCCTCTTCCTGGTAAAATGAACATCTTCGATGTGGTTACCATAAAAATTCTGCGGAGTGGTCAAATTTTCTTTTCGCTTCGCAATTTCCACTACGTTCTTTAAATCTACCTTTTCGTCTTCTTCACAGAGCCTATCAAATATCTTCTCGGACTTTATACCGGTTATAAATTTTTCTTTAATGAATAGGATCAACTTATCTCCAAATTTACATTCGACCGCTATTTTGCATATACGCGCGTGCCATTCAGCCACGGACTCTCCGGTTTCTTGTCTGGCCTCATGGAATTTTCGCCTTTCCCGCCATATAATTGGTTGCTTCGTGAAATGATTACTTAGGATTTCATGGAGCTGCTCAAACGTTTTTTTGTTTGGTGGTATCGGGTTGCATAGGTCTCGTAGCAGTACGTAAGTTTTCGTACCTACTAAACTAAGGAGCGTTGCCACTTTCCTTTCTTCACTTAAACCATTTGCAGTGAAATATTCTTGTAACCTTTCGCAATACACTATCCAATCATCCCTACTAGGATCGAATTCGACAAACAATCCAACCGGGTTTGCCGCCATTTTCTTGTTCACACGACCACGTGCTTTACTAATTTTCTTTCGTCGCCAATTTGAGGTGTCCGTAAATAAAGATTACACAATTCTTGTACATATTTATATTATTATTAATATTCTACGATCACTTGATTACAATAAGTTAGTGTAACATAGGAGTAATAAAACATTTAATTAGGTTGCGTACTATTGCGTAGCAAGCGAGCAGCAGACTCCCGCTTCATCCAACACCAAGCTGTCTCTTCAACTAACGCATGCGCACAGACATCACAGGATTAATATTCAAATGCCTCCATTCCTCCAACGTGGGCATAGGCAACTTGACACAGAGGATGCTAATGATGCAAGACTTATCACAAAATCAAGGTGAGCTGTCGAGGCTCGGAATGGACATTTGAAATCCATGTTCAAGATTTTCAAGAATTGTATCATATACGCACATGTTCCCAACATTCGGGACTTCCTTTTAATTGCCGGAGCAATTATAAATAAATATCATCCACCTCTATTGACACCAGATGCTACAGAAGAGTTAGCTAGAGAACTACTTCAGAAATGTCGCGAAGCGAATACTGTTCAAGCTCTAGTGGAACACGAAGGGTTACAAAGAAGGCGGGGTGAATGGATACCCTTGGTAGATGATCTAGTACCCAGATTTCCGCGCTTGACTCTACAAGATTTGAGAGATTTCACGTATGGCAGCTATCAAGTAAGATTAGCCCCATCGTATATTCAAGATAACACTGATGAAGATAGGGAAGCAGAATTTCAACTTGACCAGTTACAGCATCCAGGATTATTGAGGGCAAGATTCCATTCTCGGTACCGAAATGCGGCGAATCATCAGTTGTGGATATCTTACATTGAAACAGACATAGATGGAGTGATAGATGGAAATGATCATCCAATACAGGGGTACTATTGCACTTGTCAGGCTGGTGCGAGGACAGTGGGGACTTGTGTTCATGTAGCTTCAATCATTTGGTTTCTAAGTTATGCAAGGTACCAAGACGATGTTCATTACCCATCGAGAAGATTATTGGATGCAGTAATCAACAGTCGAGATGATCCCCAAGTAATAGATATTTAGAAATGAGTCTCAAGATGAACAGTGATGAAACAGCCCTTTTCAGGGCTACATGACGTGCGAAATCCCATCTGCGACCTCCCCGCGGTGCACGTTGGGTAATGCCAACGCAGAGGGTATAATATATATATATATATATATATATATATATATATATATATATATATATATATATATATATATATATATATATATATATATATATCGCTATATTCCTGATGTCTATGTATATATTAATGAATCTTGCTACATGGATATGCGATATATGAGTATACAGCGATTTTTCCAATTGTTGCAGTATTAGGCACAGAACAGCTTTTTGCGCGAGATTTTGAAATCCTCGGCTCTTGCGACCATGGGGACTTTTGATCGGCATGACACAGGGTATATTTTCCCGTTGGTTTCAGCGAGATTGACTGAAAGCCATTTCCCTATCAAAAACTGCGTGGTCCTTTGGTTTAGTTATAGGGTTTAGAGTAATCGTAAAGAAAAATATAAAAAGATGTTATTATGTTAACCCTCCGCTACCCCTTTAGGGGTTGTAAAACGGGACTTCACTTTATGTATTTAAGTAATGAAATTAAATAATCTTTATAACTTCCGAATTTCTAGAGTACATACAAACTTGAAATTTAGTTTATTTACAGAGTTTCGGATTCTCGTCTAGCGCAAAATTAAAAAAACGTTAAAAAAACGTTAACGTTACTATTTCCTTTTGTTTTGATAGTACAGTAGCTTTTGAGTAGTACAGTAGTTTTTTTCTTTTCCTTTGCGTCATAATTTTTTGCAGTTTTCAATGGTCCAACACCATAGTGTGTGCTTGTCGAATAATTTATATGAAGAAAAGAAGTTGTCAAGGAAAATATTATGATTAGGGTTATTCTCTACAATAGATAGTACATAAAAAACAAAGTCACCTCCCAACCCAAGTCTTGATTTTTTATTATTTGGAGGATAACTTGTATAAGTACCCTTCATCTGAACAGATATACCATAATTTGAAACCGAATCTTACCGGATTTACTTTTAGAAGCATTTAGTTGCGAGTGCCATCCAAAATATGGAACTATCTGTTCATCTAGTAATATAAGTTGCACGAGAATACTCCATACTGCATGAGTTTTTCATTCATGATGTACAAATTACCTACTAAGATTTACCAAAAAGAATGAAGTGAATATAATCATGGGTGACTTCAACGGAAAGATAGGTAAAGGAAGAGTTCAATATATTGTTGAAGACCATGGTATTTGCAAACGAAACGATAGGGGAGATATCTGGTACAGTTCTGTAATGAAGAAAACTTAATGGTAGCAAACACCTGGTTCCAACATCCAGAAAGGCGATTGTACACTTAGAAGTGTACTTAGGACCAGGAGACAATGAAGGAAATATCATAAAAAATCAAATAGATTACACACTGATTGATAAACGATATAGAAACGGAATTAAAGGTATAAGAACTTATCCTGGATCAGACATAAGATCTGATCACAACCCCGTAGCTAAAAAAACTTGAGATAAAATTGAAGAAAATCCGGAAGAGAAATAAAACAAGACCTAACTTTGAGAAACTGAGGGAACCACAAATAAAAGAGGAAATAACACGAGTTTTGAATAGTAAGTTTAGAGAAACAGTATAATTGGAAACAGAAACAATGGAAAACTTTTGGCAGTCTATTAAAAATGTAACCATGAAGTACAAGAAAATGAATTGGAAAACCAAGAGCAGAGAGCAAAACAGAAATGGATGACGGAAGAAATCCTTTTATTGATGAACGAAAGAAGGAAGTACACACATAAAGACTATAATAAATATAAAGAAATCCATAAAAAGATTACAAGGCTTATAAGAGAGGCAAAGGAGACCTGGATGGAGAAACGTTGTCAAGTACTCGAAGAGCTGCAAAGAAAGCATGACTTCTTTAACACATAAAAAAGAAGATAGAAGAAATAACTGGAAATAAAACCCATCAACACGATACGACATATTAGTCACAAATGGTAACAAAAAAACAATAGACCCAGACGAGATAGAAGAGATTTTGACAAGCTATATACAAGAGCTTTTTGATGATATCAGAATGTAACCAAAACCAAGAGAAATAGATCAAGAAGATTAGCAATTAAAAATTATTATAGCAGAAGTGAAACACTCAATAAAACTATCAAAAACACGTAGAGTCCCAGGTGAAGATAACATCTATACTGAGATGCGTAAAGTATTACACGATGAAAGCCTCAACATCTTAACATCTTTCTTAAATAGAATATACTATACAGGAATCATAGCACACGACTAGACCCAACCTATTTTTATTCCGATACCTAAAAAGAGCGGAGTAAAACAGTGCTCACAGTACCGATTGATTAGCCTGATGAGCCATGTACTGTAGATAATGCTAAGAACATGCATCAACGAGTACACACAAAATGCGGACAATATGTAGGAGAAGAACAATTTGGTTTTCGCTTAGGCTTTGGAACTAGAGAAGCAGTTCAAGGTCTTAGGACTAGCAGAAATACATAAAACAAAATTAAATAGCTTATCGGTATCTCCAACGTAAGTGACTCCTGCGTACAATGTTGATTCCTCACGGCTTGCTCCAAAATTATAAGTCTGGATTTCTTCAGCTAGTTTGCAAGCATAATTTTCAGAGATTAATAAAAGATTTATTAAGTAGCTTTAATAAAACATAATTGTTTATTTTTCTTTTGACAAGAATTCTACACTCTATAACTATGTCAAAATCTCAAGTTTGTACGTCATCTAGAAGTTTTATAACTCAAAAGGGGGTGGGAGGATTGACATTTTAATATTTTTGGTTTTTCTGTTTAGGAAAATTTTAAACACTATAACTATACCAAATTTCAAGTTTGTATGTCATATAGAAGTTTTACAACCCCCAATGTGGGTGGGGGGTAGAAATTTTACCATTGTTTATTTTTCTTTTGACAAGAATTTTAAACTCTATAACTATGTCAAAATCTCAAGTTTGTACGTCATCTAGAAGTTTTATAACTCAAAAGGGGGTGGGAGGATTGACATTTTAATATTTTTGATTTTTCTCTTTACGAAAATTTTAAACAAACTATACCAAATTTCAAGTTTGTATGTCATATAGAAGTTTTACAATCCCCAATGTGGGTGGGGGAGTAGAAATTTTACCATTGTTTATTTTTCTTTTGATAAGAATTCTAAACTCTATAACTATGTCAAAATCTCAAGTTTGTACGTCATCTAGAAGTTTTATAACTCAAAAGGGGGTGAGAGGGTTGACATTTTAATATTTTTGGTTTTTCTCTTTAGGAAAATTTTAAATACTATAACAATACCAAATTTCAAGTTTGTATATCATATAGAAGTTTTACAAACCCCAATGTGGGTGGGGGGTAGAAATTTTACCATTGTTTATTTTTCTTTTGACAAGAATTCTAAACTCTATAACTACATATGTCAAAATCTCAAGTTTGTACGTCATCTAGAAGTTTTATAACTCAAAAGGGGGTGGGAGGGTTGACATTTTAATATTTTTGATTTTTCTCTTTAGAAAAATTTTAAACTATATAAGTATACCAAATTTCAAGTTTGTATATCATATAGAAGTTTTACAATCCCCAATGTGGGTGGGGGGTAGAAATTTTACCATTGTTTATTTTTCTTTTGACAAGAATTCTAAACTCTATAACTATGTCAAAATCTCAAGTTTGTACGTCATCTAGAAGTTTTATAACTCAAAAGGGGGTGAGAGGGTTGACATTTTAATATTTTTGGTTTTTCTCTTTAGGAAAATTTTAAATACTATAACAATACCAAATTTCAAGTTTGTATATCATATAGAAGTTTTACAAACCCCAATGTGGGTGGGGGGTAGAAATTTTACCATTGTTTATTTTTCTTTTGACAAGAATTCTAAACTCTATAACTATGTCAAAATCTCAAGTTTGTACGTCATCTAGAAGTTTTATAACTCAAAAGGGGTTGGGAGGGTTGACATTTTAATATTTTTGATTTTTCTCTTTAGAAAAATTTTAAACTATATAAGTATACCAAATTTCAAGTTTGTATGTCACATAGAAGTTTTACAACCCCCAATGTGGGTGAGGGTTGGAAATTTTACCATTGTTTATTTTTCTTTTGACAAGAATTCTAAACTCTATAACTATGTCAAAATCTCAAGTTTGTACGTCATCTAGAAGTTTTACATCTCAAAAGGGGGTGGGAGGGTTGACATTTTAATATTTTTGATTTTTCTCTTTTGGAAAATTTTAAACACTATAACTATACCAAATTTCAAGTTTGTATGTCACATAGAAGTTTTACAACCCCCAATGTGGGTGGGGGTTGGAAATTTTACCATTGTTTATTTTTCTTTTGACAAGAATTCTAAACTCTATAACTATGTCAAAATCTCAAGTTTGTACGTCATCAAGAAGATGTATATCTCAAAAGGGGGTTGACATTTTAATATTTTTGATTTTTCTCTTTTGGAAAATTTTAAACACTATAACTATACCAAATTTCAAGTTTGTATATCATATAGAAGTTTTACAATCCCCAATGTGGGTGGGGGGTAGAAATTTTACCATTGTTTATTTTTCTTTTGACAAGAATTCTAAACTCTATAACTATGTCAAAATCTCAAGTTTGTACGTCATCTAGAAGTTTTATATCTCAAAAGGGGGTGAGAGGGTTGACATTTTAATATTTTTGGTTTTTCTCTTTAGGAAAGTTTTAAATACTATAACAATACCAAATTTCAAGTTTGTATATCATATAGAAGTTTTACAAACCCCAATGTGGGTGGGGGGTAGAAATTTTACCATTGTTTATTTTTCTTTTGACAAGAATTCTAAACTCTATAACTATGTCAAAATCTCAAGTTTGTACGTCATCTAGAAGTTTTATAACTCAAAAGGGGGTGAGAGGGTTGACATTTTAATATTTTTGGTTTTTCTCTTTAGGAAAATTTTAAATACTATAACAATACCAAATTTCAAGTTTGTATGTCGTATAGAAGTTTTACAATCCCCAATGTGGGTGGGGGGTAGAAATTTTACCATTGTTTATTTTTCTTTTGACAAGAATTCTAAACTCTATAACTATGTCAAAATCTCAAGTTTGTACGTCATCTAGAAGTTTTATATCTCAAAAGGGGGTGGGAGGGTTGACATTTTAATATTTTTGATTTTTCTCTTTTGGAAAATTTTAAACACTATAACTATACCAAATTTCAAGTTTGTATATCATATAGAAGTTTTACAATCCCCAATGCGGGTGGGGGGTAGAAATTTTACCATTGTTTATTTTTCTTTTGACAAGAATTCTAAACTCTATAACTATGTCAAAATCTCAAGTTTGTACGTCATCTAGAAGTTTTATATCTCAAAAGGGGGTGAGAGGGTTGACATTTTAATATTTTTGGTTTTTCTCTTTAGGAAAATTTTAAATACTATAACAATACCAAATTTCAAGTTTGTATGTCGTATAGAAGTTTTACAATCCCCAATGTGGGTGGGGGGTAGAAATTTTACCATTGTTTATTTTTCTTTTGACAAGAATTCTAAACTCTATAACTATGTCAAAATCTCAAGTTTGTACGTCATCTAGAAGTTTTATATCTCAAAAGGGGGTGGGAGGGTTGACATTTTAATATTTTTGATTTTTCTCTTTTGGAAAATTTTAAACACTATAACTATACCAAATTTCAAGTTTGTATATCATATAGAAGTTTTACAATCCCCAATGTGGGTGGGGGGTAGAAATTTTACCATTGTTTATTTTTCTTTTGACAAGAATTCTAAACTCTATAACTATGTCAAAATCTCAAGTTTGTACGTCATCTAGAAGTTTTATATCTCAAAAGGGGGTGAGAGGGTTGACATTTTAATATTTTTGGTTTTTCTCTTTAGGAAAGTTTTAAATACTATAACAATACCAAATTTCAAGTTTGTATATCATATAGAAGTTTTACAATCCCCAGTGTGGGTGGGGGGTAGAAATTTTACCATTGTTTATTTTTCTTTTGACAAGAATTCTAAACTCTATAACTATGTCAAAATCTCAAGTTTGTACGTCATCTAGAAGTTTTATATCTCAAAAGGGGGTGAGAGGGTTGACATTTTAATATTTTTGGTTTTTCTCTTTAGGAAAGTTTTAAATACTATAACAATACCAAATTTCAAGTTTGTATATCATATAGAAGTTTTACAATCCCCAGTGTGGGTGGGGGGTAGAAATTTTACCATTGTTTATTTTTCTTTTGACAAGAATTCTAAACTCTATAACTATGTCAAAATTTCAAGTTTGTACGTCATCTAGAAGTTTTATATCTCAAAAGGGGGTGAGAGGGTTGACATTTTAATATTTTTGGTTTTTCTCTTTAGGAAAATTTTAAATACTATAACAATACCAAATTTCAAGTTTGTATATCATATAGAAGTTTTACAAACCCCAATGTGGGTGGGGGGTAGAAATTTTACCATTGTTTATTTTTCTTTTGACAAGAATTCTAAACTCTATAACTATGTCAAAATCTCAAGTTTGTACGTCATCTAGAAGTTTTATATCTCAAAAGGGGGTGAGAGGGTTGACATTTTAATATTTTTGGTTTTTCTCTTTAGGAAGATTTTAAATACTATAACAATACCAAATTTCAAGTTTGTATATCATATAGAAGTTTTACAAACCCCAATGTGGGTGGGGGGTAGAAATTTTACCATTGTTTATTTTTCTTTTGACAAGAATTCTAAACTCTATAACTATGTCAAAATCTCAAGTTTGTACGTCATCTAGAAGTTTTATAACTCAAAAGGGGGTGAGAGGGTTGACATTTTAATATTTTTGGTTTTTCTCTTTAGGAAAATTTTAAATACTATAACAATACCAAATTTCAAGTTTGTATGTCGTATAGAAGTTTTACAATCCCCAATGTGGGTGGGGGGTAGAAATTTTACCATTGTTTATTTTTCTTTTGACAAGAATTCTAAACTCTATAACTATGTCAAAATCTCAAGTTTGTACGTCATCTAGAAGTTTTATATCTCAAAAGGGGGTGGGAGGGTTGACATTTTAATATTTTTGATTTTTCTCTTTTGGAAAATTTTAAACACTATAACTATACCAAATTTCAAGTTTGTATATCATATAGAAGTTTTACAATCCCCAATGTGGGTGGGGGGTAGAAATTTTACCATTGTTTATTTTTCTTTTGACAAGAATTCTAAACTCTATAACTATGTCAAAATCTCAAGTTTGTACGTCATCTAGAAGTTTTATATCTCAAAAGGGGGTGAGAGGGTTGACATTTTAATATTTTTGGTTTTTCTCTTTAGGAAAATTTTAAATACTATAACAATACCAAATTTCAAGTTTGTATGTCGTATAGAAGTTTTACAATCCCCAATGTGGGTGGGGGGTAGAAATTTTACCATTGTTTATTTTTCTTTTGACAAGAATTCTAAACTCTATAACTATGTCAAAATCTCAAGTTTGTACGTCATCTAGAAGTTTTATATCTCAAAAGGGGGTGGGAGGGTTGACATTTTAATATTTTTGATTTTTCTCTTTTGGAAAATTTTAAATACTATAACAATACCAAATTTCAAGTTTGTATATCATATAGAAGTTTTACAATCCCCAATGCGGGTGGGGGGTAGAAATTTTACCATTGTTTATTTTTCTTTTGACAAGAATTCTAAACTCTATAACTATGTCAAAATCTCAAGTTTGTACGTCATCTAGAAGTTTTATATCTCAAAAGGGGGTGAGAGGGTTGACATTTTAATATTTTTGGTTTTTCTCTTTAGGAAAATTTTAAATACTATAACAATACCAAATTTCAAGTTTGTATGTCGTATAGAAGTTTTACAATCCCCAATGTGGGTGGGGGGTAGAAATTTTACCATTGTTTATTTTTCTTTTGACAAGAATTCTAAACTCTATAACTATGTCAAAATCTCAAGTTTGTACGTCATCTAGAAGTTTTATATCTCAAAAGGGGGTGGGAGGGTTGACATTTTAATATTTTTGATTTTTCTCTTTTGGAAAATTTTAAACACTATAACTATACCAAATTTCAAGTTTGTATATCATATAGAAGTTTTACAATCCCCAATGTGGGTGGGGGGTAGAAATTTTACCATTGTTTATTTTTCTTTTGACAAGAATTCTAAACTCTATAACTATGTCAAAATCTCAAGTTTGTACGTCATCTAGAAGTTTTATATCTCAAAAGGGGGTGAGAGGGTTGACATTTTAATATTTTTGGTTTTTCTCTTTAGGAAAATTTTAAATACTATAACAATACCAAATTTCAAGTTTGTATGTCGTATAGAAGTTTTACAATCCCCAATGTGGGTGGGGGGTAGAAATTTTACCATTGTTTATTTTTCTTTTGACAAGAATTCTAAACTCTATAACTATGTCAAAATCTCAAGTTTGTACGTCATCTAGAAGTTTTATATCTCAAAAGGGGGTGAGAGGGTTGACATTTTAATATTTTTGATTTTTCTCTTTTGGAAAATTTTAAACACTATAACTATACCAAATTTCAAGTTTGTATATCATATAGAAGTTTTACAATCCCCAATGCGGGTGGGGGGTAGAAATTTTACCATTGTTTATTTTTCTTTTGACAAGAATTCTAAACTCTATAACTATGTCAAAATCTCAAGTTTGTACGTCATCTAGAAGTTTTATATCTCAAAAGTGGGTGGGAGGGTTGACATTTTAATATTTTTGATTTTTCTCTTTTGGAAAATTTTAAACACTATAACTATACCAAATTTCAAGTTTGTATATCATATAGAAGTTTTACAATCCCCAATGCGGGTGGGGGGTAGAAATTTTACCATTGTTTATTTTTCTTTTGACAAGAATTCTAAACTCTATAACTATGTCAAAATCTCAAGTTTGTACGTCATCTAGAAGTTTTATATCTCAAAAGGGGGTGAGAGGGTTGACATTTTAATATTTTTGGTTTTTCTCTTTAGGAAAATTTTAAATACTATAACAATACCAAATTTCAAGTTTGTATGTCGTATAGAAGTTTTACAATCCCCAATGTGGGTGGGGGGTAGAAATTTTACCATTGTTTATTTTTCTTTTGACAAGAATTCTAAACTCTATAACTATGTCAAAATCTCAAGTTTGTACGTCATCTAGAAGTTTTATATCTCAAAAGGGGGTGAGAGGGTTGACATTTTAATATTTTTGATTTTTCTCTTTTGGAAAATTTTAAACACTATAACTATACCAAATTTCAAGTTTGTATATCATATAGAAGTTTTACAATCCCCAATGTGGGTGGGGGGTAGAAATTTTACCATTGTTTATTTTTCTTTTGACAAGAATTCTAAACTCTATAACTATGTCAAAATCTCAAGTTTGTACGTCATCTAGAAGTTTTATATCTCAAAAGGGGGTGGGAGGGTTGACATTTTAATATTTTTGATTTTTCTCTTTTGGAAAATTTTAAACACTATAACTATACCAAATTTCAAGTTTGTATATCATATAGAAGTTTTACAATCCCCAATGCGGGTGGGGGGTAGAAATTTTACCATTGTTTATTTTTCTTTTGACAAGAATTCTAAACTCTATAACTATGTCAAAATCTCAAGTTTGTACGTCATCTAGAAGTTTTATATCTCAAAAGGGGGTGAGAGGGTTGACATTTTAATATTTTTGGTTTTTCTCTTTAGGAAAGTTTTAAATACTATAACAATACCAAATTTCAAGTTTGTATATCATATAGAAGTTTTACAATCCCCAGTGTGGGTGGGGGGTAGAAATTTTACCATTGTTTATTTTTCTTTTGACAAGAATTCTAAACTCTATAACTATGTCAAAATCTCAAGTTTGTACGTCATCTAGAAGTTTTATATCTCAAAAGGGGGTGAGAGGGTTGACATTTTAATATTTTTGGTTTTTCTCTTTAGGAAAGTTTTAAATACTATAACAATACCAAATTTCAAGTTTGTATATCATATAGAAGTTTTACAATCCCCAGTGTGGGTGGGGGGTAGAAATTTTACCATTGTTTATTTTTCTTTTGACAAGAATTCTAAACTCTATAACTATGTCAAAATTTCAAGTTTGTACGTCATCTAGAAGTTTTATATCTCAAAAGGGGGTGAGAGGGTTGACATTTTAATATTTTTGGTTTTTCTCTTTAGGAAAATTTTAAATACTATAACAATACCAAATTTCAAGTTTGTATATCATATAGAAGTTTTACAAACCCCAATGTGGGTGGGGGGTAGAAATTTTACCATTGTTTATTTTTCTTTTGACAAGAATTCTAAACTCTATAACTATGTCAAAATCTCAAGTTTGTACGTCATCTAGAAGTTTTATATCTCAAAAGGGGGTGAGAGGGTTGACATTTTAATATTTTTGGTTTTTCTCTTTAGGAAAATTTTAAATACTATAACAATACCAAATTTCAAGTTTGTATATCATATAGAAGTTTTACAAACCCCAATGTGGGTGGGGGGTAGAAATTTTACCATTGTTTATTTTTCTTTTGACAAGAATTCTAAACTCTATAACTATGTCAAAATCTCAAGTTTGTACGTCATCTAGAAGTTTTATAACTCAAAAGGGGGTGAGAGGGTTGACATTTTAATATTTTTGGTTTTTCTCTTTAGGAAAATTTTAAATACTATAACAATACCAAATTTCAAGTTTGTATGTCGTATAGAAGTTTTACAATCCCCAATGTGGGTGGGGGGTAGAAATTTTACCATTGTTTATTTTTCTTTTGACAAGAATTCTAAACTCTATAACTATGTCAAAATCTCAAGTTTGTACGTCATCTAGAAGTTTTATATCTCAAAAGGGGGTGGGAGGGTTGACATTTTAATATTTTTGATTTTTCTCTTTTGGAAAATTTTAAACACTATAACTATACCAAATTTCAAGTTTGTATATCATATAGAAGTTTTACAATCCCCAATGTGGGTGGGGGGTAGAAATTTTACCATTGTTTATTTTTCTTTTGACAAGAATTCTAAACTCTATAACTATGTCAAAATCTCAAGTTTGTACGTCATCTAGAAGTTTTATATCTCAAAAGGGGGTGAGAGGGTTGACATTTTAATATTTTTGGTTTTTCTCTTTAGGAAAATATTAAATACTATAACAATACCAAATTTCAAGTTTGTATGTCGTATAGAAGTTTTACAATCCCCAATGTGGGTGGGGGGTAGAAATTTTACCATTGTTTATTTTTCTTTTGACAAGAATTCTAAACTCTATAACTATGTCAAAATCTCAAGTTTGTACGTCATCTAGAAGTTTTATATCTCAAAAGGGGGTGGGAGGGTTGACATTTTAATATTTTTGATTTTTCTCTTTTGGAAAATTTTAAACACTATAACTATACCAAATTTCAAGTTTGTATATCATATAGAAGTTTTACAATCCCCAATGTGGGTGGGGGGTAGAAATTTTACCATTGTTTATTTTTCTTTTGACAAGAATTCTAAACTCTATAACTATGTCAAAATCTCAAGTTTGTACGTCATCTAGAAGTTTTATATCTCAAAAGGGGGTGAGAGGGTTGACATTTTAATATTTTTGGTTTTTCTCTTTAGGAAAGTTTTAAATACTATAACAATACCAAATTTCAAGTTTGTATATCATATAGAAGTTTTACAATCCCCAGTGTGGGTGGGGGGTAGAAATTTTACCATTGTTTATTTTTCTTTTGACAAGAATTCTAAACTCTATAACTATGTCAAAATCTCAAGTTTGTACGTCATCTAGA
The DNA here is from genome assembly GCA_929113105.1 of Agrypnus murinus. NCBI lineage: Eukaryota > Metazoa > Arthropoda > Insecta > Coleoptera > Elateridae > Agrypnus > Agrypnus murinus. Next base: position 95,323,951 of record OV816027.1, read on the forward strand.
AGTTTTATATCTCAAAAGGGGGTGAGAGGGTTGACATTTTAATATTTTTGGTTTTTCTCTTTAGGAAAATTTTAAATACTATAACAATACCAAATTTCAAGTTTGTATGTCGTATAGAAGTTTTACAATCCCCAATGTGGGTGGGGGGTAGAAATTTTACCATTGTTTATTTTTCTTTTGACAAGAATTCTAAACTCTATAACTATGTCAAAATCTCAAGTTTGTACGTCATCTAGAAGTTTTATAACTCAAAAGGGGGTGAGAGGGTTGACATTTTAATATTTTTGGTTTTTCTCTTTAGGAAAATTTTAAATACTATAACAATACCAAATTTCAAGTTTGTATGTCGTATAGAAGTTTTACAATCCCCAATGTGGGTGGGGGGTAGAAATTTTACCATTGTTTATTTTTCTTTTGACAAGAATTCTAAACTCTATAACTATGTCAAAATCTCAAGTTTGTACGTCATCTAGAAGTTTTATATCTCAAAAGGGGGTGGGAGGGTTGACATTTTAATATTTTTGATTTTTCTCTTTTGGAAAATTTTAAACACTATAACTATACCAAATTTCAAGTTTGTATATCATATAGAAGTTTTACAATCCCCAATGTGGGTGGGGGGTAGAAATTTTACCATTGTTTATTTTTCTTTTGACAAGAATTCTAAACTCTATAACTATGTCAAAATCTCAAGTTTGTACGTCATCTAGAAGTTTTATATCTCAAAAGGGGGTGAGAGGGTTGACATTTTAATATTTTTGGTTTTTCTCTTTAGGAAAGTTTTAAATACTATAACAATACCAAATTTCAAGTTTGTATATCATATAGAAGTTTTACAATCCCCAGTGTGGGTGGGGGGTAGAAATTTTACCATTGTTTATTTTTCTTTTGACAAGAATTCTAAACTCTATAACTATGTCAAAATCTCAAGTTTGTACGTCATCTGGAAGTTTTATATCTCAAAAGGGGGTGGGAGGGTTGACATTTTAATATTTTTGATTTTTCTCTTTTGGAAAATTTTAAACACTATAACTATACCAAATTTCAAGTTTGTATATCATATAGAAGTTTTACAATCCCCAATGTGGGTGGGGGGTAGAAATTTTACCATTGTTTATTTTTCTTTTGACAAGAATTCTAAACTCTATAACTATGTCAAAATCTCAAGTTTGTACGTCATCTAGAAGTTTTATATCTCAAAAGGGGGTGAGAGGGTTGACATTTTAATATTTTTGGTTTTTCTCTTTAGGAAAATTTTAAATACTATAACAATACCAAATTTCAAGTTTGTATATCATATAGAAGTTTTACAAACCCCAATGTGGGTGGGGGGTAGAAATTTTACCATTGTTTATTTTTCTTTTGACTAGAATTCTAAACTCTATAACTATGTCAAAATCTCAAGTTTGTACGTCATCTAGAAGTTTTATATCTCAAAAGGGGGTGAGAGGGTTGACATTTTAATATTTTTGGTTTTTCTCTTTAGGAAAATTTTAAATACTATAACAATACCAAATTTCAAGTTTGTATGTCGTATAGAAGTTTTACAATCCCCAATGTGGGTGGGGGGTAGAAATTTTACCATTGTTTATTTTTCTTTTGACAAGAATTCTAAACTCTATAACTATGTCAAAATCTCAAGTTTGTACGTCATCTAGAAGTTTTATATCTCAAAAGGGGGTGGGAGGGTTGACATTTTAATATTTTTGATTTTTCTCTTTTGGAAAATTTTAAACACTATAACTATACCAAATTTCAAGTTTGTATATCATATAGAAGTTTTACAATCCCCAATGTGGGTGGGGGGTAGAAATTTTACCATTGTTTATTTTTCTTTTGACAAGAATTCTAAACTCTATAACTATGTCAAAATCTCAAGTTTGTACGTCATCTAGAAGTTTTATATCTCAAAAGGGGGTGAGAGGGTTGACATTTTAATATTTTTGGTTTTTCTCTTTAGGAAAGTTTTAAATACTATAACAATACCAAATTTCAAGTTTGTATATCATATAGAAGTTTTACAATCCCCAGTGTGGGTGGGGGGTAGAAATTTTACCATTGTTTATTTTTCTTTTGACAAGAATTCTAAACTCTATAACTATGTCAAAATCTCAAGTTTGTACGTCATCTAGAAGTTTTATATCTCAAAAGGGGGTGAGAGGGTTGACATTTTAATATTTTTGGTTTTTCTCTTTAGGAAAATTTTAAATACTATAACAATACCAAATTTCAAGTTTGTATGTCGTATAGAAGTTTTACAATCCCCAATGTGGGTGGGGGGTAGAAATTTTACCATTGTTTATTTTTCTTTTGACAAGAATTCTAAACTCTATAACTATGTCAAAATCTCAAGTTTGTACGTCATCTAGAAGTTTTATAACTCAAAAGGGGGTGAGAGGGTTGACATTTTAATATTTTTGGTTTTTCTCTTTAGGAAAATTTTAAATACTATAACAATACCAAATTTCAAGTTTGTATGTCGTATAGAAGTTTTACAATCCCCAATGTGGGTGGGGGGTAGAAATTTTACCATTGTTTATTTTTCTTTTGACAAGAATTCTAAACTCTATAACTATGTCAAAATCTCAAGTTTGTACGTCATCTAGAAGTTTTATATCTCAAAAGGGGGTGGGAGGGTTGACATTTTAATATTTTTGATTTTTCTCTTTTGGAAAATTTTAAACACTATAACTATACCAAATTTCAAGTTTGTATATCATATAGAAGTTTTACAATCCCCAATGTGGGTGGGGGGTAGAAATTTTACCATTGTTTATTTTTCTTTTGACAAGAATTCTAAACTCTATAACTATGTCAAAATCTCAAGTTTGTACGTCATCTAGAAGTTTTATATCTCAAAAGGGGGTGAGAGGGTTGACATTTTAATATTTTTGGTTTTTCTCTTTAGGAAAATTTTAAATACTATAACAATACCAAATTTCAAGTTTGTATGTCGTATAGAAGTTTTACAATCCCCAATGTGGGTGGGGGGTAGAAATTTTACCATTGTTTATTTTTCTTTTGACAAGAATTCTAAACTCTATAACTATGTCAAAATCTCAAGTTTGTACGTCATCTAGAAGTTTTATAACTCAAAAGGGGGTGGGAGGGTTGACATTTTAATATTTTTGATTTTTCTCTTTAGAAAAATTTTAAACTATATAAGTATACCAAATTTCAAGTTTGTATGTCACATAGAAGTTTCACAACCCCCAATGTGGGTGGGGGTTGGAAATTTTACCATTGGTTTTTCTCTTTAGGAAAATTTTAAATACTATAACAATACCAAATTTCAAGTTTGTATATCATATAGAAGTTTTACAAACCCCAATGTGGGTGGGGGGTAGAAATTTTACCATTGTTTATTTTTCTTTTGACAAGAATTCTAAACTCTATAACTATGTCAAAATCTCAAGTTTGTACGTCATCTAGAAGTTTTATATCTCAAAAGGGGGTGAGAGGGTTGACATTTTAATATTTTTGGTTTTTCTCTTTAGGAAAATTTTAAATACTATAACAATACCAAAATTCAAGTTTGTATATCATATAGAAGTTTTACAAACCCCAATGTGGGTGGGGGGTAGAAATTTTACCATTGTTTATTTTTCTTTTGACAAGAATTCTAAACTCTATAACTATGTCAAAATCTCAAGTTTGTACGTCATCTAGAAGTTTTATATCTCAAAAGGGGGTGAGAGGGTTGACATTTTAATATTTTTGGTTTTCTCTTTAGGAAAGTTTTAAATACTATAACAATACCAAATTTCAAGTTTGTATATCATATAGAAGTTTTACAATCCCCAATGTGGGTGGGGGGTAGAAATTTTACCATTGTTTATTTTTCTTTTGACAAGAATTCTAAACTCTATAACTATGTCAAAATCTCAAGTTTGTACGTCATCTAGAAGTTTTATATCTCAAAAGGGGGTGAGAGGGTTGACATTTTAATATTTTTGGTTTTTCTCTTTAGGAAAATTTTAAATACTATAACAATACCAAATTTCAAGTTTGTATGTCATATAGAAGTTTTACAATCCCCAATGTGGGTGGGGGGTAGAAATTTTACCATTGTTTATTTTTCTTTTGACAAGAATTCTAAACTCTATAACTTTGTCAAAATCTCAAGTTTGTACGTCATCTAGAAGTTTTATAATTCAAAAGGGGGTGAGAGGGTTGACATTTTAATATTTTTGATTTTTCTCTTTAGGAAAATTTTAAATACTATAACAATACCAAATTTCAAGTTTGTATATCATATAGAGCTTTACAAACCCCAATGTTGGTGGGGGGTAGAAATTTTACCATTGTTTATTTTTCTTTTGACAAGAATTCTAAACTCTATAACTATGTCAAAATCTCAAGTTTGTACGTCATCTAGAAGTTTTATATCTCAAAAGGGGGTGAGAGGGTTGACATTTTAATATTTTTGGTTTTTCTCTTTAGGAAAATTTTAAATACTATAACAATACCAAATTTCAAGTTTGTATGTCATATAGAAGTTTTACAATCCCCAATGTGGGTGGGGGGTAGAAATTTTACCATTGTTTATTTTTCTTTTGACAAGAATTCTAAACTCTATAACTATGTCAAAATCTCAAGTTTGTACGTCATCTAGAAGTTTTATATCTCAAAAGGGGGTGAGAGGGTTGACATTTTAATATTTTTGGTTTTTCTCTTTAGGAAAGTTTTAAATACTATAACAATACCAAATTTCAAGTTTGTATATCATATAGAAGTTTTACAATCCCCAATGTGGGTGGGGGGTAGAAATTTTACCATTGTTTATTTTTCTTTTGACAAGAATTCTAAACTCTATAACTATGTCAAAATCTCAAGTTTGTACGTCATCTAGAAGTTTTATATCTCAAAAGGGGGTGAGAGGGTTGACATTTTAATATTTTTGGTTTTTCTCTTTAGGAAAATTTTAAATACTATAACAATACCAAATTTCAAGTTTGTATGTCATATAGAAGTTTTACGATCCCCAATGTGGGTGGGGGGTAGAAATTTTACTATTGTTTATTTTTCTTTTGACAAGAATTCTAAACTCTATAACTATGTCAAAATCTCAAGTTTGTACGTCATCTAGAAGTTTTATAATTCAAAAGGGGTTGAGAGGGTTGACATTTTAATATTTTTGATTTTTCTCTTTAGGAAAATTTTAAATACTATAACAATACCAAATTTCAAGTTTGTATGTCATATAGAAGTTTTACGATCCCCAATGTGGGTGGGGGGTAGAAATTTTACCATTGTTTATTTTTCTTTTGACAAGAATTCTAAACTCTATAACTATGTCAAAATCTCAAGTTTGTACGTCATCTAGAAGTTTTATATCTCAAAAGGGGGTGAGAGGGTTGACATTTTAATATTTTTGGTTTTTCTCTTTAGGAAAATTTTAAATACTATAACAATACCAAAATTCAAGTTTGTATATCATATAGAAGTTTTACAAACCCCAATGTGGGTGGGGGGTAGAAATTTTACCATTGTTTATTTTTCTTTTGACAAGAATTCTAAACTCTATAACTATGTCAAAATCTCAAGTTTGTACGTCATCTAGAAGTTTTATATCTCAAAAGGGGGTGAGAGGGTTGACATTTTAATATTTTTGGTTTTCTCTTTAGGAAAGTTTTAAATACTATAACAATACCAAATTTCAAGTTTGTATATCATATAGAAGTTTTACAATCCCCAATGTGGGTGGGGGGTAGAAATTTTACCATTGTTTATTTTTCTTTTGACAAGAATTCTAAACTCTATAACTATGTCAAAATCTCAAGTTTGTACGTCATCTAGAAGTTTTATATCTCAAAAGGGGGTGAGAGGGTTGACATTTTAATATTTTTGGTTTTTCTCTTTAGGAAAATTTTAAATACTATAACAATACCAAATTTCAAGTTTGTATGTCATATAGAAGTTTTACAATCCCCAATGTGGGTGGGGGGTAGAAATTTTACCATTGTTTATTTTTCTTTTGACAAGAATTCTAAACTCTATAACTTTGTCAAAATCTCAAGTTTGTACGTCATCTAGAAGTTTTATAATTCAAAAGGGGGTGAGAGGGTTGACATTTTAATATTTTTGATTTTTCTCTTTAGGAAAATTTTAAATACTATAACAATACCAAATTTCAAGTTTGTATATCATATAGAGCTTTACAAACCCCAATGTTGGTGGGGGGTAGAAATTTTACCATTGTTTATTTTTCTTTTGACAAGAATTCTAAACTCTATAACTATGTCAAAATCTCAAGTTTGTACGTCATCTAGAAGTTTTATATCTCAAAAGGGGGTGAGAGGGTTGACATTTTAATATTTTTGGTTTTTCTCTTTAGGAAAATTTTAAATACTATAACAATACCAAATTTCAAGTTTGTATGTCATATAGAAGTTTTACAATCCCCAATGTGGGTGGGGGGTAGAAATTTTACCATTGTTTATTTTTCTTTTGACAAGAATTCTAAACTCTATAACTATGTCAAAATCTCAAGTTTGTACGTCATCTAGAAGTTTTATATCTCAAAAGGGGGTGAGAGGGTTGACATTTTAATATTTTTGGTTTTTCTCTTTAGGAAAGTTTTAAATACTATAACAATACCAAATTTCAAGTTTGTATATCATATAGAAGTTTTACAATCCCCAATGTGGGTGGGGGGTAGAAATTTTACCATTGTTTATTTTTCTTTTGACAAGAATTCTAAACTCTATAACTATGTCAAAATCTCAAGTTTGTACGTCATCTAGAAGTTTTATATCTCAAAAGGGGGTGAGAGGGTTGACATTTTAATATTTTTGGTTTTTCTCTTTAGGAAAATTTTAAATACTATAACAATACCAAATTTCAAGTTTGTATGTCATATAGAAGTTTTACGATCCCCAATGTGGGTGGGGGGTAGAAATTTTACTATTGTTTATTTTTCTTTTGACAAGAATTCTAAACTCTATAACTATGTCAAAATCTCAAGTTTGTACGTCATCTAGAAGTTTTATAATTCAAAAGGGGTTGAGAGGGTTGACATTTTAATATTTTTGATTTTTCTCTTTAGGAAAATTTTAAATACTATAACAATACCAAATTTCAAGTTTGTATATCATATAGAGTTTTACAAACCCCAATGTGGGTGGGGGGTAGAAATTTTACCATTGTTTATTTTTCTTTTGACAAGAATTCTAAACTCTATAACTATGTCAAAATCTCAAGTTTGTACGTCATCTAGAAGTTTTATATCTCAAAAGGGGGTGAGAGGGTTGACATTTTAATATTTTTGGTTTTTCTCTTTAGGAAAATTTTAAATACTATAACAATACCAAATTTCAAGTTTGTATGTCATATAGAAGTTTTACAATCCCCAATGTGGGTGGGGGGTAGAAATTTTACCATTGTTTATTTTTCTTTTGACAAGAATTCTAAACTCTATAACTTTGTCAAAATCTCAAGTTTGTACGTCATCTAGAAGTTTTATAATTCAAAAGGGGGTGAGAGGGTTGACATTTTAATATTTTTGATTTTTCTCTTTAGGAAAATTTTAAATACTATAACAATACCAAATTTCAAGTTTGTATATCATATAGAGTTTTACAAACCCCAATGTGGGTGGGGGGTAGAAATTTTACCATTGTTTATTTTTCTTTTGACAAGAATTGTAAACTCTATAACTATGTCAAAATCTCAAGTTTGTACGTCATCTAGAAGTTTTATATCTCAAAAGGGGGTGAGAGGGTTGACATTTTAATATTTTTGGTTTTTCTCTTTAGGAAAGTTTTAAATACTATAACAATACCAAATTTCAAGTTTGTATATCATATAGAAGTTTTACAATCCCCAATGTGGGTGGGGGGTAGAAATTTTACCATTGTTTATTTTTCTTTTGACAAGAATTCTAAACTCTATAACTATGTCAAAATCTCAAGTTTGTACGTCATCTAGAAGTTTTATATCTCAAAAGGGGGTGAGAGGGTTGACATTTTAATATTTTTGGTTTTTCTCTTTAGGAAAATTTTAAATACTATAACAATACCAAATTTCAAGTTTGTATGTCATATAGAAGTTTTACAATCCCCAATGTGGGTGGGGGGTAGAAATTTTACCATTGTTTATTTTTCTTTTGACAAGAATTCTAAACTCTATAACTTTGTCAAAATCTCAAGTTTGTACGTCATCTAGAAGTTTTATAATTCAAAAGGGGGTGAGAGGGTTGACATTTTAATATTTTTGATTTTTCTCTTTAGGAAAATTTTAAATACTATAACAATACCAAATTTCAAGTTTGTATATCATATAGAGTTTTACAAACCCCAATGTGGGTGGGGGGTAGAAATTTTACCATTGTTTATTTTTCTTTTGACAAGAATTCTAAACTCTATAACTATGTCAAAATCTCAAGTTTGTACGTCATCTAGAAGTTTTATAACTCAAAAGGGGGTGAGAGGGTTGACATTTTAATATTTTTGGTTTTTCTCTTTAGGAAAGTTTTAAATACTATAACAATACCAAATTTCAAGTTTGTATATCATATAGAAGTTTTACAATCCCCAATGTGGGTGGGGGGTAGAAATTTTACCATTGTTTATTTTTCTTTTGACAAGAATTCTAAACTCTATAACTATGTCAAAATCTCAAGTTTGTACGTCATCTAGAAGTTTTATATCTCAAAAGGGGGTGAGAGGGTTGACATTTTAATATTTTTGGTTTTTCTGTTTAGGAAAATTTTAAATACTATAACAATACCAAATTTCAAGTTTGTATGTCATATAGAAGTTTTACAATCCCCAATGTGGGTGGGGGGTAGAAATTTTACCATTGTTTATTTTTCTTTTGACAAGAATTCTAAACTCTATAACTTTGTCAAAATCTCAAGTTTGTACGTCATCTAGAAGTTTTATAATTCAAAAGGGGGTGAGAGGGTTGACATTTTAATATTTTTGATTTTTCTCTTTAGGAAAATTTTAAATACTATAACAATACCAAATTTCAAGTTTGTATATCATATAGAGCTTTACAAACCCCAATGTTGGTGGGGGGTAGAAATTTTACCATTGTTTATTTTTCTTTTGACAAGAATTCTAAACTCTATAACTATGTCAAAATCTCAAGTTTGTACGTCATCTAGAAGTTTTATATCTCAAAAGGGGGTGAGAGGGTTGACATTTTAATATTTTTGGTTTTCTCTTTAGGAAAATTTTAAATACTATAACAATACCAAATTTCAAGTTTGTATGTCATATAGAAGTTTTACAATCCCCAATGTGGGTGGGGGGTAGAAATTTTACCATTGTTTATTTTTCTTTTGACAAGAATTCTAAACTCTATAACTATGTCAAAATCTCAAGTTTGTACGTCATCTAGAAGTTTTATATCTCAAAAGGGGGTGAGAGGGTTGACATTTTAATATTTTTGGTTTTTCTCTTTAGGAAAGTTTTAAATACTATAACAATACCAAATTTCAAGTTTGTATATCATATAGAAGTTTTACAATCCCCAATGTGGGTGGGGGGTAGAAATTTTACCATTGTTTATTTTTCTTTTGACAAGAATTCTAAACTCTATAACTATGTCAAAATCTCAAGTTTGTACGTCATCTAGAAGTTTTATATCTAAAAAGGGGGTGAGAGGGTTGACATTTTAATATTTTTGGTTTTTCTCTTTAGGAAAGTTTTAAATACTATAACAATACCAAATTTCAAGTTTGTATATCATATAGAAGTTTTACAATCCCCAGTGTGGGTGGGGGGTAGAAATTTTACCATTGTTTATTTTTCTTTTGACAAGAATTCTAAACTCTATAACTATGTCAAAATCTCAAGTTTGTACGTCATCTAGAAGTTTTATATCTCAAAAGGGGGTGAGAGGGTTGACATTTTAATATTTTTGGTTTTTCTCTTTAGGAAAGTTTTAAATACTATAACAATACCAAATTTCAAGTTTGTATATCATATAGAAGTTTTACAATCCCCAGTGTGGGTGGGGGGTAGAAATTTTACCATTGTTTATTTTTCTTTTGACAAGAATTCTAAACTCTATAACTATGTCAAAATTTCAAGTTTGTACGTCATCTAGAAGTTTTATATCTCAAAAGGGGGTGAGAGGGTTGACATTTTAATATTTTTGGTTTTTCTCTTTAGGAAAATTTTAAATACTATAACAATACCAAATTTCAAGTTTGTATATCATATAGAAGTTTTACAAACCCCAATGTGGGTGGGGGGTAGAAATTTTACCATTGTTTATTTTTCTTTTGACAAGAATTCTAAACTCTATAACTATGTCAAAATCTCAAGTTTGTACGTCATCTAGAAGTTTTATAACTCAAAAGGGGGTGAGAGGGTTGACATTTTAATATTTTTGGTTTTTCTCTTTAGGAAAATTTTAAATACTATAACAATACCAAATTTCAAGTTTGTATGTCGTATAGAAGTTTTACAATCCCCAATGTGGGTGGGGGGTAGAAATTTTACCATTGTTTATTTTTCTTTTGACAAGAATTCTAAACTCTATAACTATGTCAAAATCTCAAGTTTGTACGTCATCTAGAAGTTTTATATCTCAAAAGGGGGTGGGAGGGTTGACATTTTAATATTTTTGATTTTTCTCTTTTGGAAAATTTTAAACACTATAACTATACCAAATTTCAAGTTTGTATATCATATAGAAGTTTTACAATCCCCAATGTGGGTGGGGGGTAGAAATTTTACCATTGTTTATTTTTCTTTTGACAAGAATTCTAAACTCTATAACTATGTCAAAATCTCAAGTTTGTACGTCATCTAGAAGTTTTATATCTCAAAAGGGGGTGAGAGGGTTGACATTTTAATATTTTTGGTTTTTCTCTTTAGGAAAATATTAAATACTATAACAATACCAAATTTCAAGTTTGTATGTCGTATAGAAGTTTTACAATCCCCAATGTGGGTGGGGGGTAGAAATTTTACCATTGTTTATTTTTCTTTTGACAAGAATTCTAAACTCTATAACTATGTCAAAATCTCAAGTTTGTACGTCATCTAGAAGTTTTATATCTCAAAAGGGGGTGGGAGGGTTGACATTTTAATATTTTTGATTTTTCTCTTTTGGAAAATTTTAAACACTATAACTATACCAAATTTCAAGTTTGTATATCATATAGAAGTTTTACAATCCCCAATGTGGGTGGGGGGTAGAAATTTTACCATTGTTTATTTTTCTTTTGACAAGAATTCTAAACTCTATAACTATGTCAAAATCTCAAGTTTGTACGTCATCTAGAAGTTTTATATCTCAAAAGGGGGTGAGAGGGTTGACATTTTAATATTTTTGGTTTTTCTCTTTAGGAAAGTTTTAAATACTATAACAATACCAAATTTCAAGTTTGTATATCATATAGAAGTTTTACAATCCCCAGTGTGGGTGGGGGGTAGAAATTTTACCATTGTTTATTTTTCTTTTGACAAGAATTCTAAACTCTATAACTATGTCAAAATCTCAAGTTTGTACGTCATCTAGAAGTTTTATATCTCAAAAGGGGGTGAGAGGGTTGACATTTTAATATTTTTGGTTTTTCTCTTTAGGAAAATTTTAAATACTATAACAATACCAAATTTCAAGTTTGTATGTCGTATAGAAGTTTTACAATCCCCAATGTGGGTGGGGGGTAGAAATTTTACCATTGTTTATTTTTCTTTTGACAAGAATTCTAAACTCTATAACTATGTCAAAATCTCAAGTTTGTACGTCATCTAGAAGTTTTATAACTCAAAAGGGGGTGAGAGGGTTGACATTTTAATATTTTTGTTTTTTTTCTTTAGGAAAATTTTAAATACTATAACAATACCAAATTTCAAGTTTGTATGTCGTATAGAAGTTTTACAATCCCCAATGTGGGTGGGGGGTAGAAATTTTACCATTGTTTATTTTTCTTTTGACAAGAATTCTAAACTCTATAACTATGTCAAAATCTCAAGTTTGTACGTCATCTAGACGTTTTATATCTCAAAAGGGGGTGGGAGGGTTGACATTTTAATATTTTTGATTTTTCTCTTTTGGAAAATTTTAAACACTATAACTATACCAAATTTCAAGTTTGTATATCATATAGAAGTTTTACAATCCCCAATGTGGGTGGGGGGTAGAAATTTTACCATTGTTTATTTTTCTTTTGACAAGAATTCTAAACTCTATAACTATGTCAAAATCTCAAGTTTGTACGTCATCTAGAAGTTTTATATCTCAAAAGGGGGTGAGAGGGTTGACATTTTAATATTTTTGGTTTTTCTCTTTAGGAAAGTTTTAAATACTATAATAATACCAAATTTCAAGTTTGTATATCATATAGAAGTTTTACAATCCCCAGTGTGGGTGGGGGGTAGAAATTTTACCATTGTTTATTTTTCTTTTGACAAGAATTCTAAACTCTATAACTATGTCAAAATCTCAAGTTTGTACGTCATCTAGAAGTTTTATATCTCAAAAGGGGGTGAGAGGGTTGACATTTTAATATTTTTGGTTTTTCTCTTTAGGAAAATTTTAAATACTATAACAATACCAAATTTCAAGTTTGTATGTCGTATAGAAGTTTTACAATCCCCAATGTGGGTGGGGGGTAGAAATTTTACCATTGTTTATTTTTCTTTTGACAAGAATTCTAAACTCTATAACTATGTCAAAATCTCAAGTTTGTACGTCATCTAGAAGTTTTATAACTCAAAAGGGGGTGAGAGGGTTGACATTTTAATATTTTTGGTTTTTCTCTTTAGGAAAATTTTAAATACTATAACAATACCAAATTTCAAGTTTGTATGTCGTATAGAAGTTTTACAATCCCCAATGTGGGTGGGGGGTAGAAATTTTACCATTGTTTATTTTTCTTTTGACAAGAATTCTAAACTCTATAACTATGTCAAAATCTCAAGTTTGTACGTCATCTAGAAGTTTTATATCTCAAAAGGGGGTGGGAGGGTTGACATTTTAATATTTTTGATTTTTCTCTTTTGGAAAATTTTAAACACTATAACTATACCAAATTTCAAGTTTGTATATCATATAGAAGTTTTACAATCCCCAATGTGGGTGGGGGGTAGAAATTTTACCATTGTTTATTTTTCTTTTGACAAGAATTCTAAACTCTATAACTATGTCAAAATCTCAAGTTTGTACGTCATCTAGAAGTTTTATATCTCAAAAGGAGGTGAGAGGGTTGACATTTTAATATTTTTGGTTTTTCTCTTTAGGAAAATTTTAAATACTATAACAATACCAAATTTCAAGTTTGTATGTCGTATAGAAGTTTTACAATCCCCAATGTGGGTGGGGGGTAGAAATTTTACCATTGTTTATTTTTCTTTTGACAAGAATTCTAAACTCTATAACTATGTCAAAATCTCAAGTTTGTACGTCATCTAGAAGTTTTATATCTCAAAAGGGGGTGGGAGGGTTGACATTTTAATATTTTTGATTTTTCTCTTTTGGAAAATTTTAAACACTATAACTATACCAAATTTCAAGTTTGTATATCATATAGAAGTTTTACAATCCCCAATGTGGGTGGGGGGTAGAAATTTTACCATTGTTTATTTTTCTTTTGACAAGAATTCTAAACTCTATAACTATGTCAAAATCTCAAGTTTGTACGTCATCTAGAAGTTTTATATCTCAAAAGGGGGTGAGAGGGTTGACATTTTAATATTTTTGGTTTTTCTCTTTAGGAAAATTTTAAATACTATAACAATACCAAATTTCAAGTTTGTATATCATATAGAAGTTTTACAAACCCCAATGTGGGTGGGGGGTAGAAATTTTACCATTGTTTATTTTTCTTTTGACAAGAATTCTAAACTCTATAACTATGTCAAAATCTCAAGTTTGTACGTCATCTAGAAGTTTTATATCTCAAAAGGGGGTGAGAGGGTTGACATTTTAAATTTTTGGTTTTTCTCTTTAGGAAAATTTTAAATACTATAACAATACCAAATTTCAAGTTTGTATATCATATAGAAGTTTTACAATCCCCAGTGTGGGTGGGGGGTAGAAATTTTACCATTGTTTATTTTTCTTTTGACAAGAATTCTAAACTCTATAACTATGTCAAAATCTCAAGTTTGTACGTCATCTAGAAGTTTTATATCTCAAAAGGGGGTGAGAGGGTTGACATTTTAATATTTTTGGTTTTTCTCTTTAGGAAAATTTTAAATACTATAACAATACCAAATTTCAAGTTTGTATATCATATAGAAGTTTTACAAACCCCAATGTGGGTGGGGGGTAGAAATTTTACCATTGTTTATTTTTCTTTTGACAAGAATTCTAAACTCTATAACTATGTCAAAATCTCAAGTTTGTACGTCATCTAGAAGTTTTATATCTCAAAAGGGGGTGAGAGGGTTGACATTTTAAATTTTTGGTTTTTCTCTTTAGGAAAGTTTTAAATACTATAACAATACCAAATTTCAAGTTTGTATATCATATAGAAGTTTTACAATCCCCAGTGTGGGTGGGGGGTAGAAATTTTACCATTGTTTATTTTTCTTTTGACAAGAATTCTAAACTCTATAACTATGTCAAAATCTCAAGTTTGTACGTCATCTAGAAGTTTTATATCTCAAAAGGGGGTGAGAGGGTTGACATTTTAATATTTTTGGTTTTTCTCTTTAGGAAAATTTTAAATACTATAACAATACCAAATTTCAAGTTTGTATATCATATAGAAGTTTTACAAACCCCAATGTGGGTGGGGGGTAGAAATTTTACCATTGTTTATTTTTCTTTTGACAAGAATTCTAAACTCTATAACTATGTCAAAATCTCAAGTTTGTACGTCATCTAGAAGTTTTATATCTCAAAAGGGGGTGAGAGGGTTGACATTTTAATATTTTTGGTTTTTCTCTTTAGGAAAATTTTAAATACTATAACAATACCAAATTTCAAGTTTGTATATCATATAGAAGTTTTACAAACCCCAATGTGGGTGGGGGGTAGAAATTTTACCATTGTTTATTTTTCTTTTGACAAGAATTCTAAACTCTATAACTATGTCAAAATCTCAAGTTTGTACGTCATCTAGAAGTTTTATAACTCAAAAGGGGGTGAGAGGGTTGACATTTTAATATTTTTGGTTTTTCTCTTTAGGAAAATTTTAAATACTATAACAATACCAAATTTCAAGTTTGTATGTCGTATAGAAGTTTTACAATCCCCAATGTGGGTGGGGGGTAGAAATTTTACCATTGTTTATTTTTCTTTTGACAAGAATTCTAAACTCTATAACTATGTCAAAATCTCAAGTTTGTACGTCATCTAGAAGTTTTATATCTCAAAAGGGGGTGAGAGGGTTGACATTTTAATATTTTTGGTTTTTCTCTTTAGGAAAATTTTAAATACTATAACAATACCAAATTTCAAGTTTGTATGTCATATAGAAGTTTTACAATCCCCAATGTGGGTGGGGGGTAGAAATTTTACCATTGTTTATTTTTCTTTTGACAAGAATTCTAAACTCTATAACTATGTCAAAATCTCAAGTTTGTACGTCATCTAGAAGTTTTATATCTCAAAAGGGGGTGAGAGGGTTGACATTTTAATATTTTTGGTTTTTCTCTTTAGGAAAATTTTAAATACTATAACAATACCAAAATTCAAGTTTGTATATCATATAGAAGTTTTACAAACCCCAATGTGGGTGGGGGGTAGAAATTTTACCATTGTTTATTTTTCTTTTGACAAGAATTCTAAACTCTATAACTATGTCAAAATCTCAAGTTTGTACGTCATCTAGAAGTTTTATATCTCAAAAGGGGGTGAGAGGGTTGACATTTTAATATTTTTGGTTTTTCTCTTAGGAAAGTTTTAAATACTATAACAATACCAAATTTCAAGTTTGTATATCATATAGAAGTTTTACAATCCCCAATGTGGGTGGGGGGTAGAAATTTTACCATTGTTTATTTTTCTTTTGACAAGAATTCTAAACTCTATAACTATGTCAAAATCTCAAGTTTGTACGTCATCTAGAAGTTTATATCTCAAAAGGGGGGTGAGAGGGTTGACATTTTAATATTTTTGGTTTTTCTCTTTAGGAAAATTTTAAATACTATAACAATACCAAATTTCAAGTTTGTATGTCCATATAGAAGTTTTACAATCCCCAATGTGGGTGGGGGGTAGAAATTTTACCATTGTTTATTTTTCTTTTGACAAGAATTCTAAACTCTATAACTTTGTCAAAATCTCAAGTTTGTACGTCATCTAGAAGTTTTATAATTCAAAAGGGGGTGAGAGGGTTGACATTTTAATATTTTTGATTTTTCTCTTTAGGAAAATTTTAAATACTATAACAATACCAAATTTCAAGTTTGTATATCATATAGAGCTTTACAAACCCCAATGTTGGTGGGGGGTAGAAATTTTACCATTGTTTATTTTTCTTTTGACAAGAATTCTAAACTCTATAACTATGTCAAAATCTCAAGTTTGTACGTCATCTAGAAGTTTTATATCTCAAAAGGGGGTGAGAGGGTTGACATTTTAATATTTTTGGTTTTTCTCTTTAGGAAAATTTTAAATACTATAATACCAAATTTCAAGTTTGTATGTCATATAGAAGTTTTACAATCCCCAATGTGGGTGGGGGGTAGAAATTTTACCATTGTTTATTTTTCTTTTGACAAGAATTCTAAACTCTATAACTATGTCAAAATCTCAAGTTTGTACGTCATCTAGAAGTTTTATATCTCAAAAGGGGGTGAGAGGGTTGACATTTTAATATTTTTGGTTTTTCTCTTTAGGAAAGTTTTAAATACTATAACAATACCAAATTTCAAGTTTGTATATCATATAGAAGTTTTACAATCCCCAATGTGGGTGGGGGGTAGAAATTTTACCATTGTTTATTTTTCTTTTGACAAGAATTCTAAACTCTATAACTATGTCAAAATCTCAAGTTTGTACGTCATCTAGAAGTTTTATATCTCAAAAGGGGGTGAGAGGGTTGACATTTTAATATTTTTGGTTTTTCTCTTTAGGAAAATTTTAAATACTATAACAATACCAAATTTCAAGTTTGTATGTCATATAGAAGTTTTACGATCCCCAATGTGGGTGGGGGGTAGAAATTTTACTATTGTTTATTTTTCTTTTGACAAGAATTCTAAACTCTATAACTATGTCAAAATCTCAAGTTTGTACGTCATCTAGAAGTTTTATAATTCAAAAGGGGTTGAGAGGGTTGACATTTTAATATTTTTGATTTTTCTCTTTAGGAAAATTTTAAATACTATAACAATACCAAATTTCAAGTTTGTATGTCATATAGAAGTTTTACAATCCCCAATGTGGGTGGGGGGTAGAAATTTTACCATTGTTTATTTTTCTTTTGACAAGAATTCTAAACTCTATAACTATGTCAAAATCTCAAGTTTGTACGTCATCTAGAAGTTTTATATCTCAAAAGGGGGTGAGAGGGTTGACATTTTAATATTTTTGGTTTTTCTCTTTAGGAAAATTTTAAATACTATAACAATACCAAATTTCAAGTTTGTATGTCATATAGAAGTTTTACAATCCCCAATGTGGGTGGGGGGTAGAAATTTTACCATTGTTTATTTTTCTTTTGACAAGAATTCTAAACTCTATAACTTTGTCAAAATCTCAAGTTTGTACGTCATCTAGAAGTTTTATATCTCAAAAGGGGGTGAGAGGGTTGACATTTTAATATTTTTGGTTTTTCTCTTTAGGAAAATTTTAAATACTATAACAATACCAAATTTCAAGTTTGTATGTCATATAGAAGTTTTACGATCCCCAATGTGGGTGGGGGGTAGAAATTTTACTATTGTTTATTTTTCTTTTGACAAGAATTCTAAACTCTATAACTATGTCAAAATCTCAAGTTTGTACGTCATCTAGAAGTTTTATAATTCAAAAGGGGTTGAGAGGGTTGACATTTTAATATTTTTGATTTTTCTCTTTAGGAAAATTTTAAATACTATAACAATACCAAATTTCAAGTTTGTATGTCATATAGAAGTTTTACAATCCCCAATGTGGGTGGGGGGTAGAAATTTTACCATTGTTTATTTTTCTTTTGACAAGAATTCTAAACTCTATAACTATGTCAAAATCTCAAGTTTGTACGTCATCTAGAAGTTTTATATCTCAAAAGGGGGTGAGAGGGTTGACATTTTAATATTTTTGGTTTTTCTCTTTAGGAAAATTTTAAATACTATAACAATACCAAATTTCAAGTTTGTATGTCATATAGAAGTTTTACAATCCCCAATGTGGGTGGGGGGTAGAAATTTTACCATTGTTTATTTTTCTTTTGACAAGAATTCTAAACTCTATAACTATGTCAAAATCTCAAGTTTGTACGTCATCTAGAAGTTTTATATCTCAAAAGGGGGTGAGAGGGTTGACATTTTAATATTTTTGGTTTTTCTCTTTAGGAAAATTTTAAATACTATAACAATACCAAATTTCAAGTTTGTATGTCATATAGAAGTTTTACAATCCCCAATGTGGGTGGGGGGTAGAAATTTTACCATTGTTTATTTTTCTTTTGACAAGAATTCTAAACTCTATAACTATGTCAAAATCTCAAGTTTGTACGTCATCTAGAAGTTTTATATCTCAAAAGGGGGTGAGAGGGTTGACATTTTAATATTTTTGGTTTTTCTCTTTAGGAAAATTTTAAATACTATAACAATACCAAATTTCAAGTTTGTATGTCATATAGAAGTTTTACAATCCCCAATGTGGGTGGGGGGTAGAAATTTTACCATTGTTTATTTTTCTTTTGACAAGAATTCTAAACTCTATAACTTTGTCAAAATCTCAAGTTTGTACGTCATCTAGAAGTTTTATAATTCAAAAGGGGGTGAGAGGGTTGACATTTTAATATTTTTGATTGTTCTCTTTAGGAAAATTTTAAATACTATAACAATACCAAATTTCAAGTTTGTATATCATATAGAGCTTTACAAACCCCAATGTTGGTGGGGGGTAGAAATTTTACCATTGTTTATTTTTCTTTTGACAAGAATTCTAAACTCTATAACTATGTCAAAATCTCAAGTTTGTACGTCATCTAGAAGTTTTATATCTCAAAAGGGGGTGAGAGGGTTGACATTTTAATATTTTTGGTTTTTCTCTTTAGGAAAATTTTAAATACTATAACAATACCAAATTTCAAGTTTGTATGTCATATAGAAGTTTTACAATCCCCAATGTGGGTGGGGGGTAGAAATTTTACCATTGTTTATTTTTCTTTTGACAAGAATTCTAAACTCTATAACTATGTCAAAATCTCAAGTTTGTACGTCATCTAGAAGTTTTATATCTCAAAAGGGGGTGAGAGGGTTGACATTTTAATATTTTTGGTTTTTCTCTTTAGGAAAGTTTTAAATACTATAACAATACCAAATTTCAAGTTTGTATATCATATAGAAGTTTTACAATCCCCAATGTGGGTGGGGGGTAGAAATTTTACCATTGTTTATTTTTCTTTTGACAAGAATTCTAAACTCTATAACTATGTCAAAATCTCAAGTTTGTACGTCATCTAGAAGTTTTATATCTCAAAAGGGGGTGAGAGGGTTGACATTTTAATATTTTTGGTTTTTCTCTTTAGGAAAATTTTAAATACTATAACAATACCAAATTTCAAGTTTGTATGTCATATAGAAGTTTTACGATCCCCAATGTGGGTGGGGGGTAGAAATTTTACTATTGTTTATTTTTCTTTTGACAAGAATTCTAAACTCTATAACTATGTCAAAATCTCAAGTTTGTACGTCATCTAGAAGTTTTATAATTCAAAAGGGGTTGAGAGGGTTGACATTTTAATATTTTTGATTTTTCTCTTTTGGAAAATTTTAAACACTATAACTATACCAAATTTCAAGTTTGTATATCATATAGAAGTTTTACAATCCCCAATGTGGGTGGGGGGTAGAAATTTTACCATTGTTTATTTTTCTTTTGACAAGAATTCTAAACTCTATAACTATGTCAAAATCTCAAGTTTGTACGTCATCTAGAAGTTTTATATCTCAAAAGGGGGTGAGAGGGTTGACATTTTAATATTTTTGGTTTTTCTCTTTAGGAAAATTTTAAATACTATAACAATACCAAATTTCAAGTTTGTATATCATATAGAAGTTTTACAAACCCCAATGTGGGTGGGGGGTAGAAATTTTACCATTGTTTATTTTTCTTTTGACAAGAATTCTAAACTCTATAACTATGTCAAAATCTCAAGTTTGTACGTCATCTAGAAGTTTTATATCTCAAAAGGGGGTGAGAGGGTTGACATTTTAAATTTTTGGTTTTTCTCTTTAGGAAAGTTTTAAATACTATAACAATACCAAATTTCAAGTTTGTATATCATATAGAAGTTTTACAATCCCCAGTGTGGGTGGGGGGTAGAAATTTTACCATTGTTTATTTTTCTTTTGACAAGAATTCTAAACTCTATAACTATGTCAAAATCTCAAGTTTGTACGTCATCTAGAAGTTTTATATCTCAAAAGGGGGTGAGAGGGTTGACATTTTAATATTTTTGGTTTTTCTCTTTAGGAAAATTTTAAATACTATAACAATACCAAATTTCAAGTTTGTATATCATATAGAAGTTTTACAAACCCCAATGTGGGTGGGGGGTAGAAATTTTACCATTGTTTATTTTTCTTTTGACAAGAATTCTAAACTCTATAACTATGTCAAAATCTCAAGTTTGTACGTCATCTAGAAGTTTTATATCTCAAAAGGGGGTGAGAGGGTTGACATTTTAATATTTTTGGTTTTTCTCTTTAGGAAAATTTTAAATACTATAACAATACCAAATTTCAAGTTTGTATATCATATAGAAGTTTTACAAACCCCAATGTGGGTGGGGGGTAGAAATTTTACCATTGTTTATTTTTCTTTTGACAAGAATTCTAAACTCTATAACTATGTCAAAATCTCAAGTTTGTACGTCATCTAGAAGTTTTATAACTCAAAAGGGGGTGAGAGGGTTGACATTTTAATATTTTTGGTTTTTCTCTTTAGGAAAATTTTAAATACTATAACAATACCAAATTTCAAGTTTGTATGTCGTATAGAAGTTTTACAATCCCCAATGTGGGTGGGGGGTAGAAATTTTACCATTGTTTATTTTTCTTTTGACAAGAATTCTAAACTCTATAACTATGTCAAAATCTCAAGTTTGTACGTCATCTAGAAGTTTTATATCTCAAAAGGGGGTGAGAGGGTTGACATTTTAATATTTTTGGTTTTTCTCTTTAGGAAAATTTTAAATACTATAACAATACCAAATTTCAAGTTTGTATGTCATATAGAAGTTTTACAATCCCCAATGTGGGTGGGGGGTAGAAATTTTACCATTGTTTATTTTTCTTTTGACAAGAATTCTAAACTCTATAACTATGTCAAAATCTCAAGTTTGTACGTCATCTAGAAGTTTTATATCTCAAAAGGGGGTGAGAGGGTTGACATTTTAATATTTTTGGTTTTTCTCTTTAGGAAAATTTTAAATACTATAACAATACCAAAATTCAAGTTTGTATATCATATAGAAGTTTTACAAACCCCAATGTGGGTGGGGGGTAGAAATTTTACCATTGTTTATTTTTCTTTTGACAAGAATTCTAAACTCTATAACTATGTCAAAATCTCAAGTTTGTACGTCATCTAGAAGTTTTATATCTCAAAAGGGGGTGAGAGGGTTGACATTTTAATATTTTTGGTTTTTCTCTTTAGGAAAGTTTTAAATACTATAACAATACCAAATTTCAAGTTTGTATATCATATAGAAGTTTTACAATCCCCAATGTGGGTGGGGGGTAGAAATTTTACCATTGTTTATTTTTCTTTTGACAAGAATTCTAAACTCTATAACTATGTCAAAATCTCAAGTTTGTACGTCATCTAGAAGTTTTATATCTCAAAAGGGGGTGAGAGGGTTGACATTTTAATATTTTTGGTTTTTCTCTTTAGGAAAATTTTAAATACTATAACAATACCAAATTTCAAGTTTGTATGTCATATAGAAGTTTTACAATCCCCAATGTGGGTGGGGGGTAGAAATTTTACCATTGTTTATTTTTCTTTTGACAAGAATTCTAAACTCTATAACTTTGTCAAAATCTCAAGTTTGTACGTCATCTAGAAGTTTTATAATTCAAAAGGGGGTGAGAGGGTTGACATTTTAATATTTTTGATTTTTCTCTTTAGGAAAATTTTAAATACTATAACAATACCAAATTTCAAGTTTGTATATCATATAGAGCTTTACAAACCCCAATGTTGGTGGGGGGTAGAAATTTTACCATTGTTTATTTTTCTTTTGACAAGAATTCTAAACTCTATAACTATGTCAAAATCTCAAGTTTGTACGTCATCTAGAAGTTTTATATCTCAAAAGGGGGTGAGAGGGTTGACATTTTAATATTTTTGGTTTTTCTCTTTAGGAAAATTTTAAATACTATAACAATACCAAATTTCAAGTTTGTATGTCATATAGAAGTTTTACAATCCCCAATGTGGGTGGGGGGTAGAAATTTTACCATTGTTTATTTTTCTTTTGACAAGAATTCTAAACTCTATAACTATGTCAAAATCTCAAGTTTGTACGTCATCTAGAAGTTTTATATCTCAAAAGGGGGTGAGAGGGTTGACATTTTAATATTTTTGGTTTTTCTCTTTAGGAAAGTTTTAAATACTATAACAATACCAAATTTCAAGTTTGTATATCATATAGAAGTTTTACAATCCCCAATGTGGGTGGGGGGTAGAAATTTTACCATTGTTTATTTTTCTTTTGACAAGAATTCTAAACTCTATAACTATGTCAAAATCTCAAGTTTGTACGTCATCTAGAAGTTTTATATCTCAAAAGGGGGTGAGAGGGTTGACATTTTAATATTTTTGGTTTTTCTCTTTAGGAAAATTTTAAATACTATAACAATACCAAATTTCAAGTTTGTATGTCATATAGAAGTTTTACGATCCCCAATGTGGGTGGGGGGTAGAAATTTTACTATTGTTTATTTTTCTTTTGACAAGAATTCTAAACTCTATAACTATGTCAAAATCTCAAGTTTGTACGTCATCTAGAAGTTTTATAATTCAAAAGGGGTTGAGAGGGTTGACATTTTAATATTTTTGATTTTTCTCTTTAGGAAAATTTTAAATACTATAACAATACCAAATTTCAAGTTTGTATATCATATAGAGTTTTACAAACCCCAATGTGGGTGGGGGGTAGAAATTTTACCATTGTTTATTTTTCTTTTGACAAGAATTCTAAACTCTATAACTATGTCAAAATCTCAAGTTTGTACGTCATCTAGAAGTTTTATATCTCAAAAGGGGGTGAGAGGGTTGACATTTTAATATTTTTGGTTTTTCTCTTTAGGAAAATTTTAAATACTATAACAATACCAAATTTCAAGTTTGTATGTCATATAGAAGTTTTACAATCCCCAATGTGGGTGGGGGGTAGAAATTTTACCATTGTTTATTTTTCTTTTGACAAGAATTCTAAACTCTATAACTTTGTCAAAATCTCAAGTTTGTACGTCATCTAGAAGTTTTATAATTCAAAAGGGGGTGAGAGGGTTGACATTTTAATATTTTTGATTTTTCTCTTTAGGAAAATTTTAAATACTATAACAATACCAAATTTCAAGTTTGTATATCATATAGAGTTTTACAAACCCCAATGTGGGTGGGGGGTAGAAATTTTACCATTGTTTATTTTTCTTTTGACAAGAATTCTAAACTCTATAACTATGGCAAAATCTCAAGTTTGTACGTCATCTAGAAGTTTTATATCTCAAAAGGGGGTGAGAGGGTTGACATTTTAATATTTTTGGTTTTTCTCTTTAGGAAAGTTTTAAATACTATAACAATACCAAATTTCAAGTTTGTATATCATATAGAAGTTTTACAATCCCCAATGTGGGTGGGGGGTAGAAATTTTACCATTGTTTATTTTTCTTTTGACAAGAATTCTAAACTCTATAACTATGTCAAAATCTCAAGTTTGTACGTCATCTAGAAGTTTTATATCTCAAAAGGGGGTGAGAGGGTTGACATTTTAATATTTTTGGTTTTTCTCTTTAGGAAAATTTTAAATACTATAACAATACCAAATTTCAAGTTTGTATGTCATATAGAAGTTTTACAATCCCCAATGTGGGTGGGGGGTAGAAATTTTACCATTGTTTATTTTTCTTTTGACAAGAATTCTAAACTCTATAACTTTGTCAAAATCTCAAGTTTGTACGTCATCTAGAAGTTTTATAATTCAAAAGGGGGTGAGAGGGTTGACATTTTAATATTTTTGATTTTTCTCTTTAGGAAAATTTTAAATACTATAACAATACCAAATTTCAAGTTTGTATATCATATAGAGTTTTACAAACCCCAATGTGGGTGGGGGGTAGAAATTTTACCATTGTTTATTTTTCATTTGACAAGAATTCTAAACTCTATAACTTTGTCAAAATCTCAAGTTTGTACGTCATCTAGAAGTTTTATAATTCAAAAGGGGGTGAGAGGGTTGACATTTTAATATTTTTGATTTTTCTCTTTAGGAAAATTTTAAATACTATAACAATACCAAATTTCAAGTTTGTATATCATATAGAGTTTTACAAACCCCAATGTGGGTGGGGGGTAGAAATTTTACCATTGTTTATTTTTCTTTTGACAAGAATTCTAAACTCTATAACTATGGCAAAATCTCAAGTTTGTACGTCATCTAGAAGTTTTATATCTCAAAAGGGGGTGAGAGGGTTGACATTTTAATATTTTTGGTTTTTCTCTTTAGGAAAGTTTTAAATACTATAACAATACCAAATTTCAAGTTTGTATATCATATAGAAGTTTTACAATCCCCAATGTGGGTGGGGGGTAGAAATTTTACCATTGTTTATTTTTCTTTTGACAAGAATTCTAAACTCTATAACTATGTCAAAATCTCAAGTTTGTACGTCATCTAGAAGTTTTATATCTCAAAAGGGGGTGAGAGGGTTGACATTTTAATATTTTTGGTTTTTCTCTTTAGGAAAATTTTAAATACTATAACAATACCAAATTTCAAGTTTGTATGTCATATAGAAGTTTTACAATCCCCAATGTGGGTGGGGGGTAGAAATTTTACCATTGTTTATTTTTCTTTTGACAAGAATTCTAAACTCTATAACTTTGTCAAAATCTCAAGTTTGTACGTCATCTAGAAGTTTTATAATTCAAAAGGGGGTGAGAGGGTTGACATTTTAATATTTTTGATTTTTCTCTTTAGGAAAATTTTAAATACTATAACAATACCAAATTTCAAGTTTGTATATCATATAGAGTTTTACAAACCCCAATGTGGGTGGGGGGTAGAAATTTTACCATTGTTTATTTTTCTTTTGACAAGAATTCTAAACTCTATAACTATGTCAAAATCTCAAGTTTGTACGTCATCTAGAAGTTTTATAACTCAAAAGGGGGTGAGAGGGTTGACATTTTAATATTTTTGGTTTTTCTCTTTAGAAAAGTTTTAAACACTATAAGTATACCAAATTTCAAGTTTGTATGTCACATAGAAGTTTTACAACCCCCAAAAAGTCACGTACATTGTCAGGAAAGCAGATTAAGCAGTTTTTGGAGGAAGCCGATGATGATATAGACGCGAAAAAAATCTGTCAATTCACTTGTGCTGTTGGTTTAAAAGTGGTTTAAAAATGAATGGTTTCAACGTAGAAGACTAAGCGAAAGAGGCATGTTTGGCTTTGCTTCCGGAGAAGTCGACGAAACGCTACGAGTTAACATACAAATTATTCAAAGAGTGGTGTCAAGTTAAAGATACCACCATCGTTTCGGAGTCCCTGCTGTTAGCGTATTTTCTAGAAAAATCCAAAAAATTCAAGTCTCCATCCAGCTTGTGGTGTGAGTACTCTATGCTCAAGAGTACATTATTTATAAATGAAAATATTGATATATCAAAGTATCCTAAATTACGTGCGTTTCTAAAAAGAAAAAATGATGGATATAGGCCTAAAAAGTCCCGTGTGTTCACAAGAGAAGAGATAAATGTATTTCTTGAAAGCGCTCCGGATGATACGTATTTACTTATGAAGGTATACTAAACTATTAAAATTATTGTAATCTCTTAATTTTAAATCGAACATTTCAGGCAGTAATGATAATGGGAATTGCCGGTGCATGTCGCGGCCAGGAATTATGCGACATGAAATTGGTGGATGTGAAGGAAACACATGAAATAATTATTGTTAAAATACCAGATTCGAAAAATGGAATGTCGCGTACATTTACAATTACGGCCTGCGGAGAAAATAACAAGGTTTGCTATTTGCAAATTGTCAAAAAATATATCAACATTAGATCCAAGATTGAAAATACACGTTTTTTCATGCGTTATCAGGGAGGGAGATGTTATAATCAGCCTGTCGGCAAAAATACAATTGCAGAAATACCTAGCAAAGTAGCAAAATTTTTGAATTTAGACAACCCTAAAGCCTATACAGGCCACTCGTTCAGAAGAACTTCAACAACTTTATTAGCGAACACTGGAGTAGAAGTTCTCACATTAAAAAGGCACGGAGGCTGGAAGTCCGGCAATATTGCGGAAACTTACATAGCCGAGTCTATTACTAATAAAAAAGCTATTTCTAATAGGATTTTATATGATAATCAGGGTACATCTTCGGAAATGACAGTGTCAAATGAAACCACGGAACTAAGCGTTACTGATAAAGAGGATGATGAAGCTATTTCTAATAGGATTTTACATGATAATCAGGGTACATCTTCGGAAATGATAGTGTCAAATGAAACCACGGAACTAAGCGTTACTGATAAAGAGGATGATAATAACATTGAATTATCAAATGTAAATGTAAATAAATATCCCAATTTTGTTAATAATGTTACTAATTGTACGAACTGTAATATTACAATCAATATAAATTAATAAAAGAGGTGTTCTGATCCTTTTGTCCCCTAGGGAGGTAAGTTGATCACTTACCTCCCGTTGCCACAACAACCATTGTCATTTCGGTAAAAGCAACTTCCGTCCATGATAACAATGTATTAATGGCATGCTTACTATAAAGGGAGTGGGAAAAAGTCTTTTTTTACGTTGTCAATGCTTTGTTTTACTATAAACAAATGTGCTATTTCACGACTCAAAATCAAGCAAAAAAGGTAACGTTTTTTTTGACAGTTGCACACAAAATTAATTTGTGGGGAATCTTGTCGGCTACATTTTCATTCGGAACATTGATACCCATAAAATTAATACTTTTTGAAATATTATCGAAAAAGCAATTTTGTCGGCTATTTTTCCAAGATGGCGCAGCCGGCTCATCACCCACCAAGGTCCATTCATGTGTATGTATACCTAGTAGTTTAGATATAATTATGCATGCATCAAAGGACCTTGATCACCCACGCATGAGGAGTTGTGATATGTTTCTCAGCACCACATTTTAAGCGTATATATCAATTTTCAGCTTTTCCCCAATTTTTTTCTTTTCAAAACGTTATTTACCTGAACTATGCTACTAATTGTAAGTTACTTGGAAATTGAATTTCGCGACCTGCGGTGGGACTCCGTGTCTTGTAGAATTCCACACCTAGGTTTCTATTGTAGATATCTATTCTCGAATTCGATAATCGCATTTGTTGACACTCTGTGTTGCAGTCGACTACGCTTCGCACATCTTCGGCAATGTACTAGACGATCAAAAAACGTAGCGTTAGAAGTTGGTGATTTCTAGTAACTTTTCAAATATTGTAGCGTCGCTATTGCTGAGTCGTGGTTATTGTTTGTGTCGGTGTTTTCGTGGTGTTTTCATTCTGATTGTATTTTATTTTTATTGAGTTTTATACTTATCATATTTTCATTATTAACGATTGTATTGTTTTAATATCATATATGTGATATCATATATCATATTTTCGAGTATGTTTCCTATAAATGCAGCAAATGTGTTAGAGGCAGAAGAGGAGGAAAGGTTAGAGGACATTCGTTTAGAAAATGTGCAACGAAGGTTAATGAGGGAGGCAAGTGACCCTTTTGCAATTGACACACGATTCCAAGAATTGTTTAGATTAAACAAAGATATGGCCCAATACGTACTGAATGGAATTATCCCACAGTTGGATCGAAGCAACAATCCTGTTACCATTCCAGGTATTGTAAAGTATTTTGGAGTGCTGAGTTTCTTTGCTACGGGCACCTACCAACGTGTTATAGGGCGAAGTTTTGACATTTCAATGTCCCAGCAAAGCATGTCAAGAGCAATCCAAGAACTCACTATTGCCATTATTAATACCTTTTCTGAGCAATGGGTGCGCTTTCCGAAAACTCACGAGGAGAGAAATCAAATAAAGCAAAGATTTATGGCAGCCAGAAATTTTCCTGCGGTAATTGGAGCAGTAGATTGTACCCATGTCGAAATATTAAGACCAGCAATCGAGGAACATAATTATTTGAATAGAAAAGGTTACCATTCCAAGAACATTCAAATTCTAAGTGTATTTAAGACTAAAATTGGATAGATTTAATGATGATACATTGTTGTAGGTTTGTGACCATGATTTAAAAATATTAAACATAAATCCCCGATTTGCAGGGGCAACACATGACTCCTACATTTGGAGGCATTCAGCGGTGCGTACTGAATTGGAAGCAAGTTATCAAAGGGGTAAGTTCTATGTTAACCAGAATATTTAAATATTACCAACAGTTAATCATTTTGTGTACAAATCCCATTTAATTTGTGGTTGTCTCCATAAATATATACTTTTTTATTTACAGGTGACAGAAATTCGTGGCTTTTGGGGGATTCAGGTTATCCACAAGAACCATGGTTGATGACTCCAATAGTGAATGCTTTGCCAGGATCTCCAGAGCATAGATACACAGAAGTCCATATTCAGACAAGAAATTGTGTAGAACGATGTATTGGAGTTTATAAAGGAAGATTTTTGTGTTTGTCAAAAATTATGCGATATTCCCCTGAAAAAGTAGGCAATATCGCAAGTGCTTGTGCTATATTGCACAATATATGTGTAGCAGCGAGATTAGGCATCGACTTCGACATACCACCCTCCGAGGAAGCTAATGATAATCAGAGAGCCCCTAATCACCCCATTGCAAATAGAGAAGGAAACATAACTCGAAGAAATCTTATTAATAGATATTTTAACAATTAACTTAAAAATTGTACCTGTCGAAATTAATATGTTATATTTAAAATAATAATTTATGCCTGTTTGTATTTTGTAAATTTTCTCTTGTGTAAGCCACATTTATTGAATGCAATAACAATAAATATTTGAATGTAACTGGTATATAATTTATAAAAAATGGTAGATTTTGCAATTTATTATGCTTGATCCAACACTAGTGCTACTCATTGGGTACCTATTATAGTTGACAGTAAAGGTGCATAATTATACCTATAAATGTCGGGAAAACATGTTTAGTCTAAAAATTATTAGGTTGAATGGCTTTTTTAATCAATTTATTAAGCTTTACAAATCTGTTAACAAATTACTTCTGTAGTAATTAATCTGTGCATATATGGATTTCAGTTGATAGCATTTAACAAATCTAAATTATTCTAACATATGTATACAGCTTGAAAAGAGCACAGCCATCAAGCTTTACAAATCTGTTAACAAATTACTTTTGTACTAATTAATCTGTGCATATATGGATTTCAGTCGATAACATTCAACAAACCTAAATTATACTAATATGTGTACTTATGCAACTTGAGCTAAAGAGCACACAACATTTGCACTAAACAAAAACAAATAATCTAAAAACTAATATAATCTTGAAAGTAGAACAAACAAAACATTCATTTTTTTAACTAAGCCTGTAACTCAAACAATTCACTCAAACTCATTCACACGGTTTTATCATTAAAATGCATCTGCATCGCTGCAGCCATAACTTTTAATGAGTCCGCCATACTCTCCGTATGCTTGCTAATGGTTCTTAAAAGATGCACCGACTCCTCATTAATGTCCACGAGCTTGTGAGAAAGCTTTTGCGTCAGTTTGGGCTTAACCCGTTTGCGTACCTCTCCTGTATCTGCCCATGTTCTTTTCAGTGCATTATTGATATTAGTTTGGTTATGCGTTCCGACTGCACAGTCAGTGTTCGGCTGCATAATTACCGCAGTTGAGTTGCTACAGCTGGGTATTGGATCTGTCAACAGGTTTTCTTTTTGTGAATAACTGTGCTCATAAAGATCACTTGCACTCTCTTCTTTATTTGATGACATTTGTATTGTTACCTTAAAAAAATCACATCATATAAAGCAGTTTATTTACTTGAATAGTTTTTAAAACGTACCTTTCCAAAGCCCAGTTCTTGAATACTATCTCCCTCAACTGCCTTTTTTTCCCATTAATTGTAACAATCGTAACTCTAATAACTCGGAGAGTGGTATGGAATTTGCTGAGCCACCTCCTGTCTGGTTAATCTCCAGCTTGATTTTAGCTGCCTTTGCATTTGTTTTGCATTTCCAATCAGTAAATGCCTACAACCACAATAAACAACATTAATAATAAATATTATCATTAATTAACCATATATGCATGTAAAACTTTTAAACATTGAAATTTTCAGTTTACAATGATTACTTAGTACATTACTTAGTAGTATTTATAAAATACCTACCTTTCTCCAGTCTTCTAAAGATTTTTCACCAAAACCCAAACTATTTAATGTATGGGCTACATTTTGCCAAAGGGCTTGCCCCTTTGCTTTCCCATCGGGCCCGTTAAATTTATTTGTAACAAGTTCTGGATTCTTCTGGCAAATATCCAATATATTTTCCCAATTTTCGTGACGCACGCGCATTTTTCTGTTATTTTATTTTTATTATTAAACAAAGTCCAAACCAACGAAATTCAATAAATTAACAATTTCAAAATACCAGCTAATAATCTGACGTTTGCGCGCTAATAAAAAGTGGGGTTAAAAGCTTAAATCATGAGATATGGACAGAAAGCGACACGTCCAGACATCTCGATTTCAAGCGAGAGCTCTAATATAATTCAGGCGATAATTTTTGCGTACAGAGTACCAGTCGTGTAGAATCAATTCTATTAATAGAATTCTATATGACACGGAGTCCCACTACAGGTACTGAAATGGTTCGTGTTATTACACCTATACCAAAATACATCTATTTTTGAAATTTCTTCATTCCAGAAAAGTTAAAGTTACATGTTACATAATTACGTGACTGCAAATGAAAACCTTTTTCCTATACTCGTATATAATTGCTGAAAACATGTACTTTTAATGGGTAAGTTGATAATAATAATGAATGCCGAGGAGATAACAACAATCAAAACATACCAACATAAATGTATATTCACAGATAATGGCAAGTTTTAACACCAAAATTGAGATGATGAGTGAAATATACATGGAGAAAGAATAGAAACCATTTGATAACATCACTATTTTAGCAACTTAGGCAAATTAATGTGGTCAGTAACTATTATGTCTAGCAAATATTAACAAAAGCCTTCCAAATGGTTATTGATAAAGGTAGCAAACAATTTATATGTAATCTTTGCAATTACATGTTTAATAAGAAGTCTTCTCAAAAGGCACATGATCACCCATAGTGGTGAAATGCCATTGAAATGTAATAAATACCACTATAAATGTTCCCAAAACGGTCATCTTAAACACCTGTCTACTTATAATGGAGATAAGCCATTTGATTATAAATGTTCTCAAAAAAGGAATCTAAATAAACACATGGCCAGTCATAGCAATGATATGTCCACTCATAGTGGTGAAAAGCCATTTCCATTTAATATATGTGGATATAAATGTTCACAAAAGAGTCATCTTAAACAACATATGTCAACTCATAGTGGGGAAAAGCTATTTGAATGTAATATATGTAGTTATAAATGTTCAAGAAAAAGTAATCTTAAACAACATATGTCAACTCATAGTGGGGAAAAGCTATTTGAATGTAATATATGTAGTTATAAATGTTCAAGAAAAAGTAATCTTAAAAAACACATATTAACTCATAGTGGGGAAAAGCCATTTGAATGTAATGTATGTGGTTATAAATGTTCACAAAAAAATAGTCTTAAACAACACATGTTAACTCATAGTGGGGAAAAGCCATTTGAATGTAATATATGTGGCTTTAAATGTTCACAAAAAAGTAGTCTTAAACAACACATGTCAACTCATAGTGGAGAAAAGCCCTTTGAATGTAATTTATGTGGTTATAAATGTTCACAGAGAATTAGTCTTAGACGACATATGTCCACTCATAGTGGTGAAAAGCCATTTCCATGTAATATATGTGGATATAAATGTTCACAAAAGAGTCATCTTAAACAACACATGTCAACTCATAGTGGAGAAAAGCCATTTGAATGTAATATATGTGGTTATAACTGTTCTCAAAAAAGTAATGTTAAACAACATATGTCAACTCATAATGGGGAAAAGCTATTTGAATGTAATATATGTAGTTATAAATGTACAAGAAAAAGTAATCTTAAACAACACATGTTAACTCATAGTGGGGAAAAGCCATTTGAATGTAATGTATGTGGTTATAAATGTTCACAAAAAAGTAGTCTTAAACAACACATGTTAACTCATAGTGGGGAAAAGCCATTTGAATGTAATATATGTGTTTATAAATGTTCACAAAGAATTAGTCTTAGACGACACATGTTAACTCATAGTGGGGAAAAGCGATTTGAATGTAATACATGTGGCTATAAATATTTACTTAAATATAATCTTAAAAAACACATGTCAACTCATAGTAAGGAAAAGCCATTTGCATGTAATGTATGTGATTATAAATCTTCCCAAAAAAGTAATCTTAATCAACACATGTCAACTCATAGTGGGGAAAAGCCATTTGAATGTAATGTATGTTGTTATAAATGTTCACAAAAAAGTAATCTTAAGAAACACATGTCAACTCATAGTGGAGAAAAGCCATTCGCATGTGATATATGTGATTATAAATGTTCACAAAAAAGTAGTCTTAAACAACACATGTCTATTCATAGTTGCAAAAAGCTATTTGAATGTAATATATGTGGTTATAAAAGTTCACAAAAAAGCAAACTTAAGCAACACATGTCAACTCATAGTGGAGAAAAGCCATTTGAATGTAGTATATGTGGTTAGAAATGTTTACAAAAAACTAGTCTTAAACAACACATGTTAACTCATAGTGGGGAAAAGCCATTTGAATGTGATACCTACTGAATGACTTGAAGAGGCTAAAACAGTTCCTGTAAAAACCTAAACAGCAATAAACTAATCTCGATCCGTCCTTTCGTAGTATTTTACACCCTTGCCGCCTGTCCAGATGTGTTTGGGTAGTTTCAGGTCAAAGCGCTTTGTAATAACTGATTATTGACACTTTCTAGTAATTGAAGAGCGTAATTAAATAACGGTCTAAATGCCAAAACCTAAGAAAATAATAACAGAAATCTTCAGATATGTTTATTTTTACTCTTTTTTCCGTTTCGTTCCTTGGGGCAACAAAAACGAAAAACCCATTTCGCCCTAAAACTATTTTTTACTTAATATTAAGGAGATAATATTTTAGATAAAAACTTAAATATGCAAACTGCTTAAGTATTAGGTAGCTAATTAATTCAGTGTCATTTAAAAAATCTGCAACTTTTGTTGAATTTTCAAATGTGTGCAGGGGTTTGCGAAGTCACAGGTTTTTGTTAGTGAATAACGAAATCAAGTTTTGATATTATTCTCTTCTACAGCTGCCTCAACCTACAGTTGAAGGTATGAAACTGTGCTAAAAATTTCTAAAACGATACTGGACACCATCAGTATCGTTTTAGAAGAATAGTCAAACCAGAAAGATTTTTCTATTACCATATTGAACAAACAGTTCGAAATTTTGGCATAAGATATAAAGAACACGTACGTCATTACAGTTATTACAGAAATAAGCATTCCTTAAAATAATATTAAATTCCTACATTTTTGTAATAACAAACGCAAATTAGACATTTTAGAAGCTTTTGAGATAAACAAACACAAACTCAGGGTACCTTTAATGAATGAACAGATTGAGTTCAGTAATTCTCCGTTACTGGAAGTGTTACATATTTAATTCTGATTATTTTTATCTAGTTACCTATTTTTCGTATTTACCTTAGCGACGTGTTTGTTTAAATTTATATAACCTTTGATAATGATAAATACTGTGAAACTTTTATTAATCTTTATTTATTTCATGATTATGGAGTTCCACAAAGTAAGGCTGGAAACAATAAACAAAAGTTGTTGAGAGTGCACATAGCCCAACGGTTGGTATTACAAAATAACCTATCTGTCGATTCTCGTTGAAGTTGCCGCCGAGGAAGTCGCTAACGACCGCCGTGCACGAACGGTACCATTATTAGTGAACGGGTGGTTACAGAATAGACACCTTAACATTATTTTATACAAAGGACAAAGGAAGTAGTATATGAACATGTCGGCAATAGCCTGTGTTTTTAATTGTGTACGTATTAACAATCGTTTACACTGTGAAGCTCAAATAGTACACAAAATACTGTTATTAATTTCTCTCGTTTTGTTTGTAGAAATTAATAACAGATTTGCTGCTATAGCGCACGTCCAGTCTACGATTAACAACAGTTCACAATCAACTGCGACTACTTGTCGGCGACTGTTAGATTCACAGTTCAAGAAGAGAAGTAGAAAAGTTCACGTTACATGTTACATAATTTTAAACACTGTATACAAATGAAAACACTTTTCTATACTCATAATGTATAATTGCTGAAAACATGTGTTTTTAACTTGTAAGTTGATAATGATGATGAATGACGAGGAGACAACAATAATCAAAACAAACCAACATAAATGTACCTTCACAGACAATGGAAAGTTTTAACGCCAAAATTGAGATGATGAGTGAAATATACATGGAGAATGATTAGAAACCATTTGATAACATCAGTATTTTAGCAACTTAGACAAATGAATATGGTCAGTAACTTTTATGTCTAGCAAATATCAACAACCTTTTCTAGAAAACATATATGTACCATGCAACAAATGTTCATTCATAAAGGTAGCAAACAATTTATACGTAATATTTGCAGTTGCATGTTTAATAAGAAGTTTTTTCAAAAGGCACATGATCAGTGGTGAAATGCCACTGAAATGTAATACGTACGACTATAAATGTTCCCAAAATAGTCAATCCTCTTAAACACCTCAGTCTACTCGTACGGTGATAAGCCATTTGATTATAAATGTTCTCAAAAAAGAAATCTAAATAAACACATGGCCACTCATAGCGATGATGTGTCCACGCATAGTGGTGAAAAGCCATTTACATGTAATATATGTTATTATAAATGTGCATATAAACATAATCTTAAACAACACATGTTTATTCACAGTGGTGAAAAGCCATTTGAATGTAAGATATGTAGTTATAAATGTATACGAAAGAGTAGTCTTAAAGAACACATGTCAACTCATAGTGGAGAAAAGCCATTTAAATGTAATATACCTATGTGGTTATAAATGTATACGAAAGAGTAGCCTTAAAGAACACATGTCAACTCATAGTGGTGAAAAGCCATTTGAATGTAATATATGTGAGTATAAATGTTCACAAAAAAGTAGTCTAAATAAACATATGTTTATTCATAGTGGAAAAAAGCCATTTGAATGTAATATATGTAGTTATAAATGTATACGAAAGAGTCGACTTAAAGACCACATGTCAACTCATACCGGAGAAAATCCATTTGAATGTAATATATGTGGTTATAAATGTTCACAAAAAAGTAGTCTTAAACAACACATGTTTATTCATAGTGGTGAAAAGCCATTTGAATGTAATTTATGTAGTTACAAAAGTTCACAAAAGAGCATACTTAAGCGACACATGTCAACTCATAGTGGAGAAAAGCCATTTAAATGTAATATATGTGGTTATAAAAGTATACGAAAAAGCAAACTTAAGCAACACATGTCAACTCATAGTGGAGAAAAGCCATTTGAATGTAATATATGTGATTATAAATGTTCACAAAAAAGTAGTCTAAATAAACATGTCAACTCATAGTGGTGAAAAGGCATTTGAATGCAATATATGTGGTTATAAATGTATACAAAAGAATCGTCTCAAAGAACACATGTCCACTCATAGTGGCGAAAAGCCATTTCAATGTTTTGTATGTGGTTACAAATGTTTTCTAAGGAGTAGATTGAAACAACATATGTGTACTCATAGTGCCAGAAAGCCGTTTGAATGTAAAATTTGTGGATATAAATGTTCACATAAGATCTGTCTTTAACAGCATGTATTTACGCATAGTGGTTAAAAGCCTTTTGAATGCAATATATGTGATTATATATGAGAAGCCTAAAATCCAAGAGATACAAGTGACATTTTTTGTTAAATGGAGTTATGTATCGGAATAAGTACATAAACAGCACACCTACTTACCTGCCTAGGGAAATCCACAGAAACTAGACAGATATTTGAGATATAGTGGTTTAAATAATTAAGTTCATACCTTAAATATAGGAACCATCAACCCTTAGCTCTGATTATTTCGAAATGTGGTACATTGCACTTGTACCCCATGACTTCTAAACCCCTCATATGTTTTCCAAAGAATGCTCTTAAACTATACATATGCACTCATAATAGTGAAAAGCCATTAATGCATGTCATAAATAATATTTGCGAAAGAGACATATCAGAAAAGTATTGTTTAGAATGCACAGTTTTTATGTTCGGCAAATTCAACACATGCACATTGCAAGATTTATTTTTATATAGCATTGAGTAAAAGTTGTCACCTTTCTAAAAAGAGATGTGGTATTGGTTTATTAATTGCGGGGAAAATCAGTAACCTCTTGAGCAGGGGTCGCAATAAGATGACAACAGTTCTGGCAGGGACGTGGGTTCTAAATATTTAATTTCTAAGGGGCCAGCTGTCTTAACTGGTACAAACAGCAGAATCTCCTGGTATACTAGAAACACTTGCTCAAGAAAGTAAAAATATTACGATGCAACATAACAATAGATTAAACTATTACGTTTACTATAAAAGAAAATAATATAATCCTTAAATGCCGTTGGATATACCAATATTTATTCATACATTTAATTGCTCAAAAAATGGCAGTATTACATACACGCAATCTAAATGGATCGTAATACTTTTAATTCTTCACTAAATAATTCAAGATTATTATTGTAAAATTAATAGAATCCTGTGAGCTCACACAATCATTCACGTAAACATTATAAATCATCTACTGATATAAAAAAGGAGGCATGATGATTACAGGCTCTTTGGTAAATGATTAATTTTAAGCAATAAATGCTTCCAGAATTTGACTTAAACTCAAATATTAAAGATATAAGTTATAACAGAAGTAACTTAGATCGAAATAACATTTTTTTCTGTTTATATAATGAAGTTAAGTTTCTTTAATTCTTAAAGGCAGAGGGACGATTGATAATAAGATTAATAGAATGGCCACCTAACTTGGTCACCGAGGACAGTAACAGACAAATATCCCAAGACTTCAAGTGTATGAACCAGGTAAGTATTTAATTAGGTCAGGTAGGTGAGAGAACCAGTGCGTGGAAAGTAAGAGTCCACCAAGTACGCCCGTGAAAAACAGCTATGTAAACCCTCAGATGAGGGTTTAATAAAAAAAAAATCCAAATGGAATAGATTTTATTTATTATTTCAAATAAGCTGCTTATAAGAGAGCCTGTTCAAATCTGCCCAGGGCGCCAGGGCTGAAACACCAAGAGAAACCTTAGGTTCTCTATTTCAAAACTTATTTGAATGAAGAACCAAAACATTAAATTTTATTAATACAACATGATGATTACCTGGAATTATTAAAAATCTTTCTGAAAAATTGAAAACTGAAAGAGAAGTGTCACAAAGACAGAGGGAAAGAGAATTTACTAGATTTTAGAAGTGGTGAATTAGTGTCGATCAGGGAGAAATATAAAGAATGAACTGCTGTTACGTTTACCGATAATAAATCATCCGGTTTATATCTTTTTCTGATGATCTTTGCACATCACAACGCACTATGGTGTCAAAATTGAATTTCGCAGTCAAAAATCAAATTACATATTCAATTTTACGGTTAAATTGATCACTTCTTTGTATACAAAATAGAATAGATGTCTTTTAGTGTTGTTATATGTTACAATATTATATGTTGATAATGCTATTAGTTTTAGTAATATTAGAAAATCCTCTTGTTATAGTTAGTTATATTTCTAGTTATAGAAAATTATAATTTTGTTGTGGATTGTTTGTTAACCAAAGAATTGTTGTGTTTATTAGTATTTAATATGTTAATAAAGTATATTTTCTATTAGTGGAGGTTTAATTGGAAATTGCAAGTATTTGTACTTAACTCTTGTTTTCCTTAAGAGTCCACTCAATTTTGTTCCTGAGTGTACAATAAGCCAGTGTAAAACTAAAAATTGTCAAGTCATTAATAGTTATTTATGTATTAAGGGCATAAAGAAGCTTTTATGGCCAGAAGCGTTATTTCTAGCCCGAGGCGTCAGCCGAGGGCTAGGAAAAGGCTGTAGGGCCATAAAAGCAAGTTATGCCCGAAATGCATACACTATTTTATGCACAGATTGTTTTTATCTCAAATCTATTATTGTGTAAAAAATATAATTAAATGAGTACGTAGGTTACATCAAGCCGCTGTACGTATACTTATGTGCATATATACGATGTACGTTACTATAGTTACTATCTAAAATACTTAATTTCAGCTTATTTTCATTGGTGATAAGTTTACAAATTATATTAAGAACCAATCAAGTTCTACAAATACAACTCTGACATTTAATTGACGTTTCATTATTGCCCGTCGGATCATAAAGAGGCCCTTGGGGCATAAAGAGACAGTTATGTTTAGATCGATCTATCAATAATAGTCTAATTATAATGCATCTGTGCATAAAAATCGTTAAGTCGTTACAGTTTTTATGTATTCCACAATTGGAATTCTTTCAAGAGGACATATTGAATAGTCAACGACAGTATCCAAAGCTTCGTCTTCGGGAGTTCGCGGTATATTCTCCAGTCTTTTGTTCTCCACGCAGCAATCATCGCAAACACCGAAATGTCTGCACGGTAACAAAGCTGTTGTTGGAGGTGCTGTTTGGCAGATCATGGAAACTGCTGTCTCAGTAACTTCTTCTTCTACTTCTTCAGCGACTTCTGCTTCTTCGGTAACTTCCTCTTCTGCAGAAATCTCGTCGGCGTCCCTGACGTCGGAAAAATGATATCATATGGCAATTACACTTACTTGTCTTCTATATAATTCTACAAGAAGTGTATCCCAAATAGTAACTGCGCAATACACCCGTATATGCAGAATACAAAATAGTTGTAAAATTGGGATCGGTTACGAAATAGTCCATCATCCTTAGGTATTGTATTACCTTGCAAAAGATGGAGAACCACGATTTCTTGAAGAATTGACAGGTTATTCCAAAAATCCATGGTTACCCATTTAGGTAGAGGTATGTTTTTTGTGTATAAAACTACGGCGCGATATTGCAGAAGTATGGATTTTTAATGGTAATGATTCATTCCAATCAACCTCTAGTTTCCAAAGAGTTTGTAGGAAGAGTTTTGCCTTTACTACTACAGGACCCAGCGGATTAAAGATTTTAGCAATGGCATAAGGAATACTACGTTTTGTAATTGAATGTAAAACATTTATATTAATAAGTAAGAAAATCCTGATTACGATTCCAAGTCAATCCTAAAGTTTTAATATGCTTATCATAGCAAATAATATAATTTTGCAGAGTGTCTGCATTGATTTCTAAGTTTGTATGTAAGACACCCCGAGAATTAGAACAAAACTTTCTTAATGGAAAACAAGATGAATTTTAAAGATCTCTTTAATTTAATTCAATTTCTGATTTTGCTTACTTGGAGAATTACAAAAATAGTCTAGCAACGCGTACATTGGCTGCAGATGTTTTTTAAATAGCTATATTAAATTATTCGAATAATTTTGTACTGGCTATACTGAATAAACCAGTGCCGCAAGTCGCTTATTTTGACATTGTATGACGTTTTTGAAATAATACTTCTTTATTTTGTGTTTTTCAAATAATTAATCAATATTTAATGCTTGTATTGAAAACAAGAGATTACACTTTCAGCATATACAATGATGATGGTGTTAATAAAACCATTGTATTAAATTAATTAAGCAAAATATAGTAGAATCTATTCTTTCTTGCAGTATGTGTATGTGTTACGTATTGCTTTGCCGCAAAAACAAAAGCTGGAATCAACGAGACTCTGCTGTATGTATCTCTTTCTTGTATACTAAGTCTGCACTTTGCACTGTTTTCGTTTCCACTCACGTCTGTTAACTATATAATATAATTATGACCCCATCGGTATACAGGGTATACTCACTTCATGAACAATAAAGTTTTACCACAGCGTAAAAATATACAGCACACCCACTGGATTGTCGCTTTAAGATGTCCAACATACCTCTGTCTTAGTTTTAATCAATTGTAAAACCATTCAGAAGAATGGACGCAAGAAAAAACTCAGTTTTCTACGTATCTATCAAATTGCTTATAATCACAACCGCACCTTATGCGTACCTTCGCTAGTTCTTCCCAATTTGATAGAATTTCTTTCTGCTGAAAAAGAGCTCCAAAAAACAAGGGGATGAATAAATGTGATGATCACCGGTGCCTTGGATAATTTGTAGTGTCCAAGACAACAAAATATAAACAAGTCAAAATATAATTAAGAAACAAAATAGTTCAAGCATTCATTTCTCATTTTAACAATAAAAGAATAAAGCGTCTATAAGCCACAAACAGTCTTTAACCCAAAACAAAACAGAAGACATTGCAATACTTAGAAGTTACTTCTGACAAAGAAACTGTTTATTTATAGGGACATCTTGAATACTTATTTATTAACTGCCTGTTCTAAATAACGGGTTTTAGTAAATACCTAGGAAAGGTGAAAGATTTTCTAAGTGCTAATGTAAAAAAGAATGTTCTACAAAGAAATGTGCATGCTATTACTTTATTTGTCGACAGCACATTAAGCCATTTACTAACTGCCTGTTTTAAACAACAGCATTTAGTAATTACCTAGGCATATAGCAAAATCCGGAGCCGTATATTTGGGCGCGGCCGTTTTGGCGCGGGACACTTCGGTGTCATAACACTTCGGCGCAGGGACACTTCGGCCACAGTATAAATAACATATACAGTAACGTATCCCTCGCAAATAGTTACCATCCACCACACAACAAGCTGGCATGTGCCTGCATTACATAGAAAGCAGTTATACTTCATACACTCGACCGAGCACATCAAATTAGCCAGTCCCGTATAACTCGAATTGTGCAGTGCGAGTGTCCCTATTACGGAATTAATAAGGAAAGGATAATAAAGTTTTTTCTAATTTATCAAGTGATAAATTAGAAAAAACTGTATTCGATATATATAAGCGGTTATTTGATAAAAAATGTTTATCGGTACATACATGCGAAACATGAGTTTTATTTAATTTATTTTATCTATGGAAATACTTTTTCAACAACACTTCCAAGATATTTGTGTAAATGAAAATGTGGTCAA
This sequence comes from Agrypnus murinus, assembly GCA_929113105.1. Lineage (NCBI taxonomy): Eukaryota > Metazoa > Arthropoda > Insecta > Coleoptera > Elateridae > Agrypnus > Agrypnus murinus. The sequence continues at coordinate 95,365,656 of OV816027.1, forward strand.
ACGCTTTTATCCATCTTCAAATCATTAATATTTCTACATTCGTGCAATAATTTTAAGTATAATAATAATATAGTATATCATTTACACGCTCGACTGCGAGTGTATTACACTTTAAAAGACGTTAACAGAAATTTTAAATCATCCAAAAGTTTTCGTTTTGTAAATGAATATTCGATTATGTACCTTAATTTAAGTTCAGTTAATAACAAACTAATTGTTCAAAGGCGTCAATTAATTTTGTTTTTTAAAAGTGGAGACAGATCGAAGAGAAGTACATTTTTTAACGGCGCTAATTGGCGCTATATTAGCGCCGTCGATTTCTTATTGTTATTCCTCAAAGCAGTATTTCAGATACCATGATCGTTATTGACGCTGGTTTTCTTGCCCAGTCTAATAAACCAGATAAAACCGCATATATACATGGAGTATTAAGAAGAAGGAGTAGTTTATTTTGGAAAATTGGTGGGATGCTTAATTAAACGGGGCTAATTAAGAGCTTAAAAACACTCATTTTTGACTAATAAAGCATTTCTTTCTATAAAAATACTCGATTTCACGTTTATTTAATTTCATAATTACATACTGTTTTAAAGGTTTTAACATTTTAACCTTAAGAGGAGCATTTCTCTATTTGTAGGCGCAAATTTAGCGGTAAATATTGATATTAGGAATAGATGGTTTTGGGAGAAAAGTGCGGCCAACTTCACGGTAATAAAATTTAAAAAAAATTTTCTCTCTAAAAATGCAACATTTCTTAAAAACTCTAACTGCATTGGTGGGCGCAAATTCAGAGCAAGATGATGGTAATAAAAATTTTTAAAAAATTTGAAATATAAAATTGTGTGGGCCAAGTTCACATGAACTTAGCCGCATTGTAATTTCTGAGTTCCAGGGAGCGGCGCAAATTCTAATTTCAACGGCGCTAAACGGCGCTAATTGGGCGATAAAAATTGGTATATTATGAGCCCTAGTTTCAAAAAATGTGCGGCTAACTTTCCGCACCTTGGAATAACGCAATTTCACCAATCCAAGCAAAATCCTAAAATAAATGTGTATGTGTGCTGTAACGGTATTCTTTTATTAGTCCTGAATAAATGTAGTTTTGTCTACATATATACTGAAAAATCTAAATTGCGGTCCTGCAAATTTACGTTCTTTTTGCAATTTAAAATCATGTTACCATTTGGTACAAATAAACCTATAAAAATTATTTTAAAAAGTTGTGTTTCAAATCTTCCTAGAATTATACATTTGGAAAAAGACATTTGGGTAATAAAATATTTCTTTCTGTATCTTATTTACTCACGTGTACGTTGGTTAAAATGGCTTCGTTGTTAGAAACCTTGAAAATTAATAAACATGGTTCGTGGTAAACCTAAATTTATATAGATATTGCAGTTTTGCGTTCCTTGAAAACATTATTAAAAAAATCCCCTTTATCTAACAAATAATGCTTGATACGTGTTATAAATCCATTTTGGTCATTCACATCTGCGTTTAAAATGCTATACATCTGCAAATCTCGCTTTGAAATATTATTGCGTTTCTATTTTCTTCTTCGTGAAAACAAGACTACGTAATTTCTAGTCTTTTAGGGTCAAAATCTAATATAGGAATTAAGAAAACGTCCCTTATTATCAACACGTGGACTGCATAACCCTGATTCGTTCAGGCGAAACCACGCGACCCTGCCATTGGCCGAAGTCGGTTTGCATCAAAAGAAATATTTCGACACAGTAAGAGAACCCCGAGTTTTAAAAAAGTGAGGACTTGACTTCAGTTGGTGATTCGAGACAGTGCAGTTTAAAATTCAGTCAAGGGTCTGAATTCAGTACAGTTTATAGATAATAATGGTCCGATATTCCGCGATGGATCATTAAATAATTATTTTTACCGTTCCAGTTGTTAATTAGTGAATTTATGTTATTAAAAATTAAGTGGTTCTTAAAATTTTCCGGAATCATAGTTACTAAACTACAGACAACGTATTTGTTTGGGATTATCGTTTTTTTATAGACGGACTCATAATAAAACTAATTAACTCCCGTTCTATACGCCGACAAGAATAAACAATTATCGATTTTATCGAAAGCAACTAATTAGCAAGTGATAAATAATTTTAAATTGTTTAAAACCTTAAAGATATTACCGTTAGTTTTCGGATGCAAGTTAATATAAATAGAAACATTAAAGAACAGGATTGTTTTAACTGTGACTTAATATTTAAGTTATTTGAACCATATGGTTGTTTTGAACGTTTTGTTTGGTTGAAATAAATTGCCACAAAGTTCCTTTGGACCTACTGCAGTAAAGTTTAATTTATCGCAACTCAAATTCAGCTACTATCATCCAATAAGGAGCTTTTCCAGTCTCTGTCAGTTAATAGTAATGGTTTCTGTTGGTGTAAAAGGTCAAGTTTGTGCGAATAATTATTGGCTTTGTATGAAATCGATCTAGAGGATCAAGGTATTGTAATCTAAGAATTATCTGTTTTATTGTGTAATTTTTTTAGTAATTTCTTTATTCTTGTTTATGGATTATTTGGATGTGTTGATATTTAACATTTATTATCGCAAGAGAGCTCTTTTGTAGGGCTTAACACTAGGATGTTAATTTCAATAATATTTGAATATTTTAACTTCAATAATAACTGAATATGTTAATTTCTTTAATGTTTGAATAATTTTAAGTTCAATAAATTTTGAATATTTTCAGTTCAATAATAGTTGAATAATTTAAATTTAACGATACCATTGTCTTTTATGCTCTCTGATGATATATTTTATTTTTTTTATCCAATAAATATGTTTTCAAGTTTAAACAAAGTGAGCTAAATGGAACCATATAATTATGAATGCTTTATTCATTTTTTTAATTTTAATATTAATAAAAATAACGAATTTTTTTATCAGAATTTCTTCTCATTTGAGTTCATTTTTTGATTAGTGAATTCAATATTTTTTGGCTTAATTAATGTTATTAAATTTCATAATAAGATGGCGCCCTTTTAGTGTATTTATCACGGCCTACTAGATTCATATAAGCTTCCGGCCGTCTTATTTCCAGTTTTTTCATTGTTGAAGATTATTGCAGATTCGTACGTTAAATGGCGCCCACTGGCGGTAATCTTTCAATAAAGATATTTGAAGTAAGAGCTCAGTCGTTAATTTTTAGGTTATACTTTATGTCAATTGTGTCAAACTGCCTCCAATTAAAGAATGTTTACTCGAATATTAACAGTAATTACTAATAAGAAATTTATTAACAACGATCAAATATTAAAAATAATAGGTATATTATATTACATTACAAAACGTTACATTAAAATTTGATTTATTATTTTAATTTATTATTCTTTCGACGTCTTTATTTTTATAAAAAAGGCTGCCAGTCCCCAAATAAAATTGATAAACTATTTAAAAAGGTTATATTAAAACTAAAAAAACATACTTTAACAACCACTTTAAAAATACACCTATTTTTATGGTATTTTTCTATAGCTAATTCTCAATAGCTGGAGCAGCCTAAGTCTTCTTTTATTTGGAGTATAAATTGCAGTCTAGGTCTAGCTAGAGTGTTCTTTCCTTCGATCATGCTTTCTATTATTATTTTTAGATAATACCCGAAGGTCTTAAAGTATGTCATATTAATCTATCTCTGCTTCTCATGGTCTTCTACATTAACTTTCTTCTTGTACTTTTTCTAGTATTTCATTGGTCGATATTCGGTCAATCCATTTCGTCTTTAGCATCTTTCTATAGCACCACAACTCAAAAGCCTGTATACGTCTGTTTTTACTCTTTGCTATTGTCCAAGTTTCAGACCCGTATAGCTCGACACGTATTCGTATGGAATGTGTGTAAAAGTTTAATAGTATTGACTTGATTCTATACCGTTTAGATCATGCATTCAGTTAGTTTAGAAAAGTTTCAAACTCCATCTTCTTCCTGGAACACTTCCTCTACCTTCTTACCAATATTGGGACAGTGCAGAAATGATAACACCGGTAAGTACTTGGGCCATTTTACATAGCCGATATTGGCAGCCAATATTGGGCCAGTGTCGAAATGATAACACTGGCAAGTACTTGGACCATTTTACCTAACCAAGATTGGCCCAATGTTGTTGATATGTTGGTATAACTCTGGTTTCATACTGGGACAACATTGGCTGTATATCGGTAGCATACCGGTGTATAATAATGATCATTAGAGAAACATAGTTCGAAAAATCTATTAGTTTAAAAATTGTAGATCAAGAGCGCTAATATGACGACAGGGACATAACTTTTACGAACCATTTTTCTCAGTGTATAATATAATAAAAAAATATAATAACGATGATTATTATGCACCGGTGTGCAACCGTATCCAACGATATCCATCCATACTGTGCCAGTATGAGACCCGTTATACCAACATATTAACATTATTGAGTTAATATTGGCTAATTACACACAAAAAAGAATACCTTGATTCAAAATTTTATTGTGTTTAATAAACAAAGTTCTTGTAACAATTAATAATATAATACATTATTAGTCATATAGATACAAATTAACAAATACATTATAATAGGTACTGTAGTGATAATTTATTCAGAATTGAGATTGTATGAATAAATATAAGTCATTAATTAAAATGTAAAAAGGATATATCAATTTGATTTAAAAACAGACATTAATGTCATACCATCTAATTAAAGTATTATCAAATTATGTAAATATTCAATTAAAAATAATGTAATGTTTCGTTGTTCGTAAGAAAAGGTTCCTTTATGAATATTCTTGTACCACATTCTTGTCTAAAGGCTTGTAGGAATCTAAAACAAATAAAATTTACAAACAAGTAAAATAAATATTTACGATTTATAAAAATGAATGACAAAATGTAAAAGATAACAAAATAAGATTACGAATATTGTTAGTTATTGAACATTTTGTTGACAAAAAAATGTAATTAACTCCCAAGACAACATAATACACTCAGGAAATAATTACATAAGAATCATCTCCTACACGAAAAAAACAAAATAAAGATTAATAAATAAGATTTGTGATGTATAGCGAAGGAGACATAATAAATTTCGTAACAAAAAATTTCTTTCCAGAAATCCAGATTTCTTAAAGAAATTTCACATCTTAATTTAAAGGATCGAGCACAAATCAAATGGAAAACGGGGTACAGTCAGATTGAGGTGAAAGCCAGGGTAGGAAGAACGAAAAAATTTAATTCGCTTGCAAAAGAATAATTCTTATAAGAATTTAAACATACTATCATGATTCAAGCAACAAGAGTTTGGATTATCTATAAATATATACAGGGTGTCCCAAAATGCTGTTTACACGCATGATCTCCCTTATCTGAAAAGATAAAGAAATCAACCAAAAACTATTGTGAATGACTCAAAATGGACCTCCAAAAAACATCCTTAAACGCTGGTTGCATAGCAACGTTTAAGAGATCATGCCAACTTGATTAATTTTTCAAATTGCACCCTATGTTTTTTTCACGGAAATGTATTCTTCACTTCATTCTGCATATGGTAGTATGCCTTACTTAATTATCTAATGTGCATTTAAGGGTTGAAAAAATATTTCTTTATAAATTGTACACTTCATATTCACTAACTAAATTATTTATTCAAAAAATATTATGATTAGAGCCGTGTCTACAAGGGAACTCCTGAGGCACTTTAAAGCCCATGTAGAGTCCACAGGAGGGTATTTTGAGCATTTGCTTTAAGTTTAAGATAAATTCAATTTATAACAAATATTTTTTAAAACCCCTAAATGCACATTAGACAATTAAGTAAGGCATACTACCATATGCAGAATAAAGTGAAGAATACATTTCTGTGAAAAATAAACAGAAGGTGCAATTTGAAAAATTAATCAAGTTGGCATGATCTCTTAAACGTTGCACTATGTAATCAGCGTTTAAGGATGTTCTTTGAAGGTCCATTTTGAGGCATTCACAATAGTATTTGGTTGATTTCTTTATCTTTTCAAATAAGGGAGATATTGCGGGTAAACAGCATTTTGGGACACCCTGTATAACCAGAGAAGTGATTTTTTTCATTTTAAAATTCATTCTTATATAAAAAAATATTAACTTTATTAATCTATAAAATCCTTTATAATAAATAATGCTTGTGGTTAATACACCACGACCACAGTGCATGATGTATGAAAAAAATTGTAATTTGAATCTTACCAATTTTTAATTTTAACAATCCACTACTTGTACTGATAGGTACATACAGCTGAAGATGCAGATGTCCGCTTCGCATCCACAAGGCTCTGTTGTTTTGGTTTTTGTTGTTACTGCCTCACTTTTTCATTTTTTAACTGACTGTCATAATTAGACTTACATCTAGGCGCAACACATCGGCGAGGCATATAAAAAATGTAAATATATAGTATGTATTATGTCAGTAGCGTATTTAGGATTTTTTCGGGGGGGAGCTACTCTATAAAAATTCCGAATCAAAGTACTACTTAGATTTTCACATATCCTAGATTTTGATAATAAAAAAGAATCGGGACATCCAGCCCGTTAACCCCCCCCTTACGACGCCACTGTATTATGTAATAATAATAAACGCCTTTATTAATTTTTATATACAAAGAAACACTGCTTTATTTTGCAAATAACTAAAGTTTATATTAGTATAGTTTTCTGGCAAAGGGCTACTCTATTTAACCAGAAAACCATAAGAATAAATACTTACATATAAACATTAATATAAAATGAGGGATTTAGAAGTAAAAGAGTTTATGTGCATTTTTGGTAATTCTGAGATACTTAGCTTAAAAGTCAATTTCTAAATGTAAATTACAGTAATATCAAAGAGTATACACAAATAAATATTTGTAAAAGACACGTGAAGGTTATGCCGTCATGTGTTTATATATAATCAAGATAGGTTACTTACCTTTTTAGTTCGATAGAAATTCCCTCTTATAAAAAAACCAATGTAATATACTGTTATCATTACGCTTATAATGTAACTAATTATTGCACACACTTATACAGACAAAATAACTATGAACACCATTATTACGCATTACTAATAACATGGCATGTTGCAGTGAACAAGTGACGCTAGCGGCTAGTAGAATACCTTACCGGAAGCCTGACTGCCTACTATACCGACCAGGTTCAACCAAACGGTAAAATTCAATTTACAATATTATTAATCAATTTATTAAATTCATAAATATATATACTTAGAACTTTCATAAAAAACAACAGTAAAAGCCATTTTTATAGAAATAAATTTTAATGTAATGTATCATTTATAATGCGAAACACGGAAAATATGTTCAGCCAATATGGAACTAATGTAGATTGCCGTACAACGGCTGCCAATATTGAGCCAATATTGGCTACCGTTGAGCATCTATTAGCGTAAGTATAATTTATTAAATATTTTACTGTTATGATTTTGTATAGAACTTTGAGTGTTACAATTGGCGGTCCACCGGGGTTAGGTTTGTGTTGACGTTTCAGTGCACATAAAAATAAAAAAGGTTACTCTGATAATAGAGTAGCTTATCCCAACAAATTAGACTAATGGTAAAAAAAAACGTTTTGTTTAAAGATCTCCGAAAGGTTTACCCTAATTAGGTTTCGTCCAATATTAAAACAGTGGCTCTATGGTAAGTTTTTTTAGATTTTAGAAGAATATTGCATGGGTAGTAGACCCGAAATGTCTGGTTCCATTAGTGTGAGACCACTATCCGCAGTGGTTATTTTTGTAGCGATAGAACCAGTGGCGCCTTCTATAAAATTTAGTGGAGAGCTCGGAATGTTTTGCAGTTCTCTAGACATCGTGAAAATCACACAACCATCGACTCCTGGGTTAGTGAATACTATATTTAGTGGAAACAATTTCACAACCTACCTAAATATTTCAAAATCTTTTTTTGTAAAGAAAAAGGACGTAATACTACTCCTAAGCCGAATCACACACCAGAACCGGTTTTAGTTTGTTGCATTCTTTGAGTGTCCAGGAATTTTTAGTGAAAGTTTATTTTTGATATAATATGACTATTTTTGCCTGCTTCGTGTGTTCATGTTGCCCAATTAGGGGAAGACTATTATTTACAATACATATATGCTGTATAGTCATTAAGTTGTGCAAATCTTCTATCAAATGCAGAAGTTCTCAACTCTGAGTTTGAATCAGCATAGCAAAAAAATACGCGGCCAAAAATAAAAGTAGAATGTTTTTGCTAGACAATTACATGCTCAGTAACATACAAAAAATGAAATTTATAGACATTTGCGATATAAAACAACATCGAGAATTTTACCTACATTTTAAGAATTTGTATTGGTGACAGTGCACGTTTTTTAAACAAATATTTATTAATTAATTCGTGAATATTTTCAAAATCTTTTGACGTACTTGTTTAATTTAAAAATACTATTTTGTAAAAAAGATTTGATTGAGGCACCAGAACACCAAAATGCATTAACCTCTATTTTATAGAATAACTTAAGAAATAATCCATATAGTATCAAGTTAGCTCATTAGCTACTTATATATAAAATTTTATTCAATTCTGAAGAGTAATTATTGAAATATTAATTATTAAAGACATACTTTACATCAAAACTGGACTTTTTGTATAAATGATTCCCGAAAATTTAAAAACCAAAAATCGGATAATTTTACAAATTTAATATTTTATACCAAAATAAATTGTCTATCTAACTGTTATTTGTTTGATTTAATTTGAGCTATGCGCATTTAAACTCAAATATCAGAACTTTTGCATTTGCAGTAGGTATTTTATTTCAAATCTGGGGAATTATCAGGGTGCTATTAGAGCATTTATCCATTTGATATTGCCAACACTGCCTTGAATTCCATTAAAATTAATTCTTGGTATTTTGCGGCTTCTAGATTATTATTCTCATTGATTCAGTGTGACGATATCTGAAAAATACAAAGTAAAACTAGTTAAGAATGGTGTTTGAGATGCTTTTCTAGTACTTGAAGTAACCGATACCACTTACAAATGCTCACTAATGGCATGGACATATACCATGCTCGTACTGTCAACAAGCTTGGGTATTGGAACAAAGACTGCATATCAGGTACTTAAATGGTTCATTTTACTACACCTATACCAAAATACATCTATTTTCGAAATTTCTTCATTCCAGAAAAGTTCAAGTTACATGTTTCATAATTACGTGACTGCAAATGAAAACCTTTTTCCTATACTCGTATATAATTGCTGAAAACATGTACTTTTAATGTGTAAGCAAGTGTAAGTTGATAATAATAATGAATGTCGAGGAGATATATACATGGAGAAAGAATAGAAACCATTTGATAACATTATTATTTTAGCAACTTAGGCAAATTAATATGGTCAGCAACTATTATGTCTAGCAAATATTAACAAAAGCCTTCCTAGAAAAGATATATGTACCATGCAACAAATGCTTATTGATAAAGGTAGCAAACCATTTATAAGTAATCTTTGCGTATTGCGTAAGTGGTGAAAAGCCATTTCCATGTAATATATGTGGATATAAATGTTCACAAAAGAGTCATATTAAACAACACATGTTAAATCATAGTGGGAAAAGCCATTTGAATGTAATTCTTGTGGTTATAAATGTTTACATAAAAATAATCTTAAAAAACACATGTCAACTCATAGTGGGGAAAGGCTATTTGAATGTATTATATGTGGTTATAAATATTCACATAAAAGTAGTCTTAAAAAACACATGTTAACTCATAGTGGGGAAAAGCCATTTGAATGTAATATATGTGGTTATAAATATTCACGAAAAAGTAGTCTTAAACAACACATGGCAACTCATAGTGGAGAAAAGCCATTTGAATGTAATATATGTGGTTATAAATGTTCACAAAGATTTAGTCTTACACGACATATGTCTATTCATAGTGGAGAAAAGCCGTTTCCATGTAATATATGTGGATATAAATGTTCACAAAAGAGTCGTCTTAAACAACACATGTCAACTCATAGTGGAGAAAAACCATTTGAATGTAATAGATGTAGTTATAAATGTTCTCAAAAGAGTCGTCTTAAACAACACATGTCCACTCATAGTGGAGAAAAGCCATTTGAATGTAATATATGTGGTTATAAATGTTCACAAAAAACTAGTCTTACACGACATATGTCTATTCATAGTGGAGAAAAGCCATTTTCATGTAATATATGTGGATATAAATGTTCACAAAAGAGTCATATTAAACAACACATGTTAAATCATAGTGGGAAAAGCCATTTGAATGTAATTCTTGTGGTTATAAATGTTTACATAAAAATAATCTTAAAAAACACATGTCAACTCATAGTGGGGAAAGGCTATTTGAATGTATTATATGTGGTTATAAATATTCACATAAAAGTAGTCTTAAAAAGCACATGTTAACTCATAGTGGGGAAAAGCCATTTGAATGTAATATATGTGGTTATAAATATTCACGAAAAAGTAGTCTTAAACAACACATGGCAACTCATAGTGGAGAAAAGCCATTTGAATGTAATATATGTGGTTATAAATGTTCACAAAGATTTAGTCTTACACGACATATGTCTATTCATAGTGGAGAAAAGCCGTTTCCATGTAATATATGTGGATATAAATGTTCACAAAAGAGTCGTCTTAAACAACACATGTCAACTCATAGTGGAGAAAAACCATTTGAATGTAATATATGTAGTTATAAATGTTCTCAAAAGAGTCGTCTTAAACAACACATGTCCACTCATAGTGGAGAAAAGCCATTTGAATGTAATATATGTGGTTATAAATGTTCACAAAAAACTAGTCTTACACGACATATGTCTATTCATAGTGGAGAAAAGCCATTTTCATGTAATATATGTGGATATAAATGTTCACAAAAGAGTCATATTAAACAACACATGTTAAATCATAGTGGGAAAAGCCATTTGAATGTAATTCTTGTGGTTATAAATGTTTACATAAAAATAATCTTAAAAAACACATGTCAACTCATAGTGGGGAAAGGCTATTTGAATGTATTATATGTGGTTATAAATATTCACATAAAAGTAGTCTTAAAAAGCACATGTTAACTCATAGTGGGGAAAAGCCATTTGAATGTAATATATGTGGTTATAAATATTCTTGAAAAAGTAGTCTTAAACAACACATGGCAACTCATAGTGGAGAAAAGCCATTTGAATGTAATATATGTGGTTATAAATGTTCACAAAGATTTAGTCTTACACGACATATGTCTATTCATAGTGGAGAAAAGCCGTTTCCATGTAATATATGTGGATATAAATGTTCACAAAAGAGTCGTCTTAAACAACACATGTCAACTCATAGTGGAGAAAAACCATTTGAATGTAATATATGTAGTTATAAATGTTCTCAAAAGAGTCGTCTTAAACAACACATGTCCACTCATAGTGGAGAAAAGCCATTTGAATGTAATATATGTGGTTATAAATGTTCACAAAAAACTAGTCTTACACGACATATGTCTATTCATAGTGGAGAAAAGCCATTTTCATGTAATATATGTGGATATAAATGTTCACAAAAGAATCGTCTTAAACAACACATGTCAACTCATAGTGAAGAAAAACCATTTGAATGTAATATATGTAGTTATAAATGTTCTCAAAAGAGTCGTCTTAAACAACACATGTCAACTTATAGTGGAGAAAAACCATTTGAATGTAATATATGTAGTTATAAATGTTCCCAAAAGAGTCGTCTTAAACAACACATGTCCACTCATAGTGGAGAAAAGCCATTTGAATGTAATATATGTGGTTATAAATGTTCACAAAAAACTAGTCTTACACGACATATGTCTATTCATAGTGGAGAAAAGCCATTTTCATGTAATATATGTGGATATAAATGTTCACAAAAGAATCGTCTTAAACAACACATGTCAACTCATAGTGAAGAAAAACCATTTGAATGTAATATATGTAGTTATAAATGTTCTCAAAAGAGTCGTCTTAAACAACACATGTCAACTTATAGTGGAGAAAAACCATTTGAATGTAATATATGTAGTTATAAATGTTCCCAAAAGAGTCGTCTTAAACAACACATGTCCACTCATAGTGGAGAAAAGCCATTTGAATGTAATATATGTGGTTATAAATGTTCACAAAAAACTAGTCTTACACGACATATGTCTATTCATAGTGGAGAAAAGCCATTTTCATGTAATATATGTGGATATAAATGTTCACAAAAGAGTCGTCTTAAACAACACATGTCAACTCATAGTGAAGAAAAACCATTTGAATGTAATATATGTAGTTATAAATGTTCTCAAAAGAGTCGTCTTAAACAACACATGTCAACTCATAGTGGAGAAAAGCCATTTGAATGTAATATATGTAGTTATAAATGTTCTCAAAAAAGTAGTCTTAAACAACACATGTCAACTCATAGTGGAGAAAAGCTATTTGAATGTAATATATGTGGTTATAAATGTTCACGAAAAAGTAATCTTAAACAACACATGTTAACTCATAGTGGAGAAAAACCATTTGAATGTAATATATGTTGTTATACATGTTCACATAAAAGTAGTCTTAAAAAACACATGTCAAATCATAGTGGGGAAAATCCATTTGAATGTAATATATGTGGTTATAAATGTTCACAAAAAAGGAGTCTTAAACAACACATGTTAACTCATAGTGGGGAAAAGCCATTTGAATGTAATATGTGTTTATAAATGTTCACAAAGAATTAGTCTTAGACGACATTTGTATATTCATACTGGAGAAAAGCCATTTGAATGTAATATATGTGGTTATAAAAGTGTACAAAACAGCAAACTTAAGCGACACATGTTAACTCATAGTGAAGAAAAGCGAATTGAATGTAATACATGTGGGTATAAATGTTTACTTAAATATAATCTTAAAAAACACATGTCAACTCATAGTGGGGAAAGGCTATTTGAATGTATTATATGTGGTTATAAATATTCACATAAAAGTAGTCTTAAAAAACACATGTCAACTCATAGTGGGGAAAAGCCATTTGAATGTAATGTATGTGGTTATAAATGTTCACGAGAAAGTAGTCTTAAAAAACATGTGTCAACTCATAATGGAGAAAAGTCATTCTAATGTATTATATGTGATTATAAATCTTCCCAAAAGAGTCATCTTAATCAACACATGTCAACTCATAGTGGGGAAAAGCCATTTGAATATAATGTATCTATTTATAAATGTTCTTGAAAACGTAGCCTTAAACAACACATGTCAATTCAAAGTGAGAAAAATTTATTTAAATGTAATATATGTGGTTATAAATGTTCACAAATGAGCGATTTTAAGCTAGACATACCCACTCATAATGGAGAAAAGCCATTTCAATGTAATATGTATAGTTATAAATGTTCATGAGAAAGTAGTCTTAAACAAGACATCTCAACTCATAGTGGAGAAAAACGATTTGAATGTATTATATGTGATTATAAATCTTCCCAAAAGAGTCATTTTAATCAACACATGACCACTCTTAGTGGAGCAAAGCCATTTGAATGTAATGTAGTTATAAATATTCACAAAATAGTAGTCTTAAAAAACACATGTCGACTCGCAATGCAAAAAAGTCATTCGAATGTATTATATGTGATTATAATCAACACATGAACACTGATAGTGGAGGAAAGTCATTTGAATGTACTTGTTAGGAAGTTTATAGATACTTAGCATCTATAGTGCTTTGATAAGAAACAGTTTTTGTTATCATGTTACAATTTTAATATGTATCAATTGAAAATAAATATCCTGTCATACAATCTATTTTATACAGTCCACTTAATTCAATTTGAGTCAGTGCTCTTTTATTAACATTATCCTTTTGGTCGGCTTCAAGCCCGATTTCAATCCAAGTATCTATTCGTCATGAATCTTCATTGAAATTGCTTCAGGGATTCAAGACAATCATTGACAGGATACATCAGCTCGTATTCAGCAACATTCAAGACATACCTTGAAGAGTATTGAGCTGGAATCAAGAGTCATAGCAAGAAACTAGCACAAGTAACAAATCAATTATCAATTAATTCAAGTTAAGGAGGTGGTAGGTGCCACGCGTGAGTATTAGAGTTGCATTTTGATGCCCTTATAATTACATATTACATATTACACAAATTACATATCTATACCATATTTTGGCAAAATATCAGAAAAAATTGCACATATACTAAGAAAAACCAACAATTATAAAATAACATTTAAAACCAACACTAACACTTTTTCATTTTTATTTAATGCTAAAGACAGAACACATGGTATCATGAAATCGGGCATTTACCGTTTAAATTGTTCTTTTTGTAGTTCGGTATATATTGGACAAACACTTCGAAATTTTGACATAAGATATAAAGAACACGTACGTCATTACAAAAATAAACATCCTGAAAAATCGAATTACGCCAAACACCTTTTAGAACAAAATCACACAATGACTCCTCAAAATAATATTAAATTCCTACATTTTTGTAATAACAAACGCAAATTAGACATTTTAGAAGCCTTTGAGATATACAAACACAAACTCAGGGTACCTTTAATGAATGAACAACTTGAGCTCAGTAATTCTCCGTTACTGGAAGTATTAGATATTTATTTCTGATTATTATTATTATTTTATCTAGTTACCTATTTTGTATCTACCTTAGCGACGTGTTTGTTTATAATTATATTACCTTTGATAATGACAGCATAGCTGTCGAAACAATATTGTCAGGTTGTATTTTAATAAAACTGTGAAACTTTTAATAATCTTTATTTATTTCATGATTATGGAGTTCCACAAAATAAGGCTGGAAACAATAAACCCTTATAATTATTTATCGTTAAGGTCATTACAATTTTATATACCTATCTACTAGGCATTATAACAAGTTTATTTTTAATTTATAATTTGCACAAACTTTCATTTTTCATTGTACATTTAGTTGACTGTCAAAATGGCAGATGATGACCGACAGCTGAAATGTATTCGTGGATCAATTAAAAAAAAAACTTACCAATTTAGAGAAGTTTGTTCAAAGTATCAAAGATTCTGCAATCAATGATAGACGTTCATTAACAGATGTTCAAATTCGTTATGAAAATAGCGAGTCTATTTTGTAGGACTTCGAAGAAGTTCAATTAAAAATTGAAATACTATGTGATGAAGAACATCTGGAAGCACAATACATAGAACGAAGTCAATTTGAACAACGCTATTATGCTGTATTTGCATTTTTTAAAGAATATATAAAAATAATTCAGTTACCGTTTCTTCTCCAAGTGGAACCTTTTCAGCAAGTAGTTCTCCAAACATTGATCCATTGCAAAATATATTATTACCCAAAATTAAACTTCCAACTTTTAATGGTGACTATAATCAATGGTTAGAATTTAAATCTAGCTTTGTGTCAACCATTCACACCAATTCCAGTTTAAAAGATATTCAAAAGTTAACTATATTAAGAGCTGCTGTGGATGGTTATGCAAAACGTATTATTGATAGTTTTGAATTTACTGAAAATAACTATGAAAAACATTGGCAGCTTTTGTGTCAACGTTTTGACAACAAAAAATATTTGGTTAACAGCAAGATATATAGACGTCTGGTAGAACAGCTTGCCTATGTTTCAATGTAAATAATTGTGTCAAAAATGAGAGCTAGTAAGCCGTTTACTTTGTGGAAAATAGATGGCGCAACCTTACCAAGGTACTTCAAAAATTGACACAAATTTTAATTTTAGGTTATGTATCTATCATTTGCCACGAATGCCACGTGTTTAGAAATACATTAGTGTAGTTAATTATTATTATTATTTATTAATTTCTGTTTTAATGTGAATTGTGTTTTAAAATTCATCACTTGCAATTATTGCAAATCATCATTTGACCAATCCTGTTGTTGTGATTGTGTGCGTTTAAAAGAAAAATTCTAAAACGGATAATATGTGGACCAGTGGAGGATGATCAAGGTGTAAATAGAATAAGATATAATCATGAACTGGCCAGATTATACCAATTACCAAGAGACAGACATCTTGGACAGACATAATGGGGATGACAAGGAAGGCAGTACTTCGATGGGCTGAACATGTTTCCTGAATGTCCGGAGACCGGAGAGAGAGTAATTTAGAAAATAATTGAGGGCGACTTAGAAGGAACTGGAAACTCCCTCAATTCATCCTAGCTAGGTGATCTAGAATAAGATAGGAAGATGCAGTGTTGGAAGTCTTAAGGAAATTGAATAAGGAACAGTGGAAGAGGCTTATAAAGGAGGCTAAATCCACTAAAACCCTAGTGGGTTGTAGGTGCCAGACCATGAATGAATCATTTAAGAAACGCTGCCAGTGGTAAATGTAAATATAACGAAAGTTTTTATCCACAACAAAAACAGTAAGTAGTTTGGTTAAAAGTTATTTATTAAAGAATTGTAATTTAAACCAGTTTTGCCAATTTGCTATATTTTTTAGAGTTTGTAGATTCTGAAGACCTCTTTCGTGCCTCTTTTTGGCATGAAAATGAAAGTCTAGTTATTAAAAATGAAAACAGGATTTTTTTCGTCATTTCCGACTTATGATTTGGACATCCTACAAAATGATGAATTTTTTGTATTCCGATTGAAGCAAGAATTTCAAGGAAAGTATTTTTCTTAATGTCTTGCTGAAGTTTCTCAGCAATAATATGTTCAATTTCTTCAAGAAGAATAACGAGGGCGATTGAAGGAAATGTTAAATGCCCTCTGCTTCTCAATATTATGAAAGTATTATATGATTCCAATCCTTCCCCCACAATTGTTTTAACACAATTTTGACAATTGTCAGTTTTGTGCCTTCGAGCGATGAAACCACAAACATAGGCAAATGCTTCTCTATTATCTTCAAAATGAACGTATGCACCACATGTGATATTTTCTTCTAAGGCCTGATCGAGTTGTAAGTCAATGTCTTTTTTTGTTATTTGTTTATTGTCTGCTCTGTTGTAGCTCAAGAAATCTGATGTGTTATCAACTAGGGCAGCAAGCATATTTCCACCAGTTACATTGCTTCCTTTTGGAGGTTTAATTAAAGAATATAGTGACATCAGCCTAAAGATCTGTGCAATCTGTAGTGACTCTCCACTAGTATTAGCACCACCGCTTGCTCTCATTAATCCAAAGAAGTGTTCAAGTGGATCTTGATTGATACGTGATGTCATCAGGTACTTATACCCTAACTCTTGGGTGCAATATTTTAATAAATCAAGAGTAGTGTTGATGGTGGCTTTTAACCCATCACTTGTAGACTTTGTTAAATAAAAGTCAGGATGTGCACAAGATTCCCATAAATCAATGTAAATTAAAAAATCTTCTAATGCTTGTTGCTCGGCAGAATTTGTTTTTAGTCCATTAAAATAACTCGAATTCAAAATATCACACAGTTGATTTATTCGTCTGCAAAACTGTATTGTAGGTTCGCAGTCAGCAAACTCGGATATACCTTTTTCTTTTAGTACCGTCAAAGCATCTGCTACTGTCCCACTAAACAATTGAAAGGCATATTTTGTCCTCATTTTCTCGTGGTTTTCTGGATTCACGTGCTTTCGGGTCAATTTATAAGCCAGTTTAAATTCGTTTTTTGCATCGTATTCTATAAGATTTTCAAAATGGCGCAATTGCACTCTCCCTTCAGGCACATGAAATTCTCTTTTTGCAACAAGCCTGTTTCGCATACATTTCAATAAATGTGGAAAATCTGAACACATCCTTAATTTTCTTTTTACATTGCAGGGATGAACACTCCAAGGCTTTTCTGGATTTCCTGCACCAAAGGCTTTCCACATGGACCTATTCCAGGTGGCACCATCTGATGTGACCACGTCAATAAACAGCCCAGCCGCTTCACTCAAAAGAATGGCTTCCAGTATTAATTTGGCTAGGATGGTTCCAGTAACATTGCCTCTGGACAGAAAACATGCAAGCGCTTGCATATTTTTCCCAGCGAAAGACTGGAACATTATTACCAGAATATGATCCCCAAGTTGGTTTCTTTGGTTGTCTGGCGTATATTCGCCTAAATCAACAAATCCCATCACTTCCAATCGATTTTTGTCGAAGTGTTTGCAGGGAGTTATTTTGCACTCATCCACCATCAGGGTACCATGCCGTTCAAATTCTTGCATGTTTTTTGTTTTCTCTTTCAGAAGTTCAAATAATTTATTTTGAAATCCGTAAGAGCTGTCGATATGCCTAATGTAAGTTGATAGTGTACTCGGTGCAGGTAGTGGAAGTAACTCCCTAGTTCGTAAATGTTTGTATAATTTAGGGCTTTTTATTTTCAGAAGGATGCATGTGTAAATCCATTCTTTGGTGTATCTTTTGCCGTAAGAAGGTCGACTTGCAGTTTCAAAACAAGTTCGAACTACAAGCTTTTGATTGTCTGGCAATTTTGAAATTAAGTGGTCGATATTGGATAGTTTTGTCATTGATTTTCTTAAAGTCTCTATGGTTTTTGTTTGTATGTTTTGTTTTCGCAACAAATTTGAATATGATTTTTTGGTTTTTGGAATAATATTTTTTTTCTTTAGGAGGTTTTTTCTCAAGATCGCACATGAACGACATCTTGTTGTCTTTCCTTGGAAATTTCCGCCATTACAGGAAGGGCTAATTTTCCCATCAACTCCAGACCCATTACATAGCCTGATAGTATATACCGTTTGCACTAATTGTAAAAAAGTCTCTAAAGTTGTTGCAGTATAGGTGGTATGAAAAATTCCATTAAGATACACCTTTATGTCACTATCGTTGACTACAATAGCCCGATCGATTTTGGGAATACTCCCTTTAACATGGCTTACTGTAACTGAACGAGACCTTTTATGAATCCCCCATCCTGATGGTAGCAATGTATATAACTGCATTAGGTTTTCTTGTAGAAAATGTAACAGCGTGTTAGTTTCTGGTGATTCGCATTTAGTCTCTGGTGAATCGCATTCATTTATGACAGGAGGGCTTTCAGTGACAGGTAAACGAAGGTTTTCTAGGGTCGTTGAAGGAGTAGGAGAACTTTGACTGGACTGTAGTGAAGGATCTTTGGCAGGTCTACAACAAAATACAGGATTACAAATCCCGCAATAAAAACTATTGTCTAGATTTATTATTGTTAACGTTAGTAGGTATTGGGCCACCTGGCCCAGACAGAAATTGACATGCCATGTGGCATGCCAATGGCATGGCTCCTCCCCTCGCCTGTGATTGGCTACCCCCACTCCTGTAGCTCCTCCCCTTGTTTCTGATTGGTCGCCGCCATCTTGGATTTCCCCGCCTACTTCTCTCTGATTGGTTAACCCCCACCCCTGTAGCTCCTCCCTTGCTTCTGATTGGATGAAGGCAGCCATTTTGGAACGTCTGGCTCCATTCTACCACGCCCTGGCGCCAGGCTACCACGCCCGCCGCCGCCGCCATTACGGGTATCTGTATTACCGGCAAACTGAGTGCTACCAATAGAGGGCGTAATGCTACAATTAGTGTGTATTGCTAAGAGAGGGCGTCATGAAGGGATCTGTATTATCGATGCGTTGTGTACTACTACTAGGTGGCGTGTCATGAAGAAGAAGAAGAAATCTGTATTACTACTACTACTACAGAGAGGCAACCATTTTATATCACAGCATCTTGCGTGCGCGCGCGCGCGCTAAATTTGAATCGGTCAATTTTAAATATTTGTCATTTTTGCATATGTCATTTATGCATTTAAAATTTGTCATTTTTGCATCTGTCATTTTTGCATATGTCATTTTTGCCTCTGTCATTCTAAATCTGTCAATTTTAATCTGTCATTTTGCATCTGTCATTTTAATTCTGTCATTTTTGCATAGGTCATTTATGCGTCTGTCATTTAAATCTGTCATTTTTGCATATGTCATTTTTGCATCTGTCATTTAAATCTGTCATTTTGAATTTGTCATTTCTGCTACGTTCTCTATGTTTGCGTTAACAAATTATCATAGGTACATATAAGTGTATATTATACATGTTCCCACTGCATGTTACGTTTCAATTGAAATTAATTCAATTAGAAATCGCTCGTGAGACTTCTCATTCGTTAACATTGATAGTATACGCATTATTATTAATTTAGATTGAACAATAATAAATATATAGATGCATTATTTTATACGGTGCCCTTTTTATAGCGTCGAGTCTGCTTAAAAAGACTTATTGTTCTTTCGTTTAAAATTTAACAACTAACTAAGACGGTGTTGTACTTATTGAAGCTACATTACTACTACTATTACTTAAGAGTTAAAATATGGTACTATACAAATATTTCACTTAAAGGTTTTCGTATATGTAACAACTGTATCTTATTTCTCATACATGTATACTCGTTACTTAAGTAGACAGCGTAACAATTTGATATAAAGAGGTACATAGAATGATACGTATAGAACATTAATCTTTTTTTTTTTTTGTTATTCTATGACACTCTTCTCAACAATTGAACAATTTAACAACTAACTATTACTCCTACATAAGTAATGGAACAATTATATACATTAATAATGATAATTATCTTTAAAATATTATCCTTCAGACGTTGTTGTACTTATTGAAGTTACATTACTACTATTACTATTACTTAAGAGTTAAAATATGGTACTATACAAATATTTTACTTAAAGGTTTTCGTATAGGTAACAACTGTATCCTACTTCTCATACATGTATGTATACTCGTTACTTAAGTATACAGGGTAACAATTTGATATAATGAAGTACATAGAATAATACGTATAGAAATTATACATGCTCATTTCAAAACTAGATTGCGGTAAAATTTACCAGACAAAATCAGCAAAATGTAACAGTTGCTTACTTTGTTTCTTTTAACATGTGTTGTTATTGATCAGACTTCACTAAAAAATGGTTATGTATTAATTGTAAATGCTAATAAGGCGGTCAAAGGTGGCCTGATAATGTATTAACAAATTATCATAGGTACATATAAGTGTATATTATACATGTTCCCAATGCATGTTACGTTTCAATTGAAATTAATTCTATTAGAAATCACTCGTGAGACTTCTCATTCGTTAACATTGATAGTATACGCATTATTATTAATTTAGATTGAACAACAATAAATATATAGATACATTATTTTATATGGTGCCCTTTTTATAGCGTCGAATCTGCTTAAAAAGACTTATTGTTCTTTCGTTTAAATATTTAGGTGAATTTTAAAAGAAAACACAAAACGTCTACCTGCAGGAACAGATTTAGAAATTTATTATCTACCGGATGGAATACACCCTATTTTTATGGTTTGGTTGTTCAATGCTGTCACCAATATATATTTCTTGAAAAACGCTATCTGATCGACCTATCTACCGCAAAAATCCTACCTTTTTGTTCGATTATAGCTGTAGATTTCATTATATATATATATATATAATACTGCATGTACGAGCTCTATAATATTTACCATTATTATTATTTAATCTGCCTGAGAATAAAAAACTTTTTAATCTATCTGTGAGCGGTTTCCGTGAATTTTATTTTTTTTTTGTAAACCGTTATAAAAATTTAACAGGGGTAGAACTCGTATTTATTGTGTATTTCATTTAATTATTATTATGCAGTCGTATTTAAGTGAATCTGTCTTCTCGACATGATAGAACAAACAAAAGGCTTTAAATCAAGACACACAGTCGCATTTTTTTTTCACAGAAATTTATTACCTACGAATACACCCCTAATTTTTATGTTGGTCGCTGACAGTGATAGGAAACGCTCACTCTGTTGTTCTATTGACAGGGTCATAAAACTCAACAGCGACAATAAAGCCACGATTTTTTTTTGTTCGTTCGTCGTCGTCGTCGTATACATTTGAAGGAAATCTTTTGTCAGAACTCATAAAATAGCATTTAACAATCCTCGTTAATAACAGCACCTACTGATTCTATTTGTATGCCCTATAGATTATAATCTATAATGGTAAAAATTCTTTCCTCGAGTAGATAGATCTACCAGATAAGTGCTCGAGAAACATCATAATTAAACTGAGGTGTCCGTTTTACTTTATTACGTAAAATAGACTATACATTTTCGTTCTTATCATTTCTCTATAGATCTGTAAATCGAAAAATGCATAAACTATGATAGGCTTAATTATTTTTTGCAATAGCTTAGGGTCCCAACCAATCCTAGTTAAACAAAACCAACGTTAACACCCTTTTTGTATTTTAAAATAACATGTTTAGGGGTGGGACTGTATATTTCGTTTTACATAAATACAGAGGTTACTGCATGTTGACGAGTATTAAATAAAAGTTTCATAACGTTACCACTACTGACAACTTTTATAAAATATTTTTAAAATGGGTAAGTTGTTTTTCTTTGATTACAAGTACTTAGTTATATTTAAAATTGTAAATTTTGCAGCAAATGTGTCGATAGCCGTCCGCGCATGGTGCAGAACAATATTACGAAGATTGTACGCTAGCACTACACACAGGGGCGTCGTAAGTAGACTTTTTTAATTTATCTATAAACAACATACTAAAACGATGTTAATATTTCAGTTTCTGATCCATTGTATGGGGGTTGGTACCCCTCTCCCCAGCTATCCGGCGGCTGTCGCAACCAAGGTAGCAGCGGGGCATTTGGAAGTAGGCGATACTACGGTCCTTGTCGAGGTGTACGTACGACTCGATCATAGGGAGGCCTGGATTATTTATGTATGATTTATTATTCTATATATGGCGGTGTAAATATATGTATCTTTTTTTTTTTTTCAGGAGACATATCAGTTTGTTAGCAATAGTTTGTAATAATAAATACATTAAACGCTATCTGTCTTTTTTTTTTAAATTAGTATCCATTCTCTCTCTCTCTTTTACAGTGAAAAATAGTTGAAAAACCTTCTCAATAAAGCTTCTTTTTCATTTCATATTTGAAACTATTTACTAGAAAGCTGGTAATTATGAAATTTGGTTTTTTAATAAATTAAACTGTCAGTGTGGGGATTATATACAGATCTGAAATTTGATACAAATATTAATAATAAAGACAAAGGTGTACATTAGAATTTTACAAGCCCTTAAAGAACGCAATATTAATTACAGAGATGCGTGGGTCGGGTGTCTTAAGCTATTTACATATGTTACACTCATAAATATTGCGAAAATGTTAACGACACTACCACGTTAAGATATACTAAAGCTATTCGACGACAGTTACTACATACTTTTTGAATGTTAGCAAGAGGCGATATCGATTGTAACCTTTATTTAATACAAATGGAATTATTGCGTATTACGAGCCACGATTAAAGGTGTCTCTAACTAAAGTTTCGTTTAAAATCAACAAGAATAAAGATAGCTTTATCTAATTTAATAAGTGGGAAAAGATTAGAATTGGTCACCATGGTAATTAAACATGTTGTTAATTTAACAGAGAGATGCGAATACGGCCTATCGTGTTTAGAAAGATCCAATTGAAAAAATATATTTGATCTTATAAGTTATCCATAAATATGTTAGTTAACAGAAATAAACCGTCTTTTTGTAAATAAAGTTTATTATTACAAGTAAAATAATTTTCGCTGATACAAAGATCAAATATATTTTTTCAATTGGATCTTTCTAAACACGATAAGCCGTATTCGCTTCTCTCTGTTAAATTAACAGCATGTTTAATTACCATGGTGACCAATTCTAATCTTTTCCCACCTATTAAAATTAGATAAAGCTATCTTTATTCTTGTTGATTTTAAACGAAACTTTAGTTAGAGACATCTTTAATCGTGGCTCGTAATACGGCCCATATTATTTTTTGGTTTCGAAATTCAAACAACTGAAAGTTGATAATTGAAAATACTCCATGAGAAATCAAGTCGTTCTTGACATTGAATCCATATATCCTAATTCTTATCTTATATAACCTATTATTATATAGGTACTCTGTGATAACCATAGTAATATCTGGGTAAAATCCAGCCATTATTTTAAAGGTTTAATTTTCATTGCAGTCAATTTCGACACTTTGAGTTTTTTTAACATTTTTATCAGGGGGTGGTATCTCTTTAAATGTGCTCTGTCAAAGAGTTTGAGAATTATCGCCCCTTCTATGCAATAAACATTTGAGAGCATCGTTTAAAGATTTCTATCTTACAGACCATCGTTAGACAAGAGTAACAAAATTGTCAGAAAGGTATTTTGTTTTCACAGTTGTTATCTGCTAATCAGCTTTAAAAAAAGGCCAGTTATACATATAGCTTATTTACGTAATCGAGTGTTCTATTGTATTAGAATTTATAGACATGACAATTTTTCCCTCATAAACTAAGAACAGCTCTTAATAAATATAAACTGTTGACCCAGGGCAGGGGAATAAAAATTATCTATGTTGAGATCTACATTTTAAACATCAGTAAATTAATAGGCAGGTGTTCTCGTGGGAACTTGATTTTTACCCCAACTCTCAGGTCTATCAAAGGTATGCTGCGCATCACCAATGATAACCCTATGGGATATTACGCAAGATCTTGTAGTTTGGTAACGTAACCAGGGGAGGGGGCTTGTTCACTGTTTGGCTATAAAAACCCAAACTCGTAGCAATACCTGCTATATAGATGCTCGACTACAGTTCAAGAGCTTCATTACGTTTAATGGTAGTAAAATAAAACTCTGAGTGTGTGAGTGTGTGTGTGTGTGTTGGTACCTGTCTAAATCAGCAACTTTAGCCAACCATAAGGTAGGATTTTTCTCTTATTTTTTGTAATGATTCATTTGTACTAAATTTACGCGTTGATGTTGTTTTAAGAGAGAAAAAAAAACATCATGTCGCTATTATCATTAAACGAGTTCGAAGACGGTCACAATCTAAATGAGTTACAATTACAACAACAGTTTCGACAGTGTATCTTAGACGCAGGAGTCAGCATACCTATTTCAGTAGCAGCGCTTATTTGTTATGAATATGACCATCTGCTATCTAGCGGGGAGCTGCTGTCTGATTCACGTCGTTATACATCGGCCCCTGTTCAAATACAGAGCAGTGACAGTGAAGAACACATGATCAGTGCGTGTAATCAGCTTTTACGGGAGGTAGAAACAATAAATAGACGTTTAGGAGTGAACTGTATCACATTTGTTAAATTTATTCGTTTATAAGTTGATAGGGGCTACTTCTACATTCTACTATGAACCATATTATTATTATTGACATATCATTGTTCTCTAAGACTATAGTATATACATCATTTTGTTATATGAAAAACTTACATTATCTTATATCCTAACCTAAATATTACATTGTACAACTATTGGCAGGTATGCTATAGTGCCTCAAGGTAGAGTATCATATGAGCCCGGTATAATATAGCTCTTATCGTCGTGAGGGCTTAGCGCGATTATATACATCATTTTGTTATATGAAAAACTTAACATTAACTTATATCTAAACTTAAGTATTATTTTATACAACCCTGTTTATCCGGTATGCGATAGTACCCTACGGTAGAGTGTCATGCGAGCCCGGTATAATATAGCGCTTATCGTCGTGAGGACTTAGCGCGATTTTGGTTTGAGAGATAGTTGCAACATTATGTTTATTGGCTCTGAATAATTTTTGCTGTACAGATGTTTCTTTGCCATCTGATAAACAACTCGCATAGTCATCAAATGTGATGATGTTTTTACTATATGTTTCTTAACACCCTTCGCGCTTCGATAGTGTTTTTCACTATGTGTTTTTAATACCTTTTTTTTTTTTGCCTTCTTAACTGTTCGTTTATTCGCCAGAACCCGCTGAATGTTTACGGATATATTATTTAATTTTTCAAATTTGTTAATATCCTTTAACTTAATAGGAAATTCCAACTCGTTAAAATGTAGTTCATTCTCATATATTATGTGATATGATTTTGACTATATGTTTCTTGATAACCCTTCGCCCTCTTAACTATTCTTTTATTCTCAAGAACCTGTTTTACCTCGCACCACTTTAGGAATTCTTTACGAGCTTTTGGTTTCATGGTATCAATACTGTAGAACTTGACATGCGGAAGAGGGCCAATGTAGTTAGCGTTAGAATACTCCACAATTTTGATCGGAATTTTGAATGTTTATTACAGCTTTCTTCTGATGGATAGGATCCGGAAGTGGTCTTCTTGTAATCAGAGCTATTATCAACATAGGCCTTCCCTACGATCAAAGCCCTGGGTAGACATAGATTGTCAGTATTCTTGATAGCTACAATCCCTCTACGCTTGCTGCACTCTTCGGCGAAGGTACTGCGGGCTGAACATTCGACGCTCCGGGTATGCAAACCATATTATCGCTATAACAAATTCGGGCCTTGTCGCCGAAACGACGTCGAACAGTCCTGTATGAAAGCCTTCGGTTCGATATGCTTGGTTTTAGTTATTACAGCAGTTCGCATGCGTCCCTTAAATGCTGATTTCATATCGGCCCACTTCACGCCATCGCAAACTGTCTCTTTTCGCTGACTATTACTTACACCTACAGTTTTAAGGTTTTAATAATCTCCCTATATGATCTCGCTTGGGCCAGGCGGGTTGATAGATGATTCTTAACCCCTATAGATGTTTCTTTTTCCAGTACTCTATTGATTCTCCATATAGCCGAGGTGACATCTTATAACATAATCCGAAACCCGTTTGGGAACTCTCCTATTAGATTCGTGTGTTGCTTACGTGTGCGGTATACATCTTGTTCACTGGTGTCGAAATGTTCATGAACGTCTTGTTTAATTACTTCATACAGATTAGGCGTTTCTACAACGTATACTAGGGAATCTGTATCGCTATAACAAATTCGTGCCTTGTCACCGGAACGTCGTCTCATGTATGAGTAATGAAAGTCATATAGTTTCAATTTTTGATATATCCAATATACACATGCCTACATATATGGACTTGTTGAAGTAAACTTCCGTTTTATCAACTCGATAGCCACTAGATCTTCGAATTTTTAACATTTAATCTATAGAATAACTGGAACATCTTTTTGCATAAAGATTAATGAAAGTCATATAGTTTCAATTTTGATATATCCAAAACTGTGTGTCGAAAGCCTGCCCGTTATGAGCAACTGCTACAACTTTTTTTTTTTTTTTAATTTTTACGCATCTCTAACAGGTGTGTAAGAAAACCATCTATACATTTTCCACGCAAGATCTGTTCTCGCAAACCATATCTTACACAGGTGGTAGCAGCTGATGAGTCGCTCTCGGGATGAGCTGTGTGTTCAGTAGCAAGGGATGTTTCTCTACCTGTTGTCTGAATTCGGGTATTCTTTTCAACAATGTCTTCATCTACTACTACTTAGTGTACTTACCCCTGAAGGAATTCAGCATCAGTTTGAACATTTTTATGAGGCGACAGAAAAGACCTGAACAGTCCTTTAGGAATTCCCTTGGATACTTATGCTTAAGATTGCTTGCTAACCATGTTCGTATACGGCTTGAGAAAGCAGTTTGTGTATCCTCCCAATTAATACGGTCTAGCTAGGCTTTTCCTTTCGTCGTCACGCTGTACCTCTACCAGCAACTAATAAGGCTCTCGTGGTTGTCAGGGTGTGTAAAAGACTTAGGGCATTTAGTACATGGGATTTTATATCCTTCACGACTTGATTTGAAATGGTTTTCATAGCAGTCAGCACGTGAAAATGACTTGGGGCATTTAGTACCCTGAACTCTGTTTCCTTGGTGTGTCTTCATATGACGCTTGAAATTGGAGCGTCGAATGCTCAGACCACTTATATCAGACAATTTTTTTTTTGTTCCATCTTGGCTAATGAACAGGAATAGGAACTCTGACCTCGGTATGATTTAGGACGATCCCTTTGACATCGACAGCCACGTGTATCTGCCCGGTGGTAGGTGAATATACCTTATAGGCGTAGTTTTTAGACCCGCCTGATATAAACTCCGTTTTTGTTTAACTCGATAACCACTAGATCTTCGGTAAAAATATTGCTAGATCTGAAATTTGATCTTGAGATGAGCTCTTCAACACCGTAACACCCTTCCCGTTTGTTTATTAGTTTGACTATTGATTGTTTTCTAATATCCTTCATCGTCTCGTCGAAAACCTGGGGTTAAATTAGGTAATTAGTTGTTGCTGTAAATTGTTCAATCATCTTTTGTCAGTATAGTGTAGTTATAATAATAATAAGTGAAGCTGACAAGAGTTATACCTTATGTACAGTAATTATTAAAAAAGATGGTGAAACTTAAGGGTGATTGAATGTAAATCACAAGAGGATACTCAGGGGAACATACTCATGAAATAGATCTGATAAACGCGATTTTGTTCTTTTCAATTATGTAGTAGTAGTAGTAGTAGATCAAGACATTGATGAAAAGAATATTTGGCATAACAAAGCGTACAAAGCATTCAATAGGATGTTTCATGAAAAAAAAAAAAAACGAGTATGTCTTCATGGTTATCCGAGCAGATTTCAACCTAATAATAATTGTTTAGTTATTTTGATTATTGTCTAGTTGTTTAATAATTTTAAGAAACATTGTCGTCGTAGAATAAAAAATGTTCTATCATGGTTATCCGAGAACAGATAGTTGTTTAGTTATTTAATTATTGTTGTTTTGTTGATGTTCAATAAAAATTTCAGAGAAATATTGTCATAGAATAAAAAGATTAATGTTTTATATGTGTGTATTATTACTATTCTCACTCGTCTGTACCAAGGTATGAAAAAGGTGATAGCTATAACTGAGAGAGAGAGAGAATGAGGTAATTACCTACGAACACCTGCCTGTGATGATGATGGTGACGTGTCAGCGACAGGATGAAACTTGTCTGTCAGCGATGCCTGTCTGTTTACCGTATGCTTGTTACTGAGCATGCGCTGGATCTAGGTAAGTATAGGTGACTATATAAAGCCGACCGTTGTTAGCGTGTAGCAGTAGACAGTACGTGTGCAGCAGCAGTAGCAGCAGCAGCAGCAGCAATTACGATGATGGCTAGCAGTCCTAATTATTGTTATGATAACTGTGAGAGCGAACCTCTGGAAATAGGTAAGTTATTGTTGTTTATAAAACTTCAAGTTTGTATGCTAATTTGTGTCTATTTTGTTACTTCTTTAGATGAAGAAGGTTCGGATGTTGCAGATCATGCATCATCATCATCAACAACAAGTACCGACAACGACGACGGTCAAGCGTGGAACAATGAAGTCGAAGAAACAGGTAAGTTGTTTAAAACTTTTGTGTGTGTGTGTTTTTATGCTTATATTAATCGATTATTGTATTATTATTGTTTAGCGTTCCTGTCGCAGCAGCAGCCTCTATACTACGCTGATGACGCTGTAGCAGCATCAGCAAACTTTACCATCATAGATACACCGGTAGCAGCAGCAGCAGCTAAACGTGAAGTACGTGTTCAACTGCTCGGGGCTGTCCAGTATCCGTTGTATGTAACGAGACCTCCAGGGGAAAAAGAAAACTACGATCATATACACAACATCCAAGTAGGACTTATTCCGCCCGATGACGACGCCCAGGGAGAATTTGCCGTGGTAGTGAAGCTTGAGTGCGTGAATAACGTATGTGAGTATGGTGAATTGGTGTTGTCGGAACGGGACTGGTTCGAGCTGTATGATATACGAGTCGAGGCACTGTTTAAAAATTTCTTTCATGGTTGCTGCTGTTGCAACAAGGACAACAGTGTACTACATTGCGATAAACATTTGAAATTCCATCTATGTGACAATTTATACATCGAGATTATTCACAACGAGTTTTTCGGCAACAGGGTTGCCATACATGATACACAGCGGACTATAACCTTAAAAGATTACGAGTTTCAGTCTATACTGCATTTAGCACCGTTGATCAATCATCATGCTCGAACGTTACGTCACCTCGACTTTTCACGTTTCTACCACGCAAACATAGAGAACGTAGCAGAAGGTCAACTGAGACGCCATGAAGACGCCTATAAATCGCTCCCGACATCCGATTCAATTTTATTCACGTCCGAACTGTTATGCGGTTACTACTCAGCTACCAGTTTAATAGACAACACAGCAGCAGCAGCAATTGGTGGTGGATTGAACTCGTTCATTTTATTAGAAA
Organism: Agrypnus murinus; assembly: GCA_929113105.1. NCBI lineage: Eukaryota > Metazoa > Arthropoda > Insecta > Coleoptera > Elateridae > Agrypnus > Agrypnus murinus. The sequence continues at coordinate 95,395,798 of OV816027.1, forward strand.
TAATAAAACATTATCCGCAAAAGTTTATCGATGCCGTACGTACACGACTGCAATCATATCAGCAACAGCAGCAGTCGGAGACGTCAACGACAACAACGTTTGCACCGTCGTATTAAGAACACCATGGCGGAAATAAACTATCTTAGAAATAGGCTGCAAAAATATTTGAACAATTTGCAAGTGTTACGCGATGATCTCAACTCATACTGTGTAATGAATAATTTGTCAAATCATATGTTACAATTGTCCATTAAATATCAAAATAAATAATATGTATAAACATTGTTGTTGTTGTTTCATTTACTAGCACAAGGTGAAGGGGTTGACTATATAAAAAGGTAGATCGTTGTCATCAGCGAGAGAGTACATGAATAAAAGCCGAAGATTTCCGACGGCGAACATCCTAAGCTACAAATCCGGTAAGTAGTCATACTATGAGAGAGAGAGAGAAAGAGTTTCAGCTTAGTGAAAGGATCCAATCCCAGAGTTAGCGCTAAAATTCAAATCTGGTAAGATGGTTGCTTTAAGAATGACAGATTTAAATGACATATGCAAAAAAAAATGACAAATTCAAAATGACAGATTTAAATGACAGATGCAAAAATGACAAATTTAAAATGACAGAAGCAAAATTGACAGATTTAAAATGACAGATGTAAAAACGACAGCAGTAAAATTGACAGATTTAAAAATGACATATGCAAAAATGACAAATATTTAAAATTGACCGATTCAAATTTAGCGCGCGCGCGCGCACGCAAGATGCTGTGATATAAAATGGTTGCCTCTCTGTAGTAGTAGTAGTAATACAGATTTCTTCTTCTTCTTCATGACACGCCACCTAGTAGTAGTACACAACGCATCGATAATACAGATCCCTTCATGACGCCCTCTCTTAGCAATACACACTAATTGTAGCATTACGCCCTCTATTGGTAGCACTCAGTTTGCCGGTAATACAGATACCCGTAATGGCGGCGGCGGCGGGCGTGGTAGCCTGGCGCCAGGGCGTGGTAGAATGGAGCCAGACGTTCCAAAATGGCTGCCTTCATCCAATCAGAAGCAAGGGAGGAGCTACAGGGGTGGGGGTTAACCAATCAGAGAGAAGTAGGCGGGGAAATCCAAGATGGCGGCGACCAATCAGAAACAAGGGGAGGAGCTACAGGAGCTCATTTTACGTTTGATCGTGATTCGTGTTACGCTAAACCTAGTTTATTTCGGCCGCCAGTATACAATTATGCAATAAATAAATCACAGCTAGAGTGGTGTTAATTTTCTCCATGAACCCATTTTGCTACCATTTGGACTGACCTTAAAATAAATAAAAAGATACCCACCGCTTTTTTGTCTGGGAATAATTTTTCAAAGGGATAAGCAGGGCAGGATCTTCAGATGGAAAATTCAAAACAGAGGAAGAATGGGAACTACCCAAATAAAGGGTAGGGATTGCATCTGGTGCTAATGTCCTTCTGTTAATTATTCCACTTTCATCTGCAAATTCCCTCACAAACCTCTTTTCAAAATGCTTCATGCAGACGAAGTCATTTTTGTTTAAAATTGTGCCCGTAGACATAGTCCATTTGTTACGCTTATTCGTATCCTATAAAATAATGTTACAAATATAAACCCTGTTTGAAATCGAATATTAATTTACATTTTACCTTTGGTACGTGAAAGAGGGCCAAATCTTCCTTTAAAAGTTTCACGAAGCCGCAAAATTTACACTTCTTCATTTTTCACAGTGGTAATAAATGCCACTTAAAATGAAAAAAAACACAGCAACAAGCTAACACTAAAGTCAAAATAACGCAACAAGCTAACACTAAAGTTAAAATAAGACAAATAACTTGCACAAGAAATTCGAATTTTAAAAAAACTTCAGAATTGTCAGATTGATGACAATTTATTGACAGATCTTGATATGATGCTGCAATCTAGTGTTTTTTTTTAAACTAGCAATTAGCTCCAACAAAATGGCGGCGAGCTGCTCTACCAGACCTGTATATATCTTGGTTAACAGTCACCTCAAATCTATTTTTGATTTAAACCAATTTCAAAAGGAATCTGCTACTGACTTTAGAAATATGCTAGATAATATTTCAAAACATGTATCTGCATTAGAAGGTTTAAATTTAACAAAAGAGGTTTTATGGGACACTTCAATGATTTATTTGATTTCAAATAAATTAGATAAGCAAACCTTTAGAGCATGGAAGGAGTATCAATCCAAAGCAGATCTTCCTACATTTGATGAATTCTTAGAATTTCTTAAGAATAAGGCAGATTTACTAGAAATTTTAGAAGGTCAGAATAACAGTTCTTTTAAAGTTTGTTCACAAAACAAAAATGCTCAGTTTCTTATTTCTGCAAAATGGTCTTCATTGAAGTGTTACTATTGTCAAAAACCACATCTTATTTATTCTTGTCCAGCATTCTTAAAACTAGATGTCGGTAGTAGAATTGAAAAAGTAAATAATCTTAAACTATATAGCAATTGTCTGAAAGCACATGCGAAAGACAAATGTAGGTCAGGACCTTGCAGAATATGTAAACTGTATCACAACAGTTTGCTTCATCTAGATAAAACAAACTGCAAACAAGCAGCTGCAACAGATTCATCATGTAACAAGACAGATGAACTAGACACCAATTTGCTAGTTCGTCCCCATTTATCGTATTCACAACTTCTATTATCAACGGTTGTTTTTAAAGTTGTTGATGTTGAAGATTTTGGGACTTCCTCTAGTTTGTTCCAATTTATCAATTGTTGGAATCAATTAAGTTGTTTCCAATTTGAAAAAGAAATGTACATTGTCAATATTTTCAAGGTACAATAATTATAAAACTTCCATGTCATGTTATGTTATTGTTACCATTTCAAATTGAATCCCTTCTCAACCTGTGGCTGTTTCATACTTTCAGATTCCAGAAAACTTACAACTGTCTGATCCAGAATTTTACGAACCTCATAATATTGATGTTCTAATAGGCGCTAATCTATTTTGGGATATTTTAATTGAAGGCAGAATTCATCTAGGTAAAGCGATCTACCAGTATTACAAAATACGCAATTGGGTTGGATAGTTTCAGGTACTGCTCCTATCTTAAAGACATCTTCTTCATCGGTATGCCAGTTTTCAAAGACCATTCCTGAGGATGAGCAATTAAGGTAATTTTGGGAGTTAGAAGAAGTTTCTATAGATTACATTATGTCACAGGATGATCTTTATTGTGAACAATTATTCAAGGAAAATACAAGTAGATACCGAGATGGCCGATTTGTTGTAAAACTTCCTCTTAAACATTCTCCAGATTTGTTAGGAGATTCTAAACAAATTGCAATCAAGCGGTTTTTAAATCTAGAAAAAAGGTTGTCTGCAAATGTAACCTTTAAAGAGCAGTATAAGAATTTCATTGAAGAGTTCTTAGAATTAGGACATATGAGTGAAGTTAATGATAATAGCAGTCATGAACATAATTGTAAGCACATCTATTATTTACCCCACTAGGAAGTTTTTAATCAAGGGAGTTTGAGAACTAAACTTAGGGTCGTGTTTGATGCTTCTTGTCCATCTAGTACAGGTTGGTCATTAAATGATTTGCAGTATACTGGTCCCAAGGTTCAAAATGACATATTCCCGATTTTAATAAGGTTTCGATGTTACACCTATGTTGTATCAGGAGACATCATGAAAATGTATCGTCAAATTAACATGCATCCTGATCATAAACCTCTTCAAAGAATCATTTGGAGGGACGAATCCAACAGTAATCTGGTTACATATCAATCAGATACTGTTGTTTATGGTACCAAAGCGGCACCATATTTAGCAATTAAATGCCTCAAGCAATTGGCATTAGATTGCCAAGAGGAATATCCATTAGCTTCATCTGCTATTTTGAATGATTTTTATATGGACGACCTTCTGACGGGTTCCAATGATATTCAAAGTTTGGCCGTTCTTAGTAAACAAATTTATACTATTCTGCAATCTGCTGGTTTCATTCTAAGGAAATGGATTTTCAACAATAATCAAATTTTATGATACGTTGATAATAATCAAGATGATCCCTTAAGAGTCTTACATCTAGGGGAAAACGAGTGTTCCAAGATTTTAGGAATTTATTGGGTAAGCCATTTGGATTTATTAAAATACTTCATATCGCAAGTAAATTCTTCACCCAGTAGCAATGTTTCTAAAAGGGAGATTTTATCTTACATTTCCCAAATTTACGATCCTCTAGGTTTAGTAAGTCCTTGCATAGTTATCGGTAAAATGATAATTCAAAAATTATGGACAGTAAAACTACATTGGGACGATCCTGTTCCAAATAACATACGCGAGAAGTGGTTTCAATTGAGAAGTCAAATAAATACGCTTAACAAAATAGATATTCTCAGAAATGCTATTGGCAAAGAATTTACGTTATTAGACATCCATTGTTTTTCCGATGCTTCTCAACAACCATACGCTGCATGTGTGTACTGTCGTAGTCAGGATTTATCTGGGACTGTCAATGTTAAGCTGTTATGTGCAAAGACAAAGGTTGCACCTCTCAAGTCATTATCAGTTTCACGTTTGCAACATTGTGCAGCATTACTGGCTGCAGAACTTTTTATTAAAGTCAGGAATTCTTTATCAGTGGACATTCTATTCTATTATTGGTCAGATTCACAGGTTGTGATGAGTTGGTTAAATATGCAATCGAGTTTACTTGAAATATTTGTAGCTAATCGAGTATCCAAAATACAAACTCTAACGTCTATAACTCATTGGCAATACGTTAATACTAAACAACATCCTGCGGATGTTGCATCGCGAGGTATGTTACCAGAAAGATTGCTTAAATGTGAAATTTGGTGGAATGATCCTAACTTTCTTCAATTATCAAATGATCAATGGCCGAACAAATTTCCCAACGTGGCTAAAGATGTCCTACCTGGCATAAAGAAGAATAAGAACAAGATTCTTTTGTCTGAGATTCAGACCTCATTCACTATATTTACAAGATTTTCCAATTTACATACTCTCAAAAGAGTTTTTGCATATTGTCTCCGTTTTATCAATAATTCTAGGTCACATGTCAAAAATCAAGACACTATTGTATTATCAGTTAAAGAAATCAATAAAAGTTTCAGTTCATTAATAAAGATAGCACAACGTGAGTGTTTTTTACAAGAATTGTCTATTTTAAAGAAAAAGGATATAACTTAGATTATAAGAGCAAATTAAGCTCTCTTTCTCCATTCTTAGATCAAGAAGAAATAATACGAGTTGGCGGAAGACTCAAATGTTCATCTTTGAACTATAACGTTAAGTGTCCTATACTGTTGTCATCTAAACACGAATTAACCAAATTGATATTTCAATATTATCATATTAAACTTTTTCATCCTGGTCCACAGTTGCTGTTAGCCTCAATTAGACAACTATGCTGGCCAATTGGTGAGAGAAACCTAGCGAAAAGTATTGTTAGAAACTGTGTTATCTGCTTTAGATTTAAACCCATTGCCGCTACAGCATCAATAGGTAGTTTACTTCAGTCAACCAATATTTTAGGAATAATATAAATCCGTTATCGGGCCATTTATTTGTTCCTATAATAGACTCTTATCCTTTTAAAATATTGCTGACATAGTGTATAATTGTTATTTAACCAATATTAAATATATAGTATAAAATGTTATTACCTTGGCTTGACAAGAAAATCGAGTTACTTAAATATGGGTAATGAGAGTACATATATATACGCTACACGGACAATAGTTTAGTTCTTTTCTTTTTTTTTATTCAGTCTCTGCATTATTCAACCAAATTAAATTACATTAAAAGTATATTATATAGTATTCAGTTTTTATCATTATGCTAGTTTAGGGGAAAATATAGAAGTGAGTTGCCATATTGACAATGTTGGCAGCATTGCATGAAATGATGCAATCTGTTACAATTAGCGCGTCAATTTTGTTGTTCTTTCTCACTCTAGCACCAACGAACTAGTATCTTGTATTTCTTTTAACTATAACTGCACGGCAACCTAACCCCACAATTCAAGTGAATTCACTATCGTGTCAGCAACAACATATTGCCGGTAAGTACCACAATCTTTCATTAGAATTTGTGTACTTAATTATTAAATCGTTTAACTTTTATCAATACCTTCTCTATTCTTTCTAATTTATTAATTAACTGTAATAAGTTTAGAAGTATTTGGTAAATAATTAGATAATAACTGTTGCTACTTCTGGAAGTTACAAAACGCAATGCATATAAAATTGAACATTTTTTTTCACATGGATAGGTACGTTTCTTTTTGTTATTCAAAACATATATCGAAATATGTTTTGTAGCGATTGTAACAGATTTCTATTAGAAATTACTGAAGAAGTAGTAATAGTAAATAATTATCAAAATAAATAAAATACTTACCTATATAGTAAATAGTCTGTTTATTCTAATTTACAAGGCCTTCGCAGTGTTTAACCTCAAAATTGAATTTATAGGAACACTAATTTAGGCTACTTTTATTAGATTTTTAGATTTAAACAAGCACTTCGTTTTGATACTACCTATTTATTATCTTATGGCCGATGCACCCCACATTTTCAAAATAATATCGCAAATTGAAGTCTAGGTTTGCATTAAAAATAAGCACACCCATATTGATGTCAATCGTTTTGTACGATCTTATAAATAATTAGATATAATCATTTCGCAAATATTGAATAATTCCTTGAAATATGTAATTCCAAAAATCTCTACGTGCAGATTTTTATATTATTATTTTATTATATTATTATTATATATTATTTATTCGTCAGATGATTATAACATGTGAAAAACCTACGGTAAGTGGCCGATGGAAGGAATGTCCTGCGGTTTTAAAAAAAAACGTCTTAAATGTTGATGAAGCAGAGAAGTTATTCCAGAAATTACAGTATGAATCAACGTTATCTGAAAGTAATGGTGAAGATAATGATACAGTTCTAGCCGAAGTCCCAACCGATGGTAAAAATTCAGCTTCTACGATCTTCGAATTAGATAATGGAAATATAACGTAAGATTTGTTCCTGTCTGGTAACCTAAAGTATACGTTAGTAGCTACATTATTTTATGCACTTATTTTTATAGAAAGTATAAGAAAGTGTCTTTGGAAGAAATAAAAGTCAATCAAAAAATAATAAAAAAAGAAGTGGAATCTATGAAGGGTGTACTGCAAAAATTAATTGCTGAAGATCCCAGAATGACTTCACTTGCCCAGTCACCATTTTGCAAGATGACGAATATGTTGCAATAGGCATCTTACACGGTATGTAATTTTTACATGATATGTACCGTAAAGAACAGAAAAGTTGCCCAGCAGAAACTGCAAGGGTAATTTTTTAGGGTTTTGATTTGAGTTAATACTTCTATGAAAGATGGAAGACATTTTGTGGACTGAAAAAAAAACTACATCATAATGATTATTAAAATACAACCAACATAAAATATATGTTCAGTCACAGCCAAAAAATAGAAAAATATTGGGCTATTTCGGCTATATTTTCAGTCCACAAAATGTTAATGCCTTCCATCTTCTATAGAAGTATTAACTCAAATATCAAAACCCTAAAAAAAATTACTCTTGCGGTTTCTGATGGGCAACTTTTCTGTCCTTAACTTATATAAATTACTTATATGTATATATTTATACATCATTTTTAAATTTTCTAAAATATCTAATGTCAGATTTGTATGTAAATTCAAGATTTGTCATACATTATAGGGGAACTTCTAAATTGCTCTAATATTAAAATGTTTTTTGCTGTGGTGAAATAAATTGAATTCCCTCTACGCAATTAATAAATCGTAAGGTCCACTCTTTTGGATTTTGAAACTTTCTATTCATACTGCAATTTTTGTTGGAGAATGGGATCATGGGACATAATTTTTTGGAGTGATAGTGTTGATTTCGTTCCATCAAATTGGGGCAATGCAGAAAAAAGTTTATATCTCTGGCCTTCTCTCATTACAAATATGGCAAAAATTCGTCAGATGATTATAACATGTGAAAAGCCTACAGTAAGTGGCCGATGGAAGGAATGTCCTGCGGTTTTTAAAAAACCGTCTTAAATGTTGATGAAGCATAGAAGTTATTCCAGAAATTACAGTATGAATCAACGTTATCTGAAAGTAATGGTGAAGATAATGATTGAAACACTCGTGTTTTTCTACACAAAAATACAATTTACAAAATGGCCCCGCGTTGAAGCCAGTGAAACATTCTAAATTCTGGCCCACGTTGGACCGTCAGTGAAACAATAGATTTTTCGCCACAGATAAAACAACAAAATTGCCCCGCGATTGGGCGACAGTGAAACATTAGTTTTTCTGCACGAGAACAGAACTATAAAAATGCTATATAAAGTTATGAAAATACATCATACTTACTGTAACTGAAAACTCAAAAAATTTCTGCCACAGCTTGAGATTTAAACTCTCTCTTTACAAATTGATTAATCAAGTCGTAGGTATTGGTTCCACAGCTGTATAAATTGTGAAAAAGGAATAGATAAGGGTTCAACACAAATAAAAACTTAAAAGGGCGCCATCTGGTTCTGAGCTTAGTTAATGATTTATTAACCATTCAAAGATGTTGATTGAATAAGCATTAAAATTTATTAAATTCATTAACCAGAAAATGAATAGAATATTTAATTAAAACAAAATTTTGTTTACTTAAAATTGTTGAAGAAATGAACTTAAGCATTCATAACCAATATGGTTCCGTTTTTCAGATCGTTCAGTTTTGAATTAAAAACATTTATTAGCAGGAAAATAATTATAACACAACTTTGCATAAATAAAAGTAAAACACACATCGTATATTTATTACAAATCCACCCTACATTTAGTAGGTTATAATTATACCAAAGTTAATCAATAAATATTCACCTAGAACTTTCATTAAATTATGAAAATAACTCAAAAAGATTTGATTAAATCGACCACAAATAATGTTCAAAAGCATTAACACAAATATTAAAATTTATATTGACTGTTCTTTTTCTGGACAAAAATTTATACACAAGTATCTAAATGAGATTAGACAAATTAAATCAGTTCAAAAGTATCAATATAAATGAATTGTGATTAATTTAAGGTTTAAAGATTTTTAACTATCAAGGAGAGCTCTCTCTAAAGAAAATTCATAACTATGATATTCTTAATACTTGAATTACAAACAAATATCTACTTAATATTACAGTACCTTGCATTTTCATTCATTAAACTCATGGAATACCATACACCTAGTTCGGTAGAAATTGGAAATTCGCCTTTCCTGCGGGGAACTTAAGGTGGAATTCGGCTCAGCATCGAAGTGTAGATTCTCCAATCAAAAACGCGACCAACTCCATAATTGACAACAGCCCATATGATTACAGAAACCGAGAGAGTCAGGCACAAAAACAACCAAGATTTTAATTTACTATTGAGTAATGTCGTAATTATTTTCCCTCGGAAAATTAGCGAAAATGCGTCTTGAGCTTCAAATTGTTTTAATTCACTTATATCAACAAATGCTTTCAACTTCTTTAAGCCGAATTTTAATGTACAAACGCACAAAAAGTGCTCACTAAATTTACGATTACTTCAAGAGATTTTTCTCTCATTAATTAACTGCACTTATCGGTAGATCGGACGAAAGGAAATACTTGCTATTACACATTTTCATCAAAGAATAAACCACTATAATTTATACGCAGTACGGAATGACAAGTCTTTCAAACACAACTTTGCACGTAAAACCTTTTCAAAAAGATTTTCACTTAACGGCATAACTTTAAACGACAAGGCACATATAACTAGAATATCTTGCAATTCTATAGGATTAAAGAACTGTAATCCATTGACACTACATAAGAAAATTGATCAGGCCTATTGACCACAATGTCGACTGCATGCTCACAGCCGGCAGTCACGAGTCTTCAAGTCAAGTCTTCTTGTCAAAACTAGCGAAGGCCTTTTTATAAACTCCGTTCCACGTTACTCCGCGCGCTGACATCTGTTTTTAGGCGGCAAGGGTGCTTGTTGCTTGCCCTACTATAGGATTCACGACCTTACGTGTAAAAAGCAACACCAAAATTCTACGCGCCAAAACACACGTGTGGAATGCTACTGCTATCGAGACGAAAAATTTCTACGCCGCATTGACTTAAGATTTAAAACGCAAATAACAGACAAAGTAAAGTGTATTTACGAATCGTATACACTCAAAATGTTTACCGAAATATTTTAATAAATGAGTTGACTAAGCGCTTCTCATGGTTTCTTTTCAAGGTTTCTTTTCGAAGAAATTGATATTATTTTAAAATGCCAGGTCGCAAGATACGAAAAACGACATCAATATGACGTTACATTATTTCATTATAGCAAATACGAACCAATCCTTTCTTAAAAGGTGCCTTTTATTTAAGATGTTTATTTGATGACAGGCTAGTATAAATTAAGCGAGGTCCACAGGACCGAACTTAAGATTTTTAACAAGAATTACTACCAAATTCTGTATACTAAATGCCAGTGGAAAATGTACCCGTTATACTCGCCCACTCGTCAAAGAAAACGAAAAAAACAATAAAAAAAGAAAAGCTATGAAGCCCGTCTTATCTTTTTATACTCAAAACTAACGAAATGCCAAAGGCTTACGAAGATACCATACTAGTATTAAAACCAAAGCACACCCAAAAGTGCCTAACGCCCAAAACTATAAGACCAAAAGTGTCTAAACATTCAAAAAAGGGAAGAGGGAAGGAAAGGGACTACCCGGCTAGGAAGATAGAAGGGAATAAAGGTAAGGAGCGCCGAATAGATCTGAAAGGAAGCCACCCTAAAAAAATGTCCTCACCGAACATTCAAGCAAAACCGAAGGTGTTGGGGATGCCAGACGCACCAACGGGGACCCCAATAGTCATGTACTAGGAAAGTCATTCACAAAAACACCCACCAACATCATAACTTGTAGCAAAAGCTACCTATACCGATTCTAGTACTCGCACAAGAGAGTGCAATAGCAAGGTGCCGCTTAGGGTACCAAAAGGCAACACCCCGAGATCTCCGGTTTACAGTAGTCCGATATGGCACTGACTGAGCCTTCACAGATCGAGAAGAAAGAAGGAAGAGAAAGAAATAAGTAGGTAATGGGTCACTTGAGGCAGACGTTTTTAGTGACTTTTTTTGTTTACAGTTGGTACCCCTGGGGGAAAATCTAGTGACTTTTTATGTCTGTCTCTCTCTAATCTGGTGACTTTTTGTCTGTCTCTCTCTAGGTGGTTAAGTACGGAATCTGTATTACCGACATTCTGTATTATCGGCATTTGGTTCGCCACCTTGGGCAGACGGAAATTGACATGCCACTTGGCATGCCAATGGCATGGCTTCTCCCCTTGCTTCTGATTGGTCGACGCCATCTTGGACGACACGCCTACTATTTTGAATAGCCATTTTGTCTGTCTCTCTCTAGGTGCAGCCATTTTGAATCGCCATTTTGAATAGCCATTTTGAATCGCCATTTTGGATCGCCATTTTGAATAGCCATTTTGAATCGTCATGTTGAATAGCCATTTTGAAATGTCATTTTGAATCTGTCAATTTTGAATGTCATTTACCTATCCGCCATTTGTATCTATCATTTTCAATTTGTCATCTTAGATTTCCCGCCCTTGGATTTGAATTTTTAGTAATTTAATTCGCGGGGTCATTAGCGGATCATTTTTTTTATCTCGCGGGATCATCTGCATATCTCATCTCTCATCTCCCTCTCTCTCCTCATTTCCAACTTGTCATCATTTCCCGCTGAAAGATTTGAATTCCTAGCGCTGCTAATGCCATCTATCGGTGACGTCATATGATCGGTATAGTAGATTTCTATACGCCTGTAGATAGGCAACCCGCTATACTTTTTTACAAAACCAATGGAGCCGGCAGGGTTTGAACGCTCGACCGTCTGGTTATAAGCTTAGGACTTAACCATTACACCATGAAGGTAATCTATTAAAGCACTGTAAACGGGTTATAAAAAAATTGTTGACTAGCGACCACGTACTCATAACATAATACATGTTAGTAATTTCATATTATCAGATATGATATCCATTATCTCAACAAAATCATTAGCAAAGACGTGTTTTAGTTATAAGTTTAAGCGATAACAAAATGTCCATAGCTTAACCCCCGAGACCACGGAGCTTGTCTTTTAAATTACTGCATACGAGTTATTTCTAAAAATGCTTTCACGTATATTTGATTAAATCCAATTTATTTAAAAATAATTCCAGGAAAATATTTATAAATATTGTACATTAATAATATTAAATCTTTAGGATTCAAAAATTATAAGCCAATTATGATTATTATCATGAGTCATTGAGATGAGACAATTATTAACCTTATAAGAGCCAATCGTGAAGAAACTCAAGAAATTTTTCTTGATACATCTTAAATATAACAATTTGAAAACTATATACAGATATTATTACTACATGAGGCCCGTAACATCAGTCGATCCGCGGCTTTTTATATCAGTACAAAATAATTAAATATAGTTATATTTACTATCTATTCTTTTAAACAGCTGTTATACTTTCCATGATTACTTTATAGTCGGGTATGTAGTACCATTATTATCCTACATTAACTTATATGAAAAATGAGATCGGTAAGGTAAAAACATGACGTCTTGATTGTAAACGATGATTTCACCATTGCTAATGAATTTCCAATTAGCGGGTGTAGAAAGTTAAAATTCAAACATGAAAAACTATTGGTTTAATCGAAATATTTTAAAAGTTGCCGACGGCTAATTATTATTTAATAGCAACCGTAAATTTTGAGTAAATCTGTTTGGATATTTCCTGAAGCCTAAATCAATTTTGTTTGTATTAAAATCTAGAAATTTCAGAAAAACGGTTTTAAAATAAATTGTATATAGTTATACATTGTGAAATAAAAAAATGCAAGAATAAAATACGTACACGGATTAAACTAAACTATATATTAAGAAATATTAATTACGGCTTTTATAGCATCTTACAGAAAAAAGATTACAGTCAATCAAGATCACAACACATATCATTAACAAGATATCATAAATAAATATATTATATATTGAAGGTAAAGACATGAGTATATCCATCGTTTGACTAATGTCTATTTATTAAAACAAATAAGTTATGAAATGAAGCAGGGAGGCTATTCAATGAACATTGCCTAATACTTTTATGATTTTTCTAGCCTATAGATCAGCAGTTAGAAACACGGGCCTGCTAAATGCCTGCAATTCACCTACCCTATCAATATGTTGTACAATTTTAGATATGTAATGTATACGTTTTGTTTCTTACTTAAGTCTATTTTGTTTGTATGTTTGTAATATTTAGACATTTACGAAAATTAAATCAAGCTGAACAGCAGATTACTATTTTAAATTTAATAGATCATACGAATTATCTTACCCTGTTCTTAATTACTGCTTTGTATAAATTGTACATTGTTTGTAAATGCTCTCTGAACTAAAATATTCATATATGAGAGAAATGTTATATAAGTCAATACAGCCCTATAACTATCATTTATTGAGCTATACAAAGAGATTTATATCTACGCTAAACTAAAGATTAATAGAAGTATTGCATTCCTGATATCATAAGATAACGATAAAACACATGATTATTCTTAGACTAAGGTCTAATTTAGGTAGTCAAAATCTAGGTAATCGAATTGTAGGTACATATCATGATGTGATATCATACAATTATATTCTAGTAAGAATTGTAATAAAGTCACTGCTATAAATAACATCATTCTTTATCACGATCATCTATCATTATCAAAATCATCTAATGTCATGCAGAGTCAGCAGCTAGCTCCTAAGTTCGTATATGCGAGAAACTCTCTACCCGCTCTGAACAATCAATTACAAAAACTGGATGAGTTTCGGACGTATAGGCAGATAATTCCAAATTTTAATCCGTTTTCATTAATGAGTAGACCTAACATAACATTAGTTTTACCGTAGGAAGGACCGCTCAGAATTGCTCTACAGGAAACAGTCTGACACTAGGTTATTCAGATCAAATATTACTTACAAATCGGAAAGGATATCTATGAAACTCGTGCTGAATTAAATGTAGGAACCTGAATGCGTGGCAGCATCCGTCGCTATTGCATCAACCGTTTCTTCGCATAGCTTTTAGTTTATCTGTGAGAAATTCTATTTTATTTAGTACATAAGGCGTAGATTAGATTATTAATCTACCCAAAAGATTCACCAAACATGGACCTGCTAAATGCCTGCAATTCACCTACCCTATCAGTATGTCGTACAATGCAAACATTTAATATTATTATTAAAATTTTATAAATAAAAACGATAAAAGAAGTTTATAGTTTTCATTTATTTTTATGTTAAACATATACGGTAGCAGGATCTAGATCGATGTATACAAATTCATATATGACAGAAATGTTATGTATCTCAATACATATCTAAAACGTATTCTTCGTATATTCAGTAAGAGCTACCCATTTTTTCTAGACATTCGAATTTTGAACAGCTTAATAATATGTTTTCTTATTTAATCATAATTAGGTTGACTTTATATAGCATTTTTCAGGAAAACCTTCTTCAGAAAAACCCTAATGATTATTTAATTTACATAAAAAAAAAATTTTAAACATTTGATTACACAATAATCCCATTTTCGATACCTTCGAAATATAAGTCTATAACATATGTTTAGGTCTTTATAACTTTGAAACACAGGGTAGTTACCTCTTGCAAAATTTACAGTTATGAGAACCCTGAAAACTTAACCTGGAGAAATAAATCAGATAAATATTTTACTTTTATTGAAACGATAAATTTGCATACTAATATATGAAAATAATATAATGTATATCGCCTGATAAATAAAATTGAAATTATTCTTATTCTTTTACAATGAAATTATTCTTTTACAATGAAATGTGTTTTGAAAAAACACGATGAAACGTTATGTATATTAATGCAGGAGTTCTGTTAACGCATTCGTTATTTAGAGATTCACTTATAAGTACACTATCTATTTAGCTGATTCAATAAAAATTTCCTTATTTTAAAATTCCTAACGAGGGACCTACTGATAAGCGTTATATTATACCAGGTACGTATGATACTCTACTACTGATTGCATACCTGATGAACGCAGTTGTACAAAGTAATATAGGATATACGTTACAGAGAAGTTTAATTTTCCGTGCAACAAATGACCTATATATATATTTTATGTACAATGCTGACATTAACATATTTAGCGCATACCTGTTGAACATAGCTCTACAAAGTAATATTTAAAAGACTTAAAAGGCTTATATTTTAGAGATCGGATACAGTCGCATATATTCCTGTATATTACCTCTAAATTTTACTTTAACAATACGAGGGTAGATTGAAAAGTTTCCGGAATGGGCAAGAGATGGCGCGCGTATCGTGAAATTGTTATGATGGTTGTCAAGGCTAACCTATTTTAGGAAAGCTGTCAAATTTTCAGACACGTGCGTCGTTCCGTTTATGTTTACTAGGATATCTTGTGAAGCAATTCAGGCACTTTTGCAAAAATGGATAAAAACGAATTTCGTGCAGTCATCAAACATTTCTGGATGGACGGGAAAACGGCGACGGAGATACGAGATATTTTGCAGAGTTCATGGCACATCCACACCTTCATTTTCGACTATTAGTTTCTGGGTGAGCGAGTTCAAACGTGGCCGTACGAGCACCAAGGATGAACCACGCAGTGGACGTCCAAAAACGGCCACAAATGAAGAAATGGTCGATAAAGTCCATGATCTCGTGTTAGCCGATCGACGAGTGAAGTTGCGCGAAATAGTAGAGACCACGGGCATCTCATATGAACGTGTGCAAAATATCGTGCACGAACATTTGGGCATGAGGAAGCTCTCGGCGCGATGGGTGCCGCGTTTGCTGACTATGGACAACAAGCGAAATCGTGTGACCACTTCGAAAGAGTGTTTGGCCTTGTTAAATCGTAATCCAACGGATTTTTTTCGCCGATTCGTGACCGTGGACGAAACATGGATCCACCACTACACACCAGAAACCAAGCAGCAGTCGAAACAGTGGATTTCTCCAGGCGAATCTGCTCCGAAGAAGGCAAAGACTGTCCCATCTGCTGGAAAGGTCATGGCCACCGTTTTTTGGGATTCGCAAGGTGTGATACACATCGACTTTTTGCAGAAGGGAAGAACTATCACGGGACAATACTACAGCGATTTATTGGATCAATTCAACGGCATTTTGAAGGAGAAACGGCCTCATTTGCAGCGAAAAAAAGTGCTCTTCCACCACGACAACGCGCCGGCCCATTCATCCCGAATCGCCAATGCTAAATTGGTTGAATTGGGCTACGAGGTGGTGCCGCATCCCCCGTACTCTCCAGACCTGGCCCCGTGCGACTTCTTTTTGTTCACAAACATGAAGACTTGGCTCGGAGGCAAGCGCTTTACGTCAAATGAGGAGGTCATCGCCGCCACTAAAGCTTATTTTGCAGAGTTCCCGAAATCATATTTTTCTGAAGGCTTAAAAAAGTTGGAGCACCGCTGGGAAAAGTGTATCGCCCTGCAAGGATATTATGTTGAAAAATAAAAACAAAAACCTGTTCAATTACTGCGTTTTCTTGCCCATTCCGGAAACTTTTCAATCTACCCTCGTACATGTAGTCAGGTTTGGCGTAAATAACAATTAGGGATATCAAAGCCATACTAACTGAACGCTAACATAATATGCTCTACAGGTCAAACTCAATTAATTAACCCTGGGGCTATACATCCTTAGACTAGAAACAGTCTTGAAACAAAAATGGCTGAGTCCACCCTGTTAGACAAGAAATCAGAGTATGGGCGTGATAAATAAAACATATAAAGTTATTTTACAAACATTTATTTAGTATACATAACATAATACAAGAATATAGATCATAAGTTGTTTTCTATGACGACTGTTGTAGTTCTACGGGTCTCTGAGTCGTCGTATGCCCTCGCAGCAATACTAATACGTATAAAGTCCGACGACTGACTCATTGGAACTGTACCGGTAGCCCTTTCCTTGTTCAACTCTTCGTTACTATCATAGTTGGTAAACGAGGAACCACATTCATCAATACCCCAAATGCATGGCTGAAGTCATATCTTCTTCTTCTTCTTCTTCTGTCTCATCGATATCAATAGGTCCATTTTCTTCCTTTACCAGAGCCGTCTTTACAACATCTGCGTTATTTATTATGTACGTTTTTAAATGCCTTTTATAGCTGTCGATGCGTGAAAGATATTTGAAGCAATTAGAACACTGGACTTTGATTGATTCGTGAACGCTTTTCGTATGTCTTTTAAGCTGTCAGAGCTTGAAAAAGTTTTGACACAGCTAGAACAGCAGATTCTGTTTGAATCGTGTATGGTTTTTACGTGTCTCTTGCAGGTGAATGGCCTCGCGAAAGACTTGAAGCAAACCGGACACTGTATTTTGCAATCCTGTCGACCAGAGCCATTCTTCTTCTTACGCTGCTCCATCTCGACTAATGAAGGAACAGGAACACTATCCGTCTATTTATACTGATCGACCAGAGCAATCGGTTGTTCTATCCTACGTTGAGAAAATAATTATACTATGTAAGCTTAGATACGCTACATATGATTGCGAGCCTGAGTATAAGCATAAACCCTATACTACAGATTTTTATCCTTTTTTCATTATATCTGCTACAGACGAGGTGAAGAATAGGTACATTTAACATGCGTATGCTACAATTATCTAATTTCTAGTTTTCTAGACGTAATGTAATTTTGAACAGATTTTAACCCTTTTCGTTATATCTACTACCCTTGTAAGCGATTTCTACATATACGTTCTTATTGTTTATACACCATATAGATATTCGTAGCATCTAAAGTAAACTCTTATTTAAACGTTATTTTACAATATATCATACATTTCAGCAGTTCGTATGATTATCCGTCTCTATCTTAACCCAGTATGTAAGGACATTATGTTAAATACTATCTCATACATGTAAATAAACATTTCTTTAAAGAGTTTGTTAGGTCACCTAATCTGTTATAATATTACTATGATATTAGATCTCGTCGATTACAGTTTTACCATTAGGACATACTTAGTAGGTTATATGTGCTAAGTAAAATAATAAACAGATATTTCGAAAATTTTATGCATTCTTGAGAGAACGGGGTATAATATTTAAAAACACACTGTAGAAAACATATCAGCAGAGAAAGGGTATTTTACAATACATCATACATTTTCAATAGCTTCGAAATACGCCGATATGTAATAATATACTATATACTCTTGTAGATTATTCAACGTATCTATAGTAAACTCTTATGATTAATAATAATCTGTAACCTTATTGTTTTTTATTACATCACAGGTTAGAGCATACGAATATAATTTAGGTTAGATTAGGTTAGAGCCTACGAATACATTTTTAGGGCAGAACGTAGGGACCTAAATAATAATAATTAAATAATTATTAGGGGAATAATTCAGAAATATTAGTTTTATTTTCCGTAAGTTTTCTTGCCTGACAATCGTTTAATGACAGACACGCTAAATCAGGTTCTAACAACCCGTTACGCTTGGAAGGTGGTGGATGATACCTTTCCGATCTAATTTTTAATTCTTGGATTTTTCTACAAAAATCCTTTAATGACGATAAGGACTTTATGTCCTGCAAACCTATGCGCTCTGCAAAATAAGGATTTAAGTTCCTAACTATCTGTTCTACCCTTTCAAGTTCGGTTTTAGGATGTTCTAATCTTCTAAACAAAGCCTCCATTGACATTATATATAACGAAACGTTTTCATTAAGACCCTGCGTTCGGTTTTTAATCTCATCTAACAGATCTAACTGATAATCGATAGGTAAAAAGTCTCGCTTTAAACATTTAACTAACTCATTCCAATTACTAACTTCATTCTTAATACCTCTATACCATAATAAAGCCGGACCCGAAAATAAATCTATAGCTGAAACAAATAAGTCATGTTTCGAAATTCGACGAGCCTCACATAAGTCATTAATTTTTTCTAAAAATGCCATCACGCTGTCGCGTCCGGTCTGGCCAGGGTATTTCAAGTTTAAAGACAGGTACAGGCTTAACCGTTGGCTGTACTTGTAAAGAATTTTCCAAAAATGACGCATTCGCATCACTAACCTTAGTTTCATTATTTTTTGTTCGAAATTCGATCAGTAAACCCTGCAAAACTAATAATTGTGCTTCAAACTCATCTTTAACTACAACTTGCTCATCCCCACTTACTTCTAATAAATTTATACGGTTCTCTAAATGCAAAAGCCTAGAATAAACTACATCACCCAAATCCTCCGTTAATTCCTCTGAATTCCCAAATATTTTTTCAATATCAACAAATGACTCTTTAATCTGTGCTACATTGGTTTTGAAATCATATGGTTGTTTGAGTGAAACCGACTTTAACGTTTTTTCTTTGGCTAAACTGCCTCTCAAAAGTGCACGACGTTGCAAATAATTACTTACAGGCTTTAGGCCTCTACAGAGAATCTCAAACTTCAATTCATCACCTTTCAAATGGTTAACTTCCATTTTGAAAACAAAATACCGTAACAATAAAACTTACTTTTTCGCCACAAATAAGCGATAACTGTAATTAAGATAAAGATAAAGAAATTCCAATTTCTTTACAGAAATCCTACAATATTATGGATTCCAATACAAGAATCCTTATCTGGAAACACAATACACAAACACCTAAAATCCTCAAAATATTCATCAACCAATATCTCAAACCTTTTCTTAAACTGTGGAAACAATATTTTATTCGGGCCACACGTTGGCATAGCCAGTGAAACACTCGTGTTTTTCTACACAAAAATACAATTTACAAAATGGCCCCGCGTTAAAGCCAGTGAAACATTCTAAATTCTGGCCCACGTTGGACCGTCAGCGAAACAATAGATTTTTCGCCAGAGATAAAACAACAAAATTGCCCCGCGATTGGGCGACAGTGAAACATTAGTTTTTCTGCACGAGAACAGAACTATAAAAATGCTATATAAAGTTATGAAAATACATCATACTTACTGTAACTGAAAACTCAAAAAATATCTGCCACAGCTTGAGATTTAAACTCTCTCTTTACAAATTGATTAATCAAGTCGTAGGTATTGGTTCCACAGCTGTATAAATTGTGAAAAAGGAATAGATAAGGGTTCAACACAAATAAAAACTTAAAAGGGCGCCATCTGGTTCTGAGCTTAGTTAATGATTTATTAACCATTCAAAGATGTTGATTGAATAAGCATTAAAATTTATTAAATTCATTAACCAGAAAATGAATAGAATATTTAATTAAAACAAAATTTTGTTTACTTAAAATTGTTGAAGAAATGAACTTAAGCATTCATAACCAATATGGTTCCGTTTTTCAGATCATTCAGTTTTGAATTAATAACATTTATTAGCAGGAAAATAATTATAACACAACTTTGCATAAATAAAAGTAAAACACACATCGTATATTTATTACAAATCCACCCTACATTTAGTAGGTTATAATTATACCAAAGTTAATCAATAAATATTCACCTAGAACTTTCATTAAATTATGAAAATAACTCAAAAAGATTTGATTAAATCGACCACAAATAATGTTCAAAAGCATTAACACAAATATTAAAATTTATATTGACTGTTCTTTTTCTGGACAAAAATTTATACACAAGTATCTAAATGAGATTAGACAAATTAAATCAGTTCAAAAGTATCAATATAAATGAATTGTGATTAATTTAAGGTTTAAAGATTTTTAACTATCAAGGAGAGCTCTCTCTACAGAAAATTCATAACTATGATATTCTTAATACTTGAATTACAAACAAATATCTACTTAATATTACAGTACCTTGCATTTTCATTCATTAAACTCATGGAATACCATACACCTAGTTCGGTAGAAATTGGAAATTCGCCTTTCCTGCGGGGAACTTAAGGTGGAATTCGGCTCAGCATCGAAGTGTAGATTCTCCAATCAAAAACGCGACCAACTCCATAATTGACAACAGCCCATATGATTACAGAAACCGAGAGAGTCAGGCACAAAAACAACCAAGATTTTAATTTACTATTGAGTAATGTCGTAATTATTTTCCCTCGGAAAATTAGCGAAAATGCGTCTTGAGCTTCAAATTGTTTTAATTCACTTATATCAACAAATGCTTTCAACTTCTTTAAGCCGAATTTTAATGTACAAACGCACAAAAAGTGCTCACTAAATTTACGATTACTTCAAGAGATTTTTCTCTCATTAATTAACTGCACTTATCGGTAGATCGGACGAAAGGAAATACTTGCTATTACACATTTTCATCAAAGAATAAACCACTATAATTTATACGCAGTACGGAATGACAAGTCTTTCAAACACAACTTTGCACGTAAAACCTTTTCAAAAAGATTTTCACTTAACGGCATAACTTTAAACGACAAGGCACATATAACTAGAATATCTTGCAATTCTATAGGATTAAAGAACTGTAATCCATTGACACTACATAAGAAAATTGATCAGGCCTATTGACCACAATGTCGACTGCATGCTCACAGCCGGCAGTCACGAGTCTTCAAGTCAAGTCTTCTTGTCAAAACTAGCGAAGGCCTTTTTATAAACTCCGTTCCACGTTACTCCGCGCGCTGACATCTGTTTTTAGGCGGCAAGGGTGCTTGTTGCTTGCCCTACTATAGGATTCACGACCTTACGTGTAAAAAGCAACACCAAAATTCTACGCGCCAAAACACACGTGTGGAATGCTACTGCTATCGAGACGAAAAATTTCTACGCCGCATTGACTTAAGATTTAAAACGCAAATAACAGACAAAGTAAAGTGTATTTACGAATCGTATACACTCAAAATGTTTACCGAAATATTTTAATAAATGAGTTGACTAAGCGCTTCTCATGGTTTCTTTTCAAGGTTTCTTTTCGAAGAAATTGATATTATTTTAAAATGCCAGGTCGCAAGATACGAAAAACGACATCAATATGACGTTACATTATTTCATTATAGCAAATACGAACCAATCCTTTCTTAAAAGGTGCCTTTTATTTAAGATGTTTATTTGATGACAGGCTAGTTTAAATTAAGCGAGGTCCACAGGACCGAACTTAGGATTTTTAACAAGAATTACTACCAAATTCTGTATACTAAATGCCAGTGGAAAATGTACCCGTTACATGATACAGTTTTAGCCGAAGTCCCAACCGATGGTAAAAAATCAGCTTCTACGATCTTCGAATTAGATAATGGAAATATAACGTAAGATTTGTTCCTGTCTGGTAACCTAAAGTATACGTTAGTAGCTACATTATTTTATGCACTTATTTTTATAGAAAGTATAAGAAAGTGTCTTTGGAAGAAATAAAAGTCAATCAAAAAATAATAAAAAAAGAAGTAGAATCTATGAAGGGTGTACTGCAAAAATTAATTGCTGAAGATCCCAGAATGACTTCACTTGCCCAGTCACCATTTTGCAAGATGACGAATATGTTGCAATAGGCATCTTACACGGTATGTAATTTTTACATGATATGTACCGTAAAGAACAGAAAAGTTGCCCAGCAGAAACTGCAAGGGTAATTTTTTAGGGTTTTGATTTGAGTTAATACTTCTATGAAAGATGGAAGACATTTTGTGGACTGAAAAAAAAACTACATCATAATGATTATTAAAATACAACCAACATAAAATATATGTTCAGTCACAGCCAAAAAATAGAAAAATATTGGGCTATTTCGGCTATATTTTCAGTCCACAAAATGTTAATGCCTTCCATCTTCTATAGAAGTATTAACTCAAATATCAAAACCCTAAAAAATCACTCTTGCGGTTTCTGATGGGCAACTTTTCTGTCCTTAACTTATATAAATTATTTATATGTATATATTTATACATCATTTTTAAATTTTCTAAAATATCTAATGTCAGATTTGTATGTAAATTCAAGATTTGTCATACATTATAGGGGAACTTCTAAATTGCTCTAATATTAAAATGTTTTTTGCTGTGGTGAAATAAATTGAATTCCCTCTACGCAATTAATAAATCGTAAGGTCCACTCTTTTGGATTTTGAAACTTTCTATTCATACTGCAATTTTTGTAGGAGAATGGGATCATGGGACATAATTTTTTGGAGTGATAGTGTGTTGATTTCGTTCCATCAAATTGGGGCAATGCAGAAAAAAGTTTATATCTCTGGCCTTCTCTCATTACAAATATGGCAAAAATTCGTCAGATGATTATAACATGTGAAAAGCCTACAGTAAGTGGCCGATGGAAGGAATGTCCTGCGGTTTTTAAAAAACCGTCTTAAATGTTGATGAAGCAGAGAAGTTATGCCAGAAATTACAGTATGAATCAACGTTATCTGAAAGTAATGGTGAAGATAATGATACAGTTCTAGCCGAAGTCCCAACCGATGGTAAAAATTCAGCTTCTACGATCTTCGAATTAGATAATGGAAATATAACACAAGATTTGTTCCTGTCTGGTAACCTAAAGTATACGTTAGTAGCTACATTATTTTATGCACTTATTTTTATAGAAAGTATAAGAAAGATAGTAGAGTCTTTGGAAGAAATAAAAGTCAATCAAAAAATAATAAAAAAAGAAGTGAAATCTATGAAGGGAGTACTGCAAAAATTAATTGCTGAAGATCCCAGATTGACTTCACTTGCCCAGTCACCATTTTGCTTGCCAATTAAAGATGAAACTGAAATGGAGGCGATGGAAAATGTATTGCAAGACGAAACTGCGTTAGGAAAACTGGTATGTTTTGTAGATTTTATTTTCTTGTCGTTTCATTCTTGCTTCTTGTAGGCGCATGAACTTTCTCTAGTGGGAGGCGACAATTCTCACAAGGCAACTTTATTAATTATGAAGAAACTGCTTGCAAAAGAAGTTGCTCTACTCTATTCCAGTAAAAGAAGAAAAGGGAAGAAGAATTTTTCAAGTTTGAAAACGTGGTGCAGTACAAGGTATGTATTTTCTAAAATTGCAATTGATTTTGAAATGCAAAACAAGTAATGAACATGCTGCTTGAATATGTATAATTTTTCACTAAAGCTTATGGAATCTTTTAATTAATAATTTTTCTGTTTTGTTTCAGCTGCTGTGCGATTGCGCTTTGAAAAAGCTACTGATACTGACATTATGAAAGATGTAGGCCTAGCACTAGCTCAAGCTGGCGACAGAGAAGGGGGTAGAAAGAACAGAGCTTAAGCGAGTTTTGTGTATAATATTGAATTTTATTTTTATTTGATTTTTCTCTTGATTTTTTATTTTTCTGCTTTTGAACAAAGATTTTGAACAAATAGTTAATTAGGCAGTTTTATTTCTAGTCTGTTAAGATAACCTAATTTAATCTAAGTGAACAAATTTGTATGAGATTTTGGTTAATTGGAGGCATAACGTGCGGAACAAACTTTGTCAATATTTAGGGGAAACCATTTTGACTAAAGAAGTTTTTATGAGCTTACGTCCAAAACTGCATAGCTGCAAAACTGCAAGAAGCAAAAATTTAATATAACTACTTGATATTACATTTCCAATTTAATTTTATTCAAAAAAACTTGGACTTCTTGTAGTTCCTCAACTATGCAGATTAAGACATAGATTCATAAGAACTTTTCTACTCAAAAAGGTCTCCCCTGTATATTGGCAAAACTTGTTCTGTCCATTATGATTCATACTGTATACAGGGTCCCACAATGCTGTTTACATGCAATATCTCCCTTATTTGAAAAGATAAAGAAGTCAACCAAAAACTATTGTGAATGTCTCAAAATGGACCTTCAGAAAACATCCTTAAACGCTGGTTGCACAGCAACGTTTAAGAGATCATGCCAACTTGATTAGTTTTTCAAATTGCACCCTTTGTCTTTTTTCACCGAAATGTATTTTTAACTTCATTCTGCATACGGTAGTATGCCTTACTTAATTATCTAATGTGCATTTAGGGGTTGAAAAAAATATTTTTTATAAGTTGAATTTATCTTAAACTTGAAGCAAATGCTCAAAATGCCCTCCTGTGGTCTCTACACGGGCTTTAAAGTGCTTCAGTAGTTCCCTTGTAGACATGGCTCTAATCATATTTTTTGAATAAATAATTTAGTTAGTGAATATGAAGTGTACAATTTATAAAAAATATTTTTTTCAACCCCTAAATGCACATTAGATAATTAAGTGAGGCATACTACCGTATGCAGAATGAAGTGAAGAATACATTTCCATGAAAAAAAACAGGGTGCAATTTGAAAAATTAACCAAGTTGACATGATCTCTTAAACGTTGCTATGCAACCAGCATTTAAGGATGTTTTCTGAAGGTCCATTTTGAGTCATTCACAATAGTTTTTGGTTGATATCTTTATCTTTTCAAATAAGGGAGATATTGCGTGTAAACAGCATTGTGGGACACCCTGTATATTATAGTATCAATATAATTCTTTAATAACGGCCCAATATATAAAACAATGTTGCATAAACATGATTCTTCAATGAAGGTCCAATATATATGATAATAACGGCCCAATATATAAAACAATGTTGCATAAACATGATTCTTCAATAAGGTCCAATATATATGATAATTTAAAGAACCAATAAATAAATAAAATAATGTTCCGTATATATTTTCAAATATGGTATAAATATGGTTTTTCAAAAATGGCCCAATATAGAAACATTTAATAGGACCATGATTACAAAGTGTTGACAGATCTATATTAGCCCAATAAGTCGAATAGTTAAAGAGCCATTATTGCCGCCGCTATTTTGCCAATATTATACCATTATTGTTGTGCTACCTGGGTATATA
This sequence comes from Agrypnus murinus, assembly GCA_929113105.1. Taxonomy (NCBI): domain Eukaryota; kingdom Metazoa; phylum Arthropoda; class Insecta; order Coleoptera; family Elateridae; genus Agrypnus; species Agrypnus murinus. The sequence goes on from OV816027.1 coordinate 95,421,760, forward strand.
TATATATATATATATATATATATATATATATATATATATATATATATATATATTAATGAAGACATAATTGGAATTATGAAAAATTATTATTTCTGACCAGGATTCGAACCCGGGCTTTCTGCTATCCGGGCAGATGCTCTACCGCTGAGCTATCGGAGATCGATTACTGGTGAAGTAATAATATAATAATAAGTTATAATAATGTGTAAACACATAATAATTTTTCATAATTCCAATTATGTCTTCATTAATATACATTAATCTTGGTGCTAAAACACGATATTTCTAAATCATTAAACTATATATATATATATATATATATATATATATATATATATATAATCTTTTCAATCTTCCTTAAAAACAGCTTTTTGTAGACTTGAAATCGAGATAATTATCAGATTAAAATGCATCACTATACCCCAAAAAGGTCTAGCTGACTACCTGAGACATGATAGCAGGCAGGTACTAACCCTTGAACATTTTTAAAATCCTTGTACAGTAAAAACAAAAGAGTATAGTCGATGATGGTTAGGTTTTAACTTATTTCCTAACGAATTTATAAAACAGAGAATGAATTTTGTATCATTTAAGTCAGGTATATATATTTTAAAAAAGCTATTATTATTTTACATATATTATATTTTGAGTTTATATAGTCGAAATGCAAACTGACTGCGAATTAACAGCGTATGACTTTCATATTTTTCTTTCAACTGACGGCAATACTGCTGTTTCTTGTTTACATGTCAATCTACAATAGATTTTATAAGAAATTAATTGCATATGCATAAATGCTCATTTAAAGAATGTAAACATACTAAATTAATGACATCCATTGAGGTCATGACGTAGCATTGGAACTTACACGTATACTACGCATACGTAGAGAGTCATAGCGCTCGCTCTTGTAACAATAACATATGCTTTGATGACGTACCCGACACCGTCTCTAATTTAATAGACTTTACCAATAGTTGCATTCTATATGAAGAGAAATACAATTGAAAGAAATAAAACGCTTTATATGTATGTATTTTACGGCTTTATTGTACCTCGTTATTGGATACTAAAACAGATGATCATCTATCCCAGGTAAAAAAACCACCTTTTTCTAAAGGCCAAAACTGAATGCGAGATTTTAACTAAAGTAGATTATACCCTTTGCTATTAACAAATGATATAATATTTTAAAACATTCCATTAGACTGATTCGGACTGATTCAAAGGGATACAATGTTTATATTAAATTTTCCGTATTCTGTTAAAACAATAATTTAGCGCGTACCTCTTCTTTTACTACTTAAAATAAAACTGTATTTTTTTATAAATTTGAACCTCAATCTCATGCAAATGAAATTCTAATGTTATTATAAAATAAAATTGACGACGATGTAATTGAAACATTATAAATATATTTTATGACTAGTTCATGGGATGCATACGTGATTAGTATTTTAAATTAGATATGGCCAATCAACTTAATTATTATTTGTTAAAATGCGTCCTGTGTAAAGCTTTATAGCTAGCGGTCAGGTTCCTTGCTTGATTTTCACAGCAATACATAGTCGGTTACATTAACCACATAGATAGGTGCACGATAGAAGGAAGCGATAAAACTACCTGTGTTTTCTCTTTCAAAAAGCAGAATCTATTCAACGTTAGGTTTTATTATTACCAAGATGGATATGATATAATTTTGCTATTTCCCCTTTGTACGTATCTTAAAATTTTTAATGTTGGCGTAAATTATTATATGTAATTAATTTTAACTAATTACCTATACATGTAAGTAGGGTCGGATTGTCATATAAACTAAATACTTAATAAGAAGTACAGTGTGCGTGAGAGAGAGAGAGAGAGAAAGGTAGCAGCAGAACTTGTAAGTAATAGTAGCGAGAAAGAGGGAGCGAATAATTTTATTGGAAATTTTGTTAAAATGTTACGTTTTAATGACAATATATGGGAAAAATTTTTGGATGCTGTCTTAAAACTATGTACTATTACTACTAGAGGGCGTCATGAAGAAATCTGTATTATCCTACGTACTGATGCTATTTACAAACAGTCTTGAAACAAAAATGGCAGAGCTCACCCTGTTGCCGAAAAACTCGTTGTGAATAATCTCGGTGTATAAATTCTCACATAGATGGTTTCTTTTATCTTCAAACTAAATAAGACCTGCTGAAGACAAAAGAAGGTAATATAACCGCTATGGGTTAAACTACGATGACACGGGTAATTGTTAAACATTTCATACACAAATAGATATTGGCGACGTCATTATGTCACGTTACGTGACACGTGTTACGTCATACTAATATATGAAAATGATATACTATATGATAAATAAATTTTACAGTAAAGGGAAAACCTTAATGAAATGTATATTGCTGAGCTCTGCTAGCGAGCTTCACCTCACCACTTTCACAATTCAAATTACACTCGCCATAAAAATTTCGTTATTTAAAAATTCTTAACATGGATAGCTTTTAGCTGTTTTAGAATATTCAAAGACAGTATATGACAATAAATTATCGTGAGAGATCTATACAAAACGCCATATATATAAAATTAGAGCTAAAAATTAATCCTATATGGTGGTACATGATCCTAATCGAATATAATTTATATTATACGAAGGAGTAGATACAAACGGTTTATGTTGTGCACTCTCGTAGTCCTCTTAACAGAATAATTATACTATACAGGACGCCAAGTATGATTCCATTGCCTGAGGGTAATTACGCCGACTACGAATACTATGCAAACACGATCCAACAAGTTGAGACAAGTAGAAACCTGTTGAGCCTTTGTATTACGAACGTTTTAATGATGATTTTCTCCCTCCCTCTTCAGAAGGTAATAAATAGCAGAAGCAGCAGGTCTACTTATTTAGTCACGAGTCGACTGTATTGCTGCTGCTACTTATCCATGGCTTTCTACAAAGCTGTTCAATATAATAATAATAATAGATGGGAACCTTATAGTGTACAGTGTGATTCGTCTCAGCTGAACAAAAATTTTAAAAAATCTACAAAAGATGTAAAGGTTATAGATGATGATGATGATGATGATGATGATGATGATGATGATGAAAGAATTCTAAACTACGAAAAGTCAAGACTTCTTTGTGAAATACAGCTGCCGTTAAACAACAGTGGTTCGAAATATTTACATCTTGGACTTCACTTTCAGGAATTTTGATGTGTGTATAAGAATCTTGAAGAAAGGCGTTGATCAAGGCGTACAATTTAACGAAAACTCTTTTAAAGAATTTATGGAGGATTCCTCGTACATCTTGGGATGTCTGAAACACAACGAGATCGATGGACATGTATTAACCGATTACACGCTTCACAGTGTAGGAAACAAATGTCTCAAATTTGTTCCGAAAACTAAAGGTTTTGAACTTTACATTTCCGAATTAAGTCTAGGGAGATTATACATGATGAAAACCTTTTTATGGAAAAAGATCGATAGTATTAAAACTATGCATAGTAATTACGAATGTTTTGCCGAAGAAGTCCTGGACGAGGCTATAAAAGTTAGAACAACCCATATAGACAATAATATTTTATTAAAGGTGTTAAATTCTTCTTGTAAATATAAGGATGATTTATTTTTGAATGAACTAGTTTATAAGTTTAATAGGAAAACTATTGTAGATTTGCAGAATGTCCTTGATTTAGATGATAGACTTAAATTTATTACCTCTGATATAATGTATAATAAATATGTATATAATAAATGTCTTTAAAACTTATTGATTTTAATTATACCAACATCTACTTATTCCAGGGGGTATGTTGATTGTATGCATATGTAAGACTAACCTAAATCATGTGCCCTAACGATGAAGGGCTTTTAACCTAAGCTAATGTCATGCAAAAGTTTGATAAAATACATGACTGCATACTCATTTATGTCAACACTTGATAAAAATAATTGTAGTACATTAGTATATATTCTTTTACGCTGCAGGAAGCTTTGTTCCTGTTCATTCCTGGATATATTGTATAATAAATATCTTTAAAACGTATTGATTTTAATTGTACCTACATCTACTTATTCCAGGGGGTATGTTGATTGTATGCATACGTAAGACTAACCTAAAATCATGTGTCCTAACGATGAAGGGTGAACGACAGGGCGACCACCTAAGCTATTGTCATGCAAAAGTTATTAAGAAAACAAAATGATACATTCAGAAACAGACATGATTTAAGGTATTAAGTTCCTCTAGTACTTTCGTTCACTATATTTAGATGCAGATATGTCATATTGTTTACGGTAGGTAGGTAGGTAGGTAGATAGGTAGGTAGGTAGGGAACAAGTATTAAAGCAAGTGTAGTAAATATTCATGTTTATATGGTAAGTTTGATAATTTAGGGATAAATTGTAGGGACATCGGTTTCGGGTTACATATACCTAGGATAGAACCTACGATTCATTCTCGCGCATACATATTGCTCCGAGAGCTTACGATTATAGCCGAGAACAATCGATTGCGCAGGTAGAGCAGTATAAATAGGCGGGGTAGTGTTCCTGCTCTTTCATTAATCGAAATGAATCAGCACGTGAACGACGTATCTAAGAAGAAGAAGAATGACTCTGGTCGAAGGGATTGCAACATACAGTGTCCGGTTTGCTTCAAGTCTTTTGCGAGGCCATTCACTTGCAAGAGACATGTAAAAACCACGCACGAATCAGACAGAATCCAGTGTTCTAGCTGTGTCAAAATCTTTTTAAACTCTGATGCCTACAAGATACACAAGATAGCCGTCCACGAAATAAACAGAATCCAGTGCTCTAGCTGTTTCAAAGCTTTTTCACGTCGTGACCACTTAAAAAGGCATATTAAAAGCGTCCACGAATCAATCAAAGTCCGGTGTTCTAACTGCTTGAAATGCTTTTCACGCACAGACAGCTTAAAAAGACATATTAAAAGCATCCATGAATCAATCAAAGTCCAGTGTTCTAGTTGTGTCAAAACTTTTTCACACACTGACAGCCTAAAAAGGCATGTTAATAACGTACACCATAACACAGCTGTTGCAAAGACAGGAACGGGAGCAAATACTGACATCGTTGGGACAGAAGATATGACCGCAACTACGCAGCCGGATGATTATCGTGCCAACTATGAAAGTAACGAAGAATTAGGAAAGGTTACAGGGCCAACGAGTCATTCCGCGGACTTTATACGTATTAGTATTTCTGCGAGGGCATACAACGACGACTCAGAGAGCTGTAGAACTACAATAGTCATAGAAAACAACTTATGATCTATATACCTGTATTATGTTATGTATATTAAATAAATGTTTGTAAAATATCTTTATATGTTTTATTTTTATCACGCCCTACTCTGCTTTCATGCCTAACAGGGTGAACTCTACCATTTGTTTTGTTCCAAGACTGTTTGTAATTATGTATACATGTATAGGTAATTAGTTAAAATTAATTACATATAATAATTTACGCCAACATTAAGTTTTTTTCTATCTCATTTACGAACTCTGATGCATGAAACTTTATAAGTGACATTAAATTCTGTTACGCTTTGTAATGTATTTATTATTGATTAACTATTGCATTTTGAGATAAAAATTTCAGATACGTACAAAGGGGAAATAGCAAAATTATATCATATCCATCTTGGTAATAATAAAACTTAACGTTGAATAGATTCTGCTTTGCTAAATGAGTTACAATTACAACAAAAGTTCTCCCCGGGAGGTCTCGTAACATACAACGGATATTCAAAGGGATACAATGTTTATATTAAATTTTCCGTATTCTGTTAAAACAATAATTTAGCGCGTACATTTCAAACAATCTCCGTGGTATTTTAAACCTTACGATGCTTAATTATGTACAGTTGTACTCTCCGCCTAGCATACCTGCTTCGAACCCTCCAAAACAGGTAAGTTTGAATTTATAAGTGACATTAAATTCTGTTACGCTTTGTAATGTATTTATTATTGATTAACTATTGCATTTTGAGATGAAAATTTCAGATACGTACAAAGGGGATATAGCAAAATTATATCATATACATCTTGGTAATAATAAAACTTAACGTTGAATAGATTTTGCTTTTTGAAAGAGAAAACACAGGTAGTTTTATCGCTTCCTTCTATCGTGCGCCTATCTATGTGGTTAATGTAACCGACTATGTATTGCTGTGAAAATCAAGCAAGGAACCTGACCGCTAGCTATAAAGCTTTACACAGGACGCATTTTAACAAATAATAATTAAGTTGATTGGCCATATCTAATTTAAAATACTAATCACGTATGCATCCCATGAACTAGTCATAAAATATATTTATAATGTTTCAATTGCATCGTCGTCAATTTTATTTTATAATAACATTAGAATTTCATTTGCATGAGATTGAGGTTCAAATTTATAAAAAAAGACAGTTTTATTTTAAGTAGTAAAAGAAGAGGTACGCGCTAAATTATTGTTTTAACAGAATACGGAAAATTTAATATAAACATTGTATCCCTTTGAATCAGTCCGAATCAGTCTAATGGAATGTTTTAAAATATTATATCATTTGTTAATAGCAAAGGGTATAATCTACTTTAGTTAAAATCTCGCATTTAGTTTTGGCCTTTAGAAAAGGGTGGTTTTTTACCTGGGATAGATAATCATCTGTTTTAGTATACAATAACGAGGTACAATAAAGCCGTAAAATACATACATATACGGCGTTTTATTTCTTTCAATTGTATTTCTCTTCATATAGAATGCAACTATTGGTAAAGTCTATTAAATTAGAGACGGTGTCGGGTACGTCATCAAAGCATATGTTATTGTTACAAGAGCGAGCGCTATGACTCTCTACGTATGCGTAGTATACGTGTAAGTTCCAATGCTACGTCATGACCTCAATGGATGTCATTAATTTAGTATGTTTACATTCTTTAAATGAGCATTTATGCATATGCAACCAATTTCTTATAAAATCTATTGTAGATTGACATGTAAACAAGAAACAGCAGTATTGCCGTCAGTTGAAAGAAAAATATGAAAGTCATACGCTGTTAATTCGCAGTCAGTTTGCATTTCGACTATATAAACTCAAAATATAATATATGCAAAATAATAATAGCTTTTTTTAAAATATATATACCTGACTTAAATGATACAAAATTCATGCTCTGTTTTATAAATTCGTTAGGAAATAAGTTAAAACCTAACCATCATCGACTATACTCTTTTGTTTTTACTGTACAAGGATTGTAAAAATGTTCAAGGGTTAGTACCTGCCTGCTATCATGTCTCAAGTGTTCATCTAGACCTTTTTGGGGTATAGTGATGCATTTTAATCTGATAATTATCTCGATTTCAAGTCTACAAAAAGCTGTTTTTAAGGAAGATTGAAAAGATTATATATATATATATATATATATATATATATATATATATATTGATGATGAAAGGGAGAGAATTTTTACAGAAAAGAATCATTCAAACTTACCTGTTTTGGAGGGTTCGAATCAGGTATAAAAACGCATATTTCTAGCGATGTCGGCAACGGGGCAGTTAGAATCTTGTTTTCACCCCTTGAAATGTCTAAAGGAATGTATATAGCCTAAGGCATATTATATTTTAAACGATCAATGAAATGTTTCCCTTTTGTCTCGTAGGGAGCTAAATATTTGAAATAAGATTTTTCACGTCAGTCCATTTCTATACGCTGTATGCGTGTGTGGTATATAACAGTGGTTTGAAAGGTTAATAATAACTAGTTTTAAATTTAAAAAGCGTCTGTTTATACTGAATATTCCTTCTTGCTGAGAGGCGGTTAAAAGTGTAAATATTTATTGTTTTTCCGTTTTTAATTTAAAGTGATACGCCAAGGGTAAGTCTATACATTTTCTGCATTAGAACTAGTTTTTCTCTTTTTATGTAGTTAATTCAGCCGTTGATACTAACACATATTAGTGTTAGAAACCAGTCCGATCCCTGAACGTGATTCAAGAGCCTGTGTATTTATTAACGTAATTTTCTTAACATGGAGATCCGAAAGCCCTTCACGAAGGGCAGCTACTGACATAGATATGATGGTTAGACGAGCCTGCAAAACTCGCTGTTGTATCAAGGACTGTTGGTTCCTTTAAATTTCATGATCTCTTTGGGTAGAAAGCTTCATTAGAATACAGCGGTCTTGATCACGTGGTGGTTAGTCAGATGTGAAATATAAAATTCAGAGCGGGAAATCCCCATGATGGTGACTTCAAAAACGACAAATTCAAAATTTTAAACGTTTTATCGAGCTGTCGTCGTCGTCGTCATTGTAAGGACCTTTGTTGGGTTAATTGAAACCGCATGACGGGCTTCGATCCCTGTTGATAGCCAAAGTTACTAGAATAGAGAGGGATATATACGAAAAAGTTACCGAGAGAGAGAGAGAGAGAGATAGCTAAATAAATAATATATTTAAACATTGATGTCTCATTTATTAGCATGACTAAGGGGGAGAAGGGCAACTAGTAGTTAATGGGCCACTTGGGCCAGACAGAAATTTACATGCCATTTGGCATGTCAATGGCATGACCCCTCTCCTCGCTTCTGATTGGATATCCCCACTCCTGTAGACACGCCTCCTGTTCTCTTTGATTGGTCGACGGCCATCTTGGATGACACGCCTACTGGATGAGTACGTCTCATCCAGACAGAAATTGACATGCCATTTGGCATGTCAATGGCATGACCCCTCTCCTCGCTTCTGATTGGATATCCCCACTCCTGTAGACACGCCTACTGTTTTCTTTGATTGATTGACGGCCATCTTGGATGACACGCCTACTGTTCTCTGATTGGACGGTCGTCTTGTTTTTACATTATTTACGTCACAGATAAGGGAACCTATATTACTGACGTGGTTTGTGCCTCGGTTCATGGAACCTGTTATATCGCATGGCTTGTGTGTGTCGAATAATTCGTATCAGTGTTAACAGATTATTAGGTAAGTAATTACGTCTTAAAAAATACGCTAATTGAAAATATGTATGTTTTTATTTTATTTAACTATGATACATTGCAGTCTTAAATATAAAACTTTATAATGTAATTAAATTCATACATAAAATTATCTGTACAGGTTAGTTTGTTTTTATCCATAGCAACTGTTGAATTTTCCTATCCTCTATACGGTTTCACTTGGGTCATTGTGATTCGAAAAGTGTCCGAATGAAAACCTTCAGAATTGCTTTGGTATATTTTTCCTATCAAATCCCATATCTCCTCGAATGTTACATTTCTGGCTTCTTGGAATGATAGATACGCATCTCCCTTACCGAAACATTCTGAACCAAATGTAAAACCAATCTTATCCTCAGGATCGACGTTCTTGCTTATATGGGCAACGATATCTTTGATTCCATTCTTCACCCACTCTTCTGGGTCGTTAATATCCTGAGGAATTTCGTTTAGTTTAAAGCAGACACTACGTCGGGAAAACTTAAATTTCTTGTTATTAGTCGTGGTGATTTCGTTAAGTATTTGGAATGCCATTTTTAAATGGTTATTTTAATAATTGGAACTGAACTGGAGCGACCGTTCACCTCAAATACTCGAGTAAGAATGAAGTAACTGAGTGCAGTTGCTCATATTTATACTTTAACCGGACGTCGAGAAATAATCAATAGTCCAACATTCAGTTACAAAGTGATGATATATGCAATTTCTCCTTCTAGGGCATAGTATTAATGGGTACCATTATGAGGGCTAGAGTTTTTGTTTTGATGTATACAATTTATGTTTTGGATACATAAATATTATTTTCGTACAGGCTAGCAAACGCATGGCTTCTTGTACCCATAGGGAAGAGAATCGGAATTGTCATTAAACTTACGTTTTTCTGACCTAGGCCTGTAGATCTTTGCTTCTTTTTTGGTGATGACCTGGTGGTGTTTTTTACGTATTATATTCATAGAGGTTATGTATAAGGGATCAACAGGTTCATTGGTATTAACCATTTGTCCCATTGTGTAGAAGTTGATGAGCTTCAGTACATCATAGTTGAGCCTAATGCCTTTTACTTTACAAACAGTGAAGTAAGTGTGGTACTTGGGACTGAATATAATGTAGCTATAATTCTTAGGACCACCAGAAGTAAATGCTACTATATAGCTGCCAGGGCCGTAGTCTTCTAGCTCGTCGGTCATTTCCCCCAAGCTGGACCCCGTTGGTACATCGCATTCCCCTTCTCTGCTAATGGAAATTATAGAATCCGTGTCGTAATACAGCACTCGTTCTCCAAGACGTTCCAGGTAGCTATACAATTTAAGACGAGCCTGAGTTGTTGTATATGCTGCAATGGCTACGTTGACTATTGGCGAAAGGTCTGCTGAGTCGTCTTTGTATTGCCAACCAACTATCAAAGAGTCTTCGTTAACATTCTCGATGTGGTTTACCTCTAGGGCAGGGTTTGACAGGAGCTCATCTAACTCGTAAGGTTGACGAACGATAGTAGTTTTAGGTTGGTTTTCTAGCTGACCAAACTTGCCCCAGAAGCTGTTTAGCATTAGTTTAGCCAAAGCTCTTAATCCGGGATTCTTTAATATTTCTGAAAATTCCAAGTGTATGCCTTCCTTCTCGAAAAATTCGTCGATATATACATTCTTCTCTGTATCAGTTAAGCAATCCCCGGGCCAGCCTGATGCCTGCTGCTTCATTTTTATGAACTTATTCATCATTTCCGTAAACAGTCCGCCAATTTTCGTTGTAGTAGTGTATTGCTCTATGTCGTATTGCCACACTTCGTAAATTTCTAACATGACATACCTCATCTCCAAGGCTTTTTGTACTTCGTCTATTACCCAAGTACCCGTCAATGCTCGTTCGCTTTCCGTGTGGTTACATTCATTCTGATTAAGCTCCGAACCACAGGTTCTGCACAACACAAACATTAGCTTATTGTTCATCTTAAGTGGTAGTACCGGGTGGTATAGCTGCTGTGGAGGCAAGACTTTACATTTTATGAGACCATTTGTGTGCTCTAGATCAAGTTCTTTGCAAGCACCACCTACATAAACCTTAGGGTGTCCAATAGGAAACTTGCCATACTTACAAACCCAAGGATATAACGAACAAACATCAACATATTTTATTTTCTCTCCAGGTCCGACTTGATAATATGTTTTGCAATTACCAGTTCGGCCGCCAAAGAAAGCATCGCGAGGCCTCAGAGGTGTCGATGCCAGTAGAGGGTTGCTTTCAAGTTCTTGTTTGAGGTTTTTGTTTCGTTGCAGCATCTCTCTAAACGCACACTCCCACATCTCGATAACGACATATCCGTGTTGTCTCAGTCTTTCGATCTTGTTGATGGTCCTTTGGAAACGATTGTTTAAGGTATCTGAAGGGTCATCGTGCAAAGGTTCAACCCTCCTTACGGATAGACAGGTGTAGCCGTGATAGTAACACCCGTGAAACTCAAATACCTGTCGTGTTTCTCCACAGTAACCATCGACCTTGACGCCGTCTACTATAGTCTCTCGATTCTTAGCCGAATGCAAAATGTTAATGCACCGCTGCATTTCTTCATAGATTAACCACAGAATGGCTATTTTAGACTGATTGTCAACATTTATGTAACCATTACGTGGAATAATTCCGATAGTTTGTGGTTTCAGGAAGTTTCTGCGATAAACCAAGTTACAGGCTGAGGCTATGGTTACTGCTTCGGTGAACGGACATACGTTGCACTCTTCTAAGAATAGCTTTCTAAATTTAAGACATGCCTTGGTCAAAATGTCAACGTCACTGATGCAATACTCCACTAGGTCTTTTTGCATTTTAAAATTGTCATTTCTGTGTTCGTTATGCCATTCCATCAGTTTGAGACGCGTATCTTCATTCATGTAGTCGTGATCGTAGTATTTCAAGTCGGGCAAAGGTCCATCATAATTAGCATTAGCCTGAGTGTTGAAAAGATGTGGAAAATAACCCTTCTTCAGTTCGGCGCCTAAATCGAATGCTTTTGGAAGTGCAGATAAAGCCATGAGAAAGTGGTTGATACTATCGATAAGCTTAACATTATCGATACTCATCATGATAATGTTGCTGCCTCTCATTATTAATTCGACCTTGAGATCGGTGTTTTCCAGCACGTGTTTAAGGAGAAATTGATGATCATATGCCTTTCCATTATGAGCCAACACAATAATCCTCTTAAAAGCCTTCTTGACCCCCAGTATGTAATTTAGGAATGTTTTGATGGGATCTATTTTTAGAACCTGTCGTCTAACGCAACATTTTTCGCATACCGCAATTGTACTGTCTTCATTAATACAATTATCACATCTTTGTTGGAAGACACACAGGTTGGGTACATGTATCTTCTCGCCATCAGGACCTCGTTCATCTTGCCTCGACTCCAGATCATAAAATATAAAGAGGTAGCCTTCCAAAGATGGTTCTCTGTAATCGGGCTTAATATAACAATAATGACCTAAAGGTTGATGTTTTCCTCACATCTTGCAGAATATTTCATCACAAGTATGAGCTCTTTCAGCGGTTATTGTCTTCAGACACTCGGGGCATCGCTTAACCTGTTGGCATAAGGTTTTCTTGCCATATAAACCGACAGTTTTATGTTTGTTGTAACAGTCTTGACCTCTAAATTTACGATGACAATCTTGACACCTTATTTCCTGCCTAGTTTTTTCGCATGGAGGGCACTGTTGACAACAAGGACATGATCCAGCACATCTGTGATCGTTCTTGTTATTGTATGGAATGTGACAAGATTCACAGTAGTAACGACACACAAATGCTGCTTTCAAGCTGGTAATCACGTTGTATGGTTGTTATGGTGATATAGATTAATTTTCATTGGAACATCAGGACCTTCAAATAATACGGTTCGTCCTTTGGACCCATACGCATAAACGGTTATTTTGAAGTCTTTCATGTGAGTCTGGAACCTCTTCAGTTCTTCAACACCAGCCCCTTCCTCGAGAATCTGAACTCCAACTTCTTGCAACAGCGTATTTGCCTCGATATCCTGCATCTTTGCATGGTTTTCTCTGATTTGTTTGACGAGAGGATCCTTGAGAACATACGCTCTGGCCACAACTAGAGCTCGGGGAAGGCAAAGGTTATTATTGTTATTGATAGTTACTATACCCTTTCGTTTAGCACATTCTTCTTCATAGTTATTGTAAGTCTTAACTCTTCCAGAACCTCTGTACGATTTCACTTGGGTCATTGTCATTCGAAAGGTGTCTGAATGGAAACCTTCAGAATTGCTCTGATAGATTTTTCCTATCAAATCCCATATCTCCTCGAATGTTACATTTCCGGCTTCTTGGAATGATAGATACGCATCTCCCTTACCGAAACAGTCCGAGCCAAACGTAAAACCAATTTTATCTTCAGGATCGACGTCCTTGCTTATATGGGCAACGATATCTTTGATTCCATTCTTTACCCACTCTTCTGGGTCGTTAATATCCTGAGGAATTTCGTTTAGTTTGAAGCAAACATTACGTCGGGCAAACTTGTATTTTTTGTTAGTCTTGGTGATTTCGTTAAGTATTTGGAATGCCATTTTTAAAATGGTTATTTTCAGTAATCAGAGCTGAGCTGGAGCTACCGTTCACCTCAAATGCTCGAGTAAGAATGAAGAAAAGTGACGAGGTTGCTTATATTTATACCCCTCCAGCCGAAAGGTTGGCGGGTTCCGTCGAGGAATGAATCGACTATTAAGAAAAACGCACTCGCAAGCACCCAGAGCCGAAAAAAATACTGAGCCTATAAATAAAAAAAAAAGTATGCTTTTTTTTAGTTAGAACAGCACGCATGCATAATAATATATTAAGACGAGGTACTGTATAATGTTTTTCACTATAACGAGAACAAAAGCTGTTTGGATAGTAGTGGAAAGAAGGATTGTAAGAATTAATTAGAAAAAAAAGCAGTTGCAGCCGGTTGCTACTGAGTAATTTATAGCCATTACGGACCCTCGGGATTCAAAGACACTACTCAGAGGTCCGAGGTAAGTCGATTCTGATGCCACACCTCCACACCTCTGCATGAGAACGTTAACAGCTTGGTGCGGTTAAACAATTAAACTGAGAATATTCCGAAATGTATATTTTGATGAAGGTTTAAACCAATGTCAACATCGAGCGTGAACACTATATTCGTAGCATAATACAGCGCTCGTTGCAAGATCCGTCTAACAATATTAGATAGTGTCACCATCCTTCGTAAAGGACCCCAATGTATCCATCAAAGTTCGTTATCACCAAAATATATATATCAAAATATTAACATATATGTTCTCACAATAAGCGAATTGAACCACATGAAAGTAGCATTCTGATATATACCTCAAAACATATCGATAATGCATATAATAATAGCTCACAATAATTATACATTCCGTTTTTCTCGACCACTTACCGTTAAGTTATTTGAATGGAATTGAAAGCTCTGAAGTGTCTATGTGATTTTTAACCTTTCGTAAAAGGGTTCTCAAGCTTAAGTCAGTGAAAGTCAACAAATTAACAGATTAGGTATCTAAAAACAATATTTTTCCATATTTCAGAAATACACGTCCGACTAGCCACATCAGGGACAAGAAGCCCCCGAAATGAAGCAGGTCAAGAATATGAAGCATGTCAAGGACCGATAAAGTCTAAAGTGTATTGTTCATGACTGCTTTACCGAAATCAATAACCCAGCAAACATTGGTGAATTTAAAATGTCAATTTAGATTACTTTTAAAGTTAATTTAATATTATTTTAATTTTGGTTAGTTTAAAATCAATTTAGTAATAATATAAAATAAATTTTAAAGAAGTTAATGTTCATTTAATGTAAAGCCTTATTTACCTTAAATTGATCAAAAATATTATACATTTAAAGTAAATTTAATGTAAAACGTAAATTTAAGAAGATGACTCGTGTCAATTTAATGTAAATCCCTATTTACGTTAAATATATAATTCAAATATATAAATTTAATGTGAATATAACGTGAATTGTTCAGGATTGTTTATTTTAGCACATCTGACAGCTCTAGTTTGACAATCCAGATTGCTGTCAAAGTAATAAATTCGGCACGTATAACCTCAAATGTTACCGCTCTCTATGTTATATAAAATAAAGCATAAAATATATGCTAAAGCAAAAATTGGATGTTTAAATTACTAATACGCGAAACAGATATTAAAACATTTAATATTTTTAAAACCACAGTGCTTCAAACTGTTTGTGTGTCGTCCAGCTTCCCTTTACACTAATAACCTGTTTTGGATTACCTTGAATTTGTTCTAAATAAACAAACTATTTTAAATTAAAGATCAAAAATGTTGAATAATAAAAGAAAATTAAGTGGCAATGATTACCGTAATATAAAAAAATTTCGAAAAATGTACGATGAGTACGATAGTAAATTAATAACGAATGAACAAAGTGCACAAAAGAAAATTTAACAACGCTGCAAGAATTTAATTACATTAATTTAACATCAATTCTATATAAATCTAGCGTAAATTTACGAACGTGAATTTAAAAGGAATTCTATATAAATTTAATTTCATCAGTTTAGTGTTTATATAGTGCGCCTTTTTAGGGTGTTAAATTCACATTAACCATACATTTAGTTAAAATAAATTTAATGTAAATTTAATTTTGAAAATGTTTGCTGGGAACACAGCATATACCTAGGTTTTTAACGTACCAAGCACCCTTTGTAGAGATGACTTACCAAGTACAAACCTGATACTCTCCCTCGGTGAGGGCACCATCGTATTACGATTTCAGTAAAAACAGACAGTTATTAGAAACATGGAAAATATTTGTTTTAGCCACATGTACACCTAGACCTATGCATGACCCTCACCATAAAAGACCACCCAACACATTTGGGTAAGCTCTAGGAATGATTCGTCTCTTCGACCGATAGGTTAGGGGTATACTTACCTATTGAAGTCGATGTTTAACACTTTCACTTTCACCGGCTGAGGTTGCAACCAACGTAAGTGGAGAATAGTTTTCGCTGTGTAGAAGTGTTAGAACACCGTAGCCTCTTCGAACAAAACCTGCCTTAAAGGTGGATAGTTATTCGCCCAAATAAGCAAATTCTGAAAATTAAAGAGATAGGTATACGTTATTAAAAAGAAATCACATCAAAATAATGGGTACGTAAAGCACCAGGTAATTTTTAAATAACATAATAGACCGCCGCCAATAAAGCTGCGCAGTAAATCTGATATACAATATTGTAATACCAGTATCATCAACCCGCGATAAGGTTTACCTACCACATAATAATAATAACCCCTCAATAATCCTCAAATTTTGTTTCCGCATACCACAACGAGTAAAAGTAGTAATCGTAGTAAACGTAGTAAGCGTAGTAAACGTAGTAAACGTAGTAAACTTAATAAACGCAGTAAACGCAGCAAACGTAGTAAACGTAGTAAACGTGGTAAACGTAGTAAACGCTGTAAACGCAGTAAGCGGAAAATATTTTAAAAAGTTAAAATCACAATTTTCCATCAAAATTCAACACATGCTCATTATTTTAAAACGCGAACGTAATTTGTTAACAAACTTTTCCAGTTTAAAAATTATTTAATAGCGTTTACCTGCAACGATAGATATAGAAACACAGAAATTATTCTCTCACAATAAGCTAAAAATTTTTTTAATAACTCGATAACCGCTGGAAATTCGACCAAAATAACATTTTTAAGACTCTTCCCCACACCCCCAGCGCCTGTTTCAGTACGAACCCATCGACTAAACAGACTCCAAAAGACCTAATATCAAAAAAAAATAAAAATTTTCGAAAAAATAATTCAAAAAAAGAACAACCCCCAAACCCCCTGTCGACTTATTGATAGAGCTATAAAGTGATATAGGTTTCAACTACAAATTCTCACCCTTACCATCCCCCATATAAATACGTAAGCACTGTTACCTAATTATAAACGCTAAGTCCAAAAATCGATTATTTTTAAAAAAATCATTTTCTAACAAAATACTTAACGTATAGACCCGATTAGCACATGGGAATGTAAAGTTTATCACACAAATCTTAAATTTACACCTAAAAGCACCCCTTATAAGGCAACCACCCTTAGTTTGAAGGTATGGGGGTGAAAGTCCAGAAATGGTTTATTTTGAAAAAATCGATATTTTGGAAATTAAAAGCCTTAAAATATGATTAACAGACTAAAATATCATTTTTAACTACTTCTAAAATTGTGTTTAACTAACAGAAAAAATAAAAAAGGGTTAGCAACCCCTATAATTTATTATTTATATAAAACAACTCGATAAAACTAAATTTTTAGTTTCATAAAACGACTTCACATATTAATAGGTATTTATTTGCACAATCCCGATCGAAAATTTCTAAGTCCAGCTATAAAATTCGTTTTTTCAAAATAACAGCCGAACGGGGCAAGATAGACAAAAATAGGGTTAAAATTCCACCTCTTATGCCTTTTATAGATCGCGTCCGTTTTACAACACCCCTTTCAGATGCGATATATGTCAACACCTGATATCAAGTATTTCCACCCCCTTCATAAGGGATGACTTAAGAAATTTTTATAAGTATGGGTATAAAATTAGGTCGATTTTGCTGTAAAATTCCATATAACATCGTATGAAACGATTCTGTTACCTAATTATAAAGTCTTAAATTCAGGCCTAAAAGCACCCCTTATAACGGAACCGAAAACGTTCACCCGCGGTAATTGCATACATAAACACCCCAACAAGCGCCAACACCAAATGATCGCAAATGTCAATCCACCTTTGCTTATATACCTTTCGAACAACCCCCCACCACGGCGGACCTATAATTAGCGATCGTCCGCCGTGAAACGTTTACTACGTTTGCTGCGTTTATTAAGTTTACTACGTTTACTACGCTTACTACGTTTACTACGGTTACTACTTTTACTCGTTGTGGTATGCGGAAACAAAATTTGAGGATTATTGAGGGGTTATTATTATTATGTGGTAGGTAAACCTTATCGCGGGTTGATGATACTGGTATTACAATATTGTATATCAAATTTACTGCGCAGCTTTATTGACGGCGGTCTATTATGTTATTTAAAAATTACCTGGTGCTTTACGTACCCATTATTTTGATGTGATTTCTTTTTAATAACGTATACCTATCTCTTTAATTTTCAGAATTTGCTTATTTGGGCGAATAACTATCCACCTTTAAGGCAGGTTTTGTTCGAAGAGGCTACGGTGTTCTAACACTTCTACACAGCGAAAACTATTCTCCACTTACGTTGGTTGCAACCTCAGCCGGTGAAAGTGAAAGTGTTAAACATCGACTTCAATAGGTAAGTATACCCCTAACCTATCGGTCGAAGAGACGAATCATTCCTAGAGCTTACCCAAATGTGTTGGGTGGTCTTTTATGGTGAGGGTCATGCATAGGTCTAGGTGTACATGTGGCTAAAACAAATATTTTCCATGTTTCTAATAACTGTCTGTTTTTACTGAAATCGTAATACGATGGTGCCCTCACCGAGGGAGAGTATCAGGTTTGTACTTGGTAAGTCATCTCTACAAAGGGTGCTTGGTACGTTAAAAACCTAGGTATATGCTGTGTTATTGATTTCGGTAAAGCAGTCATGAACAATACACTTTAGACTTTATCGGTCCTTGACATGCTTCATATCCTTGACCTGCTTCATTTCAGGGGCTTCTTGTCCCTGATGTGGCTAGTCGGACGTGGCTAGTCGGACGTGTATTTCTGAAATATGGAAAAATATTGTTTTTAGATACCTAATCTGTTAATTTGTTGACTTTCACTGACTTAAGCTTGAGAACCCTTTTACGAAAGGTTAAAAATCACATAGACACTTCAGAGCTTTCAATTCCATTCAAATAACTTAACGGTAAGTGGTCGAGGAAAACGGAATGTATAATTATTGTGAGCTATTATTATATGCATTATCGATATGTTTTGAGGTATATATCAGAATGCTACTTTCATGTGGTTCAATTCGCTTATTGTGAGAACATATATGTTAATATTTTGATATATGTATTTTGGTGATAACGAACTTTGATGGATACATTGGGGTCCTTTACGAAGGATGGTGACACTATCTAATATTGTTAGACGGATCTTGCAACGAGCGCTGTATTATGCTACGAATATAGTGTTCACGCTCGATGTTGACATTGGTTTAAACCTTCATCAAAATATACATT
Organism: Agrypnus murinus; assembly: GCA_929113105.1. Classification (NCBI taxonomy): domain Eukaryota; kingdom Metazoa; phylum Arthropoda; class Insecta; order Coleoptera; family Elateridae; genus Agrypnus; species Agrypnus murinus. The sequence continues at coordinate 95,440,991 of OV816027.1, forward strand.
TCGGAATATTCTCAGTTTAATTGTTTAACCGCACCAAGCTGTTAACGTTCTCATGCAGAGGTGTGGAGGTGTGGCATCAGAATCGACTTACCTCGGACCTCTGAGTAGTGTCTTTGAATCCCGAGGGTCCGTAATGGCTATAAATTACTCAGTAGCAACCGGCTGCAACTGCTTTTTTTTCTAATTAATTCTTACAATCCTTCTTTCCACTACTATCCAAACAGCTTTTGTTCTCGTTATAGTGAAAAACATTATACAGTACCTCGTCTTAATATATTATTATGCATGCGTGCTGTTCTAACTAAAAAAAAGCATACTTTTTTTTTTATTTATAGGCTCAGTATTTTTTTCGGCTCTGGGTGCTTGCGAGTGCGTTTTTCTTAATAGTCGATTCATTCCTCGACGGAACCCGCCAACCTTTCGGCTGGAGGGGTATAAATATAAGCAACCTCGTCACTTTTCTTCATTCTTACTCGAGCATTTGAGGTGAACGGTAGCTCCAGCTCAGCTCTGATTACTGAAAATAACCATTTTAAAAATGGCATTCCAAATACTTAACGAAATCACCAAGACTAACAAAAAATACAAGTTTGCCCGACGTAATGTTTGCTTCAAACTAAACGAGATTCCTCAGGATATTAACGACCCAGAAGAGTGGGTAAAGAATGGAATCAAAGATATCGTTGCCCATATAAGCAAGGACGTCGATCCTGAAGATAAAATTGGTTTTACGTTTGGCTCGGACTGTTTCGGTAAGGGAGATGCGTATCTATCATTCCAAGAAGCCGGAAATGTAACATTCGAGGAGATATGGGATTTGATAGGAAAAATCTATCAGAGCAATTCTGAAGGTTTCCATTCAGACACCTTTCGAATGACAATGACCCAAGTGAAATCGTACAGAGGTTCTGGAAGAGTTAAGACTTACAATAACTATGAAGAAGAATGTGCTAAACGAAGGGGTATAGTAACTATCAATAACAATGATAACCTTTGCCTTCCCCGAGCTCTAGTTGTGGCCAGAGCGTATGTTCTCAAGGATCCTCTCGTCAAACAAATCAGAGAAAACCATGCAAAGATGCAGGATATCGAGGGAAATACACGACAGGTTCTAAAAATAGATCCCATCAAAACATTCCTAAATTACATACTGGGGGTCAAGAAGGCTTTTAAGAGGATTATTGTGTTGGCTCATAATGGAAAGGCATATGATCATCAATTTCTCCTTAAACACGTGCTGGAAAACACCGATCTCAAGGTCGAATTAATAATGAGAGGCAGCAACATTATCATGATGAGTATCGATAATGTTAAGCTTATCGATAGTATCAACTACTTTCCCATGGCTTTATCTGCACTTCCAAAAGCCTTCGATTTAGGCGCCGAACTGAAGAAGGGTTATTTTCCACATCTTTTCAACACTCAGGCTAATGCTAATTATGATGGACCTTTGCCCGACTTGAAATACTACGATCACGACTACATGAATGAAGATACGCGTCTCAAACTGATGGAATGGCATAACGAACACAGAAATGACAATTTTAAAATGCAAAAAGACCTAGTGGAGTATTGCATCAGTGACGTTGACATTTTGACCAAGGCATGTCTTAAATTTAGAAAGCTATTCTTAGAAGAGTGCAACGTATGTCCGTTCACCGAAGCAGTAACCATAGCCTCAGCCTGTAACTTGGTTTATCGCAGAAACTTCCTGAAACCACAAACTATCGGAATTATTCCACGTAATGGTTACATAAATGTTGACAATCAGTCTAAAATAGCCATTCTGTGGTTAATCTATGAAGAAATGCAGCGGTGCATTAACATTTTGCATTCGGCTAAGAATCGAGAGACTCTAGTAGACGGCGTCAAGGTCGATGGTTACTGTGGAGAAACACGACAGGTATTTGAGTTTCACGGGTGTTACTATCACGGCCACACCTGTCTATCCGTAAGGTGAAACGCGTGTTTTTCAGCCGAGATAAAAACACAAAAATATAACTATAAGAGCTATGAAAATACATGAAAATTACATCATACTTACTGTATCTGAAAACTCAAAAAAATATCTGCCACAGCTTGAGATTTAAACTCTCTCTTTACAAATTAATTTATCAAGTCGTAGGTATTGGTTCCACAGCTGTATAAATTGTGAAAAGGAATAGATAAGGGTTTTAAACACAATTAAAAACTCAAAAAGGGCGCCATCTGGTTCTGATGCTTTAATTAATTATAAATTAACTAATCAAGGATGTTATTTTGAATAAGCATTAAAATTTACTAAATCCATTAACCAGAAAATGAATAAAGTATTTAGTTGAAACACAAATTTTGTTTATTACAATTGTTAAAGAAATGAAACTAAGCTTTCATAACCAATATGGTTCCGTTTTTTAGATCCAGCAGTTTTACAATAATAACATTTATTAAACAAAGAAGGGGTGAAATACACATACAAAGATAAACAAATAAAACACACCTTGTATATTTATTGCTAATCCAATCTAAATTTATTGGATAATAATTATGTCCAAAAGTTAATCAATACAAAAATTCACCAAGAACGTTTCGTTTAATAAAGAAAACAAACAATAAAAAAATCGGATTGACCACAAAATTGTTCAAAACACATACTACCAATATTAGACATTTACCTTGACAGGTCATGATCGCAAAATATTTCAAAAGAATCGATTAGATCAACCATAAAAATTGTTCAAAACAATTTAATTTAAATATTAACCTTTGTATTGACTGAGCTTTTCCTGGACAAAATTTATAAACAAACCTCTGAAGGAGATTAGACAAATTACAGCAGTTCAACAGTATCAAAATAAATGAATTGTAATTACATTAAAGTTTAAAGCTTTTTAAATAACAACTGACAAGAGTTCTATTGATAATAGAATTTAATGAGCAAAAATTTATAATGAACTTCTATTAATTGAGAAACAATAACAAAAATGACTGCAAATTCAAGCAAGAAATTTATCTAAATGAATAACACTAAAAACAATAGTCACAATACCTTTTATTTTTGGTAAATCACAAACCAAAATCAACGATAAACAGCATAAAATTGGACGACAACGTCACAGCAAATGGAAACTGGAAGATTTGGGATTTTTCTTTCATACATTAAAGATGTACGAGATAACCCTCGTAGAAACTGGATATGGCGAATTATAATTTGCAAATTCACCCCAAACGGCAGTAACAAAATGCAACCAAAGAGTTCCATAAAAGATTTGGCTATTAGTTTTGATAACCATTTTATAATTTCATTGTTTTCAATAAAACAATACACATAAACATTAATTCTGAACTGGATTTAGAAGGCACACAGCACGAATTATTATTTAACCGAAATTTCGATTACAGAGAAAGCGTCTGTAATTATTAACTTATTTCTGTACGATAATTATTTAGACGAGAGTACGGTACGGTAGACTGTCGTAACATATATTACACAGTAATAAGGAAACTAAATTTCCCACTTTTCTGGAGCACAAACATCCGCAAAAATATTTAACGGGATAACTAACTTTTGTTAAACACGAATTATTGTTTAATTTCCGATCACTTATTTAAACAATAACTATTACATGTTGATTTTAATTAAATGTACCGGCCATCCGAAAGCCGGTAATTGTTCAAACAATATTAAAAACTGAATTTAGAGTTTTCTTTCAAACTCCATTTTACTACAACACAATGGCATTTTTAACGCAAGAGCGAACATACGCTCTCGGCGTGTGATTTTGGAAGACCGCCCGTCTCGAAAATCTGTCTGCTTGTTAGTGTCTATTTGTTAGTGTCTCGTCAAAACCCGAGCGAGGCCTTTTATAAACTTCCCCTACGCGCTACTCCGCGGCTCAACATCTGGTATTCGGCGGCTAGGGCGCTTATTACATGGCCTACTATAGGATTTTAGTCCTTACGTGTAAAAAATAACACCAAATCTTTCCCGCTAAAATTGTGGAATCTGCAGCTGTCGAGACGATATTCATACGCCACCTTGACTTGAAATTTAAGACGCAAATAACAGACAAGTAAAATGTTTACCGAAATATTTTTTAATAAATGACTTAGCGTTTCTCATGGTTTCTTTTCAAGGTTTCTTTTTGAAAAACTTGATATTATTTTTAAAATGCCACGTCGCAAGATACGAAAAACGACATCAGAATGACGTTACATTAATTCATTATAGCAAATATTAAACATTCCCGTCCTAAAAGGTGCTTTTTATTTAAGATGTTTATTTGATGACAGGCTAGTTTAAATTAAGCGACGTCCACAGGACCGAACTTAGGATTTTTAACAAGAATTACTACAAAATTCTATGTACTAAATGCCGGTAGGAAATGTACCCGTTACACTCGCCCACTCGTCAATGAAAAAGAAAAAAACAATAAAAAAAGAAAAGCTGTGAAGCCCGTCTTATCTTTATTCTCGAAACTAACGAAATGCCAAAAGGTATACGAAGATACCATATTAGTATCAGAACCAGAACACACCCAAAAGTGCTTAACGCCCAAATCTATAAGACCAAAAGTGTCTAAACATTCAAAAAAGGAAAGAGGAAAGGAAAAGGGGCTACCCGGCTAGGAGAATAGAAAGGAATAAAGGTAAGGAACGCCGAATAGAGCTGAAAGGAAGCCATCCTAAAAAAATGTCCTCACCGAACATTCACGCAAAAACCGAAGGTGTTGGAGAAGCCAGACGCACCAACGGGGACCCCGTAAGTCATATACTAGAAAAGTCAATCTCAAAAAACACTCACCAACATCATAACTTGTAGCAAATACTACCTATACTGATTCTAGTATTCGCACAAGAGAGTGCAATAGCAAGGTGCCGCTTAGGGTACCAAAAGGAAGAACGTCACTAAACTAAACGAAGTAGTCAACACTACCCATTCATCACTACATACACTCTGAATACCTATACAAGGTAAGTATATACCAAACGATATACCAAAAGTGAAATTCAAGCTCAATACTTGAACGAAATGACGTAAACCATAACAGAAAGTCAAACGGTATAGAGTTACTAAAACTCCTTTTCAAATTCTAACATAAAATAGGTTGCCTATAACTAAAATTCAAACGATATGAAGTTACTAAAACTACTATTAAATTCAAACCCAAAATAGGTTAGTCATAGCTATAAGCTAGGAACTTAAGGTTGATAAAACCTCTCTCAATCACACTCCTCAGGTTATATAGAAACCTCATCTTATTCTTACTGAAAAGTCATCAGACTGTACTACAAACTAAAAAGTTAAGGTTAATAAACCTTTTCATATAACGCAATAACAGCAAGCTAAAGGAATCAAGGTTAATAAACCTCTTCGGAATTAAATATTTACAAGTGGATAAATTAAGGTTAACAAACCCTCATTTTTACCAGTGAAACATGCTAAATCTTAACCAACGATTGGACGACTTAAAGTTACTAGAACCTTTTCAAATAGTCTCCAAAGTATATTGGGTCGTAGCTATTAGCTGAAAGAAATAAGGTTAATAAACCTATTCATAATAATTGAAGTCCGTTAACTTCAACGAAGGACAATGTAGCTGAAGGTTGAAAACCTTTTCAAAGAGCTTACTGACTGTAACTATAAAATAGATGGTATCAGTTCTACTGAAACGGAAAAAAGGAGGAAGCACAATAGTGCTTTGTTCTAAAAAGAACAGATTCCAACATTACTAGTTCGTCCCTTAGAACGACATTAGAATAAAGCGCAAAATGCACTAAAACGCAAGACGTTACAAACAACTGTAACACAAAAATCCCATCAAAAGGATACGGTAGTGGGTCAAAATCCCACAAAAAGGTAGGGTAGTGGGTCAAAATCCCACAAAAAGGTAGGGTAGTGGGTCAAAATCCCACAAAAAGGTAGGGTAGTGGGTCAATATCCCACAAAAAGTTAGGGTAGTAGGTCAAAATCCCACAAAACCAGAACCTCCCAAGAGATGACACAAACCGCGCATAGAGCAAAAGGTCTCACAAAGAGCATGGTTCCCAAAAAGAACCGACAGATTGGTTGGTCAACATAGACCAGTAGGACAAAAAGTCCTCAAAAAAGGTAGTCGAAGGATGGTAACAGAAAGAACTACCTCAGCTTTACCAGACTTTTACTGGAACCCGACATCGGTGAAGGAATTTCTAAAGCGCCTCCCATCGCGCTATAATAGACAAGGTCTAAAACAGAAGGTCTAAAGAAATAGAAATTTCTATAAGGGGTAGCAGTTTCAAAAAGAAACATCAAATTTAACTAGTCACCCAAAATGACTCGAAGGACCAGAAGTCCTTAGGAAGAAAGTGGTCAAAAGATGGTAAAAAGAACCACAAATGCTTTACCGGACTCTTACCGGAACCCGCCATCGGTGAAGGAATTTCTAGAGCGCCTCCCACCGCGCTATAATAGACAAAGTCTATACAAAAAGTTGGAGAGATCTAAGTTTCTCAAGAGGGAAAGAATATTTCGTAAAAGAAACATACAAATTTGAATTGGTCAACAAAGTGACTCGAAGGACCAGAAGTCCTTAGCGGAGGAGTGGTCAAAGGATGGTAGGAAGGACCACAGATGCTTTACCGGACTCTTACCGGAACCCGTCATCGGTGAAGGAATTTCTAAAGCGCCTCCCACCGCGCTATAATAGACAAGGTCTAAAACAGAAAGTTGGAGAAATATAAGTTTCTCAAGAGGGAAAGAATATTTCGTAAAAGAAACATACAAATTTGAATTGGTCAACAAAGTGACTCGAAGGACCATAAGTCCTTAGCGGAGGAGTGGTCAAAGGATGGTAGGAAGGACCACAGATGCTTTACCGGACTCTTACCGGAACCCGTCATCGGTGAAGGAATTTCTAAAGCGCCTCCCACCGCGCTATAATAGACAAAGTCTAAAATTCAAAAGAAGTCAGAACCCGAAAGCTTGTTCTGAAAAGAACACGACCTCAAAACTCGATACGATAACACAAAGCTGAACACCATAAAGTCACTAAGACCTTCACAAATTCTCAAATGTCACACATATTCCAACATAGGAACACTCATACTGAATTGTCACAACGAACTGTAACGATACTGAACGGTACATACGAAGCACCATATACTTCAAAAAGCAAAACGGTAATGGCGGTGATCAAAATCACCAAACGGTACGGAACAGAGACCAAAATGCCTCCAAAAACGCAGTACTAAGCGGCACTGCAAAACGGTACGATACGATATTGCCTGAACGGCACGGAACGGTAAATGGCACATGCCAACGATACGATAATAAGACAGAAACTGTCTCCCAAAAGTGCAGTACGGTACGGAACTGTACTACAAACTGTATCACAAACGATACAAAAATCGGTAAATGGTGGATGCCAACGGTACAAATGAGAACAGAACGGCATCACCAGAACCTCACACACCTAACTTCAAAATGATTCAAAACCACAAGACCTAATAGATCTCAAACAGATTTATAATTTAGCTTTTAGAAGAAGCTCATAGAAGTTCAACGAACTTGAATTGTACAAGGACACAAAATCCCAACAGATTATTATGTTTCTGAATATTCAAAATGAAGTAATAACTTCACACAAATCTCTAAATAGACAGAACTGTCAAAATCGGTAAATATATACTGGACACAATCGGGAAAAAAATTGTCTTACACCCTGCGTGCTTTCCGACCAACCTACCAAGAAACACCCAAGGGATAAAAGAATATCCCCTGTACACGCTTCACTCAAACACACTCCCACACAAGATCCCACGAAGATATTCAATCACTCAAAAAGAAGAGGGCACGCAACAAATCACGTTATCATTGTATTATGTGACTCCCACAACTAAAGGAATGAAAAAAAATTCAACAGTACCTGACAGGACCATGAAAGAATTAACGCCACAAAAGGAATTAATTAATATTATTTAAAGATAAAACTTATTTAACAATAAGCATAAAAAGATTTTAAATGCAAAAGTAAAAGATAACCCCAAAAGGTAATTTTCTGAAAAGACTGTTTAATTTTCCTACTAGCCATGATGAATCAGCTCCTCAAACATCTCATTCAAAAAAATTCAATTGCCACTTTCAAGATTATTCACACACCAAATATACGCATACAACAACATTCAGGGTACGCCTAACATTTTTTTCACACATGAGCGTACTTCACCAAAACCAGACCACAAGTAGCCAAAACAATATTTTGAGAAAATATCATCATCATAAAATATCTCGGAGAAAATTTAATTTATTCATCCAAAAGTAAAACACATTACTGAAACCCAAAAAGAAAATTTTAAATCACTACTAACCATAATCGTAATCAAATTACTAAAATTCGAAAACGCAAAACCAAAAAATTTGTCTAAGATATCTGTAACCTAATTTAAACAAGGAGAATCTTTACACCTTAATAAAGTTTCAAACGAACCAAACGCTCGATAATTTCTAATAAACTCAGCTGTAATATTTATTCAAATTCTGAAATAACTTTCCTCCATTAATTATTATTTACTGACAACAAAATATAATTTTGGAAATACAAACCGGCGATACTATCCAATAATGTTACTAAAAAATTTCAACATCAAAATTTTATTCACGAAAGAGAAAGAAACTCCCTGTACTTCAAACTTTCTGTAATTTAAATAGCCTTTACTTATTATCGGTATTTACTAAAACTTTCAAACAAAGCTGAAACTTTACACAACTGTCGATTTTAACAAAGAAAATTTCTTATCAATTCGGAAAAACTCATAATGGTTTTCTAACTACAGAAAACCTGAAATTTATAACTCGAAAAAAATTTCAAAGCCATTTATCTATAATCTGAAATATCCTAATGATACCAAAATTAATTCTGAAATCGTTGTCATTCTTTTTAACTAAACGAAATGGCTAAATTCAAACAAACGATACGATACGGTACGATACGATACGATAAATTTCAAGTATCGAAAGTTTTATCTGAAAAACTAACATATTTTCACACGGTAACATACTGTAATTAACTTTACTCAGTTACCTTCAACGAAAAACATTACGGTACAAAGCTATTCGACGGTAGCTATAAATAAATCTCAAAAATAAACACCTTCCGACGATTAACGCAAATGCCTTCTAAATACAAAGCCTATAAAAACTGTATCATACAAAATTTTAAATAGTTCGCCAAATCCTCAAAAACTTTATCGGTAATTAAAAATAATTCTGTAATCTGAACTACCAATACTTTGAATTTTAACTCATTGCATAATTTAACAACAAACTATATGACTGTAAATGAAGCTTCCAGTTTCCTCACAAAAATCTGACAATATTGTTGATTCCAAAAAGGAATCTTTATCTGGATACATAATACAAAATCACCTGAAATCTTAAACCAATATTCAACCAATATCTCAAACCTTTTCTTAACTGTGGAAACAATATTTTATTCAAGCCACACGTTGGCATAGCCAATGAAACGCGAGTTTTTCTGTCAGACTAAATGACAATAAACTAACTAAATTACTCACAAACAAAACTAGGCCCCGCGATTGGGCGACAATGAAACGCGTGTTTTTCAGCCGAGATAAAAACACAAAAATATAACTATAAGAGCTATGAAAATACATGAAAATTACATCATACTTACTGTATCTGAAAACTCAAAAAAATATCTGCCACAGCTTGAGATTTAAACTCTCTCTTTACAAATTAATTTATCAAGTCGTAGGTATTGGTTCCACAGCTGTATAAATTGTGAAAAGGAATAGATAAGGGTTTTAAACACAATTAAAAACTCAAAAAGGGCGCCATCTGGTTCTGATGCTTTAATTAATTATAAATTAACTAATCAAGGATGTTATTTTGAATAAGCATTAAAATTTACTAAATCCATTAACCAGAAAATGAATAAAGTATTTAGTTGAAACACAAATTTTGTTTATTACAATTGTTAAAGAAATGAAACTAAGCTTTCATAACCAATATGGTTCCGTTTTTTAGATCCAGCAGTTTTACAATAATAACATTTATTAAACAAAGAAGGGGTGAAATACACATACAAAGATAAACAAATAAAACACACCTTGTATATTTATTGCTAATCCAATCTAAATTTATTGGATAATAATTATGTCCAAAAGTTAATCAATACAAAAATTCACCAAGAACGTTTCGTTTAATAAAGAAAACAAACAATAAAAAAATCGGATTGACCACAAAATTGTTCAAAACACATACTACCAATATTAGACATTTACCTTGACAGGTCATGATCGCAAAATATTTCAAAAGAATCGATTAGATCAACCATAAAAATTGTTCAAAACAATTTAATTTAAATATTAACCTTTGTATTGACTGAGCTTTTCCTGGACAAAATTTATAAACAAACCTCTGAAGGAGATTAGACAAATTACAGCAGTTCAACAGTATCAAAATAAATGAATTGTAATTACATTAAAGTTTAAAGCTTTTTAAATAACAACTGACAAGAGTTCTATTGATAATAGAATTTAATGAGCAAAAATTTATAATGAACTTCTATTAATTGAGAAACAATAACAAAAATGACTGCAAATTCAAGCAAGAAATTTATCTAAATGAATAACACTAAAAACAATAGTCACAATACCTTTTATTTTTGGTAAATCACAAACCAAAATCAACGATAAACAGCATAAAATTGGACGACAACGTCACAGCAAATGGAAACTGGAAGATTTGGGATTTTTCTTTCATACATTAAAGATGTACGAGATAACCCTCGTAGAAACTGGATATGGCGAATTATAATTTGCAAATTCACCCCAAACGGCAGTAACAAAATGCAACCAAAGAGTTCCATAAAAGATTTGGCTATTAGTTTTGATAACCATTTTATAATTTCATTGTTTTCAATAAAACAATACACATAAACATTAATTCTGAACTGGATTTAGAAGGCACACAGCACGAATTATTATTTAACCGAAATTTCGATTACAGAGAAAGCGTCTGTAATTATTAACTTATTTCTGTACGATAATTATTTAGACGAGAGTACGGTACGGTAGACTGTCGTAACATATATTACACAGTAATAAGGAAACTAAATTTCCCACTTTTCTGGAGCACAAACATCCGCAAAAATATTTAACGGGATAACTAACTTTTGTTAAACACGAATTATTGTTTAATTTCCGATCACTTATTTAAACAATAACTATTACATGTTGATTTTAATTAAATGTACCGGCCATCCGAAAGCCGGTAATTGTTCAAACAATATTAAAAACTGAATTTAGAGTTTTCTTTCAAACTCCATTTTACTACAACACAATGGCATTTTTAACGCAAGAGCGAACATACGCTCTCGGCGTGTGATTTTGGAAGACCGCCCGTCTCGAAAATCTGTCTGCTTGTTAGTGTCTATTTGTTAGTGTCTCGTCAAAACCCGAGCGAGGCCTTTTATAAACTTCCCCTACGCGCTACTCCGCGGCTCAACATCTGGTATTCGGCGGCTAGGGCGCTTATTACATGGCCTACTATAGGATTTTAGTCCTTACGTGTAAAAAATAACACCAAATCTTTCCCGCTAAAATTGTGGAATCTGCAGCTGTCGAGACGATATTCATACGCCACCTTGACTTGAAATTTAAGACGCAAATAACAGACAAGTAAAATGTTTACCGAAATATTTTTTAATAAATGACTTAGCGTTTCTCATGGTTTCTTTTCAAGGTTTCTTTTTGAAGAACTTGATATTATTTTTAAAATGCCACGTCGCAAGATACGAAAAACGACATCAGAATGACGTTACATTAATTCATTATAGCAAATATTAAACATTCCCGTCCTAAAAGGTGCTTTTTATTTAAGATGTTTATTTGATGACAGGCTAGTTTAAATTAAGCGACGTCCACAGGACCGAACTTAGGATTTTTAACAAGAATTACTACAAAATTCTATGTACTAAATGCCGGTAGGAAATGTACCCGTTACAAAGGAGGGTTGAACCTTTGCACGATGACCCTTCAGATACCTTAAACAATCGTTTCCAAAGGACCATCAACAAGATCGAAAGACTGAGACAACACGGATATGTCGTTATCGAGATGTGGGAGTGTGCGTTTAGAGAGATGCTGCAACGAAACAAAAACCTCAAACAAGAACTTGAAAGCAACCCTCTACTGGCATCGACACCTCTGAGGCCTCGCGATGCTTTCTTTGGCGGCCGAACTGGTAATTGCAAAACATATTATCAAGTCGGACCTGGAGAGAAAATAAAATATGTTGATGTTTGTTCGTTATATCCTTGGGTTTGTAAGTATGGCAAGTTTCCTATTGGACACCCTAAGGTTTATGTAGGTGGTGCTTGCAAAGAACTTGATCTAGAGCACACAAATGGTCTCATAAAATGTAAAGTCGTGCCTCCACAGCAGCTATACCACCCGGTACTACCACTTAAGATGAACAATAAGCTAATGTTTGTGTTGTGCAGAACCTGTGGTTCGGAGCTTAATCAGAATGAATGTAACCACACGGAAAGCGAACGAGCATTGACGGGTACTTGGGTAATAGACGAAGTACAAAAAGCCTTGGAGATGAGGTATGTCATGTTAGAAATTTACGAAGTGTGGCAATACGACATAGAGCAATACACTACTACAACGAAAATTGGCGGACTGTTTACGGAAATGATGAATAAGTTCATAAAAATGAATCAGCAGGCATCAGGCTGGCCCGGGGATTGCTTAACTGATACAGAGAAGAATGTATATATCGACGAATTTTTCGAGAAGGAAGGCATACACTTGGAATTTTCAGAAATATTAAAGAATCCCGGATTAAGAGCTTTGGCTAAACTAATGCTAAACAGCTTCTGGGGCAAGTTTGGTCAGCTAGAAAACCAACCTAAAACTACTATCGTTCGTCAACCTTACGAGTTAGATGAGCTCCTGTCAAACCCTGCCCTAAAGGTAAACCACATCGAGAATGTTAACGAAGACTCTTTGATAGTTGGTTGGCAATACAAAGACGACTCAGCAGACCTTTCGCCAATAGTCAACGTAGCCATTGCAGCATATACAACAACTCAGGCTCGTCTTAAATTGTATAGCTACCTGGAACGTCTTGGAGAACGAGTGCTGTATTACGACACGGATTCTATAATTTACATTAGCAGAGAAGGGGAATGCGATGTACCAACGGGGTCCAGCTTGGGGGAAATGACCGACGAGCTAGAAGACTACGGCCCTGGCAGCTATATAGTAGCATTTACTTCTGGTGGTCCTAAGAATTATAGCTACATTATATTCAGTCCCAAGTACCACACTTACTTCACTGTTTGTAAAGTAAAAGGCATTAGGCTCAACTATGATGTACTGAAGCTCATCAACTTCTACACAATGGGACAAATGGTTAATACCAATGAACCTGTTGATCCCTTATACATAACCTCTATGAATATAATACGTAAAAAACACCACCAGGTCATCACCAAAAAAGAAGCAAAGATCTACAGGCCTAGGTCAGAAAAACGTAAGTTTAATGACAATTCCGATTCTCTTCCCTATGGGTACAAGAAGCCATGCGTTTGCTAGCCTGTACGAAAATAATATTTATGTATCCAAAACATAAATTGTATACATCAAAACAAAAACTCTAGCCCTCATAATGGTACCCATTAATACTATGCCCTAGAAGGAGAAATTGCATATATCATCACTTTGTAACTGAATGTTGGACTATTGATTATTTCTCGACGTCCGGTTAAAGTATAAATATGAGCAACTGCACTCAGTTACTTCATTCTTACTCGAGTATTTGAGGTGAACGGTCGCTCCAGTTCAGTTCCAATTATTAAAATAACCATTTAAAAATGGCATTCCAAATACTTAACGAAATCACCACGACTAATAACAAGAAATTTAAGTTTTCCCGACGTAGTGTCTGCTTTAAACTAAACGAAATTCCTCAGGATATTAACGACCCAGAAGAGTGGGTGAAGAATGGAATCAAAGATATCGTTGCCCATATAAGCAAGAACGTCGATCCTGAGGATAAGATTGGTTTTACATTTGGTTCAGAATGTTTCGGTAAGGGAGATGCGTATCTATCATTCCAAGAAGCCAGAAATGTAACATTCGAGGAGATATGGGATTTGATAGGAAAAATATACCAAAGCAATTCTGAAGGTTTTCATTCGGACACTTTTCGAATCACAATGACCCAAGTGAAACCGTATAGAGGATAGGAAAATTCAACAGTTGCTATGGATAAAAACAAACTAACCTGTACAGATAATTTTATGTATGAATTTAATTACATTATAAAGTTTTATATTTAAGACTGCAATGTATCATAGTTAAATAAAATAAAAACATACATATTGTCATGCCATTGGCATGCCAAATGGCATGTAAATTTCTGTCTGGCCCAAGTGGACCATTAACTACTGCAACTATATAAAAGGTAGATCGTTATCTGCGAGAGAGGGTACATGAAAAGTAGAAACATAATTTAATTCCTATTTGGCATTATTATTTCTTCTTCTAAAAAGGTAGAAAGAGTACAGTGTGTGCGTGAAAGAGAAAGGTAGCAGCAGAACTTGTAAGTAATAGTAGCGAGAAAGAGGGAGAGATAGCTAGGTACGCAAGACATTAAACGCTAGGGGTAGGGGTTTCAAGATGGCCGAATCAACCAGAACGTATTCCAAGATGATCGCCTATGGTAGGGAAAAAGATGGCCGAACCATTCAGAACGTGTTTCAAGATGACAGACCGACCATCTGGGTATGGATAAAAGCTATCGATCAATCAGATCACGAATGGGCGTGTCTACGAGGCATTCATACTAACGCTACATTTATTAGCAAATATCCGGAAATTGTTAGGCGATAATACAGATTTCTTCGTTGAGAGAGAGAGATAGCAAGGTACGCAGGACAGGGAGAAGGAGAGAGAGTGTTTCCGTCTAGTGAAAGGGATAAAAGATGTTCGATCCAATCCCCCAGAGCTAAAATTCAAGAAGAGTGGGAAATCTAAGATGTCGACTTCAAATGACACAAGTTTTAAAATACCGCTGTATGTAAAATTATATTAGGGTTGTAAGGGATACCAAGAAATACGCACTGGAAATGTTTCATTGATCGCGGTTGTGAAAGAGAAAAATGCAGCTAATTAATATATCAACTATATGATCAATCTCTCGACGTAAATATTATATTAGAAATTTATATAATAGAGATAGATAGAAAACTGGCGATTCGTTTATATCGAGCAAGCCCGCGATTTGCGTTTAAAGCTGAATTTCAAATTTTTAATGCTAAATTAATTATTACTATATGTAATTATCTTATTAATGACGATAATTATTTGAGAAATCGGTGAAATTTATTAATATAAAATGATAAACCTCGATCACGCCCTCTATCAACCAGTACATACGTAATCGATAATACAGATTTCTTCATGACGCGTCGCCCCCTAGTAGTAATAGTACATAGTTTGTCGGTATTCCTTCATAGCGCCATCTCTTAGAAGCATGCATGTTGTCGGTAATACAGTTTCCCGTCATGGATTCATAGGGCGTGGTAAAATGGCGCCCGAAGTTCCAAAATGGCCGTCATCCAATCAGAGAATAGTAGGCGTTTTCAAAATAGCCGCGTTCAGCCAATCAGAGAATAGTAGGCGTGTCATCCAAGATGGCGTCGACCAATCAGAAGCAAGGGGAGGAGCTAGAGGAGAGGGGATAGCCAATCAGAGAGCAGCAGGCGTGGCCAAAAGTAGGAAGAGTGGGAGTCTGGCCAGGTGGCGCATTACCTACTAGCACAAACAAAACATAGTAACCTATACACATCTTTTACAGATTACAGAAAAGCCTTCGATTCTGTGCGCCACTCGTGGTTATTGATAGTTTTGGAAATGTATAAAATTCATCCGATGCTATGGCAATTTCTGAAGCATACCATGCAAAACTAGCAAACTACAATCCATATTAAAACAGACCAATGTAACATAATAACCGACACGTTATACAACTGCAAAAATAACAGTTTTAAATATTATGTAATTCTCAACTGAAGAAGGATTTATTAAATAAAAAAGAATCCGTTTTTGATATTTTTTCAATTTGATATTTTTAATTATTAACAATAAAAACTATTCATTAAGAATTTTCCTGCATCACTTTTAACACATATAATAAAACAAAGTCGTTATTGAAACTTAAACAACATTTTTTATAAAAAAAAATGAAATTTATTAATTAAACTTTTTAAAAGCTATAATTTACAACACTGAAAAAAGTGCAGCTTTTAAGGATGTTCACAAGAATACTTAATTTCACATATTAATAACTCTTTTATCGTTGAAGTAATACACTTGAGATTTAAAACACTTTTAAAGACCGATCGTTAAGCTTTCATTTGATGCGATTAAAATAAAGCAGTTAAGATATTCGCGACATAAAACAACATCGAAAATTTTACAGCTTGCTTTAAATGAACCCTTTACTACTTACTCCTACCGCGACCTACCGCACGTCTTAAATATTTGCATTGGTGACAGTGCACATTTTTTAAAGAATTATTTTTTAATTAATTCGTGAATATGTTCAAAATTTTTCGACGTATTTGTTGTTTTATTTAAAAATACTATAGCTTTTGTAAAAAAATGTTGATTTTACCAGAACACCAAAATGCATTACTCCCTATTTCATAGAATAACTTAAGAAATAATCCACATATAAAATTACCGAGATTACCACATACATACAACACCATTAGCTACTTGCATATAAAATTTCATTCCATTCTGTAAAGTAGTTATTAAAATATCAAACATATAATAATAGCCAGTTCCGGTAGAAGACTTAGGAAGCTGAAATTTTACGAGCAGGTAGGACTTACCCCAAAGGGGTGCCTGAGTATATTCTTAATTTTAAAAAACCCGAGGGGGTCACAGGGTGGGTTATTTCTTAAAAAATCATTATGGCTATATACCTCTTAAATGGCGTAAGCGACAAACTTTAAATTTTCACAGATTATACTTGAAGCAATTCTGAAGATAGAAAAATACAAAAATTACCGGCATATTATCCAGGGGCGGAGTAAGGCTACATTCCAGGGGGAAAAGAGTTTTCCGCAAAAATAACTATTATAAAAATCTTGATTGTGAGTAATCTGTAAGAGCTATGTATATGCCATCTTGGACTTTGTTGTAGATATTTTCTAGAGCTACAATTCGTTCGCTTATAGTTTGCCTTTATCTGTTACCATTTTCGCAGCGTAATGCGTTTTGTCTCCGTTAGAAACAATTTTCTTAATTATATTATAAACACCAAACGCATTACTAAAATGTATATATCAAATTACCGAAATTGCCACATATATACAACACCATTAGCTACTTGCATATAAAATTTCATTCTATTCTGTAGAGTAGTTATTAAAATATTAACTATAGACACACTTTACGTCAAAACTCGCAAAAACATGCCTTTTTGTGTAAGATGATTCCCGAAAATTCAAAAACCAAAAATCAGATAATTTTACAAATTTACTATTTTAGGTAGCTTTAAAAAAATAAATTGTTTATCTAATGGTTTTTGTTTAATCAATTTGAGCGGTTAATTTTTTTTTGCTATTCGCATTCAAACTCCGAGCTCAGAACTTTTGCATTTGATAGTAGGTATTTTATTTCAAATCTGGGGAAATTTATTTATCTATTTGATATTGCCAACCGTTGCCAACCGTATTGCCGCGTTGAATTCCATTAAAATTGCTGTTTTGCGGCTTGTAGATTATTGATTCATCAGTGTGATGATTTAAATGTTCTGAAAAATATAAAATAAAACGTGTTAAAAATGGTGCTTGAGATGCTTTTCAAGTGCTTGAAGTAACCGATCCGCTTACAGGTGCTCACTAATGGCATGAACATCTATCATTCTCGTACTGTCAACAATCTTGTGTATTGAAACAATGAATAGTTTTGCTATCAGGTAAATGGTTCGTTTTATTACATCAATACCAACACACATCGATTATTCGAATAATTCTGCATTGGTTACACTGAATAAACCAGTGCCGCACGTCGCTTATTTTGACATCGTGTGACGTTTTTGAAGTTATACTTCTTTATTTTGTGCTTTTCAAATAATTAAGCAATATTTAATGGTTGCATTGAAAACAAGGGATTACAGAAAAGTTTTGGGGCTAATTTGTGTGAGAATTCGTTTAGTATCTTCAGAAGTATTTATACTATTGTTGTTGGCACTGGGAAAAATTAAAGTTTTATATTTTCTATTCGCAGGAGTCTCAGATAAAGTCATGGTTGAATTTGGTTTATTTGCGTTACTATTTACAACTTGAGCATAAGAGGGGGAAGGCTTTGCTGCAAATACTTGAAAGATGTATTTCGTATTTTAGTTATTTAGTTATTTTAAGATACAATTACAAAAACATATGTACGTTACGTCTGTTAGTATGTGGTAAGGCATGTGAGTTTTATTATCTTCTGTGGCGAAGCTTTTTTTTAAAACTTAGGTTTAAATTTATTGAATATAATAAAACACATTTATATATTTCGTTTGCAGTCGTAGAATATATTTTATTATTTTTAATCAAGAGAAGACTTATCAGAAAAGTGTAATTTGATATCGTGTGTTCACGTTCCTAAACAATTATCATGTAACATGATCTTATCTATAGTGTGATTATACGTACAGTTGCGATCATTCGCTAAGAAAGATGTAAAGATCATAACCGCCGATTTTCCAACTTTTTGTCCAATGTAAATGTAAATGTATTACATGGCATTCAAGAACATTTCATTTTTGAATATTATAATCGCCCAGTTCATAAATTACAGCCTAAATTGTACAAAAAACTGAAAAACCGGCGATCATTATTTTTTCATCGTTCCTTAGCGAATGATTGCAACTGTACGTTACTTGTGTATCGGTGAGATAAGGCAATTAGAATATTAAAGCTAAAATATACCGGGTTGGGCAATAGTGTGGGGAAGTCCGATAGCTCCTAAACGGTAACAGCTAGAAAAATCGTTATACACGGTTGTAAACAGTGGATAGTGGCGCATCTAGAGAAATTATTTTTAAATATACAGGGTGTTGCAGAAAAGTATGGCACGCTTAAGATATTCTTTTTAAATACAATGCCCCAAATATTTTTGCATATTTAACACCTATCTTGGCAGGTTCATTCATATCTAAAATTTTAGCGCCATCTAATGACCGGTTTAGAAGTTATAAATTAAAAAAAATGAGTTTCACATTATCTCACTTAACAGTTTAACGCTTTCACGGTCGCAACTGTGAAGACGAATTTAAGTAGGGATTTTGTTGCAGGGGCTTGTAGGCTGCTCTTCTTTAAAAGAAAATGGACACATTATGTACAGGGTGTTCAAAATTAATTTTTAAATCTAGAGAACTTCAAAGCTAAAATTCACAAGTTTTTCAAATGGAACACCCTGTATATTTTGTTCCTTTGTGATGCAGAATTAAATAACGAACATTTTTTGTATGTACGTCCCTATAGCTAGTGTTTAGTTGTAGTAGGTGTTTTTCAAAATGAATTTTAGTAATGAAGAACTTGTAGACATGACTTTTGTTTTGGGCGAGTCGGAAAGAAATTGTTTGCTTGCCTGCAGAATTGACCACCAACGGTATCCTGAACGAAGGCTCCCTAAAGTTCACAGCTTTCAAAACCTGCTCGATAGATTTGTGAGGACCGGCAATGTACAGTATGAAAAAAGTGAACGAATTAACAATGTTGTGAAGGAAAAATATGAGTTATCTGTTGTGCTGGCAACGATTGAGAATCCCCATGTTAGTCAGAGAGAAGTGAGTTCATCTGTAGGAATAAGTAGACGTTCTGTTGGTCGAATCTTAAAGAAAAATAAGTTTCAAGCATATCACATTCAAATCCACCAGGAATTAACTGATAATTTATAAAATGTTTACAGTTTTGTAATTGGGCTATAGGTAAACTGCAAGACGATGCTACATTCTTTAACAATGTTTTGTTCACTGACGAGGCAACGTTTCATAAAAATGGATTTGTTAACAAGACATAATTTCCATTATTATGCTACAGAAAATCCCCACTGTTTCAGGCAACTTGATAACCAGCACAGATGGACCATAAACGTTTGGGGGGAATTATTGGAGAACACGTAATAGGGCCACATTTTTTTGATGGTACATGAACTGGAGCTATTTATCTTCATTTTTTGGAGAACTATCTGCCTCAATTATTGGCGAACCTTCCTCAAAGGATCCGAAATGGGATGTGGCTTCAGCAAGACGGTGCCCCATCGCATTATTTACATGCAGTATGAGACCACCTAAATAATATCTACCTACATCAATGGATTAGCAGGAATGGACCCAATAAATGAGATCTCCTGATCTTACAAAAATGCATTTCTTTTTATGAAAATATGTGAAAGAAATTGTTTATACAGAGACACCAACCACAATCCAAAATATGAAGGATAGAATAATACATACTTTTATATTTTATAAGTATGACGCCGGCAATGTGAAGAAACGTACAACGATCGTTCCAAAGGCGCATCGAAATGTGTGTCCATGCAAATGGGCAACATCTATGGAGCATTTGTTATAGTTTTTTCTTTTGTTTTATTTGAAAAACCTTGATTTTTTAAATAAATAATTTTTTAATTGTGTACTTCTTGCATTTTTTTCTCAATAAATCAAAAGTGGTTACAGATAGCTATAGGGACGTACCTACAAAAAATGTTTGTTATTTAATTCTGCATTACAAAGGTACAAAATATACAGGGTGTTCCATTTGAAAAAGTTGTGAATTCTAGCTTTGAAGTTCTCTAAATTTAAAAATTAATTTTGAACACCCTGTACATGGTGGGTCCATTTTCTACTAGCCCCTACAAGCCCCTGCAACAAAATCCCTACTTAAATTCGTCTTCACAGTTGCGGCCGCGAAAGCGGTAAACTGTTAAGTGGGATAATGTAAAACTCAATTTTTTTGAAAAGAATTTATAACTTCTAAACCGGTCATTAGATGGCGCTAAAATTAGATATGAATTAGAGTCACTGCATCTAGTCACCTAGGCCAGCTGGTCGATCAGAGTACCGCAAACCGCCGCCATATTGAGGCAGAAAAGTGTGATTTTTAATAATGGACAAATTAAAACCACATTTTACGTGTTTGACAAATTAGAGGTTTGATCTTTCAGAATAAGAAAAACCTTTTAAAGTAAACGTGGATTTGATTAAATTCAATACCGAACAAATAATGAACAATTTCGTGCTTCGTTTGCCCCAATATGGCGGTTGTTTGCGGTACTCTGGTCGACCAGCTGGCCTAAGTAACTAGACGCAGTGACTCTAATATGAATAAACCTGTCAAGAGAGGTGTTAAATATGCAAAAATATTTGGGGCATTCTATTTAAAAAAAATTACGTTAAGCGTGCCAAACTTTTCTGCAACACCCTGTACATTTGAAAATAATTTCTTTATTGGTCGTCTCACTCTACAGTGTGTGTAGTCTCAACCCCGTTGGACAACGGGGTTGCCAAACATCTTGCAAGCAACTTTTAAAAACACTTTCTAAATATTGTAGTTGTAACTGCATAAACCTTTATAATCTCTATTGTTCGAGCAAGTCATATTTGCAGGTAGTAACTTCTTCTGACAGCGGTAGTAAAACAAAATTTCAAAACTTGGTGTTTATATGAGTTAACGCCAGTACAATTACAAAACTAATAATAATGGGTATAATTAAAAGTCAAACGTTTTATTTTGAGTTTTTGAATTTTAGGTAAATAAAAAAAGTACAACACAAGTTATAGTTATTTGGTTTTTATTAAATAAAGAAACATTAAAACTAATAAAGTATTGTATACTATCAAACTACATTTTTTTAATTCTGCAGCTTTCACATAAAACAGTAACAGATTGAAAACATAAATAATAAAAGTATTAATAAAAGAGTAGTTCCACGTAAAAGTAGAAAAATGAGAAGGGTTTATTGTTTACTAAAATTCTTTGAATTTGCTGCTAATTCTAAATTTCGGTTTTTGCAACTTTCTTTTTAAACAAGTTGAACAAATGAATGATTTTATCATTCATTGTGAATTATTTTACCGTTAAAATTGCGTTTGGGACTGGCTTCCTTTATTTACCTGTGAATGAAAAGATTAAAAAGATCATACAGAAGATAACCAGCCATTTTTATTTTGAAAGAATTAAACAAAAAAGTATAAGTAATAAAATATGAAATATTTAGATACATGTACGATCTAAGAATCCCAAGTAATATTTAATAAAGAACAAATACATGTTAATAAGACTTAAATTCTCCTTTTGTATGGTTACGATTACACTTTTTCGGTTACTGTTTTCAAAGGTTTAGAACTTCTGGAATCTTAATGCACATTTCTATAGATTCATACAGTGAAATAGGTGGCAACAACGAAGCACAAACTCCCATAAGAAATACATCCACTGTTTACATCCGTATTAGAACGATTTTTCTAGTTGTTACCGTTTAGGGGCTATCGGACTTCCCCACACTATTGCCTCACCCGGTATATGTTTAGAGAAACAAATGTATGAGTTATTATTTATTATGTACAGAAATGGGTATTGAAAGTATGAGTACTTCTAGTTACTTTGTACTATCTTGACACTGACAGATAATTTCAAAGTAGGACTCGATATATCAAGTCAATATCCGCACACCCGATATCAATATAAATGTATGCTCTATCTTTAAAGGATATAGTTTATTTAAAAAGATCCAGAAAATGTGTTTAGATCCATGATTTTCTTCAACAAAACACTATAATAGTACAAAATTACCATTAGTCAGATACAGAGAAAAACTTGTTGAAACACTATTTTTCAGTCCAATCAACAGCTTTAAAACAGTATTTTGGACTTTTCTTGGAAGTTTCTTGCACTTTACTAAGAGTACAAACCGCGTTGCAGACAATTACTTTTTCAAACTCCTGTTGAACTATGTAATTTAAAATTTATTGACAACAGTTACTGTAAATCTTCAAAGTCTCCTGTTAATATTGCAGTAGTAAAACGTGAAAGGTAGTCTACTTTTGCAGTTGCAGGTTGAGTCGTTATCGCGAGCGGTTGTGTGACCTAATTAGTGCGTTGAAATAAGTTGCAATCAATTGAATTTGGCAAGCGCCAATCCAAAGTATTATATTAGTATAATACTACGAAAAATAAGTTAGAAAAATGGTTTGCCCTAAATGTAAAAATGATATAAAACGATCAGAAAAATATATAATCTGTTACGGATGGTGTGATAATGCGTTCCATCAAAAATGTGCTAGGTTAAGTGATGAAGCTTTAAAATTCATATCGGAACATGACAATATACTTTGGTGTTGTGATAGCTGTGCAGAGATGAAGAATTACAAAACTAGAGCCGCTGTTGAAAACATGAAAAGAGCCATGGAAACATGGGCGCAAGAAATGAATAAATTGGTAAGAGATGTAGGCAGCCAAAAACAGGATATATCGGAGATAAAAAACATAATACAGGAAGGTAAAGTACAATGGGAACAAAATAACCAACTGCTGGCCGAAAAAAGTGAGACAATTAAAATAAGTTACGCGGACAAATTGAAGAATAAAAAACATGAACCGGTTGTTATTATTAAACCCAAGAACGGCAATCAGAAAAGCAATGAAACTAGGCAAGAAATTCAAGAGAAAATCGATCCAATAACTCTTCAAATAGCTGGTTTCAAAAGTTCTAGTAACGGAGGGGTAATAATTGAATGTAAAAATCAAGAGTCTAGGAATAAATTAATGGATGCTGCAGAAAATCAGTTAGCTCAGAAATATAACGTTAAGATTTCTAAACAAAGAACACCGAGGATTAAAATAGTAGGATTCTCAACAAAAAGAGAAGATGATATTATTCAGAAAATTAAGGTACAAAATCAAATTAAGAATGATGAAAACACAAAAATTAAGGTTTTTTACATGAATAGTGAAAAAAAACCCGACAATATGAGAGATTTTTCTGTTATTTGGAGGCGAGACTTACAGATCTTTATTGAAAACAGGTGTTGTAAACATTGGTTGGGACAGATGCAAAGTTTTCTGTGCGTTAGGGGTAAGAAGATGCTATAATTGCAACGGTTACGGGCATAAGGCTAGTGAGTGCCGAAAAGAAACAACATGTCCACGATGTAGCGGGCCGCATAGTCTAAAAGAGTGTAAGAGTAATGAGAAAAAATGCATTAACTGCCTTAATGCAGTACGGAAATTAAACCTGAAATTCAATGTGGAACATGAAGCCTGGGATAAAACGTGTCCGGTTTTGCAGCATTATCAGGAAATTGAATATAATAAAGTTGATTTTTTAGGTTAAAGGAAAATCGTTTGCATGATGATAAAGTAGAAAATTGTGGAATTATATATACTAATATTGAAAAGTACCTTGTGCATACCGAACAACTGGAAATCCTAGCAGAAATGTACCAACCACCCTTACTAATGCTAAGTGAAACGTGTACAACTGACCAGATTAATGATTGTGAACTCAGTGTTGATAACTATAACATATTAAGATGTGACTCCCATAGTAGGCATACTGGAGGCGTAATAATGCTTTTTAGAAAAGACATTAAATTTAAATTTCTAACAAAAGACATACTTGAAAAGAACGCGTGGATAATGAGTGCTAAGGTGACCAAAGGTCTCCCTCGCGGCATATATACCGTATTGTATCATTCCCCAAACCAAAGTGACAGTGAATTCTTCGAATTCTTTGAAAATTGGTGTGAACAAAATTTATCCAATAATGAAAGACATGTAATAATTGGAGACTTTAATATTAATTGGTTTAAAGTAACATCTAGTAGTAATAAGTTAAAAAATATTGTTCATTTTTATGGTATGAAGCAAATTGTAAAATCGGCAACAAGAGAGGTTGAAAATAGTAGGTCTTTAATAGATTATGTGATTACCAATGACAACAATTTAGAAGCAATAGTACCCCAGTCCCCTAAAATTAGTGATCATTCCTTTGTCGGAGTTCGTTTTCAAAACCAAAATTTTACAACAAAGTATTTCTAAACTAGAACAATCAGGTCAACAAAAGCATACACGGAAATCAAAATGCAAACGTTGTTAAAACAATACGAGTTTGTAAACAACACTAATGTTGATGTCATGTGTGCTGAATTGCAAGAAAATTTACAAAACTGTGTCAATAGTTTAATGCCATGTCAAACAATAATAATGCGTAAAAAAACAATTGGTATACACAAGAACTCCAATTTCTTAAAAGTCAGCGAGATTATTTATGTCAGATAGCTAGAATAACAGATGACGTAACAGACTGGAAAGCCTATACATTAGCAAAAAACAATTACAATAAAACCATTAGAAAAAGTAAATCTCAATATTACGAACGCGAGATCGATAAGCTTAAATATGATTCGGGCAGATTATGGAAAATGTTGAAAGGCCTATTAAATAATAAAAAAAATTATAGCTCTAATTATATCACTTTTAATGAAAAAAAAATTGATGATCCGGAAGAAATAGCTAAAAATTTTAATGATTATTTTATTAGCAGCATTGAACAAATTCATTCGAGTATTAGCTGCAATAGTTTAATCAATTTCAATAATATAGGAAGAAACTGTGAGGCAATTTTTAACTTTTCTCCAATTTCAGTTCAAGATCTTCAAAAAGTCATTAGCGGTATAAAAAATAAAAGTTCGACGGACGGGATCACAATAAATATAATTAAAGATTCGATGCCTATTATAGGAGACGTGTTGGTAAACATAATCAATAGATCATCTGAAACTTCAAAATTTCCGCAAAATTGGAAAACGGCTACAGTTATTCCGGTCCCCATATAGACCCATAAATATGTTACCCACATTAGAAAATATGGAGCAAATTGTTAAAATTCAATTAGTAGATTATCTTGAAAATAATAAATTGCTTTTGGAATACCAATCAGGTTTCAGAAAATATCATTCTTGTGAAACGGAATGGCAAAATGGAAGGAACAAATGGATAAAAATAAGAAAATAGTAGCGGCCTTTTTAGACTTAAAAAGAGCATTTGAAACAATTGATAGGGATATTTTATTAAGAAAAATGGAAAGATACGGGATTAAAGGTTTAGCCAATAGATGGTTTAGAAGTTATTTAACTAATAGACATCAAATTACCAGGTTTAATGAAGTCAATTCATCCAAAAGACAATGCAATCTGGGGGTATCGCAAGGGTCAATCTTAGGTCCATTACTATTTATACTTTATATCAATGATATAGACACGCAACTTAATGCCTGTTTGCAGATGATACCTTAATAACAGCATCGGACATAGATGTTAAACTAGCGATACAAAAGGTAAATTCAGACATGACAAATATAACAAGTTGGTTAAAACTAAATAAATTAAAACTTAATAGTAGATAACAAATGGGCTTAGTGGAGCCACACAACCTTGACCTCTCATTTGACCTCCTTTCACGTTTTAAGCCCCTCCCATTTAACCTCCTTTCACTTTTTAAGCCCCTCCCATTTAGAAGTCACTCCCCCCTCTCCAAGCCCCATTTAAAAACACAGATATTACATTCAAATGGCTTTTCACCACTATGAATAGAGATGTGTTCTTTAAGGCTACTCTTTCGTATACATTTATAACCACATATATTACATTTAAATGGCTTTTCTCCACTATGAGTGTATATGTGTTGCTTAAAAAAAGACATTTGCAAACATTTATAACCACATATATTACATTCAAATGGCTTTCTATGAGATGACATGTGTTTATTAAAATGACTCCTTCGGGAACATTTCTAATCACATATATTACATTCAAGAGGCTTTTCTCCAGTATGAGTGTACGTGTGTCGCTTAAGTTTGCTTTTATGTGAAAATTTATAACCACATAGACTACATTCAAATGGCTTTTCATCACTATGAGTTGACATGTGTTCATTAAGAAGACTCCTTCGGGAAGATTTATAATCACATATATTACATTCAAACGGCTTTTCAGTACTATGAGTACACATATGTTGTTTAAATCTACTGCTTTGTGAACATTTATAGTCACACATAGTACATTCAAATGGCTTTTCGCCACCATGAGTTAACATGTGTTCATTAAGGAGACTCATTAGGGAAGATTTATAATCACATATATTACATTCAAACGGCTTTTCTCACACTTTTCAACACCGTGAAAAAAGTCACTAGTTAACGCATACCTAGTACGATCTCGAGAAAACACAATGGATACGGAAACAGAGTCCGATGGTTGAGCAATATATAGAATACCGTCATAGACCGCACTAAGCACCATCAACAATTTTACGGGTAATACTGACTTTGTATTAGGATCGAAACCCTACGTAAGAAAAAGTTAAAGATCTCCCACCTCAATTGGTAACCTTGAACCGTAACCTATTAATAACTCTGAACCATCATTCCACAACGATAACCTTGAAAATCCCCACCCATCAGTAAAAATCTATTTAAACAGGATGGTCGTGGCATTGGTTAGTTGTGTTATAATGGATTTGTTAAAGAAAGCATTTGAAACTGTAAAGAACGTTCCGATGGAGTTTAAAAATTCTGTGCGAGAACTATCCACAGATGGTTACGAGCAGTCCACCATCCAGCATCCATCATTATCCAACGGTTCCGCCATACAAGATCCATTGTTTTACGCTACGGTGTATTATTTAAACAAATCAAGATGTAAACTACTGAGCGTTG
The DNA here is from genome assembly GCA_929113105.1 of Agrypnus murinus. NCBI lineage: Eukaryota > Metazoa > Arthropoda > Insecta > Coleoptera > Elateridae > Agrypnus > Agrypnus murinus. Next base: position 95,468,768 of record OV816027.1, read on the forward strand.
GACTTTGCCCTATAGAGTTAACCCCACAAGTGCAATTGTCAGGAACGAAAAACGACTACATTAAATTTAACCTGGAAGAATGGGAGAATTTCGAAAAGAATCATGCAATCATTAAACATTTCTTACATAGTTATCAATACTATGCAATACCTCTGCTATATAAGACGATTACGTTTCAAAATGTACAAGATAAGAGAACTATGAGAATTCAGGATCGCCGTGACAATGCGGAAGTATGGTTAGGAATCGAAAGTGTAGTTCAATTATTGTAACTGTGTGCAACAGGCAAATCACGATTGAAGCTGTTAGAAGAAGAAAAATTTATAGATTTTTATCAGACTTTGGTCAAGGGCCTTGCCAAAGCAGGGGGGGATGTGTGTGACAACTTGAAGCACGTTTTAGCATCCTTACCAGTGAGTGGAAATGTTATAAGTGGTTTGGAATTTAGAGGTTATGTGTTGTAATGGATAAGCAAAAGTACATATGATTTACCTTGAACGTTTTAGCACTTAAGTCTTATATGATTATAAACTATATGTAAACAATAAATAAAAGAGATTTTAGAAAATGTATTTTATTATAAACATTAATTCATTACAAATTCATTATATAACCAATAAACATTAGATAAAGCATATAGATCTTTATTATGATAGAAACATGATATTTCATTAACTTCCGGTAGAGCTGATTGTTCTGGAAAATCGACAACTGATGTTGAAACAAATTTTGTAAGAAATCCTTTTTTTCGCGTTCTTTTACATAAATCACTTCAGCTGATGTCACTTACCGAAGAATTTTCGGAAACATGAACGCTGGAGTCTGCGCCTTTAGACCAAGCAATACAGTAGTGATGCTTTATTAACCAATGTGCTTGTTTTGAAGTTCAGCAGGTAACTCTTTAATTTAACTCTTTAACTTAACTCTTTCCATTTTACATATATGTAACAATTCGATGGTCAACGCATTATACGTAAACATACTATCATGTAAAATAAGACAGTAAGCAGTAGTATTCGCTGGAATACTTTTATTGGTTTCGAAGGTAACCCTAAGAACCACAGCTTTTCCAACTAGAGCATCTTTTTGTTGAGAACAGTCGATGACGATGAGAGGTGTAAGTGCCTTAAATCTTTCAGGAGCCGGCAGAAGTTCGTTGGGTTTATCATAGAACGATCGTTGAAAGTTAGAATACACTTTGTATAAAGTAACAAATCGCTCATTTTCAGCATAATTAATATTTAATTGATCGTAACGATGCCTTTCCTTATTTTTGTAAAACGAACCCTCAAAATAAGTTGTGGAAAGAATTTTTCAATGCAAGGTTCGTATACACCAAAGGGAAGAGCTTATAACCTACAGAAACACAAAGGCTATTTTTATATAAAGAAATACTTAACCAACCAAAATGTAGCTGTGCTGGAAGTATCAGCTTGATCCAAATAACACTGCTTTAGTTTTTGCCAGCTAGCCCCCAATAAGTCGGAGAGGGGCGGGGTAATACAAAATATAAAAGATAAAAAAAACAAGCGCCACTTCGTTTAAAAACAATGCTTATTACTAAAGCTTCAAGCTTATCAGGCAAACGAAGAAATAGATCTTCTACTAAAATATGGGCAACTTCCACAATTTTGGCCGTACCGTACATATATACTTACAAATGATGAACTGAAAAGCAATATTAAAATCACACAAACAAATGAATAATAAATAAATAAAACACACGTAGTGAAATGTAAACTTTCTAAGTAGGGCTTTATTTAAACTATTGGCAGATTTTAAAAGTTAACTTTAAATGCAATTTTAATGCTTAATAGAGAGAAAAAAAAGGTGAATGGTGATCTGTATCACAGTTGGTTGTACTTAAAACTACCCTACAATTCCACTAGTCGAGATCTCGTTTCTTAACATTAACATGCATGAATAAATTGTTGTTTCTTAAAATTAACATGCATGACGAAATTGTAAATACATTAAATAAATATAGATATATATAACTAAAACACAGACATATAATACATACAAATTTTCACAAACGTCCCACCATTCGAAGATCCACGGATGTATGTTTAAAACCCTGCTTAGGGTTATCACTTCACCCTTCGATGTTGGTTGTTTAATTCCGTCCCGATACCTGTATAGATGTAGGTACGGACCTCCTAAATGGAACCCACGATCAGAGAGCGGGAACACAAATACAACGAACAACAAAACCCAAAACCCAAAAGAAAGAAAAAAAGACCTTTCTATAAACTGAAAGGTCTTTTACAAAACAATTCCCTCAAGGTGACTACTAGGGAAATATTACCTAAAATGGTTAGCACCAGAACTTAATCCGTCCAATTTGACGACCGATCGCACACAAATAACCAAGCGATCGTTCTGTTGAATGTGAGATTTATTCCGCAAAAGCGAATTAATATTTAAAACCAATTTCTTAATATCTCGTACATCCAACTTCTAGTACCAAAAACCAGCCATTTTGTTACTTCCACTCTCCTATTGAGAAGGATCTTAAACGCGCCGGTGCGACTTTACTATCGACAGAAAGAAAGGGAAAACCAGTGACAACCAAACAACGGAGAAGCTTGGTTTTAAACAGTGACCATCAAACAAACAATGGGTTGTGAATTTCAACGTTATAATTCCCCCTCAACTCCCAGTGGCGAAAACCCTTTCGCGGCTTAACATAACCTAGCCTTGCTAAAATCTAACTTGCCCAAAATAAATTGAAAGAACAACCCACCAGGATGGAAAATACCATGACCAAAAAAATGGCACCAAAAATGGACACCAAAAATTAACACCAGAAAGGTGATCCAAAAAAAATCCAAAAAAACAACAAAGGACAAACACAAATTGGAGGTGGAGGTAAGGAAAGAACAGAGGAACAAAAGGTTCCACCCCGAAGCATGAACAATGGTCGGGCAAGCAGGGTTCACTGCAAAGACGCGCTTCACACACGGTACTGGGCACAGTGGTATTCCACGTCGGGAAGGGACCACTGAGCAACTCCCAGTGCCCGAGGCTTGGCAACGACTCACAACAAAACCTACCAGCACGAACCACTGAACATAGCCGGCAAAAGAACTGAACAGAGAGCCGCCGACATACTCTCTGCTCGCACCCAAGAGAAGGTAGTATAGAGGAAAAAAGAAGAAAAAGAAAACAGAGTGAAAAAGAAGTGCTCGACCGGACACATGTGAAGTGGGCAGATGGCAGAGCCACCGAGGAGCACAACTTCACACACGATGCGGGGCACTGCCAGTTCCAACGTCGTGGAGACTGAACAGCGCCAAACCCCCGCATCCGAGGTTCGGAAGCACTACTCAGCAACACTAACCACCCGGACACCACACCCGTACCGTTTGAGACAGAGAACAAGAGAAGAAGAGACCGGGGGTTAAAAAGGGAGTTCAGCCCAAAAGAAACCCAAAAGAACCACGGTCTTGGGGATCCAGCCCAATCCGTGCTATTGCAAATATGGAGTCAAGATCGGTATAAGAAAGAAGGAGAAGGTAAAAAGGAGAAGAGAAATTGTCAAATCCGGTATACAAAAAAAATAGTTTGGCTAAGCCAAAACAAAAGTCAAAATAGCTATATCAAGAACATTGGTATAAAAGCCAAAAATAGATACCTGCAAAACAAAGATCTAAATAAAAACTAATAAGCCCTAACAAGTCGACAGATATTAGGCCGAACTGAGCGTATCACGAAACGCTCCAAATGAGGACAGCCCCAACCATCGCTGAACTCTGTGGAACCCAAACCACCAAATGGTTCCCCCAAAAAAAAACAACCAAATGACCCTAATCTCCGACAAGATTCGGAACATACTCTTTCAAATCTTTGGCATGAAATTTGCCGGCTTCCCTACCAAATTCATCAGCTAAAATATAAGTCCAAGGAGACACCTTTTTGTGAATGGTAAAAGGACCAATATAACGAGGAGCAAGTTTATGTGAAAAATATTTCCTCGCATCAGAAAGAGCAAAATTTTTCCTTAAAACTTTATCACCAATAACAAATTGAGTATCTCGCTTACGTAAATCGTAGTAACGTTTATTGCGATCAAAAGAAGTTTTTATTTTATTACGCACTACCTCAAAAACTCCCTGCAATTTATCAGGAATAACAGTAGCAGACGAACGATCAACTAGCAGATCTTGAACTTTATCAGATATTTTATGATCAGTGCCTTTTAAAATATGTTCCCTACCAAAAGTTAAGAAATAGGGAGTATAACCAGTAGTTTCGTGACGACCAGTTCTAAGGGCACACCCAATCTTTGTTAATTCATCTGCCCAAGAACGCTGATTCTCTTTAACATAGGAACGAATCATAGTTTTAACATTTCTGTTCGCTCTTTCTGTGGGATTTGATTGCGGGTGATAATGCGCATTAAAACGAATTTTTACTGAATAGTTACTACAAAGAGTGCGAAACTCACGACCAGTAAACTGGGCTCCATTGTCTACCAACACCAATCTAGGTACTCCAAAAACTAAGAAGACTTCTTCTTCAATTCTCGAACAAACCATCTTCGCTGAACTATTCCTAAGAGGAAATAGCAAACAAAATTTACTAAAATAGTCCACGATGACTAAGACATATGAATAACCTTTTGTACTCCTCGGGAGAGGACCAATCCAATCTATACTGACCATCTGCCAAGGGCGATCAACAATTGGTTGCGGAACTAACAGTCCAGCAGGAGGTCTTAAATCTGGTTTACATTTTTGACAAATTTGACAAGTTTTAATATATCGAGCTACATCAGCTTGCATTTTTGGCCAATAATATTTGGGAGTTAATCTATGATAGGTTTTATATACTCCACCATGACCGGAAGTAGGATGATCATGTGCCTGACGAAGAATAGCAAGTCTATTTTCTTTCGGTACAACAAGTTTCCAAACGGTATCAGAATCATTTTCGGTTTTCATAGATTTATATAAACCTTCATTAGTAATACGCCATTGAGAAAACTTAGCAGGTTTAGCCCGAACCATATCAACCATACTATTATACCACTTATCGGTTGAAACTATAACAGGCTCATCACCTGACTCAATACTGTCAAGAATCGGTACGGAACGTGATAACGCATCAGGTACCAAATGGTCTTTACCTTTACGATGGACCACCTCAAAGTCATATTCTTGGAGTCTCAAAGACCACCTAGCCAAACGACCTGTCGGGTTTTTTAAATTATGTAACCAACCAAAGAATAGTGATCGGTGATCACCGTGAAACGACGGCCTTCTAAATATGGTCTAAGTTTTTCTACGGCCCATGAAACTCCTAAACATTCCCTCTCAGTCGTAGAATAATTTCGCTCTTGACGAGTGAGAGAACGACTAAGGTAACATATTACACTTTCCTCACCATCAATCTGTTGCGTCAAGACAGCACCTAAACCAAAACCACTACTATCTGTTTGAACAGTAAATGGCAACTCAAAATCTGGACAACGTAAAATAGGTGCCCTAACCAAAGCTTCTTTCAAAGTCCGCAAGCTACATTCACACTCAGATGACCAATAAAATTTGACACCTTTCTTAAGAAGGGTTGTCAACGGCTGAATGATATCAGAAAACTGTGGTACAAAACGACGGTACCATGAAGTCAAACCTATCAGACTTGTAACTTCAGTTACATTCCGAGGAGGCTGAATATTCATAATGGCCTGAACTTTCTCAGGATCCACATGAATTCCCTTCTGACTAACTACATAACCTAAGTATCGTAGCTCAGGAACACAAAATTTGCACTTATCCGAACTTAACGTGATACCAGCCAAAGACAATCGATTAAAAACCTCTCTTAATATTTCAATATGCTTTTCAAAACTATCTGTCACGATAACTATATCGTCCAGATACACTAAAACATATGGTTCCAAAGATGGACCAAGAACATTATCAATAAACCTTTGCCGAGTTGCAGGGGCATTATGTAACCCAAAAGGCATACGAGTAAACTGGAAAAGGCCACGATTGGGGATTGTAAAAGCCGTATATTTACGGGAATCCTCAGATAAAGGAATTTGCCAATAGGCAGACTTAACATCCAACGATGACAAAAATTTGGCATTTCGAAGTTTATCCAAAGTAGCACTAACATAGGGAATAGGATAAGCATCCTTCTCAGTCACACGATTAAGACGACGAAAATCTATGCAGAATCTTTCTTTTTGACCATTAGGACTGGGTTGGACCAGCCACTAGAAGACGGTTCAATGACACCTAAGCTCAACATACGATCGAGTTCTTCATCGATAAGACGTTGCATAAACGGACTAACCGGATAATATCTCTGCTTAATCGGTTCAGAATTTGTACGAATAACATGCTCAACCCTAGACGTACAACCTAACATCTCACTTGGAAGTGCTTTAGACTCATTCAAAATTTTCTCTAACTCCAATTTCTGTTCAAAACTAAGTGTAGAATTACTAAGAGGCATAACCTCAATAGATTCCAGTTCAGCAGACGAATTGTCAGAATCTTTTACAAATCGCCAACTGCCTTGTCTCAAATTGGGAACAATACCCATAAGGTTCCAAAAGTCAATACCCAAAATCAAAGTCTGTGGAAGATCCGGAACTACCAAAATAGAAATAATATGCATTCGATCCTGAAGTTGGATCGGTACATCAACTTGACCAATGCTCTTCACAGTTTGACCATTTGCTACACGACAATCAGTCACTCCAAACTTAGATAAACCAGCACCAAAACCTAAACTACATAAAAACGACCAACCTGGTTTACCAACTATAGTCCGAGAAGCACCGGAATCTAAAAGACCTAACAAATCATGACCCAAAACTTTTATAGACAAATACGGGCGTTCATCTCCTTCGGCATGAGCAAGGATAAAATTTAATAATACAGTGGTTGCTTGAAAAGAAGACTCGGTACTAACACCACCCATTAATGCCGAGTTTGACCGTTTCCCGAATTATTATCCCTAGGAGAACATTTCTTACAAGAAGTTTTAGTGACCCCCATCTCACCACAACCAAAACAACGTTTAATCAAGGGAGAAGAACATGCAGAACGCATGTGTCCTGTTTTCCTACAATTAAAACACAACCGTGATGAAACATCTGAAGCAGCACTACTGGAATTACTAGCAGTCTCAACAAAAGCTAAATCTGGCTCTAAGTCGGTTTTCCTTCTAGTTGGAGGAACATAACTGTCCGCCCTCAACCTTGAAGCTTCAAGCTGCCTACCAAATTGTAGTAAATCAGATAGAATTAATTTCTTTAAACGACAAATGAAATTGGTAAAATGGAGCTAAGTTCTTTAACAGTAATCTTAATTTAATCCCTTCAGAAAATTTTGTTGATAATCGGGAAAATAAATTATCCATAGCTACTAAATAAGTCCCTAACGGTTCATTAGGACCTTGAGTCCTCCTACGAATTTCTTCTAAAAGCTTATCATCATAATCTAAAGGGAGATATTCCTCTTTCAAAAGTTTAACCAAAGAGTCCCAATCAGATACTTCATTTCTTCTAGACCTATAAAACAAAAGTGCTTGGTCTTTAAAAAGATCCAAAGCAGATGCAAATAACTGGGTCTTTGATACATTCCGAGCAATAGACAACTCATCCACTTGTTGCAAAAAAGCATTTAAAGAAATCTTAGATTCATGTCCTGCAAATTTATCAAGTCCCCATTTAAAGACTGGTACAGACTTCGGCTGACCACATTGAGGCTCAGGAGCAGCAAGGGTAGAAGAAGCTGCTGGGTTGCCCGCAGGAGAATTAACAATAGCTTCCCCAACGCTTAAACCTAACCCTAACTGAATAGCTACTTCATCAGTTACCTGTGGTACTGAAGCTTTATCATGAATATCGCTCATTAATCCAAGAATGGATTGAATGAACTCGGCCCGCTTTGATGCAGAAGCCTCATCTTTGGCTTTCATGGCCGCAGCCCTACCTAATAGGTGACTTAACCTACTTTGCAATTTTTTATACGGATTAGAATCCACACTATCATCAAATGACTCCAAAGCCGTATTAAGTTCAATAATAGCTGTAGAAATAGCATCTGAATCTTCTTCAAAAGTAAACGGATGAGCTGGTAACTCAAGCACGGACTGATCTTGTTCCATTTTCATTAACTGTCGAAGAGACTTTCGCATACTATCAACATTAGAGTCAGGAAGACCTCTAATAGCTAACTCATAAGATAGTTCTGATTTACTTAACCTATCTATATGGATCTTCCGTTCCATAATGAACTAATTAATAATCAAAACTAACAAAACGAATAACCAATTTATAATAAGATTAATAATCCATACTAATCAAATACCTTGTAACAAGAATACAACAAATTACAAAATACAATCCTGGAGTTGGTTCTTTATCCTAAATTACTAAATACTTAATCTATCAGGCAAAATATATTCCCCAAAAATATCCTAACATGCAAGAACAACAAATGGTTTTAACAAAGTGGAATTTCCACAAAAGGCCTCACGCATGGGCGCTAATTTACTATAACCTACAGAAACACAAAGGCTATTTTTATATAAAGAAATACTTAACCAACCAAAATGTAGCTGTGCTGGAAGTATCAGCTTGATCCAAATAACACTGCTTTAGTTTTTGCCAGCTAGCCCCCAATAAGTCGGAGAGGGGCGGGGTAATACAAAATATAAAAGATAAAAAAAACAAGCGCCACTTCGTTTAAAAACAATGCTTATTACTAAAGCTTCAAGCTTATCAGGCAAACGAAGAAATAGATCTTCTACTAAAATATGGGCAACTTCCACAATTTTGGCCGTACCGTACATATATACTTACAAATGATGAACTGAAAAGCAATATTAAAATCACACAAACAAATGAATAATAAATAAATAAAACAGACGTAGTGAAATGTAAACTTTCTAAGTAGGGCTTTATTTAAACTATTGGCAGATTTTAAAAGTTAACTTTAAATGCAATTTTAATGCTTAATAGAGAGAAAAAAAAAGGTGAATGGTGATCTGTATCACAGTTGGTTGTACTTAAAACTACGCTACAATTCCACTAGTCGAGATCTCGTTTCTTAACATTAACATGAATGAATAAATTGTTGTTTCTTAAAATTAACATGCATGACGAAATTGTAAATACATTAAATAAATATAGATATATATATATAACTAAAACACAGACATATAATACATACAAATTTTCACAAACGTCCCACCATTCGAAGATCCACGGATGTATGTTTAAAACCCTGCTTAGGGTTATCACTTCACCCTTCGATGTTGGTTGTTTAATTCCGTCCCGATACCTGTATAGATGTAGGTACGGACCTCCTAAATGGAACCCACGATCAGAGAGCGGGAACACAAATACAACGAACAACAAAACCCAAAACCCAAAAGAAAGAAAAAAAGACCTTTCTATAAACTGAAAGGTCTTTTACAAAACAATTCCCTCAAGGTGACTACTAGGGAAATATTACCTAAAATGGTTAGCACCAGAACTTAATCCGTCCAATTTGACGACCGATCGCACACAAATAACCAAGCGATCGTTCTGTTGAATGTGAGATTTATTCCGCTAAAGCGAATTAATATTTAAAACCAATTTCTTAATATCTCGTACATCCAACTTCTAGTACCAAAAACCAGCCATTTTGTTACTTCCACTCTCCTATTGAGAAGGAACTTAAACGCGCCGGTGCGACTTTACTATCGACAGAAAGAAAGGGAAAACCAGTGACAACCAAACAACAGAGAAGCTTGGTTTTAAACAGTGACCATCAAACAAACAATGGGTTGTGAATTTCAACGTTATAAGCTGCGTAGTAATAGAGCAACTGCATAGGATAAATTCAGGAGAGACGTCATCCTTTTTGCTTGAAGGCTTCCAATACAAAGGTTTTTGCACTTATTAAAGATATTTATTTCTTATTTTATTTAAACATTTATCTTCTTCAACAAATAAAAACAATTATAAAGTTTTCTTAATCAGAATCAATAATTATATAAAAAATAAAAAAATATGTCATGTGCACTACTTCTTCATTTTTATATTTTTCTTTCTTATATTGTCTCTCCTACATTCATTACAGTATGGACGTACATTGTACAATACTCATTGAATTAGATCAAATAATTCGCGTCTATTCATTTAATTCGCGCATATTAATTAGATCATCCACGCCTTATTTGCACAAAAGTAGAGGGTGGTGGCCAAGCGATGCCATACCTACTGTCATGCGCAGCAACAATCGAATGTGTGCTAATTTGGTATCATCGATATAAATAATTGAAATGCGATAGAACTATATCTCTATCTTTTTTTAGTTGTGGAGATATGTCAACTGTGACGTCTCTCCTGAACTTACCCTGGGGTTGTAAATGATGATGTAATTCATAACGTTTTACATCATACCCCAATTCTGTATATGCACTAACACAATCATGACATATGCATTCATCGGAGTTTGTCACCAAATTCTCCGAACAACAATATAATTGTGGTATATTCCTTGTGGAATTCCCATCACTCTCATCATTTCTTCTGCTGAATCGCAACGTAGACCACTTCGAGTTCGTTCTTTTACCACGAACAACCACTCTTCATACTGTATTTGAAGAAGCAAAGATCGATTTGTATTAATACACTCCACTGTAAATAGGTATATCTGGGTTTCATTCTTTCCAAGACGATACAGGTATAGTTACTTCTTTACGCACAAAGATTTCCCATTGTCCCCAGTTTTAACCACTTCACATACGCGGTCGATGCAAATATCCAATAGTTTGTGAGAAGTATATATACTCATGTCCCATTCTATGCAAGTTTCTATGCTGTATTGTGATAACAGAAAATTATGGTGGTTTGATCTTGAGTCTGTAAAGGTGGTAGGGATGTAGATTTAAAAGCATTCAACGTCGATTATTACTTAGTTAGAATCAAGATGGTTTGGAGGCAGCATTGGGTTCTTGAAACAACAAATAATGGTGAAATTGTGTTTTCTCGTAATGCAACTCACAATACGGGACTACTAATCGAAAGAGTTCGACTTCCGGATACTGTTGTTATACTAAGTAAAACCGATGAAGGTTATTCTTCGTGTGCTGTTTTAGAAATTCAGTATTTAAAAGAAGATGGTGAACTCATAAATATGCAAGAAATCGGATGTGTAGATCACGACTCGGAACATCGTCATACTATTAACCTTTTGGTTGATAAATGTGATTTCGTCCTTTTCAAAGGCTGCTGCTATACACCATGGTGTGAATGGGCTGGTGAACCTGAAAGGAATATTTGGCGCAATAAACCCCACAAACCAAATTGGGTAACGTTCACGACAACGAAGTGGTTGACTGAACAAGAATTTAACAAGGAGAGAGAGCTAAAACTTCGTGAAAAACATCCTGCTGGTACTCCTAATGGTTTGAAACCCATGATGAAGGATCTTAATCCGAATAATTGTTATGTATTTAATTGTTTACGCGATCAATCATATTAATGTTGTTGTAAACATATAAAACATAAATTGTTTTACTATGTAAGTGTAACATAAATGTCGTTGCCAATTGTTTAATTTTTTATTTACAGTAACCTTAACATTTACCTACATTAATAAACTGACCTTTGGTATCTAACCATGACCTAGAGAAGCATTAATATATATTATTATACTGTGATTATACAAAGTGAAAAAAATTTTCGATACACTTCCTGTGCAGGTGTAAAATTCCATTATTTGTTTAAAAATGATAAACTTATAAATAAGCAAGAATACGGATGTACAGAACATGATTTGGAACATCATCATACTATTAACTTGTTGCCTGATAAATGTGACTTCATTCTTTTTAAATGTAAGTGGTTTACATCATATAGTGATTGTCGTGCTGCAATTTGCTTTTATTTTTGTAACCTTCAGTCACGGTTTTAACATGCTACATTTATTTCATTAATAATAACAAAATTACAATTCATTCTCTAACAATCGATTTAAATTTTGTTGTTATAAATCATCGTCAATAACTTCCATAAGCATATCTAAATTTACATTTACCATTTCTGGAACAATATCAACGTGACTCCAAGCTAAGGTTTTTTTTGTGGTGCCAGGAATCAAATACCATTCCTCTACGACGGAAAGTGCAATCTTGTTTTTTCATTTCCGTATATATGTTGTGACTTAAAGACAAACATTTTACAGAAAATAACGCTGACCTCATATTCGTAATATCCATCTAAATCGGAACCTGGACTGATAACAGAATTCTTTGTGTTGAAGGACTTGATATCTTCCAAACCCTTGGCTTCGAGAACGTAATATCCAAATAACTCAACATTTACTTTTATCGAGGTATTCTTATTCACCTCATTACTTAGAACTTTGAACACCTTAGCTTTAATATCCTCCATAAACTCAGACGTATCCACATGATGTTCATTAGTGGAGACTCTGTAGCTAGCAATACGAGACTTAAATGGAGACTCCATAACAGCTATCCCTTCTTCCCCATCTAATGCTCGGAGAGCACGTTAAGACTGGCGTCTGCCTATGCTAGTACATGTAAACTTTGGGATCCAATTTATAGAAACTGGTATAACCTAGAGTGCTGTATTTTTTTATAGCAATATATGACAACATTTTTTCGGGCATGAAGTATTTTCAAGCCGTTAGTTTCTTTAGTTTTCAAGAAAAAAAATAAAAAAGAAATTTTTTTCGAAAAGATCTCAGGTGATGTCTATTACAATAGTGATCCTAAAATTGCAAGTAAAATTTTTTTATGAGTTCTATATCTTTCGAAATTTAGTTTTATCCGCATTTCAAGAGTCCAAAATTGAAAGGCGTGGTTTGTTTGTTCGGCAAAAAGCTATTAACTGTTAATCACCTGACGTCATCCAATAATTCATCTTTCTTAGCACCTCCTACCGCGGTGGTGTACGGATAATAAAATTATTATTTCTTGAATGCAAGGTTGAATGATAAGAAACGGTGAAAACCATAGGCGTGCGTATAATATGTTTTAAGTAAATTAATAACAGAATTTGAAATATAATTTTGAAATAATAATTCATTATTTTTTTATCAGTTGATTTAGTCGTGATTCAAGAACATAACTTAATACTTTCCAACATTATTTGTATTCTTTAATAATGAAATATTTGTGAAGAGGGCGGATAATCAGACTTCAAATTAACAAATTTTCTGTAATATGCAAATGTACAAATGTAGTATGCCAATCTGCGGGTTCGGTATCCCGTACAGAAACCAAATATTTTTTCCAAACCATACATTATTTTGTGTACAGATAATTTTATACACTATTATTTGATTATTATTAATACAGATCAAAGATGATTGATCTATGAAGACATTCCCACAACGAACATGAAAGTTTATAAAAGCGTATGTTCAAATGTTTTTTCTTCTAAGGGTTTCTAAGAAAAAAGCTTTGGGAACTTTCCAATGACAGGTTTTTTTATAGAGTTATTACTCTATAGTCTATACTATATGTATGAATACATAATACCGTTATAATACCATGACACTAGGTTGCAGATACAACAGTTATTTATGTATTAAGGGCGTAAAGAGTTTTTTATGGCCGGAAGCGGAAAATGCGTAGGGCCATAAAAGCAAGTTACGCCACCTATACGTACACTATTTGATGCACAGATTAAGTTTTTATCTCAAATCTCAAATTGTGTAAAAATAATATAATACAAGTGTATAATAAGCAAGCCTTTAAAGCAAGCACGACGGGCTTAAAAGCACGAGGCGAAGCCGAGTGCCTTTTAACGGAGCAGTGCTTTAAAGGCTCTTATACACGTGTATTATACGCTATTTTTTATTATACCTACACTACAATCTGAAAATTGTAACAAAAAAAGTAATTTGAAATACCTTTTCTAAATAATCTGCATCATTAATCGTTAATATAGAAATGGTTAAAAAGAATTGTTCTTTGGTTGCTATGTATAAATTTGCTGTATTGCTCAAAATTTGTAGAGTGTATTATTTTAACATTGTTGTTAATTTCTTGTTACCTAGGCAGCTTTAAAGGCCTTATTTCGCACGCTTAAGAGTACTATATACCAAGATCATAAGTCAGGTATAATAAAATAATATATTATATACCCAGGGACTAAAGTGCATCTTTTAATCCCGAATGTGAGTTTATTTTCCGAGCGTTAGCGAGGAAAATAAACACATGAGAGATTAAAAAGGCACTTTAGTCCAGTGGTATATACGCTATTTTTTGCACGTCCTAAAGGACTTAATCTCAAAAATTCAAAATTTCGAAAATTTTTCGGAAAATTTCGTTACATGTTATTCTGACAACTGAACTCTGCAAACGCCAAAATAACATAGTTTCAGGATAATAAATCCTAACATGTACCGCGATTACTTTTTTTTGTTGTTTACTTGTTGTTGTTGTTGTCATGGAAACACTTTACTCACTCAGGGAGTAAAAGTGTTACTTTACTCCCTCTTTTGGGGGACTAAAGTAGAGCCTTATATATATAGGACGTGCAAAAACATAATTAAATGACTACGTAGTTACTCGAAGTTACGTTACTATAGTAAATATTCCAAAATAATTAGTTTCAGCTTATTTTCATTGTTGGTAAGTTGACAAATTATATTATGAACAAATCAAGTTTTACAGGAAGTAGCTCTGATATTTAAGTGACATTTTTTTATTGCCCGTCGGACCATAAAGAGACTCGTGGGCCATAAAGAGTGGTTTGTGTTTAGATGAGTATAGCAATAATAGTCTAATTATTATGTATTTTACGCATAAACTTCAAAATATAAAAACAAACCGAAAACACTTTCATACAAAAACGGTCAACACAAAATAAATTTCCACGTTTTCATATACCTTTATGGTATGAAAATCACGAATCTGCTATTGGTTTTTTTGGATCAGGTCAAATACTGTTGTTTCGATGTCATTCACGTATCATGCAGCCAACACATACCATGCCTCATGAGTTGTAACCCAAAATGGTTTGTTCACGAAGTGATTTCTAATGCAAACACCAATAGAAGAATAGTCTACATACAACACATGAACAGGATTGATAGTTTTGATCTTTTGATGCTTCTCGGTTCTACAGTTTGTTTTCTTTAGTGCTTGGTACTGTAGTGATTTAGCATGCCTTGATTTAATATCCAAAGTAACAGATATAAACCGAGTCAGATATGAATTCATAAATAAGCCAGTCAAACATTAATTCATTCTCTCCTCTCCAATATTTCTCTAAATTTGGCTATTATTTGTATAGTGTTTGACTAGGCTATTGTAATTATAATAAGTAGGGTACCCCGACTCGACCTAACGATAGAAATGACGGGCGTGGTAACTATAACTTTTGTTCATCTGGACTGGTCTAGTGTCCTCAGCTCTTTGTGATGGGTGGTTGCGGATGAAGTCTGAATTCATTACGGAGCGATTAGCCATGCCTATCTACCTGGTAAACGCTAGAACTCGCATATTCCTAACTACTGGGTAATGATCTCTGTAACCAGGTAATAAGCTGCGGCGTTGCCGGTTCTCATTACCGAAGAATAAAAATTGCACCAAAACGTATTTTATAACCACCAGGTAATAATTATGTTACTTGGTAAACGCTAAATCTCGCCGATTCTTAACAACCGGTAACGAGTTAACTGGAACCAGGTAATAAGCTGCGGCAATGGCAGTTCTTGTACCGAAAACAAAAATTGCACCAAAACGTGTTTAATCACTACCAGGTAACAAATCTTGTTACCTGGTAAACGTAAAAGTTTGCCTATTGTTCTCGTGCATTTAAGAACGGGTTTTATTTGAAAACAAATTGGAATATAACTAAAATTTGACCAGACCTGAAAAAACCAATAGCAGATTCATAATCTGCATCTTAAAAACCTCTAGAAGCAGTGTATTAGAACCTGGAAATTCTTTTCAAGTTCAATTTTGTTGTACAGCGTAGTAAACGCTGTCTATAGCTGCAGTTTAATTATAATACATTATTTCGATATATTGATCGTATTTTTAGTATAATGATAGTTTTAATTATTATTAATAATTTTGTCACACATTAGTTTTTAGTGATTACCTTGATTATAGTAATAGTTAAGTTTAAAATAAACTGAGTTTGGTGTAAAAACTTATGAAATGGCTATACTAGATTAGTCCCTTCGAAAGAATATACACCTCAATTGCTACTCTTGAATAGTTCTGCAACCAGTTAAGCAGCTTTCGATAATATCTTCTTAGACCATCAACCAAAGACAGAACTCGTTCTTCTGTTTGTGACTGATGACGTACCCTACAAGACCAAGACGGTTTCCCAATTTTTCGATTCCTTCGGAATAATACGTATTTTTTCAACTTTAAAATAGGGTTGCATAGATGATCTCCGCATTAGAGCCGAATCTCTTTCCTCCGAGTTATTTTTTCAAGTTCGGAAACAAGAAATAGTCGCTGGGGGCTGTCTGGAGAATATTCTGGATGTGGAAGCAATTCGAAGCCTAATTCAGGGATTTCGGGCATGGCATGTGCATTGTCTTCATGGAAGAGTACGTTTTTTTCAAAACGTTGCTGAAACGATCCAATAAATTTGCAATCATATTCGCCGTTTGAGTAATATATTTCGTACACGTTCATCTGACATGCGTACTATCTCAACTATCTCGCGCAATTTTGCTCTGCGGTCATGCAATACCATATAATAAATTTTGTCAATCATTTCTGGTGTGGTGACCTCATTTGGCCGTCCAGAGAAGTCGTTTGTGTTTGTACGACCACAACAATAATAAGTAGGTCACCACTTGTGAATCGTTTTAATCGATGGTGAAGAACCTAATAATATTTATCAACCTTTTTTTCGGTTTGCGTAATGGTCTATCCACGCAAAAATAATGTTAATTAACACACGAAATTTGCAAAAAACGAGAGGTTGTCTGCTTTCAATGGCTGTTAAAACTGAAGTAAATAGCATAGGTATCTGTTTGCAAATATTAATATTGCCTACTGACAGATGGTATTGACAAATGTCATCTGGGATTTGCGATTGTGACGACCTATGATGCATTTTTGCCAGACTTCCCATCCGGCCTCGTAAATGTGAATAATTAGTTTTCTATTGGAACGCGCCAATAAATATAAATGGCGTTAACAACACCAAAATGTCGTCGATATGCGGTAGTTGATGACGTAGTTTTTAGGGGTTTGTTTTTCTTGTATCGTATTTTAATGGTGATTGTAATTTTGACAGATTAAATTTAATAATCGTGTTAATATTTATGATAATTTAAAATAGAATATCTAGATTTTATAATTTTTGAAATGTCAGTAAAATGGAATTGTCATTAATAAATTCCTCTTAATAATGTTTACTGTACTGTCTTGACGTTCTGGGTTTTGTACTTGGGCGCGTCCCAGTTGATTAGAGGTTCCTTGGTCCTTGGTGACAATTTTGAAAGTATTAGACTCTGTTACCTAACGAACGAAATACTCGGTGGAGAAGACTTAACTAAATCTACAAAGAAAATTTGAATTTTCTTCCGTTATCATTTACTTTTCGTGACTTTGTAAATTTAAGATAGTTAGGTCTATGGTTGTTACTATACTTATAGGTTTGCAAGGAAGCCTTTTAGCAGTTTTAGCCTAAGTAAAGGTCTATTTAGACATGGACACGGGACGCGCTGACAGTTAAGCATATGAGAATTTATACCTGACGGAGCGTGTTCAATACGAACTTCGGCCTACGGGCAGTAAAGTTTGACGTCGATAGTATTTGTACTGTTCCCGTGAAAATAGCAGGGTATTTGTTTACTAATACTGATGAATTAGCAATGGTTGTGCTTCTTGATGAAGGGGAAATTAATGATAATAATCATAATAAGAAAAGGCGTATCTGGCTTCACAAAGTTGTTTCACTGTTTTACTAACAATTGCCCAATTTTTATCTTTGTGACTGTTGTCATTGAGCGCATTCAGCGAGTTACAGCGCTGCAGCGCCGCAGATTAGAATCTCTCTGAATGGTTTCTCAAATGTCAATTCTTGAAGCGCTTTGCTGAAGCAATCCGCCATTGTTCAAGCGTATTTATTTTCCGCTGCACGTAAGCGCTTTATGACAGCTGTAAACAAACAGCAACAGTTATTTCCAGTGAATATTGAATATACAGCATTGTTGATTTCCATTGATATTTCCCATTATAATATCAACTTCGTCGTCATACACTATATTTTCAATCATAATTAACGCTATTTGTGCTTTCAAAATATCAATAATTAATATTAATGAATTTGCTGTTTGAGGTTAGGTGTCAAACTAAAGGGACTTTTTTCAACAGCCGATCGGTGCAGTCCAGCCAACATAAAGCGATGTAGCAAAGTGCGTGAATGTAGCGCTTTATAGCTTTCTTTGTCTGAATGCGCTCATATTGTAACGCTGATGTATAGATTACACAATTTTAATTCGGGTGGATTTCGACCACACTCAATAAATTGGCTATATACTAATATAGTCGTCGTTATATACGCGTGATTGCAATTCACATATATCGTGACGGAATAGAAACGCGCCGAGAAATTCAAAAAATTCTGATTAAATGTAATATTGTTGTATTTTTATGCGTTCTTGAATTGGGCGAATAAACTTTATTGAGGGTATTAGTTTTACTAGTTATTATTTACAAGAGATGCGTTTAGTAAAATCCCTTAGAAAACCATAAACCACCGAATGATGTTTATAACATTACATTTGATTCGAAATAAAATAGAAATTATAAGGTACTCCTTATGTTTAAGGAGTACCCTCCGTTACCCCTATATCTACGCTCAGTTGAAAGAATGTATTTGGGTAGCTGTCGTTTGTTTATATGATGATGCTGTCGTCAAATCCAGTTGATAATATTAATTAATTCTGCTGTTTACATTAAGTTGAAATATACTATTCAAATGTACGACTGTACTGGTATCAATTACATTAAATTCTTTCCATTACAAACCCGTACTTAAAGTTGAATCATTTTATGTTGCATTCTATAAATACGAATTCACGCAGAAAAAAAGGACACAAGTTTGATAAGGACTTTGGTAGGTAGGAGGTCCTTGTTAACCGAAATGTTAACCCGAATATGCACGAATGGATTAAATTTAAAAATTTCAATCGCAGCGCCATCCTTAGCTACAGAATTAAACATAACGGGACAGACGCCAGCGTTAATGACAGTTTCTGTGTTCGCATCTGAGGGGGTAAGGGGATGTAAGACGATACCCGTAAAGGGTTAAACTTATTAACGTTTACAGTTTGCAACATTTATTTCTTACATTTATGTGTTTACAACAATATTAATCACGTAAACAATTAAATACATAACAATTATTGGTGCACATTTTAAATACCTACATTTTTATAAAGATAAAAATATTTAATGCATGTTAAAACAACTGATTAATTTTAATATTCCTTTTATTCAATTGTGTAAATTTTCATCATCATTTATATAGCTTAAATAGTCGGATATTGTTTAATGGTTGTTTTCGAGTACTTACTTTCATTGGCAATTTAACGAGAGCTGTTTTGTTAAGATAAAGGTCAAGGTTTTTTTTATTATAAATAAAAATGAAATAATTTGCATAAACATTTATTATAAATAAATACATTAAGTAGCATATGTATTTTAATTTGATATATCATCCAAATAATCAGTATCACTAAAGTTACTACCATCATCTGAACACACGCTTGTAGCATATACTTCGTCCTTCTTGGCACAGCTATTACATATTAGATTACAAAAACGAACAACATCAAACGTTTCATTACGTATATAATTGGCATAATTGAATTTACACATATAACATAATACTTTCTTCATACGTTTCCTATACATTACATGTCGAGGTTTACATACAGCAATAGGTGTGTCTTTACTACCCATAACCTTAGTTAGTATTTCACCATCAACACTCTTTTTCTTGCGACAGTCATTTAACCATTCACACGCATATTCGGCTAGTGGACCATGAATACCCTCTTGATCAATATTGATATATGGGCGACTCCCATGTGTACCATTCCCAAGTCTGCCGTAGAAACTCTTGGATAATGCCTTTGGCATCACAACTTTTAGTACTTAAGTAGAAGGTTCTGCACTTTCTCTACTCTTTCGTAGAAGGTATGTACACTTAAGTCGATGAAAGACTGACTCCACTAGGATAGAAACGTCTTTTATACTTGCTACGTACTTTTACTGGTAGCATCATACTAGGAATTACAGTCATTATATTAAGGTGACCTCCCTCCACCACTTCAGCTGGACTTCTTTTTATTATAAATAAAAAGGAAATAATTTTCATAAACATTTATTAGAATAAGTAGCATATGTGTTTTAATTTGATATATCATCCAAAGAATCAGTATCACAGTAGCTGTATAATTTCATCAAGAGATAAAAGTGGATTATTCATCGCAATTTGTTGAGAGACCAATATCTAACTACACGTTATAAACTAACTCCTACGCATTCACTTTATTCATTTTAATGTATACAAGGAGCAGCGGTGGCGCCATCATACTGATTAGTTATTGCATAATGATCATTGTCTCGATTGGAATGAAGCATTTGTCTCCATCATGCTTTTATTATCGTCATTCACTCTGCTATTGTGCATTAAGCAATGTATACTTACATAAAACTCATGTAATGGATTGTTCTGCATAATTTTTTAATTCGTTACGTTAAACGCTTTTAAGCTACATCTCCACTCGGATTTTATAGACTAGGGAAAGAAATACAACATCAGTTGAACAAACAGATTTTTATTTATGTAAATTATTATAATTTTATAAAATTTCAGAACAATAATAATTCAAGATCGTGACAATATACAGTAGTTTACATAATTATTTATATACAGTACACAAAAATTAATACAACATTTATTACGTCCGTCAATTACGCCTCCACCTCCAACAGCAATTGCAGGGATTAAAGATACATCCTGTAGAATTCGTACCCTGCCTGCTCTAGGAATGTTTTCTCTTGCAATCAACACATTCAACCCTTTACGCACTTGATCAAAACCATTCACAAACACATTCTGATAACTTTCCATCATTCAATCTATTAATCTACTATCAAATAAATCAAACACAACAAAACAAACCAGAAACTTACTTTCAAAAAACACTCTTTCAAACTAACACAACACAAATAACAATTGCACGATACACCTCTCTGAGAAACTTCTCGTTACGTGGATTGCAAATAAATGATCGGGTCGCCTACCTTCTGTTTATAAAAGGTCGGAGGGATGCAGTCCGCAGGCAGAATTAAAACAATAAAACAGAGCGGTATAAAAAGATAATGTTAATATATTGTCGAATCAATAAACGATTTTAATGACTAACTGCACTTACGTAGCGGGGTGAGTCAATTCATATGCACTCGGAATTTTGACGTGAAAGCATCTCTAATTAAAGGTTTCATAACGCATTTATCAAACGCATTAAAACGTAGAAACTATTATTTTTAAAATTCAGGTTGTTGTTTTTGTGCATAAAATGAAATTAGGGTTATTACCGCAATATTTGACAGATAATTTAATATTAGTAAATGAAATTCACAATCACAATACAAGGTTTAACAATAATTTTTATTTAAGCCGAAGAAATTCATCAAAAGCACAAAATTCTCTTTTTTACAATGGAATTATTCTTTACAATCAATTGCCTGAACAAATAAAAGGATTAAATTTAAAAATGTTTAAAAGAAAAGTCAAAGAATAAAGCAGGACTTGCTCGACGAGAATTCTCTGTGTGGATCATTGCTCCGCGAATCTTAAACATAGCCACCTACAGGCAGGCTTCCAGCAGGTTAATAATCTCGAGATACCAAACCCGCAGCAAGCAACTGCAGTCGCGGTCTCGCGGAGGCTGTAATGAACTTCGACACCAGCACTTGGATCTGTGTTGTGATTTCAGTCCGGTTCAGAGTAATAAAGCTCCCACCGCTAAACCGGACAAACCAAGCCCGTTCCGTAGACAGCGGTCTCGAGTATTGAACATTGATAGGCGATTCGTTCGTTTACACATATTGAATGGGCAAGATTGGTTATGTGATAATAAATTTAACACAATAAATTTAAATTATAATTGTTGGGTCACTAAATTCTAATTGTTTTGTTGAGTTTTATTTTGTGTCTGTTTAGGACGCATATTTTGGAAGATATTGTCAGTAACAGTTAATTTAAAAAGGGTTTTTATTACTAACAAAGTGATAAATTTAATGACTAACTGCACTTACGTAGCGGGGTGAGTCAATTCATATGCACTCGGAATTTTGACGTGAAAGCATCTCTAATTAAAGGTTTCATAACGCATTTATCAAACGCATTAAAACGTAGAAACTATTATTTTTAAAATTCAGGTTGTTGTTTTTGTGCATAAAATGAAATTAGGGTTATTACCGCAATATTTGACAGATAATTTAATATTAGTAAATGAAATTCACAATCACAATACAAGGTTTAACAATAATTTTTATTTAAGCCGAAGAAATTCATCAAAAGCACAAAATTCTGTTAGCTGTATAGTTGTCGTCTCAGTGGCGATCTTTGTATTGGTTATATTTGCCATATTTTTGATTGTTTACGTGGTTATTTATTTGCTTAACTTTAAAGTTTAATAATGTGCATAATACCAGATATTGTATTAAACTTTGTATTTGTACTGCAACCGTTTTTTAATAAAACCAATTGTTAATAAAAGTCTTTTATTTTTTTGTTACAACAATCTAAACATTTATAATAAACCTTTTTGTAATTTGTCAGTAATTTATCAGATTTCTTTTTATAGGCTCACGTTTAATGTAGTTAAGTACATAACAGTTATTCGGATTACAGTCTGCAGGCATATACGTCTCCGGAACTTTAAAAGCACTATTATGCACCTCAGGTATATGTGGGTTACGTTCTTTTGAATATCTAGTGAAGTTGAGAGTCCTTTCCTTGTGAAATTCTTCTTCAGTCATCCACTTAAACGGTATATGTTCACTATTATGCAACCATGATCTATTAAACCAAATGTTGCGTTCTATATTATCCATCCACACATCAGAAATTTCGCTATCCCACGTGCGACATACACATTTGAAAAGTACGAACGGACAAGTGTCCCCCAAAAGATATATTTCGTGAATATGTTCTCTACCCGATTTCGTGCATTCTATTATTTGTGAATTTATTGGATTACCATGTTCATTTAAGTATAAAATTTCTATATATGAACATACAGTGTGACCTATATCTTCAATGCTTTTTAATTCTACAATGTTGAGCAGTTTACATGATTCAATTAACAACCCGGTATTGTGAGTTTTAAAACGAGAAAACTTAATTGTGCCAGTCTTTAGTTCAATAGACCACTGATGTTCGTACCCCATTTTATACTAGATAACTAACTATAAAAGTGGACAGAAAATGAGTTTATGTAGAGTTTTATGGAGTGGGAAAAGATAGACCTATTCAGAAATGTTTCAAATTTAATAAAAAAGATCTGCTACAAAGGAATTTAACCGATAGTATGTGAAAAGCCCTAATAAATAACCAACAAAAATATAACTTTGTGGACTGCTTTTTTACATACATATTAATTATACGATATTATTAAGTTTATTTTTTAAAAATGAATTTTAGATATTAATATTAAGAGTAAGTACATACACATTTGAAAAGTACGAACGGACAAGTGTCCACCAAAAGATATATTTCGTGAATATGTTCTCGGTATTGTGAGTTTTAAAATAAGAAAACTTAATTGCGCCAGTCATTATGGTGCCAGGCAGGCGGAATTCTTGTTTCCATAATTGGACTAACAAGAGAGAAAACTTGTATTCTGTTTTCTCTCAAAACCAACGCAAACGGTTGCTTTTTTTAGTATTTTTTAGTGTGGCATAAATTACCTACATTCGGTCACTAATGTAATAGACACAATAAACGGGAATTGATGCGAGACTTTTAAATGCTTAACTGTACTCTCAAAACCAGTTTGAGAGTACCCCTCTCCCCTCTTGTTAACGAAAACCGGGAATTGTCGTCAGTCAATATTGAACAATGTTCCAAAGTACCAGTGCTCCAAAAGCGGTGTGCTCCAAGGCTTCAAGCTGCAAATAAGCGAACCCAAGTGCAAGACCGGCTTCGAAGGAACACAAGCCAGTGTTTCAATAATAAAAAAAGTTTACCAATATACTAAGGCTTCCAGCAGATTCCTTCTCCATCTCGATACGCAAGCTACAAAGAACCCAGACCGGCTTCGAAGGAACGCAAGCCAGTGTTGAATTTTCAACGCCCCCGAGGAGCAGAAGGCCCGATCGGTGTGTTAATGCAAACCCAGGCCGGTCTCGAAGGAACACAAGCCAGTTTTAAATTTTCAACGTCCCGGAGCACGTAGAAGATCTGACCGGTGTGTTAATGCAAGGTAATGCAATAAACGTTTTAGCTTCTTTTATTCTGATTTGATTTAAAACTACAATAACAAAATTGTTTAAATCATTGTAACAAAAGAGATTCTTTAAATACATCCTTGTAAAGATCGTTTTAAGCTGCAACTTCAAGATAATTTAAACTCTAAAGTATGTTGATACACGAACTCTTTCTTTATTAAATAAATCTTTTAAGCTTTAAAGGCAAGGATAATTTTAAAGGATCTCGAAATATGAATTATTTCTAAAATGAATTATTTCTAAAATGAATTATTGTTTCAGTTTATGGGAGTTTCATATGGTGACCTCGTTCAGCATGCGAAACTGATTTCACATAAATGAAAACTAATTTATCATTTACGAATTGTGATTTTGCAATAATGAAATCAGAATTTTTTAATATAACTGTGTAGAAAGAGGGGAGAGTTTTTCTTTAAAATTACTTGTAAAATATAAGCTTAATATATTATCTACCCTCCTTAAAAAACTACATTGAACAAATATTTATTTAATTATCATTAGTTTTTTTCTATATTTTAATTTCATTTTGCATTTATAATACGTGAACATGTTTGTAAATAGGAAGTTGCGTGACGAGATTGCGACATACTATAAACCGGCTTTGTTCGGGCAAAGAAAAGCGGTCTCAACAAGAATTGCTGTTAAGTTTTTTAATAAATTAATTTTGTTTATTCCTCTTATTAATTATGTCTTAAGGGGTTTATTGTTCATACAAAATTTGCATTAATGTAAACAAATATAACTTTGTGGACTGCTTTTATACTATTCATAAAACGATGTTTTATCTTAATTGTTATTGTTAATTATTTTTTGACATATACACCCAACTATGTTTTTGGCATTGTATAAATAAATTTATTATTATTATTATTGCTGGGTTTATTTTTATCTAACAAAAAATTTATTTAGCACAATTTGGAAGAAGTAAATTAGAAAGTAATAATTAATAAATGCGTAGTGAATTTATTGTACAATATATTGTTCGATTTTTTTTAAAATGAATTATTCCTTTTAATAAATTATAGGATATTGTTAAGTTTATTTTTAAAAATGAATTATAGATATTAATATAAGGGGTTTATTGTTCAATACACAATTTGCATTAATGTAAACAAATATAACTTTGTGGACTGCTTTTATACTATTCATAAAACTATCATATTATTAATTGCTTATTATTGTTGTATTAATTGTTGTAATCTAAATAAATTATTATTATTATTATTATTATTATTTTTGATTTTTATTATAAGCAAAGAGAGAAAGGAAGTGGCTTCTAAAGTGGAGGGGCTTGGAAAGGGAGAAGTGGCTTCTTAATGGGAGGGGCTTGGAGAGGGGTGAGTGACTTCTAAATGGGAGGGGCTTAAAAAGTGAAAGGAGGTCAATGGGAGGGGCTTAAAAAGTGAAAGGAGGTCAAATGAGAGGTCAAGGTTGTGTGGCTCCACTAAGCCCATTTGTTATCTACTCTTAATACATCAAAAACTAAAGCTATGATAATATCAAACAAGGTATGCTATAATTCGGATGGGGTAAACATTGATGTAGAAAATATAGAAATTGTTGATGAAATGAAATATTTAGGAATTATAATAGATAATAGACTAAAATTTAGCAAACATGTAGATTATGTTGTAAAGAAGACAGCTAAAAAGATAGGTTTCTTAGGTAGATTAAGCAATAAATTAAACATATGGTCTAGAATATTAGTATATAAGAGTATTATTGCTCCACATTTTGAGTATTGTGCCTCGATTCTATTCCTAATAAAGGAAACTGATATGCAAAGACTTCAAAAATTACAAAACAGAGCTATGAGGATTATTCTGAGTTGTAACAGAAGAACTAGAATATCCCTTATGCTGGATATGCTAAATCTTTTCACCATAAAACAAATAATTTATTATAAAACTCTATTTTTAATTTTTAGAATAATGAACGGGCAGTTACCACATTACATGTCAAAATTCATGACGTATAACAGGGAATACCATGAATATAACACTCGAAATATTAATGAATTTAGATTACCATTGCATACAAAATCATCCTCACAAAATAATGTATTCTATAAGGGGTTAAAATTATATAATAAACTACCACAGGATGTTAAAAATTCAAAAAATAATAGAGAATTTAAGCGAAACTGTTGAATTTTATGAGAAGTAATGTAAACTAAATTGATTTATATCTGTACTTACAGATTAAATATAGCGGTAGGTAGTAATTAGTATTTTAGCATGTAAGCAACCAAATGTATCTAAATAACATCATATATGATGGAAATAAAGAATCTAACTAACTAACTTTTACTAGGAAAAAGTTTAAATTATATGGAAGCAAGGTCTTTTATGTGTCAATAAGTCAAGGACTATCTTGATTCTTTTTTCACTAGCCGCCCCTGTAAACTAACCTGTTTTGGATTGCCCTATAATGCGTTGTTTTTATTAGAATTATTCTCTCCCTCTTCATCAGATGATGACTATGAAAAACGTAATTTTATTCGAATTGCAACCGCAAGAGATTTCATCAACCATTAAAAATTTCATGCTACATATAAGAGCAATAGAGGGTAGGTTGTATTGTTTGTTGACACGCGTTCGATTTTATATTTCACTTCATGGGTAGGAAAGTCTTATGATCAAGGCCGTGCAAATGACTTGCGCGGGAATTACTAATTATGGTTCATGAATAGACATACGAGATGGCAATGTTGTTTCTACTGTCGATAAAAAAGGCGGTAGAAATCTATTGCATCTTGAAAAATTGCTGACCGCGAAAAACCTTGTGGTTGACAATGTTACATTTTTATTAGTTTGCTATTTAGATTTTATGAATTGCATGTATATTTGTAAAATTTCTATTTGTGGCTAAAAAGTTTTATTTAAAAGAGGAATAGAAGTGTTCTCGCATCAAAGAAATGTAATTTGTAGTTATTGGTTTATTATGAGATTTCTTTACAATCCCCTAAGACACTATAAACAGATGGACTTTTATAAATCTTATAATTGTGTTATAACCTAGAGAAAAGGTCTCTTAATTGCTTTTGTGCATTTAAACTTGAAAGCGTGGATGATATTTGAAAAATATAGTGTTAGCCATAGTGTTATAATGTAATTGTTCCGTCTTCATGTATATAAAATAATTCAAAATCGCGCGATCCAAGAGAGCGTTAGTCATTACAAATTTTGATGGTAAAAGACACGTCAAGTCAAACCTAATAAAAACACTCGATATCAACGAGTATAGCAAAAAGTACGTTGATCATGGACATATCTCTTTGAACATTTGCCTGCGAACCTCGACGCCGCAAGAAGACTTTCTGTGACCGCAATTTATGGTATTTTAATTCAGGAATGGTTGTCCAATTGTTGTAGCCTCCGCCAACTTACATTGACAAAATCGTTTGGAGCTGCAACCTACGTTAAAGGAATTTGAAGTGTCCCTTTTTATGGTAAACGCTCTTTTGGTAAGTCGGCCATTGCTTATGCGCGATCAGAAGTTCATATTACCAAATTATATTGTTGTAGCAATTTGCATTATCACCCCACCTAGTTGAGACTATCTTTGAAGATCCTTCGCCAATCATTTTATTAATTATTATTTGCATTGTATCTAATTCAATACATGTTTTATAAGTACATGGTGCCTTTTGTTCCGATCGACATTCTATTTTAAGTACAAACAAGAATACAGTCATTTATTATTTGTAGTATTATTTGCGTATCCACGTCCAGCAAGGATATTAGGTGTGAAGCCATATCTTTAATGTAGGTATGTAACTTGCCACCCCTATGTCGGTTCAGTAATAGGCAAGGTATGCTTAAATAAAACTACTTATGGTGTCAATCATAGTAATTTATTAACATATTTATTAAATGCAGTTTTCTGTTTTGTATTATTATATTCCTTGTGAAATTTAAATTTATTTTATTAAAAGGAAAATGCCAATATATTATATTGGCATTTTCATTTTAATAAAATAAATTTATATTTTACAAGAAATATTACAGTATAAAACAGAAGACTGCATTTAAAATTAATGTAGTTCGTGACTAGGCCCACGAGATGGCGCGGTTCATTTGAACGAAATAAAGTCACTAGATACAATAAGTAGCGCAATCGTCCGCCATGTTTGGGATTTTTAAAGCGGAAAATTCAAAATGAGATGTCTCAAACATTTATTTCACTTTCTGCTTGCTGCAAGTGAAATTGCTGTTGTCCCTAAGATAAAAATCTTTGATTTCATCAAAATGAGGAAAATTAGTAAAAAAATGACTGAAAAAGAACCAGAGCATAATGTGAATTGGACAATAACACAGAATATGTAATGGAAAATTATTTATTTACAGAAGCTCGCATTGCCATACTGCGGCTACTCTGCGTCGAAATATTACAATTTGGTTTTTTATGTTTGTTATTCAACAAGAAATAGACCCGACACTTAAAAAATAATTTTACAATTTTTTCAAAAATGTCATGACAATTCGGAATGCTATCAGGACACATAAAAGTATTTATAGCATTGCTTATAAAATCATCTAAAATTAATCTATTTTCTAAAATGTCATCTTCATGAGCTCTAAAACTAAGTTCTATATTAAATATGCAATCATATAATGATAATTTAGGATATACTAAAATGTTAGATTTATATTCTCTCAATTTAGTAAATCTAGTTAAAACTGTAACTTCATCTGGAACCTCCTGTACTGCTTTATAACAATTAGCGCATATTGCATAATGCTTTTTTATTTTATGTAAAACAGCACCTAACAAATAATATAAGCCGGCCTGCACTGCGCTCGACAAATTAAGATATGAATAAAATTCATCTTCCTCTTGTAGCTCGTGACGACAACTAAGAAACTTTAGGTTAAAATCCCTGGTTAAAATTAAAGTCTCTATAATTACCTAGGAACTTTAGTTCAAATTATGTCACATGTCCAACTGTCAAAAAAAATTGTCAAACGGCAGCCATGTTTGGGATTTCGATAGCTATCTTTTTCTATCTTATAGGCCTAATTGATTGCGCTACTTATTGTATCTAGTGACTTTAGAACGAAATATAGCCCCTCTATTTCATATAGTAGCGACAACCATTGATCTCGCCGCTGGAGCAAAATCACGTTGGCGACATTGAATATTACCAGATTTGACATTCTGTCACAATAAATCTTATGTTTAATAATAATCATGTACAAAAACATTCACAGTTTAATATTAATTTGATAATGGACATTCACGTTCGGTAAAAACGACCATATTAATATGACATATATTTCTGTAATTCTAATTTTTTAACAACTTTTTATTAAAATTCCGCGACACCATGTATGTAGTAATTTTTTGTTTATTAAAGTTTGTATCAAGTTTGCTCCACGATGTCGCTACTATATGAAATAAAGGGGTTATAGAACGAAATATAGCCCCTTTATTTCATATAGTAGCGACATCGTGGAGCAAACTTGATAAAAACTTTAATAAACAAAAAATTACTACATACATGGTGTTTCGGAATTTTAATAAAAAGTTGTTAAAAAATTAGAATTACAGAAATTTTTGTCATGTTAATATGATCGTTTTTACCGAACGTGAATGTCCATCAGATTAATATTAAACTATGAATGTTTTTGTGCATGATTATTATTAAACCTAAGATTTATTGTAACAGAATGTCAAATCTGGTAATATTCAATGTCGCCAACGTGATTTTGCTCCAGGGCGAGATCAATGGTTGTCGCTACTATATGAAATAGAGGGGTTATAGAACGAAATATATTTATACAGTGACTTTCTTATCTATAAGTATATTTTATCTATGACTTTTATATGCTCGATGTTCGTGCTAATGCGCACTATATGTCAGAACTTGCTCCGTGTTAATGCAATATTAGTGCGTATAAATCGAAATCTCTATTAAGTCCTGCTGTTTTGGTTATGCGGCTTGTATATTATTATTGATTCAGTGTGATGATATCCGAAACATATAAAATGAAACTTGTTAAAAATGGTTTTTGAGATGCTTTTCTAGTGCCGAGTTTGAAGTAACCGATACCACTTACAGATGCTCACTAATGGCATGGACATCTACCATTCTCGTACTTGTCTCAAGCTTGTGTATTGGAACAATGAATGTTTTTGCTATCAGGTAAATGGTTCGTTTTATTACACCTATACCAACATACATATATTTTCGAAATTTCTTCATTCCACTAAACATTTTTTTAGTCATATATGATTGGTGAAAACATGTACTTTTAACTTGTAGGTTGCAATAATGTATGTGCCAGATATTCCATAGTGAACGATGAGGAGATAACCAAATCAAACTAACATAAATCTACATTTACAGATAATGGAAGGTTTTAATGTCAAACTTAATGAAATGAGTGAAATATGCATGGCGAAAGAATAGAAATCATTTGATAACATCAGTATTTTAGCAACTTAAGGCAAATGAATATGGTCAGTAACTTTTACGTCTAACAATGTACCATGCAACAGCTCAGTCTACTCATAGTGGTGATGAGCCATTTGATTATAAATGTTCTCAAAAAAGTAATCTAAATAAAAACATGGCCACTCCTACTAGTGGTGATATGTCCACTCATAGTGGTGAAAAGTCATTTACTTGTAGCATATGTGATTATAAATTTTTGCAAATGGGCGATCTTAAGCGACACAATAGGTCTGCTCATAGTGGAGAAAAGCCATTTGAATGTAATATCTGTGTTTATAAATGTTCACAAAAGAGTAATCTTAAACGACACATGTACACTCATAGTGGAGAAAAGCCGTTTGAATGTAATATATGTGATTATAAATCTTCCCGAAGGAGTCTTCTTAATGAACACATGTCAACTCATAGTGGTGAAAAGCCATTTGAATGTAGTCTATGTGGTTATAAATTTTCACATAAGAGCAAACTTAAGCGACACACGTACACTCATACTGGAGAAAAGCCTCTTGAATGTAATATATGTGATTATAAATGTTCCCGAAGGAGTCATTTTAATAAACACATGTCATCTCATAGAAAAGCCATTTGAATGTAATATATGTGGTTATAAATGTTTGCAAATGTCTTTTTTTAATCAACACATATACACTCATAGTGGTGAAAAGCCATTTGAATGTAATATCTGTGTTTTTAAATGTTCACGAAAGAGTACTCTTAAAGAACACATCTCTATTCATAGTGGTGAAAAGCCATTTGAATGTAATATCTGTGTTTTTAAATGTTCACGAAAGAATGGTCTTAAACGACACATGTACACTCATAGTGGAGAAAAGCCGTTTGAATGTAATATATGTGATTATAAATCTTCCCTAAGGAGTCTCCTTAATGAACACATGTTAACTCATGGTGGCGAAAAGCCATTTGAATGTACTATATGTGACTATAAATGTTCACAAAGCAGTAGATTTAAACAACATATGTGTACTCATAGTACTGAAAAGCCGTTTGAATGTAATATATGTGATTATAAATCTTCCCGAAGGAGTCTTCTTAATGAACACATGTCAACTCATAGTGGTGAAAAGCCATTTGAATGTAGTCTATGTGGTTATAAATTTTCACATAAGAGCAAACTTAAGCGACACACGTACACTCATACTGGAGAAAAGCCTCTTGAATGTAATATATGTGATTATAAATGTTCCCGAAGGAGTCATTTTAATAAACACATGTCATCTCATAGAAAAGCCATTTGAATGTAATATATGTGGTTATAAATGTTTGCAAATGTCTTTTTTTAATCAACACATATACACTCATAGTGGTGAAAAGCCATTTGAATGTAATATCTGTGTTTTTAAATGTTCACGAAAGAATGGTCTTAAACAACACATGTACACCCATAGTGGAGAAAAGCCGTTTGAATGTAATATATGTGATTATAAATCTTCCCTAAGGAGTCTCCTTAATGAACACATGTTAACTCATGGTGGCGAAAAGCCATTTGAATGTACTATATGTGATTATAAATGTTCACAAAGCAGTAGATTTAAACAACATATGTGTACTCATAGTACTGAAAAATCGTTTAATTGTAAAATCTGTGGTTATAAATGTTCGCTAAAGAGGTATCTTAAACATCACATGTCTACTCATTCTGGTTAAAAGCCATTTGAATGCAATATATTTAATTATATAGGTCATTCCATCGGAAATCATCCAGAAAGAAATAAAGTGGTAGCTTAATAATTTGAAAAAAAATTTATTTTTTTATATATTATTCCCATACATATATGTTTGATGAAATCAGATGAAAAATATTTTTTGGACCTGCCGTTTGTCCTTGGCGGCTATTTTTCTGTCTTGATCAACACTCGAATCCTGAAAAATAAGCATTTACAGAAAAACTTATAACTCAAGAACTAAAAATGTTAGAGATGTAAATCAAAAACCACATTGTAGATATTAAATAGGGCTTTTTTCGTATGTAACTCACATTAAGCTATTTTTAATAAAAGATGCTTAGATTAAATCATAATGTTTAGACGAAAATTATTCAAAAACGCTATTTTGACAATTTTATTTTGCAATGAAGGAGTGATTTCTAAGAGCTCAAATTTATACCAGATGTTACCCTACCCCAAGGGAGTTTACACAGTAAAATTCACCCCCCAGATATTTACCGTTCTCTTCTGACCTAAGCATGAATATCTTAAATTTGTAAAAATAACCGAAGTTCGAAGCTCCGTATCTCTGATGGGGGACCTCCAAAAAATATGAAACTTTCAGAAAACAAATTTCATTTGGTAAGCTATTAATTGTATTAATTTGAATTATTAGACTTTTATTGTGTATGTGCTATGAATTTTTTAAAATGCTTAAAAAAATGTGCCAGCACAATGTATTAATATTTGTATTTAGAAAGAAAGAAATAACAATTTTGCTGTAACTTGGTAATTTATCATGATAGAAACAACTAGGATTGTATATGTATAGTTTACAATGTAAACTTTATATAATAATCTAAGTTTTAGGACTTCTCAAACATGCTACTTAATTTTTCTAAACACTAATGTCACTATAGTAATACGAAAAAAAATGCCACAGATATTCGTTCGGTTTTGCTCTTAAGAGCAGACTTCCGCTCCTCTATGCTCACTTTTTTAATCTATGATGCTGGAGACATATCCAGAACGAAACATACTGCATCTAGTTTCTGCAAACTCTCTTCAGGGGGGATAAACACATTAGTGTCAGTAACTTCATTTTTGTGGGTCATGTGACAAGGCTGATCGACTTGTTTGCAGAAAACTTTTTTATAGCAAGTGGGACATAATGATTTCCCTGGCACAAGGTTTATTTTCTTATTTTTTATTTCTGCCAAATGTTTTAGTTTTATTTCTAAACAGCCTTTAGAGCCCTTCTTTTTAAGATCAGTATGGTACTTTAAAGGGTCACAATAACTTTGTCCAAATAGGTGTTTAATTTAACTAAAAATTTTTTCTCATGATAGTCACACTCAGTTTCTATATTATCATTGTTTAATCTTAGCTTAAGCAATGTTTGGTTATTTAAACTTAATTCATTAAAAGCAATTAATTTTCCACTAACTTTACCATAACTTTCTTTATGACATTCCTCTTGATTAAGGGAACTAATGCTACATGCCATACTTTTTAAATAAATAAAACTGCTTAATCACTTCATAGTAGATTCTTAGTCAGAGTTGGAAAAGAAACTAACATGGAGTTGGAGGACGTGGAAAGGAAATACTGACAAAATGGAACATGAAAATGCCAAGTTCCTACTTGTCAGTGAGTCATCTCACAGTATCTTTTTATAGAATACAGGCCTACAATTTCTTATTTATTATAAATAATTAAATTAAATTATGCAATAATTCTAGCTATTCAAATAGTTGAAGTTCATCTTTATCAATTTAAAATGAGGATGTTGACATATCAACATCGGTTTGACAAATCATTACTGAGGATATATTAAATTTAAAAACATAATAATTGAGACTATATTCTTAAACATGAATAAATTACCTTATACAAATATAATTATAACGTCTATCATAATGCATTATCAAGTTACAATAAAAATATATAATTTTTGCCTATTTAAATACAAATATTAATGCATAACGTTAGCACAGTTTTTAAGCATTTTAAAAAATTCATAGCACATAAACAATAAAAGTCTAGTAATTCAATTCAATACAGTTAATAGCTTACAAAACCAGCTTTGTTTTCTGAAAGTTTCATATTTTTTGGAGGTCCCCCACCAGAGATACAGAGTTTCAAACTTCTGTTATTCTCACAAACTTACTATATTCATGCTTAGGTCAGAAGAGAAGGGTAAATATCTGGGGGGTGAAGTTTACTGTGTAAACTCCCTTGGGGTAGGGTAATATCTGGCATAAAGAAGGGTACATGATAAGCCGCACTTTTGGGCCACACTCCATTAAAATACATGCAATTGCTTGGGCCACTGTAGAATTTACTGAAAAACCTCGTTCATCCGACAAAGTGAACCCTTACTAGAGGACAGCCATCAAGAGCATTCTCTACACGCTGAAATACCCAGAACAGATACAAAGGTTGGGGGAGGGGGAGGTTAAATACCTCTGAAATGTCTCCTTGACCTGTCTAAGCTTTAATTTAAGCTTAATTTAGTCACTGCGAACGGACAGAAGAATTCTCCATACGCCGAACAATACCGATTATATGACGGGGGGGGGAGGGAACTTTCGAAACTGCATTTTAACCTGCGAACGCTAATCCGTGATCAAATCCAGTAGACAAGGACCAGACAATCTCGGATCGTCGAACTATCTATACGATACGGAAAGTTAGGAGGAAAGGGGGGGGAGGTAGGATTTATGTAATTCCCCAGTATTACAGCCCAACCACTCTACCGCAAATCTTTGAAAGGTCAGCCTTTTCAGTCGCAGCGTCATTAACTAACTTGAAATATCCAAGTTAGAAGGCGGGGGGGGGGGTAAAATTCCTTTGAAGCGTCTCTTTGACCTGTCTAAGCTTTAATTTAAGCTTAATTTAGTCACTGCGAACGGGCAGAAGAATTCTCCATACGCCGAACAATACCGATTATATGACGGGGGGGAGGGAACTTTCGAAACTGCATTTTAACCTGCGAACGCTAATCCGTGATCAAATCCAGTAGACAAGGACCAGACAATCTCGGATCGTCGAACTATCTATACGTTACGGAAAGTTAGGGGGAAAGGGGGGGGGAGGTAGGATTTATGTAGATTCCCCAGTATTACAGCCCAACCACTCTACCGCAAATCTTTGAAAGGTCAGCCTTTTCAGTCGCAGCGTCATTAACTAACTTGAAATATCCAAGTTAGAAGGCGGGGGGGGGTAAAGTTCCTTTGAAGCGTCTCTTTGACCTGTCTAAGCTTTAATTTAAGCTTAATTTAGTCACTGCGAACGGGCAGAAGAATTCTCCATACGCCGAACAATACCGATTATATGACGGGGGGGAGGGAACTTTCGAAACTGCATTTTAACCTGCGAACGCTAATCCGTGATCAAATCCAGTAGACAAGGACCAGACAATCTCGGATCGTCGAACTATCTATACGATACGGAAAGTTAGGGGGAAAGGGGGGGAGGTAGGATTTATGTAGATTCCCCAGTATTACAGCCCAACCACTCTACCGCAAATCTTTGAAAGGTCAGCCTTTTCAGTCGCAGCGTCATTAACTAACTTGAAATATCCAAGTTAGAAGGCGGGGGGGGGGGGTAAAATTGCTTTGAAGCGTCTCTTTGACCTGTCTAAGCTTTAATTTAAGCTTAATTTAGTCACTGCGAACGGGCAGAAGAATTCTCCATACGCCGAACAATACCGATTATATGACGGGGGGGAGGGAACTTTCGAAACTGCATTTTAACCTGCGAACGCTAATCCGTGATCAAATCCAGTAGACAAGGACCAGACAATCTCGGATCGTCGAACTATCTATACGTTACGGAAAGTTAGGGGGAAAGGGGGGGGGAGGTAGGATTTATGTAGATTCCCCAGTATTACAGCCCAACCACTCTACCGCAAATCTTTGAAAGGTCAGCCTTTTCAGTCGCAGCGTCATTAACTAACTTGAAATATCCAAGTTAGAAGGCGGGGGGGGGGGTAAAATTCCTTTGAAGCGTCTCTTTGACCTGTCTAAGCTTTAATTTAAGCTTAATTTAGTCACTGCGAACGGACAGAAGAATTCTCCATACGCCGAACAATACCGATTATATGACGGGGGGGAGGGAACTTTCGAAACTGCATTTTAACCTGCGAACGCTAATCCGTGATCAAATCCAGTAGACAAGGACCAGACAATCTCGGATCGTCGAACTATCTATACGATACGGAAAGTTAGGGGGAAAGGGAGGGGAGGTAGGATTTATGTAGATTCCCCAGTATTACAGCCCAACCACTCTACCGCAAATCTTTGAAAGGTCAGCCTTTTCAGTCGCAGCGTCATTAACTAACTTGAAATATCCAAGTTAGAAGGCGGGGGGGGGGGGGGGTAAAATTCCTTTGAAGCGTCTCTTTGACCTGTCTAAGCTTTAATTTAAGCTTAATTTAGTCACTGCGAACGGACAGAAGAATTCTCCATACGCCGAACAATACCGATTATATGACGGGGGGGGAGGGAACTTTCGAAACTGCATTTTAACCTGCGAACGCTAATCCGTGATCAAATCCAGTAGACAAGGACCAGACAATCTCGGATCGTCGAACTATCTATACGATACGGAAAGTTAGGAGGAAAGGGGGGGGAGGTAGGATTTATGTAGATTTCGTATTACAGCGCAACCACTCTACCGCAAATCTTTGAAAGTTTCCTAGACCTGCTAGAGCTAACATTCAGTCGCAGCGCCATTAACCGACACGAGAGTTTTCGGACTTTGAAATATCCAAGTCAGACGGTAGGGGGAGTTTAAATTCCTTTGAAGCGTCTCCTTGACCTGTCAAAGCAAACCTTTTGCGAAGGCTAATCAACAGGGAAGTTTGCCGGTCTCTTCTCAAATGTTTGAATCATAATGGCACATTACTGACAAAGTGGAGTTTTAGTCCGTGCAAATAGTTAGACAATGGTGTTCCCTAAGGGTTCCCCCGATCACTTGGGGGTGATTAAATTTTCCTGAAGACTTTATGGTTTTCCATTTATGCACACCTGCTTCCTTGGAAAATCCATGGTCCTATGCTCTAATCTCCGACAACGGCAACATCCAAGTGGGGCATGAGTATTGGGTCTACCTGACAATAAATCGACCTGAATATAAAACTAATTCGTGTTTGCCCTATGAAGCTGATGCGGATGTCAAAATATGTGTCAAATTAATATGAATTCGACTCAGACATTACACAGTAAGATGTTTCACATCTATAGTTTTTATTGAGTTCGGTTCCGCTTTTGTTTTATTCAATAAAAATTTATTTAGATCATTACATGTAACTAAGGGTCATTTTCATAAGCAATATTAAAGTTCCTTAAAATAGTTATCTTTTGTCATAACTGTATTTCAAATGTATTCTAAAATGTATTATGAAAATTGTTAAATGTCTTTCAAAAACATACTTTTACTATATTTTACTTAAAAAATACATTAACTTTAAGCTTGTCAAATGTTACTTTTTATATAATCTACTAAAAATACCTATCTTTTGGACGTTTCTGATTTCTCCAACAAATTGTCTTAACGTGCCGAGAATAAGAAACAGGCTGTATTAGAAATATCGCCCGCTTTTCCTTGCACAACAATTTAGTTGATCTTGGAATAGATGTTGAATGAATGAAATGAATACATGTTAGTTAGAATAGGAATAGAAACGGTAATTGAGAAAGAGGACAACGGGACCCGAAGGCACTGATAACGAGTATAACTGTAAACGGGGAATAGCAGAAATTAGAGATAATGGAAAAACTCTTACTATCAGTCTAGAAGTTTGATCTAGAAGAAGGAAAAGAAAACTAAACTAATAATTGTATATTACTAGAACATTGCCAGATTATATACCTAATAGATCTTACACTATTTACAAAATCAGTCATGCCCGTATCAGGAGCGACATATTAGACAAACACAGCAAAACATTATTAGCAATTTTATATTACTAGAACATTGCCAGATTATATACCTAATAGATCTTACACTATTTACAAAATCAGTCATGCCCGTATCAGGAGCGACATATTAGACAAACACAGCAAAACATTATTAGCAATTTTATATTACTAGAACATTGCCAGATTATATACCTAATAGATCTTACACTATTTACAAAATCAGTCATGCCCGTATCAGGAGCGACATATTAGACAAACACAGCAAAACATTATTAGCAATTTTATATTACTAGAACATTGCCAGATTATATACCTAATAGATCTTACACTATTTACAAAATCAGTTATGCCCGTATCAGGAGCGACATATTAGACAAACACAGCAAAACATTATTAGCAATTTTATATTACTAGAACACTGCCAGATTATATACCTAATAGATCTTACACTATTTACAAAATCAGTCATGCCCGTATCAGGAGCGACATATTAGACAAACACAGCAAAACATTATTAGCAATTTTATATTACTAGAACATTGCCAGATTATATACCTAATAGATCTTACACTATTTACAAAATCAGTCATGCCCGTATCAGGAGCGACATATTAGACAAACACAGCAAAACATTATTAGCAATTTTATATTACTAGAACATTGCCAGATTATATACCTAATAGATCTTACACTATTTACAAAATCAGTCATGCCCGTATCAGGAGCGACATATTAGATAAACACAGCAAAACATTATTAGCAATTTTATATTACTAGAACATTGCCAGATTATATACCTAATAGATCTTACACTATTTACAAAATCAGTTATGCCCGTATCAGGAGCGACATATTAGACAAACACAGCAAAACATTATTAGCAATTTTATATTACTAGAACACTGCCAGATTATATACCTAATAGATCTTACACTATTTACAAAATCAGTTATGCCCGTATCAGGTGCGACATATTAGACAAACACAGCAAATCATTATTAGCAATTTTATATTACTAGAACATTGCCAGATTATATACCTAATAGATCTTACACGATTTACAAAATCAGTCATGCTCGTATCAGGAGCGACATATTAGACAAACACAGCAAAACATTATTAGCAATTTTATATTACTAGAACATTGCCAGATTATATACCTAATAGATCTTACACTATTTACAAAATCAGTCATGCTCGTATCAGGAGCGACATATTAGACAAACACAGCAAAACATTATTAGCAATTTTATATTACTAGAACATTGCCAGATTATATACCTAATAGATCTTACACTATTTACAAAATCAGTCATGCTCGTATCAGGAGCGACATATTAGACAAACATTATTAGCAATTTTATATTACTAGAACATTGCCAGATTATATACCTAATAGATCTTACACTATTTACAAAATCAGTTATGCCCGTATCAGGAGCGGCAAATTAGACAAACACAGCAAAACATTATTAGCAATTTTATATTACTAGAACATTGCCAGATTATATACCTAATAGATCTTACACTATTTACAAAATCAGTTATGCCCGTATCAGGAGCGACATATTAGACAAAACTGAACAAACAAGGTTGAAGAAGGAAAGGAACAAATATAATCTGCTTGAGAATTTCATACATAACAGGCTTTATTTATAGGCATTATTTGCAAAGTTTTTGATGCCTATATCAATGGTATCATGTTTATATTTTATAATACGCACTTGCGTATTTAGTGTGATCTTTATTTCCACTGCTGATAAACTGTTATCTCTATTAATCTTGGTCTAACTATTTATATAATATCCTTTCTAAAATAATTAACTTGATTAAAGTTGGAAGAGTACAATTAGTAAAAACGCATTTACTCATCTTCTTCGCCTGTATCCGCCAGAGAGATTGCTGCGTCAATAAATTCTAAAGCGCGTCTTCGACGCCGAGTTCTTGGGACTTGATTTCGATCAAACCCGCAATACTTTAATACCTAAAGGGAAATGGCAAATAAATCAGACATTACTTATTTGTCATAGTAAAGGACCCCGCAGAATCCTTGTGGAAAATAGCTTTCACCTGATTGCTTTGAAATTTTGCAGAAAGATAGTTTTCGACGAGTAGATCAAAAGTGTCACTGGGCACAAAGTCCAAAAAATTATAGTTTTCGAATCACAACAGTTTGAAGTTGACAAATTTTAAATTGTACCTGAAGAATCTTAATGGGAAAATGGCTCTCGGCCAAAATGAATAAAACTTGGGCAAATGGTAGTCCCTAATATGTAGATCAAAAGTGTCAACGGGCACAAACTCCAAAGAATTATAGTTTTGAAGTTTTGAGCAATTTTGGCATTATTCAACTTCAAACGGCTGTTATTCAAAAACTATAATTTTTTGAATTTTGTGCCCGTTGACACTTTTGATCTACATATTAGTGACTATCATTTACCAAAGTTTCGAGAATTTTGCCCTAGAGCCATTCCCACCTGAGGGATGCAAACAATTGATAACTCAAACAGCTGTAATTCAAAAACTATATTTTTTTGGACTTTGTGTCCATTGACACTTTTGGTCTACACATCGAAAACTATCTTTCAGCAAAGTGAAAGCCATTTCCTATAAGGATTCTGTGAGGTTCTTTCAGCACTCACACTACAAATGTGAGAACAGGTACCGACGGTGCGTGCTCCTGTCTTACAAGTACAAAAGTAGGATTTAATCGCTTTGTGTCCATTTGTCCCTGGAACAGTCTGAATCCAGACTTGATGGTCTGTTCTTCGACAAAAGCGACTTTGCAGTTTC
This sequence comes from Agrypnus murinus, assembly GCA_929113105.1. Lineage (NCBI taxonomy): Eukaryota > Metazoa > Arthropoda > Insecta > Coleoptera > Elateridae > Agrypnus > Agrypnus murinus. Next base: position 95,510,113 of record OV816027.1, read on the forward strand.
ATGCGAAACAGGGTAGGCTGCTCTCGGTGTACAAACACTTTATAGGTGGCATTTGCTTCGATCTCTTGATTAGTATATCGATCAGCGTTAACAATTTGGAATATTCCCAGAGTTATCATTTTTAAGTCGTCCATGGAAAGCTTGGGAAAGTCTGTCAGTTCTTCAGCAGTAGCTTCTTTCCACACAACTCGTTTCTTGAGAAGCTTCTTTTCTTCAATGTATTTTTGTAAAATATTCTCTCCTTCCATGTCAGCCATGATTTTGTCAACAATAATTTTTTCATTTTCAGGGAATTTTCTGAATCTTGTTCCATACTTATTATGGACGGCACACGCAATTCTGAAAAACATCGGTAAACTTGGCATATAAGTCGCTTGTATGACGGAATCAAAAAATCTAAATCTTTGCTTTAATTGACCGTTTACAACTTCTACAATAAGACGGAGCATTGTTGTTCTTCTAGAACGGTTAGCTTCGGCAGATGAAAACTGTGATTGTCCGGCAAGAAGATCCGGCATAAACCACCTATATCCGAGTCTGTTCACGATGTCTCTGCTGTCTCGAAATCCTCTGTCCATTAAGAAGGCATCTCCTGGCTGAAGTATCTTTCGCAATACTCTAGGACCGCTTTCTTGCAATATTTTATTAAAAATAGCGGCATCATTGTTAGAACTGTCAACACTTGTGAAATATGGCCCATCCGATTGCAAAATATAACCGTCAGCAAACACCAACAGCATAGGTTTAACAAGATTTCTTTTCTTGTGCAAAGAGAAAGTCTTTCTTTGCAATTCAAAGTTTGTCGGCTTTTGGATATTTAGATACGTGCCGTCGACAACGAGATGAATTGCGTCCTTTTTCGTTTTTAATATTTTATTAAAGAATTCCGAATCATGTGTTTTTGCCTCATTTCGTGATAAGTGAGTATAGCCAAGATTAAGCGGCACAAACTCGCGGTCCAGAATTTCTGCTACTTTGAGAATGCTATTGCTTATAGGCTGTTGATCTGCAATTCCGAAGAGCAACGCTAAAACTTTCTGGGGAAGGTTAAGCCTCATCTTCATAAAAAATATCGCAACTGCATTTTCTACAGAGCGATTGATGCTGTTACGTAGATGTTTTTTACATATTCCCACAAGCTCCATGAACTCTACTTTTCTCACCCCGAGTAGCAACTGGTAATCTTCACCGTTGAGTTGGCACTCATGATCGAAATCCATAAGAGGTGTATTCTTTTTTAGTGTCTCTATCAATGAGGAAATCCAAGATGTTAGTTGATCTCCACTTAAACAGAAACGATCTTTCGCTGCAGTGATGAGAGCCATGGCTTGATCAGTGAAAATACCGTTTTCTAAATGTGCAGAACAAATTCGGTTCGTCGGAGGTATATATATGAAGTGGTTACGAAGTACTTGTAGAAGGGCACTTTTTAGTACTCGAGATCTTCCATTTGTCGATCGACAAAGAAAGCAGCGTCTTTGACTCTTGGTCACAGTAGGGATAACTATATAAGCTGAGTTTGATGGTATTATCTAGAACAAAACAATAGTAATGAAGATAAATTCAATCAAATTCACTACCATCGTGAATGTTAAAGTAACAATTACCGCTTGTGTATTTTGTGTATCTTGTGACGTCTGTGATAATATCGACGATATTGTTGGCGATTGGGTATTGATGTGGGAATCGTCTTGTTGCATCTGTACCTCAACTTCATTATTTTGAAGCATATTATCTAATGTTCGCGATGCTTTCACATTATATGGAGCATATCCGTTTCTGAGAAAGTCAAATCTTATCTTTGCATGGCATGATTTACAGATGCGATCTTGTTTAAATGACCCAACTTTATAGTAACAAGACTCCTTAGTGAGGGTTCTTGTCCATCAAAACGTCCACCTATGACGCGATTCCATTGGTTTTTGTTTAACCTTTGTCGACAGCCACAGCAATAGATGAAGGATCTAATTCTTGGTGGTACCTAGTGTCACAGTAATAGTCGGAATTCGCTTCATTATACTTTCATTTATACTTACCTCCCGCGGACTAGTCAACGTTTTTTTTGTATGTAGTTGACGCTTTTCCACATTTTCTTTCCCGTTGCGGGTGGTGGGAGTCATGTTTGTTAAATAAATGTCTTTGTTTAATACAAATGAAAGTAACTTCAACTATTAATAAAATTCACGTAGTTGACGTTTCAAAAGCTTTTTACAAGTGACCTTAAATGTTTAATTGTTTACACCACGACCTCCTCGATTTCGACGTTAGACGTCAAACGAAACGTCAAATCAAGGAGGTCGTGGTTTACGCTACAAAAAAACCTTTTCGTAACTATAGAATTTGTAAATATAAATAAAAACAAAAATCGATCCCAACACCCATACGTTTTGAGTTCGATAAACTATACTTTAATCATAGCAATCGGTGCCATGAGGTACGACGGATGCTCTGCCATCCTGATTCCTCGCCCAAACACAAACAAAACTTGTCTATTTCAGAGTATTCTCCAAAAATTACCTTGCCAATGTAAAATTACCATCCAACTAGCACCAATAAATAATAGACAACAGCTGTTGATAAATCTGCTGAAAAATTGTCCGGATGATCGCCCGGATGAAAACCATTTTAGGAGGGTTGTGTTCCGGCTCATTATCTATATAGATTCAGTCTTGAGAGGTATAACAAGATAGAGTGTTAGTATCTTGTTATGCACCAGTAGACAAAGCCTCGTTTGTTTTACATGTCATAGACGATTTTGAAAAATTAAACTAGAAATTAAGAAGACAGTAATTTTCAGACCACGAAGAGGCAAAAGTGCAAATAGTTATTTATGGTACTAGCGAGTTTAAGTATATGATATTACCCACGAATGAAGAATTGACTCTAATTGAGTCTAATACTAGTATTGTATGTATTACGAGGGGCTAATAGTCGTATTCGCTCTGTATTCGTTTTAACTCCACTTATAAGGTGGTCAATCGTGCTGGACCTCCTGAACTCAGCCATACCTGTAATTCTTTTGGCATCGGTCTATAGCAGAGTTGCCTCTACTATATCTGATCCACAGTAATTGACTACACCAGGGAAGAGACCTGGCGAAACGGCTTCCACAACAACAGTGATCAGGGGGTGTCAGGGGGGTTAAATCTTGCTAGTATCCCTCGCGTCCTGGAGTCAAGCCTTGTTCTGGGGCCATGCCCAAACTAAGGGACACCAAACCAGGCATACTGCAGAGATACCTAACGCCTGCCTGTATAGCATACTGGATGTACAGGAGACCACACGACGTGCACCCATAAAACTGGCTGTCTTCTACCCTATCCCTATCAAGGGCAATGGAGGAAGCTGTCAGATTAAGTGTGTGGTAGAGAAATTCCTGAGAATTCTCGACGGTAACTCATACCGACCAGGGGGAGCCCTGATAGATGAGACCGGTGTGGGCGGATTCGAATCTCACCTAAGAAGGAGGTCATTTATGGTCGCCAATGGAACCCGCTGTTTGGCTGAGGTCATTCATGGTCACCAAGGAACCTGCTGCATGACCTAGGTCATGTATGGTCACCAAAGGAACCCGCTGTCTGGCCGAGGCCATTTATGGTCACCAAAGGAACCCGTTTTTTGATTGAATCTCTAGTGCGGTGACTAGAAGTGAGGTTTACCCTGCTTTTGGGCTAATGGGAAATTGCATGCCGCCAGGTAAATGTGCTTAGGAGCTATCCCGACTTCCCTATGATCTGGACTGCAGCCGGGTACAGTGGTTAGGAGAAGCTCTGAAAGCCATTACACTTAAGGATAGTTGAAGCGAATACATAGCCTCTCACTATCAAGACAACTTCACCAAATACGGGTACGCACCGGGGGTCTATAACGTGTAGACTTAAAAGAAGCTCTGTCGAGGGCCCACCAAGCCTAAAATTGGTAGATCGGGGTGGCAAAACCAATAAAAAACCAAGTCCTGCCACAATTGAGGTTGGATTCGATCGGGCAGTGGTCCCACTTTGCAAGAGCGCATAGCTGGGGAATAGTCCTATTGCTGGAAGAGGTACTTGACCCCGTATGAAAGAGGACGGGAGGGTGCGGGCGGGTGAGCAGCGTGTTAAGTCAACTGCTCGGTTACTATGCACGACTTAGCTAGTAGAGGGCGGATAGGCAACCTCGCTCCTACCAGTGAGTCAATCTGGTAGCAATTGCACGACTGCCGGTTGTGCAACTTGCGCGCTGATTGGGCGTATCCCAATCACTTCCTTGGAAGGAACGTGGGGGTATGTTAACACGGGGACCCCACGTAAAAAAATCTCGACTACTATGTATAGCATACTGGTGTAATCTTTCAATGGATGCTGTACATAGATTGTACATGATAGTACATGATTAGAAAGCGTAATTTCTTTTCTTTACTGTAGTAATATATTAAATGCACTAAATATGATCGGAAATATTAGCGTCAGGAATATTAGATTATATTATTTTAAATAATTATATCGAGGTGTAGATGCAGCAGACGAACCCCACTTCAGCGCTCAATTGCCAGCAATATCCTGGATGTTATCACAGACATCTTTCAACATATGTTACAAACCACAAAGGATGCTATTCGTCGCGCTGTCGGCGGAACATGCTTGAATATTCAGAATCCGCCAAACTTTGAATAGCAAAGATTCTTTTCTCTGTACACGCAGAGGAATCTGGTTACACCAATTCTGTTGCGGTAAGATCTTGCTGTCGATTTTTTTTGTTTCGTCGAACTTGTCACTCTTGATAATGAAATAATATAAAGTCTGCTATACCTAAACCATAAATACAAGGAATGAGTCATCACAAATCACCTGGGCTACAGCGGTGGACTCCCAAAACTTTAGTGCATTCCATCTCTCTTTCCCTATTGTTTACTTATTTTCTATTAATATATTCGTCACACCACAGAGAGAGATGGAATACAATAATGCGGTGAAAGCAACCCGCTGTCGCCCAGGTGCTTTGTGATGACTCATTCCTTGTATTTGTGGTTTAGGTATAATAGTAGGAGAGCTAGCGAACACGACCATCTCACAGCTCCGTAATGGATAAAATCCCTTTTATTATCTGTATTCATAGTATATGATTTACATGTGTGTTTTACGTGGGGTTCCCGTGTTAACATATCCCCACGTTCCTTCCAAAAGAGGAAGTAATTGAGATACGCTCAATCAGCGCGCAATTGCACAGCAATTGCTTCCTGTTACTCACTGGTCGGAGCGAGGTTGCCTATCCACCCTCTACTAGCTAACCAGGCTAGTACCGGAGCGATCAACATATACGTGCTCACCCGCCGGCACCCTCCCGTCCTCTTTCATACGGGGTTAAGTACCTCGTCCAACATTAGGACTATTCCCTAACCTAGGTTAGGTACATCAGAACCATAGGTTCTTTCACCAAGCCTTAGTTGGGGCCACTGCCCGATCGAATCCAACCTCAAGTGTGGCGGGACATTTTTAAATGGGTTTGCCACCCCGATTTCCCAGTTATAGGCCTGGTGTGCCCCCGACAGAACTTCGTTTCGAGGCTACTTTGTAGGGCCCATCAAAGTAGCGTCCCGGTGTGTACCCGTTAAGGTGAAGTTGTCTTGAACGTGAGAGGCTATGTATCTTCGCATCAACGTCCTTTAAGTGTAGGTCTCTAGACAATTTCTGGGAATCCGACGCTGGAACTCACAGCCTATGCCAGACCCCCGTACTGTCACCTCCGAAAAATTTTTTTATATGAATCATAATACTGAAAAAGAACGATAGCAAACTTGCTAGACAGATATTCCTCTGATTAGTGCCAGATAAACACTAATTAGTTAATTATTAAACGATTTTAAGTATAAGTGTAATGTCTGTCTTTTTTACTAAGTATAGTTGATCCTTGTATAATGTGTTTGGAAAATGACAGATCAAGATTCCACTGATTTCATCCCTGAAAAGTTAATACACTTACGCTATTTTATGTATAATTGGTTGCCTATGTGTACACAATGGTCTTATACTTGAAATCTTTTAATAATTAATTAATTAGTATTGATCTGGCATTAATTAATCAGAGGAATATTTGTCTGGCAAGTTTGCTATAGTATTTTTTCACTATTTTGATTTATATAAAAATTGAAAAAACATTACATATGTGTTTCGGAATTCGTTGTTTTGTGGTATTTTTGGATGAAAGATAAAACAAAATGCATTCCATACCGGAGAAAAATGTTATTTGTTATCTAGTTCGTAAATACTTTATTTAATGTTTATTTGTAATAAAATTATTGTTTGTTAACCATTAAAAATCTTTATCCAACACCTCTAAATAAAGAGGGCTAAATTTTGATGTTTGTAAGCAATTAAAGTTGAAGTTTACTCACATGTGGGTAGAAAATAGTTATTTACATTACTAGCTGCGAAAGTTTACTTTTAGGTGCAAGGTGTTTTTGATTGGCCGAGGCGAAGCGTAAGCGTAACCGAGGTTAGTTAAAAACACCGAGCACCTGAAAAGGCTTTCGCAGCGTGTAATGTATTAAACTTTTCATTCTCCCCTTGACATTTATTAACCACCGTAAATAAATAAATAAAAGGATGATTCAGTGATTATAATAAAATAATGTTTGTATATACAACAGTATTGTTACCAAGGTAATGTTGACAACAGCCACCTTATAATATTATGTTTAAAAAAATTGACAGTTTTACTTCGTTGTCCAGGGACCGAAAGTTTTTCATACCTAGCAACCACCTAGCAAGTTTTACTTTCGCTTTTGGTTGCATTATCAAGATAGAAAGTTACACTTTCGTAAAGAGGAGAATGAAAATATTGTTACCCACTTTAGAATGGTGATTGGCTGTTATTATAGGTAGCAACCAATCACCAGCTTTCAATTGCATATTATTAAAATCCAGTCTTCACGCTAGAGTATTAAAATTACCGTCAAAACTACAGGCTAACTAAACATTGCAAATTCAATATTTAAACTTAAGTAAAGGAGTGTTGGATACAATTTTGTATGGCACACGTGAGTTAAGGATATTATCCATTCAGAAAAGTTAGCCCAAATTCATACTTCTCACTTGTACCATAAATAACTATTATAGTCAAATGATTTTACAATTTATTGTCTAAACAATCAATTATAGATACATCCGATTATAACTTTCGTCTGTTATAATACAAATCCAATAGTGAAGCAGTTCAATATAACCAAATACTTTAATATTATTAATACCGGAAACTTATTTTGAAAAATGGGAGACAAAATTTAATAGCGCCTCTTGCGGGTGTGGTGTGCAAATAAACCTGACATTTCTAAAATATTTCGAAATTAATTAAAAAATCGTCATTGTAATGAAAGATTGAATAGTTTAGATAAATTGTAAAAGTTTATATATTTTAGCATAACAGTAAAATAAACCACCATTTAACAGAAATTGTGCTATTTTTTATTAGATGCAGGTTTCTCACCGAAAAACGATTTGTTAGTTGCACACCCAACTGCGAAGATGGCGCTTCAAAAAATGTCCCCTATTTTCATATGATATAGTATATGGAGTTTCTGGTATTAATAATATATATTGCGGTGAATTCGCATAAAAAGAAAAATTTGAACTTTTCCCACATTGGCTAGCAAAATAAAAATATATGCGATGAATTTGGCTAATTAAAAATAAAATATTGTTTTTATATTCAATTTCATCAAATACTTTAAAAAACGAATAATTGCTGTTAGATCGTAGATAATTGATTTATAATTAAATTGATTTTTGAAATGACTGTGTACTTTGGAAATGCTTTTCAACTTCCTTCTTTTATAAATTCTTATATGATTAGGAAATACCTTTTAATAGTTTTAAATAATGCAATAGTTATGTAAAGATAATATTACGTGAGTTCTTGAATAACTCAAATTTACATAAGAGAGTTGGACGCCAATTAAATAACATAAAATAACTGAATTACATTATTAAGAAAGACTCATCTCAGGGAGAATGTGGATTCCTGTGGTTTTAAAAATATATACAAATTGAAATTCAAATCACTTCTAAAATTGAAATCTTAATTAAGTTTAACTATTAATAAATTGTTCAATTCACTTAATTGCACTTCACAAAATTGTCTTTTCTTTCACAATTACCATTTACAGAAGGAAATAACTTCCTACCTTTTATATAGCGATGCTTCTTCCTTTCTACCATATCCTTTCCCAATTCCTATTGGCAGAGTAGGTCACTTTATGTTGTCCCAGTGCTGGTTTCTAATTCCGGTTGACTTCCTTCCTTTTGCATGGATTTCCCACATAACACCATCCACACACTTGATTATTGATTACACACTTTTGGTAATAAACTTTTGTCTTAATTAATTGCGGGTACTATTTCCTTTGTTCGTAGACATTGTAGTATTTGTTTTATGTGTTTATATTAAATAAAACTCCAATTTATGATTTTAATCGAAGATTTATTATCTTGCTTAACTTTAGCAAGTAATTTAACTTAAAGGTGGTTCTTTAACAACTTATATACACTTTTACAATTTATAACTTTTTACACTTTCGCCGTATTCAATTCACCAACCAATTTTAACTGTCTATTTTAGACTAGACTATTTAAATTTTTACAATATTCTCATCCACGACTTTACTCTGTCGCTTTATATTCAGAAGTGTCTATTTACATTTGTACTATGTTATTTTGCATGACTTTACTCTTTCGCTTTATGTCAGGAAGTGTCCTTAAATTATAATTTTCTAAGCTGATATACTAGTTACTATTTACATAATCACATTACACAATTTTACCATCTAATACAATGACTACACTATTTACAAACATAATACCAGATTACTATTCTTTATAAAAGTAACACATCTATTACAGATTAATTACACAATGCTTTTACGCAATAATAACGATCTATTTACATTAACAAAAAACCTTAAGAGAATCACATAACCCGTCGATATCACTCATTTGAAAATTAAACATAAATGAATTACATAATAACAATAAATTGCACAACTGGATGTTACGTATACTTAAGTATTTGGTGAGTAACTGTTTGATAATAAATAAAGAAACATGTATTATTTAACCTTATTAAAAAGTATACACATTGATTGTATAATCAATGACATATCAGTAACTAACTTAAAATTATTTCTAACTGGAAAAGTTGATAAAATATTTCTAAAGTGTTAGTTTTTAACAAAGATTTTAAAATTTTACAAAAATTTACAAAATTTCCAAAATTTTGGATACAAAATCCACAGCAATATATATATAACCTTAAACATGACATTTAGGTAGCAACTATTTTCCTTTCATTATTACAATGTTTCCAAGGAATAACTGATTTTTGCATAAACGGACGTTTAGTTTCCTTACTTTCTCCAGTTACAATCAAATGCTATCCGTAACCAAAGGCATCATTCGATTTGTAATTTTTTCTTTATAGCATTCCTAAATATCTTTATTGTATAATAATTAGGGGAAATAATAATAAAGTTTGAAAAACATGCATGTAAACCTGTAGCTGTTGTCAAATAAATCTAGGACAACCAGTATTCCAGGGTGAAAATGTTGCTTTTTCTTTTTCTTGATGTTTAATGAATGTTATGCAGTTTGCTATGAAGATATAATTTAAAGTCTGGTTCACACATTGTTAAAAACGCAGAAATTACTATCAAGACTTCTCCTAGATTTATTTCAAATCAGTTGTTCATACATATATAATCTTTAGTTACTTTTGATTTTTTCCTTTCCGCTACATAATTTTCTTTAACTAGCAAACATTTGATATACAATAGAGATTACTCTAAGCGAAGCTGAAATCGGGCGCTGCGGAGTAGAGCCACTGCACCTAAACCAGCTTAAATATACCTTACTCCAACACCACTCAGGTATTATTTCGTAAACATATCGATTAAACACATTCTATTCAATGTAATAGAGACTGCTTGGTAAGCGACTATAACGTGAGTTTCGCTTGCTGGAGGTGCGGTTTCGGTTCACGGATATGTATTCTCATTCCGCCGAATAGTAGAGGCCACGTCAATCTAGTTGGCTAGATACTGCCTAGATACAAGCTAGATGATGATACAGTAGGCTTATATTGCTATAAGCCTACTGTATCAGCAGCTGACTCATGTTAGACTCACCATGTTGCCAAGTTTCCCTAAAAATAGTATAAAATGTCTTTTGTGAAATTAATAGGCTTTTGCGAATGTATTTGGGTGTTATTTCAAAACGCCAAAATATGTACTAATTACTCTACCAAAAGTATGCTTTGGGACATCCTGAGCCTAAGAAAGGAATTAGAGACCTGTTTTTTAGACTCAGTAAATCACAAATCAGGCACTTCATTATAAAATTCATTTGATAGTCTAGAATGATGGCGTCTACCTCAGGCCAATCAAAAAATATAAGGTTCTACCTCAGGCAGGGATGGCTAATATTATGTGTAAAATGCGTAGCGTGTCTATTACTCTAGGAGTCTAGGAAATATGTACTACGATAGAAGAGAATATCCTGTCTTTTTAACCAAGATTTCCAAAAGATCATGCATGGGTTGGGACATCGTTTCAGTGAGTCCAAATCAGTGAGTAAAGTGAATGAGACCAAATGACTGAGTTTAAGTGTGTGAGTCTAAGTGAATGAGTCTAAGTGAGTGAGTCCAAGTGTGTGATTCCAGGTGAGTGAGTCCATGTGAATGAGTCCAAATAAGTCACCCAAGAGAGTGAGTGAGTCCAAGAGAGTGAGCAAGAGAGTGAGTCCAAGTCACTGAGTTCATGTGAGTGAATGCGGATGAGTGAGTGTCCAGGTGTGTGAGTCCCATGAGAATGAGTACAGATGAGTGAATCCAAATGAGAGAGTCCAAGTGAGTGATTCCAAGAGAGTAAGTCCAAGTGAGTGAGTCCATGTGAGAGAGTCCAAGTGACTGGGTCTAGTTGAGTGAGTCCAATTGTCTGGGTCCAGGTGAGTGATTGAGTTCAAGTGAGTGATGCCAAAGGAGTTAGTCCAGGTGAGTGATTGAGTTCAAGTGAGTGATGCCAAGGGAGTTAGTCCAGGTGAGTGATTCCAATTGAGTCAATCCAAGTTAGTGAGCCCAACTGCGTGAGTTCAAGTGAGTGAATCCAAGAGAGTGATTGCATGAAAGTAAGTTCAAGTGCGCGAATGCAAGTGTGTAAATCCAAGTCAATAAGCCCATTTGAGTGAGTCCAGCTGAGTAAGTCCTAGTGAGTGAGTTCAAGTGAATGAGTCCAAATGACTGAGTTCCAATAAGTAAGTCCAAATGACTAACTTCAAGTGAGTGAGTCCAAATGACTGAGTTCCAATAAGTAAGTCCAAATGACTGACTTCAAGTGAGTGAGTCCAAGTGAAGGGGTCCAAGAGATTGAGGTCTGGTGAGTGAGTCCAAGCGAATGAATCAAAGTGACATATATTTCAAGTAAATCAGTCCTAATGAGTGAGCCCAAGTGAGTGAGTGAGTCCAGATAAGTTAGTCCAAGTAAATGAGTCCAGATGAATAAGTATAAATCAGTGAGTCCAAGTGAGTGAGTTCTAATGAGTGAGTCCAAGTGAATGAGTCCAAATGACTGAGTCCAGGTAAGTGAGTCCAAAAGAGTGAGCACTGGTGAGTTAGTCCAAGAGCGCTAGTCCAAGTAAGTGAGTCCAGAAGAGTTAGTCCAGGTATGGAGTCCAAAAGAGTCCAGGTGATTGAGTCCAAGTCAATGAATCAGTTCATGACAAATTCAGTCAAATGAATGAGTTCAATAAATGAGTCCGGAAAAGCGAGCCCAAGTGAGTGTGTCCAGGTGTGTGAGTCCAAATGAGTGAGCACAAGGGAGTGAATGCAGATGAGTGCGTCCAGCTGAGTAATTCCTAGTGAGTGAGTTCAAGTGAATGAGTCCAAATAACTGAGTTCCAATAAGTAAGTCCAAATGACTAACTTCAAGTGAGTGAGTCCAACTGACTGAGTTCCAATAAGTAAGTCCAAATGACTGACTTCAAGTGAGTGAGTCCATGTGAAGGGGTCCAAGAGATTGAGTTCTGGTGAGTGAGTCCAAGCGAATGAATCAAAGTGACATATATTTCAAGTAAATCAGTCCTAATGAGTGAGCCCAAGTGAGTGAGTGAGTCCAGATAAGTTAGTCCAAGTGAATGAGTCCAGATGAATAAGTATAAATCAGTGAGTCCAAGTGAGTGAGTTCTAATGAGTGAGTCCAAGTGAATGAGTCCAAGTGAATGAGTCCAAGTGAATGAGTCCAAGTGAATGAGTCCAAATGACTGAGTCCAGGTAAGTGAGTCCAAAAAAGTGAGCACTGGTGAGTTAGTCCAAGAGCGCTAGTCCAAGTAAGTGAGTCCAGAAGAGTTAGTCCAGGTATGGAGTCCAAAAGAGTCCAGGTGATTGAGTCCAAGTCAATGAATCAGTTCATGACAAATTCAGTCAAATGAATGAGTTCAATAAATGAGTCCGGAAAAGCGAGCCCAAGTGAGTGTGTCCAGGTGTGTGAGTCCAAATGAGTGAGCACAAGGGAGTGAATGCAAATGAGTGCGTCCAGATGAGTGAGTCCAAGTGGGGGATTCCAAGAGAATTAGTCTAACTGAGTGAGTTCATGCGAGTGAGTTTAGGCGAGTGAGTTGAAAAAAGTGAGCCAAAGTGAGTGAGTCCAAGTGAGCGAGTCCAAATGAGTGTGTCCGGTGACTGGGTCTAGGTGAGTGAGTACAATTGTCTGGGTCTAGGTGAGTGACTCCAAGTGATTAAATACAAGTGAATTAGTCCACGTGAGTGATTCCAATTGTGTGAATCCAAGTTAGTGATTCCAAGAGCGTGGGTTTTAAGAGAGTGAGTTCAATTGGGCGAGTCCAAGTTAGTAAGTCCAATGAGTGAATCCAAGCGAGTGATTGCATGAGAGTAAGTCCAAGTGCGTGAATTCAAGTAAGTTAATCGAAGTCAGTAAATCCATTTGAGTGAATCCAACGGTGTGAGTCCAAGTTAGTGAATCCAAGAGAGTGAGTGCAAGAGAGTAAGTCCAAGTGCCTGAGTTTATGTAAGTAAATCCAAGTCAGTAAGTCCAAGTGAATCCAAGTGGGTGAGTCTAAGTGAGTGAGTTCAAACCAGTGTATCTAAGTGAGTAAGTGCAAGTGAGTGAGTCCAAGACCATCTTACTCCATGCTAGGTTGAATAAAATTCTATTGCAAGTGTTTTTTCACACCGCCCCTCTTTGTTTCCGCAAATTGTCGGAGTACCCAAAAGCTTTTAAGGGCCGATGTGAGATAATCTCCAAATACAATTTCACGACACTTGTCACGGATTAGGTGCAGAGGTAATAGGAGTCATTTAAGACTAAATATCTTTAAGGCACACAATCAGCAATCGCTGATGAGCCTTAGGCTTAGACCCATTAGGCCACATTTAGGTGTTGGATATCTTCCTACGAAAAGCTATCTTAAGCACTAGTGGCCTAAGCAAACTACCATTTATTTACTCATTATAGCATCATTTGGATGAAAATACCTGATCCTGTATAATAATCACTCACTATGATAGGGATCAATTTTGTTTTTGCACTAAAATCGCTCAGATAGTTGGGTAATGCGTACACCAAATATCAGCATAATTAGTTCTTGTGCACTCGAGTTATTGATGCTTAACTCTTCAGACGTTCGATTTCCTATGTAAAACCATACAAAACAAGGGTTCACGAAAATCAAGATAATTCGAGATCCAGCATAGGGATCACTTTTTAATTGATATATGTTGAATAAAATTGTTGCTTCTATATCTGTTCAAAGTTTGAGAGTTCTACGACTTTGTGCACATGAGATATCGCGTGGCCAAATAATCGCAGTAATAGGGTACCCTTCTTTGAGCTCTTAGAAATCACTCCTTCATTGCAAAATAAAATTGTCAAAACAGCATTTTTGAATAATTTGCGTCTAAAGGTTATGATTGAATCTTAGCATCTTTTATTAAAAATAGCTTAATGTGAGTTACATAAGAAAAAAGCCCCGTTCAATATCTACAATGTGGTTTTTGATTTACATCTCTAACTTTTTTAGTTCTTGAGTTATAAGTTTTTCCGTAAATACTTATTTTTCAGGATTTGAGTGTCGGCCATGGAAGAAAAATGGCTGCCATAGATAAACAGGAGGCAAAACAATGGCAAATGGTGGGGCATCAATAAGAATTCCTGGGCGAACGAAGAAGATGTACTCATTCATTAGTTGTCACACTCGATGTCACTTTAATTATTATTAATATACTTGTACAGTGTACTATTATTTTCATTTAGAGTTATAAGTTTCTAATGTGCTTTTACATATCGTTTACTAAAAAATAATTATTTTCTTCTTTCAATATACATTCTTGTATAAAATATTTGTTTAATTGTTTACCCTAAGTATGTCGTTGTAGAAATCAAAACAAATACATAAAAATAAAATCATATATCTATTAGACGTAATACGTACGTGTTATACAATACAAAAACATATACACTATACAGCTGTAAAACTACTAAATACACAAGATACAATAGCTACGTAAATCAGATTTAAACGTAAAAGATATGACGCTTATTGCATTACAAACTGGGAATATTAAAAAATACAATTATATACAATACACATGATAATTGATAATAAAAAAATAGGATGATAAAATATTTACACATTACAAAACTAGAAATCTTAAAAATATGTGATAAAAATGATATATAATAATAAAATATATACAATGCAAACATTATTATTATTATTTATTGCTAAATGAGAATATATACAAAGCATACAACACCTGCTACTATAGGCTCATAACATCAGACGATTCGAAGTGTTTGCTACTTGACAGTTCCCAATCGTACATACTGTTATGATATTGATGGTCATTGAGAAAAAAAAGCACCACGTTCGGGCGCCATATTGTTGTGATATTTGAGGGGTCAAAAGAAAAAAAAATAAATTAGTTGAAAGAGATTAATTGTAGTGAATAATAAACCCTCCAACACTTGATGCAAGATGAAAGGTTATAAATTGCAAAATAAACCTGTTATTGTTGAAAATCACAAACACAAAATATACACAACTAAATATCACTTACCTTTATAAAACAATTCTCCGGCTATAATTTCTAAACTGGAAAACAAGTTCTATAAATGCATGAAACGAAATCAGGCGGGTCGCTAATAAATTAGGAAGCTATTTAAATGATATCTGTAAAACGTTGTTAATGGACTTGACACAAATAAATTTCTTTTTAAACATTTAAATGGACAATTTTATTTATTAACACAGAAAAGAAATAAAAATTTTAAAATTCCATGAAGAGAAAAGAAAACAACTATTAAAATTCAAAATTAAAATTAAAGAAAATCAAATTAAATCTCGGTGTCAAATAGATTTAACAAAATAAGAATTAAGAGACATTCTAATTCTCTTTGTCCTTTTTAATTCTTATGTGATCAATCCAACAATCTCAAATTACTATTAATAAAAAAAAGTTAAAATCGAAAATTAATTTAAACTATAAAATTACTTGCCTCCACACAAAAAAGTTAATCACCCTAACTCGAAAGTTAGCAGATTCCTGTTATAGTTTATAAAATTAGCTGCTTATTTGTTGATAAGATGTTTACAGTCCATGTCATCCTTCAAATGGTTTTTATTTGTGATTGTTGCAGATAATTATAATTATTAATGGAGCAACACGTATCTTCCATGACGTGAGTACATAAAATAATTCGGTTATTTGTAATAAGATTCCATTACCTTCCTTTAATTTGTTCCATACAAAATAAAAATTCCAAGCATTTCTCCAACAATAGCAGTCTGATCACTAAATTTTAAAACACTGCACTTTCGTTTTATTTTACTTTTAGTTCACTTTGATTGTTCATTTAAATTATTAAGAACTTATAAAAATATTTAAAAATAAAACAAGATGACAAGATGACTTGTGCTCTATATGAAAATTTAAGAGAGCTTAACCAAATTTTCGTGCTGTTTTTATAATAATTGGAAAGAATCGTCAAAGAACTAGAACACTTTCTTGAAATTCAATAATGAAAACTGTAAGTAAAGTAATAAATACTTATGTGTACCTTCTCACCCATGCCCTTAATAATTTTCAGGTAAAAACATGCCATAAAATGGCTTAGTGGAACGACATAGGATCGTTCATCCTAAAATTGAGTTTGTGAAATTCAAGTGAAGAATCTGTTTAAGATTTATCCTTTATCACCTCACAGTGTTTTAGTGTGTATGTTCAGCATATTTAATGCAAAACTTTATTGTTGTAAAATAAAAAGATAGTGAAATCCATCTTTCGCCTGGAAGATAGGCAACACATCGTGCATACATGTTATGCGTGATGCCTGTATCACAACAATACATATTATCAATAACTTTCTGCAAAGTTTCCGGTGTTATCGTATCAGAACATAAACTAAATTCGTTCCTTTCTCTGTAAACTATATAAATAATACTCTATTTGTTTGCAACGTTAAAGGTGCCTCTCTGTATTCTATGTGTATTAAGGTGCGTTTAAATTATAGCAACCACCGAATGAATGAGCAAACGAATTCGTTCGGTGCTTCTTCGTTCGTTCTAATGTAAATGCATCTTCGTGGACGAGCATTCGCATTTGCCAATGTGATAGCCACAATGAGCACGAACTTTCTTTGATGATTCGTTGATTTACCGACATGAGGTGGAAGGCTCCAGCCCTGTAGTCCACCTTTCTAATCATCACCTTCAATCGTCAGGTGTCGTGATAATGTCAGAAGTAGGGCTATGACGTCAGGTAGAGGAGTGGAGATAATGCCAAGATCCCCTACACCTACTAACAATGTTTGACTCTGATCTCCTGTATGTGACGTGTATTGTGTGTAATATGGTCAAATTTGCCGTTAAGATGGTAAATGGTGTCCGATTAAGCTATATAAACCTGGCTGTCTGAGCTACTCTTCCTAATTTTGAGACAGGGTATAGTAAGTTATAATGATAAGAATATAATAGCTGGATCGCACATCGGTTTTAGCACAGATAATAAACAGATATGCAGCCTCTTGAAAATAAATACGCTTACTTTTTTGGTTAATTCGTGCAACTGAACTAGGTGGCGTGACTGAGCTCTGAGCAACTACATTTGTCCATACAAATAATGAAGTAATATTCATTATTTGTTTGGTCGACTGCGACATTATTATAGCATGCGCAAATTTACAGCCGACATGGCAGCAGTATGACACACATGGTGTCTGACACGTGATAAAATTCTTCACTATATAAACACATAAAAGGGATGGAATTTTAAGTTTTGTTTAGTTTCGTTTTGCTTTGTTTCGTTTTGTTTAGTTTCGATTAGAATATTGTTCATTAGCAAATATTAGATTCCTTAAATATTTCATACAACACTTTCTTTAAGTGTACTTATCAATTGTTTTAGTCGTTTTAGATTCGATTCACTTGGGATTTCTCGCAGTTAGTATACTTTTATTCATATTATTAAGTATTTGTGGTAATATTTAATTGTCTTAATACGCTGGTTACCAGTTTTAGCTGTGGGTTAAAAAAATAGTTGCATATTCATTGGTATATTAATTGCTTCTTGTTGTAACAATGCCGAATAGAGGTAGCAAATGTGCCGTGAAAGGTTGTGAAAGTCTAACCGGGTTTTCCCAAATTTGAATTATTTCTTCTTTCCAAAAAATGATATGCAAAGAGAAAAATGGATTCAGTTTTGCGGAAAGATTGAATTAGTTGGATTTCCATACGAAAAACTTCGCTATAGAGTTATATGCGAAGAACATTTTGATGTTTCCCAATTTGTTATAACCGAAAACGAAAAAAAAGGCTCATTTCAAATGCAATACCAACTGCAGAAAATAAAATAGCTGAGGCATCTAATTTATCCCTACATCAGCCAAGTTGTAGCCGGGCAGATCCTGTTAAAACTTACAGCAAATTTTCAACTTTTTTTTCCAAATAATCCTGATGATTCTATCTGTGTTTCACCCGATCGTTCAGGGATGGGACTTGTGAACGTAGACTCATCGCCGTTTAATACACCGACTAAAAGTAAATTGAGTAAAAATAAATATAAAAAACAAGGCAATAGTGATATGTGGCGAAAAAAGTATTTAAAACTAAAACAAGCGCATACAAAATTATTGAGCCAACTAAAATCAAAAAATGAAACGTTTACAAAAGAAACTGAAAGAGAAAGATTTAAAAGATTCCATCGATTCATCAGATATATCGCAACAACACGTTTAAACACACATTTAATTGACGCTTTGAAATATAAAAGTAATTCTTTTCATTTAAACTCCGAAAAATGTTGTAAATTAGTTTTTGACGAAATGAGTCTGCACAAACACGTTCAGTACTGTCCAAGCCTAGATATTATTGAAGGATATGAAGATATGGGACATTTGGGCAGAGAAAATGTCAGCTCACTTAGTAATGCAAATATTTAGCCATAGAACAGCATCCGGTATTAAAACAACCATAGATTGCAAATTGATTGGTCCAGGTGCTTCGCATACTGTTGATTTTATTGAAAAAGTGAATCGATTAATAGACATTCTAAATAGTAGATTCCAATCAACGTCAAATCCTTACAATTGTGCAATTAGCGAAAATAGTACATTAATAGAGGATCTATAATATTTCGTTAATTGGATTGAGACTTGGGAGGTTATAACACTAGACAATATAAAACACAAAGTACCACCATGTTTTACCGGACTTCAGCAAACCATTAACGCTATTATTATGATGTGGCAAGAGTTAAAAAATATAGATGTTCCTTTTTTACGAACAAATAAGTTAACGGAAGATTGTTTGGAAAAGTTATTTAGTACAAGTCGTGGTGCTGGCGGTTTCAACATGTACCCTACTGCCCAACAATTTAGGCATAGGCTAGAAAACATTGTCTTTCACAGGATAGATCAAAGTTGGACTGAAGGAAATTGTCAAAACGACGGAGAATCTCTTTTAACAATTACAGATTATTTGAAATCCCAAAAAGTCCGTGATAATTTAAATATGCCTTCCACATCTAAAACCAATCAATCAGATCTAAGTGTTGAGTGTGTAATAAATGAAGTAGAAGACGATTTAGATTTACATAGTGAGGTTTCTATTATAGAACTGTGTTCGATTTCCTATTATGCTGGATACCTAATAACTAAATGCCTTAAAGCATTTCCATGTGAAAATTGCATTTTGACTAATATAAGAGATAAAGACGAACAACAAGAATCAGACTTATTCATACTCAACAGGGATTACACTACTGGCCACTTGTGTCTTCCATCAGAATTATTCACTTCAATTGTCGAATTCCAACTAAGCTGCTATGTTGAGATATATGAAACAATTAAACATAAAAAACAATTGTCAATTTTACTCTTTAATCATATAAAGTCGAAAACCGATCTTCATTTTCCAAGCTGGTTTGTGAATCAATGTATTGAACATCGTATATATTTACTTAAGTTATTAATTAAAGTTAAGTTATTGAAAGATTCTCTTTGTGAATCTAGACGTGTTAAAAAAGTTAACAGTAAAACAAGACATAAGTTAAAAGTTGTCAAACATTTATAAATCTTATGATTCCATTCTTATTTTAAAATAGTTAAGTATACCAAGATTGCGAAATCTCTTTTTATCGTACTGAGAGAATAATCTACTATCAATAATCAAGAATAATAACTATCAACAACTGAAATAAATGAATGCCACCAAGTAAGTTTTTGACGTGTATGTCTAATGAGTGGTTTAATAAGTGCCGTTGGGGGCATTTTGGTGTATAGGTATACGCAATATGGCCCCTCATTTAAACAAGAACGATCTTGCAATTATTGAAGCGTGTTTTGTAGAAAAAGAATTGGCAAGGAAAACGAATTGTACGCGAATTTCAACAAGCAGTGGTCCATTGACAGTGTGAATAGGGCTATCAGAAGACTTGCCTTGACAGGTTCTATTTCTAGAAAACGTGGAAGTGACACCAGGCGGGTCTTAGCTTCAAAATGAGACCACCTACAGCTTTCAAAGTCTGGGGGCCGAGAAAAAGGGACTGGTAGCTTTGTCTTCATGAATTAGTATATAAGATATTAGGTTTTAAAATTGAGGTTATGTAGTTTATGTGCGCACTTCGAGACAGTGAGAACCGCCAATGGAAATCTCATTACAAAACCGGATACACCTACTTTGCCATATTGAGACCCCATACTGGTCGTATGTGGTAGATGCTTATGTTCCTTCCTATAGTTTTATATTCTAAGCATAAACTACTTTCTCAATATATGTTTTTTCATTCGGCTAATTTTATGCCAATTTAACTAGAGCCATGTGCTTCAATGTCTCAGATTTTGTTCAAATTTTTTCCTCGCATAGATACATATGAAATAACATTTAATTATTTTTTAAAGATTTTTTTGTTTAAAAAAGTGCCAAAGTAAAAGTGTTTGGAAATTTTTTGCAAATTCTGGTATCCGATATCTGGTATCATCTAATTAAATTTGTTAGACATCATATCTCTTATTTTTTGTCTTATCTGGCTCATCCAGGTGTCAGATTAAAGCTAGTTCTTGGATCTTTCAGACTATATCAAGAAACATGCAACGAAATTGCAGAGTAAAAAAGTAGCAGGCTCTCTGAAAGATCCAGAAACTATCTTGAATCTGACACCTGGATGAGCCAGATAACTCAAGAAATAAAACAAGAGTTATGACAATTTTGGTAAGATGATGTTCGAGTAGCAGAATTTGCATCAAAGTCGAAATTTTTTAAAATTTTTACTTCGGCCATTTTCATCCTAAAAATCTGAAAAAATTAATTTAATGTTATTTCGTATGTATCTATGCAAGGAAAAAAAATTGAACAAAATCTGTGATATAGAAGCACGATCATGTTTTTAAATTATGTGATTTGGCATGGAATTAGCCATGTCGGGCTAACCGTTTTTTATTTACTAATGGTCAAAATATGTAATTCTCATAACATTCGTGATAGCAATTTTCTTTACAAAATCATATATCCGAAAATAGTTGCGCGACATTCAATAATCAACTTTTTTTGCAGGAAATTTAATTCTCTTTAACGTTTATAAAATCCATTTTGTACGTAGAAGTAGCCAAATCTGAAATATTTACCAAAAATGCGCAAAAAACGGCACTTTTTCGGAATATCAAAAAATGACAGTTGCTGAAGAAAATTCTATCTCAGAAACTATTGAACGAACGAGGTTCGATAAAAAATTAAATTGTGGGGAATTTTGTCAGCTACATTTTCATTTGAACATTGATGCCCATAAAAGTAATACTTTCTGAAATATTAGCGAAAAAGCAATTTTATCCGCCATTTGCGAAAATGGCTCAGCGGGCTTATTACCCACGCATGAGGAGTTGTGATATGTTTCTCAGTACCACATTTTAAGCGTATCTATCAATTTTCAGCTTCCCCCAATTTCTTTCTTTTCAAAACCTTATCATTTATTTACCTGAACTATAGCACTAATTGTAAGTTACTTGGAAATTGGATTTCGCGGCCTGTATTGTGTTTACTTCGCGTGCGGTTTCACAAAAATTATATATTTTTAATAAACACAACTCAAACGTATCTTATTTAATTTTGTTGTATCAACAATTGTCGGGGGTAATACCATAAGAGCTCAGATTTAGCCGGATATTTTTTAATGGTTGTTTTCGAGTACTTACTTTCATTGGCAATTTAACGAGAGTTGTTTTAAAAAATCACGAGAGCGTAGCTCGAGTGATTTTGTCAAACAGATCGAGTTAAATTACCTATCTGAAAGTAAGTACGAGAAAACAAACGTAAAAAATATCAGGCTATAAATCTGAGCTCGAATGGTGTTTGGTAAGACAATTCCATGAATGAATAAAGTAATATTTGAATTTAATTCAATTAAACTTTATTTAACACTGGAACAGATGAACAGTAAATATTGAAAAATAGTTTTTAGAAAGAACAATTGTTAAAAACACAGTTATTGTAATTGTATATAATTTGTTCTGTAGACGTTGACTCCATTATTGATGTAGATTATGTAGTTGATGTTGGATTAAATTGGAATAATGGATGATTATTTTTTTTGTATTTTCAAGATTAGAATTTTCAATCACGCTTACCGCGTATTTAAGTTTCGTAGATATTTCCTAACCTCAACATAGTGTTTAAGAATGCTCGCTTTTTAACTATAAAAGCTACTTTTAACAGTTGAAAGTTTCAAACTGACGCGACGTCATATAATACACAATAAACGCAAGCGTTACCATGGTAACGTAAAATTATCGATTTTTTATCCAGTTGCATTTCTTTTCCTTCCTATTTGGCCGATAGCAAGCTACGATTTTTGTATTAGCAGATGGTGTTTTTTACATATGAGTGGAATTGTCACTTGTAATTACACGAGTACTTCGAAATTATCGATTTGTAATACGAACGTTGATTAGCAACCACGGGTGTCATTTTTTGACGTTTTAATTTCCCGGCGTGCAACGGAGGGAAATTTGTCAAAAAATGACACGAGTGTTGCGTTTTAATCAACTTGAGTATTACAACAGATAATTTCAGAAGCACGAGCATGTAATTCGGTAAGATTATTTCATGATACAGTTGTTTATTTAAGCATCTACTTATTAACATAAAGATTAGTATTTGACATGAAAGTAAAAAATGGGACACATGTGACACTAGTTTTCAGCGTTGTCACGAAGATAAAAACAGTCGAAAAGGACAATAAAAAATTATCGAATTATCGCTGTAATCCAAAAAATAAAGCCTTGCGATTGGTCAAAAACGAAGTAGAATGAAATAATCAATATAATGTAATTTAAAACAACAAGTGTCTAATACAAAAGTTTGGAGGTTACATATATAATATATACTATCATAAAGAAAGCATGTAATAATAAACAAACGCCGCTAGATTCTTAGCATGGTTAGGTTCAGAGGACACTCTGCGCGTCTTGACCCTGTTACTGCAATTTTGGACTTTAACATAGTGACCTTAGAAATTGTGTTGTTGTTAGAAATAGTTTTATAATAAAAAATATAAATTTGACAGATTAATATTTTCGGTACAAAAACTCTTGTTATTAATAAAGTTTAAGGAGTTTACCTAACAAATAATCTAAAAACTAAATAAAACTACAGTCCACTTATTCTAATGAACATTTTGGTCCTTCGAGCCGGATTGGAAGTGTAATAAGTAACCATCGACGGTCCAAAGGTAGGAAGCCAAAAGTATAGTAAAAAGGACGGATGGTATTTTGTTTAAATAAACCTGGAATTGGTGAAGACGGAAAAGCATAGAGTCAGGAAGGCAACAATAAGGGCCGATTTCCTCGGGGATTCTTGTGAGTCTGTTAATTTCTAGCGTATTTCTCTGATGCTTTGCATCAGTGTTACTTTAATTTCTCCGCAATGTTATATTTTAAGTATGGCGGAGACAATCGAGATATTGAAGTCTAAACGTGGAATAATTAAAGGTAAATTGACTAGATTAAAAAATTATTTTGACAGTTTAGATCAAGAACAGTTAAATAATGAATTGATAAATCAATTAACTTGCCGTTTGGAAAAATTTGAAGAGCCCGTGTGGGTGGAATTTAATGACATTCAATCGAAAATCGATCTTATTGAGTATGATGAGACTCTTGCTGAAAGATTAAGGTTTGAGATTGATTTTTATGATGCTCTAATGCTAAACAAGTTACAAATAACTTGAAGTCAATAATTAAACTGCCTCCCATTAAGATACCTACTTTTGATGGCCATTATGGTAACTGGATGGATTTTAAGGAACTATTTATATCTCTTGTTGATGATAATGAGTCATTGACATAAGTTCAAAAATTTTATTATCTGCGATCTCATTTGGCGCAAGAACCTTTTCAATTGCTTAAGTCTATTGAAGTATCTGCTGTTAACTATAAGTTATCTTGGCAACTTCTCATTGATAGATATGAAAATAAAAAGCTGATCATTCACAATCATGTAAAAGCAATTTTTGAATTTCCGTCTGTGACACAAGAATCTCATACAGGACTCAGAAATTTACTTGATAATATTAACAAGCATTTACGTTTATTGAGTGTTTTGGGTGAAAAAACTGATACTTGGGATAGATTAATTATTTATATTATAAGCAATAAATTTGATTCCACAACCAGAAGGGATTGGGAGTCATATAAATATTCAGGCGAGTTGCCAACAATGACAGATTTAAATGAATTTCTAAAAAATAAATGTGAAGTTTTAGAAAAGCTGGAAGCAACTAAAGGAAAAATAGGGAACAAAAAAGGTTACAGTAATAGTTTTCCAAGTTTTGAGAACGTTAAATGTTTTTATTGTAATAAAGGTCATACTATTTATACGTGTGAATCATTTTTAAATCGTGAGTTGGTCGATCGCATTGCTGCAATAAAGAAATTAAAGTTATGCTTAAATTGTTTGCATTCGAAACAGCATCCTTCGTGGAAATGTAAGGCACAAAAGTGTAAAATATGTCACAAGGCACATAATACTCTTCTACACCTCAATACATATTTAAATAGTTCCATACAAATGAAAGGTGGGCCATTCCACGGCGATGGCACTGTATCTGGGTCGGAGTCGAAGGTACAAACACCGGCGAAGGAGTAGTGCAGTGAATATTTGCAGGTAACCAATTTTTCAGAAGGCACTACTCAGCGGAAAGTAGCTCCAGAGACTACCACTAATGGACGTATGATCGAACTTGAGATGGATAGTACGAGGAACAGCGTTGTTGCCACATCTTGTAGTCAGTCGCAGGTTTTGTTGTCAACAGCTCTTATAAAAATTAAATGTGATGAAGAATTGATTTATTGTCGTGCCTTGTTGGACAGCGGTTCACAAAGTAATTTTATTTCGGAGAGAGTTTGCCAAAGGTTGAATTTAAAGCCTGAAAAATAAATCACTTAGTGAAGGGTATAGGGGAAACTCTTGCAAATATAAGCAATAAAGTAAAGGTCAATATTTCATCATGTTGCAGTGCTTTTAATATCACAATAAGTTGTTTGGTTTTACCAAAGATAACAGATAACTTGTCATCGTTTTTCTTTGATAAAGAGTTATTAAATATTCCCAATAACATTAAATTAGCAGATCCAAAGTTTAATGTCCCAGGGGAAATTGACATCCTTTTAGGGTCGGTGGTATTTTGGTCTGTTGTTACTATAGACCAGCAGAAGCTTGGTTATTTAGTAGCAGAAAATCTAAACCTATATAAAAAGTACGTATGCAAGTATTCTGTAAATTGTGTAAATATAAATAGCGAAATATCACTTGACAAAATAATAGAAAAATTCTGGAAATTGGAAGAAGTACATGGTAAAAATTTACATTTGTCTAAAGATGAAAAATACTGCGAGGAAAATTTTGAAAAAAGTACTTGTAGAGATAAGTCAGGTAGGTTTATTGTCGAAATACTTTTTAAAAAATCTTTAGAAAGGTTGGGACAATCTAAGGAGCAGGCATTTCGTAGATTTATATCTTTAGAGAATAGATTAAATAAAAATTCGGAACTTAAAAGGGACTATTCTTATTTTATGTTAGAATACCAGAAGTTAGGTCACATGAGGGAAATCAAAGAAGTGTTGGAGGATGAGCCAGAGGGTTATTATTTGCTACATCATACAGTAGTGAAATCATCCAGTCTTACCACTAAATGTCGTGTGGGTTTTGATGCTTCTTTTAAGACAGATTCTAAGCTTTCCTTAAACGATGTTCAGTTTTGTGTACCTACACTTCAACAAGATATATTTTCTATTTTACTCAGGTTTCGAAAATACGAAATTGTTATGACGGCAGACGTAATGAAAATGTATCGACAAATTTTAATAACGGAACATCAGAGAAAATACCAAAAGATATTTTGGCGATCAGAGACAAAGAAACCTGTCAAAATTTATGAATTACAAACTGTTTCTTACGGAATTGCATCCGCGCCCTATTTGGCAGTTAGATGTTTAATTCAGCTTTCAATTGATAATAAAGACACATATCCAACTGCTAGTAAGGTAATCAAGGAGGATTTTTATATGGATGATATGCTTTCAGGGGCGGACTCAGTTTCAGAAATTTTAAAAATTCAGTCTGACGTTTCAGAAATTTTATCTAGCGCGGGGTTTGAACTTAGAAAATGGCTTTGTAATAAACCCGAGATATTGAAACAATCTAAGGTAAATGGTAATTTAGAAGCAAATATTTTAAAGATCGGTGAAAATGAGCAGAGTAAAACTTTGGGCATTTACTGGAACTCGAATCTAGATTACATTCAATATTTGATAAGTAATTTTTCTATAACTTAAACGATAACAAAACGTTCTATTCTTTCAGTAGTGAGTAGGTATTGCAGCACCTGAGGCAGACATTTTTGTGGGGGATGCAGTCGTCGTTAAGTACGGAATCTGCATTACCGACATTCTGTATTACCGGCATTTGGTTCGTCACTCGGCTAAATGGCAACGCCGTTGCTAGGGGAAAACAGATGGCGCCAGTGTCGTGTTACGTGATTTTTGTACCGACATTCTGTATTACCGGCATTTGGTTCGTCACTCGGCTAAATGGCAACGCTGTTGCTAGGGGAAAACAGATGGCGCCAGTGTCGTTTTTGTACCGACATTCTGTATTATCGGCATTTAGTTCGTCACTCGGCTAAATGGTAGCGTCGTTGCTAGGGGAAAACAGATGGCGTCGGTGTCGTTTGACGTGATTTTTGTACCGACATTCTGTATTATCGGCATAGGGTTCGTCACATGGCTAAATGGTAGCGTCGTTGCTAGGGGAAAACAGATGGCGCCAGTCTCGTCTGACGTGATTCTCGAAGTACGGAATCTGTATTATAGGCATATGGTTCGGCGCTCGGCTAAATGGTGTTGCTAGGAAAAGCCCAGAGGACTCTGTTAATAGAGGGCGTCATGAAGGGATCTGTATGACCGGTAGACTGTGTACTACTACTAGGGGGCGTGTCATGAAGAAATCTGTATTACTACAGAGAGAAGAAGAAATCTGTATTATCGACGACCTATGTACGGCCAATAGAGGTCGCAATAAAGAAATCTGTATTACCTGTATGTACTGATGCTATTAGAGGTAGCATTAAAGAATCTCCTCTCTCGATGTCTCCTCTCTCCTCTCTCCATTCATCCTAATGCTAGTAAATGAAACAACATCACAGTGTTTAAATAGAATATTTATTTAGCTAGGATAATAATAATAATAATAATAATAATACACGTATAGAACGTTAATCTTTTTTTTTATTCTACGGCAATCTTTTTCAAAATTATTGAACAATTTAACAACTAACTAAATTCGCTCTTACCGAATCTTAATAAATAATTTACAGACAGTTAATGTTTAGCAGAGGCATTTTTTAGTTTTGATGAAAGGTCTTGTGTGATCAAAATACAGTTATTGGAATGAACAATCATAGTTATCGAATTTAACTTATCGTGAAATGTGTTTCTCATCGGATTCCGTTTTTACAATAATTTAAACTCGGAAGTGTTAAACTAAATAATATATTTTAGTGTGGCGTTGCTTTTATTGCAGCAAAGGTGTACGTTAGAATTTTACAAGCCTATGACCCGCACGTGTTCATCGGAGCGAGCGCTTTGTTCCTTTGTTAAACGAACAAGTTGAATAGAGTTTTTCGGGAAGATGAGGCTGAGGTGGCTATCAATACCGTAAGGCTTGAAGATGATCATACTACTACTATTACTTAAGAGTTAAAATATGGTACTATACAAATATTTCACTTAAAGGTTTTCGTATATGTAACAACTGTATCTTATTTCTCATACATGTATACTCGTTACTTAAGTAGACAGCGTAACAATTTGATATAAAGAGGTACATAGAATGATACGTATAGAACATTAATCTTTTTTTTTTGTTATTCTATGACACTCTTCTCAACAATTGAACAATTTAACAACTAACTATTACTCCTACATAAGTAATGGAACAATTATATACATTAATAATGATAATTATCTTTAAAATATTATCCTTCAGACGTTGTTGTACTTATTGAAGTTACATTACTACTACTATTACTTAAGAGTTAAAATATGGCACTATACAAATATTTTATTTAAAGGTTTTCGTATAGGTAACATCTGTATCCTACTTCTCATACATGTATACAGGGTAACAATTTGATATAATGAAGTACATAGAATAATACGTATAGAAATTATACATGCTCATTTCAAAACTAGATTGCAGTAAAATTTGCCAGACAAAATCAGCAAAATGTAACAGTTGCTTACTTTGTTTCTTTGAACATGTGTTGTTATTGATCAGACTTCATTAAAAAAAATGGTTATGTATTAATTGTAAATACTAATAAGGTGGTCTAAGGTGGCCTGATAGGTTTCAGGCCGCCGCTGTTTCTTGAAGGTTTGTTCAATAGTTGTAACAAGTCCATTTTTCTACGTAAGCTCGGTTTTATAGTCAGCTCATTCTACAGGAATAAACTTGTATGCGTGGAGACCCAAATACAGTTGTTCTTAACACCTGCTAAAAGAAAATGACAGCTGCAAAAAAAATGACAGACGTGTAATTGACAGTATAACTACATTGAGAACAATTACCTAAATTACACATTTGATACACTTTTAAACATGTTTATGTCTTAGTCTCCATGGTCGTTTTTCAGATGGCCCTTGTAGGCATCAAGGCTTGAAAAAAACTTTGGGCATCTAGTACAGTATATTTTGCTTGCTGCATGAACGGTCTTCATATGTCTCTCGTGGCTGTCAGGGCGTGTAAAAGACTTAGTGCATTTAGTACACTGTATTTTACTTATTTCATGTACATGTTTCAAGTGCCTTTTATAATGGTTTTGACGCGAAAAAGACTTGGGGCATTTAGTACACTGAAATTTGGGTCCTTGGTGAATCTGCATGTGACGTGTGAAATTGGAGCGTCGAATGCTCAGGCCACATATATCACACAAATATTGTTTCATCGTGGCTGATGAACTGGAATAGGAACTCTGACCACGGCTTCACTGTAAATAGACACAAATTAGCATACAAAAACCTTTAGAAATTTAAATGTATACCCAAATTTAAAATCACAATTCCCAGACGAATTAGACGAATCAAAATTCAAAAAGTCTGACTAGGAAGGAGGTCTTCCCTTATAATTACATTAACAACTGGACGACGAAACTTGACGAGACATAATTACCGGTCAAATCTAAATTCTACGATAGTTTAACAGACACAGCTATAACAGATGAATGCTATACACAAGCCGACTCTTTCGGTTGTCAAAATTTAGGCGAGTACAGCGATTTATATTTGAAAACAGATGTATTACTTCTAGCCGACGTTTTGAGCATTGGCTTAGACCCAGCGCATTACTACACCCTACCCGGATACACTTGGGATTGAATTACCTCATTCTTGCTTCTCTCTCATATTAGTTATAGCTACCACTTTTTCATGCCATGGTACAGATGGGTGAGAATAGTAATAATACACACATATAGAACATTAATCTTTTTATTCTATGACAATCTTTCTCAAAATTTGTATCGAACAACAACAAAACAACAATAATTAAATAACTAAACAACTATCTGTTCTCGGATAACCATGATAGAACATCTTTTATTCTATGAGAATCTTTCTCACTTTCTTACGTCGGCAGTAGTACCTGATGTTTGGCTTGGTTTACGGTTCGATAAAACACAACATATACCAGCTCAAGATGACCGTGAGATATTATTATAAATTTAAAGAGCGCGACATATTTTTCAAATTCTATTCTTTCTATAAAACAACCGGCTATTGGAGACATAAATCACTCTAAAATATTATTATTAAAAAATTAAGAAATGTATTGCTTGTTATAATTCGCGCACTGAAAGGGTATTCTACCCAAAACTCTGCAGGTTCACCTCTTCTAAAATATTTAAATTAATCAATCGCTTTATGAAATCCATAGAGAATTATGCAATCTTATTAAATAAGTCTAGAAACAGACATACCAGAACGTTTACTGAGACAGAGAGAGGTTAAGAAATAAGAAGATTTTATAGAATGTATTTCGTTTATTTTATCATCTTATCAAAAATATTACATATAAATACTATTACAATACGGCTATATTACATAGTACAAATTAAATATTTACTTATTCTATGATTTTTCTCGCTTTAAGCTCTGTGATGACTGAAATTATTTCGTTGTCGTTTTCGAGACTGTTGCTATGAGCTTTCTTTGCGGCATACAACAATTGTAGTCGATCCACTAGTTGATCAGGCGTACTCTGATGTATCCAATCCGGTTTCATCATCTTTTTTAACTTTTTGGGAAGACTAACCTCAAAGTCTGTAATTCTGTATAAATTTGGTCTGATTACATTTTCGTATTTCCAATGTTTAACGCTTATTAGTCGACCGTTGCGCCTATAGTCTTTCTTATGAGCATTAGTAAGTGAGATTATTTTCATATAGTTGTCGATATCTTCATCTGTTGGACTAGGAGGGCTTATTCGTTTAAGCGTTAGTAAAGTAATCAGGCCGGGTGTTCCATTGAAAAGTTTGTTTTTAATTAAAATATCTTTCCCCTGAAACTGTACTCGTGAACAAGCAAATCGCCACTCATCGATGTCATTATATAGACCGTACCTAGTTTTATCTACGTTTTTGTTTTCTCCGCTAGCTAATAATGCTCTATAATAGTTAGAGAATTCCTGATAAATCCCTAAGTCGGAATCGCATTCTTCTTCTTCTTCTTCCTCATCATTATCATCATCATCTTCAACAGATGTAACTGAAGACGTTTGTTCAAGTTTCGGTGAGAGATAAACGGTCCCCGGTCGAGGTTCAGTTTTATCACTGTGAAAGTAGGTTAATTTATTACGTATAGCATTACGAGCGTTTATTATTTCATCATCATCATCGAGCCTTATTTCTTTATTTGTGTCACAGGGTTCATTGGTATGCATACGTTTCAGACCCGCGTCTTTAATTATTAAATCATTTCTAGGATTTGTCTTATTATCATTATTATTATTCGCACCTATGGTGGTACAATGGATTGTTTTCAAGTGCCTTTTATAACTACTATTACGTGAAAAAGATTTGAAACATTTAGTACATGGGACTTTGTGTCCACGGTGTATATTCATATGGCTTGCATACCCGGAGCGTCGAATGTTCAGACCGCATACATCACACAAGCGTCGTTCCATAACGTCTAATGAATGATCAGGAACAAAGTTCCTGTTTATATAGTCCAGTTACATGTACAAACACGAGCAATTTCAAACAGATACACGCACAGACGTACATAATAAAGCATAAACACGCGTAATTTCAAACAGATACACGCACAGAAGTACATAATAAAGCATAAACACGCGCAATTTCAAACAGTTGTTGTTACTTTTTTCTCTCTCTTAAAACAGCATCAACGCGTAAATTTAGTACAAATGAATCATTACAAAAATAAGAGAAAAATCCTACCTTATGGTTGGCTAAAGTTGATGATTTAGGCAGGTACTAACACGCACACACAGAGTTTTTATTTTACAACTACTAAACGTAATGAAGCTCTTGAACTGTAGTCGAGACCTCTGGTGGACGCGTTACCAAACTACAAGATCTTGCGCAATATCCCATAGGGTTATCACCTGAGAGCTGGGTAAAATCAAGTCCCCAACACCTGCCTATTAATTTATTGATGTTTAAAATGTAGCTCTCAACATAGATAATTTTTTATTCCCCTGCCCTGGGCCAACAGTTTATATTTATTAAGAGCTGTTCTTAGTTTATGAGGGAAAAATTGTCATGTCTATAAATTCTAATACAATAGAACACTTGATTACGTAAATAAGCTACATGTATAACTGACCGTTTTTAAAGCTGATTAGCAGATAACAACTGCGAAAACAAAAATACCTTTCTGACAATTTTGCTACTCTTGTCTAACGATGGTCTGCAAGATAGAAATCTCTAGAACGATGCTCTCAAATGTTTATTGCATAGTAGAAGGGGGCGATAATTCTCAAACTCTTTGATAGAGCACATAAAAAGATAACTTTATAACCACCCCCGATAAAAATTGACTGCAGTGAAAATTAAATCTTTAAAATAATGGCTGAATTTACGCGTCTATTACCCAGTTATTACAGAGTTCCTATATAATAGGTTATATAAGTTAAGAGTTAGGACATGTGGATTCAAGGTCAAGAACGACCTGATTTCTCATGAAGTATTTTCACCTATCAATTTTCAGTTGTTTGATTTGACAAAAATAAAGATCGACGTCAGTAGAAACTCAATGACGCTTCATTATTATAATGCTCTTAATATTTATTTACTAATAAAAATACATATTATTATTAAGCTAATTTAATAATATAAAGAAAATATGTATTAGGATGTAAAGTAATGTAAATGCTGTTATACAATTAAAAATAAAGCGTTAGACTATTAAGATCATGTACTCCCAGGCATTGGATCCACATGTCCCAGCTCTTATTTTTTTTTATTATTTAATATTATCATAAAGGAACTCTAAGTTATTAATCAATCAAACGTCGTCTGGGTTCAATAATTATGACACTGTAAAGTTTAGTTTATGCAATCATGATACATATACGTGACAATAATTCCATTTGTATTAAATAAAGGTTACATTCGATATCACCTCTTGCTAACATAACATTCAAAAAAAGTATGTAGTAACTGTCATCATCATCGAATAGCTTTAATATGTCATGACGTAGTAGTGCTGTTAACATTTTTCGCAATATTTATGAGTGTGACATATGTAAAGACATCCGATCCATGCATCTCTGTAATTAATATTGCATTCTTCAAGGGCTTGTAAAATTCTAACGTACACCTTTGCTGCTACAATACATATATCAATTTAGACAGCTTTTAATAAAGTATTATTTGTACCAAATTTCAGATCTATATAATTTCCACACTGACAGTTTAATTTATTAAAAACCAAATTTCATAATTACCAACTTTCTAGTAAATAGTTTCAAATATGAAATGAAAAGAAGCTTTATTGAGAAGGTTTTTCATCTATTTTTCACTGTAAAAAAAAAGTTAGATTGGATACTAATTAAAAAGACAGATAGTGATTTAATGTATTTATTATTTTTTAAATATTGTTTACTACTAGTTGATATATATCCTGAAAAACAAAAAGTAAAGCTACATATATTTACACCGTCATATATAGATTGATTAAACGTACATAAACTATCCATCCCTCACGCTGGTCAAGTCGCACGTACAACGTTGGAATTACCGTGAACTCCCCGACGTCTATATGACCTGTGGCCACTTCGATCGCTACAGCCGCCGGATATGATGGAAGAGGCTCTACATAAGCCATAAATGCATCAAGAACTAAAAATATTAACACTGTTTTAGTATGTTGTTTATAGATAAAAAAAAGTCTACTTACGACGCCTCTATGGCTGGTGTTGCTGTACAACCGCTGTAATTCACCTCGGGCCCAAGCACGAACGTGCGCTGATACATTTGCTGCAAAATTTACGATTTTAAATATATAACTAAGTAATTGTAATCAAAGAAAAAACAGCTTACCCATTTTAAAATATTTTTATTCTGTCGTTCAACAAAGATTTTTATTTACTGTTCGTCAACAGGTAGTAACCTTGGTATTTATCTAAAAACGAAATATGTAGTCCCACCCCTAAACATGGTGTTTTAAGATAGCTTTGTTTAGTTCGGATTGGCTGTGACCTGTAACCACTAAGCTATTGCAAAAAATAATTAAACACATCATAGTTTATGCGTTTTCGATTTACATTTCTATAGAGAAACGAAAATATATAGCCTAGTTTACAAAAATGCGTAATAATGTAAAAACTGACACCTCGGTTCTATTTGTGGTCTTATCTGATCGACCCATCTGCCACAAGAAGAAAGAATTTTAACCATTATAGATTATAAGCTATATAGCAAACCTAGTATATGCGGTTATTAACGAGGGTGGATAAATTCTTCTTCTGTCAAAAGATTTCCCCGAAATGCATACGATGAACAAAATGATGTTTGTATTGCCGATGTTATGTTTTATGACCCTAGTCAAATGTACAATAGACTAGAGTGTGCGTTTCAACTTTGAACAATCGACATAAAAATAAGGGTTCGGAAGATAGGCAATAAATTTATACGTATTGTGCTTTCTCACGTCTATCGAACAGAAAATGCAATGGTAATATTATATTATTTTTATTAGGCCTTAGACATGTTGTTGTCAACATTCGATATGATTCCCTTTTTAAGGGGGGTGTGATGAAAATAGACCCGTCAAAGTGCGAGATTTACCTTTGTTCTGTTAAGGTTTTACAGTACTCGTTTCTGCAGTCCATTAGAAATTCTGATTTTTAAAAACATTATTGAAGGATTAGGCCTCGCTTTAAAACAAATGTCGATAGATAAATCCATTCTCTATAATATTCTTTAGTTCGGCATCGTGTTCAAATAACTAAAATACGAAGGAATTTGCTCTAATTAAATAAAAACCTTCACCCGTTTATGCCATATTATGAGGTTGCTTTTATGTTTAAAACTAAAGGTATTAAGCAACAGTTAGACAATTGAAGATTAATACATAACCATTTTTTAATGAAGTCTGATCAATAACAGCACATGTTCAAAGAAACAAAGTAAGCAACTGTTACATTTTGCTGATTTTGTCTGGCAAATTTTACTGCAATCTAGTTTTGAAATGAGCATGTATAATTTCTATACGTATTATTCTATGTACTTCATTATATCAAATTGTTACCCTGTATACATGTATGAGAAGTAGGATACAGTTGTTACCTATACGAAAACCTTTAAGTAAAATATTTGCATAGTGCCATATTTTAACTCTTAAGTAATAGTAGTAGTAATGTAACTTCAATAAGTACAACAACGTCTGAAGGATAATATTTTAAAGATAATTATCATTATTAATGTATATAATTGTTCCATTACTTATGTAGGAGTAATAGTTAGTTGTTAAATTGTTCAATTGTTGAGAAGAGTGTCATAGAATAACAAAAAAAAAGATTAATGTTCTATACGTATCATTCTATGTACCTCTTTATATCAAATTGTTACGCTGTCTACTTAAGTAACGAGTATACATGTATGAGAAATAAAATACAGTTGTTACATATACGAAAATCTTTAAGTGAAATATTTGTATAGTACCATATTTTAACTCTTAAGTAATAGTAGTAGTATGATCATCTTCAAGCCTTACGGTATTGATAGCCACCTCAGCCTCATCTTCCCGAAAAACTCTATTCAACTTGTTCGTTTAACAAAGGAACAAAGCGCTCGCTCCGATGAACACGTGCGGGTCATAGGCTTGTAAAATTCTAACGTACACCTTTGCTGCAATAAAAGCAACGCCACACTAAAATATATTATTTAGTTTAACACTTCCGAGTTTAAATTATGTTAAAAACAGAATCCGATGAGAAACACATTTCACGATAAGTTAAATTCGATAACTATGATTGTTCATTCCAATAACTGTATTTTGATCACACAAGATCTTTCATCAAAACTAAAAAATGCCTCTGCTAAACATTAACTGTCTGTAAATTATTTATTAAGATTCGGTAAGAGCGAATTTAGTTAGTTGTTAAATTGTTCAATAATTTTGAAAAAGATTGTCGTAGAATAAAAAAAAAAGATTAACGTTCTATACGTGTATTATTATTATTATTATTATTATCCTAGCTAAATAAATATTCTATTTAAACACTGTGATGTTGTTTCATTTACTAGCATTAGGATGAAGGGAGAGAGGAGAGAGGAGACATCGAGAGAGGAGATTCTTTAATGCTACCTCTAATAGCATCAGTACATACAGGTAATACAGATTTCTTTATTGCGACCTCTATTGGCCGTACATAGGTCGTCGATAATACAGATTTCTTCTTCTCTCTGTAGTAATACAGATTTCTTCATGACACGCCCCCTAGTAGTAGTACACAGTCTACCGGTCATACAGATCCCTTCATGATGCCCTCTCTTAACAGAGTCCTCTGGGTTTTTCCTAGCAACACCATTTAGCCGAGCGCCGAACCATATGCCTGTAATACAGATTCCGTACTTCGAGAATCACGTCAGACGACACTGGCGCCATCTGTTTTCCCCTAGCAACGACGCTACCATTTAGCCATGTGACGAACCCTATGCCGATAATACAGAATGTCGGTACAAAAATCACGTCAAACGACACCGACGCCATCTGTTTTCCCCTAGCAACGACGCTACCATTTAGCCGAGTGACGAACTAAATGCCGATAATACAGAATGTCGGTACAAAAACGACACTGGCGCCATCTGTTTTCCCCTAGCAACAGCGTTGCCATTTAGAAGAGTGACGAACCAAATGCCGGTAATACAGAATGTCGGTACAAAAATCACGTAAAACGACACTGGCGCCATCTGTTTTCCCCTAGCAACAGCGTTGCCATTTAGCCGAGTGACGAACCAAATGCCGGTAATACAGAATGTCGGTAATGCAGATTCCGTACTTAATGACGACTGCATCCCCCACAAAAATGTCTGCCTCAGGTGCTGCAATACCTACTGTAGTGTGTCAAATATTTGACCCGTTAGGCCTTCTAGGTCCAATAGTCGTCACAGCAAAATTAATAATTCAAGAGCCGTGGAAAAATAAATTAGACTGGGACGAACCTGTTCCAGAAGTCTTGTGTAAAAAATGGAAGGAATTCGTTGATACACTATTGTTAATAAATCAATTTAAAATTCCTAGACATGCCACTATTTCAAGTTATTTAAAAATAGAGTTGCATGGGTTTTGTAACGCGTCCCAGAATGCTTATGGGGCATGTATGTACGTTAGATGTATTGCATCATAGGTAATATTATTTCTAATTTTACCAATCTGTTTGAAAAAACAAATACTGCTTATATTATATTATTATATTATTATATA
Organism: Agrypnus murinus; assembly: GCA_929113105.1. Lineage (NCBI taxonomy): Eukaryota > Metazoa > Arthropoda > Insecta > Coleoptera > Elateridae > Agrypnus > Agrypnus murinus. Next base: position 95,547,146 of record OV816027.1, read on the forward strand.
TTATTATATTATTATTATTATTTTTTTTTTTGTATCACACAAACTGTGGATGAGTTAGTGACTGTTTTAGCAGTACGCCGGATTTCTCAAGACGACTGTTATTTTATGGCTCTTCTTATTATTGCTGTTGTGGCCAATATGACAGCTTTTTGCATATGGTATATGGCGCTTAATGGGATGCCTAATTCATTGAGATGCAGGGGAATCTTTTTATGTACAAGTCCATTAGAGGTAATAATAAATGGTTTAATGTCTACCCTCTGCATTCTCCACATTGCACTGATTTCATCGGCTAAATCTCTGTACTTTTCCATTTTGCCTCTGTAAACTCTGCTTATATTTTCATCTAACGGCACTGAAAAGTCTATTATAGTACAACATTTTGTTTCTTTGTTGATTATTATCATATCGGGCTTGTTATGTTGTAGTGTACGGTCGGTTATGATGGTTGTATCCCAATATATTTTGAATGATACATTTTCTAGTACCGGTTGGGGACTATATTTATGAAATGGTGTGTTATTTGCAAGCCCTACGTTTTGCCCCAACATTTGGTGAATAACTTTTCCCATGTTATCGTGCCGACTTAGATAAGCTGAAGATGCAAGATTTGTACAAGCTGATGAGAGGTGCTGTACCGATTCCTCTTCCTTATTGCAAAGCCTGCATTTTGTTGTTTCAGGGTTTAAATGCATGATATGCTTTTGGTAGTATCGTGTTGGAACTACCTGATCCTGTATGTCTAATAGCGCCCCCTCCGTCTCGGGAAACAGATATCCCGCTGTAAGGTAAGTGTTAGAATAGGTTTTATCCACGTCTTCTTGGTGTAAATTATTGAAATAACGCCCATGCATGGGTTTATTTCTCCATTGATGTTTTAATTTGTCAGTATAATTTTCTGTTTCAGGTTCGGGTGTTGCTAAACCTAGTGCAGAAAAGCTTTGATCAACTCTTACCAGACTTTGGTGTAAAGGTAAGTTTGTATTGCTAAAATACTGTTTTAACTTTTGTTTTTCTCTTTGATGTGCATTCTCTAAGTTGACGATTCCACGGTCTCCCTCTGCTCTAGAAAGATACATTCTTTCAATTGCAGAGTTAGGGTGTAACATTCTGTACTTTGTAAGCGTGGTCCTAAGCTTCCTATCTATTGCTTGGAGTTCCGTTTTTGTCCATGCTAGTACTCCGAAAGTGTACGACACCACTGGTATAGCCCAGGTGTTAAGGGCAGTAATCTTATTTTTTGAGTTAAGACTTGTGTTTAAAATTTTCTTAACCCTGTCGAAGTATTCTGCTTTTTCATTTATTCTCAATCCCTGTTGAAAACCAAGGTATTTGTAGCATTGCTCTGGAGTGAGCGCGGTAATAATTGTATTATCCATCAATGTACTGTTTTCTGTTTGAATGATTTTTCCTCTATTGGCATGCATAACCGCGCATTTATCTAAGCCCAGTTCCATTTTTATTGATTCACTAAATGCTTTGACTAGTTCTAGTGATCCATGGAGCTGCTGTGAAGATTTTGCATATATTTTAAGATCGTCCATATAAAATAAATGTGAGATTTTGGCGTGATCTTCGATGATATAGCAATTACTACTTCGATTTAGCATTCCGCTAAGTGGATTTAAAGCCATGCAAAACCAAAGGGGACTAAGGCTGCTTGGAAGATGCCCCGCCTAATTGGTATTTGGTCTGTGGTGTATGTTCTGGTTTTGAGTGTAGTTCTCCATGTTTTCATGAGATGGCGGAGAAAAGCTATTATAGTAGGATCTACTTTGTATATTTTAAGGATTTCCAGGAGCCAGGAATGTGGTATTGAGTCAAATGCTTTTCGGTAGTCTATCCAGGCTACCGAAAGTTTCCTCTTTTATTATTATTATTAATATTATTATTATTATTATTATTATTATTATTATTATTATTATTTTTTTTTTATAAGTAAGCGACTCGACTGCCAGGGTCATTTGTCGCTTTTGCTATACTAATATATTACTAATGTATATGATTAGTAATAAGTAGCAAATCAATACAATAACAAGTAAATATAACTAACGAACGGATACAACAATATACACAACCAGTATGGACTAAGTTATATAAGAAAATACCACACAAAACATTGATAAAACGGTAACGAGTAAATAAATATGTAATATAAGTAAAACGGGTTAAAATAATTCGTATAAATAAATAAACATAATTTAAGTATTAAATATCACAGTTTTTATCACAGACTATATAGTTTTACAATTTAGAAATAATGTTTGTACAACGCAGGAATTTCAATAGTTTTAAAATGTTTTCCTTATTGTTACTCAATATTTCTTTTAAATTATCAGATAAACCACAAACTCTTCTCTGATTTGTGTATTCACTACATTCAATAAGGAGATGTTCAACAGTGAGTGGGACTGTACACGTAGGACAATTAGGTCTATTTCCCTCCGTTAAAAGAAAGGTTGATGTTAAGCGGGTATGACCTATTCTTAGTCGACTTAGAATCGCTTGTTCTTTACGTGTAAGAAAAATTTCAGGTGGTTGCAGCTTAACATTAGGTTGTATGACTTTTAAAGCGGTAATCCTGGTATTCCAAACTGCTTGCCACTGATGTTCTGAATTTTGTCTTATGTATGCCTTGGCGTCTTTTGGACAAATCACATTAGCATCATTTCGAATCCGAGCTGCTGCCGATTTTGCAGCTCGATCTGCTTTTTCATTTCCAGATATACCAATGTGACTTGGTATCCATATCCACACAATATATTTGTCTTCACTAGTGAGTTTAGATAGTAACGTGTGTATGTCTTGTACTAGAGTATCGTTATTAAATTTGTTATTTATTGCCAATAGAGAAGACAAAGAATCTGTGCAAATTACATGAATATTGAACGTTGATTCGCGGCATATGGATAACGCTTGCAGTAAAGCATACATTTCACATGTAAAAACACTTACAGTGTTTGGAAGCGACCAGGTAGATACATTGTTGCCGTTGACTACGGCACATCCCGCTCCTGACTCTGTTTTAGATCCATCAGTATATAGTACGTTGCACTGACCGTATGTATGAAATATTACGATATCATCTGCGTAGGCACAGTATCGAACAGTTTTGTCGATGGATTCTAACAGTCCTTGTATCGCTATTAGAAACAGAGTGGCACTTAGTGAGGAACCTTGTGGAGTCCCGTTTTTAATATTATAAGTTTTAGATAAAATATTGCCAACTCTGACTCTATTGACTCTGTTATCAAGGAACGACTTAACGAATTTAGGTAAGTATTCTTTTATGCCCCATTTATTTAGTTGTTATTTTTAAATCTATGAAAATAGCTGTTAGGTGAAGGCCTGCAAGAAAACTTCCATGAACAGCATTTTCAATATATACTAACGCATCTGTCGTAGAGTGTTCTTTGCGGAAGCCAAACTGATACTTGCTTAACAATCGTCTAGATTCGAGCATCCACGATAGTCTGTTAGTGACCATCCTTTCCATTAATTTGCATATACAACTTGTAAGGGATATTGGCCGGAAGCTTGACGGGTTTGTTGGTGTTTGACCTGGTTTCAGTATAGGAACTATGGTAGCTTCTTTCCAGGACTCTGGTAGAATACCAGTTGTCCATACGTTATTGTACGCATTCAGCAAACCCATTTTTGCATTTTCAGATAAATGCTGAAGGAATGCATTCACGATTCCATCACTGCCTGGAGCCGTATTGTTGCTTTTTTCGAGAGCCTCATTTAATTATTCGATACTGAAGAGGTGGTTGTAGTCTAATTCTTCGTTTGTAGAGAAATTTATATTTTCTATAGTTTCAGCATCTTCCAAGTCACACAACTGCGCAAAGTGCTGTGCTAGGTGATTAGCTACTTCTTTTTGATCGGTTATAATTTGATCGTCTATATTTACAGTTATATTAAAGCAACTACGATTTCCAGAGATGGCTCGCACTCTTTTCCATACTTCACTAACATCAGCAGAAGCGGACATAGTGGAGACATATTCGCGCCATGTTTTCTTTTTCGCCTCTTGGATAGTTCATCGACATATTGCACGAGGTTTTTTAAACTGTATTAAGTTGTCGATAGTTGAATTTCTTTTTAGAAGAGTAAGCGCTTGTTTCTTCTCGGCAATAACAGATCGAATCTGTTCGTTCCACCACGGTACTATTTTCTTATATAGAATGCCTTTTGATTTTGGCACGTATTTTGTTGCCGCGTCTGCGATAATGTTGGTGATAGCAGGCATCGTTAATTCCGTGTTTGAGGGAATCGATGTGTCAACGTGTTCTCTATATGCATCCCAATCGGCTCTGGATAAAATCCATTTTTGTGGAATTGTCGTGGGTAGGTTTTCAGAATTAATTTTACTGATCACGATAGGATAGTGATCGCTAAAATGTAGGTCGGAATCGGTAGAGAATCCACGACAATTCCACTGTAGGATAAGTGTATTATCCATTGGAAAAAGAATTATTTAAGGTGTTTTACGGGGTTTACCTTTCGGCCAGCCTTTTTTCTTCTTGACGACTTTCTGTAAAATAATTCAATCGATAGCTTCTAGACTAGAATCATTATTTCGATCATCGTCAGATTTATTACTAATTTGAGAAAGTTTACGTTTCTCTGTAGTGATTTCAATATTCTCAATTGTATCGTTTATATTCGAAATGTTGCTTGTTGACGCATGTGCTATATGTTGACTTATTTTGGGAGTGGATGTAACGCTTTGATTTTCACTGTCACTGCTAGCTTCAAGAGGAATCATTCTCGCGGTGAGAGCATTGGTTAATTTTGACAATTCCGTTTTAATAATCCTTTTGATTTCTGGAATTAACGCTCGGAGGGTTGTTGTCTCTGAAGGAACGGTTACTTGTGCATAGGAGCGAGAGGGGACAGACAGGGTATTCGACATACGTTTAGGTTCTATATATGACACCTTGTGAACTGTTTTAATTTCCTGTATCTTCACTTCTTGCTGAAACACAGGACAGGACTTCGATACAGCGGTGTGGTCCTCCTTACAGTTAGGACAAGTGATTGGTTGAGGACAAGGTTCACCTCTGTGTGGAGGGTTACCACAAATACATATTTCAGGTTTGGTACAAGTGGAAGAGACATGACCGAACGATTGACATTTATAGCATCTGATAGGAGGGGGTATATAAGGTCTTACACTAAGGGAATAGAAGGCTGCAGTTATGGTTCTAGGCATCTTAGGATTATTAAAAGTGAGGATATGATTGGGGGTATCAACGACTACACCGTTCCTTCTGCTCTTAATTCTTCTCACATCGATGACTCCTTCATGTTTTAAACCCTGCTTGATCTCTTCTAGGCTACAATTAAGGAAGTCTCGGCAGTAAACCACTCCCTTAGATGTATTAAGAGTCATATGGGCATATACTTTAACTTCAGACTCTCCGAAACGGGTTACTTCCATTAGTCTTTGTGACTGTGCATTGGATACCGTTTCTATAAGCAACATACCTTGCATTCTCTTTACTATTTTTGTTTTACCTATCAAACCATAAATAATCTTTGAAATAACAAACGGACTGACTGTTACAAAATCTCCTTCTGCTTTTTCCATGACTAGGAACCGAGGAAATGACTCCACCGTCTCACAAAGCCTATTAGATTCTCTTATTGGGGGGAAATCTAAATTGGAAAGGGTTGGAATGGGAGGGTTAGGTGGGATTGGGGTAAAGGGAATGGAACTGGAAAGCTCCAGATTTAAACTATTTTCATCACTCATCATCTAAATTAATCCCTGACTTAGGGGGGCTGCCCCGGTGGGGTATACCCATGACGGCGGGATCACCACCGACACCAGCAAGTTCCCCTGCTGCACCGGGAATATGCCCTAGTGGGAGGGAAGATCATCTCCCTAGGGCTCCAGTCCCTTACTAGTTGAAAAAACTTTCTGGGATCCCACGCCTCCGACGACGTGGGCACCCTACCAAGCGCTTGCCAGGCCGGGGGCCTACGGATGCTTTGCTCCACCTTGAGAGGTGAAGCTACACCCCGCAGCGCCAGCTCTTGCGTCTAATTCAAAATCGTAACCAGTTGCTTATGCCATTTTCATCGCGTTCGTCGTCAGAGAAGAAGGAAAGTTAAAAGGTCCCCTAGCCCTCGAATATTCTAATAGCGTCGGGGCCTGGAAAGAACAAGAGTTGGTCAAGGGAGACCCGATAGAAAAGAAAGACAGAGAGGGACCTGTCCGTAAGGCTAGTTGAAATATGGACAGGCCCAGCTAGGGTACCTCGGATTGACAGCCCCTGTACTCACTATGTGTGAGCCCCTCAGGGTTGTTGTTATTGTTGTTGCTGTTGCTGTTGCTGTTGCTGTTGCTGTTGCTGTTGCTGTTGGTGTTGGTGTTGGTGTTGGTGTTGGTGTTGGTGTTGTTGTTGTTGTTGTTGTTGTTGTTGTTGTTGTTTTTTTTTTCTTTAAGTTTTAGCGGCATCAACATCTGAGGTTATTAGCCGCTTTACGAGTTTCGCTTATGAAACGAAATGATACTATGACCCTTATAGTCTCACATAATGACTGTATATAGTAAAATATATATATATATATATATATATATATATATATATATATATATATATATATATATATATATATATATATACGTATATATAAATAGGTAATGGGTTTACTAAAATTCACATACATAGACGAACAGTATGGATAAAGGTATAATTGAACATGAGGCTTAGGGATAAAACAATGGACTGAGTACGAAACAAATTATCGATAAAATGATTGTATATATAAAATTATAAATAAATAAAATTGTAAGTAGATAAAATTGTAAATAAATAAAATTGTAAATAATGTGTAAAAATTATGTAAATAAAATGTATATAAGAATATATATGTTTGAGATATATTGTGACGTTCCCAAATTTTATTTAATCCTCTTGATTTCTTAGTAGTCAAGTTCTTAAAAAAAAAGAAAAGGAATTGTCTTTATTGTATGATTTGCCTACCTAACTAACTTTATTTATTTTTATTCTTTAATTACTATTCGGATTTTTCCTTTTGAGGTGTTTCCTGATATTTTCCCCTGTGTATTTTTGGTTATCTTAATATAAACAATTGTCAGCCATTTCTACTTTCTTTTTATCTTTTGGTGTGAAAGTTTTACCAACCTTGTGTAGGAGGAATTCTAATCTCTTTTTGATAATGAGAAGACATTTTAAAATTTTTCAAGTCTTTTCCTATTGAACTTTTGGCCCAAGAACATCTAGGTAAATATGTTTACTAATTTTTGAATTTTTCTAATTCTCTTTGATTTTCATTTGAGTTTTATACCTACTTTTGCTTGGGGGTAATTTATTATTTTATTTTTAGGCATCTCTTATATACCCCTCATTTTTCACCTTAATGGTTGAGGGTTTTTTCTAAGTTTATTGAGATCTACTTGGCTAATCTTATTGGCTTGCATCATGGAAATGGTTGCTTTGGTTTAAGCAAGTTCTAAAAGAATGGTATTTTTATTCTGCTAGTTGGAATTTCCATGTGAGAATCTTACCCTCCGGTGATGGTGGTTTAATCATTGAAGACACCTGTAGGCCACAGCACTGTCTCGCAACCTAGAAGCTGGTTGTTGTCAACTTATTTTATCCTGCTAATTGGATTGTGATGTGATAATCTTACCCTCCCGTAAAGGTGGTTTTTGATCTATGAAGACATCCGTAGACCACATTGTCTCACAGCCAGGAGTATTCCTGCCGTTTATTTATGGTAGCTGGTTTTGTCAGCATTCGACATCTTTGGTACTGTTATATTTTGGTAAATTTTGAGAGTTGTAACTGTAAGTATTACAGAAGTATTTTCCCTTCTTATTATCCTTATTCCTAATTAAAGCTAATTACTTACCTTCGTTGCGTTCAAATCTTTATTATGTGGTACTGATGGTACTTGTAAATTCTTTGCTTGGTATTAATTATTGCTGGTACGGCGCCTTATTAAGCAAGCTTGCCTGAAATTATTACAGGTTATTTTTATGATCTTTTTGCATTTATATTACTTGTTGTTTGGTAAAGATTTAAGGTTAGGAATTGAGTTTATGTATACTGACCCGATATTTGTTTCCTACCTCACCTCTCACAGTTTCCAAAAATTCTTTTTATTATTTTTGCACACTCCTGTTCGCTGCAAGTTACACTTTATTATAGATTTTTGTAATTTGATTGTTTGTATACAAAAAAGAACGTTCATTATTGACATTTGTTGTCGATTTTATTTATCAGAAAATCTTGTAGTACATTTATTATACTAGCTGTTAGTCATATCTGTGGACATTTTTCATACCTTAGTGTGGCCATTTATTCTTTATTATAGTAGGGTGTTTGTTTAGCCCTTGGTGACTATTGTTGTTTATTAAATTTTTGTACCTTTTGTTATTACTTATTTGTTATTACTACTGTTACTATTTACATTTATATTACTTTATTAAATCTTAATATTAATTATACGTTTTACATGATCGTGTTGTGTTTTTATGATTGTGTGTATTTGGTCATTCCCCTTCTTTCTAGGTTTCTAGAATGGCGCCCAGGCAGCAAATCGTTATTTTTTAGTAGCTATCATCGACGAACCAACCTACCAGCTCTCCTTTTAACCTTGAGCACCGTGAGCGTTAATATTGTACATCCTGGCTACTAGGATGTCACAATATAAATAGGAAATAATAACATTATATATAGTAAAGATATATATAAATAAAATATGGGTTTAATAAAATCCACATACATAGACGAACAGGGTGGAGATGATTGAACATGAGGTTTAGGGATAAATGAATGGACTGACTACGAAATAAATTCAGGATAAAACAATTGTATATATAAAATTGTAAATAAGTAATATTGTAAATAAATAAACTTGTAAATAAGTAAAATTGTAAATAATATGTAAAATATATGTAAATAAAATGAATATAAGAATATATGTGTTTGAAATATATAAATAAAAAAATAAAATAAAATTTTTTTTGTGTCTACTGAGTAAAATAACTGCGTGTTAAATTATAATTTATTTGCTAGATCTATACTCTTTATAAATTCTAGAACGTTGTCTTCATTTCCAATTGACAGAATTTCGCTAATATTATTTGTAAGAGAAGTTCTTAAACGAGCTTCATTATAGGAAGGACAATCCACCAGTATATGCCTTACTGTCAGTTGTCTTTGACAGTGTTGGCAGATGGGGGGTTCGAAACCCTGTAACAGGTAGGATGATGTTAATCTGGTGTGTCCTATACGTAAACGGGTAATAATGGTTTGTTCGTGGCGTGTTAGATGATTTTTTTTCTTCGACGGTTTTATTAGCGGTTTTACTGTTTTAAGTTGTGTGTCAACTTCGCCCCATTTTAATTGCCACAGGTTTAGAACTTTCTCCTTTAAGTAATCTTTCAGATCCTTTGGCCGTATGCAGATATCCTCTAGTTGGTCATGTTCCACTGCGAGTTTAGCTGCCTCGTCAGCTTTCTCATTACCCTGGATCCCTACGTGGCCAGGTGTCCAGACTAGAGTTATTTCTTTTTCTTTATTATAGAGCCAGTCAAGTGATGCTTGTACTTCCTGAACTAAAGGATCGAATGAAAATCTATTTGATAACACCTGCAAAGAACCATCTGTATATATAATTTCGGCTCTGGGATGGTGATCTAAAGTGTTTTGAAAGTGGTTGAGAAATAATTTGGGATTAACATCTTTTTTCCCTCCTTGCAAGCAAGAGAGGTCCATTTGGGGTAGGTGAATTCGCCAAGGTGGTACTTCATAATTTCCTATCTGATAAACTGGCTGCAATGTTTCAGTGAGTTCTTGCAATATGGCGTGTAGACGTATTCCAGCAGGACGAGTTCTAGTGGGTCTAGCCATATATAGAGTAGTTTGTTCATCATTAAATAACAAAGCAATATTGGGGTGTCGTGGTTGAGCATATATAGTTATTCCATAATTTATGAGTAAACGATACCTTCGATATTTTAACGGTGGTATTCCCGATTCGCAGTATAAAGATAATGTAGGACTGGTTCTAAAAGCCCCTAGAGCAAGTCTCACACCCGTCGAATGAATTTGGTCTAGTACCTTTAAGTGTGATTGACGTGCGGCACCGTATACTATTGACCCATAATCCAGTTTGGACAAAATCATACTTCTGTACACGTTTAGGAGTATGCTTCTATCTGCGCCCCATTTTATACTAGATAAGCACCTAACGATATTCAATCGTTTTTTGCAATTGGCTGCTAAGTTTTGAATGTGAGGACCCCAAAGTAGTTTTCTGTCAAACGTAACTCCTAAGAACTTTATTTCTGGCTTATTAGATATAGGTAGACCATTTATTGTAAGTTGAGGATTTTGATGACAGGATCTCAACCTGCAGAAATGAACACACTGTGTTTTCTGTGTGGAAAAACGAAAACCGCGATCTTCGGCCCGATTTACTACAGCGTCAATGGATTCCTGCAGTGTTGAATGTATATCCTCAAAGCTGCTCCCTGCGTAGAAGATACAAATGTCATCTACGTATAGACTCCTCCCAACTCTATGATCTATATCTAACAATAAGCTGTTTACTGCTATTGAAAATAGCACTACACTCAGTGTGGACCCTTGAGGTATGCCATTCTCGATCGTATAGGCGTCCGATTGAACATTTCCAAGTCTGATTTTGATTTTCCTGTCGGATAAGAAACTGGCAATAAATATTGGCAGGCAGCCTCTCAGGCCCCACCGATGCAGTATTTGAAGTACCCCATATCGCCACGTCATATCGTAGGCTTTTTCAAGATCAAAGAATACCGCCGTAACATGATGTCTATTTAAAAAACTGGTTTGAATGGCATTCTCTATGTAGACTAATTGATCAGTTGTTGATCTAAATTTACGAAAGCCCATTTGATGTTTAGACAGCAGACCGTATTTCTCTAAGAGCCACATCAAACGAAAGCTGACCATTTTCTCAAGGGTCTTACTAAGACAACTCGTTAACGATATTGGACGATAATTAGATGCTACTTTGGGGTCTTTGCCAGGCTTTAAAAGTGGAATTATAATTGACTCGTGCCATTGTTCTGGGTAAAGTCCTTCTCTCCAGATTTGATTAGATAATTATAATAATTCAAGTTTGGCAGTGATAGGTAGGTGTTTTAACATACTATAGCTAATAGTATCTTGACCTGGCGCTGAATCTTTAGTTTCATTCAGAGCTTTTTCCAGCTCATCCAAGGTAAAAGGGGTATTGTAGTAGGATTCAGCTGGTTCTGTAAAATCCAGTGGAATTTCCAAATTAACTTTATTCGCACGAAAATCTTCATTGTAATTTTTTGAATCATTTGTCGATTGGAAGTGACGGGCAAATTCGTCCGCTAATTTATGGACATCTGTTATCAACTCTCCATTAATATCTAACACAGGCGAAGTGATAGGAAATTTCTTCCCCGTTATTGACCTTATCTTAGTCCATACTTCAGATGGCGATGTCTGCGGGGTAAGAGTTGAAACATACGTTTTAAAAGAGAGTCGCTTCTTTTCTAAAATCATTCGGCGAGCTCGCGCTCGAAGACGTTTAAAGTTAATAATATTTTCTGCCGTAGGATGTCTTTTAAAAAGATTTAATGATCTTTTTTTATCTTTAACAGCGTTTGCCACTTCTTCATCCCATCATGGCACTCGACGGGGGCGCTGATGGTTTGTTGTGACTGGCATGCATTTTTCAGCAGCTGAAATTATAGTCTGAGTGACAGCGTTAACTGAAGAGACTATGTTATCGCTCAAATTTAAGGTGGCAGTATTGATTTGAAAGTGCATCCAATCAGCTTTACTTTCTATAAACTTCCTACGGCAGCCTTGTAAATGTAATTGCGAACGGAAATTAGCATATTCTAGCATTACAGGAAAATGGTTTGAGAAGTAGAGATCGTCGAGCACGTCCCAAGACAAAGAGTGGGCAACTTCTGGAGAACAAATGGAGAGGTCTATGGCAGAAAAATTATTCGATCTAGAGTTAAGGTAAGTGCCTTTGCCCGTGTTAAGGATGACCAAATTTAGTTCCTCGAAGAGGTTTTCTAAATTACGGCCACGGATATCTAAATGATCTGAACCCCAGATCGGGTTATGAGAATTAAAGTCCCCCAGAAGTAAAAATGGACTAGGTAATTGAATAATTGCATTCCGCAGATCCTCTACTTCCCAATGAATGTCTGGCAAGTAAACGCTACAAATTGTTATCGCAAATGGGTAAAAGATTTTTACCGCAACTATTTGCAGTTCTGTATTTACGTGTATGACTTGCGTTGGAATGAAATCTTTTGTAAGGATTGCGACGCCTCCTCTGGCTCGATAGTCAGGCATGACATCGTTTCGAACGATGGTATAACCTTTGATGTCGTGCTGAGCATCCGGTCTTAAATGGGTTTCCTGTAATGCTATGCAAATGGGCATTTTTTCGGTAAGTAACGTCTTCAATTCGCCATTATGGCTTTTAATACCGTTAATGTTCCACTGGAGAATATTATCCATTAGTAATTATGGATTATTGGGAGAGACGATCTTTGCTACTATCTCTGGGTTTTCTCGGGATGCCCTTAGGCCAGCCCTTTTTCTTTTTTACCGTCCCTGTAAAAGGGAGCATTTCAGTATCTGAACCTGAGTTCAGAGGTGTTAGGATAGGGGATGTTAAAGTAGAGTCAGTTTCTTTATTTCTGATAAAACTATCCTGTGATTCTTTGGAATTAGAAGAGGGGATAGGAGATTTGAGGGAGAATTGGGGGAATTCTTTTGATTGGGATATTGGTCTTGGAAAACTAGTATTGGCAGAGGAGGTATCCATATTTATCGAAAGGGTAGAATTACTTATTATATTGTTTATTGGTGTAGACTTAGTTGGTTCTGGTGGTGGGAGAAATAAAGAGGGTGAATGGGGGGAGGGATTTATAGGGACCGAAGTTTCAGAAGGAAGGGATTTTGGGGGAGTGGTACGAATTATGTTCAAAGTTTTTAAATGTGCTTCAATGACTTTAATAATTTCAGGGACAAGTGCGCTAACTAAGACGTTTTGATTTATTGTTGCAGGTGGTTGTATAGGTTTAGCAGCGATACGAGCATAAGAAGTAGTCTGACCAGTAACTAGTGAGGGAGCATTTAACATAACCTCACGCCTGGCATCGAAATAACTAATACGTCTAGTCACATTTATTTTTTGAATTGCTACTTCTTATTTATATAGCGAGCAGTTTCTAGAATTAGCCGGGTGGTTATCTCCACAGTTAATACAAACTACCGGAGTCTCACAAGGAACGCCTTGATGTATTGCCTTTCCACATATGCATATTGGGTCTTTACGACAATTCATCGATGCATGGCCAAATCTTTGGCACCTAAAGCAGCGCAGAGGAGCTGGTATGTAGGGCCGAACTGGAAGCGAGTAAAACGCTATCTTAATCCGCTATGGAAGAATGGTTCCCAAAAACGTTACAATATACGAAGAGGTATTTATTACCTCGCCATGCTTTTTGTAGGTAGGTCGTTTTATGTCAACAATATATCTTGATCTTAATGTTTCTTCTTTAATCTCTTCTATACTACAATTATCCATATCGTTACATGTTATCACTCCTTTTACAAAGTTTAGAGTTTTATGAACTGATACTTTAATTTTCAAATTGTCAAGGGAAGTTATTCTAACAATCGCTTCGTTTGTTCTTTACTAGAACTTTCAACTAATAGACCCTCATTTATTTTCTTTACTTCTTAACATCCCCTACTTGTCTTTTCAAACTACGATAAATTAAAAACGGACTTACTTTACTGAATGAACCTTCTTCTCTTGTAATTAATAAAAAATTGATCTTTGAATAACTAATAGGTAATTTCTTTGCACTACCAGATTCTGTCTCATAATCTGTCTCACCTAACGATTCACTTGGCTTTTTTCTTTTGCCTGGCGATTGAATACCAGACTCGATTACTTCATTTGGATGAAGTGGAAAATGAGGAGAGAGGGAGGATGTTTTCTCGATCTCTAGGAAATTCTGGGAGGAGCAGGAAAAGGTAAGAGGTATGGGAGTGGAGCCGGGAAGCTCCGTTTGTGCAAGGGGCACTTTTGCAACGTTATCTGTATTGTCTGTATTCATTATGATTTTTAATATTTTGTGTAAGAAGTGTGTATGTATAGAGTGTTTGTATTTTATTCCTTTTTATGTTAGACAGCTTAAGGAACCAGCAACAGCCAAAGGATTCCAAAGAACACGACTCTGGTGGCCTCGACGGAGCCCCCCGCATTATACCGCAAGGTTCCCGGTCCAGGCGCCATCTGGCATTACGGCATAAGCGAGATTTTCGCAAGTTGATAGGGCAGCCAGGTCATGTTGGCTAGACCGACCCGGGCCCCTGTACTACCTTGCAGCCTGGGAGTGCACACCCCGGAACCCAGTTTTATCCGCTGTACCCTCCAGCAGGCGAGCCCAAGGATCTCAGACTGCTACTACTTCCCCACGCTGTCAATCAAGGAATGAGTGTGCGTGTTGGTGACCTGCCCGTATGCAGCGTACGTGTGTGTAGTGTATGTGTGTTTGGGTTAAAATAGAAAACTGTGTGTTTATATGGTTGTGTTTACGGGCAGGTATGTGTATTATTATTATTATTATTATTATTAGTATTATTAGTATTATTAGTATTATTAGTATTATTAGTATTATTAGTATTATTAGTATTATTAGTATTATTAGTATTATTAGTATTATTAGTATTATTAGTATTATTAGTATTATTATTATTATTAGTATTATTAGTATTATTAGTATTATTAGTATTATTAGTATTATTAGTATTATTAGTATTATTAGTATTATTAGTATTATTAGTATTATTAGTATTATTAGTATTATTAGTATTATTAGTATTATTAGTATTATTAGTATTATTAGTATTATTAGTATTATTCAGTTTGCCAATAGTTGTTATTCGTAAAAGTGATTTTAAAAAAGAGAAATTAATTCGGGATAATTAGTGTGCTTATTGTATACAATCTTATCTTTGGATTGTTATTAATGAAAAAGGTGAAATTATCACCCAGTTTATACTAATCGATCTAAAAGAAACGGTGAGGTTAAACTGATTTCAATTATCTATACAACAAACTTCGACATAAATTGATATGAACTAAAACTGTTTTTACACTGCTTATTTCCATTTTCGTTTTAAAATACAATTAAAATTCCTTGTACATACATCAAACAATCTGTCAATGGATTAGTAACAATTAAAGTAAAAAAGGTGAAATTAGCATCAAAATTATATAAATCAAACTGAAAAGAACGGCGAGGTTAAATTATTTGTGTTTATATAGAACGGACTTTTATATAAACTGATATAAACTATAGCTGTGTTTACACTGTTATATTCTCACTCGGATTTTACTTACAAGCAATTAATAAATTTTCTTGCAATAATGGTAGTTTGTACACGTTGTAATGAGACAATCTCAGACGTAGAAGAAGTGGTTAAGTGCTATGGCCAGTGTGAGGGAAAACTTCACATAGAATGTACCCCGCTGAGCTACCGTACATACAAAGCAAAATCAGAAGATGCCAAAAAGACGTGGCGCTGCATAAATTGCAGAGAGAAGAAGCAAGGAACTAAAAATAAAAAAGAAAAAATAGAAAACTCTGATGAAAAAGGAAGTGAAGATACTGACAAAAAGGATGAAAGACCAAAAAGAGAAAATGGAGAAACAGAAAGTGACGAGGATGATGAGATTTTTCAGGATAAAAAAAGCCAAGTTGATAAAAACATTGAACAGCTAATGAAAATGGTTGAAAACCTCACTGGAATTATTAAAAACATCGAAACAAAGCTAAACCAAAAGGATGAGAAGATTAAAGATCTTGAAATGAAACTAAACCGTCTGGAACAATATAATAGGAACAAAAACCTAGAAATACATAACCTAAAAGAGAATGCTGAGGAAGACTTAGAAGAAATAATTACGAAAATAGGAGAAGTGGGGGGAGTGATTATTCAATCGCATGATATAGACAAAATTCATCGACTCCCTAGTAAAAACTCCCCAAAACCAGTTATTGTCCAATTTACGACAAGGAAGAAGAGAGATGCTATACTAAACTTACGAAAGCGAAAAATCAGTGAAGATGAAATTTTAAAAACAAAAAACAAAGAGACCAGGATTTACATAAACGAAAATTTAACTCCAACAAATAAAGAACTTCATTTTAGGGCAAGATCGAGAGCAAAAGAAAACCAATATAAATTTGTATGGGTACGAGATGGTAAAATATGGGTCAGAAAAAATGAAACTGGGAAGGCAATTCGAATAGAGAAAGAAGAAGATCTAAATAAAATAGCATAAAATGTAAGCGAACCGGCGTACACGAGTGGGAATGCAGGTGAGGTAAAATTTAATTTTAATGTAGATGCTTTAAATGTTAATTCAATTATAAATCAATCGAATAGTGAAAATGGGGATGCGAATGCTACCACAGGATACCCGAGTGTTGTAAGTTCAATAAATAAAAGTCATAGTAGTTTAAAGACGACGACCTCTGACAACAACATTTTGAATAAACATGAACTTGACCCTAAAGACGATTACGACATAGACTATTGGAAACATACAAATCTTGAGCTCAACAATTTTTCTGAATTGAAAATTATCAATAAAAACAATATAAAAATCTGTCACCTCAATATTCGTAGCTTAAGGAAATATAATGATGAATTACAACTATTTATAAACAATTTTGATATTTTAGTTTTAACAGAAATAAATATAAAAGACTTCGAAGTAAATTTGTATAAATTGGAAAATTATGAAATGATCGTTTATTGTAGAGACGGGAAAGATGGAGGAGGAGTTTTAATATATACAAAACCAAATTATGAATGTAACCCAACAAAAATAGTGACCAACAACTTCGAATCAATACTACTAAATCTAAAAGATTATAAAAATAATTTTGAATTTTCAATCTGGGGTATCTATCGCTTACATACACAAATAAAATTATTCATAAACGATATCAAACCTATACTTGAAAACAAATTAAAACAAAAGGCAGTTATAATTGGAGATATAAACATAAATATATTAAATCAAAATAATCTAACAAACGACAAATATATCGATTTACTAGTTGGTATGGGTTTTACATCATGTATAAACTCAATAACTCGGGAACAGATGAAAAAACTCAAACTTGAACAGTCATGTATAGATCATATTTTCGTAAGAAATTTTGAAATTATCCAATCCGCGGTAATCAAACAAAAAATATCCGATCATTATTCTGTAATGGCGGAAATTAATCCGAGAGTTTTAATGCAAACCAAGCAATCTTTGAGGTTTACAAATCAAAAGTATGACGAGGAATTAATAAATACGCTTATCTCAAACACTAACTGGGACCTAATACTTAACACACAGTATACAGACACAAATGACAAATATGACGATTTTTTTACTACTATGAACGACATTTACAAGACTGCTATGGAACGGACGACATACGCGAAACATAGAAACAAAAAACCATGGATTAATGGAACTATAATTAAACAAATAGAAAAACGAGATAAATTATTTAATACTTGGAAAAGTTATCCCAAGAATATGATACATAGAATTAAATATATAAAACAAAGAAATTTAACATATAAAAAGATAAAAGAAGCTAAACTTAAATCTACGAGACGAGAGTTTGAGACTGTAAAAAATGACATTAGAAAAACATGGCAACAAATAAACAAACTAACTGGACGGAAAACAAGGAACTCGATTGACGAAAACGTAACGAAACATTTTATACACAACAAAAACGAAACGACGACTCAGGTAGCGACAAATTTTCTAAACACTTTTTATACCGAAATAGAACAATTATCACAAAAATGTAACTTAAGCATAACACCAATTAATGAAATAGCACATTCAAATACACAATTCCGTTTCACACACATAACCGTAGAACAAATAGAAAGTTTAATTAATAATATGGACTACAAAAAGTCACCCGGCATAGACAATATACGATTAATAGACATTATTAAAAATTTTAAACTTAAAGAAATAATTACATCAATAATAAATGACTCAATGACTACCGGAGTAACGTACGTAGAATCGCACTATAGATAAGATCATGTTACATGAGAATTGCTTAAGATAATAAAACTCACGGGTTTCAAATTACCAGCATTCTGATAAATGGACGTTATCTCTATGAGAAACTTCTGTAGCAATTATTCTCTCATGACCATGAAAACTGTGTAGGCGATAAGGTATAAATACCTCTGTTTTAATATTAAGTCTTCAGTCTTTATAAATCATCATCCAACTCACAAGTCTTTATAAATGTGAGTATTAAAACTAGGTGTGAATTTTAAAATTGTTCTGCTAGTAAAAACATAAAGGCTCATTCGAGTTTTAATTAATTATTTTGCTTAATGTCATTTAAATGTGAATTTTAAAATTGTTCTGTTAAGTGTGTTAATTCAAATTTAATTATTTTAAGCTCGTCTTAAAACTTCGTTAAAATAATTACAGACAAAGTAATATTAATACATTTGTATCATTATAGTTTTCTACTAATTAAAAATTAATAAAATATATTCTACGACTGCAAACGAAATATATAAATGTGTTTTATTATATTCAATAAATAAAGTTTTAAAAAAAAGCTTCGGCCACAGAATATAATTAAACTGGCGCAGATTTCGTAACGGATTTTGGAAAATCGCCAATAAATATCGATTTTGTGTTTTAACACTTGATCCAAAGGAAAACCGTTCCCAACAACGTGTCGACGTCAAGAGAATTGGAGTTTCACCGCTTTCAAAATTGGCACGGGACTTCGAGAATCAAGGCGCGACATCCCAGCAACACCATCGACCGCCCAGGCTTCCAACGCACGCTTCTAACATTGGCCCCGCGGAGGTCTCGCGTTCGAAAAGGTGCACAGCACATCGCATGGTTATCGCAACCTTGGGACGTTTCCAGCTGATTATTGCAATCAATTTTAATTCTACGCAACAAAGTAAGTGTTTTTTTTCTTTTTCAAAGTGAAAAGTGTTTCAAGAAGAAACCAGCGAATTTATTAAATCATTTTTAAAACCATACTAACTTAGTTTTAACATTTTTAATTAATTATTGATTACGTACATGGTAGACGCCAGACCGAATAGGTATTGTCAGCTAGTGACATTGTAAAGCCTTTCATGCTTGCCATGTATGGGTAGGAACCCCGAAACTGTTTACTAACAATAAAAATAATTTTAAAAATAATTGTGTTATTCTAATTATTCTTTTTTTAACAAATTAGTTTTTAAGGTAAAGATTATACAATTTTTATTTAATTTTAAATGCTTAGAAATCGATCTCGATCTCCGAGACGTTGTAGAAGTGCTGAACGCACACTCTCAGCGATCTCCTCATTCCACCACGGCACTATTCGTCTTCTATAATTTCCAGATACTAGAGGAATGCTGGCATTTGCTGCGTTATTTATGTTTACAGTGATATCATCTACACATTTATCTATATCATCTTGAATTGTCAAAGGTCTTATAGTTGAGGAGAATCTTACCCAATCTGCTCGTTTTATATTCCAGCGTGGATAATATCCAAAATTGCTAGGTGTAGCAGTGTTCATTTGAAGACGAATGGGTATATGATCAGTAAAAACTTCATCCTCTAGTGTGGACCAATTAATTCTTGTACTGATGACAGGCGAGCAAAGAGTTAGATCTATTGCTGAGAGCGAGTTTGATCTAGAGTTTATATATGTATGTTCACCTGTATTTAATAATATTAAGTTTTCTTCCTCTATTAACTGTTCTATCAATCGTCCGCGTGCATCAAGATTTTCAGATCCCCACATGGGATTATGGGAGTTAAAATCGCCTATTAATATAAAAGGTGGAGGTAATTGGTGAACTAGCTCTTGGAGATCTTCAAGACGCCATTGAAAGTCCGGTAAGTATAAATTACATATCGTTAGTTTAAAGGGGAAAGTAGAAACAACAGCTACTGCTTGCAGATTTGTTTGCAGTTGAATTTGTTTGCTTGGCACGTCGTCTTTAATATACACGGCTACCCCACCTTTCGCTCTCCTATTTGGTGGATCATCTTTTCGAAAAATGTTATAACCCCTCACATTAAATATTTGTCCGGGTTTAAGATGTGTCTCTTGAAGACAAAGTACAAGCGGAGAGTATTTAGTTAAAAGTACCTTAATTTCTGGGTAATGATGTTTTAGACCGTTACAGTTATATTGTATTATGTTTTGTGTGTTATAATCCATTGGTAGATTGTTTATGGTTTATAAATGATTACCTAATTATTGCTTTTTTTTTTAATATATAAGGTACTTATTATATTAACTTTTTTGGGTAGCTAAAATCAAATAAAAAATAAATAAAACAAAAGTAAAGGAGTTTAGCGAAAGATGTGTTAAATCTCACTCGACCGTGAAGTGGTTCTTGAGCCTCTTGGTTTGCCTTTAGGCCATCCTTTCTTTTTCGTTTTAACTGTCACAAATTTTCTAACCGAAACTTCAGATTCAGAGGATTGAATCGGGGATGGAATATCGTCAACATTAACGGTTTGGGAAAGAGAAAAACGAGGGGGGGATATATCCGGAGGTGGTAGGTTTTCTGAGTCTGTGTTAGGTTGGGATTCATTGAAAGATAACGGGAAGAGATTGGTTGGTAACTCTGGTGGAGACATAATAGTAGATGTAGAAGGTTTAGGGGACAATTGCTTGAGAGGATCATCTTGCGATAGTACGACTGTCGCTGCTTTACTGTGCTTTGAAGCAACTCTTGACATACGGAGAGTTTCAGTGAGAGTTTCAGTAAAGGATTTAACGAAGTTATCAAATAACTTCCTGATCTCGGGTATAATAGCATTGGCATTTTCAGATTTCGAAGCACTGCTTACAGCTTTTGCGTACGACACGCTCGGGGGATTCATTCCAACGACTTCTCTCTTTGCGTCACTGTAAGATAATTTTTTCATCGTTTTAATCTTCTGAATTGCCAATTCTTCTTTAAACACTGGGCAATTTTGCGATCTAGCTGAATGTTCGCCACTACAGTTTACGCAGAAAATTGGTGCTTGGCACGCTTGACCTTCGTGCAGTGGCTTCCCACAAACACAAACTTGCTCCTTTGAACATCTGGCAGCCGAATGGCCAAAACGTTGACATCGAAAACACCTCAGTGGTGCTGGGATGTAAGCCCTAACCGGGAGAGAATAAAAGGCAACTTTTACCTTCTCTGGCAAGACCGTACCAGCGAAGGTTAGTAACAACGACCCTGAGTTTTGCAAAACACCGTCTTTTCTGAAAGTCATTCTTTTCACCTCAGTAACGTTAAATTTCTTAAGCGACTCTAAGATTTCTTCCGTGGAAGAGTTCACAAGATCATTACATGATACGACCCCTTTGCAAAAGTTTAAGGACTGATGCGGTCGTACTGTTACGTTAAAATCTCCGAAGTTGGTTATCTGGAGCAATCTTTTAGACTGCTTGGTGAACGCTGTCTCAACTAACAAGCCTTCTCGAACCTTTCTGATGCTTTTCACTTCACCTACATTTGATTGAATAAATTTGCTGATGAAGAAAGGATTGATTTTAGAGAAATCACCATCTTCTTTTACAACGACTAGGAATCTAGGTACGACTTCTGAAATATTCAAAGACTCATCTGATCCAAGTGGAACAGTTTTCCTTTTTTTGACAAATTTGTCTTTCTCTATACCAACTTCTGGTGGAACATTGATCAAAGATGGAAATAGAGGGGTGGGTGGAATAAAGGATGTAGAGGAGTTGATTAGGGAGGAGGGGTCGGGTGTAATAAAAAGGGTAGAGCCGGGAAGCTCCGATTGTGTGGCAAGGGGCACTTTTAAAACATCATCATTATCTTCGTGTAACATCATAATATTTTAGATAATTGTTTCAGCATGGGTGTAAGTATCATGTGTATGTGTATTTCACTCCTTATCGCGTTTGACAGCTTGAGGATCCAGCGACAGCCAAAGGATTCCAAAGAACCCGACTCTGGTGGCCTCGACGGAGCCCCCCGCATTATACCGCAAGGTTCCCGGTCCAGGCGCCACCTGGCATTACGGCATAAGCGAGATTTTCGCAAGTTGATAGGGCAGCCAGGTCATGTTGGCTAGACCGACCCGGGCCCCTGTACTACCTTGCAGCCTGGGAGTGCACACCCCGGAACCCAGTTTTATCCGCTGTACCCTCCAGCAGGCGAGCCCAAGGATCTCAGACTGCTACTAGTTCCCCACGCTGTCAAACAAGGAATGAGTGTTCGTGTTGGTGACCTGCCCGTATGCAGTGTATATGTGTGTAGTGTATGTGTGTTTGGGTTAAAGTAGAAAGACTGTGTGTTTATGTGGTTGTGTTTACGGGCAGGTATGTGTATTGGAACGAGGTGTACTGAGCTGGTACCCGTGGGGGCGCTACTCCCCAATGGCTGCCCGCTTTCAGCCACCCTGCGGGTTATTATTAGTATTATTAGTATTATTAGTATTATTAGTATTATTAGTATTATTAGTATTATTAGTATTATTAGTATTATTAGTATTATTAGTATTATTAGTATTATTAGTATTATTAGTATTATTAGTATTATTAGTATTATTAGTATTATTAGTATTATTAGTATTATTAGTATTATTAGTATTATTAGCATTATTAGCATTATTAGCATTATTAGCATTATTAGCATTATTAGCATTATTAGCATTATTAGCATTATTAGCATTATTAGCATTATTAGCATTATTAGCATTATTAGCATTATTAGCATTATTAGCATTATTAGCATTATTAGCATTATTAGTATTATTAGTATTATTAGTATTATTAGTATTATTAGTATTATTAGTATTATTAGTATTATTAGTATTATTAGTATTATTAGTATTATTAGTATTATTAGTATTATTAGTATTATTAGTATTATTAGTATTATTAGTATTATTAGTATTATTAGTATTATTAGTATTATTAGTATTATTAGTATTATTAGTATTATTAGTATTATTAGTATTATTAGTATTATTAGTATTATTAGTATTATTAGTATTATTAGTATTATTAGTATTATTAGTATTATTAGTATTATTAGTATTATTAGTATTATTAGTATTATTAGTATTATTAGTATTATTAGTATTATTAGTATTATTAGTATTATTAGTATTATTAGTATTATTAGTATTATTAGTATTTTTTTTTTAATTTAAGTGCGGCATCGACTACCAAGGTCATTCGCCGCTTTAGTCATAAATTATTTTTACTTAAGCTGTATGTACGTCGTTTGAAATGTGAATAAAAGTCTGAGTAAAAGCATTGTATACATATTAACAAACAGAAGAGAACACGACATGTAAGACAAATACGAAGTATAAAACGTGAACAGGGTTAAAATGTTGTATAAAGATAAAATTATAATTTAGTAATAATAATACTTAAAATATCACAGTTCATTATCACAGCTATACTAAATTTTATTCATTAGACCTGTAGAGCGCAAAAACGACATCAGTTTTCTATTTGAGTCTGAATTGTTTTGCAACACCTCTATCATTGACTGTCCTAAGTTATGAATCTGTCTCGCTTGATCGTAAATGGGACAATTAAGTATAATGTGTTCTATTGTTAGTGAAACCATACATACAGGACACTCTGGTTGTGGTACACCAGCCAGGAGATAACTAGATGTGAGTTTAGTGTGTCCGATGCGGAGTCGACTTAAGACTGTTTGCTCATGTCGAGTTAGAGCTATATCATTTTCATAGGTTTTACTGAAGGTTGGATGGAATGTAATTTCCCATTATTTCTATCCCAATCAGCTTGCCAATCAATGATGCTTTTATATTTATTAAAATTCTTTATATCTCTAAAGGAGATAGCTTTGCTCATATTAGAGGTTCGAGTGGTAGCAAATTTTGCTGCACGATCGGCTTCTTCATTCCCTTCAATGCCAATGTGACTGGGAATCCACATAAAAATTATGTGTTTACCCTGTGCGTTAAGTTGATGTATTAAGAAGTAAATGTCTTTAAGAATCGGATCATTATCAACTCGACTTTGAATAGCTAAGAGGGAGGACATAGAGTCGCTACATATTAAATGAGTGTCTATTGTGATGTCCTGACAAATTGTAAGCGCCTGCATTATGGCATACAATTCACAGGTGTAGACACTTGCAGCAGAATGAACTGACCAGGTGTGAATAACCGAAGATGTCGCTACAGCACATCCGGCACCATTGTTAGTTTTAGATCCATCCGGGTATAGAATGTTACATGGATCATACTCATGAACATGAGAAAGGAAGTCTTGTTTAATGGCATCACGAACGTCATTATTTTTCTCATATTTCTGTAAATCAAATCTAAAAGATACATCCAGGGGAGACCACGGCGGAACACGTTCTAAAGCAGAATTATATATCTCGGCTTCAGGTACATGCCATTGTCTTGATATGAAGGTCGAACGAATAGATGCTGGTCTGGTGGTCGTTGGCCGGTTAGTGTAGCGATAAAGTAAAGGATTATTACGAAAGGTAGGTGCGTTAATAGACGAGTTATGAATAATAACTTTTGTTCTATAATTCAATAGTAGGCGCTTCCTTCGTAACCATAGTGGTTCCATGCCTGATTCCACATATAGACTTTGCGCAGGGCTTGTGATGAAAACACCTAGCGCATATCGTATACCAGCGTGATAAATAGGTTCAAGCAATCCCAAACGACTTCGTTTAGCAGAAGAATAGACAACACTACCATAGTCTATTCGTGACAATATTAATGACTTGTGTAGCATTATCAGTGTTTGACGGTCTGTTCCCCAACGTGCATTAGATACACATTTAATGATGTTAAGAATTTTTAAGCATCGAGATTTTAGATCATTTAAATGCATTGTCCAGGTAAGCTTGGTGTCTAGTATTAATCCTAAATAACGAGCACTATCTGCATTTTGTATACGAACACCATTGAGGTGAAATGTATGCGTATGATGACATGTACTCCTTTTTCTACAAAAATGAACAGCTACGGTCTTATCCTTCGATATTTTAAAGCCTCGATCATGTGCTTCTTCAGCCAACTGATCCAGAGACGATTGGAGAGATTCTTGGATTCCTTCAAAAGACCTTCCTGAGGTAAAGAGTACTATATCGTCTGCATAAGCGCAGTAACTTACAGTGTTATCGATAGATGCTAGTAAGGATTGTATGGCTATAAGGAATAATGTAGCACTTAGGCTAGAACCTTGGGGAGTTCCATTATTTAATGAGTAGCTTTCAGATAGATGGGTCTCAACTCTCACTCTCATCGTTCTTTCACTTAAAAAACTACGTATAAATTTTGGAAGATTGCCTTTTATACCCCATTCTTCTAACTGCCTGAGAATGTCGTTGTGCTTAACAGTATCAAAAGCGCTTTTCAGGTCAACAAAGATGGCCGACAGATGTACATTTGTTTGAAAACTTGTTTGGATGGCATTTTCGAGAAAAATTAGTGCATCTGTGGTAGAAAAGTTCTTTCGAAAACCAAACTGAAAATTACTTAGGAGCTGTTTAGTTTCCAGTAACCAGGCGAGTCTATTGTTAACTATCTTCTCTAGGATTTTGCACATGCAGCTTGTAAGGGATATAGGTCGATAGTTCATAGGCGATGTAGGATCCTTTCCTGGTTTTAGGATAGGAATAACTATTGCCTCTTTCCAACTTTCAGGAAGGATACTAGTTCTCCAGACGTTATTATACGCTTGTAGTAAGCAAAGTCGTGCAGTGTTGGATAGGTGTTTTAAAAATGCATTTACTACACCGTCGTTACCCGGAGCAGAATTCGTGCTATTATCTATCGCATGATTAAGCTCTTCAATAGTAAAAGGTCTGTTGTAAGGTTCCTCGTTGTCATCTGGGCCATTAATAATTTCAACAATTACTTCATCTTCATTTTCATCGTTGCAAATGCTGGAAAAATGCCCCGCCAATCGTTTGGCTACTTCAGCTTTATCTCTAACCAAATGATCGTTTTCTTTAAAGGTGATTTCTGACTTGGTAGTAGTTCCTTTAATAGTACGAATTCGCTTCCAGACCTCTCGTACGTCTGTAGAAGAAGACATTCCTGATACATATTGTTTCCATGAACGTGTTTTGGCTTCTATAATATTTTTACGACATATTGCACGAGCTTTTTTAAATGCAATTAGATTTTCTATTGTAGGGCTTCGCTTATAAAGATGAAGAGCACGTTTCTTTTGATTTATAAACGAGCGTATAGAATCGTTCCACCATGGGACTACTTTCTTGACAGTAGTACGATTTGTTTTGGAAACGTGTATGGTTGCAGCTGCTGTTATTATATCAGTAATGTTAGTTATAGACAGTTCTACCGCGGTTTCCGATATTATATTGTCAACCTGTTCTCTATAGGCTTCCCATTGCGCACATTCCAGTTTCCACCTAGGTGGCAATTGAATATCAGCATGAGTATAATCGAGTCTTTTAATGATGATTGGATAATGATCGCTAAAATGTAAGTCAGGATCGACAGACCATTCAAGTACAGTAAGAAGTTGTGGACTGCAAAGAGTTAAATCGATTACGTCAGACTGCCCAGTAGACATATTGAAATAAGTACTGTGGCCAGTATTCAATAGACAAAGGTCCACTCTTTGTAAAAGATTTTCAATCGCACGTCCTTGAAGGTCTACTTTATTAGATCCCCACGTAGGACTATGGGAGTTGAAATCACCGCAGATGAGAAATGGGATTGGTAACTGTCCAATCAATCCTTCTAATTCTTGTATGTTCCAAGGTAAAGTGGGAAAATACACATTGCACACGGTTACATTATAAGGTAGAGTAACGCGTGTTGCAACAGCTTGTAGATTAGTGTTTAGCGGAATGTTGGTATGACTAATACTGCTTCTTATAAAGACAGCAACACCACCGTGTGCACGAGCACCGGTCACATCCTTATGCAACAATGTGTAATTTTTTAGATGATATTGTTTATCAGGTTTAAAGTTGGATTCTTGAAGACAAATAAAATCAGGATTATACTCTGCGACCATTAATTGAATAGAACTTAACTTATGTAAGAAGCCTCGACAGTTCCATTGGATAACAAAATTATTGTTCATTTTGTATTTAATAGGGGAACGGACTATTTACTTGATTTATGATCGGGTATGCGCTCATAGCTAATCGACCGATTTCCTCTAGGTTTTCCTTTTGGCCATCCTTTTTTCTTTTTGACTGCGCCTGTAGAGGGATCTATCTCACTTACAGAGCTTTGTGAGACGTTTGATATATGAGATACTGATTGTGGTAAGTTTTCAGATTTTTCTTTTTGGGATTGGACTTTTAGGATTTCTCTCTCTATCTCTGAATTTTGGGATATGATTGGTTTTTCGTTGGTGGGATATGCTTTATTTGGGAGGGAAAGGAATTGTTCGGAATGTATAGAAGAAACTATTTTAGGAGACTGTCTTAAGGGTTGGGAGGTAAGGGGTGATAATTCAAGGGGGGAGCGGTGGAGATTTGGGGTAGGAGAGGTTTGATGAAATGGGGAGTAGTAAAAAAGCCGGAGGCTTTAAAATGAGCTTCAATCGATTTTATAATCGCAGGTACTAACAGTGACACAAGCTCTTTCTGATCGAATCCACTTGCTTGTTGTACAGGCTTTGATGCAGCGCGAGCATAAGATATATTGCTGACTGCGGGTAAACTTGACAAAACTTTTTGCTTAGCTTCCGGATAACTAAGACGCTTAGTGACCTAGATCCTTTGAATGGCTGCTTCTTGTCGAAATGATGGGCAGTTTCTAGAACTAGCTGGATGGTCATCTCCGCAGTTAACACATACAATCGGTTTTTGACAAGGGTTGCCTGGATGCATGGGGTTTCCACAAACACAAATCTGCTCTCTACGGCAATTGACCGCTGCATGGCCAAACTTTTGGCATCTGTAACAGCGTAGAGGAGCAGGAATGTATGGCCGCACTGGTAATGAATAGAAAGCGACTTTGACTCGTTCCGGAAGAATGGTTCCAGCAAAGGTTACAACATATGAAGATGTTGCTATAACTTCACCCTGTCTCTTAACTGAAAGTCTTACTACATCAACGATATGCCTTGTTTTAAGCAATTCCTCTCTTATTTCGTCTATACTGCAATTATTTAAGTCTTGGCACGTTATGACTCCTTTTACGTAATTTAGAGTTTTATGAGGAGAAACTTTTACTTTGAACGTGTCGAATGTTGTCAAATCCAATAACCTTTTTGTTTGTTCTTTTCCCATACTTTCAACTAATAATCCACTACTAATTTTCTTAACACTCTTGACTTCACCAACAAGTTGTTTTAACGTTCTTGTGATAACGAAAGGGCTAACATTCGCAAACGAACCTTCTTCTTTCTGAATAAGTAAATAATTAATTCTAGAATAACTTATTGGATATTTTCTGACACTACTTATTTCCTGATTTACTTCATTTATTGTTTCATCGGGTTTTTTTCTTTTCCCAGATGATTGAAAAGTCGACGATTCAGTTTCACAGTCTACAAAAGGAGATTGACGAGAAGAAAAGAAAGGAGGTTTATCAGCTTCTAAAAGCTGACTATTAAATTGAGAAGGTGGTGTACTATGTGTCGATAGCTGGGTATCTAGACTTGATAAAGGAAAAGGATAAAATATGTGGGAGGCGTTCGGGGAGGGGGTAACAGTTGTGGGAACAGGTAAAGGGGGTGAGCCGGGAAGCTCCGTTATCGTCGCCGGGGGCACTTTTAATACGTTGTTCTCTTCATTGACATCCATATTAAAATTTTATTTGGTGTGTGAAGTTGTGGGTGTATGTATAGTGTGTGTGGTTTTTATTCCTTTTTGTGTTTGACAGCTTAAGGAACCAGCGACAGCCAAAGGATTCCTGTGAACCCGACTCTGGTGGCCTCGACGGAGCCCCCCGCATTCCAATAATCCAGGCGCCACCTGGCATTACGGCATAAGCGAGATTTTCGCAAGTTGATAGGGCAGCCAGGTCATGTTGGCTAGACCGACCCGGGCCCCTGTACTACCTTGCAGCCTGGGAGTGCACACCCCGGAACCCAGTTTTATCCGCTGTACCCTCCAGCAGGCGAGCCCAAGGATCTCAGACTGCTACTAGTTCCCCACGCTGCCAAACAAGGAATGAGTGTGCGTGTTGGTGACCTGCCCGTATGCAGTGTACATGTGTGTAGTGTGAGTGTGTTTGGATTAATTTAGAAAACTGTGTGTTTATATGGTTGAGTTTACGGGCAGGTATGTGTGTTGGAACGAGGTGTACTGAGCTGGTACCCGTGGGGGCGCTACTCCCCAATGGCTGCCCACTTTCAGCCACCCTGCGGGTTATTATTAGTATTATTAGTATTATTAGTATTAGTATTATTAGTATTATTAGTATTATTAGTATTATTAGTATTATTAGTATTATTAGTATTATTAGTATTATTAGTATTATTAGTATTATTAGTATTATTAGTATTATTAGTATTATTAGTATTATTAGTATTATTAGTATTATTAGTATTATTAGTATTATTAGTATTATTAGTATTATTAGTATTATTTTTATTATTAGTATTATTAGTATTATTAGTATTATTAGTATTATTAGTATTATTAGTATTATTAGTATTATTAGTATTATTAGTATTATTAGTTTTTTTTTTTTTTTTTTTTTGGGTGTTAGCGGCATCAACTTCTATGGTTATTAGCCGCTTTACAAGTTTTGTTTACAAAACTTTGTCAGATAATATTTCTTTTGAAGACTCTTAGATTGATATGAGATAATATATCCAATACAAAATGTATATATATTAGTACGTAAAACATGGGTTTAATAAAATTCACATATAATTAGACAAACAGTATAAGGAACAGAGGTGAGATTAAACATGATGTTTAAAATATGTAACTAAAAATAAATAAATAAATAAATGGATGTTGTATATACTGAATAAAATAAATGTATAAAACATTATAATTTATTTACTAGACCTATATTTTTTATAAATTCTATAACACTGCCTTCATTTTCAGTTGATAAAATTTCGATAATATTATTTTTAAGAGATGTTCTTAAGCGAGCTTCATTGTAGGTAGGACAATCCATTAGTATGTGCTTTACTGTCAGTTGACTTTGACAGTGTTGGCAGATGGGGGGTTTGAGACCTTGTAACAGGTAGGATGACGTTAATCTAGTGTGCCCTATACGTAAACGGGTGATAATTGTTTGTTCGTGGCGTGTTAAACGACTTTTCTTAGGTGGATTTATTAATGGTTTTATTGTTTTGAGTTGTGTATCAACTTCGTTCCATTTTAATTGCCACAGGTTTAAAACTTTCTCTTTTAAATAATCTTTCAGATCCTTCGGGCGTATGCAGATATCCTCTAGTTGGTCATGTTCCACAGCAAATCTGGCTGCTTCGTCTGCTTTCTCATTACCCTGGATCCCTACGTGGCCAGGTGTCCAAACTAGAGTTATTTCTTTTTGTTTATTATAGAGCCAATCAAACAACGCTTGTATTTCTTGAACTAAAGGATCGAATGAAAATCTGTTTGATAATGCCTGCAAAGAACTCAGTGAATATGTACAAATTAGAAAATTAGATTTACTAGAAAATTCTGTACTATGAAGCGCTTGCCATAATGCGTATAATTCCGCTGTATATGAACTAGCGGCTTCATGTATCTTCCAATGATAAGAGTCGTCAAGGTTAATAAAGGCACTATCAAATCCCATTTCTGATTTGGACCCGTCTGTGTATATAGTTTCGGCACTAGGATGATGATCTAAAATATTTTTAAAATTGTTATGAAATAGTTTACGATTAAGATCCTTTTTCCCTCCTTGTAAGCAAGATAGGTCCATTCGGGGTAGGTGAATTTGCCAAGGTGGTATTTCATAATTTCCTATTTGGTACAATGGCTGCATTGTTTCATTCAGTTCCTGCAGTATGGCGTATAGACGTATTCCAGCAGGACGAGTTCTAGTAGGTCTAGACATGTATTGTATAGCTTGCTCCTCGTTAAACAGCAGCGCATGATTAGGATGTCGCGGTTGGGCATATACGTTTATTCCGTAGTTTATAAGTAAACGGTACCTTCGATATTTTAACGGTGGTACTCCCGATTCGCAGTATATAGATACTGTGGGACTGGTTCTAAAAGCCCCTAGAGCAAGTCTTATACCCGTCGAATGGATTTGGTCTAGTACCTTCAAGTGTGATTGACGGGCGGCACCGTAAACTATTTATCCATAATCCAGTTTGGACAAAATCATACTTCCATACACATTTAGGAGTATGCTTCTATCTGCGCCCCATTTCATACTAGATAAGCATCTAATGATATTCAATCGTTTTTTGCAATTGGCTGCTAAGCTTTTAATATGAGGACCCCAAAGTAGTTTTCTGTCGAACGCAACTCCTAAGAACTTTACTTCTGGTTTATTAGTTATAGGAAGACCATTTATTGTGAGCTGAGGATTTTGATGACACGATCTCAACCTGCAGAAATGAACGCACTGTGTTTTTAGCGTGGAGAAACGGAAACCTCGATTTTCTGCACAATCTACGACTGAATTTATAGCTTCTTGCAGGACTGAATGGATATCATCAAAATTATCTCCTGCATAGAAGATGCAAAGATCATCTACATATAAGCTTCTCCCGACTCTATAATCTATACCTGACATTAAAACATTTACGGCTACTGCAAACAAAACCACGCTAAGTGTGGATCCTTGGGGTATGCCATTTTCGACTGTATAGGTGTTAGATTCAGTATTTCCGACTCGAGTTCTGATTTTCCTGTCAGAAAGAAAACTGGCGATGAAATTTGGCAAATAGCCCCTCAGTCCCTATCTGTGTAGAGTTTGCAATACACCATATCGCCACGTCATGTCGTAAGCTTTTTCAAGGTCGAAGAATACTGCTGTAAGGTGATTTCTATTTAAAAAACTTGTTTGTATTGCATTTTCGATATAAACCAGTTGATCGTTTGTTGATCTGAATTTCCTAAAGCCCATTTGAAATTTAGATAGTAGATTATATTTTTCTAAGACCCACATCAAGCGAAAACTGACCATTTTTTCCAGGGTCTTACTAAGGCAACTGGTTAATGATATTGGGCGATTGTTGGATGATATTTTGGGGTCCTTGCCAGGTTTTAGAAGTGGGACTATAATAGATTCTTGCCATTGCTCTGGATAGATTCCTGTCTTCCAAATTCGGTTGTACAATTGTAGTAATTCGACTTTGGCAGTTTCAGGTAAGTGTTTTAACATGTTGTAACTAATAGTATTGTCACCGCTTTCGCCCGCATAAACGGTAAAGGTGATGTTGTTATCTTGATCTGGCTTAACTAGCTCACTAGATGTCGGAGAGGGGAAGTGGGTGAAAATAAAAGGAATTAAAATCAACCACCTACCTATACAATCAAAATAAATGCTCGGGGCGCCACTTGGTTTAACCCTAGTTTAAGAGTAAATACCAGACTCAATTTCAAAATGCTTTCTTACCACCAAGAACTCCAAAAGCACCCACCTAATACCTAAAATTAGTTCGGCCAAGAACAAAGGTTTCATACAATAATAGATATAAGAGTACCCAAAAACACAATGAGATTTATTTATCAATAAGTTTTAAAAATAAAGCAAACAATTTACCACATAAAAATAGTAAGAGAAATGATCAAGTTCATGTCATATAGATAAATTAATAAACTGAATATGTAATAACATCCATTGATCAATTAAATAATCAATATTAATATTTATAAATTTAAACACCAAAAGAAATAATATAATTACCCAACTTAATTTGAGGCAAAAAGGTAAAATATAGTTGATAGAATTTTTTAGATACGAGAAGTACCTTATTTATACAAATGTTACTTCCATTCAATCAAGCATACACCAAACACAACATTTGAATCAAATAAGTTATAAATTAGATAAGTAAACAAAAATTACATTACCCGGTTACCAATAAATAATAATTATAACCCTCAAAAGAAGTTATCGGTTTCCTGTGAATTGTCTGTTATTACAATAATTGATTGACAAGATTGAACTTCTTGATTTCCATATCCATAAGGTCTCCAAGGTTACTTCAAGATCTCTACCAAGTGATCTCCATCTGTACTAAATTCACCAAAGACCCATACAAAAGAAAATAAAACAGATCCAACTTCTTCACTTATCAAAATGTAATTTCCAACCAAATATTACATTTAATCTTCTTAAATAAAAAAGACGACGATTGTATTGTCAATACCAATGATACGATGAACAACAATTAAATATTTAACAAATTAAGAGAGGTATTAACCACGATGACGATAACGACGACGATAACGACGATGATAACGACGATGATAACGACGATCCCTATAGATAACAAACGGGATCAAGGTAATAAATCCACGACGTATGCACAAAAATCAAATCCTCGAAAGATGAAAATTAACCAAACTAATCTACCAAATAGTTAATCTTCTTATTAACTGAAGAACTTTAATCCATCTAAGATGCGGCTATAACAATAATCGAACCAATTCCAATCAATTCAATAAGCCAAAATCCTTCAGCAATATGTGCGATACGAAGGAACTTAAATCGGAAAGAAAGGAACAATTTCCTTGCGATTAACAAATGACAACCCTCAACAGACGCTAATACGCATGACCATCTAATCTCAACTACAATACGGTTCATCGGATCTCAACGCTATACCGCAAATAAAGGTTCATGGGATATGAAAATCTTAGATCGAAAATATACCGTAACAACTCCCCCTCTACTAAAAGGAAAACATCCAAAAGAGATGTTTACAAAACTAATCGAATCTTAAAATATAGCAAAAAAAAGTAAAAACCACAACCAACCCACAACAACCAATTTCCTAAATGAAAAGACATCTAACAAATCTGTCAAGATTGTCAGGAGAGTGTTGTTTAGGTAACAGCAATTGAAGAGTACATTCAATACTGGCCACGGTCGCAGCAGATGGTGAAGCACGCGTCGCCCGTTGTAGCCTAAGGCCCAAAACACAACCAGTAGCAACGTACCTTCAAAGACTGTAGCCAAACCAACCCTGATCACCAACAACCCTAAACAAGTTGACCCACCCCAAGGAAAACCCCACCTAAAACTAGTAAAATCCAACCCCCCCACTAATCAATGGCTCCCAACCCACAAACCCTAACACAAACGACAATACAAGCTATACCATAGGTAGCTCCCTTGCGGCACAAGGTCACGCCAATCGACTATAGCCACATTACGATTCAGATGTTAAAAAGAAGCACGATAGAGAGGATGAGTAGCACAGCCACCCTTGCTTTGAGAGGAATGCCCGAGAGAAAACCCCCCTCGGCAAGAAGCATGAACCACCCCCCAAACTAACGGCCAGATGTCAATCTAATACAAGAGCATTAGACCAACGAAATGAAAAAGAAGAATATAGGAAAGTAGATAGAATAGCGGAAAAGTAGTAGGCGAAAATAGACATTCACATACAATTGCACAACAAGACACAAAAGAATACGAACACAGATAGGAAGAGTACAGGACAGAGAAGGAACACAAGATCTAGATGGAAAGATCGGAAATATGTCCGGAAGGAGAAAAGTGGACATACCCCACAAACAAGAGTCGCCAACCAGACGCCCAAACCAACCACCCTAAAACGCCTAATTATTAACTTCTTTTAAGTCTTTAACATGCCAAATTCCAGCAGTAGTACCATTATCATTTTCCAACTCATAAACACAATAACCCACTCTACGCTTAATCTTATAGGGTCCAACATACTTAAACGCTAACTTTGCGGCAAAATTTTTACTGGCATCAGATAACACATAATTCTTCCTCCAAACATACTGCCCAACACTATAGACCTGAGGTCTTCTACGCAAATCATACCGTGCTTTACTATTTTCATACGCCTTTTCTAAGCGATTCCTAACATCTTTAAATATTCCTGACATAGCATGTGACCTAAGGACTAAATTATCCCTACCTGAAAAAGAAAAACCGTCACTTAAATCAACATTCCCAAAGAAATTCCCGTCTAAAATCATTTCGCGACCGAAATTCACAAAATATGGTGTGTGACCTGTTACTTCATGTTTAGCCGTTCTAATGGCGCACAACACCTTTGACAAGTTAGCATCCCACTTACGATGGTTATCATGAGCATAAGAGGTAAGCA
The DNA here is from genome assembly GCA_929113105.1 of Agrypnus murinus. Taxonomy (NCBI): domain Eukaryota; kingdom Metazoa; phylum Arthropoda; class Insecta; order Coleoptera; family Elateridae; genus Agrypnus; species Agrypnus murinus. The sequence continues at coordinate 95,582,475 of OV816027.1, forward strand.
TAGTTTTTAAAACTCTATTAATTCTTTCAGTTGGATTGCTCTGCGCATGATAATACGGATTATAAATAATCTTGCTACCATAAGAATTCGCTAATTCTTTGAACTTTTTCCCCCTATACTGAACTCCGTTATCTACTAAAATAAATTGTGGAGCACCATACACCAGGAAAACTCGCTCCTCAATCAATTTCACTACTGCATCAGCGGTTGCAGCTCGAAGAGGAAAGCCCAAACTAAATTTAGAAAAGCAATCTGCTACAACTAGAATATATTTATGCCCATTAGTTGACCTAGGTAATGGCCCAACTATATCTGTGCAAATGGCTTGCCAAGGTCTAGAAAGTTCGGGTCGTTTACCCATAAGACCAGGAGGCTTTCTCTGCAAAGGTTTCGTTTGACTACAAACGCTACAACGCGAAACATAACGAGCAATATCGTATTTCATCTTCGGCCAATAGTAACGTTGACTAATTCTATTATATGTCTTAAATACACCTAAGTGACCAGAAGTAGGAATGTCATGACCTTCATAAAGAATTTGATTTCTATCATCTTTAGGAACTACTAAACGCCAGCTGTCTATTTTATCTGCTAAAATATCAAATTTAGACTTTACTATTTTGTACAACTCGTTATCCTCTACCCTAAACTGCGGATAAGCCAACGGATTTCGAAGAACATTTCTTCTTAACCTACAATACCAAGTATCTTTAGTCGCTACTCTATTTATATTCAAAGAATTTACAGATTCTGGCCAATACGGAGGCGTACCAGAATAGTTAATGTTATCTAAAACAGGGACTGATCTAGACAATAAATCAGGAGTACAATGTTCTTTTCCCTTTCGATGTATGACCTCAAAGTCGTATTGCTGCAAACGGACAGCCCATCGTCCTAATCTACCCATAGGATCTTTTAGGTTGTTAAGCCAGACTAAACTATAATGGTCAGTGATAACCGTAAACTTCGTCCCTTCTAAATAGCATCTTAATTTCTCTATTGCATATATAACCGACAAACACTCTCGTTCAGTAACGCTGTACTTACGCTCTGCCTTAGTTAAAGAGCGGCTAAGATAACAAATTACTCTCTCGCCATCAGAAAACATTTGGGAAAGGACACAACCGATTCCGAAATCACTAGCGTCAGTTTGAAGTATAAATGGTAAACTAAAATCTGGACAAGTGAGACAAGGTGCTGAAACTAGACAATTTTTAATAATATCCAAAGAACGCTCGCATTCACTCGACCAAACAAATTTTGTATTTTCCTTAGAAGCCGAGTCATAGGCGAAATTATTGTCGAAAACTGAGGGATGAAACGTTTGTACCACGCTGCGGTGCCAATAACACTTCTAACTTCTTTAACATTCTTAGGTGAGGGAACTTCAAGTATGGCCTTAACTTTATCTGGGTCCACATGTAACCCATTTTTATCTACAACGTACCCTAAGTACTTTAAAGATGGTCTACCAAACAAACACTTCTCTCTATTCAACGTCAAACCTGCACTAATTAAACGGTCAAATACGTTCCGCAATAAATTGACATGTTCTTCAAAAGTAGTAGAAACTAAAATTATATCGTCAAGATATACAAAAACATTTGGCTCTAATTCAGGACCTAATACTTTATCTATTAGCCTTTGAAACGTAGCCGGGCTATTCGATAAACCAAATGGCAATCTACGGAATTGAAATAATCCACGACCTGGTATAGTAAATGCTGTGTACTGCTTACTTTCGGATTCCAACTCAATTTGCCAAAATGCTGAATAAATATCTAAACTTGACATAAATTTGGCCCCTCTCAAACGGTCTAAGATGGAACTAATATACGGGATCGGATAAGCATCTTTCTCAGTTACTGCATTAACCTTCCGAAAATCTACTACAAATCTATAACTTCCATCTTTCTTGGGAACTAAGAGTATTGGCGAAGACCAAGGCGAATTTGATTTTTCTATCACCCCTAAATTCAACATTTTCTCCAATTCCGAATCTATGTGTTTTTGTACGACCGGACTAACTGGATAATATCTTTGTTTAATGGGTGCACCATGACATACTATACGATGTTGAGTGACATTGGTACAACCTAACTCAGTACCCATTTCCCTAAATTTCTCGTTCAATAGATTGTCTAAAACTAGCTTTCTGTCTTGATCAAGCTCGTCAACCGAAACAATGGAATTTATAATAGGTTTAATTAATGGTTCTTTAGAAAATTCCCATTCTCCCTTACGCAAATTTGGAATTATTCCCATTTCAAGCCAAAAGTCAATCCCTAAAATCACCGAGTGTCTTAACTCCGGAACTACAATGGCACGGAAAGTTTTTATTTTCCCCTGAAGTTGTATAGGGATAGTACAAGTTCCTATGCTCTTAACACTGCCTGAATTCGCTAAACTACACATAGCAGGATTATGCTCTAATGATACTCCAATATTTTTCAGAACATCCCAACAATTACTTCCTATAAATGTACGATTAGCCCCAGAATCCAGAAGACCATAAAACTTAATGCCTAATATCGAAATTTCTATATAAGGACATTCACCATCTTCAGCTTGCGTCAGAATATAATTTAACATAGATAACTTTTTGGTCGCTACACTATCAAACTTTTCAGGATTGGACTCACGACCTAACGTCCGCTCCCTCGACCGTTTCCCGAACTAGAGTTCATCGTTCCTCGAGTTTTATTACAATTCGTACAATTCCTGGTAGTAAATCCTAATAGACCACACTTATAGCATTTTAACACATGTTCCTTTCTGCAATTTTTTGCTATATGATTATTTTGACCACAATTCCAACAAGTTAAATCCCTTACATTAGAATTTTCCCCATGATTTGCAACAATATTTCTACATAAATTAGCCCTATAACTATTCCTGCTATCCTTACTAGTATTACTGGGTTGATAAGACAAATGAGGTTCAACGGGAGTTTCGTGTCTACTACAAGATGGAGGTATATAAGTTTCCATAGTGGCTTTCGTAACTTCCAGACGGCGACATAACTCAACTAAATGCGCTACCGAATTTATATCTGTCAAACAAAGAGCCCATTGAAAATAAGGTACTATATTTCTACGCAATATTTCTAACTTCTCTGATTCTGACATGGGAGGTTTAAGATATGCGAAAAGATCTTCCATTACTGCAATGTACAAACTAATTGACTCATCACCCCCTTGTGTCCTATTCTCTATTTCTGCTATCAATTTCCTACGATAATCAAACGGTTGAAAATCACGTCTTAAATTTTCGCAAAGTTCTGCCCAAGTAGAAACCTTTCGTCGTATACTTCTAAACCACAAAGCAGCTTTACCTTCGAATAGCTCTATAGCACTAGCAAATAATTCTAAATGAGTAACATTTCGTGCAGCAGCTAAATCTTCAACCTTATAATCTTTCCCCTGAATATTTAACATTCCACTTTACGACAGCAATAGATTTGGCAAAATAAGGAGTCGACGACTGAGGAATGGAACTAGCTATATGAGTTTCAATTACTGGATCTTCCAAAATTGTGTCACCTATCATAGACGCGTCCAAAATACTTAAGTCACCACCAGCAACAGGAGTTGTAGGATCAGGTTGTTGTTGCGCACATTTATCTTCCGCCACGTTCTGCAAATCAGCCATCAAACTAACTACCTTACTAAACTGCACTTCACGACTAGCAACTTCTTGCGTTTTAGAAGGATCAGGGTTAAATGACGAAACCAACCCAAACACATGTCTAACTTTAGCCCTTAATTTATTGAAAGCTCCTACTGTACCGGTATAATCCTTCAACAAGGCCTCACAAGCTTTTATACATTTACTACAATACTCTAATGTTTCAGTGTCAGTTCCTAACGGTTTAGGTGTAAACTGATCTCTCTTTTTGATATGAAGGAGATTCCTCAAACTATACCTTAACTTATCTACTTCTTCTGTTGTAACTACACCCCTAATTTTTAATTCTGCTAACAATTCGTTTCTGTTTAAGTAATTAACATCCGTACTAGTGATATACATCTTGGAAAATAATCTACACTAAAATAATACCCAATAATAATCTAACCTTTGTCCAAACTATGTGAAAGACCGCCAAGAAAAAGAGGACAAAATGTCGATGAGGCTGAACCTAGAGTACTAATTTGTTAAAATTCAAAACTATTTTTTTTTTAAACAAGGCTCCACGCATGGGCACCAATTTGTCACCGCTTTCGCCCGCTTAAACGGTAAAGGTGATGTTGTTATCTTGATCTGGCTTAACTAGCTCACTAGATGTCGGAGAGGGGAAGTGGGTGAAAATAAAAGGAATTAAAATCAACCACCTACCTATACAATCAAAATAAATGCTCGGGGCGCCACTTGGTTTAACCCTAGTTTAAGAGTAAATACCAGACTCAATTTCAAAATGCTTTCTTACCACCAAGAACTCCAAAAGCACCCACCTAATACCTAAAATTAGTTCGGACAAGAACAAAGGTTTCATACAATAATAGATATAAGAGTACCCAAAAACACAATGAGATTTATTTATCAATAAGTTTTAAAAATAAAGCAAACAATTTACCACATAAAAATAGTAAGAGAAATGATCAAGTTCATGTCATATAGATAAATTAATAAACTGAATATGTAATAACATCCATTGATCAATTAAATAATCAATATTAATATTTATAAATTTAAACACCAAAAGAAATAATATAATTACCCAACTTAATTTGAGGCAAAAAGGTAAAATATAGTTGATAGAATTTTTTAGATACGAGAAGTACCTTATTTATACAAATGTTACTTCCATTCAATCAAGCATACACCAAACACAACATTTGAATCAAATAAGTTATAAATTAGATAAGTAAACAAAAATTACATTACCCGGTTACCAATAAATAATAATTATAACCCTCAAAAGAAGTTATCGGTTTCCTGTGAATTGTCTGTTATTACAATAATTGATTGACAAGATTGAACTTCTTGATTTCCATATCCATAAGGTCTCCAAGGTTACTTCAAGATCTCTACCAAGTGATCTCCATCTGTACTAAATTCACCAAAGACCCATACAAAAGAAAATAAAACAGATCCAACTTCTTCACTTATCAAAATGTAATTTCCAACCAAATATTACATTTAATCTTCTTAAATAAAAAAGACGACGATTGTATTGTCAATACCAATGATACGATGAACAACAATTAAATATTTAACAAATTAAGAGAGGTATTAACCACGATGACGATAACGACGACGATAACGACGATGATAACGACGATGATAACGACGATCCCTATAGATAACAAACGGGATCAAGGTAATAAATCCACGACGTATGCACAAAAATCAAATCCTCGAAAGATGAAAATTAACCAAACTAATCTACCAAATAGTTAATCTTCTTATTAACTGAAGAACTTTAATCCATCTAAGATGCGGCTATAACAATAATCGAACCAATTCCAATCAATTCAATAAGCCAAAATCCTTCAGCAATATGTGCGATACGAAGGAACTTAAATCGGAAAGAAAGGAACAATTTCCTTGCGATTAACAAATGACAACCCTCAACAGACGCTAATACGCATGACCATCTAATCTCAACTACAATACGGTTCATCGGATCTCAACGCTATACCGCAAATAAAGGTTCATGGGATATGAAAATCTTAGATCGAAAATATACCGTAACAGTATCTCGACCTGGCGACGAGTCTTTAGTTTTATCTAGAGCTTCTTTTAGTTCTTCCATGGTAAAAGGTACATTATAGAACGACTCTATTCGTTCTGTAAAATCCAATGGAATCTCTCTAGCGAATTTATTTAGACGAAAGTCTTCGTTGTAATTATCAGAACTACTTGTTGATTGAAACTGACGAGCAAATTCGTCTGCCAATTCTAGAACATCTGTTATCAACTCTCCATTGATGTCTAATACAGGTGATGTAATAGGAAGTTTCTTTCCTATTAGTGATCTTATTTTCCCCCAAACATCTGATAGTGATGTTTGTGGGGTGAGAGTTGATACATACGTCTTGTAAGAGAGCCGCTTCTTTTCCAAAATGACACGGCGAGCTCGAGAACGGAGTCGCTTAAAATTAATCATATTTTCGGCAGTAGGGTGTCTTTTAAAAAGATTGAGTGCTTCTTTCTTAGCTTTAATTGCTTTGGCCACTTCTTCATCCCACCACGGTACTCTTTGCGATCTCTGTTGCTTTGTGATAACTGGAATACTTTCTTCAGCAGCCAAAAGAATGGATTGAGTAACATGGTCTACTGAAGAAGCAATAGTGTCAGTTAAATTAAAGGTGGTAATGTTTGTTTGAAATTTTGGCCAGTCAGCTTTACTTTCTCTAAACTTCCTACGTACCGTTAATGGTTGTAATTGTGGGCGCGATGTAGCAAGTTGTAGCATTACAGGGAAATGGTTCGAGAAATAAAAATCATCAAGTACATCCCATAAAAACAAATGAGTAACTTCTGGAGAACTCACGGAAAGATCTATAGAGGAGAAGTCGTTTGATCTTAAATTAAGATAAGTACCTTTACCCGTATTAAGAATATTCAATTCTAATTCCTCAAAAAGGTTTTCTAGACTTCGTCCACGAGGATCTAGATTAGCCGATCCCCATATCGGGTTGTGTGAGTTAAAATCTCCAAGAAGTACAAATGGTCGGGGTAATTGAATAATCGCGTTTCGCAAGTCGTCTACTTCCCAGTGAATATCGGGCAGGTATATGTTGCAGATGGTTAAAGCAAACGGATAAAAAACTTTAACAGCAATTATCTGCAATTCTGTGTTTATATTTACAGGTTGTGTCGGAATAGAATCTTTTATAAATATTGCAACACCACCCCTAGCTCGAAGATTAGGCATGACATCTTTTCGAACAATGGTGTAACCTTTGGTGTCATACGGAGTTTCGGGTTTCAAATGCATTTCCTGTAATGCTACAACAAGAGGACATTTTTCAACAAGTAACAACTTAAGTTCGCTAGTATGGGTTCTAATGCCATTTATATTCCATTGGATGATATTATCCATTTGGATAGTTTATTGATAAGTACTACTGGGAGGAAGTCTCCCGAGTAGAAGAATCTTTGCTTTTGCAACGAGGGCCTCTAGGGACGCCTTTTGGCCATCCTTTCTTCTTTTTAATGGTTCCTGTAAGAGGATTCATCTCGTTGTCGGAGCATGAGCTCGCTTTCAGTAGAATATCACTTGCATCCATACTACAGGAAATATGGAGAAGTGGGTTGGATTCTTGAGGATTTTGGGATGAATGGGAAGCTTTACTAAGAGTTTGAGGTATTATAAACTTCGGTGGTTGTGTAAGTGGGGAGATTGGGAGTTGTTGTTGGGGGGTTGGTAGTGGGGAGATTGGGAGTGGTAATTGGGGGGAGAGATTTGTAACAGTTTCAGTCGGTAAGGTTCTTAGCGAAGTGGTTGAGAATAAATCTGATTTTTTAAAATGTGTCTCGAGTGCTTTTATAATTTCTGGAACGAGAAATTTAACTAGCAGGCTTTGATCTGGTACCGCTGGTGGTTGACTAGGCCTAGCAACAACTCTGGCATATGAAGTAGTCGGACCGGTGACTATAGAGGGTGTATTAAGCATTACTTCGCGTTTGGCGTCAAAATAACTAATACGCTTCGTTACTTTTAGTTTCTGAATTGCTACTTCCTGTTTGTAGATTGCACATGTTCTCGAGTTTGCTGGATGGTTATCTCCACAGTTGACGCATATTACGGGGGTTTCGCAGGGATTCCCTTGGTGCATTGCTTTACCACATATACACACTTGCTCTTTCCGACAATTAACTGCCGCATGGCCAAATTTCTGGCACCTGAAACAACGCAGTGGTGCTGGTATATATGCGCGAACTGGGAGGGAATAAAAAGCTATTTTAACTCGTTCCGGAAGAACGGTCCCCGTGAATGTGAGTAGATATGAAGAAGTGTTTATTATCTCACCCTGTCTCTTATAGGTTAATCTTTTTACATCAGCGACATGCCTGGATCTTAATATTTCTTCCCTAATTTCTTCTATGCTGCAGTTATTAAGGTCTTTGCAAGTTATTACTCCCTTTACAAAATTTAGGGTTTTATGAGGAGTTACTTTAACTTTCAGTTTATCAAGATTGATTATATCTAGTAACCGCTTCGTTTGCTCCTTACTTACGCTTTCAATTAATAGACCGTCGTTTATCTTTTTTACACTTTTTACTTCCCCGACTTCTTCTCTTTGCATTAGCAGAAAATTAATTTTAGAATAGCTAATTGGATGTTTCTTAACATTTCCTGTTTCTGTTTCACAATCAGTATCAACAATCGATTCACTAGTCTTTTTTCTTTTTCCTGGAGATTGAATCCCAGGAGCATTTTTTTCATAGGGTATGGAAAAGGGATTAGGAGGTATTGATAGGGTTCTTAACTCGTTGTAAGAAGGGAGTTCTAATGTATGGGAAGGGGGATAGGATAAGGTGAGTTGAGGGGTGGAGCCGGGAAGCTCCGTTTGCGACAGGGGCACTTTTGTAACGTTATTACCTGTACTGTCATCCATGTTTTATATTTAATAATTTGTTTAAAAAGTGTGTATGTATAGAATATGTGTTTTTCATTCCTTTCATGTTTGACAGCTTGAGGAACCAGCAACAGCCAAAGGATTCCTGTGAACCCGACTCTGGTGGCCTCGACGGAGCCCCCCGCATTATACCGCAAGGTTCCCGGTCCAGGCGCCACCTGGCATTACGGCATAAGCGAGATTTTCGCAAGTTGATAGGGCAGCCAGGTCATGTTGGCTAGACCGACCCGGGCCCCTGTACTACCTTGCAGCCTGGGAGTGCACACCCCGGAACCCAGTTTTATCCGCTGTACCCTCCAGCAGGCGAGCCCAAGGATCTCAGACTGCTACTAGTTCCCTACGCTGCCAAACAAGGAATGAGTGTGCGTGTTGGTGACCTGCCCGTATGCAGTGTACATGTGTGTAGTGTGAGTGTGTTTGGATTAATTTAGAAAACTGTGTGTTTATATGGTTGAGTTTACGGGCAGGTATGTGTGTTGGAACGAGGTGTACTGAGCTGGTACCCGTGGGGGCGCTACTCCCCAATGGCTGCCCGCTTTCAGCCACCCTGCGGGTTATTATTATTATTATTATTATTATTATTATTATTATGTTTTTTTTCACAGAGATTATTCAACTGGTTTTCAAGAATAAAGGGCCACATGGCAAACTTTATTCTATACTATGGGTAGGTATATTTAGTACAGTGCGGACGATTCTGCAGGTTTCTAGAATCACAGATCGTTGTATTTTCGGCATTAAAGTATTGGCGTCTAATTGTAGTTTTGTTATATTTCTGGCGAGATTTTTGTTTATGAGCCCCGTTGTTGTTACTACAATAGGTATTACATCGACAAATTTTAATTTATGGATTTCCTTGTATTCTATTGTAAGTGGTATGTATTTTGATATTTTGTCTATTTCTGCTTTATTTATGTTGTTGTCGTTTGGGTGCGTTACATCTATGAGGTATGCCGTCTTATCCTTGAAATTGTGTAACAGAATATCCGGTTTGTTCGCGGTTACTGTCTTATCTGTGTGTATTGGAAGATCATAGTATAACCTGTAGTTATCATTTTCTAAGACTGGTCTCGCTACGTATTGATAGTACGGAGGCTGGTCTTTGTCTTGTAATAGACCACATTTGATAGCTATTGCTTGGTGTAGAATGTTTGTAGTTATGTTGTGCCTATGCAGATATTCAGTGTTTGCTAGGTTCGTGCATCCCGAAATTAGATGATCTATAGTCTCTGATGACCGATGGCACATGCGGCACTGATCGACTACATCTAGTTTTTCAATAAACTTCTTGTAGTTATTGGTTGCTATAACTTGATCTTGTATGGCATGTATGAAGCCCTCTGTTTCACCAAAAAGAAACCCATCCATAAGCCATCGGACTGAGGCGTCCTTATCGGCGTTTTCTAAAGAATGATGAAATTATTATTATTATTATTATTATTATTATTATTATTATTTATTTATTTATTTTTTTAATGCACAGTTTTGCTGGTTAATAAAGTTCATACCGGGCTTTCGCCAAGGTATGTACTTCCGACTTGCTATTGAGAAAGTTTATTATACACCAGGTTGGTTAAGGTATACACTATTGATTTAATACCTTTCGTACTATCCGCATTGTTCCTAAGATTGCGGCTTTTTGTGTAGTGTTGACTAAACTACCTGGTAAGTTTAGTTTTTGTAAGTTCCGTTTAAACTTTACATGCACTATCCCGCCAGCTGTAATAACAAATGGTAGAGTTTCCACTTTGTTTAGTTCATACATATCTCGTATTTCATAAAGTAGGTCTTGATATTTATTAATTTTATCCGTGTAGGCTCTACCTATGTTCTCATCTAAGGGAACGGTTATGTCTATTATCCACGCAGTTTTTCCTTTTGATTGATTACAGTTATATCTGGCTTGTTGTGCGCTATTGGTCTATCCGTCACCACCTGCGTATTCCACAGAATCTTGACCTCTTCATTTTCGACTATTTCTCTAGGTACATATTTATAATAGGGTTTTATATCCGTTACTAGCTTTTTATTATTATTATTATTATTATTATTATTATTATTATTATTATTATTATTATTATTATTATTATTATTTTTTAAATAAGTAAGCAACTCGACTGCCAGGGTCATTTGTCGCTCTTGCTATACAACATTGCTGATATATTTGATCCATAATTAGCAGCAAACTGATGCAATAACATATAAATGCAACTAATGAACGAGCACAAAAGTATATACGACCAACATGAACTAAAATATGTAGTAGAATACGACACAAACACTAATCAGACAGTAACAGGTATATAAATATGTAAAATAGCTCAAGTTAAAACAAGTTGTGTAAATAAATAAACATAATTTAAATATATAAAATATCACAGTTAATAGCTTTTATCACATACTACGTAGTTTCACTCAGTTTCACTTCTTACTCAGTATTTATTTTAAATAGTAATAGGTTAAAATCATGTCTAAATAAAATATAGAAAATTAATAAAATATAGAAAATATCACAGGCGTTTCTTAATTTTTATACTATAAATCCTTAAATAGCTCTATTCTTTTTATAAATTCTAGGGCTTCTGTACTGCCATTAATCAGTTTTTCAATGTCAAAGGAGGCACGTTGAACATTGTATTGGTGACATTCTAACAATATATGACGAATGGTTAATGGCACTTCACACATATAACAGATTGGTTGATTATCACCAGACAACATATATTTTGAGGTCAGGTAGGTATGCCCAGTTCTGATTCTCTGTAATACTACTTGTTCCTTTCTTGTAAGATGGGGTGGATATGTAAATTCACCGACTTTAGGCTGTAAGCTTCTAAGGTAAGTATTACTTCGGTCCCAATAACTTTGGTGTTTCTCACGTATTTTGTTTTTAATCACCGTTTTCAGGTCCTGCAATCTAATTGTCTGCTGAATTTCCAACTCATCACTTGCAGCCTCCTTTGCGGCTTTGCAGCTTTCTCATTTCCTTGAATATTGCAGTGACTTGGAACCCATACAAATATTATCATTTTATTGTTACTTAACAGGTGATGGCATGTGTGACGTATTTTTTGTATTATTGCATCTCGGGAGAAACGATCATTTATAGCTAATAAAACAGAGAGAGAGTCAACGCAAATTGCGAACTGTGAGTGGATAGATTCTAGACATATGTTGAGAGCATCCTGTACGGCTAATGCTTCGCAGGTAAATATACTTACGAATTTCAGTAAAGAGCACTTCAAAACAGTATCATTATGTACAGCAGCATAACCAGCACCATTGTCTGTTTTAGAACCATCCGTAAATATTAGTTGGTAGGTATTTATAGAATCCATTAAATCAAGGTAGGCTTGCCGTATGGTTGCAGAATTGATCTCTCTCTTGTTTAGTTTGATTAGATCCATTTTTATTATTGGAGAGTAACAAATCCATGGTTGTATGTGATCGTTTATTGTGGGACTTACTAAATACTGGTGGATATTTAAGTTATTTACAACAGAAGAAGAACGGAATGAAGATGAATGATGTCGACTGGGTTGCTGGGAGTAACAATTAGCGAAGGTGTTTCTTTTGAATAACCTGTGTACTTTATGTCTAGAATCGCGACATAGGTTGACGCGATATTGAGCTATACATCGCTCGCGTCTTAAATCCAAGGGTTCTAACCCAGAATCAGCATATAGACTGTCGACGGGACATGTTCTTATAGCGCCGATAGCATATCTAATTCCGCTGTTCTGGATTACATTTAAAGGAGCAAGCCGACTTGGTTTTGCTGATGAGTATGCTACACAAGCATAGTCAAGTCTGGAAAGAATAAGGCTCTTATGAATGCGCAACAGAACTTCTCGGTCTGATCGCCAACCAGTGTGTGCTAGGACTTTTATTACATTTAAAACGTTTTTGCACTTGGCTATAAGTTGATCGATATGGGATTTCCAGGTAAGTTTTTTATCTAATGTTACTCCAAGATATCTAATATTATCAACATTTTCTATTTCATTGTCTCCCAATATAAAGGTAGGTGGGTTTTGACACGTGCTACGCTTCCTGCAAAAATGTATGGATTTCGTTTTTGATAATGAAATTTCAAGATTTCTTTGTTTTAATAAATCAAAAACGTTTGTGAGTGCAGTTTGTAGTCTTTCCCGTATGTCATCTGCAGATTTTCCGACTGTGAAAAGCACTATATCGTCCACATAAGCACAATAGTTGACCGAGTTCCCTATAGAAGATAAAACTGAGTTGATAGCAACTAAAAATATAGTGGCGCTTAGCGGCGACCCTTGAGGAGTACCGTTTTTTAAGTGATATGTATTAGACAGCATGTTATTTGTTCTGACATTTATGGAGCGATTCTGCAAAAAATGTTTTATAAAACAAGGTAGATTACCTCTAAAACCCCATTGATGTAGCTGCTGCAAAATATCTGTAGATTTTATCGCATTGAAAGCATTTTTCAAGTCAAGAAATACTGCAGAGGCGTGTAGATTAAATAGAAAGCAATTGTTAATAAAGTTTTCAATCCAAACAATTGCGTCCGTCGTAGAGTGGTGTTTCCTGAATTCAAACTGATAAGCCGAGAGCAGGTTTAAATCTTCGAGTGTGCAACATAGTCGATAGTTGACCATCTTCTCCATTAGCTTAGCAATACAAGTGATGGAGACAGGTCTAAAATGTGATGGTTCGGATGGGATTGACACTTTTGGTATTGGCATTATAATGGCATTTTTCCAGGATTCAGGATCATCTTCACCCTGCCACCCTGCCGTGTCGATGAGTCATACTGTTGATGACTCATACATCTAGAAGGTTTTGATGACGTCATATGGGGGTTTACTATTCGTTACACTGCCCCCCTCTTCAAGTCTGTTCTGTCCCAGAACAGGTTTTATTCTCTGGTTTCTGTAGAAAGGGTCGTGACGGATCGACAGTCTTCACTTCGAGTACATGTTCCATTACGGTAGAAATAACAGTCTACACTCTTTGTTGACCTTGATGCGGGCTGGGGATCGAAGCTACAGACTAAGATCTTCACATCCGTATCTCTAAAAATAACTTCCAGCAGGTTTCGAACAATTCTCCAATCCAACTGGTCCCGCCCACAGCCGAGTTTGGGAACTGACAATTTGTTAATACCCTGGTAAGCAACTCGGTCCTCAAATCCCATAATGTCCTCCACAGGTCGACGTAACTCGGTTTCTGGTAGTAAAACTGCTTGGTTACCAAGTGGTAAATGGAGCAGTCATGATCAGGCAAGTGTAAGGCTTTGCCAACAGAGGGATTCTGATCTGGAAGTTCATCCAGCCGTCGAAATTTATTCCTAAACACTACTGCGATCCCCCTGGACATGCGGAGATCCTCGGAGACACAGTGGGCAATGGAATAATCACCAGGGACCCGGAAGAGGTCTTGTTGCATCTCGGTCGTGACTCCGGATCGGGCTTTTCTAGTTCCGGAAAACGCAGCCATAAATTCTCCAAAGGTTGCCCGATCATCTTCAGGCCTTACGGTATTGACAGCCACCTCAGCGTCATCTTCTCGATCCGGTACTACGTTATTGTTTCCCTCATAGTGCGCCAGACGATTGGAGTGTACCACCTTTGGTTTCCCTCTTGGCAATTTCTGGATGCGATAAATCAAGTCATTTATTCGTTTCTTCACCTAGTATGGGCCCTCCCAATTTCGCTGTAACTTTGGAGAATAGCCACGACGTCTTTGCGAGTTGTATAACTAGACAAGCTCTCCAGGTTGAAACCCTCCTTCTTGGGCTCTCACATCGTACGTAGCCTTCATCCGGTCACTCGCGATTCTACTATAGTTTCGGGTTCGGTCGTGAATATCCTCCAACTTCTTCTTTAAGTTGATGACATAATCTTTTCGGGCTACTTCCTGTTCTGCGGTTGGACATCCAAATTCCAGATCACACGGTAACCGTAGCTCACGTCCAAACATCACAGACGCTGGTGACTGACCGGTTGTTTCGTGGACCGATGCACGATAAGCCATCAGGAACAGATGCAGGTATTGGTCCCAGTCTCGTTGATGATCGGAGACGACCTTGGCCAAATATTTGCCAATTGTCCGATTCATGCGTTCTACCATTCCATCGGACTGTGGATGTAACGGTGTTGTCCCTTCTGTCCGTGGATAGCTCAATATTGTTGCTGTTGTCAGGGCACGCTTCAACTGTTGGAAAGCTGTTTCGCACTCTCCGCTCCAAACGTACTTACGCCCATCTTCAGTTAACCTTGTCAGTGGCTTCGCTATCTTGGCAAACCCCGGAACAAAACGACTGTAGTAGGTACATAATCCAAAAAAACTACGAACTTGGTGTTTATCTGTCGGTGTTGGCCACTCTTGGACTGCATGAATCTTATCGGGGTCAGCTGCCACTCCATTTTGTGATACGACGTGCCCGAGGTATTTCACTTCCTTTCTGAATATGTGGCACTTTTTCGGACTCAGTTTGAGATTAGCTCCACGTAGTCTTCGGAACACTTCCTCAATATTTTTCAAATGTACGTTGAATAATTTTCCGACTACAATCACATCATCTAGGTATACCAGGCAAGTCTTCCACGACAGCCCCCTCAGGATGGTCTCCATTAGACGCTCAAAGGTGGCCGGAGCGTTACATAGACTGACAGGCATAACCGTAAACAACCATAGTCCGGAACCAACAGTGAACGCGGTCTTCTCTCGGTCTTCAGGTTTCATTTCAACTTGCCAATAACCACTCTTTAAGTCCAAAGTCGAAAACCATCGTGAACCAGTAGGGTATCTAACGTGTCGTCGATGCGTGGTAAGGGGTAGCTGTCTTTCTTGGTCACGTTATTGAGCTGCCGATAGTCATGGACTGCTGGATGGCTCGATGACCCCTTGTTCTTCCATATCGGTAATAATCTTCTCGGCTTCTGCTCGCCTTGTTAGAGGTAGACGCCTCGGCTGCTGACGGACAGGCATAGAGTTGCCTGTATTGATTTTATGTCGCACAATATTGGTTCGTCCCTTCAGTGTATCGTCAAGAGCGAAGATATCTTGATATCGGTGAACCAAATCCTGTGCCTCTTTCACTTCCGTTCTATTAAGGTTTTCGCACGAACTAGTAACCATACCCACTCATTTTCCACCATGGTCTTTAGGCTCTGGTTTTGGAACATCAGCCATACACCTGGCTACTCGGAATACTGGCACACACTGTCCCACAAGGGTGCTCTTCTTTAATGTCACCGGATCCATATTAACGTTCATAATTCTCACCGGAACTATCTTTCCAACCTTGATCAGCAGTAGTATAGCTATGTTCGTCCGAGCGCAAAATCCCATGTATTTTCTTATGAAGGTTCATTTTGCATTTCAAGGTCATCCGCGAAATTCGAGATTCATTTGCATATCATTCGCGGGGTCATTAGTGGATCATTTGCATATCATTCGCGGTGTTATGTATGTATCATTAACGGTATTATTTGCATATCACGATCTAATTAATTTAATTCGCGGGGTCATTAGCGGATCATTTTTATATCTCGCGGGGTCATCTGCGTATCTCATCTTTCTCATCTCCCTCTCTCTCTCTCCTCATTTCCCGCTGAAAGATTTGAATTCCTAGCGTTGCTAATGCCATCTATCGGTGACGTCATATGATCGGTATAGTATATTTCTATACGCCTGTAGATAGGCAACCTGCTACACTTTTTTATAAAAATCAATGGAGCCAACAGGATTTGAACCGGGGACCGCTCGAATGGTAGCCAGCCAATGCATCCATTACACCACGAAGGTAATCTATTAAAGCACTGTAAACAGGTTATAAAAAAAATAATGTTGACTAGCTATTGTTGTGTCGAATTGACGATTTGATTTGAAAATTTAATAATGTAATTTATCGTTTAGACTAACCCTTACTTACTTCTATATATGTTTAATTAATATGTAATTAGTACATCAAAATATGTTCTTAATATGTTAATCAATTTCCTTATAAAATATAACTATATATCATTGAAATAAAACATTAAACAATTGCAGTCGTTTATCATAAACCTAGTGGTGAGTTTGTATTATTCGTATAGCGATATGGATATATTATTCAGATATGTCGTGTTATGTGTTTAAATTTCTCATATGCATGCGCGAATTAAATTAATTCACGGTATCATTAGCGTATCTCCTCTCTCATTTACATAACTGATATCTCATTCTGTACATCTCATTTTTATATATTATTTGCCATCTCTCTCTCATAATTTATTTTAAAATAAATCAGTCCTATTTGATATTTATCTATAGGTCGTCATGTAATTCTGCGAAAACAATTTAATATGAAACGTAATAATAAAAATTTATTTTCAACTATACAAAGTAACTCTAAAGCTACTGTCAATCAACTGTCGGATTATCTATGGTACATTTTGACCTGTTTAAATATACGGATAAACAATTAAAATACGGTAAAGCAATTAGGGTCGTTATGATTTCATAAAATTTTATTTAAATAAATCGTTTAAGAATATAGAATACTGTAGAGCATTATTTTTAAAATTCAAAAACATTATCTATAGCTAAAACTGGTTAAGAAATAACTTTCAAACTAAATGTTTTTGCATGAAAATACGTACAAACTAATTAGCCAGGTTGTCTTCGACATTCTTTAAAACTGCTTTCAACCATAAATAAACAAACGTTCTTACGAATGACTGACTGAAAGGAATTTAGATTTTATAAATAATTTGTTAAGAGATCATCAACTTAAAACCGGCATAAATTATAGTTTTAAATGACAATTACTCACTCCTGCTCTATATAAAACGTCATATATAAAATTAGAGATTATCTCTATTTCATTATTATTATCTTCGCATCTTTTCATTTACAATTATCTAGTAAAAATGTATTGTTTAATACGACAGACAAAGGAATTTAGTGAGTTAGTCATAAAGAAACTTAAAACAACTATTATCAACACAACTATCCAGAGTTTAACAGTGTATATTTAATTTAATCAGGTAAGTTATTATGATTTTATGTTTAACGATCTTTCCACTACTGTTTACCTGCTATATCTATAATATGTAAATGTTCTACATTTGTTTATGTAAACTAATCATTTGAACTTTTAGATTACATCTCATTATCTTGTGTTCGAGGTCGATCATCAAAGTATAATTTCCTGCTTCTTTGAAATCAATCATGTAAGTTGCTTTTATTTTAACGATGTTGTGTAAACTTATTTTGAAATTTATTATAGACTGACTGCAGTTTTCCAATCTGATAGAATGTCTGCTGAAATTATCAAGTTGACAGTGGTGATAGCGACGTCGCCGACAATCTCATTTTTATATATTATTTGTCAGCTCTCATCTCCCTCTCTCATAAATTTATTTTAAAATAAATCTTATGTTGTCATTCCTATTTGAGGATATCCATCGTTTGACTAATGTCTATTTATTAAAACAAATAAGTTATGAAATGAAGCAGGGAGTCTATTCAATGAACATTACCTAATACTTTTTCTGATTCTTCTTCTATCCTATAGATCTGCAGTTAGAAACACGGGCCAACGAACTCCATAGCTTAACCCCGAGATCACGGAGCTTGTCTTTTAAATTACTAACATCTAACTTGGAATGTCATACAGAGCTATCAACTAAATCATATACAGCTTTTGCTTAATTGCACGAATAACTCGTTCAACTATTGAAGTCTTAATCATGGAATACGTAGAGTAATGATTTATGTTGTATTCATTCATTAACTTTAACTCGATATATGCGAATTCATATATGAGAGAAATGTTATATAAGTCAATACAGCTCTATAACTATCATTTATTGAGCTACACAAAGAGATTTATATCTACGCTAAACTAAAGATTAATAGAAGTAATGCATTCCTGATATCATAAGATAACGATAAAACACATGATTATTCTTAGACTAAGGCCTAATTTAGGTAGTCAAATTGTAGGTAATCGAATTGTAGGTACATATCATGATGTGGTATCATACAATTATATTCTAGTAAGAACTGTAATAAAGTCACTGCTATAAATAACAACATTCTTTATCACGATCATCTATCATTATCAAATCATCTAATGTCATGCAGAGTTAGCAGCTAGCTCCTAAGTTCGTATATGCGAGAATCGGTATTATATAACAAACACACCAGTCTACATTCATTGTTCTAATATTGATAGGAACTTTCTAGAATCTATAAATTATTATAAATGTCTTAACAGAATAAAGAAAAGGGTGAAATGAATATAACTTATAGGATTTAATCAAACTAGAAAAATATCGATATATCCTACGTTGAGAAAACAATTATACTATGTAAGCATAGATACGCTACATATGATTGCGAGCCTGAGTATAAGCATAAACCCTATACTACAGATTTTTATCCTTTTTTCATTATATGTACTACAGACGAAGTGAAAGAATAGGTACATTTAACATACGTATGCTACAATTATCTATTTTTCTAGTTTTCTAGACGTAATGTAATTTTGAACAGATTTTAACCCTTTTCGTTATATCTACTACCCTTGTAAGCGATTTCTACATATACGTTCTTATTGTTTATACACCATATAGATATTCGTAGCATCTAAAGTAAACTCTTATTTAAAAGTTATTTTACAATATATCATACATTTCAACAGTTCGTATGATTATCCGTCTCTATCGTAACCCAGTATGTAAGGACATTATGTTAAATACTATCTCATACATGTAAATAAACATTTCTTTAAAGAGTTTGTTAGGTCACCTAATCTGTTATAATATTACTATGATATTAGATCTCGTCGATTACAGTTTTACCATTAGGACATACTTAGTAGGTTATACGTGCTAAGTAAAATAATAAACAGATATTTCGAGAATTTTATGCATTCTTGAGAGAACGGGGTATAATATTTAAAAACGCTGTAGAAAACATATCAGCAGAGAAAGAGAATACATAAATACAGTAAGTTTTGTATGATGAGTTGTCGTCAGTTTAAAAGAAATAAGTTCGTAACCATATTTAAACGTTATTTTACAATATATCATACATTTTCAATAGCTTCGAAATACGCAGATATACACTTGTAGGATATTCATCGTATGTATAGTAAACTCGTATGAATAATAATAATTTGTAACCATTTTCGATACCTTCGAAATATAAGTCTATGACATATGTTTGTAATACGTCTTTATAACTTTGAAATACAGGGTAGTTACCTCTTGCAATATCTTCAGTTATGAGAACCCTGAAGACTTAACCTGGAGAAAATAAATCAGATAAATATTTTACTTTTTATTGAAACGATAACTTTGCATACTAATATATGAAAATAATATAATGTATATCGTCTGATAAATAAAATTGAAATTTAAAGCTTACCATACTTTCTATCACCATCGGAATATTATCGAGAAACATGATCGTCTAAGTTAAATATATTTAGCGACTTCTTTTGCTTAATAATTTTCATTATGGTATGCGTATATGTCTAGTCACAGTTTCAGCAAACGCATTGTATTCTATCAGCGATCACCATCGGAATATTATCGAGAAACATGATCGTCTAAGTTAAATATATTTAGCGACTTCTTTTGCTTAATAATTTTCATTATGGTATGCGTATATGTCTAGCCACAGTTTCAGCAAACGCATTGTATTCTATCAGCGAATCATGTAAAATTAAGCAGTATGCTTTAGTTGTATCAGAAAGTGGGTTGACCGACTCAAGCTCTAATCTCTAAATTCATGAATACCTTATACACACGATATAACTACGATCTAAGATTACGAGAGGGTTAATATGTAATTAGTACATCAAAATATGTTCTTAATATGTTAATCAATTTCCTTATAAAATATAACTATATATCATTGAAATAAAACATTAAACCATTGCAGTCGTTTATCATAAACCTGGTGGTGAGCTTGTATTATTCTTATAGCGATATGGATATATTATTCAATTTTCATGTCTTTTGCTAACCCTACATAACCTAAGCTTTACATAGATTTAGACATGTTTTATATTTCGTATTTAAACACATAACACGACATATCTGAATGATATATTAAATAAAAATAAATTGCTACTAAACGTAAGCTAGACTTGAATGATATCGATCGATATGCTATAATATGTATAGCTAAAATGTTAGATTAGTGAAGGAACATGTTGCCTAATACCTATATTTATGTGTTGTATTCTTTTTACATAATAACTTAAACAAGACAGGAATTGTTACGAAACCATAATATTAAAAATATTTAAACATATTATTTATAATAAATATAGTAGAAATATAAAGAAAAGAGTACTAGTTATGCTTTAACGTTTGAGTAGCAGCAAACGCTTCACGTATAACCTATATTTATCAGTGAGTTTCTTCTACCTTCTTTAGTAAATTCATAATGTTAGCTTCTACTTTGTCAACTGTTACTAGAATGCTGTTCTTTAGATCCTTTACCTCGCTCTATGTATCTGTAGTCACTACAATGAAAGTTTGTACTGTTGTGTCGAATTGACGATTTGATTTGAAAATTTAATAATGTAATTTATCGTTTAGACTAACCCTCGTTTACTTCTATATATATGTTTAATTAATATGTAATTAGTACATCAAAATATGTTCTTAATATGTTAATCAATTTCCTTATAAAATATAACTATATATCATTGAAATAAAACATTATTAAAATATTTAAAAAAAAATTTCATTTTATCACGTCCTAAATATTTACACGATTGATCACGTTTCTCGTCAGCTTCTTTTCAAACAATTGCAGTCGTGTATCATAAACCTAATGGTGAGCTTGTATTATTCGAATAGCGATATGGATATATTATTCAATTTTCATGTCTTTTGCTAACCCTAATTTTTTATGTACTAATAACTCTGATACTATTTACTGCAATTCAATGCTTGAAAACTTAGACTTGGTTCAGATCATCAATGAACCGTCTATTTATACTGATCGACCAGAGCAATCGGTTGTTCTATCCTACGTTGAGAAAATAATTATACTATGTAAGCGTAGATACGTTACATATGATTGAGAGCCTGAGTATAAGCATAAACCCTATACTACAGATTTTTATGCTTTTTTCATTATATCTACTACAGACGAGGTGAAGAATAGGTACATTTAACAAGCGTATGCTACAATTATCTAATTTATAGTTTTCTAGACGTAATGTAATTTTGAACAGATTTTAACCCTTTTCGGTATATCTACTACCCTTGTAAGCGATTTCTACATATACGTTCTTATTGTTTATACACCATATAGATATTCGTAGCATCTAAAGTAAACTCTTATTTAAACGTTATTTTACAATATATCATACATTTCAGCAACTCGTATGATTATCCCTCTCTATCGTAACCCAGTATGTAAGGACATTATGTTAAATACTATCTCATACATGTAAATAGTTACAACAAAATAGAAAAGTATACTTGAGGGTAAGAAAGAAGTCCTGGACGCGGCTATCTATAACATATGTCATATGTTTTTGTAATACGTCTTTATAACTTTGAAACTCTACGTGATTTCCTCTTACAATATCTCTAGTTATGAGAACCTTGAAGACTTAACCTGGAAAAATAAAACAGATAAATATTTTACTTTTTATTGAAACTAGTTAACTTATATTCTAACATGTAAATAGTTACAACAACAAAATAAAAAAGTATACTTGAGGGTAAGAAAGAAGTCCTGGACGCGGCTATCTATAACATATGTCATATGTTTGTAATACGTCTTTATAACTTTGAAACTTTACGTGATTTCCTCTTACAATATCTCTAGTTATGAGAACCTTGAAGACTTAACCTGGAGAAATAAAACAGATAAATATTTTACTTTTTATTGAAACTAGTTAACTTATATTCTAACATATATATTTGAAACTAGACAACTTATATTCTAACATACAAATATACAACAACAAAATAGAAAAGTATACTTGAGGGTAACATTTTGTATAACCATTATCTTTTATTCTATAATACCTTCTTCTTTAAGCTCAGAAATAATTGAAATAATCTCATCCTAGTTTTCTAAACTACTGCTACCCCTCTGTTTTAAGGTATACAGTAGACGAAGCCTATCGACAACTTGATTCCGATACGGCGTTTTGTTTTTGGAATTTGAAATTGGTAGCTTGAGGTTAGAGCCTACGAATACATTTTTTAGGACAGAACGTAGGGAGCAGAGTAAGTATAAAACAACATACTTTCATACAAGAACGTTTATTGATACGAGTAGTTTCGATGCTACTTAAAACATAATACATAACTTAAATATATAATATCTATTAAAATAGACCAGACCAGACCAGATCAGACCAGACCAGACCAGACTAGACTAGACTATAGATGATAGACAGTAAAATCATGAACAATTATACCGTCTGTAATATAATAGAGCTTATTTGATATTTTAAAATTAGTGGCTGAATCTAATTATTACAGAAATTCAATTGTAGAAACTGAAGATGTAATCTTTAAAACATCTAAAGTTAGAAGTTTTTAGTAGTCAGGTTAGATTAATAGAGGGTGTTATAATCAAATCGTTTTTAGAAACTATTTGTTTTGTAAGATTGGGGCCGTAAGGAAAAACAACATAGCTGTAGTCTTCATTTTGAAATTGAGATAGCTCGGGACAAAACGATAAATACAAAGTTTAGAAGTTTATTTCAAAATTTTTGTGATAAAAAACATTAATTCTTCTTTACTTTACTTTAAAACCCAAAATTGCATGATAAATCAATATAATATTAATATAAAAGATTAAATTAAATGAAGCAATCTAGGTTAGACCCCCAAAAAATTATATTAAGGTTATAGATTTTAGACTCCGGTTGTTGCAAAGATTCAAGAATCTCTATTAAGATTAGTTCATAAAGCATTTATTAGGTTAGAGCATGTAGCTACTTACAAAAAAAAAATCTCTATTAAGATTAGTTCATAAAATATTTATTAGGTTAGACCATTGTAGCTACTTACAAAATCGTCATTAACATTCGAAAAACTTACATATAATATTAGTTGGGTTACAGTCTAGAAATATATTTTAGGTTAGATTTAGGTCGCGCGCGATTTAAATCTAACCTAAAATATATTTCTAGACTGTAACCCAACTAATATTATATGTAAGTTTTTCGAATGTTAATGACGATTTTGTAAGTAGCTACAATGGTCTAACCTAATAAATATTTTATGAACTAATCTTAATAGAGATTTTTTTTTTGTAAGTAGCTACATGCTCTAACCTAATAAATGCTTTATGAACTAATCTTAATAGAGATTCTTGAATCTTTGCAACAACCGGAGTCTAAAATCTATAACCTTAATATAATTTTTTGGGGGTCTAACCTAGATTGCTTCATTTAATTTAATCTTTTATATTAATATTATATTGATTTATCATGCAATTTTGGGTTTTAAAGTAAAGTAAAGAAGAATTAATGTTTTTTATCACAAAAATTTTGAAATAAACTTCTAAACTTTGTATTTATCGTTTTGTCCCGAGCTATCTCAATTTCAAAATGAAGACTACAGCTATGTTGTTTTTCCTTACGGCCCCAATCTTACAAAACAAATAGTTTCTAAAAACGATTTGATTATAACACCCTCTATTAATCTAACCTGACTACTAAAAACTTCTAACTTTAGATGTTTTAAAGATTACATCTTCAGTTTCTACAATTGAATTTCTGTAATAATTAGATTCAGCCACTAATTTTAAAATATCAAATAAGCTCTATTATATTACAGACGGTATAATTGTTCATGATTTTACTGTCTATCATCTATAGTCTAGTCTAGTCTGGTCTGGTCTGGTCTGATCTGGTCTGGTCTGGTCTATTTTAATAGATATTATATATTTAAGTTATGTATTATGTTTTAAGTAGCATCGAAACTACTCGTATCAATAAACGTTCTTGTATGAAAGTATGTTGTTTTATACTTACTCTGCTCCCTACGTTCTGTCCTAAAAAATGTATTCGTAGGCTCTAACCTCAAGCTACCAATTTCAAATTCCAAAAACAAAACGCCGTATCGGAATCAAGTTGTCGATAGGCTTCGTCTACTGTATACCTTAAAACAGAGGGGTAGCAGTAGTTTAGAAAACTAGGATGAGATTATTTCAATTATTTCTGAGCTTAAAGAAGAAGGTATTATAGAATAAAAGATAATGGTTATACAAAATGTTACCCTCAAGTATACTTTTCTATTTTGTTGTTGTATATTTGTATGTTAGAATATAAGTTGTCTAGTTTCAAATATATATGTTAGAATATAAGTTAACTAGTTTCAATAAAAAGTAAAATATTTATCTGTTTTATTTCTCCAGGTTAAGTCTTCAAGGTTCTCATAACTAGAGATATTGTAAGAGGAAATCACGTAAAGTTTCAAAGTTATAAAGACGTATTACAAACATATGACATATGTTATAGATAGCCGCGTCCAGGACTTCTTTCTTACCCTCAAGTATACTTTTTTATTTTGTTGTTGTAACTATTTACATGTTAGAATATAAGTTAACTAGTTTCAATAAAAAGTAAAATATTTATCTGTTTTATTTTTCCAGGTTAAGTCTTCAAGGTTCTCATAACTAGAGATATTGTAAGAGGAAATCACGTAGAGTTTCAAAGTTATAAAGACGTATTACAAAAACATATGACATATGTTATAGATAGCCGCGTCCAGGACTTCTTTCTTACCCTCAAGTATACTTTTCTATTTTGTTGTAACTATTTACATGTATGAGATAGTATTTAACATAATGTCCTTACATACTGGGTTACGATAGAGAGGGATAATCATACGAGTTGCTGAAATGTATGATATATTGTAAAATAACGTTTAAATAAGAGTTTACTTTAGATGCTACGAATATCTATATGGTGTATAAACAATAAGAACGTATATGTAGAAATCGCTTACAAGGGTAGTAGATATACCGAAAAGGGTTAAAATCTGTTCAAAATTACATTACGTCTAGAAAACTATAAATTAGATAATTGTAGCATACGCTTGTTAAATGTACCTATTCTTCACCTCGTCTGTAGTAGATATAATGAAAAAAGCATAAAAATCTGTAGTATAGGGTTTATGCTTATACTCAGGCTCGCAATCATATGTAACGTATCTACGCTTACATAGTATAATTATTTTCTCAACGTAGGATAGAACAACCGATTGCTCTGGTCGATCAGTATAAATAGACGGTTCATTGATGATCTGAACCAAGTCTAAGTTTTCAAGCATTGAATTGCAGTAAATAGTATCAGAGTTATTAGTACATAAAAAATTAGGGTTAGGAAAAGACATGAAAATTGAATAATATATCCATATCGCTATTCGAATAATACAAGCTCACCATTAGGTTTATGATACACGACTGCAATTGTTTGAAAAGAAGCTGACGAGAAACGTGATCAATCGTGTAAATATTTAGGACGTGATAAAATGAAATTTTTTTTTAAATATTTTAATAATGTTTTATTTCAATGATATATAGTTATATTTTATAAGGAAATTGATTAACATATTAAGAACATATTTTCATGTACTAATTACATATTAATTAAACATAATAATGCTCTACAGTATTCTATATTCTTAAACGTTTTATTTAAATAAAATTTTATGAAATCATAACGACCCTAATTGCTTTACCGTATTTTAATTGTTTATCCGTATATTTAAACAGGTCAAAATGTACCATAGATAATCCGACAGTTGATTGACAGTAGCTTTAGAGTTACTTTGTATAGTTGAAAATAAATTTTTATTATTACGTTTCATATTAAATTGTTTTCGCAGAATTACATGACGACCTATAGATAAATATCAAATAGGACTGATTTATTTTAAAATAAATTTATGAGAGAGAGAGATGGCAAATAATATATAAAAATGAGATGTACAGAATGAGATATCAGTTATGTAAATGAGAGAGGAGATACGCTAATGATACCGTGAATTAATTTAATTCGCGCATGCATATGAGAAATTTAAACGCATAACACGACATATCTGAATAATATATCCATATCGCTATACGAATAATACAAACTCGCCACTAGGTTTATGATAAACGACTGCAATTGTTTAATGTTTTATTTCAATGATATATAGTTATATTTTATAAGGAAATTGATTAACATATTAAGAACATATTTTGATGTACTAATTACATATTAATTAAACATATATAGAAGTAAGCAAGGGTTAGTCTAAACGATAAATTACATTATTAAATTTTCAAATCAAATCGTCAATTCGACACAACAATAGCTAGTCAACATTATTTTTTTTTATAACCTGTTTACAGTGCTTTAATAGATTACCTTCGTGGTGTAATGGATGCATTGGCTGGCTACCATTCGAGCGGTCCCCGGTTCAAATCCTGTTGGCTCCATTGATTTTTATAAAAAAGTGTAGCAGGTTGCCTATCTACAGGCGTATAGAAATATACTATACCGATCATATGACGTCACCGATAGATGGCATTAGCAACGCTAGGAATTCAAATCTTTCAGCGGGAAATGAGGAGAGAGAGAGAGGGAGATGAGAAAGATGAGATACGCAGATGACCCCGCGAGATATAAAAATGATCCGCTAATGACCCCGCGAATTAAATTAATTAGATCGTGATATGCAAATAATACCGTTAATGATACATACATAACACCGCGAATGATATGCAAATGATCCACTAATGACCCCGCGAATGATATGCAAATGAATCTCGAATTTCGCGGATGACCTTGAAATGCAAAATGAACCTTCATAAGAAAATACATGGGATTTTGCGCTCGGACGAACATAGCTATACTACTATCAGCGCTTTTCCCACCAGTATGCCACTATGAATCTTCTTATCACAGACAGGCTCCATCATTCGCACACATCCTACCTGAAGATCTCCATCCAAAAATGCCTCGACAACCATCTCGCTTTGACCCGGCAATATCACATCTTCTATCAGCAAAACCCTTACAACAGGATCTTCTCGTGGGTGCAACGGAAGTTCTTCGCTACCGACCTTCAAAACACCCTCCTTCAAATCCAACGCAAAACCAAGTTTTCTCAGGAGGTCCATTCCCAAGATGAAGTCATCAGTGATATCAGCTACCAGCACTTCATGATCACGTTCTTCACTTCCAATGCCAATCTTCATCTTCACCACTCCGTGTGTTTGTATCACTTCACCTGTTGCTGTACGGAGTTGAGTAGTTGTCTGTAACAGCTTCATACTTGTTCGTAGAACGTTAGGGCGTATGATGGATTTTGTCGCCCCCGTATCAATGAGTAGTGGAATAATTCGATTCGCAATTTTCCCATCTATGAACAAACTGCTGGTACTATTCCTTGATGTTACGGCATAGACGGTGATCTCCGGGGCATCTTCACTCGCAGTCAACGTTCTTGCCAACCCTCTTTAACTTTTCCGACGGTTGTACTTTTCTTATTTTGGGACAACGGCGTTCTACATGTCCTTGTTCGCCGCAGTTGCAGCAACGGAGCCCTAGAACTTCTTGATGATTCTTCTTACGGCTTTCTGCCTTCCGAAGAACTCTCAGTACTAACTCCTCTAGATGATCTTTAGAACCTTCTTCTTCTTCCACAACGGCCCGAACACGCCCGTGACCTCGGGACGCTTGTTTTGCAGCTTGAAATTCTAAGGCGTGAGCAAGCACATCATCAGTTGTTCTTGGTCGTGCCAGCCTCAATGATTGTTGTGTTTCCCCGTCTCTTAACCCATCAATGGAGGTCTGTACAACGAGTTGTCCCAGAAATGAATCGGGTGCCGTAGGGTACGCTAATCGGACAAGCCGCGCAACGTCGGTTTCAAACTCCTGAAGGCTTTCTCTATTCTTCTGGACACGATTCTTTACTTGTGCGTGATACACTTGTTGAAGATGCGCGTCTCCATATCTCATCTCCAATCTAGATGCTAACAACTGGTAATCATTTTCCTGCCGTGCTGGAATTGTTTGCATGACGTTCAACGCGTCTCCACGCAAAGCCACAGTTAAAGAAACGACCTTTTCCTTGCGTGTCCATCCGTTGGCCCCAGCGGCCTCCTCAAATTGTTTGTAGTAGGTGGACCAATGTATCTTTCCATCGAACGTAGGCTGTTTTACTTTTATCCCTACGGCAGGACCCTTTTCTTCTTTAAATTGTTTCTTTACTTCATTAAACGGCCACTCAGAAGTTGAGGGAAACCGTAGTTGCCTCATTCTATCTTCTAGCATTTCGGTTATATCGTCTTTTTTAGTTGTTAGTGGCAATCGCATTTGGGCTATTTTCTCTTCTACCATCTTTATTACCCTATCTTGTTCCGCCAATCTATCTTCCAACAGTCCTAACGCGCTGGCATTCTCAAAAAATTCTTCGAAAACTTTATCTTCCAACGCTTTGACATTTTCCAGCAATTCTCCTTTAAGACTTCTAGAACTTTCTTCAGACTTTTCTAATAATTCTTCTTTAAGTCTTCTAGAACTTTCTTCGGATTTTCTGGAATTCTCCAGTATTTCTTCCTTAAGCATTCTAACATTTTCTTCGCCCTTTTCTAGTAATTCTGCTTTCAACATTCTAGAATTTTCTTCAGACTTTCTAGAATTCTCTTCCATTTTACTTAACAACACATTAGTATCAATTGCGGGTCCAGGTATTTCGAAGAGGAAACTTCCAGGGCCCTTGTTATGTTCTAGAAGCCATTTTTTTAGCCTATTCATTAGAACCTCTTTCTTTCCAATAATATCTAAGTCTCTCTCGTCCAATTCCCGTTTTAAATTTACCACTAAGAGATCTTTTAACAATTTCATCGCCATTTTAATTATTCGTTGGAATTATTTTTAACACTAAAAGTTTATTCTCACAGCACTTTATTTATTATGCGATTTTATTTATTTTAAAACCCGACACCTGTAACGTTCTTATTAAAATAATAATCAAAAATGCTGTTTAAATCGTCTATTTATAAGAGAAATATTAATTTACATACACTTAATTAAAAACACTATAATTATATAAACTATTTAACAATTATTTAAATGCTAGGTATTTACGAATTTATTTGAGGACTATTTATATAAAAACTATTTATGTATTACAACAATTATTCACTAATTATTCAGAGTACATTTCACTATGCCGGCCAAACATTAACTATTCATTTATTTATACAGAGCACCATTCAATACGACGGTTAAATATTAACTGCCCCCTTCTACTCGCGATCTCTATTTATATAACTTTCATGCGATGACTCATACATCTAGAATGTCCGATGACGTTTCGATGAGTCATACTCGCAGGTGTTGATAAGTGACGTCGATGAGGCGTGTCGATGAGTCATACTGTTGATGACTCATACATCTAGAAGGTTTTGATGACGTCATATGGGGGTTTACTATTCGTTACAATAATATGAATGTCAAGATTGTTTTACGTGGGGTACCTGTGTGAACTTGCCCCCACGTTCCCTTCCAGAAGGAAGTGATTGGGATACGCCCAATCAGCGCGCAAATTGCATAACCGACAGTACAGCAATTGCTACCAGATCAGTTCACTGGTCGGAGCGAGGTTGCCTATCCACCCTCTACTAGCTAACCCAGGACTAGTGCCGGAGCAATTGAAATAACACGTTGCTCACCCGCCGGTACCGAAGTACCTCGTCAAGCTATATGACTATTCCCAAACTTAATGTTGTTATTAAGTGGGACCACTGCCCGATCGACTCCAACCTCAATTGTGTCGGGACTTGGTTTTTTAATGGTTTTGCCACCCCAATCTACCAATTATAGGCTTGGTAGGCCCTCG
Source organism: Agrypnus murinus (assembly GCA_929113105.1). Taxonomy (NCBI): domain Eukaryota; kingdom Metazoa; phylum Arthropoda; class Insecta; order Coleoptera; family Elateridae; genus Agrypnus; species Agrypnus murinus. The sequence goes on from OV816027.1 coordinate 95,612,926, forward strand.
ATAGAGCTTCGTTTAAGTCTACACGTTCTAGACTCCCGGTGTGTACCCGTATTTGGTGAAGTTGTCTTGATAGTGAGAGGTTATGTATTCGCTTCAACTATCCTAAACTGTAATAGCTTTCAGAGCTTCTCCCAATCACTGTACCCGGCTGCAGTCCGGATCGTAGGGTGGTCGGGATAGCACCTAAGCACATTTACCTGGCGGCCTGCAGTTTCCCATATGCCCAAAGGCGGGATAAACCTCACTTCGATTCTCCGCGCTTGAGATTCAGTCAAACAGCGGGTTCCTTTGGTGACCATAAATGACCTCGGTCAAGCAGCGAGAGAATAGTATTGCCGACAAATATGGTGCTGACAACTTTTTTACTCAGGCGTAAGGTTAAGGAGATAAATAACTTACCAGTAGGAAAATCGTTATACCGCTTACCTGCATCGTTTTCGACTTACCTCCATTCGACCGCTGCCTTCCACTATACCAAAGAACGGAACCAAAAAAGTGAGTGCACTAATTTGTTCGTTTTTAAATTGTCTACAAGAAAGGTCAGAATGCTCGTACGACCAAAAATGAAATAGGTATTTCACCCCAAAAATCTGCAACCTCTAAATTTTTACGGTTATTTGTTTATAACTTTTTTTATTACAAACATTTCTCAAATAAATGTATTGAGGAAGTTGTAGAGAATCAAATTTCCGACAAAAACGTTATGAATTACTTCTTTCCTCAGACCTACGGTTAACGAGATAAATTTAACACTTAAATAAAAAAAACACTTTAACCTCTTTTTCCAAGATGCCGGACATTTCGCAGCCTCCAATTGATACGAAAACTTGAATGTAGACTCACCCCCCCCCCCCCCCCCCTACATACTTAACAAAAAAGATTGCTGTTATCAAGTCTTGTGACTTTTCCCATATACCAATTTCCCTGTCGCCTGGACTAATAATAAAAATCATTATTAAGCATACTTTAATTGATGAAATTTATGAACCGTGATAGAGAAGCAATGCTTTTCTAATTGCTTTAATAAATATAAAAGGGATCATTCGATAAAGGACCCAAGATTGAATGATTAAATTAGAGTCTCATATCAATCATACAAATAATAAAGCAACCAATTACATTTATTTAAATCGACCCTGAGATTAATAAGTTTCTTTTAAATATTTATAAGGTATATTATTTCATAATAAAAAAATCTCATTACAATATGTACGTAGTATACACCATAGATAAACAATATGTAATAGATGGTTATGTTCCATACTAACTTTTGTATCCAAATCTCCATCTATCCACGTAGACCATTAACTAATTTATGGCGCAAATTTTTAAATATGCATTGCTTCAAAAGAATATATTATTGATCGTAATACGGATGCTCGTAAATGATTGTAGTAGTTAGGCAACAAGAGTTCTAGCCCAAAATCCCATGTTATTTCTTATGGAGGTTCGTTTTGCATTTCAAGGTCATCCGCGGCCAGACTCGCGCTCGCGAGTAAGATCTTCCGCGATCCAACCAAGCGCGCGGCAACGTTGCTAACTTCACGCTGTTACATGACATGAGTCGACTTAGTAACTATGGAATTTTATTGATAAAAGTAATTACCTAATAAATTATTATTATTATTGGTAGAACATTTTATTAATAACGAATTAAAAAAATCCTGAGAACATTCGAACATAATCCCACTTTAATGTACCTTAACAGTCAACAGGTAGAAGGACCCGCATTTTTCCCATATATTACCATTAAAACGTAACATTTAACAAAATTTCGAATAAAATTAATCACTCCCTTTCTCTATGTACTTCTTATTAAAATACTAATAATAGACTTACCCCCAGGTAGGAATATTTTTATAAACACTATTAAATTAATTCAGAAAACTGCATATTTTAGACACTGATTAAAACATCACTCAAGCCACTATAAGATAATTTCTATCACATATGTAACTGCAGTTATACGTAAATAATTTAACCAATGAAGCTCACGTATTCTGTATAACACACACAATGTTTAATTCCCCATTAAAAATAGCTTAAATTTAACCAACTGAAACTATTCAGGACCCAGATCAAATGCAAACACCAACGATCTCGGATACCTGCTGCAAACTAAATATAATGCAATATTACTCACCCCCCTTTATATACGATAAGAAATATCCGAGCTCAGACAGGCCAGACGCTGTATCAACACGCACAATCGTGTCTGTATACACCCAAACGTAAAGGTTAACTCATTATAGTTTACAAACAATTAAATATGATGCAGGTAAGAACGCGGGACCCTATTTCAATAAAAGATAAAGATCTTACCCTTTACAATAAGTTTCTCTTTTTGAAAATCGATAATAAATAACACGAATTCAACCTTATAATGACATCCAGTCTGTTTATATATGTGCAGATCGGATAACCTGATAACTGAGATCTTCTTAAAATGTATTACGACATAAATTAAAACACCCCTTTTGTATATGCCATCATCAAATATTTAAATCCGTCTTGAAATTATAAAATGTATCACTGTTTTTAAAAAGGAGAACTATTGCAATGGATCTTACCCACTGCAAGATTGCATGAGCGCATATCTATTCAATTTAATTCACACCTCATTGCATATTAACAAAATCACCAATAAAATTAATTCCCCTCTCTTATGAATGATCCCTTGACGAATATACCTGTATGTTTTTGAAAGAGCTAGGGATAAATTGAAATTCCACCACAGTTAAATTATAATCATGTTAGTACTAAAAATAACTTAATGTGAATTCCGGGCCTTTGTTCATATTTACAAGATATCTCATATGCAAGAATTATGGAATATTAATGTTTATACCTTTTGTCCTAACGTTGAACATTTACTACTACTATGAACATTTCCAAATTACTCTCCTATAAAATTAAAATTGTTGTTACCGGTGTTCTATATTTTTTCAATCTACTAGTTAATAAATGAACATTCTTTATAATTTATAGCATTTTTATTTAAAAACTCATTTTAACCGTTGAGTTCTAACAAGATTTGATACACTCGGCAAACGGATTGACCGTCTTAAAAATAGCAACTTTACAGGAATAATAAATATTTACGTCAACACAGTAATATGAGATTGATTGATTATATAGTTGATATATTAATTAGCTACATTTTTCTCTTTCACAGCCGATCGATGAAATGAAATAGGTCTAAAAGATGCAGCCATGAAGGAATCTATATTGCGGACAAAATATGTTCTCTTTCTATTAAAACAATCAGATTAATTTATATATTTAACAGGTATAAAAGCCTCTTGCATTCAGGTAGCGCTAGACTATATCCCCATCAAACCTTTATCTTTTCTCCATCTTTTAAATTCATAAAAAGGTGTTAAAATAAGGTTTCCGCATATAATCTATTATTATGTAAAACCAAAAAATGATTCAGAGACGTATGCTGAATGCGTTGAAGAAGGATGCGGCGTTAAAGGTGAACACGGCTTTAACAGACATGTTTGAAGTCAAAAAAGGGGATACTATTATAGAAGAAATAAAATATATAAACACTAAAAATGTAGCCATATACCGATATAGTAATTTAGCCCAATGGTTCAAGATCAATATTCAAGATCCTATCCTTAAGGATCTCGAAGAGTTTCAAGTAAGTATAGAGATTGTTGAAAGTTAGAAATAAACTAACACACATATATTTCTTTATCTAGCAAAAAGATAGCGGATGGACGCTTAAATCAATCATTAACCTCCAGCTCAATATCAATAAGTATTCCCAACAGCTCGGCTCATCCTATTAAATCTGAAGCTCAACATAAATCACATAATACAGCGAGTGTACTTGAGGTTCTCTACTAGCGTCCGAAGAGATTGATGAAGAGATACAAAACTTGTTTAAAAGTGTTTAATATGTATATAATTTAGATAATTGTTCTCATATTTATCCTGTGTTAATAAAACTCAACAAATGTTTTATTGTCTTTTATTTTATTTTTATGTTTTATTCTGTAAGTTACTACAAGTCTACGGGTAATCAACTTATGCATTGCATTCGATGACCTAGTGCTACAAATTAATCTGATGAAATTCCATTCGGAATATAAAAGCAATAGGGCTCGTCCAGGATTGGACCCCGGGACCTCTCGCACCCAAAGCGATAATCATACCTCTAGACCAACGAGCCAGTTATATATGGAAAAATTTTTCTTCGAGAAGATTAGTATGTTTCTCATTACATCTGAATAATATAAAATATAGAACCGATCTTGATACAAGCATTTTCAAAATTGACATAATGTTTTAGCTAAAATTATAGGTCGCTTTGCCCTTATACACAGCATTATTAGCAGATTTATTTATTATACGATTTACTTCGAGTAATGCAATTACGTGAGTACCCAGCGTGAAAGTAAATATTGCAACATTCTGAATATAGTAAAATTATATGGCGTATACAGGATGTCTCAGAAATAAAGGGATTTGAGTTAATGGTAGATAGGTGGAATGGAGTAGAGCAAATTTTCCTTATAAAGTTTGTTCTTCAACTGAATAGTTTTCGAGAAAATGAATTTTAAAGTTTCATTGATTTTCAAGTCCGACTCTGTAACACTAACCTACCTTAATGTACTTAAAAAATGTGATACCATTTGTAGAACTGCGTGCCTTTTAAAAATTGTTATTGTATGTCACGTACAAAAGTAATTTACGATATCTGAACGTCTTCAACGTAAATAAAGTTGTTATTACCTATTAGTAGGTCGAAATATGATCTGCTGTTGTAGGTTTGCTTTACTTGTGTTGATATAAACATTACCTAATTCGTTTTATAGCAATTCTAACTGTCAATTGATTTTATTTTATTTACTTATTTCTAAGGATGTCTTGAGATTAAATACAATTCAAATTCATTGAGGTTTTTCAACCTATACTACTACAGCATGTACCTACTATGTTGTAAGAAGAATAACAAAACACCCGGTCACTGTTGTTTAGTCTATCCTTATTTAGGACGCATTTATGTCTTTATTAAACTATAATAACAGTTTAAATAGTAAACATCGTTTTGCTTGGAATAAACTAAATAGAATGAGATCAGCATACTATGTAATATTAAGCTTCACCAGACACCAGGGCCGTCTTCAGTTTGCTTAGTTTTCCGGGTGCCCACAAATTTTTAGTAAAAAATTTTTTTTAGATAGTGCGGAATTTTATGCATTTTTGGCTTCTTCCATTATTCATATGTTACCCATTAACTCAAAATCCTTTATATTTGGGACACCCTGTATAATAAATTAAAACTTATTATTATAAATTTAAAGAGCGCGACATATTTTTCAATATGTTCTCTCTATAAAACAATCCAGCTATTGGAGACATAAATCACTCTAAAATATTATTATTAAAAATTAAAAATGTATTGCTTGATATAATTTGCACGCGGAAGGGTATTTCACCCAAAACTATACAGGTTCACCTCTTCTAAAATATTTAAATTAATCAATCGCTTCATGAAATCCATAGAGAATTATGCAATCTTATTAAATAAGTCCAGAAACAGATTTATACCAGAACGTTTACTGAGGTAGAGAGAGGTTGAGAAATAAGAAGCTTTTATAGAATGCATTTCGTTTATTTTGTCATCATATCAAAAATACCATATTACATATAAATACTACTACAATACGACTATATTACATAGTACAACTAGAAATTAAATATTTACTTATTCTATGATTTTTCTCGCTTTAAGCTCTGTGATGACTAAAATTATTTCGTTTTCGTTTTCGAGACTGCTGCTAAGAGCTTTCTTTGCGGCATACAACAATTGTAGTCGATCCACTAGTTGATCAGGTGTACTCTGACGTATCCAATCCGGTTTCATCATCTTGTTTAACTTTTTGGGAAGACTAACCTCAAAGTCTGTAATTCTGTATAAATTTGGTCTGATTACATTTTCGTATTTCCAATGTTTAACGCTTATTAGTCGACCGTTGCGCCTATAGTCTTTCTTATGAGCATTAGTAAGTGAGATTATTTTCATATAGTTGTCGATATCTTCCTCTGTTGGACTAGGAGAGCTTATTCGTTTAAGCGTTAGTAAATTAAACAGACCGGATGTACCATGGAAAAGTTTGTTTTTAATTAAAATATCTTTTCCCTGAAACTGTACTTGCGAACAACCAAATCGCCACTCATCGATGTCGTTATATAGAGCGTACCTAGTTTTGTCTACGTTTTTGTGTTCCCCGCTAGCTAATAATGCTCTATAATAGTTAGAGAATTTGTGATAATCTTTTAAGCTAGAATCACATTCTTCTTCTTCCTCATCAGCAGATGTAACGGGAGATAATTGTTCAAGCTCTGATGAGAGATTGATAGCAACGGTCTCTGATCGCGGTATAACACGATTATCATGAGGTTCTGCTTTACCACAATGAAAGTAGGCTAATTTCTTACGTATAGCATTACGCGCGTTTATTATTTCATCATCATTATCATCGTCCTCGCACCTTATTTTTTTATTGACCTCAATAGCACAGGATTCATTGGTATGCATACGTTTCAAATTCACATCTTTAAATGTTACATTATTTCTAGGTGATGTCTTATTGTCTTCTATGGCTTCTATAGTTATCGAGGCGTGTAAAATACTTTAAACAAATAGAACACTGAACTTTATACCCCTGGTGTATCTTTAAATGACGAGCAAACCCTGATCGTAAAACGCTCATGCAACATATGTCACACTCGCGTCGCCGACTCATATCGACTAATAATTGATCATGAATTCCTATTTATATAGCATCTTCTTCAGGTCACTCTTAATTAACCCTGACGCTGCGTCTATCATCACCCTGTCGATCTTGCTTCATCATTAATTAACCCTGGCTAGACGCCTTTCAGCATGAATTCATCATGACACGCCTAGAGATTGATGGAATACCATCAGTACGAGATTCCCGTAATCCAAGATGGCTACGTATAAATCACAGCGTAGTAGTCGCGGTCCGAGATAGGTTAGGTTAGAACACGTGATGTTTCATTTAAAATATACATGTATGACTAAGGGTGAAGAAGGGTGACGAGACTAGCATGACTAAGGGTGAAGGGTGAAGAGACTAGCATGACTAAGGGTGAAGGGTGACGAGACTAGCATGACTAAGGGCGAAGGGTGACGAGACTAGCATGGCTAAGGGTGAAGGGAGAAGGGTGAAGGGTGACTATATATAAAAGGTAGATCGTTATCAGCGAGAGAGTACGCGAATAATGCCGAATCTTTCCGATGGTGAACATCCTAGCTTACAAAGCAGAGCCGGTAAGTAGTCATTCTATGGGAAGGAGAGAGAAAGAGTTTCCGCTTAGTGAAAAGAGGATCCAATCCCAGAGTTAGCGCTAAAATTCAAATCTAGGGGCAAGGGAAATCCAAGATGGCTCCTTCAAATGACAAATTCAAAATGACAGATGCAAAATTGACAGATTTAATAGGTTAGGTTAGAACACGTGATGTTTCATTTAAATTATAGCAAAATTGACAGATTTAATAGGTTAGGTTAGAGCACGTGATGTTTTATTTAAATTATATATGTATATCGCCCTTCTCCTTAGTCATGCTAGTCTCTTCACCCTCCTTCACCCTTAGTCGCGCTAGTAAATGATACATCACGTGTTCTAACCTAACCTATTAAATCTGTCAATTTTGCTATAATTTAAATGAAACATCACGTGTTCTAACCTAACCTATTAAATCTGTCAATTTTGCATCTGTCATTTTGAATTTGTCATTTGAAGGAGCCATCTTGGATTTCCCTTGCCCCTAGATTTGAATTTTAGCGCTAACTCTGGGATTGGATCCTCTTTTCACTAAGCGGAAACTCTTTCTCTCTCCTTCCCATAGAATGACTACTTACCGGCTCTGCTTTGTAAGCTAGGATGTTCACCATCGGAAAGATTCGGCATTATTCGCGTACTCTCTCGCTGATAACGATCTACCTTTTATATATAGTCACCCTTCACCCTTCTCCCTTCACCCTTAGCCATGCTAGTCTCGTCACCCTTCGCCCTTAGTCATGCTAGTCTCGTCACCCTTCACCCTTAGTCATGCTAGTCTCTTCACCCTTCACCCTTAGTCATGCTAGTCTCGTCACCCTTCTTCACCCTTAGTCATACATGTATATTTTAAATGAAACATCACGTGTTCTAACCTAACCTATCTCGGACCGCGACTACTACGCTGTGATTTATACGTAGCCATCTTGGATTACGGGAATCTCGTACTGATGGTATTCCATCAATCTCTAGGCGTGTCATGATGAATTCATGCTGAAAGGCGTCTAGCCAGGGTTAATTAATGATGAAGCAAGATCGACAGGGTGATGATAGACGCAGCGTCAGGGTTAATTAAGAGTGACCTGAAGAAGATGCTATATAAATAGGAATTCATGATCAATTATTAGTCGATATGAGTCGGCGACGCGAGTGTGACATATGTTGCATGAGCGTTTTACGATCAGGGTTTGCTCGTCATTTAAAGATACACCAGGGGTATAAAGTTCAGTGTTCTATTTGTTTAAAGTATTTTACACGCCTCGATAACTATAGAAGCCATAGAAGACAATAAGACATCACCTAGAAATAATGTAACATTTAAAGATGTGAATTTGAAACGTATGCATACCAATGAATCCTGTGCTATTGAGGTCAATAAAAAAATAAGGTGCGAGGACGATGATAATGATGATGAAATAATAAACGCGCGTAATGCTATACGTAAGAAATTAGCCTACTTTCATTGTGGTAAAGCAGAACCTCATGATAATCGTGTTATACCGCGATCAGAGACCGTTGCTATCAATCTCTCATCAGAGCTTGAACAATTATCTCCCGTTACATCTGCTGATGAGGAAGAAGAAGAATGTGATTCTAGCTTAAAAGATTATCACAAATTCTCTAACTATTATAGAGCATTATTAGCTAGCGGGGAACACAAAAACGTAGACAAAACTAGGTACGCTCTATATAACGACATCGATGAGTGGCGATTTGGTTGTTCGCAAGTACAGTTTCAGGGAAAAGATATTTTAATTAAAAACAAACTTTTCCATGGTACATCCGGTCTGTTTAATTTACTAACGCTTAAACGAATAAGCTCTCCTAGTCCAACAGAGGAAGATATCGACAACTATATGAAAATAATCTCACTTACTAATGCTCATAAGAAAGACTATAGGCGCAACGGTCGACTAATAAGCGTTAAACATTGGAAATACGAAAATGTAATCAGACCAAATTTATACAGAATTACAGACTTTGAGGTTAGTCTTCCCAAAAAGTTAAACAAGATGATGAAACCGGATTGGATACGTCAGAGTACACCTGATCAACTAGTGGATCGACTACAATTGTTGTATGCCGCAAAGAAAGCTCTTAGCAGCAGTCTCGAAAACGAAAACGAAATAATTTTAGTCATCACAGAGCTTAAAGCGAGAAAAATCATAGAATAAGTAAATATTTAATTTCTAGTTGTACTATGTAATATAGTCGTATTGTAGTAGTATTTATATGTAATATGGTATTTTTGATATGATGACAAAATAAACGAAATGCATTCTATAAAAGCTTCTTATTTCTCAACCTCTCTCTACCTCAGTAAACGTTCTGGTATAAATCTGTTTCTGGACTTATTTAATAAGATTGCATAATTCTCTATGGATTTCATGAAGCGATTGATTAATTTAAATATTTTAGAAGAGGTGAACCTGTATAGTTTTGGGTGAAATACCCTTCCGCGTGCAAATTATATCAAGCAATACATTTTTAATTTTTAATAATAATATTTTAGAGTGATTTATGTCTCCAATAGCTGGATTGTTTTATAGAGAGAACATATTGAAAAATATGTCGCGCTCTTTAAATTTATAATAATAAGTTTTAATTTATTATACAGGGTGTCCCAAATATAAAGGATTTTGAGTTAATGGGTAACATATGAATAATGGAAGAAGCCAAAAATGCATAAAATTCCGCACTATCTAAAAAAAATTTTTTACTAAAAATTTGTGGGCACCCGGAAAACTAAGCAAACTGAAGACGGCCCTGGTGTCTGGTGAAGCTTAATATTACATAGTATGCTGATCTCATTCTATTTAGTTTATTCCAAGCAAAACGATGTTTACTATTTAAACTGTTATTATAGTTTAATAAAGACATAAATGCGTCCTAAATAAGGATAGACTAAACAACAGTGACCGGGTGTTTTGTTATTCTTCTTACAACATAGTAGGTACATGCTGTAGTAGTATAGGTTGAAAAACCTCAATGAATTTGAATTGTATTTAATCTCAAGACATCCTTAGAAATAAGTAAATAAAATAAAATCAATTGACAGTTAGAATTGCTATAAAACGAATTAGGTAATGTTTATATCAACACAAGTAAAGCAAACCTACAACAGCAGATCATATTTCGACCTACTAATAGGTAATAACAACTTTATTTACGTTGAAGACGTTCAGATATCGTAAATTACTTTTGTACGTGACATACAATAACAATTTTTAAAAGGCACGCAGTTCTACAAATGGTATCACATTTTTTAAGTACATTAAGGTAGGTTAGTGTTACAGAGTCGGACTTGAAAATCAATGAAACTTTAAAATTCATTTTCTCGAAAACTATTCAGTTGAAGAACAAACTTTATAAGGAAAATTTGCTCTACTCCATTCCACCTATCTACCATTAACTCAAATCCCTTTATTTCTGAGACATCCTGTATACGCCATATAATTTTACTATATTCAGAATGTTGCAATATTTACTTTCACGCTGGGTACTCACGTAATTGCATTACTCGAAGTAAATCGTATAATAAATAAATCTGCTAATAATGCTGTGTATAAGGGCAAAGCGACCTATAATTTTAGCTAAAACATTATGTCAATTTTGAAAATGCTTGTATCAAGATCGGTTCTATATTTTATATTATTCAGATGTAATGAGAAACATACTAATCTTCTCGAAGAAAAATTTTTCCATATATAACTGGCTCGTTGGTCTAGAGGTATGATTATCGCTTTGGGTGCGAGAGGTCCCGGGGTCCAATCCTGGACGAGCCCTATTGCTTTTATATTCCGAATGGAATTTCATCAGATTAATTTGTAGCACTAGGTCATCGAATGCAATGCATAAGTTGATTACCCGTAGACTTGTAGTAACTTACAGAATAAAACATAAAAATAAAATAAAAGACAATAAAACATTTGTTGAGTTTTATTAACACAGGATAAATATGAGAACAATTATCTAAATTATATACATATTAAACACTTTTAAACAAGTTTTGTATCTCTTCATCAATCTCTTCGGACGCTAGTAGAGAACCTCAAGTACACTCGCTGTATTATGTGATTTATGTTGAGCTTCAGATTTAATAGGATGAGCCGAGCTGTTGGGAATACTTATTGATATTGAGCTGGAGGTTAATGATTGATTTAAGCGTCCATCCGCTATCTTTTTGCTAGATAAAGAAATATATGTGTGTTAGTTTATTTCTAACTTTCAACAATCTCTATACTTACTTGAAACTCTTCGAGATCCTTAAGGATAGGATCTTGAATATTGATCTTGAACCATTGGGCTAAATTACTATATCGGTATATGGCTACATTTTTAGTGTTTATATATTTTATTTCTTCTATAATAGTATCCCCTTTTTTGACTTCAAACATGTCTGTTAAAGCCGTGTTCACCTTTAACGCCGCATCCTTCTTCAACGCATTCAGCATACGTCTCTGAATCATTTTTTGGTTTTACATAATAATAGATTATATGCGGAAACCTTATTTTAACACCTTTTTATGAATTTAAAAGATGGAGAAAAGATAAAGGTTTGATGGGGATATAGTCTAGCGCTACCTGAATGCAAGAGGCTTTTATACCTGTTAAATATATAAATTAATCTGATTGTTTTAATAGAAAGAGAACATATTTTGTCCGCAATATAGATTCCTTCATGGCTGCATCTTTTAGACCTATTTCATTTCATCGATCGGCTGTGAAAGAGAAAAATGTAGCTAATTAATATATCAACTATATAATCAATCAATCTCATATTACTGTGTTGATGTAAATATTTATTATTCCTGTAAAGTTGCTATTTTTAAGACGGTCAATCCGTTTGCCGAGTGTATCAAATCTTGTTAGAACTCAACGGTTAAAATGAGTTTTTAAATAAAAATGCTATAAATTATAAAGAATGTTCATTTATTAACTAGTAGATTGAAAAAATATAGAACACCGGTAACAACAATTTTAATTTTATAGGAGAGTAATTTGGAAATGTTCATAGTAGTAGTAAATGTTCAACGTTAGGACAAAAGGTATAAACATTAATATTCCATAATTCTTGCATATGAGATATCTTGTAAATATGAACAAAGGCCCGGAATTCACATTAAGTTATTTTTAGTACTAACATGATTATAATTTAACTGTGGTGGAATTTCAATTTATCCCTAGCTCTTTCAAAAACATACAGGTATATTCGTCAAGGGATCATTCATAAGAGAGGGGAATTAATTTTATTGGTGATTTTGTTAATATGCAATGAGGTGTGAATTAAATTGAATAGATATGCGCTCATGCAATCTTGCAGTGGGTAAGATCCATTGCAATAGTTCTCCTTTTTAAAAACAGTGATACATTTTATAATTTCAAGACGGATTTAAATATTTGATGATGGCATATACAAAAGGGCTGTTTTAATTTATGTCGTAATACATTTTAAGAAGATCTCAGTTATCAGGTTATCCGATCTGCACATATATAAACAGACTGGATGTCATTATAAGGTTGAATTCGTGTTATTTATTATCGATTTTCAAAAGGAGAAACTTATTGTAAAGGGTAAGATCTTTATCTTTTATTGAAATAGGGTCCCGCGTTCTTACCTGCATCATATTTAATTGTTTGTAAACTATAATGAGTTAACCTTTACGTTTGGGTGTATACAGACACGATTGTGCGTGTTGATACAGCGTCTGGCCTGTCTGAGCTCGGATATTTCTTATCGTATATAAAGGGGGGTGAGTAATATTGCATTATATTTAGTTTGCAGCAGGTATCCGAGATCGTTGGTGTTTGCATTTGATCTGGGTCCTGAATAGTTTCAGTTGGTTAAATTTAAGCTATTTTTAATGGGGAATTAAACATTGTGTGTGTTATACAGAATACGTGCGCTTCATTGGTTAAATTATTTACGTATAACTGCAGTTACATATGTGATAGAAATTATCTTATAGTGGCTTGAGTGATGTTTTAATCAGTGTCTAAAATATGCAGTTTTCTGAATTAATTTAATAGTGTTTATAAAAATATTCCTACCTGGGGGTAAGTCTATTATTAGTATTTTAATAAGAAGTACATAGAGAAAGGGAGTGATTAATTTTATTCGAAATTTTGTTAAATGTTACGTTTTAATGGTAATATATGGGAAAAATGCGGGTCCTTCTACCTGTTGACTGTTAAGGTACATTAAAGTGGGATTATGTTCGAATGTTCTCAGGATTTTTTTAATTCGTTATTAATAAAATGTTCTACCAATAATAATAATAATTTATTAGGTAATTACTTTTATCAATAAAATTCCATAGTTACTAAGTCGACTCATGTCATGTAACAGCGTGAAGTTAGCAACGTTGCCGCGCGCTTGGTTGGATCGCGGAAGATCTTACTCGCGAGCGCGAGTCTGGCCGCGGATGACCTTGAAATGCAAAACGAACCTCCATAAGAAATAACATGGGATTTTGGGCTAGAACTCTTGTTGCCTAACTACTGATTGTAATTTTTTAACTGTTAATTATAACCATTTATTTTTTGAAAAATATGCTAAAAATTAAAACAGTTAAAAAATACAATCATTTACGAACATTTAAAATTATAGGAATACTGAGTATATGCAACTATTAGGAAAAGATATGCCATTTTAAAGAAAATGTATTTACTAAATTAGGGTGGTATTTTCCATTAAGGACACCAACAGACACCACTACAGAACAAAACTCTTTTACATTATAAATTACTTAACGTTTAACTTCAAACAATCAAATTAACTAGATTGCTGTTCATATCTATCATTAGTTACTTTTTTTATATCATTTCTTTGTGTTTTATTTTATTTTATTTTGCAGTAATAGGGCGTCCAACAGAACTACTAATAGAGTGCCAATTACAGGACGCCACGAAATTATCTTAAGTAAACTAAACATTTTGACAGAAACAGAAAATTAACCATAATATCAGTAATGCTATAGATAAATAGTGTTCCTAAATTACTATAATAATAACAAAATACAAATGTAAATACAAATAAACACTGAAATGCCCAATCAGATCCAACGAAAAATTCAAATTTCTGAATTATTTAATAAAGATAAAACTTTGGTTTTAAAGTTTATAGGTGAGGAAGAAAAAAGATCTATTTCGGCAGCCAGGACATTGTATAATCTTAATGCCCTATTTACAGGTGAATTCATATGAGACAGGGTATTAGTAGTATCGATTCTAAACAGTGCTTCAGAGCGCGTAGTATAATATTTAACATTTAAGTTTATAAAGGATATACAATTACACGATATTAAGTTATTTAATAATTTATACAAAAAATATACGTCAAACAATATTCGCCTATTTACAAGATTACATAAACCATATTTCTTCAAGTTGTCAGAATAAGGTTTGAAATAGAAGAATTTAAAGTTAAGTCTGTTGATAAATTTATCTGTATTTTCTCAATACGATCGATGTACTTTTTATAAAATGGATTCCACACTAAAGAGGCATATTTCAAATGACTTCTAACTAAAAAGAAATATAAAGCCTTGAAGGAAGCAATATTCTTAAAGTTAACCATAACGCGAAACATGAAACCTAGATTTCTAAGAGCTTTACAGGTAATATAATCAACATGGGATTCAAAAGATAATTTCGAATCAATAATTACACCCAGGTCACGAATTTCATTAACAACTGAGAGTTTGTGATTACCAATTGAGTACTCAAAAGGTTCAGTGTTACGACTTCTGCTAAACGTAATTTGAATACATTTATTTAAATTTAGAGATAGCTTGTTAATCTCACAGTAGTTATTTAGAGCATTCAAATCACGTTGCAAAAGCAAACGATTTTGATGAGAAGTTACCGATTTGAAAATTTTTAGATCGTCGGAATGTAACGGGTACATTTTCCACTGGCATTTAGTATGCAGAATTTTGTATTTATTCTCATTAAAAATCTTAAGTTCGGTCCTGTAGGGCTGCGTTTTATTTGAACAAGCATTTTAAGAAAAGATTGTTTCATATTTGAGGTAATTAATGAATGTAGCGTCATAAAGATGTCTTTTTCGTATCTTGCTAAATTGCATTTTGGTATAATATCAATTACTTTGAGAAAGACCTTGATAAAAATATAGAAGTTGAAAATATAATTCTCTTTGTTAGTGTTCTGCGTTTTAAATTTAAGTCAGTTTACGGCGTAGGAATCTTGTCTACACACCAGACGCTGTACCACCGCATAAGTTTGGCGCGCGAATTCCAGCGGTTCTACTTTTTTGTATTTGAGTCTAGAATCCTATAGAAGGCCAAGTAAAAAGCGTCCTTGCCGCATAAAAACAGATGTATTCACGCGTAGTTACGGGAACGAAGTTAATAAAAAGCTCTCGTTGGGGTTGGCGCGACACTCTTACGATAAAACATCGACAGCGAACGGTCGATATGGAGATTGACCACTGAACTTGTGCGGCTTCATAGTTTGAGTTCCGATCAATATTGATTGATCGATTTTGAATCAATATTACCGGATTACAGTTTATTAATCCTTTAGACTTGAAAGATATTCTACATATAGTGGTTATAGTTTTAATGTTCTTTCGGTATAAAGTGCAAATCCTTTTTGAAAAGATTACGTTCCGTTAAGTGGTGTTTGAAAAACTTATAATTTTTGTGGATAAACAATAGCGGGTTTGTTCTTTGGTGAAGAACCTGTAATCACAATTACTGTGTTTCGCCTGTTCTTAAAACAAGTGCAGTTTGTTAATGAAATAAAAATCATTTAAAGCAATCTCGAATTTAATGATCGACTCCTGTGCTTTTGTAAATTAAAATTCCGCTTAAAGAATTTAAACGCATTTAGTGCTACAAGTGATTAAAAACGATTTAACTTTCCGAAACATTATCGTTATTTTCTAAAGGAAAGTAAATCCGTTATTACGTATGAACAATTTAAAATCTTGTTTTTTTGGCGTGCTCTACCCAATTAGTTTATGAAACCATATGGGCTGATGACAATAATTAAAATAAATCGTATTTCTGGTACTGAAATTCAACACTTCAAGACATCGCCGAATTTAACAACAATTTTCCGAAATAGAGGCCAATTTCCAATTTCTACTGGACTGATCTGTTCGTATTCCATGAGTTTGGTTGATATAATTAAAGGTACCGTATTTTTAAGGACTGTTTTATAATGCAGTTAGTTAAGAATCTTTTAGTTAAAGAATGTTGCAATTTTTCTTTAGGAAGAGAGCTCTCTACTTTATTCAGAAATCTTTAAATTTTAATGTACTTTAAAATCATTCAAACTGATAATAGTCGAACTAATTTAATTGGCTTAACCTCATTTAGATATTTGTTTATAGATTTTGTCAACAAAGTCAAGTCAATACAAATTTAAAAATCTTAATTAATGTTTTTGAATAATTTTTGTGGTCGATCTCATAAACTTTTAGGTTATTCTTGTTATTTCATGAAAGGTCTTAGATGAATTTTTATTGATTTACTCTGGTATAATTATGATCTAAAGACTATAGATTAGACTGATAATAAATATATGAGGTGTGTTTTATTTCCTAATTATATGTACTGTTGTGTCTTAAACATTTTTTCTCCTTATTAAATAAATGTTATTAATTCAAAACTAAGGATCTAGAAAACGGAACCATATTAGTTATGAATGCCTTGCTTCATTTTACTTCAAAATTTTAAATAAACAAAATTTTTGATTCAACTAAATATTTTATTCATTTTCTGGTTAATGAATTTAATCATTTTTAATGCTTATTCAATTTACATCTTTGATTAGTTATTTATAATTAATAACTTAAGCTTCATAACCAGATGGCGCCCTTTTGTGAGTTTTTATGTGTGTTTTGAGACCTTTATCTATTCCTTTTCACAATTTATACAGCTGTGGAACCAATACCTACGACTTGAATAATTAATTTGTAAGAGAGAGTTTAAATCTCAAGCTGTGGCAGATATTTTCAGTTTTCAGTTACAGTAAGTATGAATTATTTCATATAATTTTATAGTTAGTTTATTGTCATTTAGTCTGACAGAAAAACTAGTGTTTCAGGCATATAGTTGAAATTCAGAATGTAGAAAACAAGAAGATATATCATTAATGAAAATTAAGAGAAGTAGTGGCCCTAGATGAGATCCTTGCGGAACTCCGGACGTTACTTCTATGAGGTCGGATTGTAAATTTTTAATTGAGACAAACTGAGATCTGTTAGATAAAGATAAAAGATTACCATGAAAGCCAAATTTCACGGTTAATGTAGGGTGATGAACTTTATCAAATGCTTTCGAGAAATCGGTATACACGGCATCAACTTGTATTCTGTTATCTAAGAATTCTGAAATATATTGTACAAAGGGTATGAGATTTGTAATCACCGATCTACCATTATAAAAACCATGCTGCTGTTCGATTATTTGATCTTTAACATGGAAGAATAATTCTTTATAAATAATAACTTCAAATACTTTACTTATTGTAGATAATATAGAAATTGGTCGATAGTTTTCTGCTTTAGATTTATCTCCTGATTTGAAAACTGGAGTAATGCGCGCTTTTTTCCAACATAGTGGGAACACGCCCTCACGTAGCGATTTATTAAATATTAGAAATAAAGGTTCGATTAAAGATTCACGGCAATTTTTGATTAATACAGGAGGAACTCCGTCAGGTCCTGCACCTTTATTTACATCTAATTTATTAATTGCATGAATTATTTGAGTCCGAGTAATATGATTAATTAGAATGGATGAAGTAATATTATCATTAAAGAGAAGTGACGGATGAACTGGAGTATCATTCGGTTCGTAAACGGATTTGAAATATTTTGAGAATAAATTACTTATTTGTTTTACATCATTTGCACTTTCATTATTGTAAGTTAGTATGTGAGGAATGGAATCAGAGTTTCGATTATTTGCTACAAATGTCCAAAAAGACTTAATATTGATTGATACTTTATTTTCAATTTTGATTAAATAGTTTTTATAATCGTTTTTTATGCATTGTTTTAAGCGCTTTCTTAGTAATGAAAATGTTAAGTAATCGATATTTCTACGATACACCTTCCATTTTTTATGAAATGTATCCTTTTCCTTCATAACCTTTATGGTGGGAGCTGAAAACCAACATGGGAATCTATTTATTTATTCGTTTTAATGGAACAATTGAAGAAATTATGTTGTTTATAGATTCATAAAATGTTAAAACAGCATTTTCTGTATTCTGTATGTGTTGATTAAAATAAGGTATCTCGTTGCGGGGCCGCACTAGCTCCCGGACTCTGGGCATACGCCCGGCTGACCGACCTTAGGGACACTTCTGGTTCAGGTATAAAGTTTAAATTTGATTTTTAAGCTGAAGAATAATATTTGTGTTATTCTAGTTCTCCATTTCACTACAGTAAGTTCTATAATAGTTTGTTCTACTCACTTGCAGTTCTCAACTCTCAAAGAGATCGTTTCATATTTTTATTGGGAAGGGAAAGTATTACCATGGCTTCTTTTCTTAAACGTCTTCTAGCACAACATGTATATGACGTATTCGATAACTTTTCCATGTAGTGTATGACGATTTTTTCTTTAAGTTTTCATTTCCGTACATTTCAATTCAAATATTAAAAGTGACTAAATCTAAATACCTTCTACAATAATAATTCATTTGCCAAAGATGATGACAAATTATTTTTATAATACCATGGAAACAAGTCAGATTTTCTTTTATTTTTTTACTCAAATTACTCAATTCTACCACGAGATCATTTGAATTTATAATTAAAGTTGGCTGTGATTTTTAAATTAGATTGGCAACACTAACTGTTCACTTCACAGTTTGATTTGAATTGTCAAAGTGACGCTCCAAAATGTTTAATCTAGAACATAAAATTGCATAACCTCTAATTTACACATCGAGTCAATTGGTAGGATCGCCAAACGTATAAAAAAATTCCCGCCTACTTTAATTTTAAATTTAAATGATCTCACGGTACTATTGCCACTTGGATAGTTTACCTAAAAAAAATTCTGAAAACAGCGCCATCTACCCGCGTGGACCATCTACTAAGATATCGGATAGTAACTATGGAGACAATACAGTCCATTAAAGATAATCATCTATAATATAGTTTTATCTAGGGTATACACTTAAGTTTAATGAAACAGCACATCAAATATAACATCTTTCTTTTTGTTGTTGTATAGTCCATTGTTATTTACTGATTCACAGTTTGTAGAAACATGTAGTTAGGCTTTGCCTGTATGTTTCGAATAAAGTTTATAAATCATGAAATAAATCAAGATTAGTAAAAAGTTTCATAGTATTTATTAAAATATAACCTGACAATATTGTTTCGACAGCTAAGCTGTCATTATCCAAGGTAATATTACGTGCGGTTGGCTGCTATCTGTGAAACCTTGTGTTGTTACATCTTTTTGAGTTTGTTGATTTTATTTCATTCTATCTGCTATGCCGTCCTGATGAGCACTAATAAGTGCGAAACACGTGCAGACAGCTGCAACTCACTTTTTCTTTCTTCTCTATTGTGCGATATCCCATGATTTGATTGATTGATGAGCCATTAAAAATTACTTTTAATTCTACTCAAAATTATTAGTTTTGTAATATTACTGGCGTCAACTCATATAAACAGCAAGTTTTGAAATTTTGTTTTACTACTGTTAGAAAGAGTAAGTAACTACCTGCAAATATAACTTCCTCGAGCAATAGCGATTATAAACGTTTATGCAGTTAAAACTACAGTACTTAAAAGTTGCTTGCAAGATGTTTGTCAACTCCAGGTATGTCAAGGTATTTTATTTTAGATCTGGCGAAAAGTCAAGCTGCTATTAGGGGATTTATCTATTTGATATTGCCAACTCTGCGTTGAATTCCAATAAAATTGATTTCTACTGCTTTCTGGATCAATCTGATATAATAGATAGGTATCAGAGTGAATCAAGCATCCAAAAAAATTTAAAATAAAACTTATTAAAAATGGAGTTTGAAATGTTTTTTAGTGCTTGACGTAACCGATATCACTGACACATACTCACTAATGGCATGGACATCTACCATTCTCGTACTGTCAACAATCTTGTATATTGGACAATGAATGTTTTTACTATCAGGTAAATGGTTCGTTTTATTACACCTATACCAATACACATCTATTTTTGAAATTTCTTCATTCCAGAAAAGTTCAAGTTATATAATGTAGTGACTGTATGCAAATGAAAAAAAAATCTATAGTTATATATAATTGGTAAAAGCATGTACCTGTAGGTTGCAATAATTTTCCAGACATTTCATAATGAACGATGAGGAAATAACAACAATCTAAACAAACCAACATAAACATACGGTAACAGATAATGAAAGGTTTTAACGCCAAAATTGAGATGAGTGAAATATACATGGAGAAAGAATAGAAACCATTTGATGACATCAGTATTTTAGCAACTTAAGCAAATGAACATGGTCAGCAACTTTTATGTCTAACAGCTATCAACAAAACGTTTTCTAGAAAAGATATAATATGTACCATGCAACAAATGCTCATTGATAAAGGTAGCAAACAATTTATACGTAGGGGACCGCGGGGTACATTTAACAGTGGGGCAGATTTGCCTCTTTCAAAAATACCGCCATAATGTTGTGTTAGGCAGTTGGCATTCATGAGGATGATAGAATTTAGGTACCTGCATGATCCTGTTCTGTTTTTTTTTAGTATTGCCCAAGTAAGGAAGGTTTATGGAAATAATTCAAAAAGTGCAACAAAACGAATTAGTTTTCGAATTTAGATTATTGAAGGTAAGTTTTACAACTTTATATTATTGTATGCATGTGCACAATACCTCAAAAACATCACAATTACCGGTGATAATGCACCAAACATAACCTCTATCACTTTTATTTTCCACATGTTTTCAAATAAAACTGCTTTGCAAACCACAGTGGGGTTCATTTGACATAGTGCTGGTGGGGCAGATTTGACATTTTGACAAATCTGCCCCGGTCACATGTTTAATGGTCCCCTTTATAATTTACAAAGCAATTTTTGAAATTCAGATCACATTCTAACTATTTGTTCGCATTTCTAGTGTCAAAAATGGTCCGAAATTACAAAAGGACAACAACGAGGTGCGACATAAATGAGGACGACGTAAAGAAGGCTTTAAATGACATTGTTTCTGGCAAATATTCTTGCAAACGGGCCTCAGTCATATATAATATAAATAGAACAACTCTAACATATCGCCTGAAGAAGCTAAAGGAGCCAGGAGGTGGCTCGGATTCAGGGGGTGAGGATAATGACGCGAATAAATTTACCTCAAAATATACCAGTCGACAAGTATTTACAAATACAGAAGAATTATTACTAGTAGATTACATAAAAAAATGTTGCAACTTAAATTACGGATTGAATTACATCCAAGTACGGTCCCTAGCATATAAATACGCACTGCGAAATAATAAAAAAATGCCTAAAGAATGGGATGAAAAGAAGATGGCAGGTAGGGACTGGATGTTAAGTTTTATGAAGCGGCATAAAGACAAAGTTTCATTAAGAAAGGCAGAAAATACTAGTCTTGCAAGAATCACCGGTTTCAACAGAAGTAGTGTCACTGAATTCTATGAAAATCTTCAAAGGGTGTTGGAAAAATACAAATTTGATCTTTCCAGAATAATAAATCTGGATGAAACAGGTGTGACCACGGTTTTAGATCAACCCAAAATTATTGCTACTTTAGGCCAGAAACAAGTGGGTCAAGCTGTGTCTGCGGAACGAGGTTCGTTGATAACTTTTGTGGGCATCATTAACGCTCAAGGCAACTACTTGCCTCCTGTATATATATTTCCAAGAGTTCATCTGAAAGACAGCTTTATGAAAGGTACCCCAGTTGGTAGTTTGGGATTGAGTAATAAGAGTGGGTGGATGACTGCTGAATTATTTTTGGAAGTATTACAGCACATTAAAAAACATTTGGATCCGAAACCAGAACAAGGGAGGCAGGTTTTATTACTTATGGACAACCATGACACCCATGTAACAGTTGGTGCAATTCAGTTTTGTCGTGAGCATGGTATAATTTTATTATCGTTCCCGCCTCATACATCACATAAGATGCAACCTCTTGATGTAGCAGTTTTTGGGGCATTTAAAGCTTGTGTTAAAAAATCATTGAACAACTGGATGTTGAATCACCCCGGCCGAAGAGTTTCTCTATACGACATTGGGGAAATAACCACAAATCCATTTTTGGAATCCTTCACGCCCAAAAATATATTATCAGCCTTTCGTAAACCAGGCATATGCCCATTTAACCCATCTGTATTTAACGATGCGGACTTTATTAGTGAAGAAAACACAGAGACCGGGGAGAGTGTGGTTCCAGATTTGTTGGTTAATGCAGAACATAATGTAGAAGATCCACAGCCTTCGACATCATGCAGTGAAATAGCATCGGCAAACCCTGATCGGGCAAAAAAGAAATCGCAGGAATTGTTAATTTCTCCAGAAGTTGTCAGACCTATATCAACTCTTAATAAAACGAACAGAAATATGAAAAAGGGAGGGAAGCAGAAGAAATCAACAGTTTATACAGAATCGCCAGAATTTGCAAATATATTAGAAAAGTCACAGAGAAAAAAAGATATTGAAGAAAAGAAAACAGCCGTGAAGAAAAAACTATTTGTAAGAAATAAAAAGCGAAAGGCAAAAGAATTATCTGATGAAGAAAGTGACGCTGATTCAGTACTTTCGTTAAGATCAGAAAGCAGCTTCGACGAAAGTTCTATCATGGAGCTAACTGATGATCAGAAATTAATGGTTGGAAACTTTGTTTTGGTACAGTTTCCGACCAAATCCACTGTAGTTTATTTTGTTGGTAAAATAGAAGAAGTTCTTGAAGCAGGAGAAGAATTCAAAATTAAATATATGCGAAAAAAATTTAGCAAAAATGCATTTTATCACCCGGACATCGAAGACATTTCAGAAGTCAATAAAATAGACGTTATTGCATTATTGCCTGATCCAATTATGGAACATAAATATTTTACCTTTAATGTCAACTTTTCTGGTTATAACGTAAAATAAACTGAGTTCTGTATGGTTTTGTTATTGGTCAAAACTACCCCACCCATGTGTCAAATGTACCCCCTAGGTGGGGTTGTTTTGTCACATTGCAACCGATAGGAAAAAAAATTATAATTATATTCATTTCATTAATTTACCATTGTTTTTTGGTGGTTTCAATTGAAAACACAACAGAAGTGTTGCTCATCCTGTTGAATTAAAAAAATAATAATCAGTGTCCAGTCTAAAGCGCAATCTAGAAAAGTATGTCAAATGTGCCCCGCGGTCCCCTAATCTTTGCAATTACATGTTTAATAACAAGTCTTCTCAAAAGGCACATGATCACCCATAGTGGTGAAACGCCATGAAATGTTCCCAAAACAGTTATCTTAAACATCTCAGTCTACTCATAATCGTGATAAGCCATTTGATTATAAATGTTCTTAAAAAAGTAATCTAAATAAACACATGGCCACTCATAGCGATGATATGTCCACTCATGGTGGTGAAAAGCCATTTGTATGTAATTTATGTAGTTATAAATGTTCACAGAAAAGTAGTCTTAAAAAACACATGTCGACTCATAGTGATGAAAAGCCATTTGAATGTAATATATGTGCTTATAAATGTTCACAAATTAGCGATTATAAGCGACACATATTCACTCATACTGGAGAAAAGCCATTTGAATGTTATCTATGTGGTTATAAATTTTCACAAAAAAGTAATCTTAATCGACACATGTCAACTCATAGCGGAGAAAAGCCATGTAAATGTAATATATGTGGTTATAAATGTTCACAAAAGAGCGATTTTAAGCGACACATATCCACTCACAGTGGGGAAAAGCCATTTGAATGTAATATATGTAGTTATAAATGTTCATACAAAAGTAGTCTTAAAAAACACATGTCGACTCATAGTGGTGAAAAGCCATTTGAATGTAATTTATGTAGTTATAAATGTTCACTAAAAGGTAGTCTTAATCGACACATGTCGACTCACAGTGGTGAAAAGCCATTTGAATGTAATATATGTAGTTATAAATATTCACAAAAAGGTCGTCTTAATCGACACATGTCGACTCATAGTGTTGAAAAGCCATTTGAATGTAATATATGTGGTTATAAATATTCACAAAAAGGTCATCTTAATCGACACATGTCAACTCATACTGGAGAAAAGCCATTTGAATGTAATATATGTGGTTATAAATGTTCACAAAAAGGTCTTCTTAAACGACACATTGCAACTCACAGTGGCGAAAAGCCATTTGAATGTAATATATGTGGTTATAAATGTTCACAAATGGGCGTTTATAAGCGACACATATTCACTCATACTGGAGAAAAGCCATTTGAATGTTATATATGTGGTTATAAATTTACACAAAAAAGTAATCTTAATAGACACATGTCAACTCATAGTGGAGAAAAGCCATGTAAATGTAATATATGTGGTTATAAATGTTCACAAAAGAGCGATTTTAAGCGACACATATCCACTCACAGTGGTGAAAAGCCGTTTGAATGTAATATATGTGGTTATAAATATTCACAAAAAGGTCGTCTTAAACGACACATGTCAACTCATACTGGAGAAAAGCCATTTGAATGTAGTATATGTGGTTATAAATGTTCACAAAGAGGTCGTCTTAAACGACACATGTCAACTCACAGTGGGGAAAAGCCATTTGAATGTAATATATGTAGTTATAAAACTTCGCAAAAAAATAACCTTAAACAACACATGTCCACTCATAGTGGCGAAAAGCCATTTGAATGTACTATATGTGATTATAAATGTTCACGTAAATGTAATCTTAAACAACATATGTCTATTCATAGTTGTGAAAAGCCATTTGAATGTAATACCGTATTTACTCGAAAATAAGACCCCCTTTTTTTCTTAGATTTTTGCTCTAAAATGTGGGAGGGTCTTATATTCGAGTCGGGTCTTCTAATCGAGTATAAAAATATATTCAATAAAATGTGAAAACAATGAGTGTAACTGAGTAATGTTTACAGTATTTATAACAAAAATTGCATTACAATACAATAACATCTAAAATAGCGTTCTGTTGTTTAATAATATAACATCTCGCCCGGTTGTCTGCATTTTAGCCGATATTGATGAACGTAAACCTATGCCGCCATTGTGAAACCCGCGATAAGCAAAGTTTATTGACTGCAACAACTACAGTAATTACGAAAATTATGAAATCATATACAATTATTGTTAGCTTAGCACATATTCAGAATCGCCGTTGTCGTCATCACCCTCTGTAAGATCGTTATTAACTTTTATAATATATTTTTTTATAACAATGGTTTTTACAAATTAAGCTTGACAACTGACAGGGTCGATTAGTGAAAAAACCCAGTGATGACAAAAACATTTCTAAGAAATTCATTTAAGCCTTTCATAGTACCGACGGAAGAATTGTAATATCTTAAGTACCTCCCTAATTGTTAACAATAGTAGCACCTTAATCTATCCAGTAAGTGTGCAAAATCTTATTATCTATTGGAGTGACATCTGACCGTTTTTGAATGAACTGCCTACAATTTTAGAAGTTTTCCTGGAATTCAGGTAAACTGCTTCCACAAAGGCATTGCTTCCGCGAAGAGATAAAGGGTAGATTTTTTTCCATGAACATAACTAACGGAATTTGTTAACAAAATAAAACTGAAAAATGTTCAATATCTTATATTACTTATATTTTTAGGGGTCCAATATTCGCATATAAAAGCTTTTTTTAAAAATTCGCTCCAAAATATAGGGGGGTCTTATAATCGAGGGGGTCTTATTTTCGAGTAAATACGGTATATGTGGTTATAAAAGTTCACTAACGAGCAAACTTAAGCGACACATGTCAACTCATAGTGGAGAAACGCACTTTTAAAGTAATATATGAAGTTACAAATGTTCACAAAAACTAATCTTAAACAACACATGTCAACTCATAGTGACGAAAAGCCATTTGAATGTAATATGTGTGGTTATAAATGTTAAAAAACAAATAAAAGTAATCTTAAACAACACATGTCAACTCATACCTAGTAAACAAAACTGTAATATTTACTTGTTTTGCTATATAAGAATAAAGTAAAATGAGTATATAATAGTATATTATATACTCAGGGACTAAGGTGCATCTTTTAATCCCGAATGTGAGTTATCTTTTAATCCCACATAAGGGATTAAAAGGCACTTTAATCCAGTGATATATAAGCTTATTTTTTGCACGTCCTAAAGGACTATCGCAAAAGTTGACGGAATTTTCAAAACTTTCGTTGCATGTCATTCGGACAATAATTGAACTCTGCAAACGCCAAAATCACATAGTTTCAGGATAATAAATCCTAACATGTACCGCGATTACTTTTTTTTTGTTGTTTACTTGTTGTTGTCATGGAAACACTCTAATCCCTCAGGGAGTAAAGTGCTACTTTACTCCCTTTTTTGGGGCGCTAAAGTAGAGCCTTATATATACTATATATAGAACGTGTGAAAACGCATTTAATACCCCACATGTAAATTTGCTATATATTTCCGATATAAAATGGAGAGCGCTTGCTTAATGTAACCCCCTTTTTCTGTAAATTTCGATATATTTCGAACGTTATATATCGAATTTCGATAAAATGTGTACTTCCAAACGAAATTCGTTATTTTGTTATTCTGAAACCTGCTTCGTTACGGTCTACTCGAGTATAACGACTGACGAATGTTTTTGGCTCTTGTAGTACGTTCGTCGGTTTGTGATTATGATCATGCTATTTATAATAGGTTATGTTCCTATTTACATGTGTTTGCGCGCCAGTTTTCAAATTTACGTTGGCTTTCGTTCTAGTATTTGTAATGTAGTTTTTTAATTTGTATAGTTTTTTAATTATTGTTATTGTTATTAATATTATTGGCATTGTTATTAATATTGTGATTGTTGTTTTTTAATTAGAAATATCTTTAAAACTCTTTTTTAAAGTATTTTACAAAAAGGTCAGAAATAGTAATTTATGTTTAATCCCTTAATCAGTACTTTATCGAGTTTTAAAACGCTTACGGTAAAATATACAGTTACCAAATCACGAAAAATTGCAAGAATTGGTCCGTGTTTTTGTGAAAAAACTGAAAAAGTAAACAAAATCCTTTTTTAAAATACATGTGCTAAACTTTGCACGAATAAAAGTTACAAGTGCAGGCCAGATCGTAATTCATAAATCATTCCTGTTCAAATTTCAATTCTCATTTTTTTCTAAAAACGTTTAAAATACAATATAAAATAAAAATATTCTAGTAAATAGAAAACCACATGCCTAACGATACCAAATGAAAATTACAAGAATTTAAGACAAGAGTTTTATACATAAACCAATCATTTTTCTGAAATTTAATTTAAAATCTGATTTCTAATTGAAGTGTTTGAATTCATACAAGTTATAACATTCAGCTCCCGCGTAACGATACCTCACAATCTTTCGTTAAAATATCGATTGCATGATAACGATTTTCGTAAGAATATGTCTTACAAAATACAAAAATAACTAATTTCGATATTATAACGAACTTCGACATTTTAACGCTCATTATCTCGTCAACGAAGTCTTACATAATAAGGGGGTAAGTCTGGTGTCTTCAGATTTACATATACGCGATATTAATAATGTGATTTAATTTTACATCACACTTTTTACTAGTTAAATGTATAACTATTTAACTACTAATTTGTTTGCGAGCTGCGGGGTTAAAAACATTAGTAGCGCATGTAACACCTGATTGTGCAGACGTGTTAAATCGTGGTCGCCCATTTAGGGGTCTATTCTGTAACTAATCATTGATAATATACTTTGGGATTGGTTGTCTCACGGTAGTGGCTTTAGCTGTCTCCGTAGTGACGTTTGTTGTTGCACTGAGAACTCAGTGTCTTCAGGCCGATACTGCAAATGTGCGGTTGGCTGCTATCAGTGAAACCTTGTGTTGTTACATCTTTCTGAGTGAGTTGCTTTTATATTTATTCCATCTGCTATGCCGTCCTGATGATCACTAATCAGTGTGAAACACGTGTAGACGGCTGCAACTTGTTTTTTCTTTCTTCTCTGTTGCGCGATATCCCATTATTATAACTCTTTCTTGTATATATATATATATATATATATATATATATATATATATATATATATATATATATATATATATATATATATATATATATATATATATATATATATAATATATATATATATATATATATATATCTATAGGGCACCACTATGCGTCCCCCCATGTAAAATCTTAGGTTCAAGCAGCGTCCGAAGTCACTCGGCGTCCGGATATACGGACGCTGGGTGACTAGTGCCTCAAAATTGCACCATATGAAGCTTAAAGTGTCTAGATGGCGAAAATGTAAAAATTAGCTGTGCGCAGTTTGACACCCATTCCTGATTCGTGTATAAAATCGTAGTTCGAGCGTTTGCCACACGCAGCGCTAATAGCGCGGGATTTGTATACATTTGTATACAAATTTATGGCATAGGTTTACCCTGCGTCCGCATATTTAACAAGAATTGTGTTGGTAACACTGATTCCTTTGTGGCTAGACAGTGACGTCATTTCAACGGGACTTCACTTTATGCATTGTATTTCTTAGTAAAGATTGCGTCATTTAAGGTGACAAAAATTCGTACATATTATATTTTGTTAAAGCTATTTAAGAAACACTTTTAATACGTTTCATTTATGCGTCATGTAAATTTCGTTTAAACCGGTTTTAATTGCTTCTACAAATGGGCGATAATTTTAATAAAATCGTAAGATTTAATTCAAAGCTCTATTGATTTAAGTGAAACAAACGTAACCATTATTATATTATCATTCAGTATTTAATCAATCACTGATGCTGTTAGCTAGTAATAAATCTGGCTGTTTAATCTTATCCCATATTATATTTTAAAATTTTTAAAACTCATATGTTTGTGAGGCAGACAGTGACATCATTTCAAACGGGACTTCTTATGCATTAAAATATTGAAATTAAATAACTTTTACAACTTCTAATTTGTTAGATGACATACAAACTTGAGATTTGGCACAATTATAGGAATTGGAATTCTTGTAAGTAGGAAAATAAAAAAATATATTTATGTCAACCCTCGCACCCCCTGTTAGGAGTTGTAAAACTTCTAGATGACTTAGAAACTTGAAATTTGGTGTAATTATAGGATTTAAGATTATTATAAAGAAAAATATAAAAAAAATGTTATGATGTCAACCCCTGCACCCCGTTCTGGGGTTGCAAAACTTCTAGATGACATACAAACTTGAAATTTGGTATAGCGATGGAATTTAGGACTCTCCTAAAGAAAAATTTTAAAAAAATTATTAAATCAACCCCCATCTTCCATTTGGGGGTTGTAAAAGTTCTAGATGACATACAAACTTGAAATTTAGTATAGCGATGGAATTTAGGACTCTCCTAAAGAAAAATTTAAAAAAATTATTAAATCAACCCCCATATTCCATTTGGGGGTTGCAAAACTTCTAGATGACATACAAACTTGAAATTTGGTATAGTGATAGGGTTTAAGACTCTCGTAAAGAAAAACATAAAAAAATTTATTAAGTCAACCCCCGCACTTTATTTGGGGGTTGTAATACTTCTAGATCACACACAAACTTGAAATTTGGTATATTTATAGGGTTTAGGATTCTAGTAAATAAAAATTAAAAAAAATGTTATTATGTCAACCCCGCATCCCCTTTTAGGGTTGTAAAACTTCTAGATGACATACAAACTTGAAATTTGGTATAGCGATGGAATTTAGGACTCTCCTAAAGAAAAATTTAAAAAAAATTATTAAATCAACCCCCATATTCCATTTGGGGGTTGTAAAACTTCTAGATCACATACAAACTTGAAATTTGGTATAGCGATGGAATTTAGGACTCTCCTAAAGAAAAATTTAAAAAAATTATTAAATCAACCCCCATATTCCATTTGGGGGTTGTAAAACTTCTAGATCACATACAAACTTGAAATTTGGTATAGCGATGGAATTTAGGACTCTCCTAAAGAAAAATTTAAAAAAATTATTAAATCAACCCCCATATTCCATTTGGGGGTTGTAAAACTTCTAGATGACATACAAACTTGAAATTTGGTATAGCGATGGAATTTAGGACTCTCCTAAATAAAAATTTTAAAAAAATTATTAAATCAACCCCCATATTCCATTTGGGGGTTGTAAAAGTTCTAGATGACATACAAACTTGAAATTTAGTATAGCGATGGAATTTAGTACTCTCCTAAAGAAAAATTTAAAAAAATTATTAAATCAACCCCCATATTCCATTTGGGGGTTGCAAAACTTCTAGATGACATACAAACTTGAAATTTGGTATAGTGATAGGGTTTAAGACTCTCGTAAAGAAAAAAGAAAAAATTTTATTAAGTCAACCCCCGCACTTTATTTGGGGGTTGTAATACTTCTAGATCACACACAAACTTGAAATTTGGTATATTTATAGGGTTTAGGATTCTAGTAAATAAAAATTAAAAAAAATGTTATTATGTCAACCCCGCATCCCCTTTTAGGGTTGTAAAACTTCTAGATGACATACAAATTTGAAATTTGGTATAGCGATGGAATTTAGGACTCTCCTAAAGAAAAATTTAAAAAAATTATTAAATCAACCCCCATATTCCATTTGGGGGTTGTAAAACTTCTAGATCACACACAAACTTGAAATTTGGTATAGCGATGGAATTTAGGACTCTCCTAAAGAAAAATTTAAAAAAAATTATTAAATCAACCCCCATATTCCATTTGGGGGTTGTAAAACTTCTAGATGACATACAAACTTGAAATTTGGTATAGCGATGGAATTTAGGACTCTCCTAAATAAAAATTTTAAAAAAATTATTAAATCAACCCCCATATTCCATTTGGGGGTTGTAAAACTTCTAGATCACATACAAACTTGAAATTTGGTATAGCGATGGAATTTAGGACTCTCCTAAAGAAAAATTTAAAAAAATTATTAAATCAATCCCCATATTCCATTTGGGGGTTGTAAAACTTCTAGATGACATACAAACTTGAAATTTGGTATAGCGATGGAATTTAGGACTCTCCTAAAGAAAAATTTTAAAAAAATTATTAAATCAACCCCCATATTCCATTTGGCGGTTGTAAAAGTTCTAGATGACATACAAACTTGAAATTTAGTATAGCGATGGAATTTAGGACTCTCCTAAAGAAATATTTAAAAAAATTATTAAATCAACCCCCATATTCCATTTGGGGGTTGTAAAACTTCTAGATGACATACAAACTTGAAATTTGGTATAGTGATAGGGTTTAAGACTCTCGTAAAGAAAAACATAAAAAATCTTATTAAGTCAACCCCTGCAATTTATTTGGGGGTTGTAATACTTCTAGATCACACACAAACTTGAAATTTGGTATATTTATAGGGTTTAGGATTCTAGTAAATAAAAATTAAAAAAAATGTTATTATGTCAACCCCGCATCTCCTTTTAGGGTTGTAAAACTTCTAGATGACATACAAACTTGAAACTTGGTATAGCGATAGAATTTAGGACTCTCCTAAAGAAAAATTTAAAAAAATTATTAAATCAACCCCCGTATTCCATTTGGGGGTTGTAAAACTTCTAGATGACATAAAAACTTAGAATTTGGTTTAGTTATAGGGTTTAGAGTTCTCGTAAAGAAAAATATAAAAAATTGTTATTATGTTAACCCTCCGCTACCCCTTTAGGTGTTGTAAAACGGGACTTCACTTTATGTATTTAAGTAATGAAATTAAATAGTCTTTATAACTTCCGAATTTCTAGAGTACATACAAACTTGAAATTTGGTATATTTACAGAGTTTCGGATTCTCGTCTAGCGAAAAATTAAAAAAACGTTAAAAAAACCCATATTTATATTTTCAAAATTTTGTTCTGTTTTGGGTAGCAGCCACCTCTTAGAATTTCTACACACGGGAAAAATAGTAAACAATCTTTGCGTTTCATTTTCGAACGGGTGCCGTGAAAGAACATAAAAAGTCACCTATTTTATAGATTTTGCGAAGTTGAGGGTCTAAGGGGGTAGCAACCAACCCTTAGAATTTTGAAATACGGGAAAAATAGTAAATAATCTTTGTTGCGGTTCATATTTGAATGGGTGACGTGAAAGAACATAAAAAGTTACATACTTTACGGATTTTGCGACATTAAGGGTCTAAGGGGTAGCCAGCCATCCCTTAGAATTTGCAAATGTGGAGAAAATAGTAAAGCAGTTTATTTGCGTTTCATTGTTGAATGGGTTGCGTGAAAGAACATAAAAACGCACATGCTTCCCCGATTTTGCGAAATTCAGGATATAAGGGGGTAGCAGCCAACCCTTAGAATTTCTAAATGTGAAAAAATAGCAACGATTTTTGTTGCGCTTCATTTTCATGGTTATCATGAAAAAACATAAGAAGTCGCATATTTTATGGTTAATAATATACAAGATACTTTTTAGATTTTGCAAAATTCAGATTTCAAAGGTGTACGAGTCACCACTTCAAATGTTTAAATGTGAAAAAAATAGTAAACACTTAGCCATTTAACGGGTTCTGGCCTATTTAACAGTCTACACTCGATCATCCGGACAAGCTTTTGGTTATAGTAATGGAATTAAAAGAACTTCGTAGATTTCGGCTTCTTGTTTACGAAAACAGTATTAGAATACATTCACTTTATTATTTCATTATCATTCACTTTAAACCTGTAGTACCTTATTACTTTTTTATTCAGAATCCCACTTGCTATCGATTTCCATACTTCAAATCTAATCGTTCCATTTAAAAAAATCCTGATGATGATATCCAGCACCAGCACAAGTTCTAAGATGTGTTCTGATGTCGTAAACTAGAGGTCAAAGTATACAAAGTTCTTTTAATTCCACTGCTATAGTCACAAGCTTGTTGGAATGATTCAGTGTAGACTGTTAAACAGGACACCCTGTATAGTCTTCAATATCTTCCTCTAAATCGCAGAAAAATTAATTTAGTGACAAGCGGTTTGGACAAAAAATTGGTTTTTATGTTATTGCACTGTTATTGTTAAAATTAGGAACATTTCTTTGAGAAAAATAATGCCTATATGAAAAGTGTTCATTTAACCAAAACGAAATCAAAAAATTAATAAACAAGAAAACATAATTCCCTATTTTTTATATAAATCTTAAATGAATTGCTTTTTGGTCTGAAAATTAGAACCCAAGATTTCTTTCTATAACCCCTACAAAAATTTCATAGATATATGGCATGTACTTTCTGAGATAAAAACTAATTTGTTTTTAATAAAATTGTCCCTAAAAATGGGTAACTTTTATTACCTATTGTCTGATAAAAACAAAAGTAGCTATAGCATTTAGAAATATAATATTTTACTCAAGTTAAGCTTTATTAAAGTCAGAGGACTCGAGAAAAAAATGGATATTAGATAATCAGGAATATAACTCAATATTATAGTTTGAAAGACATCCTTATAAAAATTTAATGTTGTTAGCAAGAGAATATTTCCTTGTAAGCATGGATTAAATTTCATTGCAGTCTATAAAGTGACGTAATTTTGTGTATGCTATAACGCACACGTAAAAAACAAAAGCTAATTATTGTGTAAAATGACACTTAATTCGAATTCTAGTTAGCGAATAGATTCTGATATTGGGCTATTGCCAGAAATTCCATTTTTTTCAAATTATGCACGATGGTACATTTTATATACTAGAATGATTGCTTGAAGCTGGAAAAAGAACT
The DNA here is from genome assembly GCA_929113105.1 of Agrypnus murinus. Lineage (NCBI taxonomy): Eukaryota > Metazoa > Arthropoda > Insecta > Coleoptera > Elateridae > Agrypnus > Agrypnus murinus. The sequence goes on from OV816027.1 coordinate 95,647,162, forward strand.
TAAAATTGTCTGCTAATAGACCCAACCTGTGTATTCTTGTATATAACTTTTTTCGGTCAGTTGTGTTTACAAATTTTTAATCGTGTTCCTTTTAACACTCGTTTTTCGGGGATTTTCCAAGGAGTAGAGGTTCTCTTTTGCAATTATGAATTTGATAACGGTTACAGCTGTACATATAAGTAAATGTAAAAAACAATTCATTTATGCAGCATTCATTCGGAGCATTTAAGAATTAAAGTAAACATTTTAGGTTCTCAGAATTGTATGATGAACAATTTGACGTCGCGTCATCAAACATCGTATCAAATATCATGTTACTGAAGATTTTAGTTGCCCATTGCAAAATCTTAATTATTTATGCTGCCAGATTTTAAATTTTTCTTTATATTCTTGAATCTGAAATTTTTTGAAAATATTTTAAATGTTTACACTTGAAACCACCAAAACAAATTTTGGTTAAAAAGTCTTGAATAATTATTGTTTTAAATGCGTTAATAGGATTGAATTAAGATTATTATTTTTTGTTTAAAAGAGTGAAATGGAATTATAAATTATAGGACCTTCGTCCAGCTTCAAGCAATCATTGTAGTATAAAATGTACCATCGTGAATAATTTTTTCTATCAAAGAAGAAGGAAAGTGGCAAACACTCTCTTATACTGCATGCACGCAGGCCCCAGTTTTTTTCTGCCTGTCATTTTCTACGAGTTTCTCAAAATATTTTTTATGTCACTATGTGTAGTTTATAGCAATTTAAATTTGTCCAACAAGCGTTGATCTTCGTACACTGGTATAACACCGTAAGCGTTTCAAAATGGAAAACAGCATTCCAATTATACTGTCTCAACAAGGATTTTCGAAGCTCCACTGTCTTTGAGGTATAGCCCAATGCATGAGAGTACTACTTTTAGGAGATGAATACCTCCAAGACCAAGCAATAGGTTGGGATTTTTGTTAGACACACTGAATTTCTTTGAGCATGTGATGTACTTCTTCATTGCATCACAATGAACCCTTTAGTTCAGTTACATTTGATTTTCTAAGAAATAGAGAAACCATACAAGATCCTTGGGAAGGTTTTTACTTCATTTTCTTCGTTAACGTCACTATTTCCTTTTGTTTTGATAGTACAGTAGCTTTTGAGCAGTACGGTAGTTTTTTCTTTTCCTTTGTGTCATAATTTTTTGCAGTTTTCAATTTTCCAACACCATAGTGTGTTATTGTCGAATAATTTATATGAAGAAAAGAAGTTGTCAAGGAAAATATTATGATTAGGGTTATTCTCTACAATAGATAGTAGATAAAAAACAAAGTCACCTCCCAACCCAAGTCTGGATTTTTTATTATTTGGAGGATAACTTGTATAAGTACCCTTCATCTGAACAGATATACCATAATTTGAAACCGAATCTTACCGGTTTCACTTTTAGAAGCATTTTGTTGCGAGTGCCGTTCAAAATATGGAACTATCTGTTCATCTAGTAATATAAGTTGCACGAGAATACTCCATACTGCATGAGTTTTTTATTCATGATGTAAAAATTACCTACTAAGATTTACCAAAAAGAATGAAGTGAATATAATCATGGGTGACTTCAACGGAAAGATAGGTAAAGGAAGAGTGCAATATATTGTTGAAGACCATGGTATTTGCAAACGAAACGATAGGGGGGATATCTGGTACAGTTCTGTAATGAAGAAAACTTAATGATAGCAAACACCTGGTTCCAACTTCCAGAAAGGCGATTGTACACTTAGAAGTGTACTTAGGACCAGGAGACAATGAAGGAAATATCATAAAAATCAAATAGATTATATACTGATTGATAAACGATATAGAAACGGAATTAAAGTTGTAAGAACTTATCCTGGATCAGACATATGATCTGATCAGAACCCCGTAGCTGAAAAACGTGAGATTAAATTGAAGAAAATCCGGAAGAGAAATAAAACAAGACCTAACTTTGAGAAACTGGGGGAACCACAAATAAAAGAGGAAATAACACGAGTTTTGAATAGTAAGTTTAGGGAAACGGTATAATTGGAAACAGAAACAATGGAAAACTTTTGGCAGTCTGTTAAAAATGTAAACATGAAGTACAAGAAAATGAATTGGAAAACCAAGAGCAGAGAGCAAAACAGAGATGGATGACGGAAGAAATCCTTTTATTGATGAACGAAAGAAGGAAGTACAAACATAAAGACTATAATAAATATAAAGAAATCCATAAAAAGATTACAAGGCTTATAAGAGAGGCAAAGGAGACCTGGGTGGAGAAACGTTGTCAAGTACTCGAAGAGCTGCCAAGAAAGCATGATTTCTTTAACACACAAAAAAGAAGATAAAAGAAATAACTGGAAATAAAACCCATCAACACGATATCTTAGTCACAGATAGTAACAAAAAAACAATAGACCCAAACGAGATAGAAGAGATTTTGACAAGCTATATACAAGAGCTTTTTGATGATATCAGAATGTAACCAGAACCAAGAGAAATAGATCAAGAAGATTAGCCATTGAGAATTATTATAGCAGAAGTGAAACGCGCAATAAAACTATCAAACCACGTAGAGTCTCAGGTGAAGATAACATCTATACTGAGATGCGTAAAGTATTAGACGATGAAAGCCTCAACATCTTAACATCTTTCTTAAATAGAATATACTATACAGGAATCGTACCACACGACTGGACCCAACTTACTTTTATTCCGATACCTAAAAAGAGCGGAGTAAAACAGTGCTCACAGTACCGATTGATTAGCCTGATGAGCCATGTACAGTAGATAATGCTAAGAACATGCATCAACGAGTACACACAAAATGCGGACAATATGTAGGAGAAGAACAATTTGGTTTTCGCTTAGGCATTGGAACTAGAGAAGCAGTTCAAGGTCCTAGGACTAGCAGAAATACATAAAACAAAATTAAATAGCTTATCGGTATCTCCAGTGTAAGTGACTCCTGCGTACAATGTTGCTTCCTCACGGCTTGCTCCAAAATTATAAGTCTGGATTTCTTCAGCTAGTTTGCAAGCATAATTTTCAGAGAAGTCTATATGTAGTAACCCTTCATTCTTACTAAGACTGTTTTTCAGTGTGTTCTTAGCAGCATTTTCATTTTTAATGTTAAATTTATATTTATTTTTAAAGTTTTCATTTCTTCTTGAACCTCTCCCTCCAACTCTCGGACAGGTTTAGTAACATTGATTTTAGCTGCAATCTTAACATTAAATTGAACCTTTTCTTCATTTTATTTTGACATTTCAGAGGCCTGCCATACATATGCAATGCGGAAGCCTTACTACATGTTACAGGAGTTCATATGAATTTTCATTATCTACAAGTTTTAGTGGCTTTAGTTTTTGTGGTTTGAAGCTTATGTTTGCACGTTGTTTGTACAAGCAGGTAGCTCTGTTCATTTCATTAGGTTTGCATACATAATATAGACGGTAATAACATAGGGATGGCATCGAGAGAATGTACTGTAGGATATTTTTGTTTTGTGTGCAAGGCCAATTGTTTTATTTGCTAAACTATAAAGACGGTAGTGTCCTATATCAATGTACATCAACAAAGCATTTAAAAATATTTTCCGTTGGTTTTTTTGACCTCCAGCAACTCTCCAAGGTTTCACCAGCGAGTCATGCAAAACTAGAGTACGGATTGCTTATTCCTCATTGCTTTTTCCTTTTCCAGGTCCAAGTCCAACAAAACGTTTCCCTGCAGTTTTTTTTTATTCAGAGATGGGCATTAGTTTTTCTTCAGGTGTTTTCATAACTGTATTGTTTTCAGTTTTTTTCTACTTAAATGCTTTCTTCTTCTTTTCACATTCTCAAGTTTGCTCAAAACAAATAGCCAGAAACCCAAGTGCAGAGAGGTTTCTTTTTGTATCTGAACTTGCCCGACGAAGAGAACACAAAAAAATTGAACAGCTAAAAAATCATTTGGCAGGTCAATCACCGCTGGATATTTTTCTAAAACTTTTTGATGATGAAGTTCAAGATATAGTATTGCGATTTTTTGTAAAGTAGGCTCATGATAAATGAACTCGCTAAATGCAAAACTTTGTAATTATTTACAAAAATAATTATAACAATTTAGATATCGATATTATTGGTTGTCTTGTTTTATGGACTTGCAGTACTGATAAATGTATGAGATGCAAACTTTGGTGTTTTATAAATGTAAAACTTCACGCTTATAAAATATAATCATGTAAAAGTCATCATCAGATGCAAAACTCACGGGAAATGTGAGATTGTTAGGTGCAAGACTCAAGTTCACTAACAATGTAAACGCAGAGTTTTGTATTTAGTGGGCTCAAATAATACACACGATTTTATATTTACAAGGGAAAAACTTTTCAGTTTTATTGGCATCCTGTTTTTATTAGGCTATCATACGTTGCCCCAAGCTAATTTGTGTTGGTATGTTGAAGAAGGCAAAGGAGTCGATATTGCATAAAACTGCATGACGAGAAACAAATTCAGAAATATTCAGTAAGCTCGATAAAACTGTTACATTTTCTAACTTTGCGGCCTTTTTTACATCTTCTTTTTCTTAAGGTGCTGTCTTCTTATAGAAGGTTAACAACAACTTCGGCAAATCGTTCACTATCTTTTGCTATTCTTAGTAATAACTGTGAGTTTAGGCCAGTGCAGTCTCTCACATTTCTCAACCATGAGCCTTGTCTCCTGCCAGTTCTCTTCTACCCTCAATCTTGCCCTCCATTATCAGTCTTAGGTATGGCTCAGCAGAAGTTCAAGAGTTGCAGGGAGAGGTTCAAGAAGAAATGAAAACTTTAAAAATAAATATAAATTTAACATTAGAAATAAAAATGCTGCTTACAACACACTGAAAAAGAGTCTTAGTAAGAGTGAAGGGTTACTCCATATAGTCTTCTCTGAAAATTATCCTTGCAAACTAGCTGAAGAAATCCAGACTCATCATTTTGGAGCAAGCCGTGAAGAAGCAGTCATTTACGTTGGACATACCGATAAGCTATTTAATTTTGTTCTATGTATTTCTGCAAGTCCAGATCATGTCCTGCAGCTATTTGGGCACACTTAATCCTGTCTTTACCTTTCTGTCGCAACAATTGCCAAGAATCCAAACAGTTTATTTGTTTTCAGATAGACTCTCCATTCTTTAATAAGGTAGTTAGTTATCTTTAAACTTTGATGCATTGAGTATTCCTTAACTATCTTTGTAACATAAACGGTTTTTGTATTTAGTCAAAGTAAAACTTCTAACCGAGAAACAAGAACAACGACGAGTGACATGGACTAAATATGTAGTTGTCCTAGACAATGTTCCAGAAAATGACTGGTATAAGGTCATATTCAGCGACTAGTCAAAGTCTGGTGTTTTCGTTGGTTACTCTCGCAAAAGACTGATCGGAGCTAAACATGAAGCATTCCATAAGTACTGCTTAAAACGTACGGTTAGGTTTCCTCAAGGTTCAATAGTTTAGAGCTATATGTCAGCTGGAGGGTTAGAATGATTTCAGTCCATAGACGGCACAGTTAATGTTGAAAAGTATCAGCAAATTCTTAACGCAAACTTGTTACCAATCGTTAAAAATCGATCTTGACCGCGATTTAATCTTTCAACAAGATGGTGCTTCTTACCACACATCAAAAACGACCAAAAAATGGTTTGAAAATCATAATTTCAAAGTTGTTGAATGATCCTCAAGCAGTTCGGATCTTTAGTGTTATTGAATTTGAAATTATCAGCAAGTGGGGCATTATCCAATTTAGATAATTGTAATCCCCAAGTTAGAAGTATGTCAGCCAAAATTTAAGAGGCGAATAAAGCAAAGCGAGATGTTAAATCTTATTGAATTGTATTTATAAACTGCTATCTGAATATTTAGTTGTCAGCGAGTTTTATTGAATTTTTGAAAATTGTTTTCTGCAGATCTTTTTTTACAGAAGTTAATGGTTATTGTTTGAAAATGGTGTAATTTGGAACACTAGTAGGAAAAATAAACACAGAATTCATGAAACTGTCCAAATACATATTTAGTTGTTAGGGCTCGTACATGTTTTGTAAATTTCACAGAGGAACATCGATAACTTAATACCAGAATGTATATTTAAAAGGTAAATAAAATAAATAAAGGTTGCTCATGAAACTAAAATTTGCAAGTAATAAAAATTTCTTTCTCAAAATATTATTCCAAACACAAATGAAAATGATCCGAAATAAACAATTATATATAACAAGGTTACAAGAAATGTGTTTAATACCAAAAATAGGTGAATAGATTAGCATGATCTTACATTTTAGATATGATATTATTTACTACGTATTATGAATGCACAGCTGTTTTCTTCTGAAACTAATAATGGTTTCAATTTATAAAAAATCAGTAATTGATTAAAATAAAGTAAGCACTAATAACGAAAACAAAAACGTCATTTTAAGAGATTGCTAGTCAATAATATTTTTGTTGCATCTTTATTTAAATATTTTTAAATTACATAAAAATACATCTGCACTGACCGCTGGACCTTGAAATTCCCTTCTAAACTACCTTTATCACTACCCAAACTTTTTTTGTCAAATTTCTCTTTAGGCAATATTTGATAATATTGTTGCATGCGCTCATTTTTAAGGTTTAATTTAAAAAAAGAATCAGCTTTCTAGCTCAAATATGTTTGGAGATATAACGATTTAAACCACTGGAAGAACTTAAAAAACTGAAAGCTCTAATTAACACATTAAATCGCTCGGCTCTATAAAATATAGAACGAGAAAATGTACTACAGAATGTCAATAAGAAATAAAACAACGAATCTGATATTTTTAATTAGGTATTGAAATTAAAATGCGTTCCCAATAAAAATTAACAAGTCAATCAAAAATCAATATATTTCATTATTTCATAAAATCAATTATTAGTCGTTATAAATAACCAATAAGTTTTACCTTGTGCGATCGAATAGTAACTGTTTTGTAAAACAGTGACAGAAAGAAGATAATTTAAGAAGAACTACAAATTCCTTTTTATAGTTTGCTTTAATAGACATGTAAAACGTAGTTTCTAGTACATAAACAAACATAAATACAAAACAATACATCTGCACTGACCGCTGGACCTTGAAATTCCCATCTAAACTATCTTTATCACTACCCAAACTTTTTTTGCCAAATTTCTCTTTAGGCAATATTTGATAATATTGTTGCATGCGCTCATTTTTAAGGTTTAATTTAAAAAATGAATCAGCTTTCTAGCTCAAATATGTTTAGAGATATAACGATTTAAACCACTGGAAGAACTTAAAAAACTGGAAGCTCTAATTAACACATTAAATCGCTTGGCTCTTTAAAATATAGAACTAGGTATTAGTAGCAATAAGTATCATCACAATTTTTTATATGCATTTAACCTATAATAATAAATTAACCTACACAATTTAAATAGTTTTCATCTAGAAAATACATATTAAAATCAACTAAATTCAACTGAATTAAATAAAATTCAGACACAATTGAATGGAAGTGAAAGATTTATTAAGTAGCTTTAATAAAATTATTTTTGTCACTTTAAATGACGCAATCCTTACTGAGAAACACACATAGTATTTTGGCAACGCAGAGAGTTTCGAATATACTCCCAGATGTTAAGTTTTATGCAAATAAATCAAATTTTAATTATTATGGCCGCCATATTTCATCCGCGCTTTAAATTTGCAAACGTTGACATCAAATTTGAAATCAGCGACCTGAAAAACCCCTTTGTAGAAAATTTCATACAAATCCAATAATATTTCGAGTTTTATGATGTTTTTATGCATAAATCTGAAAGCCTTTTAAATAAAATTCATACACATACAGAAACGAAACTAAAAGTATTTATTACATAGCGTTAATAAAATAGAATTATTTTTGCCAGTTGAGATGACGCAATCTTTACTCAGAAATGCAGAGAGTAACTCGACACCGCAGACAGGCAAAGGAATTCAAGCAGGCTGGCCAATACTGAAAAAATAAATGGACGCTGTATAAACCTATAGGTTGCATAAAATAAACAGACGCTGAATAAACCTATAGCTTGCAAAAGACGCTGACTGATACCATCATTTATATACACTTATATACGCCGGACGCTGGGCGCTACGCTTTTGGTCCGGACGCATGGTAGGCCTCTATAGATATATATATATATATATATATATATATATATATATATATATATATATATATATATATATACTAATATACTAATAACAATAAGAGAATACAAATACAAAGGTTTACATATATAAAATGAATACATCGTGAGGACGTACATGTCCTCCTAAACTAATACAATCAAGAGGGAGGTCGGAACCAACGCTGTTCTAGCACTAGGTCTACTAACTAAGCGTAGGAGATAACCTCCTAGTGATTTACAACTAAGCTGGGTAGCCTGGTCACAACTACCCATAATTTCGCAGAGAGTGGGCGTTTAAGCGCTGCCCACTCAACTAAGCCACTAAGCATTACATAATATAAAAAGTACTCACCAGCTTGCTTGTAGATGTAGTGATGGAGTCAACTTCACTGACTGGTTTGAATAGCTCAAACCTGCTGGTTATATACTGCTGAACGAGGAAGTAATTAGCAGCGTAGTGGGAATCAGTAGGCTGGTGTTCTAGTAAGAAACTAAGGAAGTTCATGCTTCCTGGTTGCAGGCTTGTGGGTAGTTTGCATTCGCGCTGCTGGTGCCTGGCACGAATCTGCAGCTGTGCGTGCGTGTGTGTGTGTGTGTGTATATATATATATATATATATATATATATATATATATATATATATAGAGTTGAGTAATAATAGTTAAATGATTTATAATAGTGTATGTAAGCCACCAAGAGTAATATTAAGTTATTTGAAATTTTATTGGAATATACAAAAATTATCGTCTCGAGCCAGGAATCGAACCTGGGCTCCCTGCTATCTAGGCAGATGCTCTACCGCTGAGCTACTCGAGGCTGATTGCTGGTGAGACGACAATTCTTCCATATAAGTTGTATAATGTGTAAACACAGAGAGAGAACTAATTATAATTTGTTGTGCTAAAGTAGGCTGACGCTGATTTGCGACTTTTTAACCAACAATCTAATTCGTTGTGATTATGTGTTATCTACTCCACTATAGATTAATATATGCCCTCCTTCCAATTCTATTTCCACAATTCCTTTCTTTTTGGTTTCCGTTATTCCTAGTATATCTAACCCTGCTTTCTCGAATTCCTCTTCTAATTCTTTCTCTTTTCCCTTTAAGCTCCTAATGTTCCATGTACCTATTTTCCAATTTTCTTCTTTTCTTTCTACTACTCGCTTACTATTCCTCTTTTTCTTTTCCATAGTTTTATTCTTTGTTTTATTTTTATCGTAGTCCAGTTTCATTGCCGTGTTCGTCTTCCAATGACAGTCCTCTTTATTTCTTAGTTTTTTGATTCATTATTAGTATTGGTTACTTTATATTCTATTTGTTCTAGCGTACCTTTTTCCTTATTCCATTTCCATATTTGCCCATCTATGAATAATTTTTGATATCCATTTTTCACTGATTTGCCTTGTTTTCTTTCTTCTTCTGCTCTTTTCCTAATTTGTTTCTCAATGTCTCTTTCTTGTTTAGTTAGATCATTATTTATATAAATCCTGTCGCTTTTAATTTTAGCTAATTTCGCCTTGTTCTTCAATATTTCCATTTTCTCTTCAAAACTCTCTAATTTCACTAGGTACGTTTTCAGTCCCACTTTATGCGCAACTTTGATGTTAGCCTCAATATCAAGTTTATCTTTAAGAAAACTTTTCACCTCCTCCTTTAACTCCTCCTGTTTATTTGCAATCAGCATTAATCCTTGTATTACTATGTTCTCTCTACGCCTCTCTTTCTCTAGATGTTCTAATCTCTCGTTTGTTTCCCCAAGCTGCTTTTTAATCTCTACGTAATCATTTACTAATATCTGATTTTCTAACTTTAATAATCCGTTTTCCTTCTTTAGACCCTTCAATTCTTCATTATACTTGCTCTGATCCAGCTTTATTTGGCTGACGTCTACTGTTAATTGTTGCAGTAAATCTAGTATCTTGTCAATTTTATCCTCTTTTTTTGGATGAGTTTTGGTTGGGGTTCTGGTCAGCTTTTTTTTTGCTTCTGTTAAAAGCTTCAGCCTCCCCCTCACTGTCAGCCCCACCGGATCTTTTCCTTTTTTCTCCCTCCGTTGAATCATCCGTGCTGTCTATTTTATCTGACTTCATTCTTTATGTTACTGGTAAATTCTCTCGTTACCTTCTTTTTACTATAATGGCGATATTTCTGTTTTCTCCCTCTTACTATAAATCTTCTAATTCTTGTTCTTTCTTTATTCCATTTATACTCAATTTCTTTACCCTAACAATTACTGATCTTACTGCTACAGCGATAAGGGCTGTCTCCCGGTTAGACACCTTGGAGGATATTCCCTTCTTTGTGTATATGCTATTTAACTTTATGGTTTTTGTATATGCTGCTACACTTCCGCGTATAATGTGTTGCCTAACCTGTGAAACACTGCGCAGCCCTCGCTTTAACTTGTTTATTATTCTTATCTCTTATCTATTTAATGCATTCAATTCTCAGCTTTATTTATCTATTTCCTAACCTAAACAATTTTAATTGTATGTAAAATTTACTCACTGTTTAGCTAAATCTGCTCTATTCTTAAACATCTACTATTTATTATTCTTGTTCACTTGCACCTTATAATTTTATCTTGCGTTTTAAAGTGCTCGGTATGGCCTAAACTACTTTAATACGGGAGCTTTCAAAACTCGTTCTTAGCTTCACAATAACCTCTCTAAAATTATTATAAATTAGAAATGTTTAAAAGGTCCTTTTTTTTATAGCATAACGTTTATTTATAAAAAAATACGGGATCACATAAAATCTGTTCATTTCAACAGTTTTCAAAAGCTTTTCAATCTTATGCTGAGGAATGGTGAGATTGCATTTTGATATATTTTGTGTGTGTTTTAAGTAATTTGTAATTTCAAATTGGCATGTTGCTGGAACTCTGTTTTTCTTATAGGCATTATATCGCTGGCCTGAGTGTTTTATGGCGGGGGGTGGGGCAAAGCTGGTTAATATTATTATATCGGGGCAATTGGAAGATCAGACGACACATTTTAGTCGGTCTGAATTTACCCCTTTTGTGTACAAATTTACATGTTGTATTTTGTAATATGGTTTAAGTACTTAAATAATATATAAATATGTGTGTACACAATAAATGGATTAACATTCAAATGGCTTTTCACCACTATGAGTAGATACGTGTAGCTTAAAATTGCCTATGAGTGGACATGTGTCGCTTAAGTTTGCACTTTTGTGAACTTTTATAACCACAGAAATTACATTCAAATGGTTTTTCACAGCTATGGATAGACATGTGTTGTTTATGTGAACATTTATAATCACATATATTACATTCAAATGGCTTTTGTCCATTATGAGTGTACATGTGTTGTTTAAGATAACTCTTACGGGAACATTTAAAACCACATAATTTACACTCAAATGGCTTTTCTCCACTATGAGTGAACATGTGTTGATTAAGATGGAACTTTTGGGAAGATTTATAATCACAAATAATACATTCGAATGACTTTTCTCCAGTATGAGTTGACATGTGTCGTTTAAGACTACTTTTTTGTGAACATTTATAACTACATATGTTACATTCAAATCGCTTTTCATAACTATGAATAGACATGTGTTGTTTAAGATTACTTTTTCGTGAACATTTATAATCACATATATTACATTCAAATGGCTTTTCTCCATTATGAGTGGACATGTGTACTTTAAGATAACTCTTACGGAAACATTTAAAACCACATAATTTACACTCAAATGGCTTTTCTCCACTATGAGTGGACATGTGTCGATTAAGATGGAACTTTTGAGAAGATTTATAATCACATATAATACATTCGAATGACTTTTCTCCAGTATGAGTTGACATGTGTCGTTTAAGTTTGCCCTTTTGTGAACTTTTATAACCACATAAATTACATACAAATGGCTTTTCACAACTATGAATAGACATGTGTTGTTTAAGATTACATTTTTGTGAACATTTATAGTCGCATATATTACATTCAAATGGCTTTTCTCCACTATGAGTTGACATGTGTTGTTTAAGATTACATTTTTGTGAACATTTATAACCACATATATTACATTCAAATGGCTTTTCACCACTATGAGTGGACATGTGTTGATCAAGATAAATCTTTTGAGAAGATTTATAATCACATATAATACATTTGAATGACTTTTCTACACTATGAGTTGACATGTGTTTTTTAAGATAACTCTTATGGGAACATTTATAACCACATATATTACATTCAAATGGCTTTTCACCACTATGAGTTGACATGTGTTGTTTAAGATGGCTTTTTTGTGAACATTTATAATCACATATATTACATTCGAATGGCTTTTCGCCATTATGAGTTGACATGTGTTCTTTAAGACGACTCATTCGTATACATTTATAACTACAATATTACATTCAAATGGCTTTTCACAACTATGAGTAGACACGTGTCGTTTAAGAATGCTTTTTTGTGAACATTTATAATCACATATATTACATTCGAATGGCTTTTCTCCAGTATGAGTTGACATGTGTTCTTTAAGACCACTCATTTGTATATATTTATAACTACATATATTACATTCAAATGGCTTTTCACAACTATGAGTAGACACGTGTCGTTTAAGATTGCTTTTTTCTGAACTTTTATAATCACATATATTACATTCAATTGGGTTTTCTCCACTATGAGTGGACATATGCCGTTTAAGATTGCTCTTTTGCGAACATTTATATCCACATATATTACATGGAAATGGCTTTTCACCACTATTAGTGGGCATATCATCACTACGAGTGGCCATGTTTATTTAGATTATTTACTTTTTTGATAACATTTATAATCAAATGGCTTATCACCATTATGAGTATACTGGTGTTTAAGATTACTGTTTTGGGAACATTTATAGTGGTACGTATTACATTGCAATGGCATTTCATCACTATTGGCAATTATGTGCCTTTTGAGAAGACTTCTTATTAAACATGTAATTGCAAAGATTACATATAAAATGTTTGTACCTTTAGGAATGAGCATTGGTTGTATGGTACGTATATATTTTCTGAGAATGGTTTTATTGATATTTGCTAAATATAAAACTTGTTATCAAAGGGTTGCTATGTTTTCTCCATGTATTTGGTGTTAAAACTTTCCATTATCTGTGAATGTATATTTAGGTTGGTTTGTTTCGATTGTTGTTATATGCTCAACATTCATTATCATTTTCAATTTATACATTAAAAGTACATGTTTTCACCAATTGTATACGAGTATAGAAAAAGGTTTTCATTTGCATACAGTCACGTAATTATGTAACATGTAACTTGTGTAGTATATTTAATGTTTCTACATTGGCAATACTAATAAATATAAGGTTGGGATAAGAAAAGTTGTCAAGTTGTCAATTATCTTTGTAATCAAGTTTGTTGTGTAAATTTTGTTTACAGTTAAATAAATATTAATACGATCATCTCGTTATTTATAAAATGTGGTCACGTGAATATAACAACTTGAACTTTTCTGGAATGAAGAAATTTCGAAAATAGATATATTTTGGTATAGGTGTAATAAAACGAACCTTTTACCTGATAGCAAAAACATTCTTTGTTCGAATACCCAAGCTTGTTGACGATAATAATAAATGGCCATGCCATTAGCGTGCATCTGTAAGTGGTATCGGTTACTTGAAGCACTAGAACAGCATCTCAAACACCATTTTTAACAAGTTTTATTTTATATTTTTCATAACATTTAAATCATCACACTGAATCAATAACCTACAAGCGACAAAATAACAATTTTAATGGAATTCAACGCAGTTTTGGCAATATCAAATACATAAATGCCCTAATATCATCCTTATATTTCCCCAGATTTGAAATAAAATAGCTACTATCAAATGCAATAGTTCTAAGCTTTTGAGTTTGTATGCGCATAGCACAAATTAATTCAAACAAAAAACAGTTAGATAGACAAGTTATTTTTGTATATAATAGTAGATTTGTAACATTATCTAATTTTTGGTTTTTGAATTTTCGGGAAATGTTGTACTAATAAAGGTCCTGTTTTTGCGAGTTTTGACGTAAAGTGTGACTTTAATAATAATTTCAGTAACTACTCTACATAATTGAATGAAATTTTATATGCAAGTAGCTAATGAACTAATTTGATATATGTATTATTTATTAAGTTATTTTATGAAATAGAGGGTAACGCATTTTGGTGTTCTGGTGCCTTAATCAAAACTTTTTTACAAAATAGTATTAATATAGTATATTAAAGTATTAGTTTTATAAGACACGTTTTTCCGAGTTTTCTAAAGAGGACAAGTGCGCTAAAACGTCTTATGAAACGCATACTTTGTACTATTTTTTCTATTTGCGTTAGTTCGTTATTAAATAATTAAAAAAATTACTTAGTTTTAAATAACATTTGTTAGGGATATTTTAGTAAGTAGCATAACAGTTGACAACACTAAAAATTATGCAATTATTTTTTACACATCCTCGCTTAATCCCCGCGACGTAGAAATTCTCATTCTTATCTCATACACAAAGCCCGCCGCTACTAAGCAGCAGGACCTCGTTCAAATTTGCCAGGTGTATTATACGTACTGTTGAAAATTATTATAAATTCAAAATAAATACTAATGATCCTGGTAAGATTTTAATTTACTTAAATACTATGCCCATACATAGACAACGGTCAAAAATTTTTGGAAGCGTGAGAAATTCACTTTTGTTTTTCATGTTTGGTAAATTTTTAAAATTTTATTTCCAGAAATTCATTTTACATCATCAAGAGAAAGAATTTCCATCCAGCGGTGGATATTTAGGTAGGCTACATTTTTAAATAAATATGATGTTTACCTTTAGTATAATATTTTTTCAGCAGCAAACCCTACAAAAGATAGCTTGGTTTCTTGCTCAAATTAAAGGACAAAATTCACAAATCATTGAACAAAACAAAATTATATTAAACATTTTAAAAGAAAGATCAAATTTATAGGCTACATTAAACCCTAAAGATCTTCCAGCTGAACTTCCAATAGCGAACGAAAATCATTTAGAGATAATTGAAGAATTTTTAAAAAAATCCATTCCAAGTTTTCTAAGTACAAAATTAATTTGCCTTTACTTTTGCTTCACACTCATTTGCTTGGCTTTACTTTTTAGTTAAACTATTTATCAAAAATAGGAGGTAAATATGTACCATCCAAGACAAACACGGGACGGGATACCGGAACTTTCCCGGTGGGCCTTTATAAAGTTACGTCGAATTTAAGTTAAACAATTATATTATATTTATAAATATTTATATAAGTATATAAATATTTATAAATATTTATTTACATTTCACGTTTGTTCAAATGTTTAGTTGAATAATCAAATAATGTTGACTCTATATGTACTAGGTGGTGCAAAAGTCCTCACTCAATTTCCTAAGGCAGTAATTTTGTTTGTAAATAAAAAGAATTGGTTTTGTTTGTTTACTTAGACGTTTAGATTTTTTACATTAAGTCGTGAAGATAATATCGGCCAGAGGTGATGCGCATTCGGGCTCGTTTCACAGCATTTTCCATGACTTCTCTCAAAACTTCTGGCAATAAATTCTCCACTTCTTGTCGGATGTTCTCCTTTAGGGTTGCCAAAGTCTGTGGCTTGTTCGTCTAGACCTGTGGCTTAAAAACCTCTAAGAAAAAATCTGGAACGGTCAAATCGGGCGATCTTGCGGGCCAGTGCAAATTGCTAAAACGAGAGACTGAGCGGCTGGGAAATGCTTGCTGCAGAATGTTCACTGTCGCTCGTACTGTGTCTGCGGTTGCACCGTCCTGCTAGAACCACATGTTCTTCAAACCCAACTCGACAATTTGCGTCAGCAAAAAGTCGTTGATCATGGTTCTGTTGCGTTCACCAGTCACAGTAACAGTGTTGCCGTCGCCGTCCTTGAAAAAATATGGGCCAATCACTTTTCCTCCGTAAACGTCGCACCAAACAGTACTTTCAGAGGATGCAATGGCTCTTCGTGCATTACACGCGGATTTTCAGTGGCCCAGAAGCGAAAATTTTGCCTATTCACGTATCCGCATAGATGGAAATGCGCTTCGAAGCTCATGACGAGTTTAGACGGGCTTGGCTGCAATTTACACATGATTAGCGGTCTGCAGGCAATAGCTGATGCACTGTTTGCGCTTTGCACTGGAACATCTTCCAGTCTTTCACCAATATTCGCTGTAAAGACCATCTATTGATGCCCAATTGCGTGGCCCGTCATCTGATTGATGTTTGAAGGTCCTCTTGTTGGACATCTGTAGCCACAGTAGCGATATCCTCGGCCGAAGCTCCGAGGCCGGCCACCTCTGCTACGGTTCCGTGTTGAGCCAGTCTCCTGGAGGCGAGCAACTAAACGCAGCAGTGTTTGCCCAGTTAGTGCCACATAATCAGGGAATCGACGACGACATTCTATTCACGTTGAGCCAAAACCACCGACCAATTATTTATCAAAAACATAGACACAAGTATTCCGGGTTTTTGACGAGTATAGCGATTCATGGTTTTTCTACGTGTATTCTGCTTCTGTTTACTTCACAAATGTAAAAGTCGCAATGACATAAGACGTTATTTGCAAAAATGAGAGCATATTTCGATAGGGTGATGACTTTTGCGCCACCTAATATTTAGTACCTAACATGCTTTATTAAAACCCTTGGTTAGTTTAAAATGTCTAATAATAATTAATCTAAATAAATAAATTATCCTTAAAAAATTAACCGAAGTGGGGTGGTGGGGCCCGTTAGGGGAATATTTTCCCGGCCCCTAAAATTGATCCAGCACGCGCCTGAAGTACAGCATGTGCTTATACGGGTGCCTTGCAGTGGCGTTTGGCCCCTCCTTAACTATATTTTTTTTCAATTCTTAAAAATCTTATTTTAAGATTTTACAACAAACTAAAATAACATTCATAGATGTAAAAAAAAGCCGTTATACTGCGTACAACACGAACGGAACAACATAAGTATTAAAGGCCTTTACTTTTTTTTGTGTTTAATTGGTTTTTAGTATTGCATGTAATCTTCTAACTAGTTCTTCGATCAATTGTTTTTTAATATGTGTATGTTGGATTCGTTTTGACTGCTGTATTCCGAGCATGGGCGCCCGGAAGTGGGCAAGGAAGGGCACTTGCCCCCCCCTGGAAGCTGAACAATTTAAATTTTATTGAAAATTTGTATAATATGCCGTTTTTCTAGGCTTGCCCTCCACTAGCATGTCGTTTATTCTGCGGGCACCTATGATTCCGAGGTATTTGTATGTGTCGTTCATGTTCAATGGCTCAATGGTTTCTCCTTGCTGTGTTTTGAATGTTGTGAGTTTTAATTCGCCTTTCTTGATATTGAGCGTTCAACACTCGGGCTAGACAAGTGTGACTAGTCCGAGTTCCATTCTTATGTTGATTGATGAAGCTGTTTTGTATTTGCTGCATACATTTTTAAGTCATCCACGTACAGTAGATGTGACATGGTATGACTCTCGCCCTCCATACTCTTTAATGGATATCCATATTTAGAGCTGTTAATGGCATTCAACCATGGATTCAAAGCTAGACAGAACCATAGGGAGCTTAACGAATCCCCTTGGAATATGCCACGTTGTATTTCTATCGTGTCGGTTATTATGTTATATTACTCTGTTTTAAAATGGATTGTAGTCTGCCATTTTTGATTGGTATGCTTCAGAAATAACCTTACCATCAGAAGGATTTTATATATTTCCAAAACTCTCAATAACCACGAGTGGCGCACACAATCGAAGGCTTTTCTGTAACATTCTTTCGCTCCAGTTTGACACCCTTTCTGTTCTTGTGCTAGTATGTTGTTGGCTTCCACATGGTTATTTATCAATTTTGTCAGGCAAGATGTTACAATTTCCTAAAGTCCACCAGAGGAGTAAAGTAGCAGAAAAGGCCACCAATCTGCAGATATACAATAAACAAAATAAATAATTATAAACATTTCATCAACAGTGTAGTACGAATGATCGTAAAGTTACACATATACCCGATTATCTTATAACTTGACTAGAAAAGAATTAAATCTGGCCATTCTTGGATATATCCAGTCGTTTCACAGAAAAAGAGAGAAATTCACAAAACAATTTTTTTTATGAAATTTAATCCAATATTATCTTTTACTGCAAGATTTTCAAAATTTTGTACAAAACAATTGTCCATTTCTCTTATGCAGCTTAAAAAATCTACTACATGCATACGTAAATTACCAAATGTTGTTTTGTCTCTGGTTTCGTAAACTTTTAGGAGACACTTGCACTTAATTCCGTGTTGCACTAAACATTTAGTATATGTATGTTTACTTAAGCGTTTTTTAACTAAATATCCACTAACATAATTAATGAATTTTCATATGGTAAGTATGTCTGTTTATAATCATCCTCTTTTGGAAGGTATATTTCTGGTTGTTGGTCAGCTAAAGAAACAGTAGGAATTGTCAGCAGAATTTAATTCGTTAAGTAATGTCTCAAAGTCATTTTCACAATTACTTCTCTCGCTATGTTGTATAAAATTTCGTGAAAAAAGATTTTTAAATGCACATATGAAATGAAAAGCTGTTAGATTGTTATTACTTCCACCTTTTGCTCGTACTGCTCCAAAAAAGTTTTCGAGGCAATCTTAATTTAATTTTTTGGTGAGTAAAAATTTGACATTCACAGTTTTCAAGTCTTCCAATAATAATTTTAAGGCATTAATATCTAGACACCATCCTTTAACGCATTTAGCATTTGTAACATCTTCATTGTTTTTATTAACTATTTTTATAGATTTCAGCAACTCCAACATATCATTCAGAAATTGTATTTGAAAATCTGCTTCATTATATGGTAAATTATGTTGTTTTGCCTTATGTTTCAAAGAATTAAACAAAAAGTCTATCAGATTTTTCAATAAATTCAGCTGTTCCAATAGCTTCAGCTGGTAACACATTCAATGCAACATAAGTTGAAGTACTCACAGTCACACTTTCACTTAAAACTTGTACTGCTACAGATAACCGCATTCTCTCCCAATTATTAGGTTTCATATGTTTATCTGTTTATTTGGATTTTTCTTGGATTAAACCCTCATCTAGGGTTTACATATCTGGTTTTTCACGTGTATACCTAGTGGACACTTACTTTCCAAACACTTCTCTCACCTACCTGACCTAATTAAATACTTACCTGGTTCATACAGTTTAAGGCCGCAGTCTCACTGCAGCCACTACCACCCACCACCACCCACTACCATCGACCACCACCAATTAAAATAATCCCATGCGGTCCCACTGAAGCAAGTAGTAACCACCAATATCATGTAAAATTTTAAATTTCGCGCTTGTTTTATGTTTATCTCTGAAATAGACATATTGTCAACTTATATATCAAACTCAGTGTCTTCAGGCCGATACTGCAAATGTGCGGTTGGCTGCTATCAGTGAAACCTTGTGTTGTTACATCTTTCTGAGTTAGTTGCTTTTATATTTATTCCATCTGCTATGCCGTCCTGATGATCACTAATAAGTGTGAAACACGTGTAGACGGCTGCAACTATTTTTTCTTTCTTCTCTGTTGCGCGATATCCCATTATTATAACACTTTCTTGTATATATATATATATATATATATATATATATATATATATATATATATATATATATATATATATATATATATTTTACTAGTTAAAAAATATATATATATTTTTTGCATTCATTTAAAATATTGGTAATCTTTTTATAATTTTAAATCTGCATATGTTAATTACAATCTTTTCCCTTAATTTCTATTTTACTTGTAACAAAAATAATAATCTTTTCACCTTTATTGTAGTATATAAGAATTAACATGGCTTCCCACGTTATCCTTTTTTGACGTGTTTGAAAAATTCAAAAATTGTCATATTTGATGATTCATATTTTATATAACTAATGATCTCTATAATAAGTTTTGCGACCTTTATTATATAGTCTCACGTTAATGTAAGTAATTTATAATTATTTTCTATGTTAAAAACCATATCATCTTTATTACATTATATTACAGTACTCTGAAGAAGCAAATAAATATATTGCGAAAGCTTAGTACTTATTAACTAAGAGTTTTCTTTGAAATACTATTGACTTCAACCTCAATAACAATTATATATATATATATATATATATATATATATATATATATATATATATATATATATATATAAATATATATATGCCTTATGGTAATAATTCAAAAATCTAATTTAGCTGTGATTGTGGGTTAAATTGTCGCTAATCAGCGATAGCCTACTTTAACATAGCAAAATATAATTAGTACTCTCTTATGTGTTTACACATTATTATAACTTATATGAAGAATTATTACTTCACCAGTAATCGATCTCCGATAGCTCAGCGGTAGAGCATCTGCCCGGATAGCAGAAAGCCCGGGTTCGAATCCTGGTCAGAGATAATAATTTTTCATAATTCAAATTATGTCTTCATTATATATATATATATATATATATATATATATATATATATATATATATATATATATATATATATATATATATATATACTTTTTGAATTCCACAGCTATCAGCGGGCGGCACTTAAAAACCTATGAAATAAAACATCACAATAGTAAAAATTTGAAAGTGCTAACGAATTACACGGTGACAGTTTAAACTTTTGATTCAAGACGTGACTATATGAAAATAAAAGTTTCAAGGTAGAGTAAGATATTTTAATTAATTTTGATTCCGTAGTAAAACAAACCTGAATCGACATAAACATCAAGATATTTGTGTACTTGCACAACTGAGAAATGTTGATTGTGTAAGTTGATAGAAATCACATTTGAAAGATGTTCACGTTGATTATGGCTTCCACATATCATTACAGCAGACTTGGAAGGATTTAAAACTTAAAAATATACTTATATTTGTATACAAAGAATCGTCTAAAAGAACATGTGTCAGCTCATAGTGGAGAAAAGCCATTTGAATGTACTATATGTGATTACAAATGTTCACAAGAAAGTAATTTTAAACAAGACATGTCTATTCATAGTTGTGAAAAGCCATTTGACTGCAATATATGTAATTATATATGTTCTCCAAAGAACGATCTTTAAAAACACTACTTGTGCACTCGTAATAGTGATAAGCCATTCAATGTAATATGTGCTATAAAATATTTGTGAAGGAGACATATCAGAAATGCATTGTTTAGATCATGCACAGTTTCTAGGTTTGTCAAGTTCAACATACGCACATTGCAAGATTTACTTTTATATAGCAATGAGTAAAACAAGATTGGAGCAGTTAAGATTAAAAGTTAAAAGACAGCAAATACTTGCATTGGATGGCCATATAGAATAAATGAAGTTTCCGCTTCTCTAAAAAACTGATGATAATCCTTAAACTACAAAAGATTCTACTTAAAATGTTGTCACTTTAGCAACAAAGGTATTAAAGGTACCTACTCTTTGAGTCATTGATTGAAGATAGCATTTTTGGACAACATTTCACTAGACATTGTTAAATTCTGCTACTCTCGTAGTATAATATACTCCGGACACTAAACAGATATAGTTAAAAAAAATCAAGGCAGCACAGATTGTTCTGATTGGTTTTATGTGAAAGTTAAATTTACAATAGAACATTTTCGCATATGAATTGTTAATTCATTATAAATAATTTCACTTCGCAATTTTGGTGGTCAGCGGTGGTTGACAATGCGCACGCGCTAGTGGACATGATGAAAATAGACACTAAAATTTGAATTTCCTGTTTATATTTAGGTTTTTTGTAATTGGTAGTGAAAACTTTTCAAAACAAAGTTTCTCTTCGTTTGTTTATAAGCTGGGAGCTGGGACAATAATTATTATTTATTGAGAAAATTCTCCCAACTGCTCCTTATGAAGAAAGATTTGCCGTACCCACACATTTCGCGATCTTTTATATTTTATTCCACATGTACCATAGCAGGACATGGTTATAACTTTCTCGCTATCTGATTCATTTGACGATATCATATTTTTGCAATAATTTGGGTTATTTCTTTAAATACAACGCGACAATAGTAAACAGATAATGCACATAACCTCATTTAATAGGAAATAATAACAGTGCTTGCTAAGTTGACAATATGTCTATTTCAGAGATAAACATAAAACAAGCGCGAAATTTAAAATTTTACATGATATAATTAATCGATATCCCCTTCTACCTTTCGGTGTAGGGTTTTGGTTAAATCGTTATGACTCTTGTACAAATTTTTTCCACCTTCTTCTGTTTGCAGCTATTCTCTTTGCATCATCTATTGTTACTCCTATTTTTCGTATTAGCTTTGCGATTGCGTTGTCCCATGTTTCATTTGGTCTTCCACGTGGCTGGTTCTTTCTTATTTTAGCTTCCCATATTTGTTTTAATGGTCTTTCTGCTTCCATGCGTATAAGGTGTCCCCACCAGCTTAGCTGTTTTTTCTCGATGAATTCTAGTACTGGTTGGATTTGTAGTTCCTCTCGGACGTCTGTGTTCTTAATTCTGTCCCTTCTGGTTATTCCTTTTACTGCTCTTAAATACTTCATTTCTGTAGCTTGTATCTTACTCTTCATTCTCATTGTAAGGACCCAAGTTTCGCTGCCATAGGTTAGTATCGGTCTGTATACTGTCTTGAACACTGTCATCTTAGTTGTCGGTGATATCTCTCGTTTTTTGATGAACGTTTGTCTCATTGCATGATATGTTGTGGTTGTTTTGTGGATTGTATCATTTATGTCTACGTCTTGTTTTCCATTACTTTCTAACGTCACCCCTAAGTATTTAAAATTTGGAACTTGTTCTATTTTTTTCCCTCCAATTTCTATGTTTAGGTGCTCCTCTGGTCCTTTTGTTACTATCATTACTTTAGTCTTTTTGGTGTTTATCTTCATTCCGTGTTCTGTCAATGTTTCCTCCCATATTCTTAGGTTCTTTTTCAGTCCGTTTTCACTATCACTTATAATCACAAGATCGTCTGCGAATAAACATTCTGATATTTCTACTGGCATTAGATTTCTATATCCTACATGCATCTTCTTTAGTCTAGGTTTGCATTTCTTCATTATCTCATCTATGAAGACATTAAACAAAACCGGGCTTAATACCTTCCTTGTCGTAAACCTTCTTCTGTTTCAAATTCTTTAGATGTTCTATTTTTGCTGATTACATAATTTGTGTTTTGCTTATACAGACTTTTTATTGCTGTTATTAATCTCTTGTCTACATTTCTGTTTATCTGTCCGTTCCACACTTTCTGTCTTCTCACTCGGTCGAACGCCTTTTCCAGATCTATAAATGCAAAGAATGCTTTCCTGCGGCTCATCAGGGTTTTCTGGATTATTTGTTTTAAGGTAAAGGTGTGGTCATGTACACTTCTTCCTTTTCTGAATGCACTTTGTGCTTCCTCCATATTTGGGTCTATATGTTTTCTTAACCGTTCCTCTAATATTCGTTCGTACGTTTTAACTGCTGTGCTTAGTAATGTTATTCCCCTATAGTTATTACAATCCCGTGTATTGCCCTTTTTGTGTATTGGTACTATCACCCCTTTTAGCCAATCCGTTGGTACTACTCCTTCTTGCCATGCTCTGTTATATATCTTTAGGAGGAATTCTTTTCCTTGCATTCCTAAATTTTTAAACATTTCTGATGTTATTTTGTCATGCCCATGTGCATTTCCGTTTTTCAGTGTCTCAATAGCCTCTGCAAGTTCGTTTTCTGTTATTAGTTCTGGTTTGGTATTCTCGTGTAAATCCATACCTGCAGTTAAACTTTCAGTTACTTTATTTTTCATTTCATTTGTACACAGTAGTTCTTGAAAGTATTGTTTCCATCTTTCCATAATTACTTCGTCATCTGTTATTATTTCCCCTTCTTTGCTCAATATTGAAGTTCTACGTTCATTTTGTTTGTCTTTTCTGGTATTTTTCAGTATTTTGTAAAAAAGTTTTAGGTTTTCTTCTCTGTTCTTTTCCATTTATTCTCCAAATTCACTCCAGCTTTTCTCTTTAGCTTCTTTCACTAGGTTTTTTACTTTGGTTCGTTGTTCTTTGTATGCTGTATAGTGCGTTTGTGATCTGTTTTGTAGATACTTCTGCCATTTCTCTTTCTTTATTTTTATCTCCTTTTGGCTCTCTTCGTTCCACCACTCTGTCTGTTTTATGTTATTATTACCTTTCATTGTGCCGCATATTTCTTTTGCTGTTTCTAATAATACTCTTTTAAAGGTTAGCCATATCTCTTCCACTCCTTCATTATCTTTGTTAGGTACATTCCTTATCTTCCTTTCTATACTTTCTCTGTATTTTCTTGCTATTTCCTCATTTCTCAGTTTGTATGCTTTTAAATTTTACTTTCTTTTCATTACATTTAACTTCCTCTCCACTCCGTTCCTTCTTTTCAATTTTAGCTAATACTAAGTAGTGGTCTCTGTATATCTCAGGGCCTCGCATAGCTCGCACATCTTTTAAATTTTTTCTATTGTCCTTTTTCTATATGTTTTCAACTAATATGTAGTCTATTATGGATCGTTCATTATTTGGTCCTATTCTTGTGAATCTATGTATGTTTTTATGTTGATAGAAGGTATTTGTTACTACTAAATTGTTAATCAAACAGTACTCCATCAATCTTGTTCCATTATTGTTCTTGGTTTCTTCACCAAATCTGTCTACCACCCCCATGCCATTGTCTTCTTTTCCAACCCTTCCGTTCATATCTCCTGCTACATAAATAATTCCTTTACATTTTTCTGTTATCGAGCTTAACTGTTCCCAGAACTTATTCTTGATTTCTGATTTGTCGTTTTCATTTGGTCCGTAGACAGCTATTACTGTTGCAATTATTCCATCTATGTTTAGCTCTATTGTAAGAGAATTCAAAAAGTACAAAATTCTTATTTAAGGTTTTGTACGGCATTCACAGGCACAAACGTGTTTCACATGCGTTAAAGTGGGCATGCTGGTTGTTCATGGCTGAGAGACGGAATCTCCATTTAGCGTGTTTTTCCATAAAGTTATAACTACAGCTTCTCCTTCATACTTGTGTAATGAAATCTGTTATAGGACTGATGTTCATAATTTAATAAATACCATAATAAATACCAGGCGTAGAAAATTATTATCTATTCTGCCTCATAAATTAGAAATGTTTAAAAGATCCTTTTCTTATAGCATAACATTTATTTATAAAAAATACTAAATCACATAAAATCTGCATTTCAACACAGTTTCAAAAAGTGTTTCAATCTTATGCTAAGGAATGGTGAGATTGCATTTTCATATATTTTGTATATGTTTTAAGTTGTAATTTCAAATTAGGCATGTGTGTTTCATTGCAAAGGGCGGGGCAAGGCTGGTCAATATTATTATATCGGGGTAATTGGAAGATCAGATAACGCATTTAGGTCGGTCTGAATTTACCCCTTTTATGTACAAATTTACATATTGTGTTTTGTAATATGGTTTAAGTACTGAATTAATATATAAATATGTATGTACATAATAAATGGATTAACATTTAAATGGCTTTTCACCACTATGAGTAGATATGTATAGCGTTTACTGTCTCCAGCCTTACTTTGTGGAACTCCATAATCATGATATATAATATAATTACAAAGATTAGTTAAAGTTTCACAAGTTCTATTAGTATCTTAACCTGACAATATTGTTTCGACATAAAATGTCATTATCAAAGGTAAATAAGATTGCTAAACACGTTGCTAAGGATAAATACATACAGAATTAAATTATTACATTTTTGCAACAACAAACACAAACTAGACATTTTAGAAGGTTTTGAAATATACAAACATAAACGCTCAGTACCTTTAATGAATGAACAAACTGAGCTTAGTAATTCTCCTTTATTAGAAGTGTTAGATATTTAGTTTTTGTATGGATTGTATCTAGTTACCTATATTCTGTATGTATTTATTCTTAGCAACGTGTTTGTTTATCAATCTTATTTACCTTTTAATAATGACATTTTATGTCGAAACAATATTGTCAGGATACGATACTAATAAAGCTTGTGAAACTTTAACTAATCTTTGTAATTATATTATATTTCAAGATATGTATAGTTTAAAATTGCCTATTTGTGAACATTACATTAAAATAAATTTTCCCCACTATGAGTTGACATGTGTTGTATAAGGCTACTTTTTCGTGAACATTTATACATCCATATATTACATTTGAATGGCTTGTCACAACTATGAGTAGACATGTTTGTTTGTTTGTTTGTTTGTGTTTGGGCAAGGAATCAGGATGGCGGAGCATCCGTCGCACCTCATGGCACCGATTGCTATGATCATTTGGCCGACCCTACTAGAATTTAGCCAAATCTGGGGGAATTCCACCCCCAGTAGGGATCTTTATCGTGCCAAACATCGCATTGACACGGGACCTACAGTTTTACTTCCTCTCCGAAAAGAAGGCATGTTTTAAATTTTTCTCCGCTATGAAAAATTACCAGTTCGGCCGGGGATCGAACCTGCGATCTTTGAATTATGAAGCAAACATGCAAACCACTAATCCACCGAGACTGGCTGAGTAGACATGTATTGTTTAAGATTACTTTTTTGTTTACATTTATAATCACATATAATACATTCGAATGACTTTTCTCAACTATGAGTTGACATGTGTTTTTTAAGATAACTCTTACGGGAACATTTATAACCACATAAATTACAATCAAATGGCTTTTCTCCACTATGAGTAGACATGTGTTGATTAAGATGAATCTTTTGGGAAGATTTATAATCACATATAATACATTTGAATGACTTTTCTCCACTATGAATTGACATGTGTTGTTTGAGACTACTTTTTCGTGAACATTTATAACTGCATATATTACATTCAAATGGTTTTTCACCACTATGAGTTGACATGTGTTTTCTAAGATAACTCTTACGGGAACATTTATAACCACATAAATTACATTCAAATGGCTTTTCTCCACTATGAGTAGACATGTGTTGATTAAGATGAATCTTTTGGGAAGATTTATAATTACATATAACACATTTGAATGACTTTTCTCCACTATGAGTTGACATGTGTTGTTTGAGACTACTTTTTTGTAAACATTTATAACCGCATATATTACATTCAAATGGCTTTTCTCCACTATGAGTGCACAGGTGGTGATTAAGATGACTTTTTTGTGAAAATTTGTATCCACATATATTACATGCAGATGGCTGTTCACCACTATGAGTTGACATGTGTTTTTTAAGATAACTCCTACTTGAGTATTTATAACCACATATATTACATTCAAATAAATTTTCCCCACTATGAGTTGACATGTGTTGTTTAAGACTACTTTTTCGTGAACATTTATAACTACATATATTACATTCAAATGGCTTTACTCCACTATGAGTGTACAGGTGGTGATTAAGATTACTTTTTTGTGAAAATTTATATCCACATATATTACATGCAAATGGCTTTTCACCACTATGAGCTAACATGTGTCTTTTAAGATAACTCCTACATGAGCATTTATAGCCACATATATTACATTCAAATAAATTTTCCCCACTATGAGTTGACATGTGTTGTTTAAGACTACTTTTTCGTGAACATTTATAACTACATATATTACATTCAAATTGCTTTTCATAACTATGAATAGTAGATATGTGTTTTTTAAGATTACTTTTGTGTGAACACTTATAATCACATATATAACATTCAAATGGCTTTTCCCCACTATGAGTTAACATGTGTTGTTTAAGACTACTTTTTTGTAAACATTTATAACCACATATATTACATTCAAATGACTTCTCCCCACTATGATTTGACATGTGTTTTTTAAGATTATGTTTATGTAAACATTTATGACCACATATACTACATTCAAATCGCTTTTCTCCACTATGAGTTAACATGTGTTCTTTAAAACGACTCATTAGTATACATTTATAATTACATATATTACATTGAAATGGCTTTTCATAACTATGAATATACACGTGTCGTTTAAGATTACTATTTTGTGAACATTTATAATCACATTTATTACATTGGAATGGCTTTTCTCCACTATGAGTGGACATGTGTCGCTTAAGTTTGCTCTTTTGTGAACTTTTATAACCACCTAAATTACATTCAAATGGTTTTACACTACTATGGATAGACATGTGTTGTTTAATATTTCGTTTATGTGAACATTTATAATCACATATGTTACATACAAACGGCTTTTCTCCACTATGAGTCGACATGTGTTGTTTAAGATAACTCTTTTTTGAACATTTATATGCACACATATTACATGAAAACGGCTTTTCACTACTATGAGTGGGCATATCATTGCTATGAGTGGCCATGTGTTTATTTAGATTACTTTTTTGAGAGCATTTATAGTCAAATGGCTTTTAACCATTATGAGTATACCGAGGTGTATAAGATTACTGTTTTGAGAACATTTATAGAGGTACGTATTACATTGCAATAGCATTTCACCACTATGTGCGATTATGTACCTTTTGAGAAGACTTATTATTAAACATGTAATTGCAAATATTACATATAAAGTGTTTGTACTTTTATGAATGAGCATTGGCTGTACCATATATCCTTTCTGAGAAAGGTTTTGTGGATATTTTGATATTCTATGTTTTCTCCATGTATATTTCACTCATAATCTCAATTTTAGTGTTAAAACTTGCCATTATCTGTGAATGTACATTTATGTTGGTTTGTTTCGATTGTTGTTAGATCCTCAATATTCATTATCATTTTCAACTTATACATTAAAAGTACGTTTTCACCAATTATATGAGTATAGAAAAAGGTTTTCATTTGCATACAGTCACGTAATTATGTAACATGTAACTTGAACTTTTCTGGAATGAAGAAATTTCGAAAATAGATGTATTTTGGTATAGGTGTAATAAAACGAACCTTTTATCTGATAGCAAAAACATTCTTTGTTCCAATACCCAAGGTTGTTGACAGTAGGAGAATGGTATATGTCTATGCCATTAGTGAACATTTGTAATAAGTGATATCGGTTAGTTTAAGCACTAGAACCTATTGCAAACACCATTTTTAACAAGTCTTATTTTATATTTTTCAGATATCGTCACACTGAATCAACAATAATAATCTACAAACTGCAAAACAGCAGAAATTAATTTTAATGGAATTCAACACAGTGTTGGTAATATCAAATAGATAAATGCCCTAATAGCACCCATTAATTTCCTCAGATTTGAAATGAAATAGCTACTATCAAATGAAAACGTTCTGAGCTTGGAGTTGAATGCACATAGCACAAATTAATTCAAACGAAAAATGAAATATGTTGAATGGAATGTTGAAACTTGCTTACCTAACTTATTTTGGAAAACGATGTTTATTAATTAAATTATTTCACATTTACAATGTACGTTGCGATCATTCGCTAAGGAACGATGAAAAAATTATAACCGGGAATTTTCCAGTTTTTTGGACAGTGTAAATATAAGTTTATTATATTATAGTCAAGAACATTTCATTTTTTAACATTATAATTCTCCAGTTCATAAATCAGGCCGAGTTACAGCGTACATTGTACAAAAAACTGAAAAATCGAGGATCACTATTTTTTCATCGTTCCTTAGCGAATGATCGCAACTGTATACAATCAAAGTTAACCAAGAAAATACCACTAAAGTTTCATAGTATTTGAACTATTTTCCCAAAATTTTAATAAAATCGTATGAACGGGCATAAGAAATTAAACTTGCAAATCGCAGGCAATTAGCTTTAAACAACCCGAGGGGTAGTGCGTGGGAAACTTATCATTAACCATTATCATTAACGCATTAACCAAGCGGGACCAAGACATAAACATAAGAAATTGAACTTGTAAATAAAATTAGCAATTATCATTTATAAGGGGGAAGTAAACTTTTGTGTTTTACATATAAAGGTTTTTAACCAGTCATTTGAAAAAAAACATATAATAAACCGTGAGAGCTTACACATACAGAGCTAACCGTACAATTAACCAAGCGGGACCAAGACATAAACATAAGAAATTCAATTTGCAAATCGTAGGAAATTAGCTTCAAACCCTATAAAGGGAATACTAAAGTAAATTTATGTGTCGCATTTTGCTTATAACGGTTGAAAGAACATATAATAAACCGTGAGAGCTTTCTACATTTGTCGTGGGAATACCAGCTTTGCTTTAGGTTATTTATATGACCACCTCAGCTCTTTATTCGATTATTTGCTAACAGACGTTCGCTTTAGAAGATCATTTGCTAACGTACGTACGTTACATTATTCATCCTTACATTACACATCCTAAAATGTCGAATGAAATGTCTAAAACAGTGTGCTCGTTAAGATCAAATATTTCGTTAAAACGTTCCGCTGTAGATAATACAGCTGGTCCTTCTAAAATTAATACTTTCGAAAGGTCCCGTGTGAATATTTTACAAAATATCTTAATTAAACCTCGCGAGAATTTCATTGAAACAGTGTTCTCCAGAACCTTCTTTCATGCCGATTCTTTTAAATCTTCTCAGGAGACCTTCTGAAAGTTTGTGTGTTTGTGACCGTGTGAGTGCGTCGAATGTGGATAGCGATGTTGAGACCCTCGGCAACGATGGTCTCAACAACGCCACAATCGCTACTGTGGGAGATGGTGTTGTGGTTAATGATGGTAGCGACAATGATTCGTTTAGCAGCTCCCTACGCGATAATTTCGACGCATCTCGTGCTTGGGGTGAGAATATGTGGACTGCTTCCATTTCTCCCTTGGTCGATGAGGACACCCTTAGCCTTGATTGCCTTATCGATCGGAGTGATTTAGAGCTGAATCAGGTAAATGTTTTGAGTCCAATAATTGATGATGATTTGAATGAGGAAAATTTGCATGTTTTGAAACGGGTAGTGGATGAAATTATGCTACAACTTCCAAATAGTTCAGACGATTGTGGAGTGGAAGCTGTAGCAAATCAGGTTGAAAGTGTGGGGGTGAATGATCTATCCACTACGAAGCACCCCGCTGAAGAAGTCGGTGGTACTTCTACTCCGGAACTTCTTCGATTGCTTGAAGATGCTCCAGGACCTTCAGAACGACTTCAGAGGGTTGAAGAAGATCCGAGTACGTCTACTACAGATCTGCTTCAACTCACTGAAGACGCTCCAGGTCCTTCTGTTACAGAGCCTATTGAACTGATTGGATTCCGGACACGTTCTGAGTTTCAACTTCCAGGGACGTCGTTCATGCACCAACCAATTCAATATGCTCCTGAACCAGAGCAGAACGATGAAAGTCATGTGAGTCATCAATCAGATCTGCCTCCTCTTGAGGAGTTCGCTGATGGTTTCGATAACGTCTTCATGGAGGTTGCAGATCGGGTTGAGCAGGCTTGCAAATGTGTGAATGAAAAAGAGAAAGAAATAATTGAGTTAAAAGCTGCGAGAGTACGGATGGTTGCGGAGTTAGCTAGGCTCGATGAGTTGATAATGGATAAACATTTGAAATTATTGTGTGAAAAAGAAATCCGTAGGCGACTCATCGGGCCTGGTTCACAAACATGAGTGTGATCCTTTCTTGATTTCCTTTACCCTATCTCGAGTTCCTCTTATAAATGTAATATGGTCTTCGCATTAGTCTTAGTTTCAAATTGCTAGTTGTCTGTGTACATCTAGTTGATAAAATGGTTCAATGTGATCGTTGTTCACGAAGCTTCAGCAGGGTAGATAATTTAAACCGCCATCGTAGAGAGGCTTGTCATGATCAAATTTTGCCACCGCACAAACGCCAGAGAAGGAATGGTAATACTTCTTTTCTATTTATGTAATAAAATTTTTAAATTTTTGGGTTTGTTTATAGATCCCATGGTGTTCTGTGACAAATGCGATCTGCACGTCCAACGATCGTGCTACCTTGGACATTTACGTAGCAGCAGACATCGTGATAGAGCGTGTCAGGTCAGCGATAATGATCAAGATGTATCCATTATCAGATCAGCCTTCAAATCTCGAATCGTGAGTTATCGGGTTTCACCCCAACAACATTTGGTGGATGTAAAAGAATTTCTGGGAGAATTGCGACCGAAAGTATTACCTTTGATAAGTAGAGAGGTTGCTAAACATACAGCGATTAAAGTAAATATGGAGTATTTCGGTTACTATATTTTGGAAAGTAAAGGATTGGATGATGTTAAATCATTTCAAACTCGAAATGCTGTTATCACCGAGGGGTCCAATGTAGAGGAGTTCTATGCTAATGCTGTCATTGTATTTGAAACCGTACAGGTCAAAAAACTGAATAACCTGCCTCGAAGAGCACTTACAAACCTAGATCTAATAAAGCATGCTAAAGACATACCCTTTTTCAGAGATGTCTATATGAGAACAAGTCTACCGAATAAACCTTTACGATTTGAAAGAGCTATTATTAATCTCGATGATGCTAGAGGACCCGGTACGCATTGGGTAGCTTATAGAAATTGGGTAGCTTATAGAAAGGATCGAAATGTTGTTTTGTATTCTGACCACTTCGGAGACCTAAGACCACCGGCTGAACTTGTGAAATATTTCGGTGCTCGTTGCAGTGTATACTATAATGTTGCTCGAGAACAAAAGTTCAATACATACAACTGTGGACACTTGTGTCTGAGATTTTTGTTTAAAAGAGAAGTGTATGTATAATTCGAACAAATATGGCTAGAACCATCACCGTGTACGGTAATGGAAATATCCTCTCTACCGATAGTATTTATCCGAATATACAACTAGATCATGAGCAATACAGATATTCCATAGGATTAGTTGGTCTATATACAAGTCATACGATACGGAATATATTTCCAGGGAAAAATAAATTTTATTACGGAGATCAAGAGATAACTATCACAACCGGTAGCTACGAATTGTCAGAAATCGCTAACTATATAAAGATTCAAATTAATACGAGCGATCCTGAAGAAGGAGATTTACTACTACAAATCAAGGCTAACACTAATACAGGAAAGTGTGAGATTGAATCTGCCTCAGCCGTTATAGATTTTAGCAAACCGAACAGTATAGGCTCTCTATTATAATTTAACAATCGTATATTACCACCCGGTATCAGACACGTATCAGATCGAATTGTCGATATACTCTCTACCCCGAACATCTTTGTAGACACGAATATTACAGGGGGCGCGTATAGAAATAATCAACCGTGTCATACAATCTTTGAATTTGGTCTCTGCGTACCACCTGGATACCTGATTGAGAAGGAACCAACACACGTGATTTACTTTCCTGTCACTGTCAGTAAAATTGATAATATTACCATTCGATTAGTAGACTCGAGTGGACAACTGGTAAATTTTTCTGAAGATACCTTCACAAGTATAAGACTAGAACTTAAACGTGAAAAATGGGAATAAACTTTAACTATAAAAACAACACCTCGCATCATTCGAGAGTCATTCGTCTTCGTACTCCGACTAGTGCGGACCTATTACGTATAAAGTTATCTAAAGAGAATCGGTTCTTTCTTGAATCTCTAGGTTTTAAAGTACATCAACATGTCGAAAAGAAGTAAATTGGATATTAACACAGAAAGCATCTTTGCTAATGATAAATTAAATATATTTCAAAAACCTCGTGTCGATACAGATATAATAAAAGAGGACTTCTATACCTATTTGCCGTTTACGTTAAACGTGAATCATTCAAACATCATTAGAATCACCATACAAAATTGGGATAATGTTTTAGCTTTGTACGATAGCTACATTTTTGTTAAAGGCACTATGACTCGAAAAGTCAACGTAGAATTCCTACCGGTAAACAATTTTGCCTACTGTCTGTTTGACGAAATTCAACTAATATTAGGTACGAATCAAATCATCGATATATGTAAACATCCGGGTATTACAAGTACTATAAAAGGTCTCGTTTCACACGGTGCCGAGGATCGGGCTTTATCCAGTAGTGCATGGGGAATCGAACTCGAAAACGGAAATGGCCTGTTACATAATGCGGGGAATAACGTGTTCAATTTCACATGTAGAATTCCTTTAAAGGAAATCTTCGGGTTTGCAGACGATTACAAGAAAGTAATTCCTCATATGAGCTGTCAGTTAGTTTTGATATGTTCTAAGAATGATTTTAATTGCTATAAAAGCGCCGCCGGAGATGCAGGTACTGATGTGGAAATCAAGATTGATAGACTGTCTTGGGAGGTTCCTCATATACTATTATCGGATGCAGTGGCGGATTTAACACTTAAGGGGCCTGAAGCGTTACAAATTTTTGGGGCCTCATAGTATAAATCAATTACTGCCATTTTGTATACGCATAAATATTAATGTCAGGCACGAATTCACGGGGGGGGGGATGGAAGAAATTGCCTTCTCAAGATTTTTTAAATAATCCGACTTCGTCTCATGCCGTAGTCACACGAGTGTGAGATTGGTGTTTTTGTAAGTGTTACACACTATACTTTATCTACGACCACAAAAACGTAATAAAACACCAAAAGCTAGGAAAAATATTTAACCTAGAATATGATTTGAGATTGAGATGCTGTATTGTCAAAAGTAGACAATGCCCACAGTTTGTGAAAAACAGGTGTTAGTTGTAAAAATTAAGAAATGCGTATAACTCAATGTAATAATCATTACTTTATATGATGGTAGTCGACACAGTAGCTCAGAGGTAGAGATGTCGCGCAGAAAGTGGAAGGCCCAGGGTTCGATTTCCAGCGGGGGTGATAATGTTTTCTATATGGATTTGCATTCAAAATATAATTTAAAGTAAAACATTAATTAAACAGAATAATTTAACATAAAATACAAAATGAACACAAACGTGTTTTAATAAAGTGAGTTTTGTTGATGAACGACTATTATACTCACAATTTTATAGTGATATGTGTATAAATCACAGACGAGCTGCCCCTAACTGAGGACTGAGGTGAACCAAAAGCTCGAAACAGCTGTCTTAAGGTGCCGTGTGTGATTTATACACATATCATTATAAAATTGTGAGTATAATAGTCGTCCATTAACAATTTTTAACTTTTAAAAATAAATTAATCTAAAAGTTATAACTTTGTATATTTCAAATAATTAGAAATATTGCATGTGCTGACATCTATGGCATTTTAATGGAACCACTGAAAATGCGAAATCATTTCCACACAGTTTAAAGATTATGAACAATGAGTCATTTTCGTCATTACTAGACTATGTGAAATGTGTAATTTTCTACAGCAGTCGTAGATAAATTATTGGTATACCAAATAAAGTTGTACTTTTTTATCACGAATATGGAGATTGTTGAACAGCCATAACGAGTGATAAAAAATCAGCTTTAGTGCTGACGTGTACATTACGTTTTTCTGAAATCTTGAAATTAAGAATTTGAAATTTTTAATAACAGTAGAGTAGGCAACTAAGTCAACGTGGCTCTGTGCGACTTATGTCAAATACATGTGCAACAATGCAAATAAAAATGACAGATGAGTCCGTAAAAGTTCTACTATGTACTATTTCAGAAAAACATTTTTTCTATATTGCGTCGATAATAAAGCTGTTAAAGCATCCAAAACAGTGCGTTAATAGCTCATTTGAGTGCTTTAATAGCCTAACATTTTCAAAGTTGATAGCAATGAAAAAAAATTGAAAAAAACCGCAAATTGGCAAAAACTTCACTCAAAAAATTTGAATTTTCAAATGTCACATCAGTGATGTCAACTACCACAAAATTCCGTAAATTTTGAAATTACCGATTTATTTTATTTAAAAAGGGAATAAAAGGACCAAAATAGAAAAAAATAGCATAAAAAACTCGTTTCATAAGTTCTTATTGCACTCGTCCATCAGAAAACTCGTCGTAAGCGGCTCGTTTTCTAAATTTGGACTCGTGCAATAAATCTTGCCTTATGAAACTCGTTCCTCAATATACTATTATTCCATAATCAGTTCATTTATAATGAAACTTTTCAGCTTTTAGAAGCATCGAATTTATCAATAATATTTTCAAAACACTCAAAATATAAATTTTGCGTAATGTCATTTTTAATCAACATTACTGATACATTTTTTATATGACTTTGTCCAAGATTATTTCTTAAATATTTTTTTACACGCTTAAGGACAAAGATAGATCGATCGTTATCCAGTTGCATTACATATCTGTAAGATTTTTTAAAAATTGTTTCAACATTGGGAAATTTTGACAATTGACAAATGACGTTAAGGAATTTACCCATTCGAAAGCATGGCACAATCCCCTTCCCCGAATGTAAGTTGGACGACCGCGCAGAGTTTGCTAGAAGGCATTGAAGGCAAGCCATTCGGAGCGACAGAGATGATACATTCCTTGCAGGTCTGCTGTGAAACTGTATATTGCATTATAGACCAAGAGCCAGAACGTATTTCGAGTTGTCATTTCAACAGTCGTGAAAATTTGGGTACTAAATCTTATATACCTGCTGAACACTAAAAGTCAATTCTGGCAGCCCCCTGCGGCCGGGTTATACCACCCCAACATTACTAAGAGGGTGGAAAATAAGATTCTCTCTCTAATCCGCAGGCCGCTATATAGCTGTCTCGCTCGCACTAACATGTAAACCTACATATACCTACTTTATTTATTGTGTCAAAATTTCAAGACTTTTAAAATAACAAAAATGTCACTTTTTTAAATCAACATTTACAGCGTTCTGGCAACATTTAGAAGGGAAGGAGATGTTCTGGCAATATTTTTTATAAACAGAGAATACTATCGAAAGTAACCTCCTGAAATTTCATGACTGTTACTTTAAATAAATTGAATCTAATTTCCCACCTTCTTAGTAATTTTGGGGTAGTATCCCGGCCGCAGGGGGCTGCCAGAATCGACTTTTAGTATTCAGCAGGTACATAAGATTTAGTACCTAAATTTTCACGACTGTTGAAATGACAACTCGAAATACGTTGTTGGCTCTCCGTCTCTTATAAAATTTTACCTATCACTCTGAATGCTTGCCTTTTTGCACAAAACTCATTGCGTCTACCGTACACATTGTTTACCCGCCTGTACACGATATAATCCGTTTCTTCTTTCACTTTTTTCGAGAAAGTGAATTCCCACGCCAATAATTTATTTGTCGCGTGTCCAGTGCGGTCCTTGGCATGAGGCCCCTGCGGGGCCCCCTGATTTGTGGGGCCTGAAGCGGCCGCTTCCAGCGCTTGTGCCTAAATCCGCCACTGATCGGATGAAAGCAAGTTGAACTTAGTTGAAAGTTTGAGAGATAATTCTTCTATTATCATTCCATTTAGGCGTTGGGAATTACACGAACTACCGTCGCTCGGAACTACTAAAAGTCAGGTTTGGCGTATAAAGAATTCAAATGAATTTGAAAAACCGCGTTGGGCCCTTGTAGTTTTACAAGACGAGCTTCAGTTGGGTATAAGAACCGGTAACCCTACTACATTTAGTCATTCAAACCTAGTTGATATTAAACCGTATTTAAATTCGCAAGTGTTTCCGCAGCAACGTTTAAATCTCGATTTCAGTAGTACGGATTACATTCCAGCATATTTAAATTATACACGCTTTCGCGAAAATTACTATGATATAGGCAGAGGATCGACCGATAACTGTTTAATCGATTATTCAAAATTTGAAACATAGCCGGTTTTTGTAATTGATTGTTCGAGACAGGTAGAGAGTTTCAAGGATTCCACTGTCGATATTAGATTAGAACTTGAATCTTCCGCTGCATTTACTAATACAACAAAGGCATATTGTTTGATCCTGCACGACTCCTTGATAGAATATAACCCGTTAACTGAAACCGTGACTAAACACGTATGCATACCACAATGAAAACTGTTAAACAAAAGAAAACGCTAAACATATTTAATTTAGACAGCGATGTATCTCTACAATCTGATAATGATAGAAAACACGGTGACTTATTACCTACGTCTCGTCGAACAATTCTGAGCGGTCCTTCTTCCTGCGGTAAAACTAATGTTATGTTAGGTCTACTGATTAGTGAAAATGGATTAAAATTTGAAAACATCTACCTGTATGCCAAATTCTTATTTCAACCGAAATACGAATTCTTAAGGGAAGTTATGAAACCTATTAAAAACATCGGTTATCAGGAGTTTAGTGAAAACGATGACGTAATCAGTCCTAGCAGCATCAAACCTAATTCAGTATTCATTTTCGACGATATTATTTGTGACAAACAGAAAAAATATTAGAGAATATTTTAGTATGGGTAGTCATAAGGGTGTTGACTCGTTTTATTTAGGTCAGACATATGCAAAGATACCGAAACATTTGATAAGGGATAACGCAAACTTGATTATTCTTTTCAAACAGGACGAATTAAATTTAAAGCACGTGTATAGGGATCATGTTGTAGGAGATGTTAGCTATGAGGACTTCAAAAACATTTGTCGTATGTGTTGGAAGGATCCGTATGATTTCCTTATTATTAATAAAGATTGTTCCCTAAACAACGGTAGATAT
This sequence comes from Agrypnus murinus, assembly GCA_929113105.1. NCBI lineage: Eukaryota > Metazoa > Arthropoda > Insecta > Coleoptera > Elateridae > Agrypnus > Agrypnus murinus. The sequence continues at coordinate 95,685,883 of OV816027.1, forward strand.
CGGAAAGGTTTTGATGCATATATAAGTTTATAATTAGACTCGAATCGTTTAGTTCTCTCTTAGAGTTAACAGCATGTCGAGCTCATATGATTTAAGTTTAAAACGTAAAATAATAAACGCACGCAAGGCTATACGTAAGAAATTTGAGTATTTATCATGATACTCATAAACAAGTTATATCTCCTTTGGAAACTATTGCTAAATCAGTTAACATCTCTAACGTACCCCTATTGAAAGTCAAAACACAACCAGCTACTACTACTGCTAGTTACATTCCCCTGTTGAAAGTTAAAAGACAACCTGCATCAGCATCATCATCGGAAGCAGACGAAGAAGAAGAAGAATCTAATAAAACTCACGATCTCCCTACTCATTACGGTATGCTAATAGCTAACGCTGTCGGAAACAAAAATATAGATAGAACTAGATTCGGTATTAGATATAAAATTGATCGGGACACGTGGACATTTGCATCTTCCCCTGTGACTATGCGTGATAGAAACATCATAATTAAAAACAACGCTTTCGAAGCAACACCCGGTCTGTTTGACTTACTCACGTTTAGAGAATTAGAGTCTACACCATCGCAAGCTGATATCAATAATTATATGCAGATAATAGCCCTTACTAACGCGCATAAGAAATCATATAGACCACAGGGTAAACTAACAGCTGTTAAACATTGGAAGTATGATTATATAATTAAACCGAACTTATCCAGAATCAAAGGTTTAGGCATTAGACTATCATCATCATTGTCAGATTTTAAAAAATTAAGCGATTGCAAAGTCGAATACGTCTACTGGAATAAAGCTAACTAACTTGTCGACCGACTTCGTTTGTTATTTGCTGTAAAAGAAGCCGGTAACAGTAGTCCTCTGAATGAAAACGAAATAATTTCAATTATATCCGAGTTAAAAGAAGAAGGTATTATAGAATAAAACATTTCATCACGGTTGTAAGTAGTTAGTTCGTTACCATTAGCAGTATGAATGCCACTATAGATTTGTTCGGACGTTCAATAGTTGGAGGTGCTGTAACAGTTCCAGGTCCTCCCGGGGTAGGGTTTAAGCTAACAGAGGATCAGAATTTCGATTTAGAAAACAAAAGAATTACAAACGCAGGCTACGCTATTAATGATTCAGATCTGGTAACAAAGAAACATGCTTTAATACTAGAAAATAAAACTATTGATTATAAGAAACGAAGATTAATCAATTTAGCGGACCCCGTAGATGCAGAGGATGCAGTTACAAAATGGTATATGGATAGCGAGATATCTAACAACAGTCACGACACGTTAAACGATAGTATTAAAACTCTGACCTCGCTTTGTATAGAACTGTCTAAGGCAGCTTTATGGCTTCTTGCTAAAGCAGATTCCAGGTCTAAAAATGTTGATAGATCATCGCTCGTAGACCTACAAAATTTGTTAATTACTCAAAGAACCCCGCAATAGTCGTAGGATATATTACTTTACATTCTATTTACTAGTCCAGTATTACATAGCTTATAACCTACAGAAACACAAAGGCTATTTTTATATAAATAAATACTTAACCTACCAAAATGTAGTTGTGCTGGAAGTATCAGCTTGATCCAAATAACACTGCTTTAGTATTTTGCCGGCTAACCCCCAATAAGTCGGGCGAGGTAATACAAGATATAAAAGATAAAAAAAACAAGCGCCACTTCGTTTAAAAACAATGCTTATTACTAAAGCTTCAACCTTATCAGACAAACGAATAAATAGATCTTCTACTAAAATATGGGCAACTTCCACAATTTTGGTCGTACCGTACATATATACTTACAAATGACGAACTGGAAAGCAATATTAAAATCATACAAATAAATAAATAATAAATAAATAAAACACACATAGTGAAATGTAAACTTTCTAAGTAGGGCTTTATTTTAATTGTAACTATTGTGCAGATTTTAAATGTTAAATTTAAATGCAATTTTAATGTTTAATAAAAAAAACGGTGAATGGTGATTTGTATCACAGTTGGTGGTACTTAAAACTACCCTACAACAATTCCACTACTCGAGATCTCGTGTTGTTCTTAAAATTAACATGCATGAATAAATTGTTGTTCTTAAGATTAACATGCATGAAGAAATTGTAAACACATTAAATAACTATATATATATATATATATATATATATATATATATATATATATATATATATATATATATATATATATATATATATATATATATATATATATATATATATATATATATATATATATATATATATATATATATATATATATATATATATATATATATATATATATATATATATATATATATATATATATATATATATATATATATATATATATATATATATATATATATATATATATATATATATATATATATATATATATATATATATATATATATATATATATATATATATATATATATATATATATATATATATATATATATATATATATATATATATATATATATATATATATATATATATATATATATATATATATATATATATATATATATATATATATATATATATATATATATATATATATATATATATATATATATATATATATATATATATATATATATATATATATATATATATATATATATATATATATATATATATATATATATATATATATATATATATATATATATATATATATATATATATATATATATATATATATATATATATATACATAAATAAAATGACACAGAATACATACAAATTTTCACAAACATCCCACCATTCGAAGACCCACGGCTGTTTTAATTAAAGCCTTGCTTAGGGGATTTTGCTTCACCCTTCGATATATGTTGTTTTGTTCTGACCCGGTACATGTATTGATGTAGGTACGGACCCAAAGGGAAAGGACCTTCTAAAGAACCGACGATCAGAGAGGCAGGAACAAGAATAAACGTTGACCCCGGCTCCCTTTGCTGGAATGGGAATTACATCAGCTTCTCGCATCAATTCCTTAGCCTTTATCTTTTGCGCACTCTGGTTATTTCTAAGCTTCTTACACTCGGTGCTGTTATCTGCGTAAGCTTTCCCCACAGCCAGAGCTCTGGGTAGACAGAATGTCTGTATTTTTCTGTATTTTTAATACTAACTTGTCCCCCTTGTCTGTATTTTTAATACTAACAATCCCTCTACGTTTGCTACATTCTTCAGCGAAGCTATAAATACCAGCACGACTGCGTCCTTGCCCAGCAGGTGGTGTCACGATCGTGGCTATCAATCTAAACGTATCAGAGCTGAGCACTTCGGGGTCGGACTGTAGGATGCTCTCTAGTATGCCCCAGACATCGTTAAACGTGATTTCATCGGCTCTTTTGAAGCTCATGTAGCCTGGCAGTTTTTGCTTGAAGCTATCAAATTGAAATGTAGCCCCAATTTTATCTGAAGACTGTGCTCGATTTAATAAATTCGATAAAATTTTATTAACAGCCGATTTAAAAAAGTCCAAATAGTCCTCGCCGTCTGGTGCATCGTTGACTTTAAATACCACTCTGTGTTTCTGTGTACCAAACTTCTTTATAGTAGACACACTTTCGTTGATTACTTTGTAGAGAGAAGACATTTTGGATAAGATGTATGTATATAGGAAATGTAGTCAATCTGAAACAAATTTCAAAATAATAGGTGAACTGTATATGAGAAATTTTATTTATAGTTATATTTCTAGGATGTATTTATTAACGTATTAGGAAAGATCGTTGCCAGCACGCAGACTCACATGCCGTAGAATTTAGTCTTAATTTACAACAATCGTAGGGATGAACACCTGACGTGAGGTCTCACACCCCGAATTTTAGACCTGGTCTAAGATGTTCGGTTAGGTAAGTACTCCCTGAGCACTAGGTATAGAGGTAGAAATATAGTTAAAACATAAATAACTTACCAATTGAATTTCAGAAGAAATAAGGGAATAATATTTCTTATTGATATGGAATTCTAGACGATCTAGAAGTTCAAAATGATTAGTTTTCATAAAATAATTAAAAATTAAAGCACTTACCTTCGTCGACATACTGTATGACATACCTTCTTTCTTCGAATACACAAAACAAAGGCGAGGTACGAAAAAGCATTTTTGGTAGGGATTTAAATAAGCATTATGTTACCTAATCTCCATCTCAATAAACCTAATACTTTTGAGAAAAACGACAAAAACCGTTAGGGGACCTGGTTTACCCTCATTATCTCTTCGAGCTCACCACCTACAGGTGTTGACTTTGAGGGGGTGATTTAACAATCCACAAGGAAGCCCTATGCAAAAATCCACGGACTTAACTCGACTTTACGCTATTTTTTGTAAGACTGTACTATAGTGATTTGACTATTATTTTTTACTTCAATATTTTTGACATACTTATCATTTCTGAAATTTAAATAATGTTCTCTTTTCATTGCAGGAAGTGTATGCTGTAACACTCCAACTAGCCCCACAGGGCAGAACCTTATTAGATCTTTACTTCGAGAAAGGTATCCTAGATCAGACAGCCAGAAAGAGGTTATGCCACCTTATAGTTGACGAGAGCTAAGCGAGGAACCAAGGAAAAAAGTCGACGCACGACAGCACGACTGCGTCCTTGCCCAGCAGGTGGTGTCACGATCGTGGCTATCAATCTAAACGTATCAGAGCTGAGCACTTCGGGGTCGGACTGTAGGATGCTCTCTAGTATGCCCCAGACATCGTTAAACGTGATTTCATCGGCTCTTTTGAAGCTCATGTAGCCTGGCAGTTTTTGCTTGAAGCTATCAAATTGAAATGTAGCCCCAATTTTATCTGAAGACTGTGCTCGATTTAATAAATTCGATAAAATTTTATTAACAGCCGATTTAAAAAAGTCCAAATAGTCCTCGCCGTCTGGTGCATCGTTGACTTTAAATACCACTCTGTGTTTCTGTGTACCAAACTTCTTTATAGTAGACACACTTTCGTTGATTACTTTGTAGAGAGAAGACATTTTGGATAAGATGTATGTATATAGGAAATGTAGTCAATCTGAAACAAATTTCAAAATAATAGGTGAACTGTATATGAGAAATTTTATTTATAGTTATATTTCTAGGATGTATTTATTAACGTATTAGGAAAGATCGTTGCCAGCACGCAGACTCACATGCCGTAGAATTTAGTCTTAATTTACAACAATCGTAGGGATGAACACCTGACGTGAGGTCTCACACCCCGAATTTTAGACCTGGCCTAAGATGTTCGGTTAGGTAAGTACTCCCTGAGCACTAGGTATAGAGGTAGAAATATAGTTAAAACATAAATAACTTACCAATTGAATTTCAGAAGAAATAAGGGAATAATATTTCTTATTGATATGGAATTCTAGACGATCTAGAAGTTCAAAATGATTAGTTTTCATAAAATAATTAAAAATTAAAGCACTTACCTTCGTCGACATACTGTATGACATACCTTCTTTCTTCGAATACACAAAACAAAGGCGAGGTACGAAAAAGCATTTTTGGTAGGGATTTAAATAAGCATTATGTTACCTAATCTCCATCTCAATAAACCTAATACTTTTGAGAAAAACGACAAAAACCGTTAGGGGACCTGGTTTACCCTCATTATCTCTTCGAGCTCACCACCTACAGGTGTTGACTTTGAGGGGGTGATTTAACAATCCACAAGGAAGCCCTATGCAAAAATCCACGGACTTAACTCGACTTTACGCTATTTTTTGTAAGACTGTACTATAGTGATTTGACTATTATTTTTTACTTCAATATTTTTGACATACTTATCATTTCTGAAATTTAAATAATGTTCTCTTTTCATTGCAGGAAGTGTATGCTGTAACACTCCAACTAGCCCCACAGGGCAGAACCTTATTAGATCTTTACTTCGAGAAAGGTATCCTAGATCAGACAGCCAGAAAGAGGTTATGCCACCTTATAGTTGACGAGAGCTAAGCGAGGAACCAAGGAAAAAAGTCGCGTCTTTAGATTTACATTTTTAATTTGTACTTATAATTGTCACATGTTATCATAATTATAATTATTTGGATAATTATTTCCGGATGTTGACTATAATGAATACAATATAATTAATCGTTCTAATGTAAGTTTTTTAAGTAAATATCGTTTTATTTTATTTGTCTTGCCTTCATTTTTGAACAATAACAGTTTTTTTTATTGAATTTGTTTCTTTTCAACTTTTTTTGTGTAGGTATGATATTGGTGATTTGGACTCACTATTATTGCTAGTTGGCCATATTTGCTCTTCAGAATTACTAGATTTCCATCAGTTTCTGAAAATATTTTCTGCTATCTCTGTGAGAAAACCTTATATAGCAGATGAAGGTAATACACATTGAAATGAGGCATAAAAATTGAAAACATTCATATTTTCAATGTGCATTTTCCTCCCATATCATTACAGGGTTTCTCCTAGAATTAGCTTAAAATAAGACTTAAAATTAGGGAGTGGGGAAAATTTGGAGATTATGAAGAGAAAATTAGGCAAACTACCAAAAATAGTGAGTTTAAATCACCAATGTCATCTGGTAGAAACAACCAGAAAATATAGTAATGTGAACTTGAATCGATGGGTAAAATCAACTAAGCAGAATGGTATTTTAGTTAATGCAATGGTCATGACTGCTATCATATATGTAGCTGATTCCACCTTAGAAAGATGCTGAATTAACTTGACATATAGGTATTTTTACTATCCAATATTATTACATCAGCCAGAAAAGCCAAGCTAATGCAACTACATCGTGAGTTACTTTTACTAGTCTACTAGGTTGATTTAACTATATGAGCTTCATTTCTAACTGTTTCATTTCGTATATCTAACTATACTATTAAGACTATTTTAACTATATGCAAGGCTGAAACAACCTAACACGGTATGGTAAATTATTTACCGGTTGCTTCTACCATATGGGAGTGTGATTGATTTAACCTTATTGGGTAAATTTAACCAAACACATTTTACTAAAATCGTATAGTTCGTGTTACCCATAAGTATTGTTGTCACTTTTTGTACCATATTTTCGGGTTGCTGCAACTCATTTTTGGTTAATTTAACCTGAATATTTTTTTCAGTGTATACCCATTTCCAATTATTCTAATGACCTCATGGCACCAAGCCCAGGTCATTTTCGAATCGGTGATGCGTTAACGGCCCCCTTAGAATAAGACATCAGAGAAATCCCAATGAGTCGCTTCACACGTTGGCAGCTGTTGGAGCAAATGCGTCAACACTTTTGAAATCGATTTCGATTCGAATACCCTAGTAGCACTGGCACGTCATTTTGACGTGCTTTCTAGGTCATTTTACGTCACCTACGTCAGGTGACCAATTATGGACGTCATTATTAGTACGTTATGTGGACGTCAGTAAATGCGGTGCTTATAACGTCATATAAAGGTCTCATTACCGTCAAATGTACGAGGGTAGATCAGTATTTACGGTCCCTGACATAGTAGGCTTTGCATGATATCGTCACTCATTTTTCTATGAGAACTGTCATTACTAATTATTTGTTGTGTCAAGTTTTGCGTAGGTGCGTGTTGTTCTTTGAAAGTTATTAATAATTAAGCTGGTCGATAACAGACAATTTTTAAAAATGGAAAAAAGTGAAGTCAGAGCGCTGATAAAGTATTTGCAAAATAAAGGATTAACACCTACTGAAATTCACAAGGATATGACAGACGTTTTAGGGGACTCTGCCCCTTCTTACCAAGTGGTGAAAAATATGTCTCGTGAGTTTAGATTAGGCAGAACAACTTGCGAACATGCGAAAGGTGCGGGACGTCCAGTCTGTGTCACCGTTGACAAAAACATCAATTTTATCCATGATATGGTAATGGCAGATAGAAGACTGACTATTCGCCATATCGCGGAAATAACGAACATCTCTTATGGGTCAGTTGAAAATATTTTAAGAAATGTTCTTGATCTCAGAAAAATTTCGGCGCGTTGGGTTCCAAAGATGCTGACCGTCGATCAGAAACGCTCTAGAGTGCTGCATTCGGAAGCCAATTTGGAGTACCTGAAGGCCAATCGGAAGCAATTTCTCACTCGCTTTGTGACTGTGGATGAAACATGGGTGCACCATTTTGATCCTGAGACGAAAAGACAAAGTATGGAGTGGCATCACAGAGGTTCTCCACCTCCACGCAAATTTCGAGTTCAACGGGCGGCTGGAAAGATTATGGCCACAGTGTTCTGGGATGCAGAAGGAATTTTGATGATCGATTATTTGCAGCGTGGACACACAAAAACGGGTTCTTATTATGCAGGGTTAATTCCAACATTGCGCGAAAGCATCGACCGAAAAAGACCAGGAAAGTTGGCACAAAAAATTTTGTTCCATCAGGACAACGCTCCAGTCCACAAGAGCTGCATTGTCATGGCTGCCATACAGAACGCTGGCTTTGAAATCCTAGAACACCCTCCATATTCACCAGACCTGGCTCCCAGTGATTACCATCTATTTCCAAAATTAAAGGAAAACCTGCGTGGAAAAAAATATGGAGACGATAATGAAGTTATGACCGCAGTAAATGGCTGGTTTGAGGAGCAACCGGAAAACTTCTTCCTGAAAGGCATTGAAGCATTGGAACATCGGTGGACCAAGTGCATTGAAGTCCAGGGAGATTATGTTGAGAAATAAATAAATAATGTTTTAAAAATTCTTTCTCTTTCTATATCAGGGACCGTAAATATTGATCTTCCCTCGTATATAATTATAAACGATATGATAAATTTAGTAAGGCGTAGGTGGTATTCACAAACGCTTGTTAGATTGATTATTTACAAACAAAATATTTTAAAATAAAAATGCATATTCAATAGCAAAGTTTGAAAATGGCACCATACGATTTCGTTTGGCGCCAGCTCTGCTAACGTCGTAGCCGCCCGCCCGTCGTCATTCAGGCCTGGTATGGGTCGCGGTCACGTCTGCGTAGTACTGATGAGTGCAAGTGCAAAGAACACACGTTGTTTTGAATTCTGAGGGTTGTAAGTTTAATTATGATAAATAAATTGCAAAATTGTTTTTTATAATAATTTATTTTGCCAGTTCAACAAAGACAATGTTATTCATGGCATTGATGATAACAGTAATATAAACATTAGCAGTAACATATTGTTAGAATATGATTTAAAAAAATATAGTATATTTGATTTACATAATTGTTTGAGTTTTATCTTATTAGCTAATTACTGTCGGAATTGGGTGAACACAAGTTTTGGGGTAGTTTGCCTTTAAGTGTATGATGGATGTTCCGTCTGCCGATATTATAATGAATAGCGTCATCGCACTCACGGATATTTGTAAAGAACTTGTTGGCACTTGCGGCGATATACGTTTGGACTGTAGGGATATCTAGTTCGTAATGTAGCAGCTCGTTCCGGACGTACCAGGGGGCATTCACTGATATCCTGAGAATTTTATTTTGAAAACGTTGCGATTTTAGTATATTGGATGTGGTTGTGTTGCTTCAAATTGGCGATGCATATAGTATTAGTGGCCTTATTAGCGATTTGTACATCAGAATGGCACATTTTGGTTTGAGTGATGATTGTTTAGCTTTTTTAGCTGTGCTAGCCTCGCGTAGCCTTGGTTGAGCTTGAGATTAACATGAAGCTTCCAGGTTAGTCGTGTGCCAAACAGAATCCCTAAGTACTTGACTGCTGCGTCCGTGGGATTCCATGGAATAATGTTATGGTTAATTATTAGGTTGGGTGGATTTCTGATACGCCTTAGAGAGAAGACTTTAGCTTGACACTTGTCAGGAATGATTTGCAAATTCCATTTGCTGCACCGCGAGTATAATTTATGTATTGCATTCTGCAGCTTGTTGGTAGCTTGGGTGAGGTCAGTGTGTTGAACTAGGACGGCTGTATCATCTACAAAGGTTGCTAAAGTTGTTTCAATAGGTGGGATATCATATGTGAAAACAATGAATAGTAGTGGTCCCAACACACTTCCTTGTGGGACGCCTGCTTTAATAGCTTTTCTTCAGAGGTTCTGGAATTTATGCGTACAGCAAAAGTTCTATTTTCCAGAAAAGAGAATACGATAGCTTTCAGGTACTTCAATCAATGACTCAAAGAGTAGGTACGTATAATACCTTTGTTGCTAAAGTGACAACATTTTAAGTAGTATTTTTTGTAGTTTAAGGGTTATCATCAGTTTTTTTAGAGAAGCGGAAATTTCATTTATTCTATCTGGCCATCCAATGCAAGTATTTGCTGTCTTTTAACTTTTAATTTTAACTGCTCCAATCTTGTTTTACTCATTGCTACATAAAAATAAATCTTGCAATGTGCATATGTTGAACTTGAACATAGAAACTGTGCATGATCTAAACAATGCATTTCTGATGTCTCATTCACAAATATTTTATAGCACATATTACATTGAATGGCTTTCCACAAGTGCACAAGTAGTGTTGTTAAAGAACGTTCTTTGGAGAACATATAATTACATATATTGCAGTCAAATGGCTTTTCACAACTATGAATAGACGTGTGTTGTTTAAAATTATTTTCTTGTAAACATTTATAATCACGTATAGTACATTCAAATGGCTTTTCTCCAGTATGTGTTGACACATGTTCTTTAAAACGATTCTTTTGTATACAAATATAAGTATATTTTTAAGTTTTAAATCCTTCCAAGTCTGCTATAATGATATGTGGTAGCCATAATCAAAGTGAACATCTTTCAAATGTGATTTCTATCAACTTAAACAACCAACATTTCTAAGTTGTGCAAGTACACATATATCTTGGTGTTTATGTCGATTCAGATTTGTTTTACTACGGAATCAAAATTAATTGAAAAATCTTACTCTACCTTGAAACTTTTATTTTCAAATAGTCACGTCTTGAATCAAAAGCTCAAACTGTCACCGTGTAATTCGTTAGTACTTTCAAATTTTTACTATTGTGATGTTTTATTTCATAGGTTTGTAAGTGCTGCTGATAGCTGTTGAATTCAAAAAGTACAAATATCTTATTTAAGGTTTGTGTACGGCATTCACAGGCACAAACATGTTTCACATACGTTAAAGTGGGCAGGTTAGTTGTTCATGGCTGAGAGACGGAATCTCCATTTGGCGTGTTTTTTCCATAAAGCTATAACTACAGCTTCTACTTCATACTTGTGTAATGAAATCTGTTATAGGAGTATAAGACTGATGTTCATAATTTAATAAATACCATAATAAATACCAGGCGTAAAAAATTATTATCTCTTCTGCTTCATAAATTAGAAATGTTTAAAAGATCCTTTTCTTATAGCATTTATTATCTATTCTGCTTCATAAATTAGAAATGTTTAAAAGATACTTTTCTTATAGCATAACATTTATTTATAAAAAAAACACAGGATCACATAAAATCTGTTCATTTCAACAGTTTCAAAAAGCGTTTCAATCTTATGCTGAGGAATGGTGAGATTGCATTTTGATATATTTTGTGTGTGTTTTATGTTGTAATTTCAAATTGGCATGTTGCTGGAGCTGTTTTCCTTATAGGCATTCTATCGCGGGCCTGAGTATTTTATTGTAGGGGGCAGGGCAAGGCTGGTCAATATTATTATACCGGGGTAATTGGAAGATCAGACGACCCATTTAGGTCAGTCTGAATTTACCCCTTTTATGTACAAATTTAGATGTTGAGTTTTGTAATATGGTTTAAGTAGGTACTTAATTAATATATAAGTACACAATAAATGGATTAACATTCAAATGGCTCCACTATGAGTGCAGAGGTGGTGATTAAGATGACTTTTTTGTGAAAATTTATATCCACATATATTACATGCACATGGCTTTTCACCACTATGAGTTGACATGTGTTTTTTAAGATAACTCCTATGTGAACATTTATAGCTACATATATTACATTTAAATAAATTTTCCCCACTATGAGTTGACATGTGTCGTTTAAGACTACTTTTTCGTGAACATTTATAACTACATATATTACATTCAAATGGCTTTTCTCCACTATGAATGCACAGATGGAGATAAAGATGACTTTTTTGTGAAAATTTATATCCACATATATTACATGCAAATGGCTTTTCACCACTATGAGTTGACATGTGTTTTCTAAGATCACTCTTACGTGAACATTTACAGCCACATATATTACATTCAAATAAATTTTCCCCATTATGAGTCGACATGTATTGTTTAAGACTACTTTTTCGTGAACATTTATAACCACATATATTACATTCAAATGGCTTTTCTCCACTATGAGTGCACAGGTGCTGATTAAGATGACTTTTTTGTGAAAATTTATATCCACATATATTACATGCAAATGGCTTTTCACCACTATGAGTTAACATGTGTGTTTTAAGATAACTCTTTTCTGAGCATTTATAATTACATAAGTTGCATTCAAATGGCTTTTCTCCAATATGATTTGACATGTGTCGTTTAAGACTAGTCTTTCGTATACATTTATAATCACATATATTACATTCAAATGGCTTTTTCACACTATGAGTTGACATGTGTTTTTTAAGATTACCTTTTTGTGAACATTTATAGTCACATATATTACATTCAAATGGCTTTTCACCACTATGAATAGACATGTGTTCTTTGAGATGACTCTTTTGGGAACATTTATAACTACATATATTACATTCAAATCGCTTTTCATAACTATGAATAGACATGTGTTGTTTAAGATTACTTTTTTTTGAACATTTATACACATATATAACATTCAAATGGCTTTTCCCCACTATGAGTTGACATGTGTTGTTTAAGACTACTTTTTTGTAAACATTTATAACCACATATATTACATTCAGATGACTTCTCCCTATGAGTTGACATGTGTTTTTTAAGATAACTCCTATGTGAACATTTATAGCTACATATATTACATTTAAATAAATTTTCCCCACTATGAGTTGACATGTGTCGTTTAAGACTACTTTTTCGTGAACATTTATAACCACATATATTACATTCAAATGGCTTTTCTCCACTATGAATGCACAGATGGAGATAAAGATGACTTTTTTGTGAAAATTTATATCCACATATATTACATGCAAATGGCTTTTGAGCACTATGAGTTGACATGTGTTTTCTAAGATCACTCTTACGTGAACATTTACAGCCACATATATTACATTCAAATAAATTTTCCCCATTATGAGTAGACATGTGTTGTTTAAGACTACTTTTTCGTGAACATTTATAACCACATATATTACATTCAAATGGCTTTTCTCCACTATGAGTGCACAGGTGCTGATTAAGATGACTTTTTCGTGAAAATTTATATCCACATATATTACATGCAAATGGCTTTTCACCACTATGAGTTAACATGTGTGTTTTAAGATGACTCTTTTCTGAGCATTTATAATTACATAAGTTACATTCAAATGGCTTTTCTCCAATATGATTTGACATGTGTCGTTTAAGACTAGTCTTTCGTATACATTTATAATCGCATATATTACATTCAAATGGCTTTTTCCCACTATGAGTTGACATGTGTTTTTTAAGACTACCTTTTTGTGAACATTTATAGTCACATATATTACATTCAAATGGCTTTTCACCACTATGAATAGACATGTGTTCTTTGAGATGACTCTTTTGGGAACATTTATAACTACATATATTACATTCAAATCGCTTTTCATAACTATGAATAGACATGTGTTGTTTAAGATTACTTTTTTTTGAACATTTATAACCACATATATAACATTCAAATGGCTTTTCCCCACTATGAGTTGACATGTGTTGTTTAAGACTACTTTTTTGTAAACATTTATAACCACATATATTACATTCAAATGACTTCTCCCTATGAATTGACATGTGTTTTTTAAGATTATGTTTATATAAACATTTATGACCACATATATTACATTCAAATGGCTTTTCCCCACTATGAGTTAATATGTGTTGTTTAAGACAACTCATTTGTTTACATTTATAACTACATATATTACATTCAAATGGCTTTTCACAACTATGAATAGACGCATGTCGTTTAAGACATCTTTTTCGTGAACATTTATAATCACATATATTACATTTGAATGGCTTTTCTCCACTATGAGTTGAAATGTGTTCTTTAAGACGACTCATTTGTATACATTTATAACCACATATATTACATTCAAATGGGTTTTCAGAACTATGAATAGACACGTGTTGTTTAAGATTATATTTTCGTGAACATTTATAATCACATATATTACATTGGAATGGCTTTTCTCCACTATGAGTGGACATGTGTTGCTTAAGTTTGCTCTTTTGTGAAGTTTTATAACCACAGAAATTACATTCAAATGGTGTTTCACGACTATGGATAGACATGTGTTGTTTAAGACTTTGTTTATGTGAACATTTATAATAACATATGTTACATACAAATGTATTTTCTCCACTATGAGTCGACATGTGTTGTTTAAGATAACTCTTTTTTGAACATTTATATGCACATATATTACATGAAAATGGCTTTTCACCACTACGTGTGGGCATATCATTGCTATCAGTAGCCATGTGTTTATTTAGATTTCTTTTTTGAGGACATTTATAATAAAATGACTTATAACCATTATGAGTATACTGAGGTGCTTACAATTACTGTTTTGGGAACATTTATAGTGGTACGTATTACATTGCAATGGCATTTCACCACTATGGGTGATTATTTGCCTTTTGAGAAGACTTCTTATTAAACATGTAATTGCAAAGATTACATATAAAGTGTTTGTACCTTTATGAATGAGCATTGGTTTGTATTTGTGTAGTATTTGTTAGACATAAGAGTTGTTATCAAATGGTTTCTATCTTTTCTCCATGTATATTTCACTCATATTCTCAATTTTGGTGTTAAAGCTTGCCATTATCTGTGAATGTACATTTATGTTGGTTTGTTTCGATTGTTATTATATCCTCAACATTCATTATCATTTTCAACTAATACATTAAAAGTACATGGTTTCACCAATTATATATGAATATAGAAAAAGGTTTTCATTTGCATACAATCACTAAATTATGTAACTTGAACTTTTCTGGAATGAAGAAATTTCGAAAATAGATGTATTTTGGTATAGGTGTAATAAAACGAACCTTTTATCTGATTGCAAAAACATTCTTTGTTCCAATACCTAAGCTTGTTGACACAACGAGAATGGTATATGTCTATGCCATTAGTGAACATTTGTAAGTGATATCGGTTACTTTAAGCACTAGAACCCATCTCAAACACCATTTTAACAAGTTTTATTTTATATTTTTCAGATATCGTCACACTGAATCAACAATAATAATCTACAAACCGCAAAACAACAGGAATTAATTTTAATGGATTCAACGCAGAGTTGGCAATATCAAATAGATAAATGCCCTAATAGCACCCTTTTATTCCAGCAGATTTGAACTGAAATAGCTACTATCAAATGCAAAAGTTCTGGGCTTTGAGTTAGAATGCGCATATCACAAATTAATTCAAACAAAAAACAGACAATTTATTTTTGTATAAAATAGTAGATTAGTAAATTTATCTGATTTTTGGTTTTTGAATGTTCGGGAAATGTCATACAAAAAGTCCTATTTTTGTGAGTTTTGACGTAAAGTGTGTTTTTAATAATAATTTCAATAGAATTCTATAGAATTGAATGAAACTTTATATACAAGTAGCTAATGAGCTCAGTAGCTACTTGCATATAAAGTTTTAAAATAACTTAAAAAAATAATGCATATATCAAATTAGCTAATTTGATATACCTATGTATTATTTTTTAAGTTATTTTATAAAATAGAGGGTAATGTATTTTAGTGTTCTGGTGCCTTAATCAAATTTTTTTACAAAAGAGTATTTTTAAATTAAACAACAAAAGTTCAAAAGATTTTGGAAATATTCACGAATTAATTAATAAATAATTCTTTTAAAAATGTGCACTGTCATCAATGCAAATTCTTAAGATGTGCGATGGGGTACGGTAGTAGTAGTAGTAGTAAAGCGTTTATTTAAAGCAGGCGGTAAAATTATCGATTCGTTTATATCACGAATATATTAAATGTTCCATTTTAATTACATCAAATGAAATCATAACGATTGATCTTTAATGTCCAAGCGTACGCAGTGCAGGATTTACGTATAAGCTACACAAGCTAAAACTTAGGGCCCCCAAAGAAAATTGTCAGAGTGAGCCAATGTCGTATATATTTAAATATACTGCAGCATTATTTGTCCCAATATAATATCTGGACTTATAAAGGGCCCCATATCAAATAGCTTAGGGCCTTATCAAGTCTAAATCCGGCCCTGAGCGTACGCAAAAAAAACTTAATTGTATATTCAAAAACTCTAAACATAATCACAGTGGATATACGTATATTGTGAATACACAAAATTAAAAAAAAATCATTACAAAGGGGTCATTTAGACACCCAAATACGGCGCATAAACCTGAACCGCATGATCAATAATCGTTGTATTTTTCATAAATGATATAATAACGTGATAACTATGGTTTCAAATTAATACTCTAGGAATGTTGTAACTTGCTTTCCTAACTTGTTTTGGAAAACGATGTTTATTAATTAAATTATTTTGCATTTACAAAGTACAATCAAAGTTAACCAAGAAAATACCACTAAAGTTTCATAGTATTTGAACTATTTTCCCAAAATTTTAAGAAAATCGTATGTCTAGCGACTAAATTATTACCAATTACTGCTTTTTGCCAAAAAACCTGCTTTTTGGCAAAAAAACAGGTAATAATTTAGTCCATAGACATACCATTTTTTTTAATTTTGAGAAAATAGTTCAAATACTATGAAATTTAAGTGGTATTCTTTTAATTGACTTTGAATGTACAGTTGCTCTAAAATTAATTTTTCATGTAAAACATGTGAAATAATTTAATTAGTGAACATCATTTCCAAAACAATTTAGGTAAGCAAGTTTCTGACATTCTTAGAGTATTAACTTAACCCTACACTGCGCATTGTATCATAAATGATACATCTCTCTTAAAATCCATTTAAAATACGTTGTCGTATCTTGGGCAGCTTAAATGGTTTTGTATCAGATATGCTACGCTTCTATGTTCACTTTCATAAGGGCTAGAATCGTAATTCTCGAGTTTTGGCGCGAAATATGCGCTTTATTGCGTTCACACTTGTAACTGTGGGTGGTTATGGTTGTGCTCTGAAGATTTGTTTCTGGTTTTCACTAATGTTCTTGTTCCTGCATTTAGATATTGTAATAGCATACTGCAAGGTAAAAATTATCGATCTATATTTATAATAGCCGATTTTATTAGTTTACAATCTTGCAGCTTGCCTTTAAATTCAGTTGTAGCAAATCTGCTACATAGCGGTGTTTAGTAGTTTTGTAAATCAAAAGACCTAAGTGAACTATGGACCCCAAGAAACCCTTATCTAACAAAGAACTTGACGAAATAGCAGCAAATTTAGGGAATAGTGATGATGAATTTGACTGTAGCGATGATGAATTCTCAGACTATGAAAATTTCGAAACTAACAACTAACGAGATACTGAATTTGGAAACCCCTCTATCTTTTTTGAGATTTTTTTTTGATAATACAATAATGGAAAAGATAGTAACAGAATCCAACTTGTACGCTACACAGAAAGATCCTAATAAAACAGCCAACTTTTCTATAACAGATATAAATAGATATCTCGGAATTTGTCTCTATATGTCAATTGTCCATATGCCAAATACTCGTTCTTATTGGAGTAACACAATGGGATATCCTCAGATAAAGAGCGTTATGAGTGAGAACAGATTTGAATTCATCCGGAAAAATCTACATTTTAATGACAATTCGCAAGCTCCAGCGGCCGACGATCCGAAAAATGACCGCCTATATAAACTGCGTCCAGTTGTAGACCACCTGAACAATAAATATCAAAGCATTCCATTAGAGAAGGACCTGGCTGTAGACGAACAGTTATGTGCTTCGAAAGGTAGAGATCATTTGAAACAATACATGCCTACGAAGCCCCACAAGTGGGGCTACAAGCTATTCATTTTATCAGGCGTCAGCGGGTTTTCGTACAATTTCGAAATTTATACAGGTACAGAAAATGAGAAGCAATTTCGCCCCGCAGATGAACCAGATCTTGGTGCAAGTTCCAATGTAGTGGTGAGATTATCGAGAATTATCCCAAATGGTCAAAATTTTACAGTGTATTTTGACAATTACTATACCTCTTTGCCTTTGTTTCATTATCTGACAAACAGAGGAATACACTGTTCGAAGAAACCGTATTCCCAATTGTAAACTGCCCACTGAAGACTTTATGAAAAAAGTGGATCATGGTTCCTCATTTGAGTATGTTTGCGAATATGATTGGGTTGAAGTGTCGTCTGTTGCATGGAAGGACAACAAAACGGTCTGTTTGCTGTCGACTTTTACTGGTGAGGTACCAAAAACAACAGTTGAACGGTATGACCGAAAAACAAAAAGAAAAATCACAGTAGATTGTCCAAATGTGATTGGGGTCTACAATAAGCATATGAGCGTAGTAGACCTCCTACACAGTCTCATAGGACGTTATAAGATAATTATGAGAACTAAAAGATGGTATATGAGAATTTTTTACCATCTGCTAGATATGACAGTAGTCAACGCATGGTTACTATATAGGCGTTGTTAAACTAATCAGAAAAAATGTCTGGAACTCGCAGAGTTCAGGGCAGAGATTGCATATTGCTTTTGCAATGTCGGAAATGAACGGGCATCTAAGAGAGGCAGGCCATCAGAATTAGAAAAAGAAATTGTAGAAAAAAAGAAGAGATCTGCAACCACATCTTATATTCCTCCAAACGATGTTCGTACCGATGGACAATCGCATTGGCCCATATATAATGATGTACGGCAAAGATGCAAAATGCCAGGCTGCAAGTCATTCTCTTTTATTAAATGCTCTAAATGTTCAACGTTTCTTTGTCTAAACAAAAATAATAATTGTTTCCATAAATTTCATACATCTTAGATTAGGTTGCATTTACCTCTATGTATCAGATATGATACAACCAATTTTTGTTTAATAAAGTCATTATTTTTTAAATACGATTTTTTTAAAATATTTTTCCCAGCATGTATAGGCTATTTATAAGATAAAAAATATTTTTTGAAGTCAAAAGAAAAAATTGCGCAGTGTAGGGTTAAAACCAAAGTTATTACATTATTATATTATTTCTGAAGAAACTGAAGAAGTTGCTTGTTTGCAAGCAACACTTGGACCGTAATAAGTATTATAAATCTCAAGTTATTACTTCAACGATAAAACAGTTATTAATATTTGAAATTTAATATTTTTGCGAACACCCTTAAAAGCTGCACTTTTTTATTGTTGTAAATTATAGCAATTGAAAAGTTTAATTGATAAATTTCAGTGTTTATATGTAATTGAGCATGCAATTGTCTATCAAAAACATATTCTACGTTTATTTTTGACCGCGTAATTTTTTTGCTCTTCGGATTCAAACTCATAGTTGAGAACTTCTGCATTTGATAGTAGATTTGCACAACTCTTACTAAGTATACAGCATGTATTGTAAATAATATTCTTCCCGTCAGTGCCGCAACGAGGGCGTGGTGAAGAAGGCGCCCGCCACGGGCGCAACTGGGCTTGGACGCAAAACAAAGGATACCGACACGGTTGAGAGTTGTACGTAGTTTTTATTTTAGTTAACCATTCTACTCTACATGAATCAACACCGACTGTAACTGGCCGTTTCTTGTCTCCTGACCAATTAGACAGAGACACGTATTACTGCGCGCGCATCACACTCCCTCTCTTTCTTACACTCCTAGCCTGCGTTCACATGGGGCGAAAAACTCAGCCAATCAGAACGTCAGGAGAAATCAGGTGACGTTGATACGACCTTCTGATTGGCTGAGCAAGTTACGTCGGATACGTTACGCTGCTTTTTCCCTCCTCATGCGAATGCAGGTTAATACAAAAACGATCTATAGTGTGTAGTGTGTAGGCAAGGCAATACAGCTTTTGTTGGTAGTTCCTGGTCCATAAGATCAGCTGTATTGGTGCTTTGTCGTAATTATTTTTATATATTTTCTCTCTTTTGTGGAAAATATGCTGAACTGCTTTATGTTTTTATTATATTATTTTAACAAATACCTATGTATGTTTTGTATTTCTTTTATTTTGTCGTCATTGAATAAAAATTTGTTCTTATTTAGGTTATAGATTATTTATTCAAACAAATACCTTGACAAATACATTATTGTATATACAGGCAACTCATTTTGATGGTTAACAGTATTTAATATATGGCATTTAGTAAAATTTAACTTGTTACATTAAAATTCTTAATTTTCTTGTCATTATTGGGTTACGGAGAGGCGCAAGTTAGGCCGCAGTCTCACTGCAGCCACTACCACCGAACACCACCAATTAAAATAATTCCGTGCAGTCCCACTGAAGCAAGTAGTAACAATCAGTTTCATGTAAAATTTTAAATTTCGCGCTTGTTTTGTGTTCATTTCCTTTTGTAGTACGCATATTGCCAACTTAGCAAGCTTACTGTTATTATTATTTCCTATTAAATGAGGTTATGTGCATTGGCTTGTTTACTATTGTCGCGTTGCATTTAATAAAATATACTAAACCAGATTGGAAAAATATTGGAAATTAGTCGCTTATGTGACGCCAAAGCATGTCCGTGGTATTTAAATTCGAATAACCAGACAAATTCTGATCATATAATCCCATTGTCGATTTCGACTGGAGACCACGACTTGTCCTCACACATTTTAAAAAATTTTTCAGGTTATGTTGTCAAAACAAAGCGTGAAACATCAAACATTGACAATACCAATCACTAAAAACGAAAAACCTGTGGATAGGAAATGCAAATTTTTAGTTATCATCATTCTCACTGGCGCGTGCGCATTTCAACCACCGCTAACCACCAACCACCAAAATTCGAACAAGTTCGAAATCTCAAACTGGTGGTCACCGTTTGATGGTAGCAGGTGGCTAACAATGGTTTAGTGGGACCAGCGGCATTGATTAATGCATGTTTAAATTTTAGTTGATAGCAGTGGGTGGTTGACGGTGGGTCAGTGAGACTGCGGCCTTAGACACTTGCCACAGGCGCTTCATACACTCGTTACGGCACTGCTTCCCGTAATTGGGCAACATGAATACACGAAGAAGGCGAAAATAGTCATAGTACGTCAAAAATAAACTTTCACTAAAAAATCAACTCCTGAACAATCAAAGAATGCAACAATCTAAAACCGGTCCTGGTATGTGATTTGGCTATTATTCTTATCGTTATAAAGTACTATGCCATGACTCAAAATTAGTAGTACTGTTACGCCCTTTTCTTTAGAACAAAATGGTTTTGAAATATTTAGGTGGGTTGTGAAATTGTTTCCACATAGTATTCACTAGCCCAGAAGGAGTCTATGATTGTGGGATTTGGTTCAGGATGTCTAGAGCTCTTCCGATCTCTCCATAAAATTTATAGAAGGCGCCACTGACTCTAATAAAAGAACGACAGCGAATAGTGGTCTCACACTAACGAAACCAGGCGTTTCGGTTCTATTACCTATGCAATATTCTTCTACAATCTAAAAAAACTTACCATAGAGCCACTGTTTCACTATGGATGAAACCAGGTGCTAAATACAACAAACACACAAATACAAATTTCATTAAAATAAACATCCACAAATAAATGAGACAAAAACGTTTAATTGAGGACACCAATTTGTAGATATACAATAAACAAAATAATGCAAGTAATCATAAAGATATCATGAACAGCATAGTACGAATAATCGTAAAGTTACGCATATACCCGATTATCTTTTAACTTGACTAGAAAAGAATTAAATCTGGCCACTCTTGGATATATTCAATCGTTTCACAAGAAAGAGAGAAATCTATTTTATTTTTAACTGTTACTGAATTCAAAGTCATGTAATCGATTAGCCTAATTTAATGAGTTATGTTATATCTGAATATTTCAATTAGTTATATTCAAATTGCTACTTTAATATAGTAACTTGATGTTGTAATATTTATAATTTACACTTTTAACTTAATGACAAAAACACATCCGTACCAAGATCCGCAAGTCCATCGCATCGGTCTAGTTTGATCGAGATCTACAGTGGTTTCACTTCTGTATTTTTCTTGGTATATTAATGGATTAACTGTATATTAACTCAAATGAACGTCTGGTACAGCTACTGTATTCGCAATCAGATAAAACGAACACAACCAATGAAAATAACAAGTAGGCAGGAACTAAAAAGCCTTTGAAATAAATAAAACTTGCAATAACCAACCTGAACTAATGGAAAGTAAAATCACAAGGTGTTAATCAAAGGTAATTAATAAACATACTCTGGAATTAAACGGCTAAAGATATTGCAGAAGAATGTGCCGACTCTACCGTTAAAGCTCTCAAACGAGGTCCAACCTGAACGCTACCCTAAAACGTCCCCTAGGTCGTCAACGAAAATGGCTACAAAGAACCAAAACATCCTCTATCAGAGCATCTTAAATAACTATATTAATCATTGAAATATTCTAGAAAAAGGATTCCCGTTTAACAGCAGTCAAACTGTATCATAAAATTTTAACCACACAAGTTTTATCAAGAATTTCCCTTAAACAAGAACGGCTAATCAGCTTTTATCAACATTCCGCCAGAAAAATGCAGTATAGGACCAAAACAAAATTTTGAATATAAATATAATTCAAGGTCTAAGTATAAAGTATAAAGTGCAGCCTAATCTGCAGGAGAAAAATGTGTAATACACACAATTACATTGCTTAACACTACTTTCAATGCTAATGAAAAAGAGACACGTGGTAGTAGCTAAGACAGACAGGTTTACATAGTTTAATAGAAACCATTTTAACAGCAAATTTGACCATATTACATACAATACACCAATACACGTCACATACAGCGAGATCAGAGTTATAAATTGTTGGCAGTTCTTCAAAAAAGTGACCAAAAAAATTCATTTTTTTATGTATGTTTGCATTGCAAATAAATCATTTATTTTATTATGACCTTGAAAAACTACACTATTTTTACTCTAAAATCTCAATCTAAATAGGAAACAAATTATACAAAAGTGTTATAATAATCCACTCTAAATAGGTAATATTTTCCAAAGTAGAGTAAAAGATTCAAAAGTCAATAGTAAAATCTTACTCCGAAGCGATTAGAAAGACTGTTTTAGTGTAAAAAGATATAATTGTTTTATAGTGTAATAAATTTACACTAACATTATATTGAAGTTACACGATGGTACAGATTAGATATTTTACTCTAAATGTATTGGACTTAATCACACACTTTTTAGAGGGGTCTAGTGTTTGGATTTTACACTAAATTGTTTACTGAGTATTAAAAC
Organism: Agrypnus murinus; assembly: GCA_929113105.1. Taxonomy (NCBI): domain Eukaryota; kingdom Metazoa; phylum Arthropoda; class Insecta; order Coleoptera; family Elateridae; genus Agrypnus; species Agrypnus murinus. The sequence goes on from OV816027.1 coordinate 95,709,353, forward strand.
CATTGAAGGTGTATCATATGCTCAAGCCGCTAGGACCGACAAATCACAAATACAACCCAATTCAAACGAACAAACATCCATGGTGCAATTGACGCAAAGTATGATGGATTTAATGAACAAGTTCTCACGGACACTCGACAAATTAGGAGCTAAAAACTCTGGAGCTATACCGCGTAATTCAAATTATTGGACCAACGATCTACGAATAGCCACTTAGAACGTTAATGGCTTCCAAAACCGTCTACTAGAATCAGAAGTATTTCTGAATAAGCAAAATATAGACGTGTGCCTGACTTCAGAGACTCATTCAACTACACAAACTGATTAGTCGCTGTGAAAAGCCACAAAGAAAATCAAACAACCCTTCACCCCATCAGACAAAGTGATAGTACATGGGCTAGAAGTAACAAACAGAAGGCTGAAACTTTCGCAGAACAGCTTGCTAAAGCTTTTCAATCAAACGAAATTCAATCAAATGTGAAAACTGATGAAGACGTAATCTTGGAAGAATAAGAAAAAAACATTCAACCTAACGAAGGGAACTCATGCAGTCCTATATCACTACTACCGATTATATCGAAGCTCTTTGAAAAGCTTTTATTAAGAGACTTCTAATATCAAGAAGAATCTAATACCAAACCATCAGTTTAGATTTAGACAACAACATTCTACAATTTCTGACTAGGCTCATAGAATAACAAATATCATCGAAACAGCATTAGAAGAAAAATTAATCTGCCCAACGATTTTCCTTGATGAAACTATAAAGAATGTTACCAAAACAATACGTTAAATTATTAACGAGTTATATATCAGGCAGATTATTTCGCATTAAGCAAGAAAATGAATAGAGTTAAAGGAGGCTAGAGCTGGGTGCCCCAAGAAAGTGGCTTGGGCCCCATTCTCTACTTGCTGTATACAAGCGATCTTCCACAACCGCAGAATGTAATTGTTGTCACATTTGCCGGCGACACAGCGCTGATGGTGACTAGAGCAACCCTACAAGAAGCAGTGATGAAATACACCAGTGGACTAAAAAGTGCAAAACAAAGCTTAATGAATTAAAGTAACAGTTCCATATGAACAGTTCCATATGAAAACACGGTCAAATACTTATGAATGACCTTAAATACGAAACTGCGGTGGAAAGAGCATATAAAAAAGAAGCGAATAGAACTTAGATTTAAGTATCGACAATTGTACTGGCTACCGGGACGCAACTAGCAATTGTCAATAAATAACAAAATACTTATATACGCAATCCAGTCTTAAAACTTATATGTGTCTATGACATACAACTATGGGGATGTGCCAAAGAAAGCAATGTCAAAAGAATCCAAAGTTCCAAAATAAAGTAAGTACTACGGAATATGGTAAATGCTCCATGGTGCGTTAGAAACAAAGATCTACGTCGTGATTTAGGGTTTTCGGACGTGACAAGCGAAATCAAGAGATTCGCCACTAAACACGAAACCAGACTACAGCCACATGTCAATGTCGAGGCATTACAACTTCTCGACAATCAAAACATCATAAGAAGACTGAAGGGGACTAAGTCATTTAAACTAGACAAAATACCGTGTAACGTGTTAGTAGCAGAACACAGAGTAGAGTAACGTTTGTAAGTGCTTCAAGAAGCAAAGTCGGACTAAAATATAGGACATCAGTGGATGAACTGTGTAGCTTAATTTTTATTTAGTTTTGAGAGTTTAAAGATACATTGATGGTGGGTCTATTAGACCAGTTTCAATAACAAGCGCATATGCCCAAAAAGGAAAAAATATAGCCGAAGTCTTATTAAAAATGTTCACAGTAATGTCGTTGAACAAATTAATTTAATAATAAATAAATTTGTGGGAGGGGGTGCATAAATGCTTCCAGACGGCGTTCATATTCAGCTAGATGTCATGCTGCAGTTGTTTCATATAACACAAAAAGACCGCACTTCGAGTTACACAAAACTATATCCGGATGAAACCCAAGTATAGCAACAGAAAAATTAGAAAGAAGTCGTAAATTCCAACTAGAACAAACGAAACAGCGTCAACGTTTAGCAAAAGAAATGAAAAAACTAATAACCTAAAAGGAACGTGAAATTCTAGAAAAAAGCACTATCATATAACAGCTTCTAATTTTTTTTTGCTGTATATTGTAGAAGGAAAACTACCTTATGCGCTCCTTTAGTAAAAAGATTATTATATAAAGCATCAACATTAAACGTAGCATCAGTGAATCATGGTCAAAAAAATACGAAAAACCTCTATAAGGCAACTAGAACAATAAAATGTTAAAATTCAACCAAATGGACTATTCGTTCATCATGAAAAATACCCCTTGTTAGGTATTGCATTAATTTATCAAACATTCTTACATTTTTTTGTCTAATATTTACGTTTAATTGGAAAAGACGTTATTTTAGAAATAAGATTTCCCATATGCTGTTACCAGCAGCAGCAATAAAAATGAAAAAAATCAAATTTTGATTTTATGATTCCAACTTGGACCAATATATTATAAATGAAAACCATTCTTGGTTTTTCCAAATACAAGGTCAACTACAAGTAACAAAAAAAAAAGAAAGGCTACTTATTTGGTGTATAGACAGGACAATGTTTTTCCATGAAAGTAGGATGTATATAAGAAAAAAAGACAGAAATGGAGACTAAATTAGTAACCTTTTACAAGAACTGCATTCTTCCCGATTATATTTTACAGGCTTCGAAGAGCCCAAAGCCAAGAAAACTTGGAAAAGCTGTGGTACAATGCCGTAAAGATTTATGCGAGAAAACAAAAATATAAGCCCAGAGCAGATAGTTGCTTCAGGTTTGCCACAGATGGTTTTAATAAAACTCGAGAAAAGTAATATATAGCTGAATAATTTAAGGAATTTCCAGGAAGATTGAAGTTGGAAAATAGAGTTTTGCACTCCATGGTTTTCGAGATTTTTGTTTGGTTTTTTATCGGAGAGACAGACAAACAGAACAGCAGAACCTCCTGGTATACTAGACATGCTTGCTCAAGAAAGTAAAAATATTATGATGCAACATAACAATAGATTAAACTATTACGTTTACTATAAAAGAAGATAATGTAATCCTTGAATGCCGTTGGATTTATCAATATTTATTCATACATTTGATTGTACAAAAAATGGCATTATTGTTGTTTAAGGCTGAGCTGGAACTAAGGGGCATACACACAATCTAAATGGACCGTAATACTTTTAATTCATCACCAAATAAGTTTAAGATCATTATTGTAAAATTAATAGAATCCTGTGAGCTCATTTAGAAGAATTCGATATCTTTCTGTTATAGTAACGACAACTACATTACAAGCAAGATAACTGTAAATTTAATTAAGTAAATAAATGTATTAAACTAGCTTCGATTTTCTTTTAAATAATTTACAATAGCCAGTGGTAAACCACAAGCACAGTCTACATGCCTACATGGCTCCACAGCCTCATCTCACACAAACATAACCACTCTACAGTCTGGTGTGCCAGGCACCTTGACACTGAAAGGTATAAGGTATATGTTACGTACAGTCTGGGACTTATGATTCGGGTCTGAATCTAGCCATAAGCACCACATTTTACAAGTTTGCTTTAAATTATTGTTTCTGTATATAATTTTTATATTATTTATATCCTTTCTAATAGTTGTAAACTTATATATTTCCTTCTAAAGTAATTTTTCTTTGCATAAAACTAGTTTCAGACCTGAATCATTACTAAATTCCCAGACTGTACCAAGCCGGAAATTGTACAAATCGTGCATAGTATAGTGATTTTTGTACCGAGCGCGAAGTGTACAGACTATACTTTGTACGAAGTGCAATTTACCGATATTGGTATTACCAGTTTTGTACTGTTCGAGTTCTGTACAATGTTACATGTATTTGTACCGAGCTGTTAGTTTTAACCTTTCAGCCAACTTGGCCCAACAGTTTTTGTACAAATCACGAATGGTGGTTTCATGGAAAGGCAGCAAACGAGTTTTGCGGATACACAAGTTAAAGTGGCGAAAGGGGGTGCGCCTGCTCGCCATAACCTTACAATTAGCGATCAGCCAACACGTATTTTCGTGCTTTCTAATACTTAATAATCGTATGTATTAAATGGTTTATTAGTGACTACAAATAATGGAAGTACAAAGTGTGTGTCTTCAAAAAAAAGTGAACTGATTTTAAAGGATAATTCAGTGTCAATTGCAAGTGAAAATATGAACAGCTAATAAACGAAGTGATGGGAACAAGAAATAAAAAAACCTCATGGAGACTGTAAACCCTTCAGTTAGTCGAGCGATTCCTCTATCGGGCGTTGTACGAGAATTAATTTGTAGCAAGTTGACTGAAAGTAAAAAATAACAGTTCGGTACAAGTAGGTTTTACAGAACCAGAATAGTACAAAACTTGTAATAGTAAGTACGGTAAATCGCACTTCCTACAAAATAGTTTGTACACTTCGCTCGTGGTACAAAAATCGCGAATTGTACAATTTCCGGCTTGGTAGGTAACTATACAATGTACTTTCCTAGCTTTTCCAAGTTTTCTTGGCTTTGGGCTCTTCGAAGCCTGTAAAATATAATCGGGCTCACGAATTGGTAGTTTTCTTGTTTGTCTAGGATCTACTAATTCGGGAAGAATGCAGTTCTTGTAAAAGGTTACTAATTTAGTCTCCATTTCTGTCTTTTTTTCTTATATACATCCTACTTTCATGGAAAAACATTGTCCTGTCTATACACCAAATAAGTAGCCTTTCTTTTTTTTTGTTACTTGTAGTTGACCTTGTATTTGGAAAAACCAAGAATGGTTTTCATTTATAATATATTGGTCCAAGTTGGAATCATAAAATCAAAATTTGATTTTTTTCATTTTTATTGCTGCTGCTGGTAACAGCATATGGGAAATCTTATTTCTAAAATAACGTCTTTTCCAATTAAACGTAAATATTAGACAAAAAAATGTAAGAATGTTTGATAAATTAATGCAATACCTAACAAGGGGTATTTTTCATGATGAACGAATAGTCCATTTGGTTGAATTTTAACATTTTATTGTTCTAGTTGCCTTATAGAGGTTTTTCGTATTTTTTTGACCATGATTCACTGATGCTACGTTTAATGTTGATGCTTTATATAATAATCTTTTTACTAAAGGAGCGCATAAGGTAGTTTTCCTTCTACAATATACAGCAAAAAAAAATTAGAAGCTGTTATATGATAGTGCTTTTTTCTAGAATTTCACGTTTCTTTTAGGTTATTAGTTTTTTCATTTCTTTTGCTAAACGTTGACGCTGTTTCGTTTGTTCTAGTTGGAATTTACGACTTCTTTCTAATTTTTCTGTTGCTATACTTGGGTTTCATCCGGATATAGTTTTGTGTAACTCGAAGTGCGGTCTTTTTGTGTTATATGAAACAACTGCAGCATGACATCTAGCTGAATATGAACGCCGTCTGGAAGAATTTATGCACCCCCTCCCACAAATTTATTTATTATTAAATTAATTTGTTCAACGACATTACTGTGAACATTTTTAATAAGACTTCGGCTATATTTTTTCCTTTTTGGGCATATGCGCTTGTTATTGAAACTGGTCTAATAGACCCACCATCAATGTATCTTTAAACTCTCAAAACTAAATAAAAATTAAGCTACACAGTTCATCCACTGATGTCCTATATTTTAGTCCGACTTTGCTTCTTGAAGCACTTACAAACGTTACTCTACTCTGTGTTCTGCTACTAACACGTTACACGGTATTTTGTCTAGTTTAAATGACTTAGTCCCTTTCAGTCTTCTTATGATGTTTTGATTGTCGAGAAGTTGTAATGCCTCGACATTGACATGTGGCTGTAGTCTGGTTTCGTGTTTAGTGGCGAATCTCTTGATTTCGCTTGTCACGTCCGAAAACCCTAAATCACGACGTAGATCTTTGTTTCTAACGCACCATGGAGCATTTACCATATTCCGTAGTACTTACTTTATTTTGGAACTTTGGATTCTTTTGACATTGCTTTCTTTGGCACATCCCCATAGTTGTATGTCATAGACACATATAAGTTTTAAGACTGGATTGCGTATATAAGTATTTTGTTATTTATTGACAATTGCTAGTTGCGTCCCGGTAGCCAGTACAATTGTCGATTTTATTTATTTATTTATTTATTTATTTAGTTTTATTTATTTCAAAGGCTTTTTAGTTCCTGCCTACTTGTTATTTTCATTGGTTGTGTTCGTTTTATCTGATTGCGAATACAGTAGCTGTACCAGACACTCGTTTGAGTTAATATACAGTTAATCCATTAATATACCAAGAAAAATATAGAAGTGAAACCACTGGAGATCTCGATCAAACTAAACCGATGCGATGGACTTGCGGATCTTGGTACGGATGTGTTTTTTGTCATTAAGTTAAAAGTGTAAATTATAAATATTACAACATCAAGTTACTATATTAAAGTAGCAATTTGAATATAACTAATTGAAATATTCAGATATAACATAACTCATTAAATTAGGCTAATCGATTACATGACTTTGAATTCAATAACAGTTAAAAATAAAATAGATTTCTCTCTTTCTTGTGAAACGATTGAATATATCCAAGAGTGGCCAGATTTAATTCTTTTCTAGTCAAGTTAAAAGATAATCGGGTATATGCGTAACTTTACGATTATTCGTACTATGCTGTTCATGATATCTTTATGATTACTTGCATTATTTTGTTTATTGTATATCTACAAATTGGTGTCCTCAATTAAACGTTTTTTCTCATTTATTTGTGGATGTTTATTTTAATGAAATTTGTATTTGTGTGTTTGTTGTATTTAGCACCTGGTTTCATCCATAGTGAAACAGTGGCTCTATGGTAAGTTTTTTTAGATTGTAGAAGAATATTGCATAGGTAATAGAACCGAAACGCCTGGTTTCGTTAGTGTGAGACCACTATTCGCTGTCGTTCTTTTATTAGAGTCAGTGGCGCTTTCTATAAATTTTATGGAGAGATCGGAAGAGCTCTAGACATCCTGAACCAAATCCCACAATCATAGACTCCTTCTGGGCTAGTGAATACTATGTGGAAACAATTTCACAACCCACCTAAGTATTTCAAAACCATTTTGTTCTAAAGAAAATGTAGGCTAAATGTAGGCGACACGCCGATTTCAGTAGCAGCGCTTCTATGCTATGAGCAGGAACTATTACTACCTTATGAGGAAGTGTTATTAGATTCAAGACAATACACAACGGCATCGGTTCAAATACAGAGAAGTGACAGCGAAGAACATATGTTCAGTGCGTATAATCAACTTTTGCAGGATATTGAAACGATAAATAGACGTTTAAGAGTGAATTATATCACATTTGTAAAATTTATTCATGTATAAGTAGTATTATTTTTTACGCTAAAGCAATTTTACTAAATATTTACCGGCACTATTATAAATTAAGATTAAATGTAATTATCTTTTTTATTATTAAAAATGTTAATCTATAATTCATGAAGTAATTTTTTAAATGCCACAAGACTTATCTTAAGGAAGTCTGCGGTTTTATCATTCGAGTTGTAAAGATGTCATCATATTCTATCGATTTCACTACATTATAAATAAAACATTAGTAAGTTTTAAAAAGTATGTTCAAGCCCATTTATAAAACAAAAGAAAACCCATATTAAAATTATTAAGATAAGCTATTAAAAAATAGATAAGACGAACATTATTAAAACTAAACCCCAAGCTGTTTCTTTTGTTTCAATTTGTTCAATTCATAAAGGATATTCTCTTTTGTTGATTTACAGAATTAAAGGTATGTAAGCAATATCTATACATCATACGTATGATTAGGATCATGATTATCGTACGTGAGCTCTTTTTAAGAATGATTATTTCAGCATATCATATTCACTTTCTCTAGTGATAAGTTATCAGACTAACTTTCTTAGTTCACCTGAGGTATCACCTAAATAGACCATTTAAGATAGATAGATTCCCCATCATTTGGACAGATAGGGATTGCAATATGATATAAATTTATATCGATAAAGCTATTACGTGAATATACCGAAAAATCAAAGTGTATGAGCGTTAGTACATTAGCTCTCTTTTAAGTAAGATTATTTCCGCAGATCGCATTCGCTTTCTCTAGCGATAGGTTATCGGACTAACTTTCTTATTTCACCTGAGGTATCACCTAGATAGACCATTTAAGATAGATAGATTCACCTTCATTCATAGAGATAGGGATTGCAATATGATATAAATTATATCGATAAAACTATCACGTAAGTATACCGAAAGAATTTAAAAATCAAAGTGTATGAGTGTTATCAGCTTGAGGTTTTCTATGTAATACAGTATAATTTCATATAAATGAGAGAAAATATCGTTTAAATTAATTCTGTTTATAATTTATTATTAAAGCTAGTTTTATGAAATGTCCTGCATATCAAAGGTAGCTTTCCACTTATAGCTCAACAGTCTAACTATTATACAACTGCTTAGCCTAGGGAAGCACATATTAGTAGATTTTTTATGTATAACCTTTAGACAGACAGGTAGACATACAGATTTTACACAGCCTCATTTTCTCATGCAAATTACATGGGACAAAGAAGACTATCACTTCCGGTTTAGCCGATGAAACAGGTTCTCTGACACCACATCTAAGGAATACAAGTTAGCGAGAGTACCCCCGACACGGGGCTGGCATGGCATGGCATGGCATGGGCTGCACACGGTCTGATTTTTTTATATGAATTAAGATTAGGTAAAAAAAACTATATCACTTCCGGTCTAGACAATGAAACGGGGTGTTAATCCATGATATAATGAAGGCCTCTGACAGCTCGTCTAAGGGGTACATGTTAGAGATAAACATCGAGTACCCCAGGCACCTCCACGACCTGCACAGAGGCATATCCCACACCCCCCATTCACACCAAAATAAAACAGGACGTTGATCACATTAAGATCGATACGTTATCCACTATAGGGCTCTCATCCAGGCGCTCTGCTTCGAATTTTATTAAGCGCCTGTTTGAGAGCCCCATAGTGGATAACGTATCGATCTTAATGTGGTCAACGTCCTGTTTTATTTTGGTGTGTGAATGAGGGGGTGTGGGATATGCCTCTGTGCAGGTCGTGGAGCTGCCTGGGGTACTCGATGTTTATCTCTAACATGTACCCCTTAGACGAGCTGTCAGAGGCCTTCATTATATCATGGATTAACACCCCGTTTCATTGTCTAGACCGGAAGTGATATAGTTTTTTTTACCTAATCTTAATTCATATAAAAAAATCAGACCGTGTGCAGCCCATGCCATGCCATGCCATGCCAGCCCCGTGTCGGGGGTACTCTCGCTAACTTGTATTCCTTAGATGTGGTGTCAGAGAACCTGTTTCATCGGCTAAACCGGAAGTGATAGTCTTCTTTGTCCCATGTAATTTGCATGAGAAAATGAGGCTGTGTAAAATCTGTATGTCTACCTGTCTGTCTAAAGGTTATACATAAAAAATCTACTAATATGTGCTTCCCTAGGCTAAGCAGTTGTATAATAGTTAGACTGTTGAGCTATAAGTGGAAAGCTACCTTTGATATGCAGGACATTTCATAAAACTAGCTTTAATAATAAATTATAAACAGAATTAATTTAAACGATATTTTCTCTCATTTATATGAAATTATACTGTATTACATAGAAAACCTCAAGCTGATAACACTCATACACTTTGATTTTTAAATTCTTTCAGTATACTTACGTGATAGTTTTATCGATATAATTTATATCATATTGCAATCCCTATCTCTATGAATGAAGGTGAATCTATCTATCTTAAATGGTCTATCTAGGTGATACCTCAGGTGAAATAAGAAAGTTAGTCCGATAACCTATCGCTAGAGAAAGCGAATGCGATCTGCGGAAATAATCTTACTTAAAAGAGAGCTAATGTACTAACGCTCATACACTTTGATTTTTCGGTATATTCACGTAATAGCTTTATCGATATAAATTTATATCATATTGCAATCCCTATCTGTACAAATGATGGGGAATCTATTTATCTTAAGTGGTCTATTTAGGTGATACCTCAGGTGAACTAAGAAAGTTAGTCTGATAACTTATCACTAGAGAAAGTGAATATGATATGCTGAAATAATCATTCTTAAAAAGAGCTCACGTACGATAATCATGATCCTAATCATACGTATGATGTATAGATATTGCTTACATACCTTTAATTCTGTAAATCAACAAAAGAGAATATCCTTTATGAATTGAACAAATTGAAACAATAGAAACAGCTTGGGGTTTAGTTTTAATAATGTTCGTCTTATCTATTTTTTAATAGCTTATCTTAATAATTTTAATATGGGTTTTCTTTTGTTTTATAAATGGGCTTGAACATACTTTTTAAAACTTACTAATGTTTTATTTATAATGTAGTGAAATCGATAGAATATGATGACATCTTTACAACTCGAATGATAAAACCGCAGACTTCCTTAAGATAAGTCTTGTGGCATTTAAAAAATTACTTCATGAATTATAGATTAACATTTTTAATAATAAAAAAGATAATTACATTTAATCTTAATTTATAATAGTGCCGGTAAATATTTAGTAAAATTGCTTTAGCGTAAAAAATAATACTACTTATACATGAATAAATTTTACAAATGTGATATAATTCACTCTTAAACGTCTATTTATCGTTTCAATATCCTGCAAAAGTTGATTATACGCACTGAACATATGTTCTTCGCTGTCACTTCTCTGTATTTGAACCGATGCCGTTGTGTATTGTCTTGAATCTAATAACACTTCCCCATAAGGTAGTAATAGTTCCTGCTCATAGCATAGAAGCGCTGCTACTGAAATCGGCGTGTCGCCTACATTTAAGATACAACGCCTAAATTGCTGATGTAATTCTAACTCATTTAGACTGTATTCGACATCGTTGAATATGAATTCATCGTCGATCTCGTTTAATGATGATAATGATATGGTGTGAAATATTGATGATGCTCTGTTAGTTTTTTTCTCTTAAACACATATACTAATCAAGTATCTATTAAACATCTGTACTATGCACCGCCTTTTTATTCTAAATCTACCTGAGTTCTCTCGGTGGTGCGTGTGTTAACCGCTACAAATCTTCACCTGGAAGTAAAATAGCTCTTGCCCTACTATTAACAATTGTAACACCTTAGTCCTCATGGACTTTGTTTAAGCGTCTGTTTGGGAGTCCTATAGTGGATGACGTATGTTCTTTGTTGTACAATGCAATCACCAACTACTTTTCTTTGAGCCTGCAGCGATGATGTAAGTGGGCAGTGGGGTTATGTCTTTGTGCAAATTGTGTAGGTATTGGGGTACTCAATGTTTATATCTATCAGATACTCCTTAGACGAGGTGTCAGAGACCTCACGGCTATTGACCGTCTAGACCGGAAGTGATATAGTTTTTTCGGAACTGAAACATCTGTACTATGCGTCACCTTTTTATTCTGAATTTACCTATGTTCTCTCAGTGGGGCGTGTGTTAACCTCTACAAATCTTCATCTGGAAGTAAAATAGCTCTTGCCCTACTATTAACAATTGTAACACCTTAGTCAGTACGAGACCTTGTTTAAGCGGCTGTTTGAGAGTCCTATAGTGGATGACGTATCGCTCTTTGTTGTACAATGTGATCATCAACTCCTTTTCTTTTGAGTTGGGCAGCGGGATTATGTCTTTGTGCAAATTGTGTAGGTCTTGGGGTACTCAATGTTTATCTCTATCAGGTACTCCTTAGAAGAGATGTCAGAGACCTCACGGCTATTGACCGTCTAGGCCGGAAGTGATATAGTTTTTTCAACCTAAGTTAGTTTGCATAAGAAAATGAAGCCGTACCTGCCTAAAAGCTGTCTAGCCCGTGTATAGCCTGTCTACCTGTCTGTCTAAAAACTGTAAGTACCGGAACTGTACAGAACCTGTCTAAAAGGAGTCTACCTGTCTATCTAAAAGGAGTGTAGATGTATGAAAGTAGTGTACTTATCAGCATGGATGAAAAGTCTAAGGTAATAAAGCGACATCTCATTAAAGTCCGCAAAGACATTAAGAGAATTATAAGGAACTTAAACAGGGTAAGCAGGATACCGAGCGCCTTCTTGAGGACCTTTACAAACCGATAGTGACCCCGCTGAAGCAAATCACTGAGAAGAGATCTGCACGTCATATGCATACCGAAACGGTGCCTGTACTTAAAAAACATATGCAGACTGAACCTATCAAGCATGCCGATGTTGCTACAGAGACCGGGCTTCCTCAATATACTCAGGAATGGGAGAGTCTTCCGGAAATACAAGAAGAAGAAGATGACGATGCATTCATATTAGATACTGATGTAGGCGAAGAGTTCTTGAATCAGTACGATCCTTTACCTAGGAAATAAGTTGAAATCACGATAATCTACGGCATACTACAGATGCTGTTATAGCAATATCTCCTAACCCTATAGATATTTGCTTGGTAAAGGATTTTGATGCTATGCTGATCATAAATAAAAAGGTAAATCTGCTATACTATCAATAGGTTTAGTCTATACCTTTAGGAAAAAGAAAATATGGATATCCTATGTATATTCCTAAATATGTTGAAGTCATGATAATCTGAGGCACACTACAGCTGCTATTATAGCAATATCTCCTAACCCTATAGATATTTGCTTGGTAAAGGATTTTGATGCTATGCTGATCATAAATAAAAAGGTAAATCTGCTATACTATTAATAGGTTGGGTCTATACCTTTAAGAAGAAGAAAATATGGATATCCTATGTATATTCCTAAATATGTTGAAGTCATGATAATCTGCGGCATACTACAGCTGCTATTATAGCAATATCTCCTAACCCTACAGATATTTGCTTGGTATAGAATGTTGATGCTATGCTGATCATAAATAAAAGGCTGTATCTGCTATACATTTAGGAAAGAGAGAATTTGGAGCTACTATTTATATTCCTGACTGGCTTTGATTTATCTGAGGTTTAAGAAAATCAATGGTGTATTGATATTTGATTTTGAGGTCATTCGATGATCCTTTTTCTTAACCTTATAATTCAACAGTATATATAATCTTTAAATAACGATGATATTTATGTAACTTTGAGGTAAATGTATAGGTATGTGTTTTATATTCATTTCTATTGGCACTAAACGGTCTTCCGGATCCTCAACGATAATAGGAGGACCTAGTGGCGTCAACATAAGGCTGTGTGGCTGTAATATGTGGCGGTGTGGAGGTAATATGTGGATGTATGGCTACAATATTTGGCTATGTGGCTGTAATGTGTGGCTGTAATATGTAGCTGTGTGGCTGTAATATGTGGCTGTGTGGCTGTAATATATGACTGTGTGGCTGTAATATATGACTGTGTGGCTGTAATGTGTAACTGTGTGGCTGGAATATGTGGCTGTGTGGATGTAATGTGTGACTGTGTGGCGGTAATATGTGGCTGTAATATGGGGTTGTGTGGCGGTAACATGCATCTGTGTGACGCTATGTAGATGTAGTTATAAATAGAGGTAGTAGCATCACCTCATTTATTTCTTTCAAGATGAAGAGCCGTGTCTGTAATGTATGCAGTAAGAGTATTCGACAATCTGATTTTAGACGTCATATAAAAATTCATGATGGGTATAAAGTTCAATGTTTTAAATGTTCTAAGAGATTCTCTCGTCTCGATAGCTATAAAAGGCATATGAACCTGAAGCATGACAAAGAAAGCAATAAACATACTGTGAATTCCCCTATAGAATATGAGGTCAATGAGGTTGTAGCCTCTACTTATGATGATGATGATGATTGGAGAACGTTTAGCGACTATTTAAGTGATGAAGAGCCTGAAATAAATTGGATGGTTGTGCACAGCCTAATCGACCGGCTTCGGCTTTATTATGGTACTTTGAAGGATAGCCTGTATGCATACCCTATAGCTTTTGAAATAATAAACGAATTGAAACACTCAGGATTATTTCCGTCCTTCGCTTCACCTCGTGAAATACTAAATAATCTTAAAGATGTTTTGAATATAAAGTGTATTGAATTAAAATAAAGAGATTTTTTAACATATATTGTTTAACTAATCTTACGTGAAAACTAGTTTTGTCATTAAATCCTTTTAATACCTATCTTTTGTCGGAAGTTATACATAAAAAATCTGCTAATGTATGCTTCCTTAGGCTAAGCAGTTTAACTGTTGAGCTATACGTGGAAAGCATGATCTTTAGGACATTTTACAAAACTGGATTTAATAATATTATAAACTGATTTAATTTAAACGACCTTTTCTCTCATTTATATGAAATTATACTACATAGGAAACCTCAAGTTGATAACACTCATTGATTTTTAAATTCTTTCTACGTATATTTACGTGATAGTTTTATCGTTATAAATTTATATCATATCGCAAACCCTATCGGTACAAATAAATGTAAATCTATCTAGCTATCTAGGCGATACCTCAGGCAATTTCTTAGAAAATGAACATCCCAAGTAATAAGAAGTACGAGAAATCAAATGCGATATATAGAAATAATTTTTGACTTTTGTGGGTAACTTATGCTGGTAAATTATAGATACTTTACAGGTGTAAAATGTAGGAAATTGATAAACAGCTTTATTCGATTATGTAATAACTATAGTGACTGTCTTTCCTTAATAATTCATATTAATAATTTGTTTCTGAATAAATTATTCAATTTGTCTATCTTATGTTTCTATGTTAATGATGATAAAAGCTTCCGGCTTCATGAATTTTTTAATAATATAAAACGTCCTTTTAAGACCTATAACCGCAGGCTGCCTTTTCATTAATTGAAATTTATCTTTTTTAATATAAACAATTTATCGAATCAATATTAATTATTTACTTATCGTAAGACAGAGGAAGATTTGAATAAAGTTTTATTTCATCTCTCAAAACCGCAATCTTCCTTTTTAGTCAAAAGTTAATTATCTTTCAATTTTAAAAGTTATTTTTTCTGAATGAGATAAAACATTCTTCTATAGGAAGTTGATATCCTCAGTGAGATAATAATAAAATGTGTTTAGATTATTTTTTTTATTGATATAAAAGATTAACTTACATTATCTCATGCACATATCTTGCATTAATTTTATAATATTTTGATTCCCCTTGTACATTTTGATATCTTACTTTAAGCGTTCTAATTCTATCAGAAAAGCATTTAATCGAATTTGATAAATACATTGAATGCATATTCCTAAATTATACATGTTTAAAATAGTTTTGAATGTATATAAATGTGAGTCCTCAATTAAACTGTCTGTATTGAGGGTTTCACTGTATCTTTCAATAAGATCCTTATGTTGTGTAAAATATTGTAGCGTTGATATGATTGCGGTCATACAGTAGGTTGAAAATCTTGATGTTTTCAGCAGTTCCAAATGACCCGAGATTATATCCTGGACCTCTCAAAATTATTCGAAAGAGTGTTCACCTAATGTAACACTCCTCTCGCCTTTAGTAATTTTGATTACTGGCATTGAATTGAAAGTCGTGAATAGGATCTCGCACTCTTCATAGGATCTCGCACCTGTTAAAGTATACAGGCTCTGAATCTTGAGGCTTCATGAGACATTTTGATATCTGCCGTTTGTGTGTGATGAATCCCCCAAACTCTTCAGGTAGGTAGGTGATGGATTGTTTATCGCCTGTAATTTTCACTACTGGACTGGATGACTGTTGAGTTGTATCTTTAGTAATTTTGATTACTGGCATTGAATTGAATGTCGTGAATAAGATCTCACCCCCTTTATAGTATTGAGGCGCTGTATCTTCAGGCTTCGTAAAATATACTGATATCTGCCGTTTGTGTGTGGTGAATCCCCCAAACTCTTCAGGTAGGAAGGTGATGGATTGCCTATCACCCCCAATCTTAACAACTGGGGTAAATGACTTGGACGAGTTGTATCCTGTAGCAATGTACTTGGTCCTCGATTTGTTTAGCCAAAAACTTTTTTGGGAATTCGGGAGTTTTGCGGATCCTGCGGAACTTCTTTCGACTCTTCATATTTACTCTTTTTTGCTGTTGGGAATTTATCTAAAACGTTATTGCTGTGTTGGTCCTTGGTTCTTGGTGTCAGGGACTCGCTCATATCAAGTTGGCTCACTGAAAATCGAAATAAAAAATATTAAAACATTAAAAATTTTAAACATATTAGAATAGAAATAAATAAAAACTATAATAAAAATTATAATAAAAATCATATACTTATAGCGCTTCACTGAACTTTGAGATATTGCTTTGATGATTGTGGATGATGAACTGATGTATTTCCTGTCTCGTCTTTTTTATTCTAAATCTACCTGTGTTCTCTCGGCGGATGTCGCATCCTGCTTCAACGCTGGACCGGATGCTTCTGAAAATGCTTGGGCCGGATGTAAAAGTCCGTTAAATTTCGCAGCGGATGTCGTGTCCTGTTTCTGGACCGGATGCATCTAAAAATGTTTCGGGCCGGATGCTTGGGACCGGATGCTGCATCCTGTTTCAAATTTTAGAGCGGATGCAAAAGTTCGTTACAAAGTTCATGACGTCATCGGTCGAGCTCAGACCGGAAGTAAAAGTAGTTTTTTTGGGCCCATGTTAAATCCCATAAGAAAATGAGGCCGTAGTGGTTTAGTTTTACTACTAATGACTTTAATAGCTGAAGTTGGTTTTTGCAAATATTGAGGGGGCAAAGCCGACCACAGATCATTCCTGATGATGATCAGAATTTCCACGAAGATTTTGAAGGGAGACTACCCATGAAGAGCGAAGAAGACATTGGTGCATGGGAAAGACGCCTATGTACAAAGGATGAACAGAAAAATATGGTAGGTACTTAGATGCACATCTTGCTTTTCTTATAACATATCTTATTATTTTCAGTTATCATTTCTTGCACGAGTTGGAAGTCATGGGATCAACACTATTGTAAAAATATTTTAAAGAAACTTCACAGATTCTGTCGCCTCCTTATATGACTGGGAGGGAAAGAAAATGTTTTCCTCCTTAATAGTATCTGACTGTGTCAAAAGTATGTTAAATCTTCATTGTTTTTACCGATATGATTATTATTATGTTACTAAATATTACAGAAGCAGCAACCCTAAGCCCAAATGCTAAAGCAACAACCGAGCACGACATCATAGCAGCTAATAATAATTAGTTAAGACATGCTTCGACAAGATTAAACAACAGCTAGTAAGTACTTTTTTTATCTACCTTATTCACCTTTGGTTTCCCTCTTGGCAAATTCTGGATGCGATAGATCAGATCATTTATGCGTTTCTTCACCTGGTATGAGCCCTCTTAATTTCGCTCTAACTTTGGCGAGTAGCCCCGATGTCTTTGCGGGTTGTATAACCAAACAAGCTGTCCAGGTTGAAATCCTCCTTCTTGGGCTCTCACATCGTACAAAGTCTTCATTCGGTCACTCGCGATTCGGCTATTGTTTCGGGTTCGGACGTTAATATCCTCCAACTTCTTCTTCAAGTTGGCAACATAATCATTTCCAGCTACCTCCTGTTCTGCGGGTGAACATCCAAAGTCCAGATCACACGGTAACCGTAGCTCACGCCCAAACATCACAGACGCTGGTGACTGACCGGTTGTTTCGTGAACCGATGCACCATAAGCCATCAGAAACAGATGCAGGTATTGATCCCAGTAGTCTCTTTGATGATCGGAGACGACCTTGGTCAAATTTTTGCCCATTGTCCGATTCATGCGTTCTACCATTCATCCGAATGCAGCTCCATGGGCACTCCGAAACGAGTAAAAAACTCTTTGACTAGTACGTCACCAACAGTCGCGGCTTCCTTGTTTGGTAGGGCATATGCTTCTGGCCATATGGTAAAATAGTCCATTGCCATTAAGATGTATTTATTCCCATCGTCTGTTTCGGGAAATGGTCCGGCAATGTCTATAGCTATTCTTTCCAGAGGACTGCCCACATTGTACTGCCTCATAGGTTCTCTTCGTTTCCCCAAGGGTCCGTTACCAGTAGCACATAATTCGCATTTCCTGCACCACTCTTTCACGTCTTCTATATACTACTAATACTATAGCCACTAGGCTCCTTGGAACCACGAACTGAGACCTAATGGTGGTGCCATCTTCACTCTCAAGCACTCGCTTCAGGAGATCGTTTTCCACCTTCAAGGACTCCCATTGGGCCCAATACGCTTTTAGGGTTCTGTTGAAAGGGCTGACGGCTTACCAGGCAGACCTTTCTCTCACATGCTTCCATTCAGTACCATTTCTAATTCGGGATCAGCCTCCTGTTGTTGCAATTCTTTATGCAACCTATCGTCGTTTACGATGGTAGTTCTTAATATTTGGCAAACCCTCTCTACCAAACGAGAGGAATGACGGCAATCCGTTGGACAGGGTCTTCTTGAAAGAGCATCGGCATTTCGATGACTAGTGCCGGCTCAATGTTCCGTGTCAAAATCGTATCCTTGTAATCGTTCGATCCACCTTTCGACCTGGCCTTCAGGATTACGGAATTGTAGGAGCCATTTTAACGCGGCATGGTCCGTCCTCAATAAAAACTTCCGTCCGTACAGGTATTTGTAGAAGTGCTCAACGAACCTCACGATAGCCAATAATTCTTTTCTGGTCACACAATAATTCCTTTTGGCTTTCGACAAAACCTTGCTAAAATAGCCAATGACCTTTTCTTGTCCATCCTGTATCTGCGAAAGTACATCCCCAATGGCCAGATTACTTGCATCTGTGTCGAGTATGAATTTCCCTTCGATCCGTGGGTAGCTCAATATTGGTGCTGTTGTCAGGGTACGCTTCAACTGTTGGAAAGCTGTTTCGCACTCTCCGCTCCAAACGTACTCGCGCATATCTTCAGTTAACCTTGTCGGTGGCTCCGCTATATTGGCAAACCCAGGAAGGAAACGCTTGTAGTAGGTACATAACCCAAGAAAACTACGAACTTGGTGTTTATATTTCGGTGTTTGCCACTCTTGGACTGCACGGATTTTATCGGGGTCAGCTGCCACACCATTTTGTGATACAATGTACCCGAGGTATTTTACCTCCTTTCGGAATATGTGGCACTTTTTCGGACTCAATTTCAGGTTGGCTACAAACATTTAAGAGCGTATAGTACCCTAGCCAAAAACGCTCAAAAACAGGATATCGAAGAAAACGCGTAACAGCCTTATTTTGATACTTAGAGAGGTCTAGTTTTCACCGAGGTTTAGAAAAAAAGATAAAACTACGTTTTTTAATTTGTAGATTTTAAAAAATTAAATCACAAAACGCCTGAATTGGCTTTAAAAGTTCCATTAACTATGTGCATCAGTTTTTCAATATTTTTCGTTAATATTCTAAAATCTACAAATTAATAAACATAGATTTATCCTTTCTGACGCGTTTTCTACGGTACCGTGTTTTAGAAGTTTTATAGCGTATTTTCTTACTGTCCGGTGTCGCCACCACGGGCAGCCGCAGTTGCTTGTCGCTTGTGATGTTGTTTCTTTCTCTATCTTTAATGTAAATATATAGTACGTCTTCCTCTATATTTATATGGTTTTACTTTACCGTATATTTGAATATCCTTTTTCACTATATTGAATTAACGATCGAATGTACTAATATGAACGTATTAAATCTTAATTCGGGATAGAGACATTGGCACCCGTTAAGAAATATCGAATATTTATTAAGTAAAAACGTGCAATAATAAGTCTTCTCCGAGAAAATATTTTGTTGACAATGTTATATGTTATTTTTGCGTTTTGTTTTTTGTGCAGTTGTAACATAATTTATTTTATTCAACACTCGCTGTTTGTGACCAAAAAAAATTTTTACTAGCGAAATTATCGTGAAACTACATTTCAAATATACTTACGGTAGGTATATTTAATATATAGAAAATCAATCGTGATTTAATGATTTGCAAAAAACATTTAATACTTACCAGGAAATTAATAACTGCTATAATGTTACAGTTAGACTTCTCTAAATTACAAAAATAAGCAACATTTTGAAAATAATGGAGTTTGTAAGCACCCGTACGATTAATTATTAAATTTAGAACTCTCGCAAAAATTAAGAATTATCCAAAAAGCGTAATTTAACACTTTCATTCAAATTATTAATTTATAGGTGCTGGCAACTGATGAACTTGGGATCGGGGTGCCCTTTCTCTTCGAACATTTGCTGCAGCCGAACAACAACGCCTGTCTTCTTGCCGGTATTCACGCTTGTTGTGTCGGTAACAATTATCACAATTGATCCCCACAGGTTAAACTTCTCTAACACGCCCTAGAGTCCTTCTGTGATTGTTGCAGCTTTTTCATAAATTTGAGCGCAGTCACCTAAATTTCTTTTGCTTCATTCTTGAGGACCACGGACTGATATTCAAAGCCTTCAATGTGTTTGCCGTCAAAGTGTATGCTCCACTTCTGCAGATAAAGCGTGCTTACCAAGTGCTTCTTCAACTGAGCAGCTCTCGTGTAGATAGCCTTGTGGATTGCTGACTGACATGGGTTTGGGATTTCAAAGCCCTCACCAGAAAGCTGGCGGCTCACTTTTGCTGCTCCGTGGGACGACAGATTTGAGCTTGTAACAAGGCGTCTTGCAACGCCTGTTGGATTATGCTTCCTTGTGCTCGTTAATGCGACATTCTCATCCTCCGAAGGACTGTCTTTGCTGTTGTCGGATGAGTCCGTGCTACTTTCGGAACAATCAGGTGAGCTGGTCAGTGTGGACACAGTTGCTTCCATTGTTTTGAATTTGCAGTTTGTAGAGGTTCTCATCCTCTTTGCACATCTATTCGCCTTTCACCTTGGTCACGTCAAACAGTTCATTCAATGAATCGAAGTTTTGTTTCTTTCTGCCGTGCTCATACTCTTTCAATGGGTTTTTTAGTTTTGCCCAAATGGCTTGATCAGATACATGCGGGAAGTTCAATGATTTGATCCATAGGGCTTTAATCTCCACAGAAATTAGACCGATTCTCTCTCTCCGTTCTTTGGCAATGGACTCAAGAAATTCGAAGCGTGCAATGACGTGATTTTTCAAGGGCATGCGACTTCGTTCATTCAAGGGTGCTTCATAAATTGCCACGTTGCCTCTTCTTCATGGCGCTTGACACTGGACTAAGTTCTTTGTCCAGGTTTCCTTGTTCTTCTCCGCGCTAGAAGAGCTCTTTTTGAACGACATGTTGTATTCTATTCAGTAACTGAAATAGAAAAGGCCTTAACGTAAATATTAAATTCGTAACAAATTAAAGAAACTCCGGAGAATGCGCAATAGTTATAATACGGCAATAATAATGTTGACACAGAATTAAGCCAATTAAAACTGATCTACACGCTTTGAACACTTTATTTATATACCAGTTTATACCACACACACTGCGAAAAAACTGAAGAAAATTTTAAAACTCTACAAAAGCTTCCCGAGCGATGACGTCACTGTCTACATAAATTTTAAAGTGGTTTGCGCGTGACCTTTTTCAATATTTCAATGGAATAAACACATTTTAGTCATTAATAGGCAAAAGTTCATTCATTCATGCTACAGGAAATAATTTTTGAGAAAAAGATGTATGTATAGTAGCCGAACTTAAAGTCGACAATTTTCTCCACTTTTTCTTTGTGTTTCCTTAATCCCTCCCATAACTTGTTGGATTTTTGTCAAATCAGTATTTCTCATATAGGTAATAAAAAATTGATCGTGTGAATAATACGTAGTCCTGGTTGCTATAGTACCAGAGCAGTTCAAGAATGTGAAGAATTCTTCATTTCACCATTTTGATGACCTTCCTGCATTTAAAAATGTTTTTTTCCCATAATAGTTGCCGGGTATTTTAGTAACTTTTGATCACTTTTTTGGTTTAACATTTTTCTCATGTCTCCTCTTCATTAAATTGTGCCAGTTGATAACTTCAGACATTAAATTTCTTAGCAAGATGTTTTCGAATTGCGACCAGGTTTTCTGTTGTTTTCTGAATTACCATTATTAAACAGTCTTGGAAGCATATAATATAGAGTTCTTCGATTAAAGCCTTCCTCAAGAAAACACTTGAAAATGTACTTTTTAGGATGTGATCCCAACATTTCAAAGATACATTTTTTAAAGATTTTATTTTTGAAAGTTTCTGTACTCACGGTTAGAAACAACATATTTCTTGGACCGCCAAATTTAAGAAAATTAGTGGCCAGTAACATCCTAAAATGTAAAGTTGCGGTAAGAAAGTCTTGAAAAAACTCAACATTGGAAGAATGCTAATATGGCCGAAAACGTAAAAGGTATAAAATTGAAATTTGTATAAACCGTAAATATTTTTGCACCAAAGACTAGCATAAAAAAAGTAATGCTATATCTGAAACGCAAAAATATCCTTTGCATGAAAGTATACTGAACATTTCTAGTCGATGACGATTAGAGGTGTAAGTGCCTTAAATCTATCAGGAGTCAGTAGAGGTTCGTTGGGTTTATCATAGTAGGATCGTTGAAAGTTAGCATACATTTCGTATAAAGTAGCAAATTTATTTTCGGCATAATTAATATTTAATAGATCGTAAGGATACCTTTCCGTATTTAAAAATACCGTCACGTTTTGAATATCGCAGGTGTCGAATGTGCTCATATCTTTCTGCAACTGGCCATCACGATCGGTTTGAAACCCTATGATAACGTAACGGGGAGTTTCCAGAGTGGTCGATGTTTTAATAGACCAACTATGCTTATCCGTTAGCGGTACAGAGGGATAAATATGAGTTTCCCAGCTTCTAAATGCCACTTGAGTGTCAATATTTTTCCCAATATATTTTGTTAATGATAATTCTTCCGCCAATCCTGGTTGAATATGTGGAACTTTCCAATATATTTTTTGTAAGTTAACCTTAAGCTTTTCATTAGCATCGGTGGATATTAGAGCATCGACATCCGAATTGCTTCTAATTAATACCAATTCTTGACGAATATTCATAATAATCTTTCCATAGTCTTCAAAAATCCCCAACAGTGTTGATAAAGGTATGCAGGCGCAAAAATTACCTTTACTATCTAGCAAGGTGCTGGTACCATCCGGAAACCAACCAGCGTTTTGTAACTTAACGCTTTCGTTCGAATTGTGGGAAAGGTAAGCTTTCATGGTGGTTGTTAGACCAACTTTTGTTACCGAATCCACCACAACTCCATTCATTTCGTACCGAATCTCACTAAAAAGATGTGCAATACCATTGTTTATAAATTTACCACTCGCTGATGGTTTACCATCTTCTTTCAGTACAGTACCTTCTACATATAGATAACTACGCGAAGGCAAAGTAGACATATCCTCTTGAATAGGTATTCGAATTTCGTCATTATTCTCAAAACGAGTGGTATAAGGTTGGTGAGTGTGAAATTCAGGTCCAACAATCGAGTTATCGACGAGCACTTTTTCGTTTACATTTAGTACATTCATTTTGGGATAATAAAACCTAAGGTTTGCAAGAATAAGCGGTTGCCCCTTGTCAATTGAGTAGTGACCGATGCTTGACTAACCATTTTTCGCTTCGAACACGATCTTTTATAGCCAGATCAATCAGTGCAACATCGAGGAGTGTTATATTTGAGCACCATCATCGACGCTCTTCAAATGAAGTCCTATCGTCACGGTTTCCCCTTAGAAATTAACCAAGTCCCCGTCTTGATCCAATATTTTAAGGGTAATGTTTGAAATAGTGTTGACATTAATTGGTAAATAGGGTGCAGTTTCAGGAGCTTCTATTATTTTGAATCCAGGAGGAACACTGGGAAAGAATTGATGTATCATATGGGCCGGTGTGCCATTAATATAATTCCCTGTTATTATATTATATTCAATCATTAGCGAGTTAACCTTGATAATCTTAACTGGAAATTCAGATATGTGACGTTCCTTAGCTTTTAAGATTCTATTCTTAAACCCTAACAATGTCCCGATAGAGTGTTCAACTTTAAAGTCAATGTCGTGATCAGCTTTTATAATCGATTTTAGGGTGTTATGATTCGGTTCGATGTTAACAGACTCACCGTTTACTTGAGAATTAATGTATTGAGCTATATCAGCAAGCTCATATGACCCTGTAGGTATCTTTATTATTCTTTCGCCAATTTTAAACACGTTGTTTTCATCCATTACGTTCGGAATAGTATTGAACGTCTCGAAATTTGTCAAACGCATAACCCATTGTTTTTTAGCATCCGAATATATGGGAGGGTTATAAGAAGAAGTTAAAACAGAAGTTTTATCGGAGAAGATGAATGTTTGAGACATCTCAACATTCCCAGTAAGACTGCGGAAATGTTAAGGCGTGTTATCATATAAAAAGTTCAGCGCTAAATGTCCACAATTGTACGAATTTAGCTTCTGAAAAGCATCGTAGTTGTAACTAATAACGTTTAAGCTACCATCACTTTTAAAGTACTGAACGAGTTCTAGTGGGGGTTTTAACTGACCAATACTATCAAAGTATAATATATTTTGACCACGTTTAACATACGATGTCCAATGCGTACCTTCCCCATCTGTATCATCCAAATTCGCAATTCCACATTCGTTTTTACGGATACGTTTCGGTAACCCGTTTCGCATAAAAATACCTCTGAAGTGTGCAATTTTTAACTGGTTTACGTACTTTGACAGATCGATATTGGTCAGTGCTCGGTGTGGTAGCTTTAAGGGTAGTTTTTTGGAGGTCGTAAATACAATCCTAATCCTTTTTTGTATGGTTTCAAATATAATCCTTTTCCTACAGGCGCTTGCTCCATCGCTTTATTGTGTCGTTTCGTTTCTTCGAGAGCTGATTTCGCTGCTTTTGCTTCATTCACTGCTTTGGCAACCGCAGCTGTTCCCGTTCCTAAGGAGCCTATAGCTCCGAGAGCGGCAAATAAAGGAATGAGCGGTAGGAAACCACCTTGTTTAGGGATAGGTATAATCCACCCTTTGGGAGCAATGATACGTTTACGTTTCAAGGCCGCTAGGGCAAGACGAGCACAACGTTTTAAAGATAGCTTTTTTACTTTACCACCAATACGTTTTCTAGCTAATTTGATGGCGTTGTTGAATGTTAAAATACCCCTTCTATTCACTTTAGATCGTCGAACACCCATACCTAATTTTCTTTTTCCAGACATAATGCCGGTCACAGTAAGCGCAGCCGGTCTCTCTCCAAAACGAGCGTCCTTAGAACGAAACCTCGTCCACGCCTTCTGTCCTAATATACGATCAGCTTTATGACGTTCACCAAGGTCGTTAGTTTTTGAATAGACTATGTCGTGCTCTTTACAAGCTTCATCCAACGGGTTTATTCCTTTGTCTCCACGAGCAAGCCTTTGATGTAAACGGGTGCCAGGTCCACAGTAGTTATATCCTGGTAAATGTAATTCTAACGGTAACTTATTAATGAGAGTGTTGATCACTCCCTTCCCCTTACGAGTTGATTGACGATTCTCCGATTTTCGCAGAGTACGTTTCATAACACATTACTCCTATCACAGGAGAAGAGTGACTGAAAGCTTGCTCCAACATCTTTATATATTTATACCCTTTACCCATATACGCTCTTTCACAACGTGTCCTACATGGAGCAGTTAAAGTTGGTGCGTCAGAGATAGAGGTTGTCTATTATAAATCGGGATAATTGTTCACCGACGCCGCAAGTTTTTAAACATAGTGTATTGTTGGGGGCAGGATGCAAACGCGGTATAATAGTAGGCAGTTCCGGATGTGGTAAAACCAACCTAATGATAGGTTTACTAGAACATCCAAACGGATTACGCTTCGAAAACGTATATGTCTATAGTAAATCTCTTTATCAACCGAAATACGTATATATGCGCGAGCTGTTTCGATCATTACCCATCGGTTATTTCGAATACGATTCTTCTGAAACTATATTACCACCTAAGGATGCAAACCAAAACTCAGTTATTATCTTCGACGATGTAGTTTGCGATAGTTAAAGCACCATACGTGATTATTTCTGCTTCGGTAGACATAAACACATCGATTGTTTTTATTTATGTCAGACATACTCTGCAATACCTAAACAACTCGTAAGAGATAATTCAAATCTCATTGTCGTTTTTAAGCAGGATAATACTAACTTAAAACACATATTTAACGATCATGTTAGCGGGGATATGACTTTCGAAGCGTTTAAACACTTGTGTTTACACTGTTGGAAGGAGAAATATGGCTTTTTAGTAATCGATAAAGATTATCCACTTAATGGGGGACGTTATCGAAAAGGTTTCGACTGTTACTTCACCATAAATACCGAAGACACAAACTAAACGTTTTAGTAAACATGGACAAGCGTGTAGCAGAAGACTTGGTTAAAGCACGACGTCATGTTAAACAGAAATACAAAAGTCTAAAGTCTGAAATTGCACGGTCAGAAGTGGAACTACAACGCCGCTATCAACCTATCACTCAACCATTGCGTGAGTTTATAACCGGAGTTAAAACGGAATTATTAACTCCGAAAGAAGAACCCTTAAAAACGGAAGTGTCTTCTCCCATACCTACCTCGACCCCAAAAAAATCTTATAAACGACTTCCACCCGCAAGACGAATACCTCACGAACCATCACCTATCGCCCAAAGAATGCGCACTACTAGCGTTCTCTCACCTGATATCTCAGTTTTTGAAACAGAAGTCCTGGAAGAATCTGGGGTCCCAACATTGGATCAATTGAAAGAACAACTTGCTGCTGTTGGGTTCAGCCCGGAATTCCAAACTTACATAGATGAGACCTTTTCTGGTAGAGCTAAAATGTATATGGAAAACATGTTCAAGGATACTAAGAACGAGTTCGATCATCATTATGGAGTACGATTCCATCCGGAATCTCACCAGTACCTAATCGGAGACGCGGTACTCACTTTTGACGAGAACGACTTTATTATTAAAAAACCCTCAGGCACAATTTTTAAATATACAGGCACTCCTGGTTTTTACGAATTAGTATTTAAAAAAGCACCTATTGGATACACCCAATCAGACTTGCAGAAGTATAAGGACCTTCTTACACGTACCAATGCTACCAGAAGAGGTTACATTGAGGGTGTACAGCTACACGGAACCGGAAAGAAATATTCACATATAATTAGACCCCTTCTAACTACTCCTGGGGCAAGATTCCGAAGCGAGTCTACACCTACTACACCGGTCACGCGATCGAAAACTCGCACATTACCAAAACGTGGCGGTGGTGATATGCGCGTTCTCAACTATAATAATAAACAGGTGGAATTTGTACCTTGGAAAGATCCTAATAAATTAGTGGACAGATTGAGACTGCTTTTAAGTTCAAAATCGGCTGGTCACACCGGTCACACTAATGAAATCACATATATTATTGATGAATTGAGAGCTGCTAAAATTATCGAATAAATCATCACACGCGTATCGATCCGTTTCATAATATTGCTAACGTTAGTGCAATCATGACGCTCAATAAATTCGGTAAACATCTTCACAAAACCCCTGTCCGAGTGAAACTCGACACTCCTTCGAGATTGTACCTATTAGAAGATATACAAAATGTAAGGTACACAACAATGATGTATATATGGGCGGACTCCGAGCCTGGGTGGACTCCGAGAAAATTAACTGGTGTATACACAAGTCCACCGAAATATTACAATTTGAGAGGTAGCAACAGTAAACGGGAATACACAATACCGTTTACAGAAGGGATTGTACAAGCAGTTTGCAGCTCCCCACTAAGCTTTATGTTTGTAAACGATAAACGAGTTGGTGCTGCTACCAACTTAATTGGGTAAAGATTGAGAAAAGGCGATAAGATTACGGTGAGAAGTAGGTCGATAGATCCGTCTGCAACCGGTCCATTTTACTTCGAAGCTGTTATTAGTCATCCATATCACCATATATCCTCATTACCTCAAGACGATGACTCTGGATAAGTTCGGTAAACATCTTCACAAAACTCCTGTCCGAGTTAAACTCGACGGTCGTGCAAAAGTATTCCTATTAGAAGATATACAAAATGTAAGGTACACAACAACGATGTATATGTGGGCGGACCCCGAACCTGCATCGAACGATCCTTCCGACCTATCGGACTACTACAATTTGAAAGGTAGCAACAGTCAACGGGAATACACAATACCGTTTACAGAAGGGATTGTACAAGAAGTTCGCAGCTCACCACCATGCTATATGTTTGTAAACGGTGAGCTAGTTGGTTCTGCTGTCCACTTAAGTGGGAGACATTTGAGAAAAGGCGATACGATTAAGGCGAAAGGTTTGCTATATCCATCTACAACCGTCCCATTTTACTTCGAAACTATTATTAGTCATCCATATCACCATATATCATCATTACCTCACGACGATGACTCTGGATAAGTTCGGTAAACATCTTCACAAAACTCCTGACCGAGTGAAACTCGACACTCGTTCGAGAGTGTACCTATTAGAAGATATACAAAATGTAAGGTACACAACAATGATGTATATGTGGGCGGACCCCGAACCTGCATCGAACGATCCTTCCGACCTACCGAACTATTACAATTTGAAAGGTAGCAACAGTAAACGGGAATACACAATATCGTTTACAGAAGGGACTGTACAAGAAGTGTGCAGCTCACCACCATGCTATATGTTTGTAAACGGCATTAGTATTGGTGATGCTACCAACTTAATTGGGAGACTATTGAGAAAAGGCGATAAGATTAAGGTGAGAGGTACGTCGCTATATCCGTCAACAGCCGCCCCATTTTACTTCGAAGCTCTTATTAGTCTTCCATATCACCATATATCATCATTACCTCAAAACCATGACTCTAGATAAGTTCGGTAAACATCTTCACAAAACTCCTGTCCGAGTTAAACTCGACGCTCGTGCAAAAGTATTCCTTTTAGAAGACGTGTCTAATGTGCACTACGAGACAATGTTGTATATGATGGGAATATACAATCATGAAAACGGTTATGCACTTTTGAACTCCACCAACTTCGAGTATGTCGTTCCTCTAACAAAAGGTAGCATTAAACAAATCAAATACTATCCCACAGATGCGCAAATCTTTTTAAACGATACGTTATACGATGCCGAATCACTCATCGGAGTGTCATTGAAGAAAGGGGATAAGTTTAAGGCGAAGAAGCCTGAATCAAGGGACATATTTATTTTTGAAGCTGTTATTAGTGTTCCAGCATTTTCTAAATGAGTATCAAACGTCAAATAATTGAAGAATTGCATAAACCTGCTTGTAAACGATTTCGAAGAAGACGCGTAATCGTAAAAGGCTTGAACGATTTGTACATGGCAGATCTTGTGGAAATGATTCCCTATGCTAAAATAAATAAAGGTTTTCGATATATTTTAGTTTTATTGAATATGTTTAGCAAGCGTGTTTGGGCGTGTCCACTTATACGAAAAACCGGTGAAGACGTCACGAAAGCAATGAAAAAATTATTATCATCAACAGGAGGTACCCCGGAAAATTTACAAACGGATATGGGAAAGGAATTTTACAACCAGCATTTTCGTAAGCTAATGCAAACTTTCAACATTAATCATTACAGCACGTTCTCTAGTATGAAAGCAAGCCCCGTGGAACGTGTAAATCGAACCCTCAAAAATAAGATGTGGAAAGAATTTTCAATGCAAGGGTCATATAAGTGGTTACAGTTATTACCTCAAGTAGTTGCGAAGTATAACTCAACAGTACATGGAACCACTGGATTTAAACCTATTGATGTTAGTCGGAAAAACGCTAAGAAAATTTTACAGACAGTCTTTAAATTTCCAAAGACCATAGATCCGCGAAGTCCTAAATTTAAAGTTGGTGATCACGTGCGAATCAGTAAGCACCGGGAAGCTTTCGCAAAAGGCTACACTCCAAGCTGGAGTACAGAAATTTTTAAGATTAAAAAGGTTCGACTAACAAACCCTACAACGTATACTTTGGAAGACGTTAAAGGTGAAGAAATTCGCGGCGGATTCTACACGGAGGAATTACAGATAGCTAAACATCCAGATATATTTTTAGTGGAACAGGTCTTGAAAAAAAGTCGGGATCGCGTTCTGGTCAAGTGGTTGGGCTTTGATAACACCCATAACTCGTATATAGCAGCACGTAATATAGTAAATTAAGTAGTATAGATGCATTACTTTACCTGTGCAAGAACATGCTTCAATTATTCTAAATATCCTTGTGTGTTTTATGTTTATTTTTATAATAAGTTATATAATATACGTTTTTTTCTCAATATGTTATTTTATTTATAGTATATAAGATACAAAAAAACAGCTTATAATATGCATTACAATCAAACCTTACTAAAGCGATCAATATAAATTCTATTTCTATGTTCTATATCTAAAATTCTATTTAACACTACACCACATTTCTCGATACGTCTTTGAAACCGACACCGATCTACAACACTTTGCATCCACAATGATATTCGTGCTTGTCTGTAGGCGTAATTCCACGTAAATAAATAATGTATTTTATTATTCCCCTCCTTGATCGTAACGCGTTTCTTTTGGTTGTTCATTTTTGTTGCCTACAAACTCTTCTATTGTAGACGTAAATGATTCCAAACCTTCCTTGTTTAATTTATCCAACAAGCAATCTATACAGATATTTCCTTCTAAATACGATTCACACAAGTCTACTCCTTTCTGAAACTGTAGAACTCTTTCTTTACACTCTTCGTCGGTGTAATATTTGCCCAATCCGTAGACTGCTTCGTGATCGGCATCAAAGCGTAGATCGCGTAACTCTTCCTGCACTCTCTGTACTGCACTTTTAAGATCAATAGCCTTAGGCCACGATTGTGAACTATAACACATCCACATCTTTATACAAGAACGTTTTGCAAGTCGATGTCACACTGAATTCTTTCCGGATACCAGTTCCAAAGCACACACAACGTTCTTGGACGGTGGTAAAGCAGATAACACTTGTTTAACGTTTTCGGTGGAATCCCCGCTTAATACACTCGATCCTTTTAATAAAGCTTGATAAAATTGAACAAAATCTTGCTCTACAAGGATTTTCAAACGAATTTCTAGCAGAGGAAGTAGTTCTAGAAGCTGAATGACGCTTTTAAATCCCAACCACACTTCCGACCCATCAATACGTTCGCAAAATCTCAACACATTCTTTCCTTCGATATTTTGGACGATAATAGTCTTACACGTTGATATAGTTACTGGATTGGTCGGTATTTCACTGCTGTACAACAAACTTTTTATAAGCGATTGTTGTTGAACTACATCAAGCCATTCCTCGAGCGTAAAAGTAACTAAACCAGTCCTGATTCCGAAGATTCTCACTCGTAGTAAAAGGTCTACGGGACACAATCCAATAGTTACCGCTTTACATTTAGATTTATTCAAATAGTAAAGTCGCCCTTCTAATAAAGGTAGGATCTGTGACAATTTTGCTTTGCTGTCCGATGATGACGATGAACTTGAAGATGCATTTGATACTAGTCCACTCACAACGTTCTTGACGACTTCAAACGCTTTAACCAAATTTTCCATTTTACAGAGATAGTAATATAATTTACAATGCACTTACTTATGCAAATAGTTGCGCACTTCTTGAATGCTTACTGATAGATTAAGCTCACTTAATGTTGCAATTGGTAAGATCCTATTTTTATATGGATCAATTCATGGTGGGGATAATTAAAGGGTGGGGTTTAAACGTAGTGGGGGAAAGTCTATCAAGAGTTCTTTTAGTCTACTTCCTGCTGCGAACATGGGCGCTTTACCTATAAAACTCTTATAGTGCTAACCGCCGTTTATGATGGTGTTATGTACATCGCACGACCGTCGGAGTCCATTTCCGGGTCAATAGTGTTCTCCCAAGATCCAACGCGTTACAACTTAAAAAGTGATGTTCTGCATGGACTAAACGTTTACAGTGTTTCATTAGTTAATGTTACACGTGTACCTTCATCATTCAAAGTAAAATTTCATTATCCGTCACATGACATCGATACCAGCTGGCAAACAATTGGTCATGATCCGCACATTTGCAAACTGCCTGATTCACCAACGAATGTTAGCTGTATAGTTGTCGTCTCAGTGGCGATCTTTGTATTGGTTATATTTGCCATATTTTTGATTGTTTACGTGGTTATTTATTTGCTTAACCTTAAAGTTTAATAATGTGCATAATACAACATATTGTATTAAACTTTGTATTTGTACTGCAACCATTTTTTAATAAAACCACTTGTTAATAAAAGTCTTTTATTTTTTTTGTTACAACATTGTATACAATCTAAACATTTATAATAAACCTTTTTGTAATTTGTCAGTAATTTATTAGATTTCTTTTTATAGGCTCACGTTTAATGTAGTTCAGTACATAACAGTTATTCGGATTACAGTCTGCAGGCATATACGTCTCCGGAACTTTAAAATCACTATTATGCACCTCAGGTATATGTGGGTTACGTTCTTTTGAATATCTAGTAAAGTTGAGAGTCCTTTCCTTGTGAAATTCTTCTTCAGTCATCCACTTAAACGGTCTATGTTCACTATTATGCAACCATGATCT
Organism: Agrypnus murinus; assembly: GCA_929113105.1. Taxonomy (NCBI): domain Eukaryota; kingdom Metazoa; phylum Arthropoda; class Insecta; order Coleoptera; family Elateridae; genus Agrypnus; species Agrypnus murinus. Next base: position 95,741,972 of record OV816027.1, read on the forward strand.
ATTAAACCAAATGTTGCGTTCTATATTATCCATCCACACATCAGAAATTTCGCTATCCCACGTGCGGCATACACATTTGAAAAGTACGAAAGGACAAGTGTCCCCCAAAAGATATATTTCGTGAATATGTTCTCTGCCCGATTTCGTGCATTCTATTCTTTGTGAATTTATTGGTTCACCATCTTCATTTAAGTATAAAATTTCTATATATGAACATACAGTGTGACCTATGTCTTCAATGCTTTTTAATTCTACAATGTTTGGGCAGTTTACATGATTCAATTAACAACCCGGTATTGTGAGTTTTAAAACGAGAAAACTTAATTGCGCCAGTCTTTAGTTCAATAGACCATTGATGTTCGTACCCCATTTTCTACTAGATAACTAACTATAAAAGTGGACAGAAAATGAGCTTATATAGAGTTTTTAAAAACTAAATATGTAATATCTTTAATTTACAAAGTTGAACATAATTTACTGTTTGAGAAGTTTTTAAATACGTGGTTTTTCAGCTAATTTATTTGTGAATGTCTATATTTTAAAACCCCAAAAGGAATGAATTATATAACTTCACAAATTAATAACACGCACGTGCAATTTGCAGAGATTGCTTTAATTGACAAAGATTACCAAACTTCTGATAAATTAGAAAAAACTTTATTCGATATATATGCGGTTATTTGATAAAAAATGTTTATCGGTACATACATGCAAACCTGAGTTTTGTTTAATTTATTTTATTTATGGAAATACTTTTTCAACAACACTTCCAAGATATTTTTGTAGATGAAAATGTGAACACGTTTTATCCATCTTCAAATCATTAACATTTCTACATTGGTGCAATAATTTTAAATATAATAATAAAGTATATCATTTGCACGCTCGATTGCGAGTGTTTAAAAGACGTTAACAGAAATTTTAAATAATCCGAAAGTAGTAAAAAGATAATTATATTGAAACATACTTAACAATAAAGTTGAACATAATTTACTGTTTGAGAAGTTTTTAAATACGTGGTTTTTCAACTAATTTATTTGTGAATGTCTATATTTTAAAACCCCAAAAGGATTTTTTCTGAAAAGCAATACAAGTCGAGAAAATTATTTATTAAAAACCTGGTGCTAAGATGATTATTAAAACTATGCATGATACAATGTGTTGCTACATTAATTATATGAATCAATTATTTAACTTCAAAAATTAATAACACGCACGTGGAATTTCAAGACAGACAGAATTCCAGACTAACAAGAGATAGAACTTGTATTCTCTTTTCTCTCAAAACCAACGCAAACGGTTGCTTTCCTTTTGTGTGGCATAAATTATCTACAATCGATCATTCAAGTAACCGACACAATAAACGGGAATTGATGCGAGACTTTTAAATGCTTAACAGTACTCGGTTTTGAGAGTACCCCTCTCCCCTCTCCCCACTTGTTAACGAAAACCGGGAATTATCGTCAGTCAATATTGAATAGTGCTCAAAAGCAGTAGTGCTCCAAGAGCGGTGTGCTTCAAGGCCATAAGCGAACCCAAGTGAAAGACCGGCTTCCAGCAGATTCCTTCTCCAGCTCGATACAACTTCGGGCACAGCGGAAGCCAGGCAGCCGGCTTCGAATGAACACAAGCCGTGTTGAATCTTCAACGCCCAGCAGAAGGTGTGTTCATGTAAGGTAATGCAATAAACGTTTTAGCTTCTTTTATTCTGATTTGATTTAAAACTACAATAACAAAATTGTTTAAATCATTGTAACAAAAGAGATTCTTTAAATACATCCTTGTAAAGATCGTTTTAAACTGCAACTTAATTTAAACTCTAAAGTATGTTGATACAAGAACTCTTTCTTTATTAAATAAATCTTTTAAGCTAAGGCAAGGATAATTTTAAAGGATCTCGAAATATGAATTATTTCTAAAATGAATTATTGTTTCAGTTTATGGGAGTTTCATATGGTGACCTCGTTCAGCATGCGAAACTGATTTCACATAAATGAAAACTAATTTATCATTCACGAATTGTGATTTTGCAATAATGAAAACAGAATTTTTTAATATAACTGTGTAGAAAGAGGGGAGAGTTTTTCTTTAAAATTACGTGAACATGTTTGTAAGTGTGGAACACAAGAAAAGCGTTCTCAACAAGAATTGCTGTTAAGTTTTTTAATAAATTAATTTTGTTTATTCCTCTTAATTATGTCTTAAGGGGTTTATTGTTCATACAAAATTTGCATTAATGTAAACAAATATAACTTTGTGGACTGCTTTTATACTATTCATAAAACGATGTTTTATCTTAATTGTTATTGTTAATTATTTTTTGACATATACACCCAACTATGTTTTTGACATTGTATAAATAAATTTATTATTATTATTATTGCTGGGTTTATTTTTATCTAACAAAAAATTTATTTAGCACAATTTGGAAGAAGTAAATTAGAAAGTAATAATTAATAAATGCGTAGTGAATTTATTGTACAATATATTGTTCGATTTTTTTTAAATGAATTATTCCTTTTACTAATTTATACGATATTGTTAAGTTTATTTTTAAAAATGAATTATAGATATTAATATAAGGGGTTTATTGTTCAATACACAATTTGCATTAATGTAAACAAATATAACTTTGTGGACTGTCATATTATTAATTGCTTATTATTAATTGTTGTATTAATTGTTGTAATCTAAATAAATTATTATTTATATTTTTGATTTTTATTATAAGCAAAGAGAGAAGGGCTACTAAAGTGGAGGGGCTTGGAGAGGGGGAAGTGGCTTCTAGATGGGAGGGGATTGGAGAGGGGGGAGTGACTTCTAAATGGGAGTGGCTTAAAAAGTGAAAGGAGGTCAAATGGGAGGGGCTTAAAAAGTGAAAGGAGGTCAAATGGGAGGGGCTTAAAAGTGAAAGGAGCTCAAATGAGAGGTCAAGGTTGTGTGGCTCCACTAAGCCCATTTGTTATCTACTTGTATGGCCGCGAATAATTGTAACATGAAAAAATCTATTTTTTTATAAATATTTTAACATTTTCAATACTAGACAACCATCCCGGAGCAGCCAAGCCAAGCAGCCGGCCAGGATTATTAGAGTAAGAACTCTTGACCGTAGTTCTGATTCCATTTTCGCCCCACCGAAACCCCGTTCCGTTTCCACCTTCTTGTCCGTACTTTACCCGAGGCCTAGCTCTGCTTATGCCTGGGGGTCTCATCCTAAATCCGCCCTCTTGTCCGTACCTTACCCGAGACCTCGCTGTGCGTATGCCTGGGGGCTCATCCGAACTTCTGCCTCTACCGCAATTTCTAGACTTTTCTGCTCTTCCGTTCAACGACCCTACCGCACCCGCACGTTGATTTTGCTGCTTACGCTTTGCACTCACTTGTTGTGGTTACTATAGGGTAGCTTAGGGTAATACTAAGGGTTAAGTTTAATGTTTGCTTTACTAGTATTGTTAATAATAAAACCATTTGGATAATATTGTGTTTTATTTGCTAGTATTAATACCCTCTTAGTGAGAGCACAGATTATAGGACATAAATCAGATGTTTCACTTGTCTGCGCATCGATATTGCAGGCGTCGTGCGCATTTCGTTAACCTTGAGGGCTGTTCGTGTTCAGCGGCGGGTATGCATGGTGGCTAATGACTACCGTTTTAAATTGTAAATAGAATACAGCTTTGCCCCCTGGTCCTCGTCCTAACAATGACAACAAACTGTAACACTTTTTTTAATAATTTTATGAGCCGTGGAAGTGTGCGTAAACGTAGATGATATTATGACAATTGGTCTATAAACGTCATATTCTACTAGCTTATAAAACTTTTACAGATCAGGTGTCAGTTTTACAAGTCAGTAGCTTAAAAGTAACTTTTCGTTGTTTGCGTTCTGTTACATTAAATGACGTTTACGAGTGAGTAACAAATAAAATATATTAATAAAGTTCATTTTAGAGTCCTTATATTATTATAAGACACTATAACATTTCTTATTGTATCTACCTATTTGAATGACGAAAAGCTTTCCTAAATGGCTTTAGATAAATAAAACAAAGAAGTCTTTATTATAGTATGCTGTGGTATTACAAATTAACACGCATAAAAAATATTAATAATTTATAATTATTATTGTTTATTGTTTCCAGCCTTACTTTGTGGAATAAAGATTAGTAAAAGTTTCACAGTTTTATTAAAATATAACCTGACAATATTGTTTCGACAGCTACGCTGTCATTATCAAAGGTAATATAATTATAAACAAACACGTCGCTAAGGTAGATACAAAAATAGGTAACTAGATAAAATAATAATAATCATCAGAATTAAATATCTAATACTTCCAGTAACGGAGAATTACTGAGCTCAAGTTGTTCGTTCACTAAAGGTGCCCTGAGTTTGTGTTTGTATATCTCAAAGGCTTCTAAAATATCTAATTTGCGTTTGTTATTACAAAAATGTAGGAATTTAATATTATTTTGCGGAGTCATTGTGTGATTTTGTTCTAAAAGATGTTGGGCATAATTAGATTTTTCAGGATGTTTATTTTTATAATGACGTACGTGTTCTTTATATCTTAAGTCAAAATTTCGAAGTGTTTGACCAATATACTATACCGAACTACAAAAAGAACAATTTAAGCGGTAAATGCCCGATTTCATGATATCATGTGTTCGGTCTTTAGCATTAAATAAAAATGAAAAAGTGTTAGTTTTAGTGTTGGTTTTAAATGTTATTTTATAATTCTTGATTTTTCTTAGTATATGTGCAATTTTTTCTGATATTTTGCCAAAATATGGTATAGATATGTAATTTGTGTCTTCTGTTTGATTGTCAATTGGATATATTCTTTTGATAGCTAACCTATAGTCTTTTTGTTTAATTAAAGTGTCAATCATGTTCGGATTATAATGATTTGTATGTGCTAGTTGTTTAATGGTTGATATCTCTTTGCTAAAATCTGGTTTTGTTAGTGTAATAGTTAAAGCTCTGTGTACTAATGATCTGTAGGCCGCTATTTTATGTGTTTTATTGTTATGTCTGTTTGTGTTGGTTTTCTGTATATGGAAAATTCAAATAGATTGTGTGCGTTAATCTTGATATTTAAGTCTAGAAAGTTTATAGCCCTGTTTTGTTCTGTTTCTAGCGTAAAATTTATGTTAGGGTGGATACTATTAATAAGAATTAAAAATTCATTGATAACCTCAAAATAACTGTCAAAAGAAGCTAAAATGTCATCAACATAACGAAACCAGAAGATAATGTGTTTAGAGAGGTTTAATTCAAATATTTGATCTTCGAATTTGTCCATAAATGTGTTAGCTAATAGAGGACTTAGAGAATTACCCATAGGTAAACCATCCTTTTGTAAATAAATTATGTTATTAAAAGTGAAATAATTTTGACTTATACAAAGGTCAAATAATTGAATTAAGTCTAACCTTTTAACTAATTCTATATTACTATTGATCAAGAAACTATCTAATAAATTATTATTAGTTTATTCCCAACTATGTAAACATCACTACCACAACCAAGAATTCGATTACCGAAAAAGTGATTAGGAATGCCAAGAGAAGATGGCTCAAAGAAGAATCGAAGAAATGGTTTAGTATAAGACACAATATGCACGTTTATATAAAGGTACTCCATACAGAATTTACTCATAAATTACACAATATCCAATTTGACATCTTAGATTTTGACATTAGAGAAACCGTCAGTCACATTAAATTCAAAAAATACACCACTCAGAAAAATAAACTTCATCGACTTGTACAACAAAAACGTACACTACAAAATAACCTTAATTATCATCAGAACACTGCAAACTTTTATCCTCGTTTCATAAACTTGTCGAATATAACATTCAGTGACAGAGAAACACACTTTCTTAACAAAGGTTTTAAATTTTGTCATTTTTCAAAATTTACCAACAAAATTAAAGGAATTTTGGCCGTTGAATGCGAAACTATACTTAAGAAAGTTCATAATAATTATGCAAAATTCCAAATTTCGAATTTGTTAAAAGATATGTCTTTGAAACAGGACAAAATGTACAACACATCTAACATATCACTTCTTCAATCTATAAAACACAAAATCACAGAGAACAATCTAATTTCTGTTAAAGCAGATAAGGGTAACACTTTGGTAATTCTTTCAAAAGATATTTACATACAAAAAGTTAATGAATTTATTAATAAAGAAAATCTAGAAACTTTAAACAAAAACCCAACCACAAAATTCCAAAAAGAAATAAAACAAGGTTTAGAAAACTGTAATATCTGCTTTTCAGAATTAGAAAAGCAACAAATCATTAATAAAAACCCACAACCACCGAAACTATATGGACTAGTCAAAACACATAAACAGAATATGCCAATAAGACTATCAGTTGTATCATACATCAATGCACCTAATGACATTTTATCCAAAAAACTGAACCAGATTATTAACACGATAGGTTACAAATCGAAATACTCTGTTAGAAATTCATTAGAATTAGTAGATAAGCTGCAAAACATACATCTTCCGCCACATTCAAAACTTGTTAGTTTTGATATTTGTAACATGTTCTCCAGAATACCCCCACAAGAATGTATTCCTTTATCAGATAGTTTCTTGATCAATAGTAATATAGAATTAGTTAAAAGGTTAGAGTTAATTCAATTATTTGACCTTTGTATAACTCAAGATTATTTCACTTTTAATAACATAATTTATTTACAAAAAGATGGTTTACCTATAGGTAATTCCTCAGTCCTCTATTAGCTAACATATTTATGGACAAGTTCGAAGATCAAATATTTGAATTAAACCTCTCTAAACACATTATCTTCTGGTTTCGTTATGTTGATGACATTTTAGCTTCTTTTGACAGTTCTTTTGAGGTTATCAATGAATTTTTAATTCTTATTAATAGTATCCACCCTAACATAAATTTTACACTAGAAACAGAACAAAACAGTGCTATAAACTTTCTAGACTTAAATATCAAGATTAACGCACACAATTTATTTGAATTTTCCATATACAGAAAACCAACACAAACAGACATAACAATACCAAATGATTCTTGTCACCATAAAACACATAAAATAGCGGCCTACAGATCATTAGTACACAGAGCTTTAACTATTCCACTAACAAAACCAGATTTTAGCAAAGAGATATCAACCATTAAACAACTAGCACATGCAAATCATTACAATCCGAACATGATTGACACTTTAATTAAACAAAAAGATTATAGGTTAGCTATCAAAAGAATATATCCCATTGACAATCAAACAGAAGACACAAATTACATATCTATACCATATTTTGGCAAAATATCAGAAAAAGCTGCACATATACTAAGAAAAACCAACAATTATAAAATAACATTTAAAACCAACACTAACACTTTTTCATTTTTATTTAATGCTAAAGACAGAACACATGATATCATGAAATCGGGCATTTACCGTTTAAATTGTTCTTTTTGTAGTTCGGTATATATTGGCCAAACACTTCGAAATTTTGACATAAGATATAAAGAACACGTACGTCATTATAAAAATAAACATCCTGAAAAATCTAATTATGCCAAACACCTTTTAGAACAAAATCACACAATGACTCCTCAAAATAATATTAAATTCCTACATTTTTGTAATACCAAACGCAAATTAAATATTTTAGAAGCCTTTGAGATATACAAACACAAACTCAGAGTTCCTTTAATGAATGAACAACTTGAGCTCAATAATTCTCCGTTACTGGAAGTATTAGATATTTAATTCTTATTATTATTATTATTTTATCGAGTTACCTATTTTTGTATCTACCTTAGCGACGTGTTTGTTTATAATTATATTATCTTCGATAATGACAGCATAGCTGTCGAAACAATATTGTCAGGTTATATTTTAATAAAACTGTGAAACTTTTACTAATCTTTATTTATTACATATAATTATTATAGTTAATTTATTTAAAAAAATCAATTTTTCGGTTCACTTTCTTTATTACCACGTGGAGAACTGTCTAGGTTGTGTGAATCGCCTGTGTGTATAAACGCACTGTGATGGATAGTTCTGCGCAAGTCTACGCGCACACTAACTGCAAGCGCTGGGAGTTGATAGAAAAGGATGCAATTATTACCACCAAAAACGGCTAAGTGGAACATCTGATTTATCTCCGCTAATCTGTGGTGAAAGCTTTAGGGAAGGTGGAGTGATCCAGACAGGGCCGGCCTCTACAACCCCAACAGTTCCCTGGATTACCTTTCTCCACTACCAGTTATCCGGACCCATGGAGCATACCACGTTAAAATAATGGCGCCCGAGAGTTAACGCCGATCACTGAAATCGCCCAGCGCCACTTCGTAAGCGAGTCCCTTACAAATCCGGCGCCCGAGCAGAGACGTCTACCGTGGCAAACCCACGGGGCCACTCCTTGCAAATTTGGCGACCGAGCAGGAACGCCTACCGAAGGTGTGTTCTTTCGCTCTGTAAAAGTGGATTCAAACACGTTTGATCGGATCAGCTTGTGTTTTTTCGTCGCACACTATTTCACTCAAAGCAATCGCGATTGGTAATCCCCTTGCCCATAGGCGCAACTAGCATCTAATTTTTGGGGGGCTAAAGTTCGAAATTGTGTCAAAGGTGTTTTGTTTTTTTTGCTTGGAGTATTTTATAAGACTTTTTCCTTTTTACGCTATTATATTTATTTTAGTTTTCTAAGTGTCTAATGTCATAAGATGCGGAAAATGTATCAATCTCTTCCCACAACTTGAGAAAACTGTCATCATTTCGCATATTTCCAAACGATGCCATTGCACTTTTTATGACTGATGCGGTTTTTCTTGAAGTTGCATCCTTTTCTTGAAGTTTCCTGGCGACAATATGTAAAATATTGAGAACCTCATCAAGAATAAAAAGCTGTACAACGAATGACGGTTTTCTCATATTTACAAGTAAACCTGTGGCATTGATAGCATTTCTATCTTGTGAATCAGAAATTTCATCTTCTAGTGAAGTTGTCAATGCCCCATACACATTTTTTACGGCACTGCAGTTTCGGTATCTACAGACCCATCTCGTATCGCTCATTTGGTTGATTTCCCTGTGCCTAATATCCAGTTCTTTTTGAACTGTTTAGAGTACTCGATGGCTTGACGGATTAGAGAAAAGAATATATAATGCTTCCATAGAAATGAAAAAGGTCCTTACACCCTGAATATTATTCCAAGCATCTACAAAAGCAAGATTAAGCTTGTGGGCCATACAGTGTGTATATATAGTGGTAGGATACCTCTGTTTTATTTTGCCTTGTGGTCCTGCACATCAACCAGACATTACAGCTGCTCCATAGTATGATTGGCCAATTAATTTATTATCTTCAAGTTTCAATTGTTTCAACGAATCAAAAATAATATTAAAAAGGGCAGTAGCACTTCTTTCACCGGAACAATTGATAAAATTTAAAAACTCTCTTTGATTTCCAAACCAACGGCATACCGGATGCAGAGTGAAAGTTGTTAAAAAACTTTTTGATGTCCATATTTGTTACCTTCAAGGGAAAACATTTTTTTGCATTGAAATGAAACAATAGATTAAGAGGGCGAATACGGTGCTGAGGATTTTTCTATACAAAAAAATACATAAATGAATAATTTAAAAAGTTGTTCGCAATGTTCGCATTTGCCCCACTTGACCATTATAGTCGTAAGATAATTTATTATAATATTTAAAATAATTTATTTGTAATTGTAAAATTTTTCTTACCGTTAATTAGGCAGGTAACCAGCTTACAAGTAGGCTAAATACTATTCGGCAAAGGTTAAAAAACGAGTGAATAAAACAATTAAGGATGTTTAGGAGGTATGTCAAAATGGTACGAAACGAACAAAAATTTAGTAGAATTCTCCTCATTTAATACTAAAACCACAGTGAAAATTTCAATCCGATCGACTAAGCCGTTTAAAAGTTATTGCAATTTAAAATAACTGTAATTTTACATGTGCTCTTAGCCAGTCTCGGTGGATTAGTGGTTTGCATATTTGCTTCATAATCCAAAGATCGCAGGTTCGATCCCCGGCCGAGCTGGTAATTTTTCATAGCGGGGAAAAATTTAAAACATGCCTTCTTTTCGGATAGGAAGTAAAACTGTAGGTCCCGTGTCAATGCGATGTTTGGCACGATAAAGATCCTTACTGGGGGTGGAATTCCCCTAGATTCGGCTAAATTCTAGTAGGGTCGGCCAAATGATCATAGCAATCGGTGCCATGAGGTACGAAGGATGCTCCGCCATCCTGATTCCTAGCCCAAAGAAAAACAAACAAACAAACATGTGCTCTTATGGAGATTCGCTCACATAATAGAATAAAGTCGTTTCAATTACACGAAAAAAAGCTACCAAGCTTCCCAAATTTTTAAATTACGTAACTTGAACTCCATAGAACCGATTTTGCATAGTTTTATAAACATTCACTAAACGGTTGTTGAGAAAAAATTATAAACAAGCTGAAAATCTGGTGGTTACTCGATAAATTAATTGGTGTATAAGAAAATGCGGCAACACTGTACTCAGGTGAGAGCTATAGTTTCCGTCGAGCGCAGTGGCGTGCTGTTAAAAAGGGGCTTGTAAATTACAGCCAGATCCAATATCCACTATGAGCAAATGAGCTTCAATTCTGAAATAGCAATAATGTAAATTGCAAATGATGCCTATAAAGTCTTAATTTGTGTGTTAGTAGTTATAATTACTATAAATGAAATAAAATCATAACTACACATTATTTGTCCTAACCTACTACGGTAGTATATGAAGTCGGTCCTTAGTTATTTACTACAGTTAATTGCTTCCTGTTTGGTTTTTGTAAACATAATTTAGTTAAGACTATAATAAAGTAACAGAAGAATAATAGTAAGTTCTATTACCTATTTGGTATAGGTAGTAAAAGGTAGTTTCTGTGCTTGCTCTAGCCTTTAACAACAATTACAATAGTTTAGTAGAAGTTTAGTTACAATAAACTTGTGGTAAATTAAATAAGTTTATGTGAGTGACGTGTTTCAAAAAAAATCATTGGTGCCCATTCCTTGAGTTTTGAAAATTGTATAAATTAATGAATTAATGAGTCAGCTAAATCGGTAAAGTTAAGAAATTGACCCCTACTTATGTTGTTCGGAGTCAATATATATTACAATATTTAAAGCTAAGATAGTTGCAGCTGCAGCTTGCTGATTTTCCCGATGAAATCAATTTGTCCTTTTTGTTATTGTAGTAAGGTGGATCGGAATCTACTGAAGTACCGCCAAACGGGAATTTATAATAAAAAAAGACCATGGAATGCTTTAGACTTGATTTCCTGCGTGATATAAATATTCCTAATACTCATCTGCACTACTACATGACAAAAACACAGATGTATTTTTATAGAATTTATTAGAATTATATAATTATAATACTTATGCTATACCTAGTTAATACAAGTGTTTAATATAATAGTATAAAAGTTATTTACTTTTAATTAATAATAAGTTCTAAGTTATTCATTTTTAAATTTTAACATGCTTCTAACTCTGTTATGCCAGGACATATCCAGTTTTTTGGTAGTTTCACGATTTCGTGAACTGAAGTTTTTCAATTCGTCCCTTCCTTGCAATTGAGATAAGGTCTCTTCTGGTTCTAACATGTTTATGTGCCCCCGTCAGACGTTACAGCACTGACATACAAAACATGTGACATAACCTAGCTTTATCATAACTTAAAATTTAGATACCTATGAAATGATATTTGATTTTCCTTCATATCGTATCTTTTGCACAAAACACATTGTCGCACCACTACTTAAATTAAGATAGTCACAATAACTTAAAAACGAAACACACAGAAAATAAATTAGTCAAGATGGAATATTCGTGTTGCGGCGAGTAAACCACTAAGCACTAGGATGGGATTCGCCTACGTTCGGGCACGCATATCGTTTTGTGCTTTGTGTAAACAAACCATGCAGGCTTCAGAAAATACTTAAATAGCTCCGTCCATCTGGTTTATAAATCCATGATTTCAATCAACTGCTGACTGATGCCCAAAGCTTTTTCTCTTAATTATGTAAGAGAAATGCTACCAACTTATAAAATCAACATTGTTGTCACGTTTTCTATGTTTTATAGAACGTTGAATTATTAATATTAAACATATTTATCATTTAAAATTATAAAAAATAAACAATATATTAGTGTTTTAATTTATACTCGAGCATAATTAATAATTATATGTTCATAATTGATAAAGATTTAAATCAAATATGTTTTTGCCGAAAAGTTAAAATCAAGTTATTTTCTATTTCATTTAACATTATTAGTAAAAAATCTTTTTTTTCTTAAATAATATATCCTTTTTTAGCATTGTAACTATCAATTTACTTCGTATTGTGCTGTAAAACGAAGATAATAATGAATTTCTAATTTTCAGTACTTTTGCCTCCGATTGTACCTCCCAAACATCCTTAATATACTATAACCAAAAAATGAAGGATCTAAACCGAGTGAATCTAGCAGGCGCAGATTAGCAGTCGGAGTTGATTGTGAGCGAGCCTTGTTCCCAAATTGTCAAATTTAGACAGTTTGAAATTAAAAATTGTCATTGCAATCTGTCAAAGTTTTGAAAGGTTTTTCACAACTCCAATTGTTACTTATTAAACTACTATTAATAAATAACATTCTGATAGCAAAAGTGTGTACGACATTAGTTGCTGCTTAAAAGATTTTTCACAACTCCAATTAATATTTATTAATAGTAGTTTAATAAGTAACAATTGGAGTTGTGAAAAACCTTTCAAAACTTTGACAGATTGCAATGACAATTTTTAATTTCAAACTGTCTAAATTTGACAATTTGGGAACAAGGCTCGCTCACAATCAACTCCGACTGCTAATCTGCGCCTGTTAGATTCACTCGGTTTAGATCCTTCATTTTTTGGTTTAGGTATAGAATAGCGAAGGCTATTAGAATAATGAAAAAACACTAGACAAACACCTCGGCACAGTTTGAGCTACAGAACTGACTACTTATCTATTACGACTACCCTATAGGGTTTGAGATTTTGGATGTGGCGATTTATTATTTTTGCCATCTATTACAACTATTTTCTAGGAAACGCATTTAAATATCAGTAACTATTCTTAGGAACAACACCGAACTTAAGAAGCCTTTTTGTCAGTAAATTGTTTAGAACTGTTATTTAAATTTATTGTACGTCAACTGGGGATCCTAAATAACAGGAAGTATAAGAGGTTTAGACACAGCCAAAAATACAACAAAATATGTATTAAGGGTGGGATTTTGTATGTGTAACTTATATGGAAAACATACCTCTATATATTCGATTCCAGTTCTGGAATGGTTGCAATTTGAAAAAAGATAAAAGCTAAACCAAAATCTACAGACTTTCCGGGTTGCAATGAGATATTTTTTAATACTGTATATTTATGTTTAAATAAAATATTAATCATTAAAAAGGGGTGTACAGTCGCGGGACGTTAATTGTTCATTTAATACTATCCAAAATATTTAACAGCGTTAAGTTTGTATTTATTGCAATGTTTAAACTATTGACAAAAATTTAAAACATGATTAAGTCATATCCTTCCCGTTATTACAAAACTGGAAGGGAATTTCTAAAACTATGTAAGAAATGCAAACACGGCCATTATTATCGAGGACTCAAACCCGATTCCGTTGTTTTCTTCCCTACAAAACTTAAAACTCCAGTTTAAAAGTCTAGCTATAGTTGTATAGATATCGCTGCAATCATTACAGATTGGCGCCGATACAAGTTTTGAAATTTAGAATCATGGCCTCTAATAGATTTACGTGCAAAAATGAATCATTCGATGCAGAATGCATTTACCCGCTCATATGGTTGTGGGTGGGCAGAGCAGAAATTCAACAGAAATAATAATACAAAACAAGAATAATAATTAGGCATTTGAACAGAAAAAAATTACCAATTCTACTTTTCATTTCATTTATTTATCACTATTATAAATTATACATATTTCGGGTGTGTCAAGAATGAATAAACAATACCTAGTAATAATAACACTAGTAAATACACCAATATCACAATTTATCACAATACCTATCACAAAAAGAATTAGTGAGCTAATAGGTAATATGTAAGGAATATTTTAAAAGTGGAAGTCTCATTATCAATTTAAATGTAATAGAGTATTAAGTAACGCACACATCTTCCAAGTTAAAGGGAGTGTTGTGCAAAAAAATAAATTTTGGAATAAAAAGAAATCTAAGAACAGTAAGAACAATACTGAAAACTGCACAATTTTAAGATTCCAACAAAAATATGAAATAAATGCACATCTGGAAAGGTCACAACAGATTATTTTACTGCTTTTTACAGGAACTGCCAGCCCCTTTTGCCCATTCTATACAACAAACACGTGGTTTAAAAATAAAAAGGTTCAAACGTCACCAATACCAAAGAGTAAAAGTAAAATTAAACACAACTGAGATAACTGAACAAAAGTTAGCACTATATTATTTTTAAATTCATCTATCTAATAGCCAGACGCGACTCGCCAGGTGAGGCAGATTAGGCTGAGCCTCACCTAAACGGAACCAAATAAAATCTAAATATTTTAATCAATCAATTAATCAATTTTATTTTATTTTTCAAAGCATAGTTGAACGAGTGCTATGTATGATTAGCTAAACAGGAGCTTTTATAAGATTTTAATCCGCGCGATGCAATAAATCAACTCAGAAAAATTGTTCTAAAATAATATAGTCTGATTGAATGAGCAATTTCCTTTTATTTAAAACACCCCCTTTGTTATCACTGATCACTACAAAAGAGGTTATTGGGAACATATAATTTATGACATTTTATAGTCTTTTTCTTCTTAAAAAATTTAAAATTTTTTTAAAAGGTTGTATGTTTTTATGGCAGAACAAAAACACCAGAGACCATTTTTGACCCTTAGAAAGATTGTTTTCTCTTTCGCTATTTTAACATGTGCTTACGCTGTTCTTTTATTTACATTCCTACTTAAAGTTCTTGTGGTCATTTTACTGTTCTTATCATTTTTACATTTTATCTCTGAAATTTACATGCAATCAACATGATAATCATATTGAAATGAAATTAATTACTTTTACAAATTCATATCTTTGGATAAAAAAGTGACTAAAAATAAAATATTTCACTCTCTCAAACTTTAATGTGTGCAGCATACATACATACATACATACCACATATAAACATTTCCATTAATCACTTTTCTTAGACCCATATTAAAGTAGCGTATTTCGGGTATTTGCAGCATAGTGCGTTAGGGTAAATGGCATGTCTCAGGGTGCGGCGCCTGAGACCCGAGACAGACCCATCCACCACTTGTGTGGAATCGAAATTATGCTTTTTTTTAGTTTTTAGAATAAAATTGTTGAAAAGTAAAGATAAAATATGTGTTTTTGATGGTTATGTTTCTATATAATTTATTTGTTAATGGACAAAATGCCAAATATAATTTGAAAATTATTTTCATTTGGGAGTGCTAATCTTGGTTTTGGGGTGCTTAGCACCCCCCAGTCCCCCCCTCGTTGCGCCTATGCTGAGTGAGTGCCCCTATGGATCGCTGAATTATTATGATTCGATAAATTGATCTAGATCTGTTTTTGTCTACACCAGCGTGGCCAACCGTTCTATAATTATAGTATTCATGCTATAATTGGGTCTACCTGTACTATGTACTTTTAAAATGTAAATAGTACGCCAAATGTACTATATTTTTTCCTGTATTGTATATCTAATATTATGTTATTAATTACACTTAGTAACAGCATGCAAAAGCAAATGAAAAACTTCTTCATAATAAAAAAAAAATCATTTATAGATATTCTATAAATATATTAAGTTTTTGACAATCAACCTAATCCTAATCCAGTCTCTAGCTGTTTTCTTGTAACTTCATTTTATTCTGATTATAGAATCAGCTCAGGATCATGATCAGCGAAAAAACACACCTCCAGTAAAACCCCGAGACCCCCCTTACAACGAAAGGTTTCAGAATACCAGATGGGAGGAAGTACAGGTTTTTTTAATGTAAATCCGGACGGTAGTATAAAACGACAGTATATTTTTAGTAAAGAAGGATTGCGTGGAAAGACCCGGGTGGGGGTGTCTATCTCCAGGAAGGAGAAAATTTTTCAAAAATTACCCTTTTAAAGTGTTTTTGGTGTAAATTTTCTTCCGATTCCGACAATGAAATGAAACCATATTTTATGTAATCTGTATTATAATGACGAACGATACATTCTCGTTTTGCTAGAGGTGAATCATTTTCAGAATACGAATATTCAAAGTACTGGTACTAGTGCTTGGTTTTTGAAAAAAGTCTTTCATAGTTTTAAATTTTTTATTTTCATTATTCAGTTTTAAACGGCTAAAATATACTAAAAAAATAGTGTAAATTACTAACTAAACAATACACATTCAGGGAGGGAATCACTTCACGCACAATACTGTTTTACGTGAATTTTTTTAAAACTAATATTATCTCCCCTAATTATTTTATAATAAAGATATTAAGGAATGCTATAAAGAAAAAAATTACGAATCGAATGATGCCTTTGATTACGGATTGCATATGATTGTAACTGGAAAAAGTAAAGAAAGAAAACTCCGTTTATGCAAAAGTCAGTTATGGCTTGGAAACATTGGAGCGATGAAGAAAAATTATTGCTACCTAAATGTCATTTTTAAGGTTATACTGTCTATCAAGCAGTTAAATCTAACCTTAAAAATGACATTTAGGTACCAAATATTTTTCCTTCATCATTCCAATGTTTCCAAGGCATAGCTGGTTTTTGCATAAAGTTTGCGGAAGTTTTATTTTCTTAACTCTTTCCAGTTATCAACAAATGCAATCCGAAATCAAAGATATAATTTGATTCGTATTATTTTTTTCTTTATAGCATTCCTAAATATTTGTATTGTAAAATACTTAGGGGAGATAGGATTGCTTGCGTTATTATTACCATTAAAAAAAGAGTATCATTTAAAGGTTGTAAAAACATATAATAAATATAAAGAAATTCACGGACCACCAGTTAAGAAACACTGCTTTTCTGATATGCCTCTTTCACAAATATTTTATGACACTTATTACATTGAATGACTTTTCACTATTATGAGTTGTATTGTTGAGTTGGCTGAAGGGATGCGGTTGCTTACTGGAACTGCTTGATTTTATTTGTTAGTTAGTTTTTAGTTTTTGTTTCACCATAGTTAAAAACAAATTGTTATAATTTTAGACTTTTTTTAATAACTTTAATGTTTGATGGAATAAAACTAAAATGCAAGTGGTTTTAATTTTCCCTTGTATTTGTTAACTTAATGTATTTATTTTAGCGAATAAATATGCCCTTAGACCTGAGTAGGTATTGGAGCACCTGGCCCAGACGGAAATTGACATGCCATGTGGCATGCCAATGGCATGGCATGGCTCCTCCCCCTGCTTCTGATTGGTTACCCCCACTCCTGTAGCTGCTCCCCTTGCTTCTGATTGGTCGCCGTCATCTTGGATTCCCCGCCTACTGCTCTCTGATTGGCTAACCCCCACTCCTGTAGCTCCTCCCCTTGCTTCTGATTGGATGAAGGCAGCCATTTTGGAACGTCTGGGTCCATTCTACCACGCCCTGGCGCCGTTCTACCACGCCCGCCGCCATTACGGGAATCTGTATTACCGGCAATCTGTGTGCTGCCAATAGAGGGCGTAATGCTATAATTAGTGTGTATTGCTAAGAGAGGGCGTCATGAAGAAATCTCTATGACCGGCAATCTGTGTACTACTACTACTAGGGGGCGTGTCATGAAGAAGAAATCTGTATTACTACAGAGAGAGGCAACCATTTTATATCAGAGCATGTGGAGCGAGCTAAATTTGAATCTGTCAATTTTAAAATTTGTCATTTTTGCATATGTCATTTATGCGTCTGTCAATTTTAATCTGTCATTTTTTGCATCTGTCATTTTGAATCTGTCATTCTTAAAGCAGTCATCTTACCAGATTTGAATTTTAGCGCTAACTCTGGGGGTGGATCCTTCCACTAAGCTGAAACTCTTTCTCTCTCTCATAGTATGACTACTTACCGGCTCTGCATTGTAGCTTAGGATGTTCGCCGTCGGAAATCTTCGGCTTTATTCGTGTACTCTCTCGCTGATAACGATCTACCTTTTTATATAGTCAGCCCCCTTCACCCTTAGTCGTGCTAGTAAATGAAACAACAACAATGTTTATACATATTATTTATTTTTGATATTTAATGGACAATTGTAACATATTATTTTACAAATTATTCATTACACAGTATGAGTTGAGATCATCGCGTAACACTTGCAAATTGTTCAAATATTTTTGTAACCTATTTCTAAGATAGTTTATTTCCGCCATGGTGTTCTTAATACGACGGTGCAAACGTTGTTGTCGTTGACGTCTCCGACTGCTGCTGCTGATATGATTGCAGTCGTGTACGTACGGCATCGATAAACTTTTGTGGATAATGTTTTATTACTTCTAATAAAATGAACGAGTTCAATCCACCACCAGTTGCTGCTGCTGTGTTGTCTATTAAACTGGTAGCTGAGTAGTAGCCGCATAACAGCTCAGTCGTGAATAAGATGGAGTCTGTTGGCGGAAGCGTTTTATAGACATCTTCAGGGTTGCGTCTCAGTGGACCTTCTGCTACGTTCTCTATGTTTGCGTGGTAGAAACGCGAAAAGTCCAGGTGACGTAACGTTCGAGCATGATGATTGATCAACGGTGCTAAATGCAGTATAGACTGAAACTCGTAATCTTTTAAGGTTATAGTCCGTTGTTTATCATGAATCGCAACCCTGTTGCCGAAAAACTCGTTGTGAATAATCTCGATGTATAAATTCTCACATAGATGAAATTTCAAATGTTTATCACGATGCGTTTTGTTGCTGTTGTTGGGGTCGTCGTCGTTGCAGCAGCAGCAACCATGAAAGAAATTTTTAAACATTGCCTCGACTGCTATATCATACAGCTCGAACCATTCACTTTCAGACAACACCAGTTCACCATACTCACAAACGTTATTCACGCACTCGAGCTTCACCACTACGTCAAATTCTCCCTGGTCGTCGTCGTCGGGCGGAATAAGTCCTACTTGAATGTTGTGTATATGGTCGTAGTTTTCTTTTTCCCCGGGAGGTCTCATAACATACAGCGGATACTGGACAGCCCCGAGCAGTTGAACACGTACTTCACATTTAGCTGCTGCTGCTGCTGCTACTGGTGTATCTATGATGGTAAAGTTTGCTGATGCTGCTACAGCGTCATCAGCGTAGTATAGAGGCTGCTGCTGTTGCGACAGGAACGCTAAAACAATAATAATACAATAATCGATTAATATAAGCATAAACACACAAAAGTTTTAAACATCTTACCTGTTTCTTCTTCTTCATTGTTCCAAGCTTGATCGTTGTCGGTACTTGCTATTGATAATGCATGATCTGCAACATCCGAACCTTCCTCATCTAAGCAGCAACAAAATAGACACAAATTAGCATACAAACTTGAAGTTTTATAAACAACAACAACAACTTACCTATTTCCAGGGGTTCGCTCTCACAGTTATCATAACAATAATTAGGACTGCTTGACATCATCGTAATTGCTGCTGCTGCTGCTGCTGCTGCACACGTACTGTCTACTGCTACACGCTAACAACGGTCGGCTTTATATAGTCACTTGTACTTACCTAGATCCAGCGCATGCTCAGTAACATGTATACGGTAAACAACCTGTCATCGCTGGCAGACAAGTTTCATCCTGTCGCTGACACGTCATCATCATCATCACAGGCAGGTGTGTGTAGGTAATTACCTCATTCTCTCTCTCTCTCTCTCTCTCTCTCCGTTATAGCTATCACTTTTCATGCCGTGGTATAGATGGGGAGAATAGTAATAATACACATATATAAAACATTAATCTATTTATTCTATGACAATCTTTCTCAAAACATTATTAAACAACAAAATAATAATTAAATAACTAAACAACTATCTGTTCTCGGATAACCATAATAGAACATCTTTTACTCTATGACAATGTTTCTCAAAACATTAAACAACTAAACAATAATCAAAATAACTAAACAATTATTAGGTTGAAATCTGCTCGGATAACCATGAAGACATACTCATTTTTCATGAAACGTCCTATTGAATGCTTTGTACGCTTTGTTATGCCAAATATTCTTTCAACAATGTCTTGATCTACTACTACTACTACATAATTGAAAAGAACAAAATCGCGTTTATCAGATCTATTTCATGAGTATGTTACCCAGAGTATCCTCTTGTGATTTACATTCAATCACTCCCTCAAGTTTCACCATCTTTTTAATAATTAGTTACTGTACATAAAGTATAACTCTCGTCAGCTTCACTTATTATTATAACTACACTATACTGACAAAAGATGATTGAACAATCTACAACAGCTAATTACCTAATTATTACATTCTTAAATAATTTCGAATATAGTATACACAAAGTATAAACCTAGACATCATCATCACTTATAATAATAATTACACCAAGCCGAAGGTCGATCTCTTGTGATTAACATAACCCCCGACTACTACTGTTACTACGATTGAACTGTACAATAATTATATACATTATGATAATTAATGAAAACATCGACCTTCATATGATGTTGTTGTACTTATTACTATACAAATATTTTGCTACTTAAGAGCTAGATATAATACTACCTATACAAAACTTTACAAAACTTAAAAATACAACATACTACTATACACACACACATATATATATATATATATATATATATATATATATATATATATATATATATATATATATATATATATATTAATATATATATATATATATATATATATATATATATATATATATATATATATATATATATATATATATATATATAGTTTGTTTGCTTTATGACCTTTATTTATTTATTATAATTAATTAATTAATGGGTGAAGGTCTGTTTTCAGTAATCGATTTATTTCTTTGCTAATATTTCACTGAATAGTTTTCAGCATTGTCATAGCCTATTTAAAACATATGTAAATGATAAATGAACAAAATTTTCTTAAAATATATACAAACTTACTTAGAAATGGAGATTACTATTAACAAATAACTACAAAAATAACAACAACGTTAACACTACACAACATTTATGTTTTTTGAATTCCGGAGGGAAATGTCAATTGTTTTATTTTGCTCCAAATATTAATACGTGGCTACCTTTTTTTAACTTACCGAGAATTGTTTTTATTTTTGTATTTTTAATCCAGGTTTGAATTTTATTAATA
The DNA here is from genome assembly GCA_929113105.1 of Agrypnus murinus. Lineage (NCBI taxonomy): Eukaryota > Metazoa > Arthropoda > Insecta > Coleoptera > Elateridae > Agrypnus > Agrypnus murinus. The sequence continues at coordinate 95,763,373 of OV816027.1, forward strand.
AAGTGTATATAGTACTTAAGTTGTTTATGTCATTTCTATTATTCATTGCATTATTATCATTTAATATGTAACACATTTCCAAAAAGGCACGTTTACTTTTATTTACGTCTCTGTCAAGAATTTTTTTCATCCTCATCCTGACTTTAAAGATGATAATTTACGAAAATTATTTGACATATTACTAGACAATGGATATCCGACTTACTTGATTAAAAAAATTATTGTACAAAGACATGAGTAGAGGTAACAATAACACTAATACTAACAATCACCTTCAACGACATAACATTCAACAAACATTCTCTCTTCCTTATATTGAAAACCTGACTCCAAAATTAAGAAATGTTTTTAAAGAAAATCAAATATTAATATGTAACACCATTCCTTTGACTATAAATAACCTTTTTAGTAAATTAAAAGACAAAATTCCTACTACTGACCTATCTAATGTCGTATACGAACTAAAATGTACAAATTGTTCACAAACATATATAGGACAGACTGGACAAAAACTAAAACAGAGACTCATACAACATAAGAGTGACAATAGACTTAAACCGAACGCCACTGCACTTAGTACTCACGTAAACAACCTGGACCATATCATTGGCTATAACGACGCAAAAATTCTTGACAGAGACGTAAATAAAAGTAAACGTGCCTTTTTGGAAATGTGTTACATATTAAATGATAATAATGCAATGAATAATAGAAATGACATAAACAACTTAAGTACTATATACACTTTATTAATAAAATTCAAACCTGGATTAAAAATACAAAAATAAAAACAATTCTCGGTAAGTTAAAAAAAGGTAGCCACGTATTAATATTTGGAGCAAAATAAAACAATTGACATTTCCCTCCGGAATTCAAAAAACATAAATGTTGTGTAGTGTTAACGTTGTTGTTATTTTTGTAGTTATTTGTTAATAGTAATCTCCATTTCTAAGTAAGTTTGTATATATTTTAAGAAAATTTTGTTCATTTATCATTTACATATGTTTTAAATAGGCTTTGACAATGCTGAAAACTATTCAGTGAAATATTAGCAAAGAAATAAATCGATTACTGAAAACAGACCTTCACCCATTAATTAATTAATTAATATATATATATATATATATATATATATATATATATATATATATATATATATATATATATATATATATATATATATATATATATATATATATATATATTACTACTACGATTGAACTGTACAATAATTATATACATTATGATAATTAATGAAAACATCGATCTTCATATGATGTTGTTGTATTTATTACTATACAAATATTTTGCTACTTAAGATCTAGATATGATACTACCTATACAAATGATATACAAATTTTACAAAACTTAAAAATACAACTATACTACTATACACATACATATATACAAGAGGTTTAAAAAGTTTATACACGTGGTCGCTTGCTGTTATAGCCGAACGGAACGGAATCAAAATCTTCTATACGCCAGACGGCGTATAGAATAAGATAATATAGAATAAGATAACGTTGGCGAAGAGATCTTCGCGAACGTTATCTTATAGACTTTTGATTCCGCTCGCGTTACAAGCTGATGGTCAGCGGTACGCCGGATGTTGTTGGACTCTACAATAATCTTTTCGTCCATGCCTTCCAACAGCCTAAGCATGGACTCAAAGTTTATTTTTTGAGTCGCGACGTGATTTAGGGTGATGCCCTTGACCTTGACGACCACGTGTATCTGTCCTGTGGTCGGGGAATAAACTTTGTAGGCGTAGTTCTTCGGCCCGCCTGACACAAACTCTATAATATACGATCCGGGACCGTACTCTTCGAGCTCGTCGGTGAGGTCACCCAGGAAGCTTCCTGTTGGTAGATCGAAGTCGCCCGGCTTCGAAACGTATATTACGGAATCTGAAACAACGAAAAAATTAACTCTAATATAACAGGTGTTGATGTTTGATAGTACGTCTTACCTGTGTCATAGTATAATACTCTCTCTCCTAGCTGATCCAAATAGGAATACAGCTTAAGACGGGCCTGTGCAGTGACAAATGCCGCGATGACCACATTAACTGACGACAGAGGATCTGCTGCTTCCTCTTTATGCTGCCAGTTAACCGCAATCACCTCGTCATTTATTTCCTGCACATGATTAACTTCTACGCCTGGGCTGGACAACAGGTCGAAAAACTCCTTGGACTCGCTGATTATGTCTGTTTTCGCCTGGTTCTCGCGCTGACCAAATTTCCCTAAAATACAAAGATATTAAGTAAAGAAAACTACATAAGGTTAGTGTACTTACCCCAGAAGGAATTCAGCATCAGTTTGGCCAACGATCTCAAACCAGGGTTCTTGACGATCTGCAACGAATTCACGGAGACTCCCTCGTTCTCGAAGTAGTCATCAACAGTCGAAAACAGTCCCCCGGTCTTGGACGCTTTGTTGTACTGGGTTACATCGTACGACCAGATCTCTTGTATGTCCTGCACGATATAACCCTTTCGAATGGCCATTACCAGCTCGTCCAAGACCCAGGTTCCGTTGATGACTCGATCCTCGACGCCGTGCTGACATTCGGCCTGGTTCAAATCTTCAGCGCAAGTGCTTCATAGAGGGAACCGGACTCCGGATAAGACCGGATGGTATAGATCTTGCGGTGGTAACACGGTGCATTTTACTACACCGTTGATCTGTTCTATGCCCCCTTTATCCCGGATAAGTTGCTGGCAAGCTTCATTGCCCACGTAGACTTCTGGATGGCCAACTGGGAATTTGGCGTACTTGCATACCCAGGGATAAAGGGAGCATACATCTACATACCGGATCTTTTCCCCGTCTTTTGCAACCCTCTTTAATTTTGCTGCCCCTGTACGGCCGCCGTAAAATGCCTCTCTCGGGATGAGTGGTATGTTTAGTAGCAAGGGATGTTTCTCTACCTGCTGTCTGAATTCTGGTGTTAACTGCCTGCGGAAGCGACATTCCCACTGCTCAACAACCTCGTATCCTAGCGACTTTAACTTTTCAGTAGTGGCTCGGGTCTTCTCGAGCCTCATATCCATGGTGTCGCTAGGATCGTCGTGTAGAGGCTCGTTGCGACGGGTGGTGAAGCAGGTGGGACATCCGTGGAAGTAACATCCGTGAAATTGAAATATGGTATTACCATACAACCCGTCCACCTTTAACCCGCCCACGATAGCTTCTCTCTGCCTGCCGGCGTGTTGAATCTCAACACCTCTTTGATGTTCTTCCCAGAGCAACCATTGGAGAGCTACCTTAGACTGGTTATCTGGGCGTCTATAACCACCCTTTGGTATCAGTCCAATGGTGCTTTCTTTGAGGAATTTCCTCCGGAACATGAGATTGCAGGCAGAGGCGATGGTGATGGCTTCCGTGAACGGGTCAACGTCGCATTCCTCAATAAAGAGATTCCTAAAGTGGATACAGGCTCTCTTCAGAATATCGACGTCTGTCCGGCAATATTCGACCAGGTCACGTTGCATGTCGAACTACGTGATGTCCCTGTTCGCCTCGTACCACTTTAGAAACGCTTTACGAGCCTGGGGTTTCATGGTGTCGGGGCTGTAAAATTTGATGTCCGGAAGAGGACCCACGTAATGGGCGTTGGCCTCGGTGTTAAAGAGGTGCGGGAAGTATCCTTAGGGAGCCGGTAGATCGAATGTTTTAGGCAAGTCAGCCAGAGCCATGGGGAAAAAGTTGAGGGAATCGATAATCTTTAGATTATCTATACCATTTACAGTATGATTTCACACATATGAAATATGATTTCACATTAACGAAAACTGATTTTACATAAATGAAAACAGAATTTATAATAACGAAAACTAATTTATTATTCACGAATTATGATTTTGCAATAATGAAAACAGTATTTGCAATTTTGAAAACTAATTTCAATTAAATGAAAATAGATTTTGCATAATGGGCAATAAGTTGTAAAATTTTATTATAAAGACAAACTTTATTTTCTATGACTGTACTAAAAATGCCTCTTGGTAAATACAACATTATTTTGCCGAATAACAGAGCTGGATTGTTCAAGAATATATGATGAAGACAAAGAATGGAGAAGAACAGCAAAGGTGTCAGGTGTCAACGTACATACAGCGTATGCTGTCGGAAGAGGTTGTCCTTTTTCAACCATTACAACCAAGCACCAGCCGCTTCCGAATTTGTAATGCATATTTTGGAAGATATTGTCAATGTTGCAATTTAAGAGATGTCACATTTCTTGGATATGCAAACCATGTCGAACAGTATTATGCTGCATCCTGCATCATTGTGGGAGGAAGACATGTTGAAGTTTAATTAAACTTATATAATTTTCAACTTATTCTTGTTGATAAAAATCTTTTTAAATCAACCTTATTTTCAATGTATTTACTTAAAAAACGTTGTAACATTATAGGGAATAAATATAAGTTGAAATCAGTTTTCATTTAGATGAAATTGGTTTTCAAAAGTGCGAATTCTGTTTTCATTATTGCAAAATCAGAATTCATGAATGATAAATTAGTTTTCGTTATTATGAATTCTGTTTTCATTAGTGTGAAATCAGTTTTCGTTAATGTGCAATCATATTTCATATGTGTGAAATCATACTGTAAAAGGTATAGTTGCAGCAGTAGAATTTTTGAACCGCGCATAATGAGGTCCGGTTTCAAAGAGGTGTTGTTGTTGGTTATCAGATAATTTAGAATGAATTGCGTATCGAAAGCTTGCCCGTTATGGGCAACTGCTACAACCTTTTTGAATAATTTCCGCGAGTCTAGTAGATAGTTCAAAAACCGATCGATGCATTTTCCTCGCAAACCACATCTTACACAGATGGTAGCCGCCGATGATGAGTCGTTGTTGTAACACTCAGAACAGACTTGCTGGAAAACGCATAGATTTGGTTCATGGAGGTTGACGCCGAGCGCAATTTCTTTCTCTTGCCGGGTCTCCAGGTCGAAGAACACAAACAAGGTGTCTTGCTTTGTGTTCCTAGGCCCGGCCGGCTGTATATGACAAAAATGGTTTTCGGGTTTATGGCTCTGACAGATCTTACAATAGATCTCCCCGCACACGTGGGCCTGCTTCCGGGTCTTGATGTTGATGGTTTTGAAACATCCCTCGCATTTTTTAACTTCCCGGCACATGTTACCCTACTGATGGATGTTAAAGCAGGCTTGACTTCTAAAATCTAGCCTGCAGTCCGGACACCTAATCAGCTGCGCTGTTCTTTCGCAGGGCGGAAAGCTACCGCAGCCTACACAGGACTTTTCACACCGGTGATCTCTCTTGTTGTTATAGGGTACGTGACAGTGCTCACAGAAATAACTGCAGGCAAAGGCTGAGGTCAATGATGTTATGACGTTATAATGATGCCCGTGATACAACAGATTGATGTTCTTTGTTGCGGCATCGTTATCAACGACCCCCTAAAAGATAAGCGAACGACCTTTCGAGCCGTAGCTATACACGGTTATCTTATAGTTGGGGGCCAGGAGCTGCTGGAACAACCTTAATTCATTGACCCCGGCTCCCTCCGGTGGAATGAAAGCTACTCCGGCGTCCCGCATCATTTCCTCGGCCTTTATCTTTTGCACTGTCTGATTATCACGGATCTTCTTGTAATCAGTACTCTGCGTAAGCCCTGCCTACGACCAAAGCCCTGGGTAGGCATAGATTGTCACTGGTGGTGTTGTTAATCGTGACAATCCCTCTGCGACGGCTACACTCTTCGGAAAAGGTGCTGTACGTACGGTTACGACAGCGACCTTGCCCGGCAGGTGGTGTTACTATTGTAGCTATCAGCCTGAAGGTGTCCGAACTCAGGGCTTCAGGATCGCTCTGTAAAATCGATTCTAAAATGCCCCAGACATCATTGAAGGTGATTTCATCAGAGCGCCTGAGGCTCATGTAGCCGGGAAGTTTTTGTTTGAAACTATCAAACTCAAATGTGGCCCCTACTTTATCGTTTGGTTGTGCTCGGCTTAACACATCCCTATAAATTTCGTTGATGGCCGATTTAAAAAAGTCCAAATGATCTTCACCGATTAGCGCGTCGTTTACTTTAAACACCAGTCGATGTTTCAGGGTGCCAAATTTCTTGATGGTGGACACGTTCTCATCGATAATTTCGTAGAGAGAAGACATTTTGTACAGGAGTAACAACAACAATAGCAAAAATATCGCACTTGCACACTTAACAACGGCTAAAAACAACAAAGATTATATGTTGTTAATTTAAATAAACATTGACTAATTATTATTAAAGTTTAAATGAACTGCAAGCTATTAAATATTATAAATTAATTATAAAGATCAATTTTATCAAGAATCAATCTTAAACTTTTAATAGCAAGCTAATTTAAACAAATATTATAATAAATTACTGTCCTTATTATAACAGCAACAGGTAAGAAATCACATAGCGACAAATGGACAGATAAAATCTTTTACCATTCACGAACTGTCTCTCTTAACCCCTAATTAAAAATAAAAAGCTTGGATGCTACGTGGTGGTAAAAAAAAATTGGCGCAAAATAAACAATAACTTCTGAATGCAATGCAAGCTATTAAATATTATAAATTATTTGCTTTGACAAAGTCAAAGAAAGATCAGTTTCAATGCAAATTAATAAAGCCTTTTAATCAGTATTAAACTTTTTAACAACAATCTAATTAAGCAAATATAGAGTTTAAAATTGTTACTAAATCCCTTTGACAGATTATTATTATAAAACAGCAAAATAAGCTAAAATTGTTTGAAATATAACAGCAGCAGGTAAGAAATCATATAGCGACAAATGGACAGATAAAATCTTTTACCATTCACGAACTGTCTCTCTTAACCCTTAATTAAAAATAAAAAGCTTGGATGCTACGTGGTGGTAAAAAATTGACTCAAAATAAACAATAACCTCTGAATGCAATGCAAGCTATTAAATATTATAAATTATTTGCTTTGACAAAGTTAAAAAAAGATCAGTTTCAATGCAAATTAATAAAGCCTTTTAATCAGTATTACACTTTTTTAACAACAATCTAATTTAAGCAAATATAGAGTTTAAACTGTTACTAAATCCCTTTGACAGATTATTATTATAAAAAATAAATAAGGTACAGAAAAAGTAACTACGTAATAAAACAATTAATAATAAATTCCTACCTTTGTTGGCTGGCTGTCTTGGTTCGTCAAACACTCACAGCTTTATTCGAGACTAACAAATACACACATACACAAACACAATAGCGGTAAATAAGAGTTATTAACAGCGATAGCTGATGTAGACAAGTGATACCCTGAAGTTCAGGATTTTGTTTTTATACGTTCTAAAAAACAATCGTAGCGCCTTCTGGTTGTCATTAAAACATCGTTTACGTATTGCATGATATTGCGCAATATTACGAAATAGATAAGAATGCGCCTGTTCAAGGCTTTGTTAATTAAGTATTTTTACTAGGTCATAAATCAGTCGGATGTCATAAACAAGCGAGCCCTCTTATGCCTGTTTCATCTTGTTTGTCAGCATAGCATCGTCTGTCGTGTCGGTAATGATTACACTCAGATCTGAGTAAAAGATAAGCTTTCTTTCTCTGAACAGGGTTATAATTCGTTCTGCTGTCATAATGATTTAAAATTTTAAAAGAATTTACCTGCATTTTTAGCATTCGATACGGCCCCTTTTTTTTAAGGTGTGTGTGTGTGTGTGTGTGTGTGTTTATCATTTTAAAATCTATGGTAATAACTATACATTAACGTATATGCTCGCGTGTATGCATGGTTGCCTGCCCGAAATTCTTTGATTATATTATTTTTAATTTCAATCTTTGATAATAACGTTAAGCTTTTTTAATTAGAACAAATAAATTTAATTAGGGTAATTAGAATTATGTAATTAATATATAATATTATGTGTTATATCGTAAATAATCGCATCCCCTCTATGGTAATAACTATACATTAACGTATATGCTCGCGTGTATGCATGGTTGCCTGCTAGAGGTGTGGAAGTGTGGTCCCAGGAGACAGGTGTCGACCCTTTTATTTTATGCCGTATCTAATATATATTGTTCAGACAGACAAAATGGTAATCTATCTGAGAAATTGTTTCAATAATTTTTTTTTCGTTTATATAGGCTTATTAAATAGTTTATCATTTAAATTTTTTTAAAATACGAAAGACGCATAATAATTAAAAAAGAGATTCCTTCTTTCAAAAGTGTTTTTTTTTCTACCTGCGTTTGCAAAACGAGGGTTAGAATTTGATTGATGGTATGAAGATATAAGACGTATTTAACGTTGAATTTTTTTAAATGTTTGGAGTAAATTATAAAAGAGTTGTTTACGACGACAACGTAGACGGTCAACCCCTTGTTTAGATCACATACAGGCAAGATTTAAAGCTATTGTAAACAATCCGTTTGGATAGATCGGCCACTTAGATAAAGTGTTACATTGACAGCGCAGGTGTTCTTTTGATCGTTAGCGAGTTTCTTTGCTCGGGACTGTGTGTAATAAATTAAATGCTTATCAATAGTTACATCTAAAAGTTGAATTTAAAATTTTTTAATGTTGGAGTAAATTATAAAATAGTTTTTACGACGACAGTCAACCCTTGTTTAGAACACATACAAGCAAGATTTAAAACTATTGTAAACAATCCGTTTGGTTAGATCGGCCACTTAGATAAAGTGTTACATTGACCGCGCAGGTGTTCTTTTGATCGTTAACGAGTTTCTTTGCTCGGGCTGTGTGTAATAAATTAAATGCTTATCAATAGTTACATCTAAAAGTTGAATTTAAAATTTTTTTGGAATAAATTATAAAATAGTTTTTTACGACGACTGTCAACCCTTGTTTAGTGTTAATTGACAGTGCAGGTGTCGACCCTTTTAACGATGCCCATTGCTCCGAGGGTAATAAATTAAGATTTTATCTAAAACAGCTGCGACAAACGTGTTCATTCGCGCAGGTTCGAAGTTTATAAAAGCTCTGTTGACCCCTTTCGTTTTTTAGTTTTGTTCTCGCGTCGTCGTCGGTTACAGTGATAGTAATAATTGTTATTGTTTGCTTCAACTAGGTATGTTAAAATAATCATTTATTATTCTTGTGAGTGTTAAAATTTTTACTGCTATTTAAGTTTTTGTTTTTTACATAGAAAAAATGGATTTGCTAATACAACAATTGAACAAATCTCCCGTTAGTCAGAAGCCGATCAAGAAGTTATGTGATTACAAAATAAAAGAAATTGCAGAGATACTACAATTCAAAAGAGTCGTTTGCCGTGATAAACGTCAAAGTGTGATTGTTGTTGCCGAAAAGCATGTTACATTTCTACCAAAGCGAATCAGCAACAAGTTAACAGATCAAAGGGTTACCGAGCTTAACCAGCAGATTGAAGCTAAAACGATTTCTCTAGGCCACGCCTACCGCTCTCTGATTGGCTATCCCCTCTCCTCTAGCTCCTCCCCTTGCTTCTGATTGGTCGACGCCATCTTAGATGACACGCCTACTATTCTCTGATTGGCTGACGGCGGCCATTTTGAAAACGCCTACTATTCTCTGATTGGATGACGGCCATTTTGGAACTTCGGGCGCCATTTTACCACGCCCTATGAATCCATGACGGGAAACTGTATTACCGACAACATGCATGCTTCTAAGAGATGGCGCTATGAAGGAATACCGACAAACTATGTACTATTACTACTAGGGGGCGGCGCGTCATGAAGAAATCTGTATTATCCTACGTAATGATGCTATTAGAGGTCGCATTAAAGAGCCTTCTCTCTCACTCTCTCCTATTAGAGGACGCATTAAAGAGCCTTCTCTCTCACTCTCTTGTCTCTCCTATTAGAGGACGCATTAAAGAGCCTTCTCTCTCACTCTTTCCTATTAGAGGACGCATTAAAGAGCTTTCTCTCTCACTCTCTCACTCTCTCCTTCTCACCTAATAGAGGTCGCATTAAAGAGCCTTCTCTCTCACTCTCTCCTTCTCGCTCTCTCCTTATCACCTATTAGAGGACGCATTAAAGAGCCTTCTCTCTCACTCTCTCCTTATCACCTATTAGAGGATGCATTAAAGAGCCTTTTCTCTCACTCTCTCAATCTCACACACACTCTCCCTCTTACCACGTGATCAAGATCGTTGTATAATAATGAAACTTTCTACCCAAAGAGATCATGAAATTTAAAGAAACCAACAATCGTCAATGATATCAACGAGTTTTGCAAGCTCGACTAACTGATATATCTATGTCAGTAGCTACCCTTCGTGAAGGGCTTTCGGATCTCCATGTTGTAATGAGCCGGTGTCCCTACCCACTAGACGATCACGGCCCATCTTACTCTACCCGCGTAAAATTCAAATATTTAACAAACCGGAAATTGACACAGTATTACCAACCTTACAAATGACAAACTTTATAAAGATAAATATAACAAAAAGAACAAACTTGATATTTAACAAACTGGATCCTACGTTGTGATTATTTTTTATACCATGTGACCAAGGTTGATAACGATTGATCCACTTCATACGGTCGGAGAAAGAGAAAACACAAGTAAAAGAACACAAATAAAAGAACAATTAAATATGATTGTATTATTTTATTAATTTATTCTTAATCTTGAGCGAGGAGGGACGTATTTAAACTGATACAAATAATGGCTAGTTCTCTAAAAACCTCCTTGAAATTATATGCTAACCCAGCTTAAATACGTACACGCTGCAAGTTTTATATGTGATCAAATGATTATTTAGTTTGGTTACATTAAACAATACAGGTCAATAAATCAATTTATCAAGTTGATACAGTTGTGTGATTATACTAGGCATTTATAAATAGACAAACGCAAATCTCTCAATGGCATAAAAACATCAAAACTGAGTGAAACAGAGTGAATCAAAAAGATTTACAGATAAACTAGGCAAGGTAAACGTGCCAGATTAAAATGAATACATAAGGACTGCTGCACAAAAATTATATCATATTTGACATAGCAACATATACGTTGTGACCAAACCATATATGGTTATATCAGAACACGTCTTTTGCAAGACATAGTTTTACTGTCAAGTACAGGGAAAGCTCGTATCTAGATACCTAGACAAGCGAGAGTGTGTTATAAGCACTGAAAAATAATAACATAGCACATATAAATAATATAAATATGCAAAACAAAACAGTTTGACGGTTCTACGACACGGCCTATCATAGGGTCATAAGCCACCGGGGAGCCTTCGTACCCAACAGACTTTGGACGGTTCTACAACCCGGCTGATCAATGGACTTATGCCACCGTGGAGCCTTCGTCCCCCCTTAAATACTAAATCAGATTTTCTCTTACACGGCCTATCATGGGTTTTATTACCACCGTTCAGAGTAATACACTCTTAAATAATAATAAGTCTAACCTTTTGTTCCGGACCAAAAGATTATCCCTTCATTTTTTTAGTCACAAAGTAAAATGTTTTGTTAGGTTATAAATATTAACCTAAAATTCCATAAAAACTGACAGTAAAACACATAACCGCAGCAGTCGTATTTAAACACTAATAAAATATCAAATTGGCAATAATTAGCTGTAATGCTACGACAAACGTTATAAAACATTATTTTCTAGTAATAGTTATACTTCCAACGGTCAAATTTATCAATTATTAAAAAGTATCCAAGGAATCTTAAATTTAGTTGCCATATAGATTTTGACATAGCTATAGATTCAAGCGAGAGATTTGGGTTTCAGATTAATTAAACAATACAAAAATTACATCACACAACTAGAATCAACATACATTAAATAAACAGAATAACTTACATGAATTGATATTAAGGTTTAAAACCCAAGCCAATATGGCTACCTCCTACCTCTTTACATTTTTTTCCCTCCCTGTTTTCAAAACAAAAACAAAAACGAATCGTTACCTAACTACCAAAAAATCAAAACTACCAACATTAGAATCTGCAAGAAATATCCCTAAACATAAAATCAAAACTACCAACCCCAAAGAAACCGTAATAAACACCCCCAACATTTAATATTGAAGCAAACAGTTGTTATTTTTAAAATAAATTACATATTTTGCCTGAACTTGTACGTAATAACAGAACTAGGTAAATTGATTATTATGAAAATTGTTTTGTGTCAAAATGACTTGCTACAGCTACTTTGATAATTTTGGTTGACTGTAGGTCTGACCACTACAATGTTAAGAAAATTACGTTAATAAATACACAGGCTCTTGAATCACGTTCAGGGATCGGCCTGGTTTCTAACACTAATAAGTATTATTATTATCAACAGCTGAATTAACTATTTAAAAGAGAAAAACCTAATTCTAATGCAGAAAAATAACTTACCATTTGCACTTTGTAATGCCAGATATCACGTTAAATTAAAACACCTTAATCACCTCTCATCAAGAAGGAATATATACTCTAATCATCTTTTAAATTTAAACCGGTCCTTATTATTAGACTTGAAACCAATTGTTACAACAAAAATATAATACAGCTATACCGAGGATCATTTAAATGGATAGATATATTACAGAGGGTAGTTGAAGCTATAACAACACCAGACATAGAACGATAGGTCGAGCTCCTGCTACTGTTACACCTACGACCCAACTAACCGTTTATGACACTAATGTAAAAGCTGATGTCGCTGCAGGAAGTAAACGTAAACTATACTTGAATGACCTCGTACGTATTAGTAAGTTCAAGGGGGTCTTTTCTAAGGGATACACGCCCAGCTGGTCAACTGAATTATTCAAAATAGTTAAAGTTCAATTTACAAAACCTGTCACATATCTGCTGGAAGACCTTCATGGGGTTGCTGTTTGAGGAGCTTTCTACGAGTTTGAGCTGCAGAAGACCAAACAGCCAGACGTTTACTTAGTTGAAAAAGTACTTAAACGCCTCAGCAATTGTGACATTTACGTCAAATGGCTTGGTTTAAACGAAAAGTCCTGGATAAAGGCCGAAGATGTTCTCCCATGACAGTTCTTACCTATATGAAGTTTATATTACTAGATTAAATAAAGTATGTTGAGGTTTAAGTTTAATATATAGTTAATATTCTATTAAGTAAATGTTAAGTGTTAGAATATATATATTTATAAGTTGATCTAAGTTATTTTGTTAGAAAATTAATTTGTAACATCCTCATATAACATATCTAGTTTATATTGAGTAATAAAGTATTATACTATATATAACTATAATCACCTAATTTAAGCAGATTTACAATAGAATATTAGTAATATTGTGTAACTTTACGAAAAATAATAAAAACAGTAAAACGTTTATCGATTTTTATTTTCACGTATAAAATAACAAAGCCAATAACAAAGCTCACCTCTAATAGGTGAGAAGGAGGGAGTGAGAGAGCGAGAGAGTGAGAGAGAGAGAGAAGACTCTTTAATGCGTCCTCTAATAGGAGAGAGTGAGAGAGAAGGCTCTTTAATGCGTCCTCTAATAGGAGAGAGTGAGAGAGAAGGCTCTTTAATGCGTCCTCTAATAGGAGAGAGTGAGAGAGAAGGCTCTCTAATGCGTCCTCTAATAGGAGAGCAAGAGAGTGAGAGAGAAGGCTCTTTAATGCGTCCTCTAATAGGAGAGAGTGAGAGAGAAAGCTCTTTAATGCGACCTCTAATAGCATCAGTACGTAGGATAATACAGCTTTCTTCATGACGCGCCGCCCCCTAGTAGTAATAGTACATAGTTTGTCGGTATTCCTTCATAGCGCCATCTGTTAGAAGCATGCATGTTGTCGGTAATATAGTTTCCCGTCATGGATTCATAGGGCGTGGTAAAATGGCGCCCGAAGTTCCAAAATGGCCGTCATCCAATCAGAGAATAGTAGGCGTTTTCAAAATGGCCGCCTTCAGCCAATCAGAGAATAGTAGGCGTGTCATCCAAGATGGCGTCGACCAATCAGAAGCAAGGGGAGGAGCTAGAGGAGAGGGGATAGCCAATCAGAGAGCAGTAGGCGTGGCCAAAAGTAGGAAGGGAAAGGGTCTGCCCAGGTAGCCCAATACCTACTAAGAAACGTTAAAAATTTTAAATTTAATCTCCATTGCTCCAGTTCCGGGTTTTTGTGTAGGTGATAATCAGCTTAACTATAACGCAAACAGTGACAATTCGGAACTACAACGGTCATCTGAAAACAATTCGGATATTGATCCGACGGTAGTGATCGAAGAACAATATATTTATCAAAACAGCGATTGTAAAAGTGAGTGTGAAAGTGACGAAGGCGATAATAATAATTTTGGCTGAAGAAACAATTTTATGCGAAGTAACCGTAAAAGAAGATTTTGCTGCTTGGTATGTAAAGTGTGGTGTGTCTTTATTTGCTTTTGATGAGGTCATAAGATTTTTTAATATTCAAATAAAAGTTAAAGCTAAAACAATACTTAAGACACCAAAACAGGTAAAACTAACCACCAGTTGAACCAGGAAATTATTAGAAAAAGTCAAAATTAATGAACTTGATTCAAATAAAAGGTACGCCAATTCAATTGTGTGAGGTAACTTTGATCAACAATGTTGTCTTTGAATAAGATTAACAACTGTTTGTTTAAAGAATATTTTCTGAGAGTTTTACCAGCATCTTTAAGACAGTGGTTGGTACAATTAAATCTTACTGGAAATTAACAATGGTCAATCAAAATTTTAATTGTTAATGACAATTAAATCAATAGATTAATTAATTGTGATTTTTTTTATTTTGCATGATTACAATTAATTAATTGTTACTTGTTCCTATAATTCACAATTAATTAATTGTTAGTTAAAATTGATTTTCATTATGATGACAATTTAACCTGATATTTATTAAAAAGACGGGATATTGCTGTATAAATAATGCATCCCTTAAGAAATCAGATGTTTTTTATTTGTAGCTACAGCTGGGACATCACGTTTTAAGGCAACAAGCAGTATATTTTGCTAATTCTTATTAAAAGCATTTTACGATTTATACCTATTTTTATAGAGATTCTGCAGTTAATACATTTTTTATAGTTTACAAAGTTTATTTGTGCACCCAATATCACATTACAATATATGCATAATAAAGAATAAAGATATTTCAATTGCTCTTTTTATTTATTACTAGGGTTTATTTAAAGTCTGGAACAAGGTTGAAATGCGATCTGCTGTTATTACAAAATAATAGAATTCATAGTTATTTTTTAATTTAAATTAAAATTTTATTAATAATAGTAAAAGCATTTGCTACATTTTATTCACATGGCCCAATATAAAGATAAACAATATGTGCATTCTAATAGACGTGCCTTTTTATCACATTGTTAATAATTAAACGGTATATTATTACTTATTACTACAGTTTATAATAACTGCTTCAATTATTTTTATACTATTTTATAGAGTAACTTTAATTAAATAAATAAATAGAGCCTTCATACTCGTATAAAACTACGTATCGATAAAGTTCAACCTTGATTTTCTCCAAATACTGTTTTTGTTAGATGAACTATTATTCACGTGTCCTCGATTCAGGTACTTGCTGACTTATTGGAATCTGCTTTCAAGAAGAGGCATACGGTACAAAAGCTGTGCACAAAGACAAAACATCCAATGAGTAAATTGATGCCAACAAAATATACTATTATGTCAATATCAGGGTTATATTAAAGTTTACATTACGGCTATTACGCTTATTTATCTTAGGTTTGAATGTCTATAATAAATTCATGGTGATATTTTAATTGCTTAAGAATGATTAGTGAAAAACCTGCGATATCGTAATTTGTTAAATAAACTAGAATAAGGAAATCTGTTCAAATACCAATTCTGTACTGGGTGGCCTGGCCTGCTATAACAATATACTACTATATAACACTCCTAGGACCTAGAGGAATAAAAGTAAGAGAACCTGTCAAAAATTATTTTAAATGTAATAATTATAATAAATAATTTTGTTAAGTAAATGAGTGCCTCCTTTCCTAATGGAAAGGACGACACAGTCACCTGCAAAAAGAATGCAACATAGTATAGAAAACATTTTTATTTTCGATTTCTGAAAAGTTTATTCTTGACAAAAGTCTCTGCTTCTTCTAAAACAGTAGAAAATGTTAAAAAATGTTATTCTGCGATTTTGGTATGGGAGGTAAGTTCAAAAAACTGAAATCGCTGCAACAGTAAACTACCCCTAAATTTTAAATATCAAAAATATTTAATAACATTTTTAAGTTTTCATAACATTAGTAAGTTTTCTCAATAGAAAACTTACTTATAATGATATGTTATCATCAAATTCCAACTGTAAAGGCCCGAACTTGAAAAGTAATCTTATTTTTAATATTTTTGAATTTAAATGCTGTATTGAATCAATCACTTAATCCAAAACAATTAAATTAAAAAATATGGTAGATCCATTTTAGCTGGAAAGATATGCTTAAATGATCTGTTTAAATCCAAAGCAAATTTGCGAATTAAAATAAATAAAGTAAAAACGAATAAAAACCGTATACACCAAAATTAAAATTAAGAAACATAATCGCCAGATATTGCTTTCAGGCATTCATTTCAGTGTCTGGTTTCACATTTGGTACCTAGAATTCAAATAATAATGTATGTTACAAACAGTTCGTTTATACAGCAGCTAAATTTAAAAAAAATTTAAAAGCAAGAAGAAGATTTTTTCAAGTCGGACCTATATAGATAATTGGAATTTGAAGTATTATTAGCTGTAAGTTTTCTTAATAACATTCTCCGCTATTTCTAAACGTAAGGACAGGTTACTGTTGGTGCGATTTTAGTTTTTTGATCTTATCTCGTATACTATAATTGCCAGATCAATTTTTTAACATTTCCTGATGTTCTAGAAGAAGCAGTCACCTCTCTCATCAAGATTCTTTCAGAAATGGGAAACAAATTAGTTTCCCATATGGTGCATATACTTTTCGCCGGTCTCTGTATGAGATTATAGACATGGATATTTAACAGATCCTTAACGTTTATTGTGAAGAATGTAACTTGTTTTTGTTTATTTCTTAGTGTCCAAATGCAATGGAAATTACTACTTTGTTGCAAAAGTTTTGAGTCCACGTGAGGGTTTTCGAAAGCAGTCATTCCAAGCCATTGGTTAATCAACGGCTGGTGTTCGTGGCCTAAGCATTATCCGTTGGAACGAAGAGAAAGGGCAATAGAAAGAGGTGAATGCGCGCAACCTGATTGGTGTCACTATGATCGTCAAATACTGGAAATGAAGTGTAAGTAAATCTGTAGAATACGTTGAAACATCAGTTTAGCGAATCTTTCATATCGCAACATTTCATTTTCCAAATCTTATTTATTTGTAATATTTATTTTCTTGGATATTGTCCCCTTAGTTTACTTTTTAATAATATACCAAACCGGCACGTGATGGGCCTGCGTAATAGTAATAATCGCCCCTCCCTCCAGCACAAGATTCATAGCTTCTTGGGCCTGGTTCGCCAGGTAATGGGTAGTAGCAATTATTACTAGGTAGAATGCAAGGAATTAACTGATTTATTCAATCGAGTTATTGATGACCTTTGGTCTGTTATACCATATGCTTACATTGCAGACTCAAGCGTTATTATTTGTTGGAGGCTCTACATGTGGTGATGTCACTAGAAAATGTCTCAAGAAGTTAGTAACGGATGAAGTCCAGGTGGAGTTCAGTATGCACGGGGCACAAGGAAAACGGTCATTTCAGGACCTGGAATTTACTAGCTGCATTTGTGGTAGGTACATATATACTATCTGATGGCATTTTACATAATGCCGACTTATCTGAAACCACATTGATAAATCTTTTTCAGATGCACTTTACAAAAAGAAGACAACAATTACAGACGTACGTTTGACAATTACAGCTTACTTACCGAAAGCTCCTGGAAGGATTAAAAGAAAAAACGATTCAGAATCTAAAAGGTATACCTTTTTTAGGTAAATATTTGTACAAAAACATTGCTAGACAGAATGGTTTTTGATTTCAGAATCCAGGAAGGCGCAACTAGAGTAGCTGCACGACGTGGACGTAAACGTGGACGTAGCAGGTATTGTGGATATGACCTTGGAAGATGTTTAATCTAATAAGATTACCTACATACTACGGGGTGCTCACGTAAGATGGCCCTGTACCGTATCTTGGAAAACAGAAAATAGGTTAAATACCAAAGTTGGCTGATATAAAACAATTTTAAATTTATAATATTTTTGTACTAATACTATCACCTTTTTTCATTTTAAATGGAATACCCTATATATTTTTAAGACTTGCGATTCTACACTTAACTTTAAGTATTTGTGGTTAATACATAAACATCGGAATTTCGTACACGTTTTGAGTAAATCTAGTTTCTTCAATTCTTTTTTTATGCAACTGCAAATAAATCTTTCTAAAAAATAAATTTGCATACTTCAAGTTACATTTAACTATAATAAGTACTTACAATAATACATGACGCTTATAAATAATTAAATCAACGTTTTTGCTAAATTTATTGTTGAATAATTTACAGGGTGCCAATCCATTAAACCGAAGTTACACATTTTTGAACATGGAAATCTTGTGTATTGTTTTGGATTATTTGAAACAATAAATTTATAACAAAACTTTGATTTAGATATTTATAAGTGTCGCGTATTGTTATAATTACTTAATTGTAACTTGTTGTGTAAATTTAATTTTTTAAAAAGTTGCATATTCATAGAAGAATTTTAAAAACTAAATTTACTCTAAAATACTTAAAGTCGATAATCTGAAAATCGTAAGATATAGGGTCATATACTATTATACAGAAATATTATCCATTTAAGAGCGCTCTCTACGCGCCGTATCAGCAAATTACCTATCACATCGTTAAAAATTAAGATAGAAAGATGCGGTTTTTAACAAAATGTTTTAAAAAATTTTCTTCATGTGGCAAAATATCTAAAAAAAATTTTAATTAGATTTCTGATTTTTATTTTGCTTATTTTTAAGTATTTCTGGCTTTAGGACATTTTGCCACATGCAGGTATTCATTTTATAATTTTCAAGCGAAAAATTTTGATCAGAAACCTTTTAACAATTAAATGGCACGTAATTCCCATAAATTCTTTAAGCGCTCAATAAAGTGGCGCCATCCTGTTATATTTCGAAACTAAACTCGGGTTAATTTTATGTGGCAACGCTGGACATGAAGGTTTGGCGTTGGGAGCTAAAGCGATAATTTAAATGTGGTAAGTTGCAGGATCACATTTCATTAGCTTATTCATAACAGTGATATAAATGTAATATCAAACAATAACCGCAGTTTAAAGATTTTATTTAAAAACACCTAAGTATTTTGTTCCTGCTTTGACTTGCAATCATTTTTGAAAATGATTTGATGACAAAAACATCTTTTTAACTGTAATTTTACGATCTCAGGTACTTGAGCATAATATACGAATTAACTACTATTAGCAGCAAATGAAAATATCTTAAACATAAAGCGAGAGTAAATTAATAAGGTTGAATAAAAAATTTAGTCTTATCCACGAAATATATTTAAAACAATAAATTTTAAAGTTGACTGCAGTTTTGGCTTACTTAAGATGAAGTCATTCTCAAAACATTATTAAACCAAATATATATTAGGAAGAAGAAACATTTTTTTATGCAATCCATGTTTGGTTATTAGCAAGTTGTAGAAGCAACTTGCACTTCTCATGATTTTTACTCTATTTTCTTTAATTATAAAAATCATGATAAAAAATTTTAAAAAGAGAAAGAAATGCAAGATATTAGATTATTCTGTTCCCAGATCATGTAGTAGTTTTAATTTTCTTTATAGGTTCTTTATATTTAAACATGCATGTTTAACTACACTCCATGGAGTGTTCAAAAAAACGTTTCTTCTTCCTAATACATATTTTGGGTTAATATTGTTTTGAGAATGGGTTCATCATAAGTAAGCCCAAACTAAATTCAACTTTTAAAATTTATTATGTTTTAAATTATTTCGTGGAGAAGACTAAAAGCTTTTATTCAACCCTATTTACTAACATTCAACTCCACGAAAAGAAAACAACAACTTTCGAAGATTTAATAAAGCGATAAATTATAAGCCACTACCCACAAGGTGCAATGGGTATTAGTTTATTTAAAAACTATAATTTTTCTACTCCTGGTGCCCATCGTATAAGCAATTTACCTATAACATGGTTATAAATTGAGATAGAAACATGCGGTTTTCAACAAAATCTTTTAAAAAATGCTGTCTATGTCGCAGAATATCTAATACTTTTCTAAAATAAATTCTCGATTTTATTTTCGATATTTTTAAGTATTTTTGACCAAAACATTTTACTGCAAGGAGGTATTATTTTACAAGTTTTAAATCTAAAAACCTGTCCATAAAACGATTAGCAATTAATAGTTATTTATGTATTAAGGGCATAAAGAAGCTTTTATGGCCAGAAGCGTTATTTCTAGCCCGAGGCGTTAAGGTAAGTACCCACAGCAGCGGATCCGCAGGCGGATGTCATACGATTGGTCGGTTTGAGTCGATTTGACTCAAACTGACCAATCGTATGACATCCGCTGCTGTGAGTACTTCCCTTTAGCCGAGGGCTAGGAAAAGGCTGTTGGGGCATAAAAGCAAGTTTTGCCCGCTATACCTACACTATTTTATGCACAGATTAGGTTTTTATCTCAAATCTATTGTTGTGTAAAAAATATAATTAAATCAGTACGTAGGTACATCAAACCGCTGTGCGTATACTTATGTGCTTATACGAAGTACGTTACTATAGTTACTATTCCAAAATTTTTAATTTCAGTTTATTTTCATTGGTGATAAGTTTACAAATTATTTTAAGAACCAATCAAGTTCTACAACAAACAGCTCTGACATTTAATTGACGTTTCTTTATTGACCGTCGGACCATAAAGATGCCCTTGGGCCATAAAGAGACGGTTATGTTTAGATGAGTCTAGCAATATTAGGCTAATTATAATGTATCTGTGCATAAACATATTAATTTCCCTTATATACTGATTATATGGAATCTATGATTTTGCTATGCTAATATATTACTTTATGCACAGATGCATTCTAATTAGACTATTATTGCAACACTCATCTAAACATAAACGTCTTTTTATGGCCCAAGGGCATCTTTATGGTCAGGCGGGCAATAACGAAAAGTCAATTAAATGTCAGAAGTTTTTTGTAGAACTTGATTGGTTCTTAATATAGTTTGTAAACTTATCACCAATGAAAATAAACTAAAATTAAATATTTTGGAACAGTAACTATAGTAACGAACTTCGTATAATCACATAAGTATACGCACAGCTGCTTGATGTACCTACGTACTCATTTAATTATATTTTTACACAATAATATATTTGACATTAAGAACTTAATCTGTGCATAAAATAGTGTATGTATAGCGGGCATAACTTACTTTTAGGGCCCTACAGCCTTTTCCTAGCCCTCGGCTGACGCCTCGGGCTAGAAATAACGCTTCTGGCCATAAAAGCTTCATTATGCCCTTAACACATAAATAACTATTATGTTCTTCTATTCTGGTAGAACATAACATGAAGATTTTTTGAGAAGTTGAAGTGTTTCTCTTGAGACTTACTTTTATATAGGGTGTCTCTAAAAGGTCTGTACAAAATGCTAAGACATATTCCTGAGACCAAACTAGGACGATTTAACCAAACTTACCTCTATCCAAAAGTGCTTCGTTAATGCGCTATCGAATGTCAAAGATCTTGAAAACATTTATATTTTTCTAAATAACAAAATATTGCTTTTGCGCAAGATGAGAGTATGTACTGAAAAACTAGTTTTTTGACAACATTTTTTTAATAGTGGGTGTTACGTAAGATCATCTACATGTAAAGGAACTCCTCGTAGAGTTGAAACTGACCCTCCAGTAAGCGTTGGCGGGTTATTGGATGAACCCAATATCTTCTGTTTTGATTTTCTCGGTGTCTAAAGCTAAAATCGCGAAGCAAACTACCTCTACCAAGTTCATTTTGAGAATGGAATACATGACACAACACAACAGTTTACCCGTATTTGTACCAACCACACACATAGTGTGCCCCCAGGTGCGGTACACAAGAGGAAAAACTTTTTTATTATTAATTTTATAACAAAGTCATTCTCTATGAAAATTTTTGCTTGATTCAAGATTACTAAAAAGTATAACGGAATTTTTATATTACTTATAATAAAATAAAAAATTTAAGAAAATGCATTTTTTCTAAGGAAAAAAACGACCAATGTAAGTCTGTATTTACTATATTTTTTATCATGATGTCTTGCTTGAATCAATGCAGTAACAATCAAATAGCAATATTAATAATATTGAGAAATATTACCTTATTTCATTTTACATGCGATTTATTCAAGCAACGAGATTTTATTGTTTGAAGAATATTGAACTTAGTTGTCTTTTCTTTAAGAAATAATGCATTTTTTTATTTTCTACTTTATTCTAAGTACCTAATATTAAATTTCGTTATACTTTTAAGTAGTTTTAAATCAAGCAAAAACTTTTATAAAGAATGTCTTTTTGTCATAAAATTAATAATAAAAGTTTTCCTCCTGAGAACCGCATTTGGGGACACACTGTATGTACTATTGGTTTCATAACTATCTATATCGGACAGCAAGGCTCATATGGTTATTTTTCTTTATTAGAAAAATGGTTTAAAAATATCATCATATTAGCATTGCTGTTCTAGATCATTATGATACCAGTTAGTGGCAATAGTACTCAAAATGCAGTTTCAGGATTAGTAAATATAAATAATAATAATTGTTGATTGGTTAATCAACATAGAATCACTGTGAATAGAAACAATAATATTTCGACTGACAAGCTCATTATGGCTTTTGTACGAACATATTTTTTGTTTAGTTTAAACGAGTGAAACAAATTTTTCATAATATGTGCTGTAACTTTCTTGCAGATTGATATGATGATTAGATTGATTGTAACGCGAAATTTGGTTAAAAAGCTTTAGAATTTACAACTGTCAAATGATAATTATAAATTTTTTGTTTACGATTGATTTCAAAAAACTTGCCTACTATATAACTAAAAGTTACCAAATAAAGTACATATATAGTAGTGCTTGATAGTCACTATAGTCACCTACAGCGAATTCCAACGAGATAAAGATGTAAAATAAAATAATATTCATTTTTCTGAAATCGTCAAGAAAGCTTGTCATGACAGAACTCAGGTTGGTCATGAAAGTGTCACTTTAAAGACTAGTCACTTTCATGATTTTTACAAGACTCCTGTCACTTTACAAGACTCATCTGTCATTTTTAGACTGCAATTGAATTAGAAATCGTCACTTATCTTATGAAACGTTTATTTAATATAATTAAAAACACTAACAATCAAATACAACAAAATATTTTTGATTTGTTGTTGATTCATTGTCATGGATATTAACTTCTCATACGACTCTGATGTTGATATATTTTTTCAGTTTAAATCTATTTTTAGTTTTGAAAAACGATTGCAGAAAAAATATAATACATCACTGGTCATGAAAGTGTCTCTGCTTGACTCGGAGGCTTTAAAGAGATACTCGGATGCTACGCATCCTCGTACTCTTCAATAAGCCTCCTCTTCTGCAAAGTTTCACTTTCATGACTTGTAATGTAATACACTATTAAATAATTATAACAGTGCACCTAATTATGAAAGTCATAGTTTAAAGAAAAAGAGACTTTCATAACGTGCTGTACACGACACTTTTTTGCATAGGTATTGTAAGCTGAGAAATTTGTCTTAAAAGGATTTATGCAAAATTTTAAAAATCAGGAAAACATATTATTCTTTGCCAATAATCTCCAAGGAGATTGAAGTTTGTTTTTTACAAACATAATTAAAAAAGGTGCTACTTTCATTAGGATTTTTCGTTAAAAAAACTTTCATAATCAATATGCAAAAAGTTTTACTTTATGTTTAAAACTACGATTAAGAAAATGAGATTTCGTCATCAATATGCAAAAAAAGATATTTTACAATACTTTTTGTTAGGTGCTTATTACAACTTAAATAAAGTAGTATGTATTAAAAGGTTCTTTTTATAATTTGTCTGTTTTGCTTTTTCTATTTTTTCAATATTTTATGGTAAGCTGGAAGAACTATTACCTAGCATTTTAATTCAATAAGGAGGACGCTGCCACCTAATGACCTAAAGTACATTTTATGTATACTCGTATTAAAAATTGGTTAAAATCTCAAATCCGCAATACGACATCCACTAATAAAATAATTAGCATAACCCCAACAAGTTTCAAGTGTTACTGAAGTTTATCGAAGGATATAACGATATAAGATGCAGATTGCAGTCACGTGTTTGCGCTATTGCCGCTGTAACATTGACGGCCTTGCATCCGAACAAAGAAATTTAAACGTTACGCGTCTTCAGCACTCGATAATTTAAAGAGGAAGAAAGATGCCATAATACAGCAAACGTCTTTTCTTAATTATTGAGTTTGTGGATGGTGAGGGGTGTATTGGTGGCTTTCCATACCTTGATCAGCTGAGCTACAGCGCTCTTAAATTTGTTTTCTACCAACCAACTGTGCTATTTACCTATTTAACCTTTTTTCATAACGTGTACAGTTTCCGAAATAAGGTAGAGGGGGTCAATTTACGTGGTAATAATTTAACACTGATGCTTACCTCTTTAGAATAGTCTCTGCCTTTTTAACACGTTATTGTAAAATATTAATTACTGTATTATTATATAAACATTTATTTACTTTTAGTTCTTGTTACGCTAGTTTAAATTGTAATCACTTTTTTAAAATAAACTATTCTGCACATTTGCTTTTTTGCTATTTATTTGAAAAATTCTAAATCATTTAATTCACTTACGACAAAAATGAACCCTATATCTGCCTTTGAAGTGTTAATTCTTATAATTTTTTGAAGTTGTCCGAATTTGTTTATCAAAATGCACTATCTCATTGATCTTATAGATATCATGTAATAGAGTGAAAAATAAAGTTGATGCCTTATAAAAAACACAAATCATTAATTTTTAAAAACATTACAATATGAAATGTCAGAGTAGTTAAGTTGCTGCATATTGCCATTGCATTACAAATTTATTATTTTCAAATACTAGTAAAATTTTAAAAGATTTGTAACAAATACTTGTGAAGAATTTATTTTATTTTTATTAAAAACATAAATCGGTATTTTCGTCAAAATAATTATCACTTGTAATTACACGAGTGCTTCGAAATTATCGATTTGTAATACGAACGTTGATTAGCAACCACGAGTGTCATTTTTTGACGTTTTAATTTCCCGACGTGCAACGGAGGGAAATTTGTCAAAAAATGACACGAGTGTTGCGTTTTAATCAACTTGAGTATTGCAACAGATAATTTCAGAAGCACGAGCATGTAATTCGGTAAGATTATTTCATGATACAGTTGTTTATTTAAGCATCTACTTATTAACATAAAGATTAGTATTTGACATGAAAGTAAAAAATGGGACACATGTGACACTAGTTTTCAGCGTTGTCACGAAGATAAAAACAGTCGAAAAGGACAATAAAAAATTATCGAATTATCGCTGTAATCCAAAAAATAAAGCCTTGCGATTGGTCAAAAACGAAGTAGAATGAAATAATCACTTGTAATTACACGAGTGCTTCGAAATTATCGATTTGTAATACGAACGTTGATTAGCAACCACGAGTGTCATTTTTTGACGTTTTAATTTCCCGACGTGCAACGGAGGGAAATTTGTCAAAAAATGACACGAGTGTTGCGTTTTAATCAACTTGAGTATTACAACAGATAATTTCAGAAGCACGAGCATGTAATTCGGTAAGATTATTTCATGATACAGTTGTTTATTTAAGCATCTACTTATTAACATAAAGATTAGTATTTGACATGAAAGTAAAAAATGGGACACATGTGACACTAGTTTTCAGCGTTGTCACGAAGATAAAAACAGTCGAAAAGGACAATAAAAAATTATCGAATTATCGCTGTAATCCAAAAAATAAAGCCTTGCGATTGGTCAAAAACGAAGTAGAATGAAATAATCGTCATAATAAAACGCAGCACGTTCGGGCGTCGAACAATTAAACAGCGTCTGGTTTATAATATTATTTCCATCAAAATTAATGAATTGTGTTTATTTTATAAGGCACAAACTTGATTTTTCGCTATCTTCGAATTTTTACACCATACTATTACTGTGATCTATTCGTTTGTATTAGCTAAAAAAAAACACTTTTAGCCGATATATCTAAAAAATCGATATTAAAATCAAGAATCTAACTACTTTTCTTCAAACAATCAATAACATTCAGCATATAACCAACCCTACATTATTTGAAGAAATTCTTAATAAACTTCCCATGAGTAGAAGAGTGGAATGGGCTTTTCATTCGTGTACAATAAAACCGTTTCCAACTCTGATTCACTTCTCAGCTTGGTTAGATCAACTTGCTCATATGATCAGTTTAGTCACTATCCGTACTGAAGAACAAGTGATACGCTCAAAACAAGTTTTACTTCAAACTGGTAGAGAAAGTCTCAGAAACAACAGTTTTAAAATGCTGTGTGTGCGATAAAAGCCACAACATAGTAGAATGTCAATTAGTCAAGAATATCTCCGTAAACGATAGATGGGAAATGGTTAAATCTAAGAAATTGTGCTTTTCATGTTTGTCAGTAGGACACTGCATGCAATTTTGCAATATAAAGAAAAAATGTGAGGAAGAAGGTTGCGTTAAAATGCATAATAAGCTACTTCACGCAGATTAGACAAATTTGCCAAAAAATGTTGATCCTTTGTCAAAGATTCTAAACTGCCAATCAGACAGCAGCGACTAACTGTTTAGAATTCTTCCAGTAAAAGTCTATGGACAGTCCAGAAATGCAGTTGATACCTTCGCCCTTTTTGACGAAGGTTCTTCGATAACATTAATAGACTCAAGTTTAGACGATAGATTGCAATTGGATGGTAAGCGTGAAGATCTGCGACTACAATGGTATGGTGATAAGTCAACCACTGAAGACTCAAAAATAGTAAATCTTCAAATCAGCGGTACCAAACATAATTCGAAGTGTTACAATTTAAAGGATGCCAGAATAATTAAAAATCTTGATTTGCCTGTACAAACTCTTGAAATAAAGAACCTTTCGTCTAAATATAATCAATTCAAAAGTCTTCCTATAAATAGCTACAAGAAGGTTAAGCCTGAAATATTAATAGGTATTGATAATGGGCATTTAGGTTATCCATTAAAAGCCTGCCTTTCAAACGGACCTATAGCTATTCGAACAAAATTGGGATGGTTAATTTATGGGAATTCTACTAGAGATGCAGAACCGGCAAATCAATGTTGCATTGCGAGAAGATTAATGCTGAACCAGAAGAGGATGAAGAAAATGAAACTGAAAATGATCTTCAGAATTTAAATAAATTGCTTGAAGAATATATTTCAAATGAGCACTTTGATATAAAGTATGAAAAGATAATAGAAAGTAAAGTTCAAGCGTCTGTTGTTGAAACACAAGCGAGTGTAAGTGTTGTAGGAGAAGTAAGTGAAGAGGATATGAGTCGAAGATATAGTGGACTAAGTTCCCCAGGAAAGGAAGGAGCAGAATACGATTAATCGTTCAGTAGAAAATCAATAGAACACTCGTCGTTTGGCTCTGGCGGGTTATCTTCATCTAGACATGAGTCAGTTTTCGGGAATTATGGAAGTGAATCTATAACTGGTAAGTATGGATTTGAATCCCTTTCAAGTAAGTACGTCATTGAATCATCGTCCGGAAAATATCGTACAGAATCCATTTCAAATAGGTACAGTTCCGAATCAGCAATCTCTGGGAAATATGGAACAGACTCTATAACATCAAAATATGGAGATTATTCCAAATATGGTGATATTGGACAGTCCACAGCTTTAAGTTCAAGTTATACCTCAAGAAGATCAGTAACCCACACTGGTGACTTAGACTGTTCTGGGAAATATGGCGGCGAAGGTCTTTCAAGATCCTTTTTCAGCGTGCGGAGGACTACTGACAGTGGTGATGGAGATGATGGTCCTACAAGTTCCAGTTATACTCGTAAATATCATACGGAAACAAGTGATGTAGATGATGGTCTAACATCTGGTTATGCATGTAAATACAGCACTGAGCTTGGAGATGGCGAGTCATCATACAGCTACAACAGAAAAACTGCAGTATCTTTAAAAGGAGGAGATTTAGGTGGATCAAAATATAATAGAAAGACTGTAACATCTTCCACAGAAATTTGTGATTTAGCAGGAACAAAACACTCAAGAAAAGATGATGATGCTACTACAAGGGAAGCCTTACTTGACAAATATTCAACACGTGGAGAAGCACTTTATGAAAGACACGAATCCATAAAACGATCTGTAGCAGAACACGGTGCAGATGAGTACGTACTATCAAAATTCTCTAAGTACGAAAGAAGGGTTTCCAAATCAAAGAAAGATTTTGATGATGCAGAAGATGCACGAATAGAAACTAAAATGCGTAAAAAGTATGGGCTGGATTCAAATATTAGCAGTAGTACAGAACAGGCGTTCTTCAGAAACACGACAGCTTCGATCAAGTGAATCTGTTGAGATACGAACATCAGACAAAAGAAAATTTAGAGAAAGTGAATCAATTGAATCGAGAAAATTTAAATCGGGTGAAGCTGTTGAGAAATGCGAATCGGAAGGAAGAAAATATAGAACGCAAGAATCGGTCGATAAAGAACGTCTGTTAGAAAGTTGCCAAAGAAAAGAGAGTCGGAAGAGAAGTTTACCGGTTCAGCAGCAGAAGCGAAAAATTTAATGAAGTATCAGAAACAAGGTCAGTAAAGCTTAGCGCTAGTGAAAAGTTTAGAAAATCAGAGAGCAGCTACCTACATTCTGAGAATGCAACGTCAAAATCAGTCGTTGAGTCAACTATTGTAAATGGCAAACCAACAGGTGAAAATGCTGAAGTTCCATCCAAACAACATTTAAGCTGAGAAGAGACTCCAGTAGTGTTGTACTGCCTTCAGAAGGAAAACCAAACTTTGTTAAGAGATTACACAAAGTCAACGTAGAACCTGGGGAATCAGCAGTGTTCAAAGTGGAATTACCAGCAGTCCCTGACAATCTAACATGGCTCAAAGATAACAAACCAATAAGTCAATAAAAACGCATCAAGACCAGTAAATCACAAGAAGATAAAGTTTATCATTTGGAGATTAAAGAAGCGGAACCTACCGATGCAGGACTGTATAGTGTAATTGCTACAAATACTTCAGGCAAATCTACTTGTTCTGCACAGCTTATAGTGCATGCGTTGACAGAGCAAGAAAGAGCAGAACGTCTCCAAACCAATAAATTAATCGAACTGAAAGATATTGAATTGCTCGAAGGCACCTACTTAAGGTTCATAGTTAATGTTAAAAGGGAACCAAGCCTAACAGTTACCTTTTATAAGGATGACATAAAAATAAGAGAAAGCAACACGCGTTGCCATGTAGTCAAAGAAGTAGCGGAAAAGGGGGTTTTACGCAGACCTACTTCAAAGTTGGCCGTATTTGATGTAAAGCTTAATTGTGGTGAAGAAATGAGTTCTTCACGGGGGGGAAGGATGTTGTTGAGTTGGCTGGAGGGATGCGGTTGCTTACTGGAACTGCTTGATTTTATTTGTTAGTTAGTTTTTAGTTTTTGTTTCACCAGAGTTAAAAACAAATTGTTATAATTTTAGACTTTTTTAATAACTTTAATGTTTGATGGAATAAAACTAAAATGTAAGTGGTTTTAATTTTCACTTGTATTTGTTAACTTAATGTATTTATTTTAGCGAATAAATATGCCATTAGGCCTGTATAGACTTTGCCTTGTCTTGTAAATGCCTGCGTGTGGGGGATATTTTATTCTTTAGGAAATTCCATAAATCGCCATAAGTTGTATGTTGTTTCGAGAACATTTATAATAACATATATTGCATTCAAGAAATGACTTTTAACCACTATGAGTAGACACATGCCATTTAACGTAGCACTTATGTGAACATTTATTACCAGAAATTTTACATTAAAACGGTTTTTTGGTACTATGAGTGGACATGTGTCACTTACGTTTACTCTTTTGTGAACTTTCATAACCAAATATATTACATTCAAATAGTTTTTCACCATTATGATTAGAGATGTGTACATTAAGATTACTCCTTCGGGAACATTTATAATCACATAAATATCATTCAAATGGCTTTTCGCCACTATGAGTGGACATGTGTTGCTTAAGATTCCCTTTTTTTGAACATTTATAACCACATACATTACATTCAAATGGCTTTTCACAACTATGAATAGACATGTGTTGCTTAAGATTATGTTTTTGAGAACTTTTATAATCACATATATTACATTCAAATGGCTTTTCACCACTATGAGTTGACATGTGTTGTTTTAGATTACTTTTTTGCGAACTTTTATAATCACATATACTACATTCAAATGGCCTTTCACCAGTATGAATAGACATGTGTTTATTAAGAGTACTTTTTTGTGAACATTTATAAGGACATATATTACATGCAAATGGCTTTTCACCACTATGAATAGACATGTGTTGTTTAAGAGTACTTTTTTGTGAACATTTATAAGGACATATATTACATTCGAATGGCTTTTCTCCACTATGAGTGGACATGTGTCGCTTAAGTTTGCTCTTTTGTAGAGTTTTATAACCACATATATTGCATTCAGATAGCTGCTCTCCAGTATGAGTTGACATGTGCTGCTTAAGTTTGCTCTTTTGTGAACTTTTATAACCACATATATTACATTCAAATGGTTTTTCACCATTATGAACAGAGATGTGTACATTAAGATTACTCCTTCGGGAACATTTATAATCACATATATTACATTCAAATATCTTTTCACCACTATGAATAGACATGTGTTGTTTAAGAGTACTTTTTTGTGAACATTTATAAGGACATATATTACATTCGAATGGCTTTTCTCCACTATGAGTGGACATGTGTCGCTTAAGTCTGCTCTTTTGTAGAGTTTTATAACCACATATATTACATTCAGATAGCTGCTCTCCAGTATGAGTTGACATGTGCTGCTTAAGTTTGCTCTTTTGTGAACTTTTATAACTACATATATTACATTCAAATGGTTTTTCACCATTATGAACAGAGATGTGTACATTAAGATTACTCCTTCGGGAACATTTGTAATCACATATATTACATTCAAATATCTTTTCACCACTATGAATAGACATGTGTTGCTTAAGAGTACTTTTTTGTGAACATTTATAAGGACATATATTACATTCGAATGGCTTTTCTCCACTATGAGTGGACATGTGTCGCTTAAGTCTGCTCTTTTGTAGAGTTTTATAACCACATATATTACATTCAAATGGCTTTTCACCAGTATGAATAGACATGTGTTGTTTAAGACTACTTTTTTGTGAACATTTATAATGACATATATTACATTCAAATGGCTTTTCACCAGTATGAATAGACATGTGTCGTTTAAGATTACTTTTTTGTGAACATTTATAATGACATATATTACATTCAAATGGCTTTTCTCCAGTATGAGTTGACATGTGTTGCTTAAGTTTGCTCTTTTGTGAACTTTTATAACCACATATATTACATTCAAATGGTTTTTCACCATTATGAATAGAGATGTGTACATTAATATTACTCCTTCGGGAACATATATAATTACATATATTACATTCAAATGGCTTTTCGCCACTATGAGTGAACATGTGTCGCTTAAGTTTACTCTCTTGTGAACTTTTATAACTACATATATCACATTCAAATGGCTTTTCACCACTATGAATAGACATGTGTTGTTTTAGATAACTTTTTTGTGAACATTTACGACCACATATATTACATTCAAATGGGTTTTCACCAGTATGAATAGACATATGTTGTTTAAGACTACTTTTTTTTGAACATTTATAATGACATATATTACATTCAAATGGCTTTTCACCAGTATGAATAGACATGTGTCGTTTAAGATTACTTTTTTGTGAACATTTATAATGACATATATTACATTCAAATGGCTTTTCTCCAGTATGAGTTGACATGTGTTGCTTAAGTTTGCTCTTATGTGAACTTTTATAACCACATATATTACATTCAAATGGCTTTTCACCACTATGAATAGACATGTTTTTAAGACTATTTTTTTGAGAACATTTATAATTAAATGGTTTATCACCACTATGAGTAGTCTGAGGTGTTTAAGATGATTGTTTTGGGAACATTTATAGTCATAGGTATTACATTTCAGAGCCATTTCACCACTTTGGGTGATCATGTGCCTTTTGAGAAGATGTCTTATTATACATGTAATTGCAAATATTATGTATAAATTCTTCGCTACGTTTATGAATAAGCATTCGTTCCATGGTACATATAGCTGTTCTAAAAAAGGTTTTATTGATATTTGCTAGACATAAAAGTTGCTGGCCATATTCATTTGCCTAAGTTGATAAAATCTTACTAATGTTATCAAATGGTTTCTATTCTTTCTCCATATATATTTCACTAATCATCTCAGTTTTGGCGTTAAAGTTTCCATTATCTGTGCACGTACATTTGCGTTGGTTTGTTGGGATTGTTGTTATCTCCTCGTCAGTCATTATCATAATCAACTTACAACTTAAAAGTACATATTTTCACCGATTATATATGAGTATAGAAACATGTTTTTATTTGCATACAGTCACTAAATTATGTAACTTGAACTTTTCTGGAATGAAGAAATTTGAAAATAGATATGTATTGGTATAAGTGTAATAAAACGAACCATTTACCTGATAGAAAAAACATTCATCGCTCCAGTACATAAGCTTGCTGACACTACGAAAATGATATATGTCGATGGTATTAGTGAGCATCTGTAAGTGGTATCGGTTACTTCAAGCACTAGAAAAGCATCTCAAACATCATTTATAACAAGTTTTATTTTATATTTTTCAGATATCGTCACACTAATTCTCTACATGTCGCAAAACAGCAGGAATTAATTTAATGGAATTCAACGCAGTGTTGGCAATATCAAATAGATAAATCCTCTAATAGCACCCTGATATTTCCCCAGGTTTAAAATAAAATACCTACTATCAAATACAACAGTTCTGAGCTTGGATGCGCAGGCAAAGCAGCTCAAACTAATTCAAACAAAAATAGCCAACTCATTTTAAGTTGTGAATTTAGACTAATTGATATAAAGCTGATTTTTTGTAGATCGATAGATTAGATCCCTAGAACAAAGTATCAAAATACATCCTCAGTCAGTAGGTATTGGCGCCGTTGAGATGACCCCCACTCCTTTTTTTCCCAATCCTACCCCCACTCCTCCCCACTCCTATCCCCACTACCCCCTACTTAGGCCGCCCACTTAGGCCCCCCACTTAAGCCCCACTCCTATCCCTACTCAGCAGCCATTTTGGATCGCCATCTTGCATCGCCATTTTGAATAGCCATTTTGAATCGCGATCTTGAATCGCCATTTTGAATCGCCATTTTGAATAGCCATTTTGAATCGCCATTTTGAATAGCCATCTTGGATCGCCATTTTGAATAGCCATTTTGGATCGCCATTTTGAATAGCCATTTTGAATCGCCATCTTGGATCGCCATTTTGTATCTGTCATTTTAAATCTGTCAATTGTGAATGTCATTGGCATATCCACCATTTTGTATCTATCATTTTCAATTTGTCATCTTAGATTTTCCGCCCTTGGATTTGAATTTTTAGTACTGCTACTACCATCTATCGGTGACGTCATGTCAACTGTATAGTAGATTCCTCTCTTTCGCTCTCGCTTGGCTCAGGCCCTCTCTCTCGCTCTCTCTCTCTCTCGCTTGGCTCTGGCTCTCTCTCTCTCTCTCTCTATCTCTCTCTCTCCCTCTCTCTCTCTCTCGCTCTCTCTCTCTCTCTCTCTCTCTCTCTCTCTCTCTCTCTCTCTCTCTCTCTCTCTCTCTCTCTCTCTCTCTCTCTCTCTCTCTCTCTTTCTCGCTCTCGCTTGTCATTTCCAACTTGTCAATGTTTCCCGCCCTTGGATTTGAATTTTTAGTACTGCTACTGCCATCTATCGGTAACGTCCTGTGATCGGTATAGTAGAATAGGCGTATAGAAGTATACGCCTATAGATAGGCAACCTGTTACACTTTTTTTATAAAAATTAATTTTGGAGTAACCGGTGTTCGAACGCTCAACCATCTGATTAGAACTCCATAGCTTAACCCCGAGACCACGGAGCTTGTCTTTTAAATTACTGCATACGAGTTATTTATAAAAATGTTTTCACGTATATTTGATTAAAACCAATTTATTTAAAAATAATTCCCGGAAAATATTTATAAATATTGTACATTAATAATATTAAATCTTTAGGATTCAAAAATTATAAGCCAATTATGATTATTATCATGAGTCATTGAGATGAGACAATTATTAACCTTATATGAGCCAATCGTGAAGAAACTCAAGAAATTTTTCTTGATACATCTTAAATATAACAATTTGAAAACTATATACAGATATTATTACTACATGAGGCCCGTAACATCAGTCGATCCGCGGCTTTTTATATCAGTACAAAATAATTAGATATAGTTATATTTACTATCTATTCTTTTAAACAGCTGTTATACTTTCCATGATTACTTTATAGTCGGGTATGTAGTACCATTATTATCCTACATTAACTTATATGAAAAACGAGATCGGTAAGGTAAAAACATGACGTCTTGATTGTAAAATTTATTTTCTGTAACGATGATTTCACCATTGCTAATGAATTTCCAATTAGCGGGTGTAGAAAGTTAAAATTCAAACATGAAAGACTATTGGTTTAATCGAAATATTTTAAAAGTTGCCGACGGCTAATTATTATTTAATAACAACCGTAAATTCTGAGTAAATCTGTTTGGATATTTCCTGAAGCCTAAATCAATTTTGTTTGTATTAAAATCTAGAAATTTCAGAAAAACGGTTTTAAAATAAATTGTATATAGTTATACATTGTGAAATAAAAAATGCAAGAATAAAATACATACACGGATTAAACTAAACTATATATATATTAAGAAATATTAATTACGGCTTTTATAGCATCTTACAGGAAAAAGATTACAGTCAATCAAGATCTCAACACATATCTTTAACTAGATATCAAAAATAAATATATTATATATTGAAGGTAAAGACATGAGGATATCCATCGTTTGACTAATGTCTATTTATTAAAACAAATAAGTTATGAAATGAAGCAGGTAGTCTATTCAATGAACATTGCCTAATACTTTTATGATTTTTCTAGCCTATAGATCAGCAGTTAGAAACACGGGCCTGCTAAATGCCTGCAATTCACCTACCCTATCAATATGTTGTACAATTTTAGATATGTAATGTATACGTTTTGTTTCTTACTTAAGTCTATTTTGTTTGTATGTTTGTAATATTTAGACATTTACGAAAATTAAATCAAGCTGAACAGCAGATTACTATTTTAAATTTAATAGATCATACGAATTATCTTACCCTGTTCTGAATGACTCCTTTGTATAAATTGTGCATTGTTTGTAAATGCTCTCTGAACTAAAATATTCATATATGAGAGAAATGTTATATAAGTCAATACAGCCCTATAACTATCATTTATTGAGCTATACAAAGAGATTTATATCTACGCTAAACTAAAGATTAATAGAAGTATTGCATTCCTGATATCATAAGATAACGATAAAACACATGATTATTCTTAGACTAAGGTCTAATTTAGGTAGTCAAAATGTAGGTAATCGAATTGTAGGTACATATCATGATGTGATATCATACAATTATATTCTAGTAAGAATTGTAATAAAGTCACTGCTATAAATAACAACATTCTTTATCACGATCATCTATCATTATCATAATCATCTAATGTCATGCAGAGTCAGCAGCTAGCTCCTAAGTTCGTATATGCGAGAATCGGTATTATATAACACACACATCAGTCTACATTCATTGCTCTAATATTGATAGGAACTTTCTAGAATCTATAAAGTTGTACTACATATATTCAACTAATTTGAATATACGATAACTGATACTCATTATACTTCTATGCACACAATCGAGGTATCAGTACACTCCAACCGCGTGATCAAGATTGTAGTATTCAAATCAAGCTTCCTAGCCCCTATACAAGTATTCTAGAACACAGAGTATTCATCACTAAACGTATTCTTCATATATGAAATCATAAAATTCGAGTCTAACTACTGACGAGGTGAAAGAATAAGTGCAATCGGTTTATGCCCATACCAGGGTCCCTATGATTATTATAAATGTCTTAACAGAATAAAAAGGGTGAAATGAATATAACTTATAGGATTTAATCAAACTAGAAGAATATCGATATATCCTACGTTGAGAAAATAATTATACTATGTAAGCATCGATACGCTACATATGATTGCGAGCCTGAGTATAAGCATAAACCCTATACTACAGATTTTTATCCTTTTTCATTATATCTACTACAGACGAGGTGAATGAATAGGTACATTTAACATGCGTATGCTACAATTATCTAATTTCTAGTTTTCTAGACGTAATGTAATTTTGAACAGATTTGAACCCTTTTCGTTATATCTACTACCCCTGTAAGCGATTTCTACATATACGTTCTTATTGTTTATACACCATATAGATATTCGTAGCATCTAAAGTAAACTCTTATTTAAACGTTATTTTACAATATATCATACATTTCAGAAACTCCGAAATATGAAGATATGTAATAATTTACTATATACTTTTGTAGGATATTAACTCGTATAATTAATACTAATTTGTAATTATTTTCGATACCTTCGAAATATAAGTCTATAACATATCTACCCAAAAGATTCACCGACAAACTTACTGAAGATAAAGTGGTCGATCTCAACCAAAAGATAGCGAATACAACTCTGTCTCTAGGATTGGTTTACCTAGGTAAAGTAAAGACAGAAAAATATCAACTGTATGCTGACTGTATGTTCATCGAGACGAATAAGGTATGAAATGTAACAGGTAGTCTATTCAATTTGCATACTAATATATGAAAATAATATAATGTATATCGCCTGATAAATAAAATTGAAATTATTCTTATTCTTTTACAATGAAATGTGTTTTGAAAAAACACGATGAAACGTTGTGTATATTAATGCAGGAGTTCTGTTAACGCATTCGTTATTTAGAGATTCACTTATAAGTACACTATTTATTTAGCTGATTCAATAAAAATTTCATTATTTTTAAGATTCCTAACGAGGGACCTACTGATAAGCGTTATATTATACCAGGTACGTATGATACTCTACTGCTGATTGCATACCTGATGAACGCAGTTGTACAAAGTAATATAGGATATACGTTACAGAGAAGTTTAATTTTCCGTGCAACAAATGACCTATATATATATTTTATGTACAAGGCTGACATTAACATATTTAGCGCATACCTGTTGAACATAGCTCTACAAAGTAATATTTAAAAGACTTAAAAGGCTTATATTTTAGAGATCGGATACAGGCGCATATATTCCTATATATTACCTCTAAATTTTACTTTAACAATACATGCAGTCAGGTTTGGCGTAAATAACAATTAGGAATATCAAAGCCATACTAACTGAACGCTAACATAATATGCTCTACAGGTCAAACTCAATTAATTAACCCTGGGGCTATACATCCTTAGGCTAGAAACAGTCTTGAAACAAAAAATGGCTGAGTCCACCCTGTTAGACAAGAAATCAGAGTATGGGCGTGATAAATAAAACATATAAAGTTATTTTACAAACATTTATTTAGTATACATAACATAATACAAGAATATAGATCATAAGTTGTTTTCTATGACGACTGTTGTAGTTCTACGGGTCTCTGAGTCGTCGTATGCCCTCGCAGCAATACTAATACGTATAAAGTCCGACGACTGACTCATTGGAACTGTACCGGTAGCCCTTTCCTTGTTCAACTCTTCGTTACTATCACAGTTGGTAAACGAGGAATCACATTCATCAATACCCAAATGCATGGCTGAAGTCATATATTCTTCTTCTTCTTCTGTCTCAACGATATCAGTAGGTCCATTTGCTTCCTTTACCAGAGCTGTCTTTACAACATTTGCGTTATTATGTACGATTTTTAAATGCCTTTTATAGCTGTCGATGCGTGAAAGATATTTGAAGCAATTAGAACACCGGACTTTGATTGATTCGTGAACGCTTTTCGTATGTCTTTTTAGTTGTCAGAGCGTGAAAAAGTTTTGACACAGCTAGAACAGCAGATTCTGTTTGAATCGGGTATGGTTTTTACGTGTCTCTTGCAGGTGAATGGCCTCGCGAAAGACTTGAAGCAAACAGGACACTGTATTTTGCAATCCTGTCGACCAGAGCCATTCTTCTTCTTACGCTGGTCCATCTCGACTAATGAAGGAGCAGGAACACTACCCGTCGATTTATACTGATCGACCAGAGCAATCGGTTGTTCTATCCTACGTTGAGAAAATAATTATACTATGTAAGCATAAATACGCTACATATGATTGCGAGCCTGAGTATAAGCATAAACCCTATACTACAGATTTTTATCCTTTTTCATTATATCTACTACAGACGAGGTGAAGAATAGGTACATTTAACATGCGTATGCTACAATTATCTAATTTCTAGTTTTCTAGACGTAATGTAATTTTGAACAGATTTTAACCCTTTTGGTTATATCTACTACCCTTATAAGCGATTTCTACATATACGTTCTTATTGTTTATACACCATATAGATATTCGTAGCATCTAAAGTAAACTCTTATTTAAACGTTATTTTACAATATATCATACATTTCAGCAGCTCGTATGATTATCCGTCTCTATCGTAACCCTATCTCATACATGTAAATAAACATTTCTTTAAAGAGTTTGTTAGGTCACCTAATCTGTTATAATATTACTATGATATTAGATCTCGTCGATTACAGCTTTACCATTAGGACATACTTAGTAGGTTATATGTGCTAAGTAAAATAATAAACAGATATTTCGAAAATTTTATGCATTCTTAAGAGAACGGGGTATAATATTTAAAAACACACTGTAGAAAACATATCAGCAGAGAAAGGGAATACATAAATACAGTATGTTTTGTATGATGAGTTGTCGTCAGTTTAAAAGAAATAAGTTCGTCGCCATATTTAAACGTTATTTTACAATACATCATACATTTTCAATAGCTTCGAAATACGCAGATATGTAATAATATACTATATACTCTTGTAGGTTATTCAACGTATCTATAGTAAACTCTTATGATTAATAATAATCTGTAACCTTATTGTTTTTTATTACATCACAGGTTAGAGCATACGAATATAATTTAGGTTAGATTAGGTTAGAGCCTACGAATACATTTTTAGGGCAGAACGTAGGGAGCAGAGTAAGTACAAAACAACATACTTTCATACAAGAACGTTTATTGATACGAGTAGTTTCGACGCTACTTAAAACATAATACATAACTTATATATATATATATATATATATATATATATATATATATATATATATATATATATATATATATATATATATATACATACGTGCCAAGCTATCAGTGTGGCACCCAACCCATATTCCGGTAAAGTAGCACCCACTTGATAGAGTTGAGATAATGGTGTATATTTTACACCAATTGACTCATCGCAAGTAGTGAAGAAAAAGTAAGTTGAAAAACTGCAATATTCTTTTATACTTTCTAAAAGATATATAATGTTAAACTCGCACCCAACATACTAACTGGTTAACTGGCACCCATTTGTATAATAATTATATATACTTCTACCAAGTGGCACCACTCCAGTGATGCCATATTTATGGGTGCCCTTTTACCTTTTGCTTTATTATTTATATACAGTACGGAAGCTTATGCAACATTTTTTGAATAATTCACTTTCTAATTTTACACTTTTGGACGCTAGTTTTTAACTTTTTATTGTTTACCTCGGATTATTGCATTTGCTTTGCCTAATGTTTAACCACAAATACTTTTAGATGTTATAATAAACCTTTCCAATCTTCGTGAATTATGAAATACCTACGGGGATGAAGGAAAAATGTGTAAACTTTCTAGTCATTGGCATGATCTAATCAAACATCTAGTGCAATTGCCATTATTGCATGATTAATATAATTTATTTGATATTTTGGAGCTTACATTAATAAGACTTTATATTATTGACATATTAACAATAAAAGAACTATATACTCCATACTTGTGAACATCATAACCAAACATTGTGCGCTACTAATAAAATAAAAGGCAGTTTTAAAAATCGTATGATTTTACTAAAAACAACAAATTATTCTCAATTCAGTTAATTATAGATATAAACCAAAAACAAAAAGAATTCTAAACATTTCAAGATATTTTGCTTAGCTTTATTTTATGCCAATGACTATCTAACAAAAGCAAATTAACGGTTATTAAAATAAGTAGATGTTGGAGTTCTTAATATTTCTGTTTATGCATCCTCACGAAAGCAAAAATCTTTTTCGCAAAATCTAATAGTTCCGATATTTACAGATTTGCTTACCGATTGGTAATAAAATTTTATTGTTTTATTGCTTTGTTACTTTTAGTTGCACATTTTGGCATTTCTTAATCTGTTTGTCCATGATTTTGTTTAAAGCTACTTCAATGTATATTTTAAAACCAGCGTTTTATTAAATGTCCATAACGTAATATTTGTATATATGTAGGTATAGTTATATTTCATCTATGTTTAATAAAGTTTCTTTGACTCCTGGAAATTAGGAATTAGGTAATTAGGAATGTTTTCATCTAGGGATAAAAGTTTTAATGATTGAATTGAAATAAAAGGCAGATATTTTTTTAGAAAACTCAGAATCGAGTGTTATAAAAACAAAATAAATAATGTGTTTTTTGTAACAACAAATATTCTTTGCTATTTTATTGAAATTAAAGTATAGAACTACTAACTAAAACCTGATTTTGATTTAATGACTGAAAACACGTAACAAGTTACATGGTAACATTAAATATTTTGCATTAGTTTGTAAAATAAAATTAAATGTTTTGTTGTTATCTATGTTTCCTGTTTAAGTTCTTAAAAGATAGGTGCATACCTATTATGTAAATTGAAACAATGGTATAAACTGTTTAATTATTGCATCCTATAAATTGTCCGGCAGTAGTTTACTTATAAACAAATTCAAATACGCATGCACTACTAACTATTAGAGGGTATAAATAGTGAGATAAAAGACTCAACGATTCAGCGTGAATAGAAAGAACTATTGTGTAGATCTTAATCAATGGGATTTCTACAGGCAGCAGAGAACGAAAGTGCATGTTGGGTATTGAGTTTGAGTAGTATTAATCATATTTTGGAAACATATTTTGAATTTTGTAAATAATCCAACATCAGCAATTACCACTAAAAATCTGCAATATCAAAAATTGTCTAATGAGCGCTAATGTACATTATATTTTAAATAACGATATAAATAAAAATATCAATCAAAATACATTCCAAGGAATGGTTCAAAATCTGCAAGAATTGGCATTAAAAAGAACATGTAAACTATAAACAAGTATAAATATTTTAAGAAACATTCTAAAATACTTCATAGAAATTTGATGGTAAGTAGTCGCTTCTTTATACGTTAATTTTTATCATTGAGAATTACCCAATAGAATGCAATATAAAAATAATTAACTCTATGTATAATCAAAAATAGGAAAATACATTTTCTAAATTGTTAGGTTTTCAACTATTTTTTTAAATGTTATCCAATTATCGACACTGGGCTTAATGTTTGACACTACGTACGACTAATGAAAATGTATAAAACTTAGCAAGCGATATATGAACGATTAAGTTACCTTTACAACGATTTGAATAATGAATTAGTTGTTACAATTTTTATGACTAAATTACGTCGGCATTAGTCAAAGAGAAAAACAAAGCACAAGAATTTTAAGACTTCTAATCGTAAAAATGTTTCACCAACTTTCTTTAACTGCCGAAAGAATATTTAAATAACGAATTCGTTTGAAAACGAAAAGTATAAGAATCACCCTTTTCTGTACCCGTTTCTGTAAAAAACATAATATTAACAATATTATATATTGAAGGGATTTAAAATATTGAAGAAATTAAACTTTTTCCTATTTATGTGTTACTTGGTTTATAGTATTCTAGTGTTTTCTTAGTATGTTACCTACCAAGCCGGAAATTGTACAATGCGTGCTTTGTACAGTGATTTTTGTACCGAGCGCGAACTGTAAAGTAATCGCAAAATGAGAAAAGCCTGTTGACGTCACATGCGTACTAGACGAAACTACGTTCGAACTTAGTTTATTATTTTAATAGGGGTATGTTTTACTTGTCAAGTTGTTAGGTGTTAGCACGAACACAACGCGCATCTTTTATGACGTCAACAGGCTTTTCACATTTTGCTACTACTCTACAGACTACTTTGTACGAAGTGGGATTTACCGGACTTGGTATTATGAGTTTTGTACTGTTCGGGTTCTGTCTATTTGTACCGAGTTGTTAGTTTGAACTTTTCAGTC
Source organism: Agrypnus murinus (assembly GCA_929113105.1). Taxonomy (NCBI): domain Eukaryota; kingdom Metazoa; phylum Arthropoda; class Insecta; order Coleoptera; family Elateridae; genus Agrypnus; species Agrypnus murinus. The sequence continues at coordinate 95,806,099 of OV816027.1, forward strand.
AACTTCGTACAGCACTTTTTGTGCAAAGCACAAATAATAGAAAGTGAAGGTAAAAACGAAAGAATAAAGTTTCATGTTTCATGGAATGACAGCGTACGAGTTTGCAGGTACAAAAGTTAGTGACAAAAAGGAGCTCCCCTGTTCTCCATAACCTTGCAATTAGCGATCAGCCAATACGTATTTTTGTGCTTTCGAATTTATAATAAATATTTTTATTTATTTATTACTATAAATTAGACAGCACAAAAATTATATTTATTTATTTATTATTTATATTTATATAATAAATAAACTAGAATAGTCTGTATTTCAAAATATCTATTTTTCTTTTCTTGTTATTACTATTTTAGCTCTTCTTGTTCATAGTAGGTACGAGGCTCAACAATAATATTTATAATAATAATATATATAATAATTGCTAACCCATAGCCTAGTTCCCCAGGCTATAAGCTTGTGCGGGAAGGAGGGGGCTATTATTATTATTACGTAGGCCCTAAGTACGGCTGCAGCCGACTTACAGATGGAACAGCGCAAATCCCACATTTGTGTCACAGCTAAGGAAAACTGCAGAAAACCTTAACCAGATCTGCCGGCAACGTGAATCGACCTCGGGCGCTTGGGTGAAAGTTCAGCACTCTAGACATTACAACACCAAGGATGTAAACCGAATTTCGGACCATAAAATCCCTCTAGTTATTCAGGCGACTCCTCTATCGGGATTTGTACAAAATTAAATTGTACCAAGTTAACTGAAAGCTTAAAACTAATAGCTCAGTACAAATATGTTGTTCAGAACCCGAACAGAACAAAATTCGTATAGTACCAAGTCTGTTAAATCGCATTACGTGCAAAGTAGTCTGTGCACTTCGCGCTCGGTACAAAAATCACTGTTTAATGCGCGAATTGTACAATTTCTGACTTGGTAGGTACGTAACATATATATGTATAGTAGATTTACTCTATAATATCACTTACTTATAGTAGTATTTTAATTTCCGGTGCAAAAGTTTATTCGTAAGTTTTAAAAGGTTTGACAGGTAATCAGTAGACAATCAGGTAATGAAATATATATACTGATTGTGAGTAGGAATTAAAAATGAACGTGTATGCCAGGCTTGTGGAGAAACCAGGCACAAATCACTGTATAATATAGTAAACAATATTTTTGTGCTTGTGTGAGGCGCACAACGGGTTTATGCAATAATCAGTTTAATCTAATTGTTAAACTAACGAGTATGATCTTATTCAGTTGTTCCACAATTTTCTGTTGCGACTTTATTGTTGGAATAATATTCCTTATATTCGATTTCCAAATGAGTTATACGGCATTAAAAACAGAAAATATATTCTGACAGGAACACTGAAAACTAGGAATATGTAGGCATTGAGACACGTCAATAAATATAAACGGCGTTGTACTCGTTGTACAGCAACAAAATAACGTCCATCTAATCTTTCAGTCATACATGTGGATGTAGGTATAGCCATCAAAAATGTAATGAACTCTAAATATCTTTTTGCTCTTTATGCAAAAAATACCAAAAAGGCAAAAATATCCCAGTTGGATAAGTGCGTAGGCTCACCTCCTTAGATTTTCAATTTAGAATTTGTATTGAATACATAAAACCAAGTTAATGGTATTCCTATACCCAAACAAACAAATTAAGGATCTCGGTCAACGCGTGATCAACAGTTGTGAAATACATTAAGTTATTATAAGAGAGTAACCTGCATCTTGTGTTACTCTCGGCTGTTAAAGAAAGTAATCAACGTATGTTAGGATTGTACTTTTTAGAATTTCGAGCATGTGTTAACCGCATCTCGCCTCGTGATCGCAGCGTGTTTTGCGATGCGTTAAGTATTTTCACCCTCGTGATTTCGGTGGCCTGGATTATTCATTTGTTTGCTTGGGTATAGTGATATTCCTAGATATGCTATGATACTAATATTCCTAGATTTCGTATATTTGTCTTTTTTTCAATTTACTGTTTACAATTAGGTAAGCCATACGTAGTTAGTTTCTCGTTCTGGAAAACGTTATAACAACGCATTTATTAATATTGAAATATGACTTTTTACAATCCACTATATATTCTGTCCATCTTCAGGAATGTAAATTTTATATCGTTAGAAAATAGAAAACATTTAGAGTTTGTTACTACCGAAGGAAAATCATTTATTAGCAATAAAACACGCAGGGGTCTAAAATTTGATCCCTGGGGAACTCTAAAGTCATAATGTTGATATGTATCAAGATCAAACTGGAACGTCTCTGGCAAGGTTGGCAAAAATCATGTTTTATCAATCAAAAACGGTTGTTTTTTTTTAAATAAAACATGCTTTTTTATCGAAAATGAGTGTAAGACACCCCATATATAAAAAAACATTTGAAACATGATTTTAAACTGTTTTAAACAACACCTCAAAACAACATTAAATTCTTACATTTTTGCAACATAAACAAAAAACAACAAACACAAATTAGACATTTTAAAAGCTTTTGAAATATACAGACATAAACGCACAGTACCTTTAATGAATGAACAAACTGAGCTTAGTAATTCTCCTTTATTAGAAGTGTTAGATATTTAGTTTTATTATGTATTGTATCTAATTACCTATTTTCTGTATGTATTTATCCTTAGCAACGTGTTTGTTTATCAATCTTATCTACCTTTGATAATGACACAAAGTGTCGAAACAATATTGTCAGGTTAAGATATTAATAAAACTTGTGAAACTTTAATTAATCTTTGTATTTATATTATATTTCATGTTTTAAACTAATAAAGATTTTGAAATATTCTAATAAAAGCTTTTAAGAAAGATATTATTAAATTCAGATACAAATTATCATCATTGTAATGTATTACTTTTGTAATATTCTGTATATAAAATATTTATCTAGTTTAGTTTTATTGTAGATTGAGAATGTGTTTTATTTTATCACTTTTATAAATAAATTCGTATGAAAGACAAGTATAATTTATTGCTCGTCTACTTAATTTATAAAATTATAAATACTAAATTATTAAATAAGAACATAACATTTGGCGACGAGGATAAAGAATAAATTGCGGGATAAATTAATTAAATCGTATTAATAATATTAACGTTAGAGAGGTAAATTTCCGTAAATTTCATACTTCGAATAAAAGTTAGTGATAAGAATATCGCAATGCCAAATACAACGTTAGCGGCTCAAATAATCGGGCAGTTAAAAGAATTTAATATTAATTCAACGGAATGGCAAATATATAAAGCAAGATTAAATAATTATTTTCTTGCAAATACCATTAGTACTTCGGACAGAAGACGGGCTATACTTCTAAATATGTTGGATGAAGAAGCATATAAGTTAATGTACAGCTTATGTAGTCCAACAAAACCCGAAGATATGGAGTATCACAAACTTGTGGACAAATTTGATAACCACTTTGCACCACAGAAGACTCCTTTAGCAGAAAGGTATAAATTTTATGATGCTAAAAAGAATGATAATGAGACGGTGAAAGAATGGGCAGCTAGAATACGTTCGTTAGCGGTCAACTGTGACTTTGGCAACGAATTAGAAATTTGTTTGAGAGACAAATTCATACATGGCTTGTCGAAGGGAGCTGTTTTGGATCGACTTCTTGAAGAAAAAGTATCCGTAATGTTTGAAGACATGGTCAGGATAGCAGAAAACAAAATGGCAGCGCAAAACCACTATCAGGGTCCATTATCGGTGAAGACGGAGCCATTGCATTTTATAAAAAAGAACAGCAAGCATAAATCAATCAGCAGCTATAGCAGAAGTCTAGGATGTACAGTATGTGGGAAGAAAAATCACGAAAAAGATAAGTGTTATTTTAAATCTGATAATTGTCATATTTGTCAATTGAAGGGTCATCTTGCAACAGTTTGTTCTAATAAAAATAAATTTAAATTTAGGAACAAAGTAAAAAGAAATCAGTATTTTTTAGAAACAACTTTGCAGGATGGCATTTCAAAGAATTCTGATAATGACGATATTGAATTATTTTCTATTTGTCATGATAAGATTAAAAGTAATCCCTATGAGATTTTTATTGACCTAAATGAAGAACAGTTTAAATTTCAAATAGATACCGGTGCTAGTATTTCGGCAATTTCTGAAAACCTATACAAAACTAAATTTAACAAATTTAAGTTAGTCCCCACTCAAAAGAATTTGTGTTTTTATAATGGTTTAAAAGTAAACCCAGTAGGTATTTTACAGATTCCAGTTAAATACAACCAGTATGAATTAGTAATGGATTTTTATGTTATGAAAAATGGAGGCCCTCCTATTGTAGGCCGAGATTTTTTATTAAAATTTAACATTACTATAAATAATTTTGATTACCTAGAAAATAATGCTTCCGTTTCCGATCTAATTGAAAAATATAAGTCAGTTTTTACTGGAGAATTAGGAAAATTTACTAAGGGAACTGTAAGCATTAAATTAAAGGATGCTAGCACCACTCCAAAGTTTTTTAAACCGAGGCCGGTCCCTTATGCTATAAAAGATAAAGTAGAGCAGGAAATTAACAGACTTCTTTCTTTAGGTGTAATCGAACAAGTTGAATTCAGCCGATGGGCAACCCCCGTGGTACCAGTTCTCAATAAGAAAGGTGATATCAGACTGTGCGGGGATTTTAAAGTCACGATCAACCCAGTTATGGAAGTGGATCAATATCCCTTGCCTAGGATCGAGGACTTATTCTGCGCTTTACAGGGGGGTAAGAAATTTAGTAAGCTGGATCTCTCAGGGGCATATCAGCAATTATGTGTTGATGATGAATCAAAAAAATTGTTAACTTTATCAACCCACAAGGGGCTATTTCAATGCAACCGTTTGATGTTTGGAGTGGCATCAGGACCTGCAAAATTTCAAAAAACTATGGAATCTTTAATTACAGGGTTAGATGGTGTAATAGTCTTCCTAGATGATATCCTTATCACCGGAAGTGATGACACACAGCATTTGCAAAGAGTAGAAAATGTTCTCAAAATTTTGGAAAACGCCGGGTTAACTTTAAATGTAAAAAAATGTAAATTTTTTCAAGATAGTTTGGAATATTTAGGCTATATAATTAACAGTGAAGGGTTGCACACTTCTAAATGCAAAACGGATGCAATTCAAAATATTAGCACGCCTACAAACGTTAAGCAATTAAAATCATTTTTAGGGATGGTTAACTATTATGGAAAATTCATAAATAATCTAGCTTTTATACTATATCCTTTATATAATTTGTTAAAACAGGATGTCAAATGGAATTGGGGAGTAGACTGCGAAAAGTCTTTTAAATTAATTAAACAAAAACTTCAGTCTACAGAAGTTTTAATTCATTTTGATCCAAAATTGCCGTTAAAATTAACAGTAGATGCTTCAGCAATTGGGATTTCGGCTATTTTAAGCCATGTTTTGCCTTCAGGTGTAGAAAAACCCATAGCGTATAAGTCAAGGGTTCTTAGCAAAACAGAGCAAAAATATTCCCAAATCGAGAAGGAAGCTCTAGCAATAATTTACGGTGTGGTAAAATTTCATCAATATTTATATTACAAAAAATTTACTTTAGTTAGTGACCATAAACCGCTATTGTGTATTTTTGGTGAGAACAACTCAATTCCTCAATACGCGGCTAATCGTTTGCGACGGTGGGCGGTAATTTTGTCCAATTATCAATATAAGTTACAGTATGTCCCATCAGGAAAAAATTACGCAGATTGCCTTTCTAGGCTACCTAATGAGAACTCATTGGAGAGTTTTACATCGGAAATAGAAACGGATTATTGTAATTTTTTTGAGAAGGACGATCAGTTCAATTTAAATTTTGATACGGTAAAACTAATGTCAATAAAAGACACGGTTTTTATGCAATTAAAGAAATTTATCCGTAATGGTTGGCTGCCTAAAAATCAATTAAGTAAAAAAATTAAACCATTTTATGACAACAGAAATGAGCTTTACATTTCTGATGGTTGTATATTTAGAAATCACTGTTTAGTAATTCCTTCTAAATTGAGACCTACCATTATAACACAATTGCATTCAGCACATATGGGTATTGTAAAAACCAAAGAATTAAGTAAGAACTATTTTTGGTGGCCGGGCATAAATAAAGAAATTCAAAGGCATATTGGAAATTGTCAATCTTGTAATGTATACAGCCGGAACCCTCCAAAAATAGAACTTCATCCCTGGCCGTACCCTAAAAGGGTATGGGACAGAATACATATTGATTACCTAGGTCCATTAAATAATTCCTATTTTTTGGTAATTCTAGATGCGTATTCTAAGTGGCTCGAGGTCTTTGAAACGCACTCTATTACGGCAACAACAACCATTACGTGTTTAAGATCGTTGTTTGCTCGATTTGGATTGTGTAATACCCTCGTGTCAGATAATGCTGCTACCTTTATGTCTAGGGAGTTCCAGGAATTCCTGAAACTGAATAGCATTAACCATGTAACTAGCCCTGCTTTCCACCCTGCTTCAAACGGTGCAGTTGAAAATAGCGTTAAAACAGTAAAAAATGCTATAAGTAAAGCACTTCATAATGGTAAAACAAAAAATAAGTCCCTCATTCTGTGCAGATTTTTATTAGATTATAGAAATACACCGCATTGTACCACTGGGATTGCCCCGGCGGAAATTATGTTTGGTAGAAAACTGAAAACTAGATTTGATACTTTAATGAACAAAAACTTAATTAATGAAAATAACTCAGATAAGAAAATTAGGGAATTAGTTAAGAAAAAACAAGACAAGCAAAAAATGTATTATAGGGGAAATAGAAGGATAGAGTTTTGGATAGGAGAAAGAGTAGTAGTAAAAGATTACAGAGATAAAAATAAAAGTAGGTGGATTAGAGGAATAATTAAATCTAAAATAGGAAATTGTACTTACCTTGTAGAAGTAGATGAAGTTAAAAAGATCTGGAAACGTCATTCTAACCAATTAAAGAAGTTACCTACACTTAATACTCCAGCACATATTGAAATTTATCAGAAACTGAATAATTCAAAAGCTCAGGTTACAACCCCTGTGGCTGAAGCGAGTATGAATGCAGGTACTTCTTCAGAGGATTTAAGTAATAATTTAGTTATAAGACCTAAAAGACAGATTAAACTTCCTGATAGATTAACTTATGAATAGTTATTTAGTTATTATCAAGTTGATTATGAATAAGTTATTTAATTATTAAATTTATGATATATACTTAAGTTAAACGATTAATAGTGAATAAATTGAAATTGTCAAATTAGTTATATTTAAGCTCTATAGGTAGATTATTAGATTACTTCAATTTAGAATATTATGTAAATAATTATTTAAGGGAGGACGTATTATGTAATGTATTACTTTTGTAATATTCTGTATATAAAATATTTATCTAGTTTAGTTTTATTGTAGATTGAGAATGTGTTTTATTTTATCACTTTTATAAATAAATTCGTATGAAAGACAAGTATAATTTATTGCTCGTCTACTTAATTTATAAAATTATAAATACTAAATTATTAAATAAGAACATAACAATCATGAATCCTGATTATGCATGCCTGAAACAATAATAAAAGTTCTTATTCTTATCAGTACTTTTTTAATTTTACGACTTCCTAGTAAGAGTAACTTAAATAAAAAATACAGTAATCAAAAATCTACTTCGATTCTCGTCAAAACAAAAGTGTTAAATATTATTAAGTCAACACTTTGTAATTTATAAATAAAAGGATCATTATTCTTTTTAAATGCGTCTTCAAACCTCTAAAAAGAATGTAGAATTAGAAAATCAGTCGAATATTACAGAGGTAGTTTATATCTTCTATTTTCCATATAGTACTCAACTCGAAATTTTTAAATAGTGCTCTTTTGCACCACACAATTTTTTGACAAGTTGCAGTTTTAGAATCCACAGAACCAAAGCTACAATTCGAATTTATACATTTTTACCTCGAAGTCCCACAAAATGTGTTTTTTTTGCAAGTTTCGAGGCTTCGAGCACTCTACAAGGGACGAACGGTAAAGGCAAAATTGTATGAAATAAGGTTTGACTGAAGCTGACCGCGTGTACGAGCCGTCTTCAAAATTTCCAACCAGAATGCGTACTCCGCTTGAAAGAAAGTAATAAACTGAAAGAAAAGAACGTAGGTATTATACAAGCTGGAGCCAATTGCAAGATTTTATTTATTGATTGAAGTTAATGTTTTAACTGTCTAACAATTAAAATAATATAAGTACTTACTTAATCAAAAACAACAAATTATGTACCTATCAAAAATCAATGGTCTACCTAGACGTAAAAAGCAAGTTACGAAGCAACGTGAAATATTTCATTTAATGTTTTAGAATATTTAATAGTCAACATATATTAACAGTTAAAATAATATACCTAATAAACAATAAATTATGTACAGATATATAATATACTATTTAATACCACTAAAAAACTACTATTATGTTACAAGTTGAACCCAATTGTATTTCTTTTATTAATTTAATGTTTTATAACGTCTAACAATTACAACACAACCGAAATACAAAACAAATAATGTTATATTAAATGTCAATTGTTTGGTGGGATATCACTATATCACAGTAAATATTTCAAAGAATCATACGCAAAATTGCGAATGGCAATAGTTATTAGGTTATTACGAAGGGTCAAAAACATCCCCAGGTTTTCTATTGAATTATATCTGGGCTGTTACCGGTCATGTTTATTTTGTTTTCTTTTAAAATGTGTATTCAGTTTAAGAAATGTGAAATATTCCTCAAGAAAGTAATCAAAGCTTATTACTACGCCCCATATAGGAAGAAAAAGAAATTCAATCAATACCTAATGAAAATAGTTATAACATTTATTTATAAGAAAGAACAATAAATGCCTATGTAAAGTTGCAATTATTTTACTTAACAAAACTTTTTACTGACTACCGAAGGCAGGCGGCAACATGAGCCTCTGCGGTCCTCTAGCCTGAAAAAGGCTCTTACCTGACCGCCCCGACCATGCAATAAAGATGGCATGCAAGGGTCAGAAGGATACTCCAAACAATATCTACATTATACACAAAAATTGCAGTTATTTATTAGCATAATGTACTTTTTTAATTAGCGTTTTTTGTCCGAACCTCCGTAACTAATTTAATTTCAACTGTATGTAACTATGTTTATTGCTTCTGTGGGCATTAGAAATTGTATGATTTTAGGGGCAAACTTTAAAAACGTTGCGATAGTATATTAATTTTATTTGTAATCGGGCTTAACTTTTTGACCTAAACAACTTTTGCTTATAAATCTTTTTGTATTTTAAAAATAAATGTAATTTAATATTAAGACTGTGGAAACGATTTAAGTACTTCATTGTTTATACACTGAAAAAAATTTTGTTTGAAATTGAAAAAATTGCAGGTAACATCAAAATTTTTTACTTTCAAAATGCTCCAACAAAATATTTTTTCAATTTAAAAGTAGCTCTACTTTTGAGAGTGTTTCGAATTTTTAATTCAATGTAGTGTGCATTTAAATACAAAGCTTATTTCGGAGGTTGATTTAAATAGTTTTATTGTTAATTTAAAAGTAAAATAAACATTATTTGAATGGTAAATTGTAATTATTTTAAAAATCTGCTGCTTTCAAGCATAAAGTACAAATATTTAATATTAAATGCAGTGCTTTTTATATGAATGTAAGGTTTTGTTTTTAATTTAATAATATGCTGTTTTCTTTTTAAATGCAACATTCTTTTAAGTTAATGACGTTAAATGCAGAACACACATGTTGAATTGAATGTATTATATTCTTTCAGTAAAAAACAACTTACTGTTATTAATGCTTTATTGACATCACACTTAAGTAGTACAAAAATAAAAGGTAAAAATCTTTTATTATTGAAATAAAATAATAACTTAGTATTTTATATATGGAATCCTTATATGGAATATTTGGAATTTTGTTTAAATCGTTCTTATTGAGAACTTAGCACTTGTAATACATTTATTTCTGCATGTAACAACTTATTCATACTTTTATTTTAAAACCACACGCACTTGAATTAAAAACCTCTATTTACTTTAAAAGTATTTATCATTTATGTACGTGTACAAAAAGAGCATGTACACTTCAATTCAAGGATTTTCAGTCTTGATTTCAAAGCAAAAGCAAATACTACATACATTGTTTTAAAAACATATTATTTTGTTTCAGAAGTAATTCCTTCTCCTTAAAATAAAAATGTCTTTTATTTATTTTAAATACCACCCTTCTTGAAATTTAATAAACCAGCATTTAAAAGATTCGGCATATAAAAGAACGCATTTGCACTTCAAACAATAAATTTATAATTAACATAAAAGTAAAATGTGTTTCAAATTAAAAAATCAGTTGAAAGTAATAAACAAGCAGAATATAGCCTTTTCGTTTAAATCTACCTGCATTTTTTCAATTTTAAAGTAAATGCATTTATTTGAACGTCAAACGTATAAGATTTTTGTTATAAAAACTGAAATTTCTTTCAGTGTAACGAAATGCTTTATAATTGAGCTTTTTACTTTAAATTAGTGTTAAAATTATTCTGACCAGCATGACCGCCCTGTATTATAACTTCGGCCAGTCGCCAGCCATCGAAACCGGCGGCCAAAGAATAAACCGAAACGCAAATCAGAAACAAAACGCGTAGTAATGCGATGTTGCCGGTAAAAGATGTGCTACGGGTGCCAGTAGAACAATAATTATGATGGGTGCCAGTACTGCGAGGCGGTATATACTTCTGTATATACAGAAATCGACTGCAGCGCCACTCGTGGTGATACGCTGAACTTTTTTGTATATCACTCGGTATATAACGTCCTTAAGGCACCCATACAAAAATTCGTTTCTAGGCGTTTCACAACTTGTACATGCCGAAACCGTAGAAAAAGGTATAAAACACTATGGCACCCAAAATGGGTGCCGCATTGAAAAATCCGGGTGCCACTTTGTATATTTCATATGTCGTTTGGGTGCGTATAAGTCATTTTATAAGTCTATATATATATATATATATATATATATATATATATATATATATATATATATATATATATATATATATATATATATATATATATATATATATATATATATATATATATATATATATATATATATATATATATATATATATATATATATATATATATATATATATATATATATATATATATATTGATGCCTGTTAAGCTGTCACCTCCGTCATACAGAGGAGACGGCCTGACTTCCGGGTATTCCCGTGGATATATTGCTAAAAATTTGTTATATTTGTGATGAGGGGAACCTCTAGAATCCGAATCTCAAGAAAGGGGAAATTATTTCCCTTGTTTTATTTTGTCATATATAGAGTATACAGAAGATACGAACCGACCTCCAAAATTTATATATAAGAAGATACTTATAGTTCGCTGTTACCTCCAGCAGCGCTGCCAAGTGTTCGGAGGTCAGAAGATACCACCGTTATGTGCAGTTATATATACAGAGCGTTGACTCCACATTCCATAGATGCACATTTCATAAAAAGGTTCTCTTGTGGGTCTCCAGATGTTGAAATCTGGTGGTTTAAATTGCTCGCCGAGGGCATTTTAGTGGCCAGATAAAAGAAAACAAGCCAGCATTCTCGATTTACTTATTTTTTATTTTTTGAGTTATAGGAAATTGTCGTTTTTGTATTTCTTATGAATTGTTATTAAAGATATTAAAAAGCCGTTTCGACACTATTAAAGCGTCTTTATGAGTAGCACTGACTAGTTGAATAAGGCTTTTCTAATTATAATCATTGATTTCTGGTTTACTTCATAAAGTTGTATTTTTTAAATGAAAACTTTAGTAATTTGATTAGAAATACTTAGATCGGTTATATATTAGAAAGAAATTTCTTTCTATAATGAATTGAAAATATAACAAAACCAGAAAAAGGGAATTCTTTTGTTATTGTCAATAAAAGTCAATAAGAACGCAACCAGTACCAATATTGCGTATAATTAGTATAGCACATTTTTGAAATTTAGATGTATTAGACATAAATCAGTTATGTAACGTGGTATTTGTATAAATATGATATTCTACAAAGTTTCTTTTAATCTCGGGAATAACGGTTAAATTGAATATGCTTTTATCCAGATTCCATTTCGATTGAAATAAAGGCTCTTTTAATTTTTACTAAACTCGATAAGAGTTTAATATAAACAAATTAAATATTGTGTTTTTTACAACAAATGCTTGTTGTTTCCGAAGTCACGCACGTATCAGGTAGGACCATTGAATTTCCCGTGATTTGATTAACAAAAAGAGTTACCAACTTTATTAAGATTAAAACAAATCGAAACACAACAAATTAATCAACATTTTTATAGAATTTTTGCTTAAGACATTTTTTCCAGCATTTGTTGATCTAACGAAATACAGAATACGTATGTTACACTGTTATACATGTACCTACCTCTTGTAAATTTATGTTTTAACTTATGTTTTAAATAAAGCACTTACTAACGACAAAACATGTACGTTTTATGGAACGTGTACTTTAAGTCCACATTAAAGACAGGTTTAACTTAATGTAGTCTTTTTTGATAACATTGTATAAACCATAGATAAATAGTAGGTATATTGCTTTATCAGAATTAAAAGTGGCAGTTTATTTGACGCTTAATTATGTTAGCAATCGCGGCTCTCCATTTAAAACAAAATACCACTATAAGCTTTTGTTTGAAACAATGTTTATCAACCTTGGCACAACCTTAATATCCGAAAATGGCCCACTGCTAGACTAAAGTAGGGATGATAATTTGATACCAAGCTTGGTCTCAGACATGGAAAGATCAGAGTTACCCAATATTGGTTGTTATTGGCTAAAACCAATACGTTATGCAATGTTTTGGACAATAAATGACACCGATATCGCAGTAAAACTAAAGTTAGTCTTGGACCGATCTTGAATGTTAATGTAGTACCAAGGCTGGTAATTGAGAAACAAAGCAACTATTACACAATCTTTTTCATTTAATGAATGCTAGTGCAAACAAGCAACGAAGTCTACCATTACTGTTTCGCCGTAACTGAATGCAAAGTCGATTTTTGTGTTGGATATAAAATGTTCATTAACAAAATAAATACGAAGAAATCGAAAATTCGTATAAATGATTAATGTCTTAGACTCTCAACACATATTGAGACCGTACAAACCTAACACTTTCATAGTGTACGTCTTGTGCAAATACATATGTACAGTCGGTAAGTCAATATAGTTTACACTTTAGTCTTGCCAGTGTAAGTTTAAGTTCATAAAAATTCAGTAGGTTAGCAACCACTAATCCATCTTTACAATAAACCACATTTACAGAAATTTAGCAAAATATAATATGAATATTGACCCAACCTTAGCCGAAGGGTAAGAAACCAAGATTTTGAATTTTGAAGATTGCTAAAACTGGAGTTAGTTTAGCGAACCTAAGATTCAAAGTTGGCTAAGGTTTTGGGTGATAAGTATGTAACCGGCACTTGATATGTAGAGATTGACTAAAGGTAAGTACTCACAGCAGCGGATCCGCAGGCGGATGTCATACGATTGGTCGGTTTGAGTCAAATCGACTCAATCCGACCAATCGTATGACATCCGCCTGCGGATCCGCTGCTGTGAGTACTTACCTTTAGACTAGCTAAAGCAAATTAGCGAAATAGTATCTGATATTTGACTTAAGTATATTCTATGGGTAACTGGCATTGACCTAACGGGTGAAAATTGGCTGATGCTTGGGCAAGTTGTAAGGAACCCTGATTCGGTTTCTGAACATTGGCTCCGACTTGTACAACGTTTAGTGAACCGAAAATTAGTATCAGGTTGTTGATTAACCCTCGAGTGACAATTAAACAACCGAGACTCAGAATCTGAAAATTGCTTGAAACGTGGGTGAAAATCGGTGCGTCCAACTCACCGCTGGAAATATAGCGCTGCAGCAGTTTTCACAGCCGTCTTAGATTTAACAATCACCCAAGCAATAATATTGTTTGAAGTACATCATCATTTTATACATATAAAACGCTTAAAAATAAATACATATTAAACATGAGTTAGAGAACCAAGATTCGATATCTGAAAATTCGCCTACACTTGGATCAATGTCGAGAAAACGGCATTTGACTGTCCAGTATTCAGCCACGCTGGGGTTTATTCAAAGACGTTTGTTTTAATTTTTTTTCTTCTAATAAAAAATTGTTGGTATTGCTAGACTAAACTTCTAATCATAGAGAGGAGGCACTTTTACTCTAGTGGAAAAAATAGTATGTTTTATTTGTATTTAAAGTGACTTTGTTTGTTGCTATTTACGAGCGATAAATAACTTCGCCTAAATAATAAATAAATAATAATCTTATCATGTGAACAACTCCGCTATAGGGTAAATACAAGTATTTTACTTAATTGGGCTCGATTCCTATAAGGAATCTAAATAGAATGACTTTAGGAGAGTTCACGCAACCTAGCTGCGATGTGCAAACGGGTTTTCCAAATCAACTATGTGGATTGTTTGACAATTACTTTAATTGTAATCATAATGCATCAATCCTAAATCCAAATATAAAATGCAGGGAAACAAGATTGGGCGATGAAAATTTTTCACCTATCTCTGCAAATGAGACTTGTCTCCAACTCTTCTTATTTCATTATATCGAGCTGTTAACAAGTGTCCAGTCCTCATACTAAGGTCTTCCTTGATCAGTGGCGACATAGATCTGGAGCTCATGTCCATTTCCTTCGCCAACAAACGAATAGGATAGGATGTTAGTATAGGATTTTTTTACAAATAGAATGTTATAAAAAGAAACATTTTTGATTTATAGTTATTTATGTTATAAATCCGGCAATGAATCTTTACAGAACGAGTTTGATCTCTGAAGGAAGACAGAAGTTGCGTCTGAAATCTTGAAACGATCACTAAGGAGAATCATTTACAGGACCTATAACGTTTTTTTTATGTGTTGCAATTTTTTCTCTTTGAACGAAAGTTCATTCATCCCCTGCTTTATAATAATCTAGTCATTCTATATAGTAGAGTAAATTTTTGCAAAAAACATGCCTAAGTTCTTATTTTTTACTATCTAAAGATAGAGACTTGAAATCTTCTGTAATGCCTTCAGTACTGGACCAGTATAAAATGTACTATGTTTAAAATGGGGGGACTCAACCCTAGTGGTTGAGACCCCCATTTTGTACCCTTAATTTAATAACGCAAACAAATTGAGCGAAATTTATGTTGGGAGGGTTCTTGGAGTCACTGATTATGAATCCAATGAGAAAATTGAAAAATTCAAAATGGCGGTCTTAAAATAACGGCCTTTGAGATTCAGAATGCGATTTACGCCGTTTCTATTGATTTTAGAGAAAAATTCATGTGATTTTGCAAAGGAATACACTATTTCGATTACCTTATTATGTACCCCTTTGCTCTGCCCTAGTAGTAAAGTCAATTTTTGCATAAGTTCCTATTTTTTACTATCTAAAGATAGAGACTTCTTTTCTAGAGAGATCTTTTCTAATGCCTTCAGTATTGAACCAATATAAAATGTAATATGTTTAAAATGGCGGTTTTACCCCTCGGGGGGTTGAAACCCCCATTTTACACTCCCAATTTAATAACTCGGGAAGTTTTCCATTAACTTGAGTGAAATTCATGTTGGGGGGGTTTTGGTGTTCCTGATTATGAGTCCAATGAGAAAATTAAGAAATACAAAATGGCGAACTCAAAATGGCGGTATTTTAGATTGAAAATGCGATTTACGCCCGTTTCTATTGATTTTAGAGAAAAATCCAAAGAGTCAAAAAGTGTTTAGAATGTAATCTTGCATAGGAATACACTATTTTAGTTACCTTATTATGTAACCCCCTTCAATCAACCCTAGTGGGCTTCTCAGTAGGGGAGATTGAAAGGGTTACATAATAAGGTAACCGGAATTATGTATTCCTATGCAGAATCACATTCTAAACACTTTCTGGCTTTTCTCATTTTTCTCTAAAATCAATAGGACCGGCGTAAATCGCATTTTCAATCTAAAATACCGCCATTTTGTGTCCGCCATTTTGAATTTTGTGATTTTCTTATTTGATTCATAATCAACGACCTCACAGCTCCCTCCAACATAGTTTTTGCTCAACTTGGTTGAAAACTTCCCGAGTTGTTAAATTGGGAGTTTAAAATGGGGATTTCAACCCCCCGAGGGGGCGTGTCCCTATCTTAAACATATTACATTTGATATTGGTCTAGTACTGAAGGCATTATAAAAGATTTCAAGTCTCTATCTTTAGATAGTAAAAAATAAGAACTTAATGCAGAAATTGACTCTAGTACTAGGGCAGAGCGAAGGGGTTACATAATAAGGTAACCAAAATAGAGTAGTCCTTTGCAAAATCACATTATAAACACTTTTTGATTCATTGAATTTCTCTCTAGAATCAATAGAAATGGCGTAAATCGCATTCTCAATATCAAAGGCCGTTATCTTAGAGCCGCCATTTTGGGTCTGCTATTTGAATTTTTTAATTTTCTCATTGGATTCATAATCAGTGACCCCAAGAACACTCCCAACACAACTTTGCTCAATTTGGTTGCGTTATTAAATCAGGGGTACAAAATGGGGGTCCCAACCACCAGGGGGGCGTGCCCCCATATTAAACATATTACATTTTATATTGGTCCAGTACTAAAGGCATTAGAAAAGATTTCAAGTCTCTATCTTTAGATAGTAAAAAATAAGAACTTAATGCAAAAATTGACTATACTAATAATAAAAATACGACACTTTATGTTAAACTGACGTTTGTTTAAGCCTTTCAGTACGTAAAGCTTCATGTCAAGATTATGACGTAAGGTTTTATTTTCCGCTACAATATGGAATTTAATAGAAAATATGTTTTAGTCGTAATTATGTAAAAATATAAACAGTTAATATTTTTTATTTCATTTCGTATTTCAAACAATTCTTTATATACCACAATTAGTAATATAAAGTATATCTTGATCTCCATTGTCAATGATACCGGAGTTCAAGACGTTCTTGATCTCCGTTGTTGTTGGCAACGTAAATAATTTGATGTTGCATTATAGCCACATGCATGCATGCATGCTGCTTTTTATCTCCTTAGTTACGCGTATGATGACACAGACAAGGCAACTTGCTTCTTTATACAATAAATTCGGATGGATTTTAAAAGGGAGAAATTAGGATTGAAATACGAAATAAAATAAAACAACTTATGCAATACGGAGATCAAGCTTCTTTAAATCCTCAAAGATGTTATAACGCCTCGGCTGGCGCCTCGGCGTTAAACATCTTCTTGGATTTAAAATATCGCTTGATCTCCTAATTACATAATATATATTACAAAATGAGTATTTCAGACTTATTCTTTCCTTCATCAAATGTAAACATAGTTAGAATGTCAATGAAAACTTTATTAACCGGGTAATTTGGTGAAATTTGCAAACTACATACCAAATGTTACATTATTTTGCTTAGTAAAATTATTTTTCTTTGAAAATTATATTAATTATTATATTAATTGTAATACTAAAAATATTGAAGATTTTAAAGATTTTAAATCTTTCTTTGTGGATGCGAGAATGAATATATCATATGTTATATGACAATTCCTAAAATAATAATCAAATAATAATAATAATCCAGTAAATCCGAAATGATCATTTTGTAAAAAGATGAATTTTTTATTTATACATAATTACGACTAAAACGTATTTCCTATTTAATTTTTTTCATATCTCAAAGAAAGTCGTTTTCAATTCAAAACTTTTTAAATGAAATAGAAATTATTATTTTATTGTTCTTAAGTATCATTAACTATTTAAAAATGACGTACAATTCAAGAGATCCCTTAAATTTTCTGAGTAGTTTACAAATATTTATTTAAATGCTGCTACTATACCCAAAAAGTGTCTGTAAAAATTCAGGTAGCATGAAATGGCCGAAACTACGCCAGGGGTACTGCTTTCGATGGAATTCTATATACCTGAGTGGTTTAGGTCTTGTACACAACGTTGCCAATGTGTGGAGCCTGCAACGTACCGTACATGATACAAAAAACAACATATACAGGCGGAGGTGACATCGTATTGGCAATTATACAACTAACAGCGACGGCAACGCCAGCGATCTACAGCTGAACTAAAAATTAATTTTGTGAGTATAAGTATGACGTTATCACCTCCAGACAAAAATTTGAATTTAGGCTTCTAACACCATCTATATGCTTATACAGTCGAAAACAGGGCAAAACGTTGTGACCTCCGAAAACGGAGGTCACAACGTTATATATGAGGTGACAACGTATGCTGGGTATCTACTTTGGAGGTGACAAGGTACCCTTTATCAATATATATATATATATATATATATATATATATATATATATATATATATATATATATATATCTATAAAGGCCTACCATGCGTCCGGACCAAAAGCGTAGCGCCCAGCGTCCTGCGTATATAAAGTGTATATAAATTATGGTATCAGTCAGCGTCAGTGTCAGCGTTAGCAAACTATAGGTTTATTCAGCGTCCATTTTATTTTTCTAAAGTTTAGCAGCTTGCTTGCCTGTCTGCGGTGTCATGTTACTCGCTGTATTTCTGAGAAGATTATGTCATTTAAACTGACAAAAACATTTCTATTTGATTAATGCTACTTAATAAATTCTTTTAGTTCCGTTTCTTTATGTGTATGCATTTTATTTAAAAGGCTTTCATATTTAAAATGCTCTATGCTCTAAAAACATCATAAAACTCGAAATATAATTGGATTTGTATGAAATTTTCTACAAAGCGGTTTTCAAGGTCGCTGATTTCAAATTGGATGTCAACGTTTGCAAATTTTAAAGGACGGATGAAATATGGCGGCCATAATAATTAAAATCTAAAATACTAAAGTATTTTAAAACATTTTGTTTTCGTTTATATTTAAAGTTTTCCATCGACGATTTCCAACAATTATTGCTGTAGAAATGGGTTTACATATATAAGCTATCGTCTTTAGTAATTAGTAATAAAGCGTAAAAAGTAAGATCGCCGATTATCAAGGATCAAAAAACCGTTTTACTTAATTTATGTTATGTAACAAGAAATATTATTGACTGCGAATCTTTTAAAATGACATTTTTGTTTTCGTTATTAGTGCTTACTTCATTTTTTAGGTGCACGAGGTTGGATATAGACAAGGGTTTTTACAAGGAATTCAAAGATTTATTGATTCAAGTTAAACATAAATTAACAATTATTATCTTTCACTATATTTAATCGATTACTGATGCTGATTTAGGAAAAGAAAATTGATATATAATAAATCTAAAACAATCCGGGTCCAGAAGTTTTGTTAAAAGTTGTTCGTTAAACCGAATAGTGACTTTACATTTTTACGTTAAGTAACTATTTATTATATTGTTAGGAATATAAAATTAGAAACGTTAAAGATAACGAATTTACAAAAAAAATTTATATTATAATAGATTTTAACTACAGCACAAACAAAAATAAAAAATTTCAACGTTATAAGAAATAAAAATTTCGATTTTATTATAAAATGTCCAACGTTATCTGAAACAGTTTTTATCCAATTCAGTAAAGTGATATTTTATTGTTTGCAATTATTTATTTTAAAAAGAAAAACAGCTGTGCATTCAATGTACTAAATGTCGATGTCCTTCAGTGATATAATATCATTTTTTGAATAGCAACCGTAGCAACGCAAAACGACAGGTTGTTAACCATTAAATTCTTGGGATTGGAACTGTTTAAAAGATATTTAATTTGTAAATGCTCCGAATGAGTGCTTTTATTTTGATTTACTTTGGATCAGTGTTGGGCATCAATCAATTAAATGTTTAATCAATTAATCAATTGATTGAATATTTAATTGCGATATTTCAATTGCAATTATATTTAATTGCAACTAACCTTTTAATTGCGGACTGCAACTAAATTTAGTTACAATTAAACTTGGTTTCAATTAATGTATCAATTCCAGTTGTACAGTTAAACCTTATTTCAATTAACATGTCAATTGCAATTAAAAATCGCAACTAACATTGTTACAACTAATAATACTATTTATGAAATTATTAAATTAAATAATGATGTCATTCTGATTTTTGTAGCAACAGATTACATTTCAACCTCATACCAGACGTAAACAAACAAGTGCAATTGAAATATCTTTTTATAAATGTATAATTTTATAAATGGGTCAATTGGTTGTAGAAATATACTAATGCTCAACAAATCAACTGGACGATTTGCACAGATTTCTGTAATTTTTTAAATATTTAAATAATTCCCATAAAACCATCCGTGTTTATTTTATAGTACTTATATTAAGAATATGTAATTTTATTGCGTTTCAATATCAACTTACGCATTAACAAAATCATATTTTTATTAATAAAATATACGCAGATGTCAAGATAAGCAAGTCCAGTTCATTTTTTGAGTAGTATATTTGTATGTAATAAAGATTAGTAAAAAGTTTCACTGTACATATTTATTAAATTATAACCTGACAATATTGTTTCGACGGCTAAGTTGTCTTGTACCATCTTGTACACGTATTAAAATATATAGTCTGCGTAATCTCTATAAAAAGCGGAATTTATAAAACTTTTAATTTAAGAAATAAGTAAAAACACACTATGATCAAAAATTGATATTATCACACCATTGAATAGAAGAGGAAACAGACTGTGTAAGATGTTTTGTATGAATTATCTATTTTTTTAATTGTCAAAGCTCCACAAATCCAAATGGCAAAATACTCGTATATTTGTCAGCAAACAATGTCCTAGCTGTAAAAAATGAAAAACATCTGTATTCTTAAGGGATGAATTATTACATAGCAGGTTATTTTTATCTATATTGTAAAGTAAACACTACAGAAAACTATTTTGTTAATGCACAGATGCAGATACGCATTTTTATTACATTATTACTGTTATTAGACAAAATTGCTTATCCCTTAAACATTGTTTAGTAAAACTCGTGAAATAGTACAGTTTAGATCGCTTTAGATTTTTGGTGTTAAAGTAAAAAATATATATCTGTTTCAAAAAATTCGAACGCCTGAGTTTGTAATAATAATAATTTATTTGTAGTTCCTAAAATGCACTACTTGTTTTAAAATATTTGTGACTTTTAGAATAACCCTTTCGCAATACACCCGTCGATTGTTCACGTATTAAACGAATTATTAACTTCTTTTTAAGTTTTATAGCTGATTCCAGCTCGCTTTCAGAACGCGTGCTTGCCATTTTCATTCACAAAAACTAAATTTCAACACTTTATTAAATACAACAATACTATGAAATGAGTGTACTCCTTTCTTACCTATAATACTATGATTAGTACCTATATTTCAAAACGTACTAAATTGGTCAACTTCAGTGAACTCGTAAAATCACTTTAACTTGCCTGCACTTACAATCACTTTTTGAAAAATACTGTCTGCTGTATGCCAATGTTGCCAATACTATTGTAAACTATCCTTCATGCTTAAAATTCCATATTTCAACAAAACGTAAAATACCCACAATGTGAAATTATGGTGCAAGAGATACTCACCACCTTGAACTAACTGTACTTACAGGGATGCAGGTATTTGAAATATTTGTTTACTCAAAATAAGTCTTTGTTCACCATTCATTCGTAAAAGTTTTGTTAACTAAAAATAATTATTTTTTAACCATTCCTTCAAGTATCCGAAGTAATATTATTTATATGTATACAAAAGAAGCATGTGATATATAATTGAATACGCATAGTATGTTATAATAAAGCATATAATAAATATAATATATAACATTTTTTCGTACTGTCAAATTACAGGATTGCCATAAGTGATATAACGTAAGTTATTTTTATTTATAATAGTTTTATTCGTTTTCTGATTTAATTATCTTCGGAAACAGTTTTTAAATTAATAATTATATAGGATCGAACTATGGTGTACTAGCGAGCGAGGGTGTTAGCGGGGAGGAAGAGGGCTATCGAGAGATTCGACCGAGAGCGCGAGTCATTGTGCAGCACCTCATGTTTTTATCATTTTTATCCTTAATATTAACTAAAAAATTATTCCGAGGGGATCATCGTCATTCCAAGAGAGTAGGAAACAATTTTGTAAGAGATAGATTTTTTGATTAAAGGCTTAGATTGCGAGATATGGAGTGATAGATGTTAAAAAGCAGCAAAATTTCCGACTTTTTTACGGTACATCAAACCGAGAAAACAGCTTGTGAAGTTTCATAACTCCATAAGCTGCAATAGTAATTTCAAAATTGAATTTCGATTTTCACAAAAACCGCTGCAAACATTGAAATGTCCTTTTACGGAAATATAGCTTCAAAACTAAATAATCGGTTACCGTATAAATCTCGAATATTTTGAATAGTGCCCTTTTGCATTGGACAATCATGGGACAAATCTGGATTTAGCATGTAATAAGCATAACCTTCAATTTAAAATGTGTTTACTTTTACACTTAAACCCCCAGAAAGTCGTTTTCTAGAAGCTTTGTTGGCATTTGTGCACTCTACTACGAAGTTAATTGTCGCCACAAAAATTTAATTGTTAATTGTGATGACAATTACAATTAATAATTTTAATTGTAGCAATGATTAACGATTAACAATTAATTAATTGTTAATTGTCAGTGCAATTAACAATTAATTAATTGTAATCATACAAAACAAAACATATGCACAATTAATTAATTTAATTGTCCTTTGCAATTAACAATTACAATTTTAATTGTCAATTGTTAATTGCCGCTAAGATTTAATTGTGCCCAACACTGCTTTGGATTATATCATATATAACCCAGATTTTTAGTGTTTGGTCTGTTGTTTTTAATATAATAAATAGGTATAACTGAAATGTGAAACCTAGAACCTTGGATGTGTTTCGTGACAGACAATGATTGCCCACACAAACAAGAAGAGGTTTTGTTTAAAAGTTTTGAAATTAGTGAAAAGTAAATCTACAGGGTGGTTGGTGCATCTTAAAGATCCTTTACACATAAAGAAAACACAGAGATTGCATAAAATAATTTCTTAAATTTATTACAAAAAGTACAAGAATATAACCCTTTCTGATAGAGTTACACAACAATTATTAAATATAAGTAAAGATTTAAATACAGTTTTTAACTACTTTATCACAAGTTACCAGCATAATGTTTGTTATTACAATTTAGTTTTTCTTGTTCTAAATTTGGAAGCTTTTAGGCACTCACTTTACTAAATACCTTTTAAGTTTCTGATCCTTAAACTCCACAAATCTGGATCGTATTGACAATACAAATTACTTACAGGATGCCATTTACGAGACCTCATTATGATTATAATAAAAATTGAGCAGTACTATTCGACTGAATTCCATCTGTCATCAATTATTAAAATATAAACTTGATGGGTTTATCCAAATTCCCCCTGGGGGTTTTACTTAACTTAGAGTTGACTCCTTCTTCAAAGGATCTTCATATACATAAAGTATCATTAAATTGGTTTTTTTGTTCACAGAAAAACCATGAATTTTTTAACATGAAAGGATTCTTTTTTGTGTTGTTGACATATTGTTTTTCATTTTTTTTATATTTGAAATCAACTATCTCAGATCCAAGTTTTATGCACTTTTTATATTATGCAAAAAAAGAAGCGAAAAAGGAGGAGGAACATTCCTCAATTATATTTTACCATTTCAGGAACCAACAATATTAGAAAACGAAAACAAAAAGCGTACAGACGTCAGCAACGCGCAAAAACGTATAAAAAAAAACAAGTGGCAAGTTAACAGTTCGCCGCAAAATAAATATATACAGGGTGAAACAAAGTTGAACTAGAACTGATGAAGGGATTGTTTCCCGAACATCCTCCCCGGCCTTGAGGGTTCTAACCTCAAAGGGATTATAATTAATAAACATATTAAAAGATAGATTGAACAAAAACAAAAAGAAATATTAAGTTCGTATTATTATTTTTTTCTAAATTTCTGCGGGAAATTCTTCAATTAATTTATCTTGTGGAAGAGGACAAATCTTAGTTATGAATCGTGTGAAACAACCATTTTGAGTTTTAACTTTAACTACCCTGACCTTCTTGTCAGGACTTAAAATAATCTCTATTATTCATGCCAGCGGCCATTTAAGAGGAGGATTATCATCTTCCTTTAGCAGAACCAAATCATTTACTTTTAAGTTTGGAACATTGTAAACCCATTTAGGTCGATTTTGCAAGCGATTGAGGTACTCAATAGACCATCGTCTCCAAAATAATTGTTGAATTTGAGAAATCCTTTGATAAAGGGTAAGTCGATTTTCAGAAATGGAAGTTACACTTTTTTCTGGATGAGCTACTAAACTTAATCCTATCAAGAAATGTCCAGGGGTCAAACATTGCAAATCATTTGGGTCATTAGATAATGGACAGATGGGGCGTGAGTTTAGAATGGCTTCTATTTCGGTTAGAATTGTATAAAATTCTTCAAAGGTAAAAGTGGAATTACCTACTAATCTCTTTAGATGATATTTACAACTTTTTATTGTTGCTTCCCAAATTCCACCCCAGTGGGGACTTCTAGGAGGAATGAACTTAAATGTAATTTGGGTTTGAGCACAATAGTCTTGGATTCCTTTTAAATTACTTTGAGTGCAAAAAAAATTATGTAATTCCTTTAACTGATTCTTTGCCCCTAAGAAATTGGAAGCATTGTCGCTGTAGACTAAAGAGGGATTTCCTCTTCGAGAAATGAATCTTTTCAATGTCATAAGAAAGGCTTCAGATGATAGATTCGTGACCAATTCAATATGAACCGATTTGGTTACCATACAAACAAAAATAGCTATGTATGCCTTGATTAAAGGCGCCTTCCTTACCTTTGACGATTCAATCATGAAGGGACCACCATAATCCACACCTACCTTTTGAAAAGGTCTTGTAACGTTAACTCTATCTTTGGGTAAGCTTGCCATTAATTGTTGAGCTGGCTGAGCTCTGAATCTATAACAAGTCACACAGTTTCTGATTATTCTTTTTATTTCTCTTAATCCATTTAACGGCCAAAACCTTAATCTGAAATTCGATAAAACTGTTTGAGCACCAGCATGTCCCAAACGTGTGTGCTCTTGGGTTAACATAAGAATTACAACATAATTATGAGAAGGAAGCAAAACTGGGTGTTTCTGATCAAAGTTAACATCCGCATTTTCTAACCTGCCACCAACGCCCAAGATACCATCTTTTCATCAAAAAAGGGGTTAAGAGAAAGCAAATTCTTATTACTAAGAAGTTTTTTATTTTGCAGTTCAGAGATTTCCTTTGAAAAATATTTAACCTGTAGTATTCTTAGAATGAAGTATGTTGCATCTTTCAACTCATTTACATTTAAAGGGCCAGAAAATTTGTTTGAAATAAATTTTGTGTTTTGAATAAAACGCAAACAATATGAAACAGTACGTTGAAGCCTAGAGAAAATTGAAAATTTTAAAAATATAGGTTCCCAAAAGGCAGACTGATCTGTTATTTGTAGTAACAAGAGATATTTTCCTTTCTTCCGATATTTCTGGCACAACAGGATTTTTGGCAAATTCAGAAATGTCTAAATTAGGATTCTTTAGAAAAGAAGGCCCGCACCACCAAATTTCACAGTTTAAAACGTCTTGAGGTAACATCCCTCTGGAAGGAAGGTCGGCAGGATTTTCGCTGGATTTGACATAATACCACTTGAATCCTGTTGTTAATTCTTGTATTTGTGATACTCTGTTAGCTACAAAAACTGTCCAACGTGAAGCATGAGAAGTTATCCAGAATAAAGCTATTTGGGAATCTGACCACAAACTCACATAATTTATTGTAAATCTGTTTTCATAAATAGGCAAAAGTTTTTTCGTTAATCTTGAAAGAAGAAGCATAGCACACAATTCCAAACGAGGAAGAGATTACCTTTAGAGGTGCTATTCTAGATTTTGAAGACACTAAATTACAAGATATAGATCCATCCAAATACAAAGTACGAATATATACACATGCTGAAACTCTTACGCTCTTTATAGATTTATTTAAATATAAATACCGAGGTATCTTTAGTTTTGATAAAACAGAAAGATTATTTACAAATTTTTGCCACTCCTGTACGAGATTATCAGTAACAACTGTATCCCATCCTAATTTTAAAGACCAAAGTGTCTGAATCAATAGTTTGGAAGGATTTTTCTTTTAGTTATAGGACCTTGCAATGAGTTTGAAGAAACTTTGGGAATTGAAATACACAAAAAATCTGCTACAGGGTTCCACTTTAATCCGAGCACCTTATTAGGAGTATCATCAAAATTAATATCATATTCGAGAATCCTTTCTTCAGAAAATGTACTCAATAATGTTTCTGAATTAGAACACCATTTATTGACCTTGAATCCATGATAGTTTAAAAGGGTATTTAATTCATTATAGAGTTTTTCTAAGTTTGTAAGGTCATCACAACCACAAAGAATGTCATCTACGCAGGTTTGTTTCATCAAAGCTTCTGCGGCGAGAGAAAAATCAGATTCATATTTTAATGCTATTTCCTGTAGTACACGGGTTGATAGAAATGGAGCGGAATTTGTTCCATATGTTACTGTCAAAAGTTCAATACACATGAGTGGTTTATCAGGATTGTCTCGCCACAAGATGTTTAACAGAAAGGTTTGAGATGGATTTATTCTTATCTGTCGGAACATTTTTTCAATGTCTGTAGTTAACACAAACTTGAAAGATCTAAATCTACACAAAATATCATAGAGATCAGGTTGTACCTGATAACCTTTAAGAGTGATGTCATTCAATGACAAACCTGAAGTGGTTTTGCATGAAGCATCAAAGACAACTCGAAGTTTCGTTGAGACACTATTCTCACGAATCACTGCATGGTGGGGTAAAAAATATTTCTGATGTGACGATTTATTTGTTTGAGTAAGGGGAACGAATCTTCCATGATTCAATTCAACGTATTCGTCAATAAATCTTTTATATTCAACGAAATAAGAAGGACTTTTTTGAAATCTTTTTTCTAAATTAAAAAATCGTTTCTTTGCAATCGACAGAGAATCACCAAGCTTTAAGTTTTCTTGAGGGGTTCTCAAAGGAACATTCACTTGAAACCTACCATCATTTGAGATGGTAGTTGTAGATACGAACATTTTTTCAGCTAGCTCATCTTCCATGGCTAGAGGGACCTTTTCCGGAATCTCTTCTGTATTCCAGAATTTAGTAACTAATTGATCAAGAGATGGTGAGTCTCGTACTTGAGTAAACATAGATACTAAAGGTTGATTATTTATTATGGAGGAGGAAGTGTATACTTTAGGTAATAAATTTCTTTGTTGAGAATTGAGAAACGGAACTGTACCTGCAATTACCCATCCTAAATGAGTACTTTGAAGTACTGGGAGGTTTTTTCCAAGATGGAATACACCTTTTTTCAAAAGATTATAATAGCAATCTGCTCCAATTAAAATATCTATTTAAGATGGTTTGTAAAAGAAGGGATTAGCAAGGATTATTTTATCTGGAATATTAAATTTACTAGTATTAATATTAACTTGTGGAAGCATACAAGTTATTCGGGGTAATATAGAACAAGAAATTCTAAAATTTTTGTTTTCATACACATTGGAATGCATAACTAAATTAATCATTCTGTCAGAAATTATGGTACTTCCAGATATTCCTGAAATATTTAATGTTTTACAATAAGGATTGAAGTTAAGTTTTTTAACTAAGTTTTCTGAGATGAAAGAACTTTGACTGGCAGAATCAAGTAACACCTTAGCTGTGATAGGGACTCCCTGAGAATTGTAAATAGTAACACAAGCTGTAGCCAATAGTACATGAACATTTTTGATCGATAAGGCAGAGAGAGTATTAGAAGTAAGTGACATACCTTGAGTATTATGCTGTATCAATTCTTGAGAACCAGAAGGAATTGTATTAATTTGAGAATTTGTTTTGTCATCACCCTGCTCAGGCAAACTTTGTGTTTTTAAATATTTATTGAAAGAATTTGACCTATTAGAAAGTACATTACTATTATGGTGAGGTCCTTGATTTCCTTGAGAATTACTGGTTGTGTTGCTGTTAACATTATTATTGTGAAGAAGAGTATGATGTCTTTGATTACACTGCTTACAGGAGATACTTCTGCACTGAGGTGACATATGGGAAGAGGCAAAACAATTGAAGCACAATCTTTTGGACCTGACAAAGTTTATTCTTTTTGCATGTGGTAATAATTTAAATTTGTTACAAGAATAAATTTTATGAAATTTTTCATTACAAAAAATACAATTATTTAATTGTCATGTGATTTTCCTTTATGTTTGCATGTAATGAGGTTTTCATCACCTTTTTGGTTGATGAAATCTCGGTTGTTGATAGATTTTCTAAAATGGTACACCTTTTGTTCAAAAATTCAAAAAATTCTGTAAGGTTAGGTAATGAATCAATCTTACGATCAGTCTCAAAACTGCGTCTACTTGCATAGTCGAGCTTACGTTCAAGCGAATAAATTAATAGGAAATCAAAAAGCTGTTTGTCAGTGTAGTTAGCGTGTAGTTTCTTCATTGTGTTAGTTACAAATTCTCTTAATTGTATTGCAGAGCCTTTGTTTATGGAACTTATATCCAAAAGAGAAGCTAAATGTGCATTGATCACTGATATCTTATTTTCATACCTTCCTTTTAAAATATTAATTGCCGTGGAAAAGTTTTCATTAGTTATTTGTAAATTTTCTATTAGTTTTAATGGTTCATCACGCAAATTTAAATACAAAAACCTTTGCACGTCAGTCAATGAGGAGTTATTGGATACCAAAGCAGTAAAAAGTTGATAGAAAGACTGCCATTCTGCAACATTTCCTGTGAATAGTTGTAGATTAACTTCGGGTAACCTAATCAAAGGTGTAGCTTGTTGTTGCAGAATCACCGTCTTTGGCTTGCATCGCTCTGGTTTAGTTAACATAGGTGAAGATAATTCTTCTATACGTTCTAATATTTCGGTTAATGTTAAATAATATTGCTCTTCAATTGCGTCACGATTTTCAGCATCATCATGAGCTTCAGAATTCACTAGAAGTTCAATGTTATCTTGTGCTTCAGAATACCTTTCAAAGGCTGTTTGCAAATTCTTTTCTCTAGTTCGGAACTGAAAAACATGTGTCTCTCTATCTTTATTTGAAACTACCCAATTTGAAATTCGAGTAATAGTAGCTTTGGCACTTGTACGACTAATCTTTAGTGTTTCGTAATTCATTTTGAAATTAGACCTTTAGTAAAAGATTTCTAGAGAAGTTAACAAAAAAAGTTAAAAAAATTTGCACGCCCAAAAAGGTTACTATATACTAACATTAAAAGCTAAGGTTGAAATTGTTTTATGCATTCTCAAACTGAAGAATTGTTATTGACCATCCGGGTCGAAGGACCACTTTGTTTCGTGACAGACAATGATTGCCCACACAAACAAGAAGAGGTTTTGTTGAAAAGTTTTGAAATTAGTGAAAAGTAAATCTACAGGGTGGTTGGTGCATCTTAAAGATCCTTTACACATAAAGAAAACACAGAGATTGCATAAAATAATTTCTTAAATTTATTACAAAAAGTACAAGAATATAACCCTTTCTGATAGAGTTACACAACAATTATTAAATATAAGTAAAGATTTAAATACAGTTTTTAACTACTTTATCACAAGTTACCAGCATAATGTTTGTTATTACAATTTAGTTTTTCTTGTTCTAAATTTGGAAGCTTTTAGGCACTCACTTTACTAAATACCTTTTAAGTTTCTGATCCTTAAACTCCACAAATCTGGATCGTATTAACAATACAAATTACTTACAGGATGCCATTTACGAGACCTCCAATTCTGCTATTAATCCTTTGCATGCAGAGTTTATGTTTCATTATGATTATAATAAAAATTGAGCAGTACTATTCGACTGAATTCCATCTGTCATCAATTATTAAAATATAAACTTGATGGGTTTATCCAAATTCCCCCTGGGGGTTTTACTTAACTTAGAATTGACTCCTTCTTCAAAGGATCTTCATATACATAAAGTATCATTAAATTGGTTTTTTGTTCACAGAAAAACCATGAATTTTTTAACATGAAAGGATTCTTTTTTGTGTTGTTGACATATTGTTTTTCATTTATTATTATATTTGAAATCAACTATCTCAGATCCAAGTTTTATGCACTTTTTTATATTATGCAAAAAAAAGAAGAGAAAAAGGAGGAGGAACATTCCTCAACTATATTTTACCATTTCAGGAACCAACAATATTAGAAAAAGAAAACAAAAAGCTTACTACTTATTTATTTACATAAAACACAAGGGGTGCAAAATTGACGTTTTTGTTTTACACGGCAACTTAAAAAATGTTGTAAAGTCAACAATCTGATAGATAAGAATTGTAAAGATTTTAAAAATCGACATTCTACATATTTATTTTAAAGTTTGTTCAAATTAACGTAATATAATAAATGCCATAAAATTATATTTTAATTGTATATTTTGATTTATTATTATCTAACAGCATCAGTGATTGATTAAATTCCGAATGATAATATAATAATGCATAATGTTTGTTTAATTTAAATAAATAAAGCTTTCAATTACGTGTAAATATCCCACACATATTTTGAGAACGAAAGAATATCCTTAAATTCTATCCATCTTATTAAATCTTACAATTTTATTAAAATTATCGCCCATTTGTAGTAGCAAGCAAATCCGTTTTAATAACGAAGTTTAAATAACGCATAAATAAAATGTATTAAAAGTGTTTATTAGCTTTAACAAAATATAATATGAAAGAATTTTTGTCACCATAAATGACGCAATCTTTACTCAGAAATACAATGCATAAAGTGAAGTCCCGTTGAAATGACGTCACTGTCTAGCGATAAAGCCATCAGTGTTACCAACAAAATTACTGTTATGTGTGGGGACGCAGGGTAAACCGTTGCCGATTTGTATACAAGTGTATACAAATCGCGCGCTATTAGCGCTGCGTGTTGCAAACGCTCGAACTACGATTTTATACACGAATCAGAAATGGGTGTCAAACTGCGCACAGCTAATTTTTACATTTTCGTCATCTAGACACTTTAAGCTTCATATGGTGCAATTTTGAGGCACTAGTCACCCAGCGTCCGTATATCCGGACGCCGAGTGACTTCGGACGCTGCTTGAACCTAAGATTTTACATGGGGGGACGCATAGTGGGGCCCTATAGATATATATATATATATATATATATATATATATATATATATATATATATATATATATATATATACTTCACTACTTTTCCGGGTTTCACTCCGCGTATTCACTATTCGGCTCCTAGAGGAACCAGACAATGGTTGACGACGTTTCGGCAAGATCACACTTGCCATCTTCAGGTCACTTCTAACTTCCTTCTGCTTCGCAAAAGTCCCGGCAGCGTTCCAGGAATGCGAGGTTGCACAGCAGCTTATTTCTTTTGGATCGTAGCTTCTCCAACTTCTTGACGTCTCGTAGGATCTCCTCTCCTAAAACCCTCCCGTAAAGGTTATTAATGTTACATTTTAAGTTTCCGCGGATATTATATGATACTTCACTACTTTTCCGGGTTTCACTCCGCGTATTCACTATTCGGCTCCTAGAGGAACCAGACAATGGTTGACGACGTTTCGGCAAGAACACACTTGCCATCTTCAGGTCACTTCTAACTTCTTTCTGCTTCGCGAAGCAGTGTTATAGGTTATCGGGATATCGGTCTACAATTATATCCCGATAACCTATAACACTTAATATAATTACGGTCATTACTTCCTTACAACTTTTATATATATATATATATATATATATATATATATATATATATATATATATATAATATCTATTAAAATAGTACATTTCGTATACACTAATAATGGTACTACATACCCGACTATAAAGTAAACATGGTAAGTATAACAGCAGTTTAAAAGAATATATAGTAAATATAACTATATCTAATTATTTTATAAAATACTATGTTAACTAAGAGGTTATATACAGAATATATACGCCTGTATTCGACCTCTAGAGGGTTCATAAGACTAGACTAGACCAGACCAGACCAGACCAGACCAGACCAGACCAGACTAGACCAGACCAGACCAGACTAGACTAGACCAGACCAGACCAGACCAGACCAGACCAGACCAAACCAGACCAGACCAGACCAGACCAGACCAGACCAGACCAGACCAGACCAGACCAGACCAGACCATACCAGACCAGACCACCTGTAATATAATAGAACTTACTTGATATTTTAAAATTAGTGGCTGAATCTAATTATTACAGAAATTCAATTGTAGAAACTGAAGATGTAATCTTTAAAACATCTAAAGTTAGAGGTTTTTAGTAGTCAGGTTTTTATTAATAGAGGGTGTTATAATCAAATCGGTTTTAGAAACTATTTGTTTTGTAAGATTGGCGCCGTAAGGAAAAACAACATAGCTGTAGTCTTGATTTTGAAATTGAGATAGCTCGGAACAAAACGATGAATACAAAGTTTAGAAGTTTATTTCAAAATTCTGTGATAAAAAAACATTAATTCTTCTTTACTTTAAAACCCAAAATTGCTTGATAAATCAATATAACCTTAATATAATTTTTGGGGGTCTAACCTAGATTGCTTCATTTAATTTAATCATTTATATTATTATGTTTTATTATGTTTTAAGTAGCGTCGAAACTACTCGTATCAATAAACGTTCTTGTATGAAAGTATGTTGTTTTGTACTTACTCTGCTCCCTACGTTCTGCCCTAAAAATGTATTCGTAGGCTCTAACCTAATCTAACCTAAATTATATTCGTATGCTCTAACCTGTGATGTAATAAAAAACAATAAGGTTACAGATTATTATTAATCATAAGAGTTTACTATAGATACGTTGAATAACCTACAAGAGTATATAGTATATTATTACATATC
This sequence comes from Agrypnus murinus, assembly GCA_929113105.1. Taxonomy (NCBI): domain Eukaryota; kingdom Metazoa; phylum Arthropoda; class Insecta; order Coleoptera; family Elateridae; genus Agrypnus; species Agrypnus murinus. Next base: position 95,839,195 of record OV816027.1, read on the forward strand.
TGCGTATTTCGAAGCTATTGAAAATGTATGATGTATTGTAAAATAACGTTTAAATATGGCGACGAACTTATTTCTTTTAAACTGACGACAACTCATCATACAAAACATACTGTATTTATGTATTCCCTTTCTCTGCTGATATGTTTTCTACAGTGTGTTTTTAAATATTATACCCCGTTCTCTTAAGAATGCATAAAATTTTCGAAATATCTGTTTATTATTTTACTTAGCACATATAACCTACTAAGTATGTCCTAATGGTAAAACTGTAATCGACGAGATCTAATATCATAGTAATATTATAACAGATTAGGTGACCTAACAAACTCTTTAAAGAAATGTTTATTTACATGTATGAGATAGTATTTAACATAATGTCCTTACATACTGGGTTACGATAGAGACGGATAATCATACGAGCTGCTGAAATGTATGATATATTGTAAAATAACGTTTAAATAAGAGTTTACTTTAGATGCTACGAATATCTATATGGTGTATAAACAATAAGAACGTATATGTAGAAATCGCTTATAAGGGTAGTAGATATAACCAAAAGGGTTAAAATCTGTTCAAAATTACATTACGTCTAGAAAACTAGAAATTAGATAATTGTAGCATACGCATGTTAAATGTACCTATTCTTCACCTCGTCTGTAGTAGATATAATGAAAAAGGATAAAAATCTGTAGTATAGGGTTTATGCTTATACTCAGGCTCGCAATCATATGTAGCGTATTTATGCTTACATAGTATAATTATTTTCTCAACGTAGGATAGAACAACCGATTGCTCTGGTCGATCAGTATAAATCGACGGGTAGTGTTCCTGTTCCTTCATTAGTCGAGATGGACCAGCGTAAGAAGAAGAATGACTCTGGTCGACAGGATTGCAAAATACAGTGTCCGGTTTGCTTCAAGTCTTTCGCGATGCCATTCACCTGCAAGAGACACGTAAAAACCATACCCGATTCAAACAGAATCTGCTGTTCTAGCTGTGTCAAAACTTTTTCACGCTCTGACAACTAAAAAGACATACGAAAAGCGTTCACGAATCAATCAAAGTCCGGTGTTCTAATTGCTTCAAATATCTTTCACGCATCGACAGCTATAAAAGGCATTTAAAAATCGTACATAATAACGCAAATGTTGTAAAGACAGCTCTGGTAAAGGAAGCAAATGGACCTACTGATATCGTTGAGACAGAAGAAGAAGAAGAATATATGACTTCAGCCATGCATTTGGGTATTGATGAATGTGATTCCTCGTTTACCAACTGTGATAGTAACGAAGAGTTGAACAAGGAAAGGGCTACCGGTACAGTTCCAATGAGTCAGTCGTCGGACTTTATACGTATTAGTATTGCTGCGAGGGCATACGACGACTCAGAGACCCGTAGAACTACAACAGTCGTCATAGAAAACAACTTATGATCTATATTCTTGTATTATGTTATGTATACTAAATAAATGTTTGTAAAATAACTTTATATGTTTTATTTATCACGCCCATACTCTGATTTCTTGTCTAACAGGGTGGACTCAGCCATTTTTTGTTTCAAGACTGTTTCTAGCCTAAGGATGTATAGCCCCAGGGTTAATTAATTGAGTTTGACCTGTAGAGCATATTATGTTAGCGTTCAGTTAGTATGGCTTTGATATTCCTAATTGTTATTTACGCCAAACCTGACTGCATGTATTGTTAAAGTAAAATTTAGAGGTAATATATAGGAATATATGCGCCTGTATCCGATCTCTAAAATATAAGCCTTTTAAGTCTTTTAAATATTACTTTGTAGAGCTATGTTCAACAGGTATGCGTTAAATATGTTAATGTCAACCTTGTACATAAAATATATATATAGGTCATTTGTTGCACGGAAAATTAAACTTCTCTGTAACGTATATCCTATATTACTTTGTACAACTGCGTTCATCAGGTATGCAATCAGCAGTAGAGTATCATACGTACCTGGTATAATATAACGCTTATCAGTAGGTCCCTCGTTAGGAATCTTAAAAATAATGAAATTTTTATTGAATCAGCTAAATAAATAGTGTACTTATAAGTGAATCTCTAAATAACGAATGCGTTAACAGAACTCCTGCATTAATATACACAACGTTTCATCGTGTTTTTTCAAAACACATTTCATTGTAAAAGAATAAGAATAATTTCAATTTTATTTATCAGGCGATATACATTATATTATTTTCATATATTAGTATGCAAATTGAATAGACTACCTGTTACATTTCATACCTTATTCGTCTCGATGAACATACAGTCAGCATACAGTTGATATTTTTCTGTCTTTACTTTACCTAGGTAAACCAATCCTAGAGACAGAGTTGTATTCGCTATCTTTTGGTTGAGATCGACCACTTTATCTTCAGTAAGTTTGTCGGTGAATCTTTTGGGTAGATATGTTATAGACTTATATTTCGAAGGTATCGAAAATAATTACAAATTAGTATTAATTATACGAGTTAATATCCTACAAAAGTATATAGTAAATTATTACATATCTTCATATTTCGGAGTTTCTGAAATGTATGATATATTGTAAAATAACGTTTAAATAAGAGTTTACTTTAGATGCTACGAATATCTATATGGTGTATAAACAATAAGAACGTATATGTAGAAATCGCTTACAGGGGTAGTAGATATAACGAAAAGGGTTCAAATCTGTTCAAAATTACATTACGTCTAGAAAACTAGAAATTAGATAATTGTAGCATACGCATGTTAAATGTACCTATTCATTCACCTCGTCTGTAGTAGATATAATGAAAAAGGATAAAAATCTGTAGTATAGGGTTTATGCTTATACTCAGGCTCGCAATCATATGTAGCGTATCGATGCTTACATAGTATAATTATTTTCTCAACGTAGGATATATCGATATTCTTCTAGTTTGATTAAATCCTATAAGTTATATTCATTTCACCCTTTTTATTCTGTTAAGACATTTATAATAATCATAGGGACCCTGGTATGGGCATAAACCGATTGCACTTATTCTTTCACCTCGTCAGTAGTTAGACTCGAATTTTATGATTTCATATATGAAGAATACGTTTAGTGATGAATACTCTGTGTTCTAGAATACTTGTATAGGGGCTAGGAAGCTTGATTTGAATACTACAATCTTGATCACGCGGTTGGAGTGTACTGATACCTCGATTGTGTGCATAGAAGTATAATGAGTATCAGTTATCGTATATTCAAATTAGTTGAATATATGTAGTACAACTTTATAGATTCTAGAAAGTTCCTATCAATATTAGAGCAATGAATGTAGACTGATGTGTGTGTTATATAATACCGATTCTCGCATATACGAACTTAGGAGCTAGCTGCTGACTCTGCATGACATTAGATGATTATGATAATGATAGATGATCGTGATAAAGAATGTTGTTATTTATAGCAGTGACTTTATTACAATTCTTACTAGAATATAATTGTATGATATCACATCATGATATGTACCTACAATTCGATTACCTACATTTTGACTACCTAAATTAGACCTTAGTCTAAGAATAATCATGTGTTTTATCGTTATCTTATGATATCAGGAATGCAATACTTCTATTAATCTTTAGTTTAGCGTAGATATAAATCTCTTTGTATAGCTCAATAAATGATAGTTATAGGGCTGTATTGACTTATATAACATTTCTCTCATATATGAATATTTTAGTTCAGAGAGCATTTACAAACAATGCACAATTTATACAAAGGAGTCATTCAGAACAGGGTAAGATAATTCGTATGATCTATTAAATTTAAAATAGTAATCTGCTGTTCAGCTTGATTTAATTTTCGTAAATGTCTAAATATTACAAACATACAAACAAAATAGACTTAAGTAAGAAACAAAACGTATACATTACATATCTAAAATTGTACAACATATTGATAGGGTAGGTGAATTGCAGGCATTTAGCAGGCCCGTGTTTCTAACTGCTGATCTATAGGCTAGAAAAATCATAAAAGTATTAGGCAATGTTCATTGAATAGACTACCTGCTTCATTTCATAACTTATTTGTTTTAATAAATAGACATTAGTCAAACGATGGATATCCTCATGTCTTTACCTTCAATATATAATATATTTATTTTTGATATCTAGTTAAAGATATGTGTTGTGATCTTGATTGACTGTAATCTTTTTCCTGTAAGATGCTATAAAAGCCGTAATTAATATTTCTTAATATATATATATAGTTTAGTTTAATCCGTGTATGTATTTTATTCTTGCATTTTTTATTTCACAATGTATAACTATATACAATTTATTTTAAAACCGTTTTTCTGAAATTTCTAGATTTTAATACAAACAAAATTGATTTAGGCTTCAGGAAATATCCAAACAGATTTACTCAGAATTTACGGTTGTTATTAAATAATAATTAGCCGTCGGCAACTTTTAAAATATTTCGATTAAACCAATAGTCTTTCATGTTTGAATTTTAACTTTCTACACCCGCTAATTGGAAATTCATTAGCAATGGTGAAATCATCGTTACAGAAAATAAATTTTACAATCAAGACGTCATGTTTTTACCTTACCGATCTCGTTTTTCATATAAGTTAATGTAGGATAATAATGGTACTACATACCCGACTATAAAGTAATCATGGAAAGTATAACAGCTGTTTAAAAGAATAGATAGTAAATATAACTATATCTAATTATTTTGTACTGATATAAAAAGCCGCGGATCGACTGATGTTACGGGCCTCATGTAGTAATAATATCTGTATATAGTTTTCAAATTGTTATATTTAAGATGTATCAAGAAAAATTTCTTGAGTTTCTTCACGATTGGCTCATATAAGGTTAATAATTGTCTCATCTCAATGACTCATGATAATAATCATAATTGGCTTATAATTTTTGAATCCTAAAGATTTAATATTATTAATGTACAATATTTATAAATATTTTCCGGGAATTATTTTTAAATAAATTGGTTTTAATCAAATATACGTGAAAACATTTTTATAAATAACTCGTATGCAGTAATTTAAAAGACAAGCTCCGTGGTCTCGGGGTTAAGCTATGGAGTTCTAATCAGATGGTTGAGCGTTCGAACACCGGTTACTCCAAAATTAATTTTTATAAAAAAAGTGTAACAGGTTGCCTATCTATAGGCGTATACTTCTATACGCCTATTCTACTATACCGATCACAGGACGTTACCGATAGATGGCAGTAGCAGTACTAAAAATTCAAATCCAAGGGCGGGAAACATTGACAAGTTGGAAATGACAAGCGAGAGCGAGAGAGAGAGAGAGAGAGAGAGAGAGAGAGAGAGAGAGAGAGAGAGAGAGAGAGCGAGAGAGAGAGAGGGAGAGAGAGAGATAGAGAGAGAGAGATAGAGAGAGAGAGAGAGAGAGAGAGAGCCAGAGCCAAGCGAGAGAGAGAGAGAGCGAGAGAGAGGGCCTGAGCCAAGCGAGAGCGAAAGAGAGGAATCTACTATACCGTTGACATGACGTCACCGATAGATGGTAGTAGCAGTACTAAAAATTCAAATCCAAGGGCGGAAAATCTAAGATGACAAATTGAAAATGATAGATACAAAATGGTGGATATGCCAATGACATTCAGAATTGACAGATTTAAAATGACAGATACAAAATGGCGATCCAAGATGGCGATTCAAAATGGCTATTCAAAATGGCGATCCAAAATGGCTATTCAAAATGGCGATCCAAGATGGCTATTCAAAATGGCGATTCAAAATGGCTATTCAAAATGGCGATCCAAGATGGCGATCCAAAATGGCTGCTGAGTAGGGATAGGAGTGGGGCTTAAGTGGGGGGCCTAAGTAGGGGGTAGTAGGGATAGGAGTGGGAAAAAAGGAGTAGGGGGTAGCTCAACGGCGCCAATACCTACTTCAGTCTAGAGACGTTTTCTTTATTTTTGCTCCCATCACTTCGTTCATTAGCTGTCCAAATTTTTCTTCACTTGCAATTGACACTGAATTATCCTTTAAAATCAATTCACTTTTCTTTGAAGACACACACACTTTATGATTCTGTAACGCGTCACAGATTTGTAAAGAATTTTAGAGATATATTCATTTATTAATTAGGTAAAGATTTTTTTACATAACTGAACAAAGGGTGATGATTCAGGTATAACAGAGTTTTAATTAGGTATATTTTAAAATGTAACAGTGACAAACATTATGAAAACAATCTCATTAGGAAAATTAATCGAAAGTAAAATTAGCAAGGTTTCCAATATATTGGAAACCACTTTCATTGATTAGGTGTTGTTAATTGTTAAATAGAATGTAACTTTCATGCCCGATTTCACCAACGAGGTTCAAACGAGGGGTTAGCTAGCACTGCCTCGGGATTTAATTCCGGATTCAATCAGTCCTCCATTTCACCAAAATAATCCGGGTGTCAAACACGATGGATTAATGAATCCTGCACTGGCTGTGGTGTAAGGGAATGATTTTGGTGCACGAAGGAAATTCCCACTAAATTTCCTAAAAATCTAGTAACTTCTACGCCCTAACAGTTGCCAAACTTTAAACACTAAACACGTGTGAAGTATTTATTTAGGTTATGTTGTTGTTGCTGGATGTTATCTAATTGCGGTTTTAGAATGCGGTTGGGAATCTGTACCTCATTTTAAATGCTATATCATCATACATATCCATTAGGTTGCTTCGGATTCTTAGTTGTCTCTCTTTTTCTCGTGGCAACATTTCAATTAAATTATTAATAAATTGGTTGTCGGAGATTAAATCTGGACTCTTATTACTTTAACCCCCTTATTCTGCAACTTTCGATATATATCGAACGTAATATATCGAATTTCGATAAGAAGTGTACTTCCAAACGAAATTCGTTATTTTGTTATTCTGTAACCCAGTGGCGTGCGGTCCATAGAAGCAATGCTTGCCTTGAGAATTTATTAAAAATAAAAACAATGCTAACAAAAATACTTTTGTAAAATTATGGTTATCGTTAATTTAAATTGAAATATTTATCAAATTAAAGCTCAATATCAACTCTGTATAGCAAAAAGTATAACTATTTAGAGTACTATTTTAAATTAGGCTCATTAAACTTGCACGGAAAGGTAATACCGATTCAAATGTGATACATACACTTCATATAAGCACTGCTTACAAATGCTCTTCTCTTAACCTTGGCGTGAATCAGCGAGCGCGGCGTGTTATAATAGACGGATACTGTTTGGCTGGTTAACATTGTTTGGTTGTAATTTTTATTGTGCTTCGTTCCCAAATGTTTATTTATTATAATTTGGTTATTTGTTCGATTTAGTGTTACTTAAGTAATGTAAATCTGCGAATGAGACTGCATTTTGTCGCATTTTATTATTTTAATTTATAAGTTGTATTTTTTTAAAGACAAATAGTTCTATTTAGTTTGCCTGTATGCAAATTTAAAATTGCATTATCGTCACGACTGCAAATTCAACTGCTTCGGTGAAAGGTTCGAGTACCTTCGACATAGCCGAATCGGGACGATTTTTTGTTCAGTTTGTAAATTATTAATAAGGAATTTTTCGCATACAGTTTTGGAGAGAAATTACAAATTATTAACAAAGGCAGATCAAAACCAGATCTTTCAAATTTAACAACAATGGTTAAAGCCTGTACCGGTATTTTGCTAAGAAAGACTGGAAAATTGATACGTAGTAGTAGTTTTTTTTAAATAAAGAATGATAGTCAACAAATTCCATAAGTATAAAGTGTAAAAGTGCTTCTTTGAAAAACTTTTAAGCTTAATAATTATAACACTGTTTTTTATTGTACCTAGCAGGGGCGGATCCAGAGAAGTATTTTGAGGGGGAAATCTTTGGAAAAATAATTGTTTTAATAAATAATAATTAAACAAACATTATTTGTTTCTATTCTATGTAAACTTATTTCTAAATGGGGGGGGGATTATTCCCTCCCCGTTAATCCGCGCCTGTACCTAGGTGTATTATAATTAAAATCGTGGTTGCTTCCCTAGCCTAAATTCTCACCGCACGCCACTGCTGTAACCTGCTTCGTTGCGGTCCACTCAAGTATAACAAATGATTTATGTTTTTGGCTCCTGTAGTACGTTTATCGGTTTGTGACTATGATCATGTTATTTATTGTAGGTTATATTCCTGTTTACTACACGTTGTTTGCGCGCCAGGTTTCAAATTTACGTTGGCCTTCGTTCTTGTATTTGTGTAGTTTATTCAATTTGTATTGCTTTTTAATTGTTGTTATTGTTATTAATATTGTGATTGTTTTCTAATAAAAATATATTTCAAACTCTTTTTTTTAATATTTACTTAGGTAGTAGGTACGTTTCAAGTTTTTACAAAAAGATCAGAAGCAATAATTTATGTTTAATCCCTTAATCCTTACTTTTTCAGATTTTAAAAACGCTTACGGTAAAATCTAAATACAATAGAATTAGAAACCCGTATGCTTAAAGGTACCTAATCACCAATTAAAATTACAAGAATCTGTCTGTGTTATGGTGAAAGAACTGTAAAAAGTAAACAGAAAAGCTTTTTTAAATTATAATTGTTAAACTTTGCTCAAAAAACAGAAGTTGCAAGTGCAAGCAAGACCGTAATTTGTAAATCATTCCTATTCAAATTGTCATTTTTTTCTTTGTCGGTAGCTATTTTAAAAACGTTGAAAGAAAAAATATAAAATAAAAATATTCTAGCAAATAGAAAACTACATGTACAACGATACTGAATGAAAATTACAAGAATTTTTGTTTTCTGAAAAAAGTGCATAATGGTTTACACATAAACCGATTAAAGTTTTATCTATATATATAAAAGGGAAAGATTGTCTGTATATATGTATGTATGCGATTTTCTCCGCAACCACTGGACCGATTTGGATGAAATTGGTATTATTGGAAAGGTCTTGGCCAAGAATAGAAAATAAGACCAAATGGACTCTGATCGGCCATCGTGGTCCGAAATAACAGCGAAAAACCCATATATGGAAGTTAAAAATGGGTACTGAGATTGATGTGAATAGATATGTTGTCAATTGTCAAATTTGGTAATTTGACAATTACAAAAAGTAAAAACATGTAATTTCAATAAAGCGTAGCAAAACGTGCCGGGTATTTGCTAGTTTATACATAAACTAGACATTTTTCTGAAATTTAAATTAAAAATCTGATTTCTAATTGAACCGTGTTTAAATTCATACAAATTATACCATTCAGTTCCCGCATAACGATACCTCAGAAGCTTTCGTTAAAATATCGATTGCATGATAACGATTTTCGTAAGAATTTGTCTTACAGAATACCAAAATAACGAGTTTCGATATTATATCGAACTTCGATATTTTAACGTTCGTTATCTCGTCAACGAAGTCTTACAGAATAAGGGGGTAAATATACCCAACATACATAACAAAAAGATAGCAGAAACAATCTAATGTACAATATATTCTATAAAAGAAAATAATAAATCTTCAAGAACTTATACCCTTTTATTTTTTCATATTAATACAAACGATTTAATAATAAAAAATTATTTTCAAACGGCTACGGTTCGCATAATCAACATTAGGCTTTTTCAAATCAAAAATTTATTAATAATAAAAACATTTTTATAATTGCCTGTAATACAAACAGATGTAAGATTAAATAAGTGAAAGCATGTCAATTCAATAAGCCTTAACAATAATAAACAAATTAAGCTTCTTTTTAAGAAATTTTTGAAGATTTTTACTTATGTGTTAATATTGTAACGTTCTTTCTAAAAATAATAACACAAGTGCTGTTTAAATCGTCTATTCACAAACAAATATTTATTTCTATACACTAATGAATACACTATAAATTAACGCTATGATTATAAACCATTAAAACTATTATTTACAGATTATGAATTTCTAATATAACATTTATCTATACAATTACTATTTATTTTGTGAAACACAGTTAACGACTCGCTGTTGACTGATTCTTTTCTCCGCGAAGCCGACTTTATACCATCCTATAAACGTTCCAGAAGTCGCCCGAACATACCATGTATTTCTAGAATACACCAGAATAAACCGCGTCTGGTTCACATGCCCGCGCGATGCGTCATTCTCTCGAATGCGATAGAACACACCATTTGTTGCTCGAAAAGAGGTTCTTTCTTTTTCTCTCTTGTTACACTGCCCCCCTCTTCAAGTCTGTTCTGTCCCAGAACAGGTTTTATGCTCTGGTTCCTGTAGAACGGGTCATGACGATATCCCCTTTTAACTTTTCCGACGGTTGTACTTTTGTTATTTTGGGACAACGCCGTTCTACATGTCCTTGTTCGCCGCAGTTCCAGCAACGGGGCCCTAGAACTTCTTGATGATTCTTCTTACGGTTCTCTTCCTTCTGAAGAACTCTCATTAATAATTCTTCTAGACGACGTTTAGAACCTTCATCTTCTTCCACAACGGTCCGAACACGCCCGTGACCTCGGGACGCTTGTTTTGCAGCTTCAAATTCTAAGGCGTGAGCAAGCGCATCATCAGTTGTTCTTGGTCGTGCCAGCCTCAATGATTGTTGTGTTTCCCCGTCTCTTAACCCATCAATGAAGGTCTGCACAGCCAGTTGTCCCAGAAATGAATCGGGTGCCGTAGGGTACGCCAATCGGACAAGCCGCGCAACATCGGCTTCAAACTCCTGCAGGCTTTCTCCATTCTTCTGGATACGATTCTTCACTTGCGCGTGATACACTTGTTGAAGATGCGCATCTCCATATCTCATTTCCAATCTAGACACTAACAACTGGTAATCATTTTCCTGTCCTGCTGGGATTGTTTGCAGGACGTTCAACGCGTCTCCACGCAAAGCCACAGTTAAAGAAACGGCCTTTTCCTTGCCTGTCCATCCGTTGGCCCCAGAAGCCGCCTCAAACTGTTTGTAGTAAGTGGACCAAGGTATCTTTCCATCGAACGTGGGTGGTTTTACTTTTATCCCTACGACAGGAACCTTTTCTTCTTTAAACTGTTTCTTTACTTCATTAAACGGCCTCTCAGAAGTTGAGGGAAACCGTAGTTGCCTCATTCTATCTTCCAGCATTTCGGCCATATCGTCTTTCTTAGTTGTTGGTGGTAATTGCATTTGGGCTATTTTCTCTTCTACCATCTTTATTACCCTATCATGTTCCGCCAATCTACCTTCCAACAGTCCTAACGCGCTGGCATTCTCAAAAAATTCTTCGAAAACTTTATCTTCTAACGCTTTGACATTGTCCTGCAATTCTTCTTTAAGCCTTCTGGAATTTTCTTCAGATTTCCTGGAATTCTCCAGTATTTCTTCCTTTAGCATTCTAACATTTTCTTCGGACTTTCTAGAATTTTCCAAAACTTTTTCTTCCAATGCTTTAGTGTTTTCCATTAGTTTTCTAGAATTCTCTTCGGCCTTCCTAGAACTTTCCAGTAATTCCTCTTTTAACATTCTAGAATTCTCTTCCGACTTTCTAGAACTCTCTTCGTGCTTTTCCAATAATTCTTCTTTTAAAATTCTAGAATTCTCTTCGGACTTTCTAGAATTTTCTTCGGCTTTTCTAGAACTTTCTTCCATTTTACTTAACAACAAACTAGTATCAATTGCGGGTCCAAGTATTTCGAAGCGGTAATTTTCAGGATCTTCCTTCTGTTCTAAAAGCCATTCTTTTAGCCGATTTATTAACACGTTTTTAAGGCCAGTTGTTTCCAAATCTCGTTCTTCCAGTTCATGTTTCAAGTCTATTACTTTGAGATCTTTTAACAGTTTCATCACCATTTTCATTGTTTGTTGAAATTATGTTTTAACACCAAAAATTTTATTCTCACAGCACTTTACTTAATTATTACGCGATTTTATTTATTTTAAAACTCCACACCTGACATCACTGTAACGTTCTTTCTAAAAATAATAACACAAGTGCTGTTTAAATCGTCTATTCACAAACAAATATTTATTTCTATACACTAATGAATACACTATAAATTAACGCTATGATTATAAACCATTAAAACTATTATTTACAGATTATGAATTTCTAATATAACATTTATCTATACAATTACTATTTATTTTGTGAAACACAGTTAACGACTCGCTGTTGACTGATTCTTTTCTCCGCGAAGCCGACTTTATACCATCCTATAAACGTTCCAGAAGTCGCCCGAACATACCATGTATTTCTAGAATACACCAGAATAAACCGCGTCTGGTTCACATGCCCGCGCGATGCGTCATTCTCTCGAATGCGATAGAACACACCATTTGTTGCTCAAAAAGAGGTTCTTTCTTTTTCTCTCTTGTTACAATATAAAAATTATAAAAGGCTGCAAGTCCTGGAAGCAGCGCCGGATTTAGAATTTTGAGGCCCTAGGGCCAGTATTTGGTGGGGGGCCCTTAAATTTCTAAAAAATTTTTAATCTCGGAAAAATAAAACTCCATAGTAATTTTTGTAAGTTTTTTTATTATTTTGCTTACTTCTAAACGAAAATATCACTTTCCAAACTAAGGGTCATCAGATTCGTCAAGCGATCTTGCTGCATACTTGTTCGCAATCTATTTTTGATGACCGATTGATGATTTTTGAAATTGGACAAGTTTCTTGGCTTTAAGTTTAATTTCAGGAGGTTCCATCGTGCTTAACCCAGCTAAAAAACCGAATCGTTCATCAACGACTTCGTATGCAGAAACTCGTTCATTTAAAGATACGATGAGTTGATCGATAACAGGGAGGAAAGATTCCGTACGAAATCTTTAAGCACGTTTTTCGCACCAAACATAGGTACGGATATTGTACTTGTTTCGGAAGCGCTGGGGCCCCTGTTCGGTGCAGCCGCAGTACTTACTTTTAAATTCAACGGCAGTACGGATTTTAACCTCGTTTACAAGCTGTGTCCGGACAGACCCTACAGTTCAGCTGTTGCCCCTAATTTTTTTCCGTGTGGTTTCTTCATTTTTTCGGATTTTGTTTTAATTGAAAAGCTCCATTGCATTGGTGGAGGCCCAGGGGCCGTGGCCCCGTCGGCCCCGTGCTAAATTCGGCCCTGCCTGGAAGATTTATTATTTTCGTTTAGAATATATTCTATTTCTACAACCTAATTACAAATAATCAGATGTATAATAATCCAAAGTACTATTTTATTTATTAAAGGGAGTGTATTATGTTCCTACCGGTAGGTAACGAATTTCTGAGAAAAATTGTTCCTACCGGTAGGTGCTTTGTGTTTCTTTAAAAATTCTCCTTTGAATTCTTTTTAAATCATTTTTCACCTACCAAAACTTATAACCTAATTCAACAACAAAACCGAATCACAAATACATTTTTGTAACGTAACTACATACATGGGTCATATTGACAATTTTTAAATTAATAAAATTATACATGCTTATTTCAAAAGTAGAATGCAGTAAAATTTGTCAGACAAAATCAGCAAAATGTAACAGTTGCTTACTTTGTTTCTTTTAACATGTGTTGTTATTGATCAGGTTTCATTAAAAAAAATGGTTATGTGTTAATTGTAAATGCTAATAAGGTGGTCTAAGGTGGCCAGATTTCTTCAGAATCGATAAGGCGGTACATTAGGGATGCCCTCCCTCATAAATAATTTATTAAGCAAGCTTTTCGAACAATTTTTGAATGATTTTTAGATGTGTAATCCATTGACCGAAAACTCTGATTTTAATTAATAGTATAAATTCAAACAGTCCTTCAGTTAACGCTAACTGTTTTTCTTTTCCGCAATTACTTTTACGGAAAAATCTTGTAACTTAGAAGAAGAGGCAGCAACATTTACATATAGTTTATGCTTATCGGTAGCCAGATGCTTTTGCCCAAGTAGCGCTGAAATAGAAATTCATATGAAAATTGGTGCCTCTAATCCTTTTTGCATGCCACAATTAATATTCCAAAGTGATGCTTAATGGAATGTAATAGTTACGTGCCTCTCGGTATATTTTTGGTGCGTTGAAATTAATACGTAAAAAATACATCTTTTTCATGTCTTCGTCATTGCCAAGAACAGCTGTTGTTAGTTGAATGGGCTTCGCCTATTTTACACATTTTAATTTTGTTTGATAATAAGTAAGTGAGTGATTGGCATTATATAGAAGCAACTACGGTTATTTCTTGTAATTAATGTTAACTCAGCGTTTGTATTTAAACCCAAATAAAGTGTTCGATATTTATTTATATAATTGGCACGGTCAAATTAAATTAAGATAAATGATATCTAGTTTTTGAAAAGAAATATAAATCCGTTGGATACCAATATTAAATATAGTTTACTGCAATTTAGAAGTTAGAAGAAAATTAATTAAAAAGTTTACATTTACGTTTATTGTTTTAACCAATAAACGTAATGTAACTGTTTTGCTGTCTATGTTCGTCAAATCATGATTATCCATGAAAAGCGGGACATTTTGAAGATTTTGTGGGCATTGGAACAGGTGAAACAAAAGCGAGACTGACCCGCCAAAGGCGGTCAACCTTATAATAGTCGTTTATTTTGGTTATACTATAAAATATTCTATAATATATTATTTTTGTAATAGGTACAGTATACAAAATATATTTACATATCTTTAAGAAAAAATCTGTTTTTGTTTTTTTATATCAGACAGTACAATTCCTTTAAGCTTTATATAGATAGTTAATATAACAAATCATTAAATTATTATCAAATCAAATTATTAAAGTGTCATAACCTTTTTTTGTGTAAAGAGAGTGTTATTCAAATAATCCATCAAAATTCTAGAGTTGGACACTGATTTGAGTGTTAACACAAACTTCAGTTTGATCCACAATAGTGAAATGCTATGCAGGTGTTAACACTGGGATTAAACCTGGTGTCAGTGTCAATCCACGTTGGTGAAATTGGGCATCACAGTAGTATAAAATCATTTTGTGTTTTGACTTCAAAAGCTTTTTTGTTGTTCGACCTTAGTAAAAGTGTTATCAATTGATCCAGAACACCACCTGACAATAATGTTTAATGTAATAGTAAGTGGGTGTATTTGATCGTTTGTTTTATTTTTATTGTTTTCATTTATTTTTAATTTTACTGTTTAATTTTGTTTTATGTCTTGTTCTTAATATAATAAATTTATGGTTTTAAAAATCCTTTCTGCTTTAATTTCTTACTACCTTGAGTGCAAGAATCTAGTCTTCGAAGGAAGTGTGTGTTGCATAACTAAAGGTTAAATAAGGTAAAATAGATTGCAACCACGAGTAGTAAGTACCACACGAGGGTGATAACAATAATTTAAAAATCTTTACCTAATTAATAAATGAATATTTAATCTCTAAAATGCTTTACAAATCTGTGACTCGTTACAATTCCATTATTTTTAGTAACGAATAAACCATTTAATACTAAGATGACAAGATTTCTAAATCAATAAAGCGGGACATTAGGGATGCCCCTACCCATAAATAATTGATGGGGCAAGCTTTTCGAACAATTGTTGAATGATTTTTAAATGTGCAATCCATTGATCGGAAACTCAGAGTTTTATTAACAGTATGAAATTCAAACGGTCCTTCAGGTAACGCTAATTGCTTTTCTTTGTTTCTAAAACTACTTTTACGAAAAAAATCTTAGAAGTAACTTAGAGTAAGAGGCAGCAACATTTACATATAGTTTATGCTTATCGGTAGCGGATGTAATAATTACGTGTTTCCCGGTATATTTTTGGCGCGTTAAAATTAATACGTAAAAAATTCATCTTTTTCATGTCTTCGTCATTGCCAAGAATACCTGTTGTTAGTTTAGTGGGTTTCTCCTATTTTATAGATTTTAATTTTCCTTGATAATAAGTGAGATTGGCATTATATAGATGCCACTATGGTTATTTGTTGTAATTAATGTTAATTCAGCGTTTGTATTTAAACTTAAATAAAGTGTGCGATATTTATAATTGACACGGTCAAATTAAGATAAGATAATGATATCAACTTTTTGAAAAGAAGTATAATTCCGTTGGATACCAATATTAAATATAGTTTACTGCAATTTAGAAGTTAGAAGAAAATTCATTAAAAAGTTCTCATTTACGATTATTGTTTCTATCAATAAATGTAATGTAGCTGTTCGCTGTCTATATTCGTAAAATCGTGATTATCCATAAAAAGCGGAACATTTTGAAGATTTTGTGGACACCGGGACAGGTGAAGCAAAAGCGGGACGTCTTGTCACGTTATCTAATACCTACTACAATTATTAAGTATTAGAAAGCACGAAAATACATGTTGGCTGATCGCGAATTGTAAGGTTATGGCGAGCGGGCACAGCCCCTTAGGCCACTTTAACTTGTGTACCAGCAAACTCGTTCGCTGTCTTTCCATGAAATCACCATTCGTGATTTGTACAAAAACTGTTGGATCAAGTTGGTTGAAAGGTTAAAACTAATTAGCCCAGGCATTATAACATCTTTTTTCACAAAACCCAGATATTTTAGGTGTAAAGCTGGATTTTGTTATATAGGTAGTACTTGATGCCCTTTGTGTGGAAGTCCCCATGCGTGGAACGCTTGCTTCCTTGGGGATAACGAAAAAACTACCATTTTCATGAAATAAACTATTTAGTTTATAGTTAATTAAAATATTTAGTAAACTATTGAAGATATTACATTCAAATTTTAAACACAGTAAATATAAAGTGTTTAGTACGTCACTGTTGTACTAAAAATAATAAATTGCTTATAACAAATGCGAAAATAAATAAATTATTATTGAACGTATATTTTGGTATACATATCGCGGAAGATACGTTCAGAAAGGTTATAATTATTTTTAGTGAAGGAATCAAGTCAATATGTTGTCTAGATTACGAGTTATGAATTTTATAGCTTAAGGTAAGAATAACCCATCGAGTGGCTGCGCGCAGCACTTCACTGTTAGCATACCAGTATAGGTTTTTACCCGGACATTATAGGTGTCAAGCTGGATTTACGTACATAGGTATTACTTGATGTTATTTATAACATATAAAAAGTACCTATGCGTGGAACCCTTGTTTCCTTGAGGAAAACGACAAAACTACCCTTAAGCTCGCATTTTCGGAAAAAAATCGTAGGTCGCGATTTAATTGAGATAGCTATTCTCTTTTTTATCTTAAAATATGCAGAATATTAAACCAAATCAGATGCAAGTGTCATATACTTAATTATAAGAATATCAGCGAAAGAGGGAGGGAAAAGTACTGTTAGAGTCAGAGACCATGATATTCCAGTTAATACTCATCAACTCTTTGTTCGGCTAACATGTATTTTACAATCTGCCTCCGAATTTGAAGAGTATCTGGCTTTTGAGCTGGCCCGAAGTCCTCAGCATTATTTGATGGTATATCTATGAGAAAAATTGTAAAATCTACCTTGCAAGATTTGATATCAAAGCAAATACCTTGTAAAGATTCTGTCCCTAATGTAACTAGATTTGTTATTGATGGTGGTTATTTATTACACAAGGTTACATGGCAAAGGCCAGCCACGTTTGATCAAATCTGTTCTGCTTACGTAAGTTACGTTTTGGCAAACTACAGCCGACAGAGCACAGCAGCTTTTGATGCTATGAAAGTAGTAGCACAAAATGCCAAGAACAACAGAGAAGATGTGCAACAGCTTGATCTGTCGATGAAATTTTTGAACTTAACATGGTTGTATCATCTTGACAATCAGAATTTTGGTGAATTCGAGGAACAAAACTCGATTAATTCAGTTTCTTTGTTAGTGTAACTCAGGCTGTTGCTGATACCCTTACAGTGACAACAGCTATTAATATGGCTGTCGATTAATATCCTGTCTGTATTGTGGGAGTATTAAAGTAATAAAAAAACCAAAAATCAAAACAAAAATTAAAAAATACAAAACAAAAAAAGATTTTCATATTAATTTAATTATATATATATGCATATAAACACATTAACAATCACGTGTGGATAACATAACACTTACATACTATTACATACGAACAGAGTGCGCCGACTAGTTAAAGGAGCGCGTCGGTCGACGGGACGGAATTCAATCAAATATTACACACGCTATTATCCATGTTTAAAAGAAAGTAAGGATATCATTATGTTCAGAAAACATAGGCAAAATTGAACTATTTTTTCCTCCCTCTTGCGGAGATATTCTTATAATGAAATATATGATAATTGCATCTGATTTGGTATAATATTCTACATATTTTAAGATAAAAATGACATCGCTATCTCAATTAGTTCGTGAACTACGCTCTTTTTCCTAAAATGCGAGCTTAAGGGTAGTTTTTTCGTTATCCCCAAGGAAGCAAGCGTCCCACGCATGGGGACTTTTAGTATGTTATAAAGGACATCAAGTACTACCTATATACCAAAATCCAGCTTTACACCTAAAATGTCCGGGTTAAAACCTATACTGCCTGGGCTGTAATTCCATAACCACTTGGATCGCGTTTGTCGCCTTGTCGCTTTAAAATATGCCTTACGAGTTGACATGTGTTGTTTAAGACTACTTCTGTGTGAACTTTTATACATACATATAATAATAATAGTAATTGCTATATCCCATAACCTGGTTATTTTAAGATGAAAGGTTATAAATTCCAAAATGAATTTGTTATTGATAAAGTCCACAAACACAAAATCATGGTAAAACCGTCCGAATATATACACAACTAAATATCACTTACCTTTATCATACAAAAATTCTCTGGCTATAATTTCTAAACTAGAAAACAAGTTCCATAAATGCATGAGACGAAATCAGGCGGGTCGCTAATTAATTAGGAAGCTATTTAAATTATATCTGTAAAACGTTGTTAATGGACCAGACACAAATAAATACACAAATAAATTTCTTTTTAAGCATTTAAGGTGTCTCCCCCAAATTTTTCAATATTAGCTAAAGATCTGAAATTATTATAATTTATAATTTGAGGGTCGCTGAATCGTTTCCCGTCGAGAAAACACCCTTGTTTTCTCGGGGAAATGAAAGAGAAATTTGCAATTGAAATTTGAATTTTTAATATTGTGGTTATGGGAGGTTGTTTTTTTAACACCGGAAGTCGGGGGTTATTTAATTAACTAAATCATATACTCTCACAAAAAACTGATGACAGGTAAAAGGAAACTTGAGAAATAAGATGCCGTTTTGATGGAGTGGGGTTATCGGAAGATCTGAAAAGATATTAATGAAATAAAATCAACTTCCCTTGTCTGCTCTTAGAGAACGCGAATTACGTGATCTGCCCTGTAGCGCGCGGAAATACTCGGACATTTGAAAAATGTAAATATAAATCTGATTTTGAAATTGATAAATAAGAACAAAATAAAATGATTTTTTAATATAGGCAAGGAATCGGCAAAACCTTTAACTATCGACTTCAGGTCTCCTTTTAACTCTAGACTACTAGCTAATCTTATAATTCTAGGAACGTCAAATTTCATCCCGTTATGCGCTACCAAAATAACTCCAGTGTCACTGACAGATTTCAAAAAAATTATAAATTGTGTAAACGCTTCACGAGCTGAAACAGCGTGCAAGCGTTTATTGTGTAAATACAATTCCCCGTTCATCAATCGCAAACCTGTAACATCAAGGAATTATGTACACGTTGAATTCGGCTCCATTGCAAACCGCCGCAATTTGACAAATAGCAGAATAAAATGTCGACTTCCGGACACTAGTCATTTGAGAGACACATTTCTTTCTTGCATTAAAAAATCTTTGATGATTTGTGCTTAAATCGGTAGCTCAATTAGTAAAGTGATTTTTAATTAATTTTATTTCAGGAGAAAAAGTGAATCGAAAACTTTTTTTTTTCTCTCTCAACGACTCCGGTGTGATTGGGGGAGCCACTTTAAATGGATAATTTTATTTATGAACACAAAAAAAATAAAAATTTAAAATTCATTGGAGAGAAACGAAAACAATCATTAACATCTTAAATTTAAGTCAATTAAACAAACGTGAAATAAAATTAATAAAGTTTTTGGTGTCAAATAGATTTAACAAAATAAGAATTAAGAAACATTCTAATTCTCTTTGCCCTTTTTAATTCTTATTTGGTCAATCCATCAATCTTAAATTACTATTTAAAAAAAATCACCCTAACTTGAAGATTAGCAGATTCCTGTTATAGTTGGTAAAATTACCTGCTTATTTGTTGACAAGATGTGCACATTCCATATTATCCTTCAAATTGATTTTATTTGTCATTTATGAAGATAATTAAAATTATTAAAGGTGCAACATGTATCTACCACGACGTGAGTACATAAATTAATTCGAGTATTTCAACAAGAAGATTCCGTTACCTTCCTTTAATTAGTTCCATTCAAAATAAAATTCCAAAAACTTCTCCAAATAATAATAACAGTCTGAACACTAAATTTAAACACTGCACTTTTGTTTTATTTTACTTTTAGTTCACTTTGATTGTTCGTTATAATTATTATTAATTAAATTATTAAGAACTTATAAAAAAACTACAAAAAAAAAACAAGATGACATTTGTCATAACCTCACTTTGTTGACAGTTAAGTGACGTAAAATTCACCAACATAACCTAGAGATTTTATCAAAATAACGTACAAACTGACATGGCTTCTGCTCTGTATGGAAATTCAAGAGAAAGTAACCAAATTTTCGTGCTGTTTTTATAATAATTGGAAAGCAATTGCGAATCGCTAGTGATATCCTAGTTGGGAACTAGATTAATTTAGTAAGTTACTAGAAACAAAAGAACATCTTTCCCACCAAAAACCTTTCTAACCAAATTGTTGATAAAAAATTAAATTAATTGTTTAAATAAATGTTATAAAACGAAAGATGAGAATTTTTCCTTTATTTTGATCAAAATGCAAATTTAGAGTTAGGATTCATTGACAACCATCTTAAATTTTCTCACAAACATTACTTCACAAAAAATCAAATAAAAACATTTTAACATATTGCTACATCCTTTTCTTATCATAAAATTAATCCTAAGATCCTATCAAACAAAAATTACATACATTTTAACACCAAAAATTGTAAGGCGGTTTGGGGTACCCCTGGGTTGTCTCGTTAGGGGTCCCTAATCGGACGCCAAATTTGTAAGGGGTCCGCTTACGTAGTGGCGCTTGTGTGGTTTTCGGTGCTCGACGGTACTCTCGAGATAAGAAAATCCAGGGAACTGCTGGGGCTCACTACCAAATAAAACACACAATTACCAAACTTATATTATTAATAATATTTATTATTACCAAAGCTCTAACCATTATCTAGGGTTACCTATACTAGCCACAGCAAGCGGGGTGTAAAACGGCGTACAATAAAAAACAAGCATGCGAATACGGAATCGGGACACGGGGTTGTGAAACGGGGTATCGGATAATGGCGGACAGACTGGAGCAAGGAGAGCGGGAGGAGATCTCCAGGCTACGCATAGTGAGATCTCGGACAGGGTGTAAGAGATGAAGGGATGAGACCTCCCGGTTACGCACAGTGAAGTCTCGGAAGGGTGTGGGGGATGAAAGGGTGTGACCTCCCGGCTACGCACAGTGAAGTCTCGGAAAGGGCGAGGAGAAAGGAAGAGACCCCCAGGCTACGCACAGCGAGGTCTCGGGAAGGGTACGGACAAGCGGGTGGAAGCAGGTATCGAAAAGTCGGCAAAGAGGACTTACTCTTGAATTCCCCGGGTCGGTCCGGTCTGCTGGGCTGGGCTGACTGGTCCTGTTGGAAGTCCTGCAGTGGGACTCCGTGTCATATAGAATTCTATTAATAGAATTGATTCTACACGACTGGTACTCTGTACGCAAAAATTATCGCCTGAATTATATTAGAGCTCTCGCTTGAAATCGAGATGTCAGGACGTGTCGCTTTCTGTCCAAATCTCATGATTTAAGCTTTTAACCACACTTTTTATTAGCGCGCAAACGTCAGATTCTTAGCTGGTATTTTGAAATTGTTAATTTATTGAATTTCGTTGGTTTGGACTTTGTTTAATAATAAAAATAAAATAACAGAAAAATGCGCGTGCGTCACGAACATTGGGAAAATATATTGGATATTTGCCAGAAGAATCCAGAACTTGTTACAAATAAATTTAACGGGCCCGATGGGAAAGCAAAGGGGCAAGCCCTTTGGCAAAATGTAGCCCATAGATTAAATAGTTTGGGTTTTGGTGAAAAATCTGTAGAAGACTGGAGAAAGGTAGGTGTTTTATAAATACTACTAAGTCATGTACTAAGTAATCATTGTAAACTGAAAATTTCAATGTTTAAAAGTTTTACATGCATATATGGTTAATTAATGATAATATTTATTATTAATGTTGTTTATTGTGGTTGTAGGCATTTACTGATTGGAAATGCAAAACAAAAGCAAGGGCAGCTAAAATCAAGCTGGAGATTAACCAGACAGGAGGTGGTTCAGCAAATTGCATACCACTCTCCGAGTTAGAGTTGCGATTGTTACAATTAATGGGAAAAAAGGCAGTTGAGGGAGATAGTATTCAAGAACTGGGCTTTGGAAAGGTACGTTTTAAAAACTATTAAAGTAAATAAACTGCTTTATATGATGTGATTTTTTTAAGGTAACAATACAAATGTCATCAAATAAAGAAGAGAGTGCAAGTGATCTTTATGATCACAGTTATTCACAAAAAGAAAACCTGTTGACAGATCCAATACCGAGCTGTAGCAACTCAACTGCGGTAATTATGCAGCCGAACACTGACTGTGCAGTCGGAACACATAACCAAACTAACATCAATAATGCACTGAAAAGAACATGGGCAGATACAGGAGAGGTACGCAAACGGGTTAAGTCCAAACTGACGCAAAAGCTTTCTCACAAGCTCGTGGACATTAATGAGGAGTCGGTGCATCTTTTAAGAACCATTAGCAAGCATACGGAGAGTATGGCAGACTCATTAAAAGTTATGGCTGCAGCGATACAGATTCATTTTAATGATAAAACCGTGTGAATGAGTTTGAGTGAATTGTTTGAGTTACGGGCTTAGTTAAAAAAATGAATGTTTTGTTTATTCTACTTTCAAGATTATATTAGCTTTTAGATTATTTGTTTTTGTTTAGTGCAAATGTTGTGTGCTCTTTAGCTCAAGTTGCATAAGTACATATATTAGTATAATTTAGGTTTGTTGAATGTTATCGACTGAAATCCATATATGCACAGATTAATTAGCACAAAAGTAATCTGTTAACATATTTGTAACGTTTAATGGCTGTGCTCTTTCGCTCTAGTTGTATAAGTACATATATTATCATAATTTAGGTTTGTTGAATGTTATAGACTGAAATTCATATATGCACAGATTAATTAGTACAAAAGTAATTTGTTAACAGGTTTGTAAAGCTTAATAAATTGATTAAAAAAGCCATTCAACCTAATAATTTTTAGACTAAACATGTTTTCCCGGCATTTATAGGTATAATTATGCACCTTTACTATCAACTATAATATGTACTCAATGAGTAGCACTAGTGTTGGATCAAGCATAATTCAATATACATTCAAATATTTATTGTTATTGCATTCAATAAATGTGGCTTACACAAGAGAAAATTTACAAAATACAAACAGGCATAAATTATTATTTTAAATATACCTAACATGTTAATTTCGACAGGTACAATTTTTAAGTTAATTGTTAAAATATCTATTAATAAGATTTCTTCGAGTTATGTTTCCTTCTCTATTTGCAATGGGGTGATTAAGGGCTCTCTGATTATCATTAGCTTCCTAGGGGGGTGGTATGTCGAAGTCGATGCCTAATCTCGCTGCTACACATATATTGTGCAATATAGCACAAGCAGCGATATTGCCTACTTTTTCAGGGGAATATCGCATAATTTTTGACAAACAGAAAAATCTTCCTTTATAAACTCCAATACATCGTTCTACACAATTTCTTGTCTGAATATGGACTTCTGTGTATCTATGCTCTGGAGATCCTAGCAAAGCATTCACTATTGGAGTCATCAACCATGGTTCTTGTGGATAACCTGAATCCCCCAAAAGCCACGAATTTCTGTCACCTGTAAATAAAAAAGTATATATTTATGGAGAGAACCACAAATTAAATGGGATTTGTACACAAAATGATTAACTGTTGGTAATATTTAGATATTCTGGTTAACATAGAACTTACCCCTTTGATAACTTGCTTCCAATTCAGTACGCACCGCTGAATGCCTCCAAATGTAGGAGTCATGTGTTGCCCCTGCAAATCGGGGATTTATGTTTAATATTTTTAAATCATGGTCACAAACCTACAACAATGTATCATCATTAAATCTATCCAATTTTAGTCTTGAATACACTTACAATTTGAATGTTCTTGGAATGGTAACCCTTTCTATTCAAATAATTATGTTCCTCGATTGCTGGTCTTAATATTTCGACATGGGTACAATCTACTGCTCCAATTACCCCAGGAAAATTTCTGGCTGCCATAAATCTTTGCTTTATTTGATTTCTCTCCTCCTGAGTTTTCGGAAAGCGCACCCATTGCTCAGAACAGGTATTAATAATGGCAATAGTGACTTCTTGGATTGCTCTTGACATGCTTTGCTGGGACATTGAAATGTCAAAACTTCGCCCTATAACCCGTTGGTAGGTGCCCGTAGCAAAGAAATTCAGCACTCCAAAATACTTTACAATACCTGGAATGGTAACAGGATTGTTGCTTCGATCCAACTGTGGGATAATTCCATTCAGTACGTATTGAGCCATATCTTTGTTTAATCTAAACAATTCTTGGAATCGTGTGTCCTCAATTGCAAAAGGGTCACTTGCATCCCTCATTAACCTTCGTTGCACATTTTCTAAACGAATGTCCTCGAACCTTTCCTCCTCTTCTGCCTCTAACACATTTGCTGCATTTATAGGAAACATAGTCGAAAATATGATATTAAATCATCACATATATGATATTAAAACAATAATAATAATAATAATAATAATAATAATAATAATTACTACAACCCATAACCTTAACCAAGGCCCCAGAAGCTATAGCTTGTGCGGGAGGGAGGGGGCGATTATTATTATTATGTAGGCCCAATGTGCGGCTGCAGCCGACTTATAGATGGAACAGCGCAAATCCCACATTTGTGTTACAGCTAAGGGAAACTGCAGAAAACCTTAACCAGATTTGCCAGCGCCGGGAGTCGAACCCGGGCCGCTTGGGTGAAAGTCCGGCACGCCAGACATTACACTACCAAGGCTGTTTATACAATACAATCGTTAATAATGAAAATATGATAAGTATAAAACTCAATACAAATAAAATACAATCAGAATGAAAACACCACGAAAACACCGACACAAACAATAACCACGACTCAGCAATAGCGACACTACAATATTTGAAAAGTTACTAGAAATCACCAACTTCTAACGCTACGTTTTTTGATCGTCTAGTACATTGCCGAAGATGTACGAAGCGTAGTCGACTGCAACACAGAGTGTCAACAAATGCAATTATCGAATTCGAGAATATATATCTACAATAGAAAGCTAGGTGTGGAATTCTACAAGACACGGAGTCCCACCGCACTGGACGCAGACTCAACAAATCGTTGCTCCGCACCTGTTTATATAGGCGCACTCGGAGCATGGGGGAAATGGCAAGAGTGAAACGGAGCGGCGCACGCCAAATATCGGTTAGGAAAGATACGCGTGCTCTCGCTAGAGTCGGGCGTCGGAATTTAATTCTTACACCCAAAATAATTAATTAAAATTCTGTAACTTCGTTACAAAATTATAAATTATCGCAGTAAAATATTTTACTTAGAAATTCAAACAACATTGAAAAATATCCATTTACTATGGAAAATTATGAATCGTCAAAGAAATAGAACATTTTCTTGAAATTCAATAATAAAAACTGTAAGTAAAGTAATAAATACTTGTGTATACCTTCTTAATTATGCCCTTAATAATTTTCAGGTGAAAACATGCCATAAAATGGCCTCAAAATATCTAAATGTGAGAAAATAAACCAACGACAGAAAATCGTTTATCTTAAAATTGAGTTTGTGAAATTTAAGTGAAGAATCTGTTTAAAATTGATCCCTTATCGTCTCATAGTGTTGTAGTGTGTATCCTCAACATATTTAGAGAAAATTTTATTGTTTAAATAAAAAATTGTAAAATCCTTCTTTCGCCTGGCAGATAGGCAACACATCGTGCATACGTGTAATTCGGGATGCCTACATCATAACAATATATTACATTCAAATGGCGTTTCTCCACTATGAGTGGACATGTGTCGCTTAAGATTACTCTTTTGGAAAGATTTATAATCACATATAACACATTCAAATGACTTTTCTCCATAATGATTTGACATGTGTTGTTTAAGACGATTCTCTTGTGAACATTTATGTCCTCATATATTACATGCAAATGGCTTTTCACCACTGTGGGTGGACATATCATCACTATGAGTGGCCATGTATTTATACAGATTACTTTTTTGAAAACATTTATAATCAAATGGCTTATCTCCATTGCGAGTAGACTGAGATGTTTTAACGCTTATGCAACCATTTAATGTTTAATATATGCATCTGTAACAAAGTTACTTTGTTTTTGGTTATTTATTTTGGGTATACGAGTGAATATGCTCATCATCTGTGCAATCTAAGATCGCTCGGATAAGCTACCGACCGATATTTTGCGTGCGCCGCCCCGTTTAGCTCCTTCCATTCCCCCACGCTTCCAGAACACCTATATAAACACGTGCGTCGGCCGATTTATTCAGTCCGCGTCCAGGACCAACCAGCCAGCCCAGCAGACCGATCCACTGGAATATAAGAGTTAGCCCTTTTGCGGACACTCCGATTCCCTACCCATTCGCTCTCTTCTTTCATCCCTTACCCCGTTCCAAGACCTCGCTGTGCGTAGCCTGGGGGTCTCTTCCTTTCACTCCTTACGCTTTTCCGAGACCTCGCTGTGCGTAACCTAGGGATTTCTTCCTTTCATCCCTTACTCCGTTCCAAGACCTCGCTGTGCGTAGCCTGGGGGTCTCCTCCCGTTCCCATGATTCCAGTCCGTCCGGCATTACCCGACACTACACTTCACGACCCCGTATCCCGACTTCGTTCGCATGCTTGCTTATTATTGCACGCCGTATTGTACCCCGCTTGCTGTGGCTACCGTAGACTTTTAGGTTTAGAGATTGAAGCTTGTTGTAAGGTTGGAACATTCATAATAACAAATATTATTTGGTTTAATAATTGTGTGATTTATTTGTTAGCATCAACACCCTCTTATTTTGTGAGAGCTTTAGGGACAGGTAAAGTGATCCAGATAGGGCCCACCTCGGTGACCCCAACAGCTCCCTGGATTACCTTTTCTCCACTAGCAGTTACCCGGATCCGTGGGGCACACCACGTTAAAATAACTGGCGCCTGAGAGTTACCACCGATCACAGAGAACTTCAGCGCCCTTTGTAAGCAAGCTGGTGTACAGGGTAGCCCTACGAATTTAGCGCCCAAATAAGAACGTCCACCAAAGTCAACGCCTGGGCCAGCAAACCCACTCCCCTACTCCTCTCCACTATGAGTGTATACATGTCGCTTAAAAACGGCCATTTTTGAACATTTATAACCACATATATTGCATTCAAATAGCTTTTCTCCACTATGAGTAGACATATGGAGCTGTATTCGCATCTCTCTTTTACATTAACAGCTTGTTTAATTACCATGGTGACCAATTCTATTTTTTTCCCACATATTAAAATTAGATAAAGCTATCTCTATTCTTGTTGATTTTAAACGAAGCTTTAGTTAGAGACACCTTTAACCGCGGCTCGTAATACGGCCCATGGTTTTTAAGATTACTTTTATATGAACTTTTAAAATCACATATATTACATTCAAATGGTTTTTTCCACTATGAGCGGAGATGTGTTATTTAAGAGAACCTTTTTGTGAACATTTATAACTACATCTATTACATTCAAATGGCTTTTCTCCACTATGAGTTGACATGTGTTGTTTAAGAGAACCTTTTTGTGAACATTTATAACTACATATATTACATTCAAATCGTTTTTCTCCACTACGAGTTGACATGTGTTCTTTGAGATGGCTCTTTCGGGAAAATTTATAATCACATATCTTACATTCAAATGGCTTTTTTCCACTATGAGTTGACATGTGTTTTTTAAGATAACGTTTTAGTAAACATTTATAATCACATATATTACATTCATATGGCTTTTCACCACTATGAATAGACATGTGTTGTTTAAGCGTACTTTTTCGTGAACATTTATATTCACATAAATTACATTCAAATGGCTTTTCACAACTATGAATAGACGTGTTTTTATTAAGATTACTCTTTTGGAAAGGTTTATAATCACATACAATACATTCGAATGACTTTTCTCCACTATGACATATTATCGGTATGAGTGGCCATGTGTTTATTTAGATTACTGTTTTGAGAACATTTATAATCAAATGGCTTATCACCATTATGATTAGAAAGGTAGTAAAGAAGACTGGTTATTTGGGAACATTTATAGTTGTACATATTCATTTGAGTGGCAGTTTGCCACTAAGAGTGATCATGTGCCTTTTGAAAAGACTTCTTATTAAACATGTAATTGCGAAAATTACGTATACATTGTTTGCTACCTTTATGAATGAGCATTTGTTGCATGGTAGATATATCTTTTCTAGGAAAGGTTTTGTTGATATTTGCTAGACATACAAGTTGCTAACCATATTCATTTGCCAAGGTTGCTAAAATACTGATGTTATCAAATGGTTTCTATTCTTTCTCCATGTATATTTCACTCATCTCAATTTTGGCGTTAAACGTTCTATGACCTTTGAACCTACATTTATGTTGGTTTGTTTTGATTGTTGTTATCTTCTCGGCATTCATTAATCAGTATCAACTTACAAGTTAAAAATACATGTTTTCACCAATTATATATATAAGTATAGAAAAATGTTTTCATTTGCATACAGTTACGTAATTATGTAATGTAACTTGAATCTTTCTGGAATGAAGAAATTACGAAAATAGATATATGTCGTTATAGGTGAATAAAACGAACCATTTACCTGATAGCAAAATCATTCATTGTTCCAACACCCAAGCTTGTTGACGAGAATGGGATATATCCATGCCATTAGTGACCATCTAAGTGGTATCGGGTAATTCAAGCACTAGAAAAACATATCATGTGAAAAACACCATTTTTAGCAAGTTTTATTTTATATTTCTCAGATATCGTCCGACGGAATTAATCTATTAATCTGCAAGCTGCAAAACGGCAGGAATTAGTTTTAATGGAAGTCAACAAGTGGGTGGCAATATCAAATAGATAAATCCCCTAATAACACCCTGATATTTCCCCGATTTGAAATAAAATGCCTACTATCAAACCAGTGGCGGATTTAACGCTTAAGGGGACTGAAGCGTCACACATTTTTGGGGCTTCATAGTATAAATAAATCAATTACTACAATTTATATACCTTTCATTGTTTTATCAAAAATTAATTAAGTACATATAATTATTAATATACTAAATACAATTAATCACATACGTAAATATAACAATATTTTGAAATTAATATATGTAGTATGAAGTCGTATCATTTTAATTTTTTGGTATAACTGACTTATTCGTTAATTGACATTATACCTACTAATAATAGTATATAACATTACTAGCATGGTAAGAGGGTTTTTACTGGCGGACAGAAGATATGACTGGCGAGTAGTAGACGAGCCTGTCACCTTCTGGAGCCAGTAAAACCAGTTACCTTGCGTGTATTGTTATATAATTTGTTATTCATTTGTAAATAAATGAAAATACCTCAGATACATATTCAAATTTCGATTACAAAAAATTCGCAATAAATTTGTGGTAAACTTTGGAAACGTTACCATGATTGCATGTTGTTTATTTCACGATTTATTTATTTTCACAATTTTGGTGAAAATGAATGTGCCCGAAGCAATTATTAAGGAAGCCACCAGCGTAGCTTCAAGTTTATTGCCAGAAAAGTCATCTTCAAGATACGAGCGTGAATATATTATTACGGGAAATAACAGTTGTACCATGATTCTTAACGTTTACGATGCAAATAAAAACAAAATTCTCTAATGTAAATAATGCTACTAACTTGTAAAACTGACAGTCAACCTGTAAAAATTTTACAAGTTAGTAGCTTGTAAAAATAAACTTTCTTTATTAATATGGTGTTGTCACGTGGGGTTTGCGTGACTGGAGGACGTAGTCAGAGGTAGAAAGAAATCAAACACAAGTTACAAAAACAACTATCTACTAAGACAATAAATAGAGTACAAAAGGTTTACATGTTGACATATTGTGAGGACGTATATGTCCTCCTAAACTACTACAATACAGGGGAGGTTGGAACCAACCCTGTTACAGCACTAGGTCTACAGACTAAGCATATAGGAGATAACCTCCTGGTAACTAAGCCGGGAAGCCTGGACACAACTCCCCATAATTTGCATAGAGTGGGCGATTAAGCGCTTCCCACTCAAACTAGGCACTAAGCATTTATATAATTAAAAGAGTACTCACCAGCTTGCTTGTAGATGTAGTGTTGGAGTCATGGAAACTGACTGGTTTGAATAGCTCAAGCAAGCTGGTTATATACTGCCGAACGAGGAAGTAAATCGTATCGTAGTTGGAATCCGTAGGCAGAAGTTCGCGGTAAGTTTGTGGGTTGATTGCATGCGCGCTGCCGGTGCCTGGTACGAAGCTGCAGCTGTGCGGAAGTGTTGGTAAATTCTCTTGAAGGAATGTGCACCTGCATGCACATCGTGTAGGTTGCCTCGCGTGTACGGAGCAAGTAGGCGTAGATATTGCATGCCAACGGATGCAATGGTGGGCGAAGCGAGCGCGCTTCACAGAAGACCTTGCAGGTGCCATCGCAGCTGCTGAACTAGCGTAGGCAACTGAACGTGGCCTTGCACGCTATATTGTACAAACGGAAGAGAAGTTGAGTTTTGAATAAAATATTTAAGTGTAAATATTTCCGTTTGTGACAGTGTTTTGATAAATTGACGTTTACAAATGAGTAACAAATAAATATTATTAGTATGTTGTGTTACAAGTGCAGGAAAGTGCCAATTTCTCATGTGTAAAGAAGTTGCGGCATGAAATGAAGTCGAATTCCGCAATCACATGAGTGTGAAATTGGCGTTTTAGCACGTGTTATACATTAGGCGTTGTCATGGTGTGGTTAAGCAACAAATTAGTTTCTATGGCTTTTTGTTGATAAGCATTGCAGAATCTTACAGGTTTCTTTTAGGAATCCGTAAAGTTTTACTGGGCTGTAGTTGTAACTACAGCCATTAGACAGCCTAAAGCCATTAGAAAGATACCAGATCGTGTCTGAACGTGCACGTAGTACGTACATATTACGGCTGCGACCGAAGTGATTCGCCGAGATACTAGGGCGACCGGGAGTCGCTCGCTTATGTACGCCCTTTACGTTTCAGGATATACGGAATTAGCAAGTTATATAAGCTATTATTGTTTTTATTGTAATTTAGCAATAATAATGAATAATATTAATATATACTAACAATTATATAATAATATTATAATTCAGTAACAATTTTATAATAACTTTATATGCTGGTAGTCGACACAGAGCTCAGAGATAGAAATGTCGCTCAAAAAGCGGAAGGTCCAGTGTTCGATTTCCAGCCGGGGTGATAACACATGCCTCAATTTTAATACCTTATAAAATGTGAATCGAGTTTTCTAACTGATGTTGGGTGTATGAGTGGTGCTGATTTCAAATCTGTTATCGGTTTTTCTCTATTACGTAAGGTTATTGAACAAAATAGTAAAACAATTGCAAAAATAGATATATTTATATGTATTTAGGGTCAAAAGGCAACAAAAAAATTACAAAAATTATAAAAAAAAATAGAAAATAACATAATATTATTTCTTTATCTTTCTGGAAAGCCTTTCCTGTTTGCTGGAAAAGTTTCTTTTAGTTGTTATTCGTCTATATTCAGTTTTTATACGATACCAAAGAAAAGTTGGATCAAGCAGATTTTTTCGCTTAGATGGATCTTAAACTCTCGAAAAGATCTTTTGGAAGTGTTAAATATATAACATTTTAGTCATTTAGCTCATCTTGAGAAAATAGCTGCGGTTTACAGTTTCTTGAAAATAATGGTTTAAAAATGCCAATTTCTGCATCTATTGAAGATTCGGTATCAACACTAGACTGCAATCCTTTACGTGGAACTGGTACAGGTATATCAGCATCATGTGGAACTGGTCTCATTGCAGACTTAATATTGAGATAGTTAATATATTTAAGAGTTCTTGTGTTATTACCCTTAATATCACCAAGCAAAAATACGTCATCGATGGGTGTGATTTCTTTACCTATACAAAACTTTATCACTCTGAATGCTTGACTTTTCGCACGAAGCAGCTCTATTGCGTCGACCGTACAACCTTTTCTACCCGCCTGTACAAGATATGAACTGTTTCATGTTTCACTCTTCGCGACAAAGTGAGTTCTCATGCTAATAATTCTTATTTGTCGCGTGTCCACTGCGGTCTTGGGCAGGATTATTTGCAATGGTACACTCCTAGGAGGCATTGATATAGGAATAACACCCTGCTTAATTCTTATATGACATTTTTCAGGAAATTCACCTAATCCTTCAAAAACATCATTTTCCCTGATAAACTGAGCCTTATTAAGTGAATTACTACTCTCTATGCTACATAATAGTTTAATACAGTTTAATTCTATACATGCAGGCAAACCTAAAATAGGTACCTCATGTGTTACTACATAAAACTCAGTGCTTATGTTTAAATTTTCCTGAGAGATATTGGCTTTTAATATACCAACAGGTATAATCGTAGATCCTCCAAATGCATTTAATCTTGTACTGGTTGTTCTAATATCATTTTACCAATTAATTTTTTTAACAATATTTAAAGGCAATGTATTAACTTGTGCGCCACTGTCTAACTTAAATCTGTCATTTTGACCATTAACTGTTAAATCTTTATACCAACTATTTACATAGTATATTCCAAAACTTAACCGACAGTAACCGCATTTTTGGTTCTGGTTAGTCTTTGGTAACAAATGGTTGCTGAAAAACTTACATAGTTTTGAAACAGCTTAACCTTGTAGTGTGGTGTCAATTGGAACGCTGCACCTTGACATCAGAAAATAACATTTAAGGGCTCTAAAGCTAATAAAATGAATAATATATTGTTTTTTTATGGAAAACATACTATTTGATGATAGCAGTAGTAGTGATGAAGAAGATGGTCAAAGAAGGCGTAAGTATGCAACCTTTTATACAGTTAGTTAAAATAACGGCAAATGAATTGTTTGCAACAAACACCACCAAAAACAAACTTTTGTGAGGTTAATGATGCCATAATCATACTAGAGACCCTGAAGGTCGAACACAAAATAAAGGCGCCAATTTTAAAATGTACTTGCCGATAGCCGGTAGAAAATACCAACTTTAAATCCCCTGGAAAATGGATTTCTTTTATGTATATAAATTAATAAATGCTTACGGAATAGTATATTGTACAACGAGTTATGAAAGTAATACTTTTTTCATGAATTTACAGTTTTGATTAAGGAGGGCGAAGCCCGGGTTTATCAAGCAAATGAGTGGAAAAAAGAGAAATAAGTAAGTTGAGAAATTTGTCCTAAAAGGATTTATGCAAAATGTTAAAGAAATCAGAAAACCGTAGTATTCTTTTAGAGTGGTGGTAAACTAACCGCAAGTCACCGCAAACAACCGCGATTTCACTGCGGTTGCAGTGGTTACTTGTGGTTAGCGAAAAGAAGCCATTTTTTCAGGAACCGTGTTCCATAAATTAACTGTTTTCAGTAATTGGTATATTTTGAAACACGAAACCGAGATTACGGTTACTGTGGTTAAGTTACGGAATATACTATTAGACTTACTATTTACAGTACTTACAGAAGACATATTTGCAATATTTACATTAAAACCTAATTCGAACCCCTCAAGTAGATCTGCATGCTCATCTAAAACACAAGATTTTAAAAACTTCTGTTTACTTCTGCAAACTGAAGAAAAATGGTTGCGTTTATTACATGATGAACACATTTTACCTTGTGCAGGACATTTATGACCTACTTTATAAGAGTGAAATAAATAAAGATTAGTAAAAGTTTCACAGTTTTATTAAAATATAACCTGACAATCCAACTCGAAAATTTTTAACCAATCAAATTACAGAATTTTTCAAATTGGGACCAATGAAATTAGTTTTATAGTGAAAAAACCACTAGTGGTGTTTTCACTAAGAAAAAACCACTTGTCAAAATGAAATGTCAAATTTAATTAAATTAATATTAACTACACACGCTAAATAAAAATTTGCTCGGTGGATTGTCAAGCCGAATACAACTCGTAGTCTAATTTTTTCTTGCAAAATTTATCGTTTAAGACATTCGTAGCTTTTGCTTTTGGAAAATTACACTCGTCTCCTGCGTCGACTCGTGTAATTTTCGTTGCAAAGCTACTCATATCTGAAACGACAAATTTTGTCGGAAAAAATCAGACCACTTGTGATATTATATATGACAATATTGTTTCGACAGCTATGCTGTCATTATCAAAGGTAATATAATTATAAACAAACACGTCGCTAAGGTAGATACAAAAATACTTTATAAGAGTACCTGTTTACTACTGTTATTAGTATTATCATTTCTTTTAATAGAATATTTATTTCCAATATCATCCTTTCTGATTTGAAGTATTCCTTGATCCTCTTGTGTATTTCCTGTTATTATCTTCATGTTTTTATCAGCCATTTCTACTGACTTGCAAAATGTGACAGTTTTTCCAAATCTTGATTCTCACGCAATAACCTTTCCTGTACACTCTGCGAATTAATTCCCAGTACTATTTGGGCTTTTAACAACTTCTCTTCTTGTTTACCAAATTTACAACTTTTAATTAGTTTTTGTAAATCTTCATAGTAATGTTCAAACGGTTCACTTGGTGCTTGTTTTCTTTTGAAAAATTTATAAATTTCCATAATTTCATTTCTTTTTGGAGCACAGTGATCTTCTAATACTTTTAAAATTGATTCTACCGATTCCTTTTCTGGTTTTAAGTGTGAAATTGTTTCGTATAGTCGCAAAGCTTCTGGTCCCATTAAATTTTTTAATCTTGCTATCTGTACATCAACAGGTTTTGCTACAGTTTCTGTTGCTATAAAATAAAACATTTATTTCAGATTTAAAATATCTAAAATTTCCAGTTAGATCTCCAGTTAATTTTAAAGATGACGGCTTATTAAATTCCATTTTTATATTTTTGACACTTATGTTTTATGAATGTTGACGTTGAATACTGTCAATCTTTCACAATTTCTTTATCAATTTCTTACTATTTTATCAGAATCCTGCACTATTTGTTTTTTTCTGTAGATTTCCTTGTTAGTTCTTTACCAACTGCGCCATGTTTTATATATATTCTGTTATATATTTTAAGTTATATATTTCAATAAAACAAAAGTCAAACACAACTTGTTTATTTTATAGTATTGTTACAATCATGTTACAATCTCCTTCTATGTATCTAGATTCTTATATTTTATTATTCTAAATTACTAGATTACTAACAATCATTATTACTGGTTTTTCTTATTGGGATTATTGTAGATACTCTTAAATTATTAGGTACTTCCCCTTTCTCTAATGAATAATTAATTAAATTTATAAGCGAACCTGAAATTTCATCATAAGCAATTTTAGAAATTTCTACTGTAACATTATCCGGACTGCTTTTATTTTGTAATAAATATATTATATTTCTCAAAATCTCCATAACTAATATTTTTGAAATTATTAAAAGAATTCTTTATGCTAATATTCAAGTTTAAACTATTAGTATTTAAATTTGGAATAGTATTAACCACGACCTTCTAGATTTCACGAAGTCACGAAGTCTCTTATCCGGCCTGCGCTCTCAATTAGTTCAAGTGTTTCTCCGCTGGCGCCACCAAACACGCAAAAGGTGGAAACGGATATATAACACGTAAACGCCAATTTCATTTGTCGGTTTTGCGCGTATCGTCAATAAATTATATTTTCCTGATCTTCTAAGGCAGTTTTCTTTACTTTTTAATATAATTACGTTATTTCCTTGTTATTTATTTAAATTTTCGTAGTTTTGTTGCTGTTTTTTCGTTCACTTTAGTAATGGCAAGCACTAGCAGAAAAAAGTATAAATACAGCATTGCAATGTGTAATAGTAGGAAGTGATCCTACAATATCATTTCATGAATTTTCTTCAAATTTTACCTTACAATAAAAATGGTTTAAAATCTTACGTTGGGGTTATGGACACCAACACTCAACAGCAAAATAATATATACCTCCTTATTTCGACAGATCAACAATTACAGATACCTGAAAGAATAAATTTCAACATCGAACTTCCTAAAAATATAACAAAATTAATAAAAGAACTTCAAACCTTATCTATGCATCTCGATTACGGAATTCTTTCAGCATCTGTAGCCCTTCTGGCAGGATTCATTGCAAAAAAACTGAAGAAAGGATTGAATGTCAATAGCCTGTTAGATTCTCTGTGAGCTGCCTCCTGTTCAAATTCACTGATAGGATTTGTAAATCTTCAAGACAGAGGTGCATTAAAATACTCCACTAAAAGATTTACACTTTTATTCAACCAAATAATCGAACTTGTAATACAGATTGTAGAACATTTACCTGGAGAATGTAATCCGTCTAATATTCTAACATCACTAGGTACTTCTAACTCCAATTGCTTCTTCACAGTTATTTGTTTGCCATGACCACAAGGAGGAACTTAGTAATATAATTCTTTAAAAATTGCTAAAACCTTGTTTGGCAAACAGAAACATCGCAAAAACGCGAACAGATAATGTACTTACTGCTCACTTTCTCTATATCCTAAACCCACCTCACGGAAAGTTATAAAATTGTAATTTCAATAATATTATTAAACCACTTACCAACTTGTAAATTAATTTTAATAACATAATTAATTTAATTATATAAATTTATTTAATTAATTCCCAAAATATTTACGTAAACATGCAACGCTTGACATTTGTAAGGGTTACCTAACCTATACATCATCAAGTGACAAATAAACATCAGCGTGTCAGCTAGCGCCAAAACGGCGAAATTTTGCGTTTTCTCAGAAACAAAGTTTATATGGGAAATCGTAAAGTGCCCAGGCCGGATAAGGGACGTCGTCTCGTGAAATCTAGAAGGTCGTGGTATTAACAATCTTTATGACACTGTCAATAAATTATCCTTAAAAGATTAACCAAAGTGGTGTGTGGGGCCATCTAAGGAAATATTTTCCCAAGCCCTACAATTGACCCAGCACGTGCCTGCCTATAAAACCTTTGTTGCTGAAGTGATAACATTTTAAAAAACTTTTTTGTAGTTTAAGAGGATTAGTTTTTTAGAGAAGCGGAAACTTCATTTATTTTATCTGCCCATCTCATGCAACTATTTGCTGTCTAACTTTTAATTTTAACTGCTCCAATCTTATTTTACTCAATGCTATATAAAAATAAATCTTGCAATGTACATGTGTTGAACTTGCCGAACATAAAAACTGTGCATTCTAAACAAAACTTTTTTAATATGTCTCTTTCGCAAATATTGTTTATGACACGTATTACATTTAATGGCTTTTCACTATTATGAGTGCACATGTATTGTTTCAGCGCATACTTTGGACAACATATGAGGGGCCTAGAAGCCAAGGGGTACAAGTGCAATGTACCACATTTCGAAATAATCAAAGCTAAAGGTTGGTGATTCCTATATTTGAAGTATGAACTTAATTATTTAAATCACTGTATCACATCTGTCTAGTTTCTGTGGATTTCCGTAGGTAGGTAAGTAGGTGTGCTGTTTATTTTGGATTTTAAACCCCTCATATATAATTACATATATTGCACAAATGGCTTTTAACCATTATGAGTAAACACATGCTGTTTAAGATAGCTCTTATGTGAACATTTATAACCACAAATTTTACATTCAAACGGCTTTTTGGCACTATTAGTACACATATGTTGTTTCAATCTATTCCTTAGAGAACACTTGTAACCACATACAGAACATTCAAATGGCTTTTCGCCACTATGAGTGGACATGTGTACTTTAAGGTGACTCTTTTGTATACATTTATAACCACATATATTACATTCAAATGGCTTTTCACCACTATGAGTTGACAAATGTTTATTTAGACTACTTTTTTTTTTGAACATTTATAACCACATATATTACATTTAAATGGCATTTCACCACTATGAATAGACATGTGTTGTTAAAGACTACTTTTATGCGAACATTTATAAGCACATATATTACATTCAAATAGTTTTTCTCCACTATGAGTTGACATGTGTCGCTTAAGTTTGCTCTTTTGTGAACTTTTGTAACCACATATATTACATGCAAATGGCTTTTCACCACTATGAATAAACATGTGTTGTTTAAGATTACTTTTATATGCACCTTTATAATTACATATATTACATTCAAATGGCTTTTCACCACTATGAGTTGACATGTGTCCTTTAAAAGTACTCTTTTGTATACATTCATAACCACATATATTACATTCAAATGACTTTTCACCACTATGAATACGCATGTGTTTAAGACTACTTTTTTTGGAACATTTATAATCACATATATTACATGTAAATAGATTTTCACCACTATGAGTTGACATGTGTTCTTTAAGACGCCTCTTTCGTATACATTTATAACCACATATATTACACTCAAATGGATATTCTTTGGTATGAGTTGACATGTGTTCTTCAAGACTACTCTTTTGTATACATTTGTAACCACATATATTACATTCAAATGGCATTTCTCCACTATGAGTTGACATATGTTTTTTGAGATCACTCTTTCGTGAACATTTATAACTACATATATTACATTCAAATGGCTTTTTTCCACTATGAAGAGACATATGTCTGTTTAGATTACTTTTTAGTGAAAATTTATAATCACATATATTACATTTAAATGGCTTTTCATCACTATGAGTTGACATGTGTCTTTTAAGATAACTCTTTTCTGAGCATTTATAATTACATAAGTTACATTTAAATGGCTTTTCTCCAATATGATTTGACATATGTCGTTTAAGACTAGTCTTTCGTATACATTTATAATCGCATATATTACATTCAAATGGCTTTTCCCCACTATGAGTTGACATATGTCGTTTAAGACTACTCTTTCGTGAATATTTGTAACCACATATATTACATTCAAATGGCTTTTCATCACTATGAATAAACATGTGTTGTTTAAGATTATGTTTATATACACCTTTATAATTACATATATTACATTCAAATGGCTTTTCACCAGAATGAGTTGACAAGTGTCCTTTAAAAGTACTCTTTTGTATACATTTATAACCACATATATTACATTCAAATGACTTTTCACCACGATGAATACGCATGTGTTGTTTAAGACTACTTTTGTTTGAACATTTATAATCACATATATTACATGTAAATGGCTTTTCATCACTATTATGAGTTGACATGTGTCTTTTAAGATAACCCTTTTCTGAGCATTTATAATTACATAACTTACATTCAAATGGCTTTTCTCCAATATGATTTGACATGTGTCGTTTAAGACTAGTCTTCCGTATACATTTATAATCGCATATATTACATTCAAATGGCTTTTCCCCACTATGAGTTGACATGTGTTTTTTAAGATTACCTTTTTGTGAACATTTATAATTACATATATTACATGCAAATGGCTTTTCACCACTATGAATAAACATGTGTTGTTTAAGATTATGTTTATATACACCTTTATAATTACATATATTACATTCAAATGGCTTTTCACCACTATGAGTTGACAAGTGTCCTTTAAAAGTACTCTTTTGTATACATTCATAACCACATATATTACATTCAAATGACTTTTCACCACTATGAATACGCATGTGTTGTTTAAGACTACTTTTTTTGGAACATTTATAATCACATATGTTACATGTAAATGGATTTTCACCACTATGAGTGGACACATCATCGCTATGAGTGGCCATGTGTTTATTTAATTACTTTTTTTTTTAAAACATTTATAATCAAATGGCTTATCACCGTTATGAGTAGACTGAGGCGTTTAAAAGGACTGACTATTACATTTCAGTGGCATTTCACCACTGCGGGTGATCATGTGCCTTGAGAAGACTTCTTATTAAAAATGCAACTGCAAAGATTACGTATAAATTGTTTGCTACCTTTATGAATTAACATTTGTTGCATGCTACATATATCTTTTCTAGGAAAGGTTTTGTTGATATTTGCTAGATATAAAAGTTGCTGACCATATTCGTTTGTCTAAGTTGCTAGAATACTGATGTTATCCAATGGTTTCTATTCTTTCTATATATATATATCTCACTCATCATCTCAATTTTGGCGTTAAAACTTTCCATTATCTTTGAACGTACATTTATGTTGGTTTGTTTTGATTGTTGTTATCTCCTCATAATTCATTATCATTATCAACTTACAAATTAAAAATATATGTTTTCAGCAATTACATATTACGAGTATAGAAAAATATTTTCATTTGTATACAGCGTCTAAAATTATGTAACATGTAACTTGAACTTTTCTGGAATGAAGAAATTTCGAAAATAGATGTATTTTGGTATAGGTGTAATAAAACGAACCATTTACCTGATAGCAAAAACAATCATTCTTCCAATACACAAGCTTGTTGAGTACGAGAATGGTATAGTCCATGCCATAGTGAGCATCTGTAAGTGGTATCAGTTAGTTCAAGCATTAGAAAAGCATCTCAAACGCCATTTTTAGCAAGTTTTATTTTATATTTTTTAGATATTGTCACACTGAATCAATAATAAGCTACAAGTAGCAGTAGCAATAAACTACAGCAGGAATTAATTTTATTGGAATTCAACGCAGTGTTGGCAATGGCAATATGAAATAGATAAATCCCCTAATAGCACCCTGATATTTCCCCTGATTTGAAAAAAAATACCTACTATCAAATGCAAAAGTTTTGAGCTCTGAGTTTGAATGCGCATAGCAAAAAAAGCAGCTCAAGTTAATTCAAACAAAAACAGTTAGATATACATATAAGACAGCATACAACAGGTCATAAAGGCCCATAGCTTCAAATAAAATTACAAAATACATAATTTTCTACTTTTATTGCAATGCTATGCTTTGCTATTTGTCCCAACTTCTGGTCCATTCCATCCAGCCTGCTCATTATCTGCTGTAATATCTCCACCGCATTCTCCATCTTGCTTTCCTTCTACTCAGCGCTAAGTCTTGGCCCCGGTTCACACCTCGGACTTGGAAGAGAGATATATTTTATTATATATTTTAATATATTTAATATTAGTTAAATATAGACAATTTATTTTTGTATAAAATAGTAAATTTGTAAAATTATTTAATTTTTGGTTTTTGAATCTTCACAGAAAAAGTTCTGTTTTTGCGAGTTAGGACTTAAAGCGTGTCTTTAATAATTAATATTTCAATAACTTCTCTATATAATTGAATGAAATTGTATATGCAAGTAGCCAATGGTAATGTATATATGTGACAATTTCGATAGTTTGATATATGGATTATTTCTTAAGTAATTCAATGAAATAGAGAGTAATGCATTTTGGTGTTATGGTGCCTTAATCAAATTGTTTTACAAAAGAGTATTTTTAAATTAAACAACTAATACGTCAAAAGATTTTGAAAATATTCACGAATTAATTAATAAATAATTTTTTTTAAAATGTGCGCTGTCCACAATGCAAATACTTAAAATGTTCGGTGTGGTACGGTAAGAGTAGTAGTAAAGGGTTCATTTAAAGCAAGCGGGAAAATTCTCGATGTCATTTTATATTGCTGATATCTTAAATGCTTTATTTTAATGACATAAAATGAAAGTGTTATAAATCTCAAGTGTATTATGAAATAGCCTTGGTAGTGTAATGTCTGGCGTGCCGGGCTTTCACCCAAGCGGCCCGGGTTCGACTACCGGCGCTGGCAGATCTGGTTAAGGTTTTCTGCAGTTTCCCTTAGCTGTAACACAAATGTGGGATTTGCGCTGTTCCATCTATAAGTCGGCTGCAGCCGCACATTGGGCCTTAATAATAATAATAATCGCCCCCTCCCTCCCGCACAAGCTTATAGCTTCTGGGGCCTTGGTTAAGGTTATGGGTTGTAGTAATTATTATTATAATTATTATTATAAATAAAAATGAATAAAAGGTTTCGCAGTTTTTATTAAATTATAACATGACAATATTTAATATATTATAATTTAATAAAAACTGTGAAACTTTTTATTAATCTTTATTTATTTGATGATTATGGAGGAGTTTCACAAAGTAAGACTGGAAATAATAAACTCAAATGAGGGCGTCGGTGCACGAGTGGTGTCTGTGCATCACTCGTGTTCCTAGGGTCGTGGGTTCGTATTCCACTTGGGGCGGCGGGATTTTTCTAATTGGAAAATTCCGCCACCTCAACTATGGATGTGTGTATTCGTGTTGCATGTTAGATGGGGGACAGATGACCTTAGATGTTGGTTCCCCCGTAGTATAGGCGTGAAATAAAAATAAAAAAATAAACTCAAATGTATTACTTCAACGATAAAAGAGTTATTAATATTTGAAATTAAATATTGTTGTGAACGCCCTTAAAAGCTGCACTTTTTTCAGTGTTGTAAATTATAGCTTTTAAAAGGTTTAATTGATAAATTTCATTTTTTTTTATGTAAAGATTATGTAAGAATATGTAAACATATTCTACTCGGCGACTCCTCGTATTATTTATTTATACAGCTAATTACAAATAGCTCAGCTGAAATAAAAAAATTAAAATCAACACAATAAAGTATAGAATGGGTAAAACAAATTCAATTCACGCTTAACACTGTTTTATATTGAAGTAGAAAATTAAAATTTAAATAATAATTACATACAGTAATATATCCAGATCCTATACAAATAAAATATTAAGTTTAATTGAACCCCAATAAAATAGACCTTGTTAAATAAATAATTAAATATTTCGAAGACTGCAAGTAATTGAGATAATGGTAACCATAGATGGGTCATTCTCAAAATAATCAGTTTATTTTCACGGAGGTGAGACTGCGCACGGAGGTGAGGTTCTGTTACTTTCGGAGGTGATAACTACTATCTACATTAAAAGTTGTGCAAATTACTGCAAAAACATTTATTTCGAACTAGAATTAATTCAGCATTTTGTTATGATATAGGCATCCCACATTACATGTATGCACGATGTGTTGCCTATCTTCCAGGCGAAAGAAGGATTTCACTACTTTGCTTATTTTAAAACAATAAAATTTTGCATTAAATATGTTGAGGATACACACTACAACACTGTGAGATGGAAGGGGATAAATTTTAAATAGATTCTTTACTTGAATTTCACGGGCTCAATTTCATGATGGACGATCCTATGTCGTTGGTTGATATTTTGACATTTAGATATTTTGAAGCCATTTTATGACATGTCTTCACCTGAAAATTATTAAAGGCATAGGTAAGAAGGTATACACAAGTATTTATTACTTTACTTTTTGAATTTCAAGAAAATGTTCTGTTTCTTTGACGATTCAAATTTTCCATA
This sequence comes from Agrypnus murinus, assembly GCA_929113105.1. NCBI lineage: Eukaryota > Metazoa > Arthropoda > Insecta > Coleoptera > Elateridae > Agrypnus > Agrypnus murinus. Next base: position 95,882,966 of record OV816027.1, read on the forward strand.
GTTGTTTAAATTTCTAAGTAAAATAATTTACTGCAATATTGTTAACCAAGTTCTAGGGTGCATTTGACACTAGAATGTTAAAGTGGGGAACTTTTATAGATAAGGTTTATTGTAACGTTTCAGCAGGCCCCGCTAGAATGTTAGAATTTAGTTTATATTTATAACTTTGTGTCAAAATCTGTGTAATTTCTGTTTGATCTTGGGATTAATTTTATGATAAGAAAAGGATGTAGTAAGATGTTAAAATGTTTTTATTTGAATTTTTGTGAAGTAATGTTTGTGAGAAAATTCAAGATGGTTGTCAATGAATTCTAACTCTAAATTTGTATTTTTATACCCATGTTAGGTATCAAAATGAAGGAAAAATTCTCATCTTTCGTTTTATAACATTTATTTAAACAATTAATTTAATTTATTATTAAAAATTTGGTTAGAGAATTTTATTGTAAACGATGCTGGTTTGCTTCTAGTAAGAAACCAAATTAATCTAGTTCCTAACTAGAAAAATCACTAGCGATTCGCAATTGTTTTCCAATTATTATAAAAACAGCCGAAAAGGCATCTATCGGCTTTATATGATATTTCGGCCCCCTCATAACTCTTCATTGCAGTACATTTTGAAAAAAACCTTTTTGATCCCTTGTAGGAAACACTACAAGCTTTCTAATACAATTTACCAATTTTGTGTAAGATTTTTTGTTTTTAACAAAAAGACTTTTTGATCAGTATGGAAACCTATAGAGAAATTGAAAGAAAAGCTCGTATCTACGTCTTGCAGTAGGTTACAACAGCCAGGTTCATCATTTATGATACGTTTGACAATTATCTACAATTACCTTATTCGTACATTTGTGTAAGATTTTTTTTAAGAAAAAAAAGGATCTTAATTGAGTTACCTTAGAAGTGGACCATTTTCAATTCAGCCAATTTGAAGATTAGGCCATTTTCTTTATTTAAGAATAGAAATATATGAAGTTTATTGTTGACATTCAACAATAATTACTAAAACGGAGATGTAATAGCATCATTGCTTTTTTTTAAAGCTGCAAGTATCTTTTTATCTGCGCGCTGCCCCTGAATGTTTTCGTATAGGCAACACATCTAACCGTAGTATGAAAATAAGATAAAATGAGAATTAGGTAGAATAAAAATAAGGTAAAAAAACGCATGTCATAAAGCTGAACTTAGGTTAACAGCTTACTATAACCTAACAAAGTAGTATCGATAGAAAGCCATAGATACAGTACTACCAATATAAGGTAAATAAATATCGGTTCCATATTTTGTATCATAATTAAATGATGGGAAATTAGTAGTTGCGGGTACAATTATATCGATAAAGTATCTTATAACGATTGACCTCCAGTTAATGTTAATCAAAGATTGAAAAACCAGCCCTCAATAAAATAGGAATTCAATCCAACGCGTTCCGTACTATAGCAGACCCGTACACTGGGGTTACAAACTATCTATAATTGTATATGTTTAATATCTATTAAACTACAAAGGCAGGTCATTATTTAATTTCGCAGGATATACTATGACCAAAGATTTAATAATTCTTAACACAAAAATTGTGACTCAAAGGAGCTCAATCTAACGGTTCAATGTGAAGGAAATCATCTTTAGGATTTAGGAATGGGGAATAGATTAAATTAAAGTAGGTGTTCTTGGGATTTATGGCAGCAACATCCTAGTTTTCAGCCTTTTATTACAGTCTTTAAGCTGAAGCAGCTTTGGGTACTTCCGTCAGGATTGGAACGCTACTGTGAATTACGCTAGAATAACCAACCAAGGTTGATTAAAACTTTAAACCAGTGCAGTGGTCCTCCATGCTTCTTATGTAGTAAAATACTTATGTTAAATTAGCTTCTTTTTTTAATTAGAACTATTCAACAAATGCGTACTCTCTTGTTTCTCTAAAGGCAGTAAAACCACATTTTTTCTTTCTAAAGAACGAAAAATGTTTTGAATACGATAAGTGCACTGCATTGCACACATATTCTACAGTGACGTGAGTAGTATGTCCCAGATTACCAACTTTGTGTGTTAGTGTATACTGTACACTGTTCGTAGAAGTCTGTATTATACACTCAAAATAAACGAATTATATGTAGTATTGAAGAAGAAAACCTGGAACTGAAAAGAATGATATGGAAGCTTGCAGATCAGAATCATATTCTGGAATTCCCCAATCTCACAGAAGAATTAAAATTTTTGACGGTTGGTTCTTATCAAATCAAAATTAATCAACTGTACCTTTAAGAATAAAATAACATAGAGTCATAAAAATAATTTATTGACCACAATACATATTTTGTACATTAAAAACGCAGTTTTGGTATATATTTGTATAAATGTTGCATTGTTGTGTTGAGTGTTCTCATTATTTCTGCACAACCGTTGTCTCCCATTGAGGTGCTAAATTCTTCGTGCTGATTCAGTTGCATTTACTAGTATGGTTGAACAGAATTCGAATTCGTGTGTCCAATTATTTTTAGTAATTGTTGTTGGAACATTAACGTTTGCAAAGAGTGATACTATACTGCAGTAGATCTGTTATTATGATTTGTGAATTACTTTGCGGTTTATTCCAACTGAATTGTTTCAATACTTTCCTTTGTCTATGCTGCATGATAATAGTTTATTTATTTCAATGTGGTCATTCATGAACTAGCTTGAGTTATGTAGATGTAGACACCAAATTAGATTCGCAGTTAGGAAATACCATCGGTTATTACAATTCTGGGATAACTTTCCATAGTTTTTATTATAGAGACGAACTGAACTGGACAAATATCTTGATCTGAATCTTAAATCATCTATTTACTACTGGTACAAAACTTAGTACCTCTATGGTTTATCTTGAAGAATATTGGTATTGGATTATATTATATGCAGTCTGTTGATATTACACAAATGGATGCTTCAATTTGTAAGTGATGCAATATTTGCATAGACAGCTTTGTTACCTCTTCTTTGTAATCAGTTAAATGCGCAATCTTTCAAGATTAAAGCTAGTTCAGGAGTTATATTCCCGTCAAATGTATAATTTCTTTATTTACAGAAATTCATATTGCAGCTACTAGAATGTCTTGTTGCTACATAAGTGTATTTTTCTAACAAATTGAGTGACTCATCATTTATTTCACCTACATAGGCGTCTTCCCATCGATTAATAAATATTTTTTCTGTATTTTTGTTAAATTACATTTTATGGTACTTACGTCAATACACGAACAGCTTAACTTTCAAAGTTGGACAATTGAATTATATTCTTAGAAAGAGACCAACATAAGGTAATATATGATCACTTGTTTTTTATTATTGCTGTGATAGCTTTGTAACTAAGCAAATTAACTCTCATTAGATCTAATTAACTCTCATTGGCTGAATTTAACATTACGTGACATATAAATTATCAGATAGATACTAGATGGTGTTAAAAACATCGAATTTGTTTTCTACATACGAAAGTCACTCTGTTGACAATATTAGTATAATATGTCATTTTTGACATTTTATATGTCAGATTGACAAATGTAAAAGTGACATTAGCAATCAAATTGTCAATGGATGGGTATTTCTTATGTAAAAGAATGATCTAAGTGCCATTAACTCCATCTAGTATCCGAATAATTAAAGTCTTTAAAATTGATATTTTTTTCACCATTTATGATACAAAAATAAGAAATAACCAAAAATTAACGAAAATGCTGTAAGAAACTCAATATTAGTGCTAAATATCATAATTTGCATACATTCCCAGCCTGAAAACGGGGCCGAGAAATTTTAATGCAAATACTATAGAAACTATAGCAACCGGGGCCGAGATTTCAATGAAAGCCGATAGTATCTTTTGGCGACTTTCTCTTGAATTTCCATACAGACCAGAAGTCATGTCAGTTTGTATGTTATTTTGTTAAAATTTGGAGGTTATGTTGGTGAATTTTACGTCACTTTATCTGCCAACAAAGTGAGGTTATGACAACTGTCATCTTGTTTTTTAATTTTTTTATAAGTTTTTAATAATTTAATCAATAATAATTATAATGAACAATCAAAGTGAACTTAAAGTGAAATAAACAAAAAGTGCAGTGTTTAAATTAGGTGTTCAGACTTATTATTTGGAGAAATTTTCGGAATTTTATTTTGAATGGAATTAATTAAAGGAAGGTGATGGAATCTTGTTGCAAATAACTAAATTATTTTATGTACTCACGTCATGGAAGATACATGTTGTACCTTTAATAATTATAATTATCTTCATAAATCACAAATAAAATCCATTTGAAGGATGGTATGGAAATGTGTTTATCTTGTCAACAAACTATAACAGGAATCTGCTAACCTTCAAGTTAGGGTGATTAACTTTTTTGTGTGGCGCCAAATAATGTTAAAAGTTTAATATAATTTTCAATTTTAAATTTTTTTAATAGCAATTTAAGATTGTTGGATTGATCAGATAAGAATTAAAAAGAACAAAGAGAATTCGAATGTCTCTTAATGCTTATTTTGTTAAATCTATTTGGCACCGAGATTTAATTTGATTTTGTTTCATGTTTGTTTAATTAATTCTAATTTAGAATTTTAATAGCTGTTTTCTTTTCTCTTCAAGGAATTTTAAATATTTATTTCTTTTCTATGTTCATAAATAAAATTATCCATTTAAATGCTTAAAAAGAAATGTATTTGTGTATTTATTTGTGTCTGGTCCATTAACAACGTTTTACAGATATAATTTAAATAGTTTCCTAATTAATTAGCGACCCGCCTGATTTCGTCTCATGCATTTATGGAACTTGTTTTCTAGTTTAGAAATTATAGCCGGAGAATTTTTTTTTTGATGAAGGTAAGTGATATTTAGTTGTCTATACTTTCAGACTGTTTTACCATGATTTTGTGTTTGTTAATTTCAACAATAATAAATTTTATTTTGGAATTTATAACCTTTCATCGTTTATCAAGTGTGTTTATTATTCCCTACAATAATTTTTTTAGTTGACTATATAACAATACCTATTGATTATATAACAATACCACCCCTCCCCCACTCCCCTATATCATAATATTATGTAAAGCTCTTTTTAGCATTTCATCCTTTCTGTATTTGTTTTTTAACTACACTACTTCTGGAACTTGTTGGCGATATTCTACCACTACTAGGAGTATTGTAAGTAAGTATAAGTTGGAGTATTGTTAAATTCCACAGATATTAGTCGTAACAGTTCCTGAACAAGAGAAGCCGGTGAAGTTTGGTCAGTTAAAAATGGTTCTATGCGTATTTTTTCTTTCTTATTTTTCGTAACACCTTTTACTCCTTTCCCTCCACTTTCTTAGTATTGTTCTTTCTTCACGTTCAGGCATATCACTGACGTCCTTAATTTTGCCTGCTGCTTTTCTCGCATAATAGCGCTCCCTTTCTTTTCGCTTTGGTTCTTCGTCTTTTACGGAGTCACTTTTTATTCTTTCTCGCATTCTTCTCATACTTTGTTTTACTATTTTTGTTTGTGCTGTTGCCCTTCGCTCTGGCTCGTGCCATTTTGGGTAAATTGACTGTAAAGTTGACAATACATCAAACACATCATTTTTATATTGGAATAAAAGTTTCTCACCGCCATGAATATACTCTTACCTCTGTGATCAGAAATATTTACGGAGGTGTGAAACTTTGATAATTTACGTTATAAAAGAAATAATTTTGAGGTTAGAAAGATTTTGCATGTAGTTAAATGAATTTATATATGTATTTTAATTATGTACAAAATAAAGAGCAAATTAAATAAACAATGCTTGTCTTAGAATGTACTAACGGAGGTGACAAATCATCTTGAACAAATATATTTCCTTACCCTTTTTTTAATAAATTATCACAAAACACTTCACAAACTAACCACTACTTTCAACATTAAAATGAATTTACAATATTTGTTAGTTAACTACAGCACCTGCTAGATATATGGCGCATTAATTACGAAATTTATATTAGTTTAATAAAAAAGAATCGGTGGTGAGAACTATTTGGGAGACAACATAATTTTAGAAGTATTTATGTTTTCCTTTAGATTCAGGATAAAATGTTTGTTACGGATGCAGTTAAACTTTACATTGTAACTGTATACAATCCTTAAACTTGATCAATAATATTTAGCCCTGTCATAAATACATGAAACATTCTTGATTTCTGGAGGAGAGACATTTCACGGAGGTGAAATCTCATCTTCTGTTTTGAGGTTAAAATAATAAAAAAATATATACACATATTACAAGGTATTGATGATATTTAATATAGTTTAATAGCGCTTTAGCATTGGTGTAATTGTTGTGAGCTGAACTGTAATTATGTAGTTTGTTAGAGATGACTGTGTTATTATGGTTTCCATAAGAATGACCCAGATGTACAGGGTGATCCACTTAACTTCCCTCCTACTTTTCTCTGTTATTTCTGTAGATACAAAAAAATTATTGTAACAAAAGTTGTAGGCCTTTTTCTAAAGTTTTTAAATATGACTTCAAAAAACAATTGAAAAATAAATTATCCCCAAAATTAAAAGTCAAGATGTTTGCGTTTACTATATGAAATATTTCACCTTGAGTGATAACAAATGTGATAATGGTAACACAGCTGTCAGAAGGTTCAGAGAAGATAGGCCTAAAAATCAATATGTCAAAAACAAAGATGATGACCAACACAAAAGATCAAAAACATACAATATCATATAAAATAATTTTGCATTATAAAAATAAAATTAAGTGGGATAAATACTACAATACATAAAATGACGCTATAAAAACTGAACTAAAAACTAAAACAGCTGAAGAGAACCAAACAGTTCGAAACATGTCCTAGGGTGCTGCTTGTGAATTACACACATCTCATTATAATTTGTTGGTTTTTATAGCGTCATGGTATGTATTACAAAAGTTCAAAGAAAAATAAGCCTCAACAATGTCGACTTAGAGACAGTGGGCGAATATACATACCTTGGACAAATACTCAAAATAAATAGAGAAAACCAAACGGCCGAAATCATTAGAAGAGTTAGATTGGGTTGGGCTGGGTTTGGAAAACTAAAAAAGATCCTAACAAACAAGAAAAAACCCCAATATCTTAGAACCAGGGTGTTTGACCAATGTGTTCTTCCGATCCTGACTTACGGCTCACAAACTTGGGCACTGACTCGATCAAACATGGATAAAATAGCAAAGACATAAAAGTCCATGGAAAGAATAATAATAGATGTAAGACTAACAGATAGGAAGACAAATATTTGGATCCGAAGCATAACAAAGGCGAAGGATGCCAGAGAACGGGTAGCAATGCTGAAATGGGACTTTGCAGGGCATACTGCCAGACAATCAGACCAGCGCTGGAATGCAATGATACAACAATGGGGGCCATGGACAGAAAGGATGACAAGAGATCGTCCGCAGATAAGATGGGCAAATGATTTAAAGAGTAGGAAGCCTACATTGAGAAGACAAGCACAAGATAGAGTCAAATGAAGAAGTTTGAAGGAGGCCTATGTCCAAGATTGGATGACATAAGGGCTAATGAAGAAGAAGAAGAAGAAGATAACAAATGTACAATATCTAACACAGGAATTCGTAGCGAAACAAAAGAAAACAAATAAGTATACTCTTGGCATACATTAACTGAAATTTCAGTTTAAATCACATATCTATTTAATAACAATAATCAGAAGATAGTTTGGAGGAATCTTACTGCTTTATGGCGATAAAGCGTGAGCCAACGGAACTACCAAACGGTTCACGAAACGACAGCGACAGAATCAATCCACTACCGGACTCTAAGCCGTATACGCTGTTGGCCAATTCAGGATCTTCTCACATATGGAAGTTGGCAAACGAAAGCCAATTGACAATAACGGTAAGAATCGTGATTGTAGAAATAAGAGGAAAATGGCTGAAATAGAAAAGCCAGTTTTAACTCAAACTACCCACACAGTTGATTAACTAAATAATCTCACCTGAAATTGAAGGCGCCTTTACAAGGATCACTTCGTGATAAATCCGCACAGGGCGATAATTCAGAAGAATTAATCTCGAACTAGGTTCGTAAAATATTCAAAAATGAAGCTTCTTACACGAAGATTTAAGATTCAAGTCATCCATCGGACGTAAAGGGGGTAAAGCAAAAGCAGGTATGCGGGAGAGGATAACTTGATACGCACTCGCGAAACGGAATACTTCGCTTAAGTGTCCTTATACACGTAACACAATCAACAGCAAAATATTATCCCTACACTCATTCTTCGATTCTGAAAATTTACTGAGAGTTGTTGGTAGACTGAATAATGCTAATGTTGCTTATGATAAAAAATATATCTATATTTATTCTTCCTGCTAAACATGAATTATAATCCAAAATGAACATTATCAACCGATAATGTTCATTTTCATTTCATGGAGTAACCACTCCATGCCGGAGTCCAAGTAGTGCTTTTTCTTTCTGTGAAAAAAAGTTTGGATAATTAATGACAAAAACACCGTTAAAGAAGTTTTGCGAAATTGTATAGTTTGCTTTAAAAATAAACCAAAGGATTTGTCTGTATTAATGGGAGATGTTTCCCATAAAAAGAGCATTTTGCATCTGGAACCCTTATGGCATCTAAAGAAAATTCTGGAACCGGAACCTTAATGTTTAGAAAATTAAAATTGGAACCGGAACCAAAACCCTTATTTTGGATTTCCAAAAACCTGAACCTATATTTGTAATAAAGGGTCCCAGTCCCTGTTTTTTATATAAAGAAATGATCAATCTAATTGTAGAATTAAATGTATAGGTAATTTGACTTTTGACCGCGAGATTTTGGTACTGTAACTCTTTTTGCTCCAAAAGCTATATTGTCATAGTTACAATTATTTGCCATAATGGATACTATGGCAACCCAGCTCTTCGAGTAAATAGATCTGAATGCAGAACGCGGCTTACATATTATCTGGAAGGCACTGAACAGATAAGGCACTAATAAATAAAAAGTAATAAATAAAGATTCTATAAGTTTACACGCTTTTTATTGAACTATTCTTACAAGAAACTCTTAAAAATAACGTATCAACAGGTAAACCAACAACCCATACTGGTGACCCTCTACTGAACAAAGAACATTCAACAGTTTCATATGATGACCGACTCTTCACCCTGAACAGTTTTTGAAGTTTCGTCGGTTGCTATCAACGAACAGTCGCTAGACGAACATCTTCATCCCATGAGCGCAGACGAGTGTTGCTGTCTTCCTATTACCAATCGTCGTTCGGAAAGTATTCTATTTATCATTCAAATAAGATAAGTATCTTACATTTAATTGGTTACGTTTCAATACGGCGAAGTCACCAGCTAATTTAATAAAATCTCCCATTTTTGACAGTTCATGTGGACAACTTAGAAGAGAGATTAATAGTGCAGGGTAAAATGGGACTCGACCCAGGGGATGATTTCCAAAACGATGGACAGATCAAGTACAGGAATCGACTAGCGGTTCTTTATATAGGCAACGACAAACGCAAGAAATAGAGAGAAATGGCGGGAAATAGTAAGAACCGCGACACAGCTCAAATAATGTGGATCATGATCACTTCTCTGACAAGAGGAAAAACGAAGAAGAAGAAGATAACGTTCTCCATGTTCATACCGAACTTCAAAAATATAATATATTAATTTCTAACTTTTCATGTAGCGCTTTTAAACCTCATTCCAATCTTATCATGTGCATTCATAAACAACAATAAACATTCATTACCATATACAACATTAAACTACGCAATTGCAACCTATTATTTAGGTCCATTTCACCAATTGCTAATAAAAAAACCCACTCCTCCCAAAGAGATTGCAGATTTCTGGATGCTGCAAGACGATTAACCTGCATCTTTTTGACTAGCTAAACTGTTCCAGGAAGAAATCCTTTCTACTCCTTTGACTAGCTTCACAACCACAAACAACGATAAAATTCCACACGATCCATCAAGTCTTCAGGATCCTAGCACCCAAATAGGTACCGATAATAAAAACGTAATTTGTCCACCACTCGCAGAACACAAATATACATTTTCAAATGCACCTGCAGCAATTGGTAGTTTCTGTACCGCTAAACCTAACCATTCAGTTCTTGAAAAGCACAATTCACAAGTTAGTAATTCCATAACATAATCTATTCCAAATAATTCATTTCCAAAACTGCATCTATTCCAACCATTTGACCATAATGAAACAGTACTACACTCTCTTAAACTCATCACAGAAACGACAAGATCAGTTAAGGCCACGCCAAGATTGGATCGTAACCAATTGTTTTTTACATCAGAGCTTGGAACAACTTCCCAGGGTCGACGTTTTAGGGAGATCAACCACCGTCTCTTCAACGAAAATTCCTCGGCTCAATAAAAGCGGACCCCTGTTCATGCAATTACAGCACCAATAAACAATTTCCGGAAACTACAAGCTGCAACAAGAACAGTTTCAGTTCCTGATAAAAGCCACATTACGGTTACCAATAACCTTTCTCAAGAACTGCCCGCTACGACAACCGTAGTTCCAGTTCCTGATATGTGCTAACTTCCAGTTCATACCCACTAAGTGAAACAATAGACAGTAGTGACGTATTGTTTTCAACGCTAGTCTCGTCAACTTTACATTAAACAAATTCCAAGACAATACACGTAACATGCAATGATAAAATTCAGCTGATCAATTCTAAATGGCATTTGGACTTCCCAAATATATGTGCTACCACAGATCAAGCTTGGAATTTTCATTATCCTCAACAATCATAGGATTCAATTATACTCGGGCAATTCACCTAGTAATTCTTCCTACGTCCTTAGGAAACTGCTATGAATGCTGCCTCTGTTTACGAGATACAATCCAACTTCTTAAATTTCCTACGGACTATATTAATATGTGTTATGTGGTGTTATTTTTAGTTCTGAAAGTTACAAGTAAATCCTAACGCAAACATCACTTGTTCAATGAAGAAATTATTATGTTGTTACTTGGTTTTGTTGATAATTCTAATTTATTCCTTTCGTTTTAGTAAGAATTACAGAACGCCTCCCAAGTGATTCCTGCACCATCATATCCCAGCCAGCACACTGACGTCATAATGTCGCGGTTTTTTCGGCAGTAACTACGTCAAATTGTTGTAAAACTGACATCATTATGTCACAGCCCAGACGTCAATATAAGACGTCATTAAAACGTCCTATACTAGGATTAAGACAGGAATTATCAATAAATAGCTGAATATTGGAAATAACATTTATTATATACTACAGTCAAAACATCCCTATATTGTGACAACCTGCTTAATATGACCAGTATTCCTTGGCCCCTGCTAAAATAATATCTTTCTAATGAAACTTGTACGTATTGTATTGTAAGTCCAAAAGATGGCGTTTTGAAGACGTATACGTACGTCCCATTATATGACGTCATATGACGTCGTCGACCAATAATGATTTAAAAATAACGTCATTATAACCTCAGTGTGCTGGCTGGGATCTAATTTTTAATTAGTTAAGTTTTGCAACATCACACTGCCGTCAGCAACACATGTTCTTAACTTGCCATCAGCAATTGATGCATTCATTCCTTGCTATCAGCAGCTAAGTACTACCAGTTCCTTGATTAGATTAATTACTAACATAAGTTCTAGTTGTCTTAGCATGTTAAGTAATTTCTTGGAAAGATGCAACTCATCCTAAAGTTTTTTGCAGCTGTAATCTATTAATCTATATAAGTATTATTATAATATAATAAATACGATCTTGTATTAATATAAACGTCTTACTCAGAATGATAGCAATAGATTATATCTTTCTCTTTACGGATTATATGTTGAATGTCTTCCTACACTTTCAAACGACATAGTTCAGCCTTTTTTTACCCAGGATGTATGTAATGATATACTACATACTATCGGAAAGGCATTGAACATATATACAAGGATTGCCATAGCAACATAATAAATAAAAAGTAATAAATAAACATTATATAAGTTTACACGCTTGTTATTGAGCTACTCTTACAAATCTGTTAAAAATAGCTTATCAACAGGTAAACCAACACTCAATACGTTATAGAACCATAGTGCACTGTGATGTGCAAAGATCATCGGAAACGAATACAGGGTGTATATAATCAGTAACTGTAGTAGTGTGATGTACCCGCATTGGGTGCCAGGTTCTTATATCAAATAATTAAAGAATAAAACTTTAAACCAGTAATTTATTAAGAACTGTTATAATTACATGTTAGCAACTATATTCTTTTCCTTACATTTTGATATGCAATCGTATATAAAAATGCACGATTGCAGTTCGTTACACTTAATGAACTTTAAGACTTATTGCAAATATGTGGTGAATCTGTATATGTCACAACACAGGAAGTGCAACAAATCTATAGTTCAAAAACATTGAATAAACTTGAACAATAACTATTACATCTAGAAGTAATACTAATTAAATCTAAATTCCCTATCTTTACATTAGGAGTTCATTCTTTATATTCCTTCCTGATCAACACTTATTCACCATTTCTAAAATCTGGTAAATTCACATTCCCTCTGTCTGTGTATCATTTTTCTTTCAGTTTAATATTTTTCAACTTTTAAGATTTAATTAATTAATATGTTTAATAATTTCAGGTAATCATAATTTTATCTTAATAGGATTTAAAGTTTTGGTTCTTCAACCAAATAAATTTTGAAATGGAGAACCTAAGGTTTCGCTTTGTGTTGCTATAATGTAAAAATGGTAGCTGGATGTCTGAACCCCTCTAAACATGTCTCTCAGGTATACCATGGAGTGCAAAACTCTGTTATTATCTTCTTATCTTTTTGTTATGATGAGTGTGTTCCGTCCGTGGTCGAGTGTGGACGTGTGCATAAGGAGCGCATATTTGCAAATATCGCAAGTATACTAGTATCTACGTCTAAAGTTCGCAATAGTGATATGAATTTAAGATGTCGAGAAATACAAGAAGTGGTACAAGCGATGAAACGAAAAATGCAAAAAGCACAAGTGATGAATCAGAAATAATTACATTTTTAAAAAGTCCTCAATTTAAGGACATTATAAAATGTAGTACAAGAAGAAACAAAGGAACTAAAAAGTAAAATAAATGAATTAGAAGAAGAAGTCAAAATGTTAAAAGAAAGCAATATAGAAATGATAAATATATATACAAAAGGACGTACATTAGCACAAATATACGCAAATGACAATCAAAAAACAGATGAATTAAAAGAAGGCAACATGTTTAAAGAAAAACCAATACAAATGAAAAATATGTATTCGCAATGGCATACCTTATCACAAGTGCGAGCAGGGGAACCGCAAATATTTAATATTGAAAATAAAACCAATACAGTTAAAAAGAACATACACGAATTAAATAAATACACTCCGAAGGTCGCTGCAAAAGCAACAACTATCAGCGACACAGGTGTGAAGCAGTATACGATAAATAAAGAGGATAACTGGGAAATCATTAATCGAAGAAAAGGTAATCGCAGGGATAATGTGATATATGGTAAGGATAACAGTGGAACCCTAAAGGGGGTAGAAAGGTTTATGGATTATCATGTTTATAGGGTAGATCCAAAAGTAACAGAAGCCCAAATTGTGGAGCACTTAAGTACAAAAAAGATTACAGATGCGAAATGCACAAAAATGGTTTCAAGATATCCCGATCAGTATGCATCATTTAAAGTTTCTATTCCAAGTAAATTTGAAAAAGTAATTCAACAGCCAGAAATCTGGCCTGAGAATGTATGCGTGAATCGTTTTTTAAATCGTTTTTTACAAAAGCCGAAAGAGAAGAAAGAAGAGCAAAAGTAAGTAGTAGAGTGATCAATGTAGCAGAAAATCGTAAAAGCGAAATTCAACTTAAAAACTATCACAAATTATTAATTCTAGGACAGAATGTGCAATCAATAGGAAACTGTCATAATGTAATTGAACAACATATAAATCAAGTTAATTACGATGTATTGGGAATAACAGAACACTGGAAAACTTACGATCAGTTAAAGGCGTATAAGTTCAACAATTACAAGCTAGTTACAAGTTTTTGCAGAGAAGAAGGAAAACACGGAGGTGTTGCAATTTTTTGTAAGGTCAACTTAAAAGTTCAAGTGCTAGAAGAAATTAAACTATTTAGTGAAAATGGAATCTTTGAATGTGTAGCTATCGAAATGGATTACAATAAAGTAAAAATCGCGATAGTGTGTGTTTACAGAACGCCGGGCGAAGGCCAAATTCAACTAGATTTATTTTTAAGGAAAATGAATGATATTTTAAACTGGTTATTAATTAAGAAAAAATTATATGTAATCATAGGCGATTACAATATCGATTTTTTAAATGTTACTAACAAAAATACTCAAAATGTAGTGTCATTGCTTGAAGCTTACAATGCTCAAGCATTATTATCAGAGTACACCAGAGTGCATTATAATGGAAGTAGGACTTGTTTAGATAACTTTATAATAAACCGTGTATTCTATAAGTATGAAGCAAGAAGGGTAAATATTTATGTATCTGATCATCTAGGTATAACACTTGATATAGAAATCGAGAAACAAAAACCTGAATATAAAAGGATAAGATATTTTAATGATCAAAACACAGATTGTTTTTTAAATATGTTAAGTGAGGAAAGATGGGATAATATGCTACAGAAGCATCAAATGTTAATAAACAGTGGGAAAAATTTATGTTTTCTTTTTTAAATGTCTTTAATCAAAATTTCCCTTTAAAAACAATTTTATTAAATCAAAATCGCAAAAAAATTTATAATACAACAGAGGAAATAGAAAATTCAAAAAAACGATTGAGTAATTTATCTATACTTATGAAATACAGGCAGACATTTAAAGAAGAATACAATAGGGAAAAGCAAAACTTACACAAATTAATAACACAAGCAAAAAAAGAATTTCTAAGTAAAAAAATTTGAGATTCAAACAATATTTCTAAAACAATATGGAATGTTATAGACAATGTTAATGGAAACTTAAAAAAGCAATGTAATACAGTTTAAAGGCGAACCAAAAGAAATGGCCAATAGTTTTAACGTATTTTTTGCAAATACAGCAAGAAAGTTAGTAGAACAATTACCAAATGTCAAGTATTCTGATAACATACAGATAAATAATGTTTCATTAGAATTTCAAGCTATTACTACACAAGAGTTAATCAACATAAGTAGGGAATTCAAAAATAAATTGAGTACTGGGTACGATGACGTATCTATACAAATCATTAAAAAAGCTATCCATATAATTTCACAACCACTATGTTACATTATAAATAATTCTCTTAAATATGGGATATTTCCAGAGGCGTTAAAAATTGCTGTAATAACCCCGATACATAAGAAAGGTGATGAAACTAATGTTGAAAATTTCCGACCGATAAGTCTTTTACCAGAATTTTCAAAATTGTTCGAAAAAGCTGCTTATATACAAATTATATCCTTTTTTAATGATAATAATTTATTTAGCGTTAATCAACATGGATTCTTAAAAGGAAAAAGCGTTGTAACTGCTATTTATAATTATATTAATGAAGTTTTTATTGCTCTGGAGCAAAAAATAATCCCTTTTGGAATATTCCTTGATCTCTCAAAAGCATATGATTGTATTAGTCATGAAATATTAGCAGATAAACTTTACAAATATGGCGTTAGAGATATTCCTCTTAAATGGATTATATCATACTTGCAAAATAGGAAACAAATGGTAAGATTAAACAGTGGGAATGGACAAGTAATGTCTGAAATTGAAAAAAATTCAATAGGAATCCCACAAGGAAGTATTATGGGCCCCCTAATCTTCAATATATATATATATATAAATGACTTTTGTAATGTACTGAGAAACACAAACCATCCAATTACGAATTATGCAGATGATTCATCATTACTAATTAAACTAAAAAACATAGACCAGTTATCCGACGAAGTTTTAACTGTGTTAAATACTGTCAAGGATTGGTTCATAAAAAATAAGTTAGTCTTAAATAATGAAAAAACTAAATATGTATTATTTCAAACAAACCGAACAAACTTGGAAGTAGAATCGATTACGATTGGTAATCAAGAAATCATTCTGGATGATTCAACAAGGTTTTTAGGGATTCAAACAGATTCCTCATTATCCTGGACAGGTCATATAAATGAGTTATCTAAAAAGTTAAACAGCGTGATATATAGCATGAGAGTTATCAAAAAAACTGTTAATATCCAAACATTAAAAACAGTTTATTATTCTTGTTTTATTTCAAAACTAAAATATGGGATTTTATTTTGGGGTGGAACAACTGAAATTAACTTTAATAAAATATTAATTCTACAAAAACAGGCGATTAGGGTTCTGTTTGATATCCCGTTTGGAATATCCTGTAGAAGTTTCTTTAAAAGAAATAACATGTTAACTGTGGTTGGAATGTATATATACGAATGTTTGATATTTAATTTTAAATATAAGCACAATTTTGTTCAATATGAATTACAACATGATCACAATACAAGATGGAAACAAAATTATAATTATCCTATTCATAATCTTTCAATGTATGAGAAGAGTCCTTGTTATGCCAGTATAAAAATTTTCAATAAACTACCAAATGAAATAAAAACTATAGAAACTTTGAAAAAATTTAAAAGAGATGTTTGTAAGTATTTAGTAAACATAGAGCCGTATACAATTAATGAATTCTTTGATACAGCGTAATTTATACTGTTTATAGGTTGCTTAATTATTATTGTTAGAGATAAGAAAGTTGTTCTTTGACGTGTTTCAACACACTGCTATTTGTATTTTGTGTATGCTTGAAATAAAAATTATTATTATTATTATTATTATTATCTCGCATAAGTCTTGTTATCTCGCGGCTTTGTACCACAATTTAACAATGTCTTCTGACACTTTTGTCCAGAATACGCTTTCTTTTCGCCAATGACTCAAAGAGAAGATACCTGTAATACCTTTGTTGCTAGAGTAACAACATTTTAAAAGATCTTACAGTTTACTGGCATCATTATTTATTTGGAGAAGCCGAAACTTCATTTATCTTATCTGGCCATCCGATGCAAGTATTTGCTGTCTTATAACTTTTAATTGCTCCAATCTTGTTTTACTCATTGCTATATAAAAGTAAATAAGCAATGTGCATGTGTTGAACTTGCCCAACATAAAAACAGTGCGTGGTCTAAACAATGCTTTTCTAATTATGCCTCTTTTGCAAATATCTTTATGACACATATCACATTGAATGGCTTTTCACTATTATAAGGGCACATGTGTTGTTGAAGAGTGCTCTTTGGAGAACATTTATAATTATGTATATTGCATTCAAATAATTTGTTTATAATTCTAATTTATTTTTAGTAACATTAAATTCCGTATACTAATAATAAAATTAATTACTACGAAGAACTAATGGTCTTTATTTATTAATATAGTAATCCATTCCTTATTAAAATTTGGCGCTACAAAAATACAAACTATATTTTTCTAATTCCTTGGCATCAACTGCCTGCTTTCATAAATCTTGAAAAAGAACTGAAGAAACATGTGTCATCAATTCATTCATAAATATTTTCAAAATAAAAATTTTTTACCAAATGGACTTACAAAGTTAGTAATAATAAAATAGATTTATAAACTTTTCAAATTAAAACCCTTTGATATTTGACATTTCTAATTATTCTTAACCCTATTATTGTTTATAAATTTTAATTAACTCTTAAGCTATTTAGAGAAACCTATAGACAACTTACTTTACTTACTTAATCCTAAGCCTTCCTACTATTAAGTGTAAGGCTGTTGGGGTTGAGTTTTGTATTTTTCTCTCCATTGTTTTCTGTCCATAGTTAGTGTCTTAATTCCATCCCATGTTATACCCCTTTTCTCTGCTTCCTCTCTTATCCCATTAATCCACGTTTTTCTTGGTCTTCCCCTTCTGTTCTTTCCCGGCACTCACGTTTCATACACACTTTTTGTCACTCTTTCTACCGGCATACGACACACGTGACCGAACCACCTTAACTGTCCTTCCGCTACTTTTTCATTTATCGGTTCCAGCTGTAGTTGCTGCCTGAATGTTTCATTTCTTATTTTGTCTCTTTTGGTTTTGTTCTCTATTTTTCTTAAAAATCTCATTTCCATTGCGTTTACTCTTTTCTTTTGTCTTTCCGTTAACGTCCATGATTCGCTGCTATACATTATTGTTGGCCTCACTACTTTTTTTATGACTTCTGTTTTTATCTTTTTTGGTATTTCTTTTTTACCTAGGAATGTCGTTCTCAACATATTGTAAATTTTACCTGTTTTACTCAATCTATCATTTATTTCTTTTTCAATTCCTCCGTTTTCTTCAATTATTGAACCCAAGTAGGTACTTAAAACTTTCTACTTGTTCTATTTCTTGCCCTTTTATTCCCAGTATATCTTCTTTCTTTGTGCTTGCTATTATCATACTTTTTGTTTTTCCAATATTTATTTCCAGATTGTATTGTAGATTTCTTCCTGACTTCGCTACTATAGCCATATCATCTGCGAACATCAATTCATTGATCTTTGTTTCATTCATTTGTCTATATCCTAGTGTGAACTTCTTCATCTTTTTTTTTGCCTCTTTTATTGCTTCGTCTAAAACTAACGAAAATAGAATAGGGCTCAATACACATCCTTGTTTTACCCCTATCTTTGTTACAAATTCTCCGGATTCTTCATTATTTGTTCGTACTGTATTTTTATTGTCCTTATATATTGCTTTTATTAATTCTATTGTTATCTTATCTATCTTTCTCTTTTCTAATGTCTTCCATATATCCTCTCTTCTTATTCGATCGAAGGCCTTTTCTAGATCTATAAAGCAGATATGTACGTCTTTATTCTTATACATTTTTCGCTTACTTGTCTTATCGTAAAGATAAGGACTTGGGTGCTTCTGTTCTGTCTAAACCCGCATTGTGTATCTTCTAGTGTTGTCTCTATTTTATTTCTTATTCTTTTTTCTACTATTTTAGTTAAAACTTTCCCAGGGACACTTGAAAGGGTTATTCCCTGATAGTTATTGCAGTTCCTTTTGTCCCCTTTCTTATATATTGGTAAAATAATACCTGAATTCCAGTCCTTTGGTATTATCGCATTTTTGTGTATGTCATTAATTAATTATGTTAATTGTTTCACACCTACTTTTCCCATATATCTTAACATCTCCGAAGTTATATGATCTCTTCCTGGTGCCTTTCCATTTTTCAGTCTTTTTATTATTTCTTGCACTTCTCTTTCTTCTATTTCTTCCATTTTATTTGTTGCCTTCTTCACTTCTATTTCTTCTATTGAATTTATTTCGTCCTTCTCTTTTATTTCTTCATACATTTCTAGATCCTTGTTTGTTAATTCCTTAAAGTATTGTCTCCATCTCTCCATTATTTGTTCTTCATCAGTTATTATGTTCCCATCTTTATCTTTTATGTTGGCCAAGTTATATTCCTTCTTTTGTTTCAATTGTTTCAATGTTCCATAAAACAGTTTTTGATTTTCTCTATAGTTTTCTGTCATTTTATGTCCAAATTTTTTTCCATGCTTCTTGCTTCGCTCTTTTCATTTCTGCTTTTACTTCCTTTCGTTTTTCTTTATAGATTTCATAATCTCTTTTATTATTTGTCGTTAGGTATTTTCTCCATCTGTCCTTTTCTTTTATCTTTATTTTGATTTCTTGGTTCCACCATGTCATCTTTTTGATAATATTATTAGTTATTTTTGTTGTTCCACAACTCTCTTTTGCTGCTTCTATTATACTGGTTTTAAAATGTGTCCATTTTTCTTCTATTTGGTTTGTTTCCTTTCTTTCCCCCAATTTTTTATTTAGTATTTCTTGGTATTTTTCCTTAATTGCCATTTCTTTTAGTTTATGGCTCTTGATCTTCTCTTTTGTTCTCTTCCTCCTTTTATCTAATTTCTTCTCTTCGCTTCGCTTTAGTTTCATCTTAACCATGTAGTGGTCTATGCCAATTTCTGCTTCCCTCGTTACCTTCACATCTTTTACTCTCCTCCATTTCCATTTACTGATCAAGAAATAATCTATTATGGATCTTTCATTTCTGCTTTCCATTACTCTTGTAAATTTATGAATGTTCTTATGTTTGAACCTTGTATTTGCAATACCTAGATCATTTTCCATGCATATTTCTATAATTCTTTCTCCATTCTTGTTTAATATCGTTTCTCCTTCTCTACCCATATAGTCTTCTATCCCTCTATTTTGGTCTCCTACACGTCCATTCAGGTCTCCCATTACATAATATTTTCCCCTCCATCATCTATTTGTCTATAGAAAACAAAATCCTGAATTCATTAATACCAAACACTTGCGTAATCTTTACAATTGAATTATTAACTTAATTATTCAAAAATACTTTTTCACACCTTCCTATCTTCACAAAACTAAACATTACATCATCAACATTATTTGAATGTTTAGATACCTACCAAAACATTGAAATATAAGCCAATTTACAATATTTCACTAAATGTCTAAAGGCGCAAGCTAATTACATGTTTTTATACAATTACCATAATAAAAATGCAACCCTTACAATTAAACTTGTTTTAATTCTGGTAACAAAAGCTGTTCTTCAACTTTCCACAAAAACACTCTAGCCAAAAGCTTTATAAATTCTGAAATATATGAACAATGACATATGAAAAATTCATTAATAGAATAATACAATTTTTAACTATAAATAGACAAGGTAAGTTGTTAAATTCTTGCATACAATCTCAGTAAATACATTATGTCTGTTCCGGGTGCAATCTTATATTGAAAATCAAACAAACTTATATATAAGTTGAAAAATAGCATTAACGACACCCAAATTGTCAAGTTAACAAGAAAATTGTTTAATTTGTAGGGAAAAACAAGATTTCCATTATCCCTTATTAATTTAAAGTGTTCTAGTGTGCATGTTTGTTCTAATCACCTAGATTCAATCTCATAAAGGAAAAATTATTGGAATTTTCAATAGTTGGAAATGTAGTTTATACAACCCATTTATCGTTTAATATATAAATTACTTAAATCTTATTAAAAGATTAAATACAAGTGAATTTTTGTTGTTGCACGATAAAATATCAAGACATATTAAATTCGAATGGCTTTTTTCCACTATGAGTTGACAAGTGTTCTTTGAGACGTCTCTTTTGGGAACATTTATAATCACATATATTACATTCAAATGGCTTTTCTCCACTATGAGTTAACATGTGTTGTTTAAGACTGCTTTTTTGTGCACACTTATAATCACATATATTACATTCAAACGGCTTTTCTTCACTATGAGTAGACATGTGTTGTTTAAGATTACCTTTTAGTGAACATTTATAACTACATATATTACATTCAAATGGTTTTTCTCCACTATGAGTTGACATGTGTTCTTTAAGACGAATCTTTTGTGAACATTTATAGCTACATATATTACATTCAAATGGCTTTTCTCCAGTATGAGTTGATATGTGTTGTTTAAGATTACATTTTTGTGAACTTTTGTAATCACATATATTGCATTCAAATGGCTTTTCCCCACTATGAGTGAACATGTGTTGCTTAAGTTTTCTCTTTTGTGAACTTTTATAACCACATATATTACATTCAAATGGCTTTTCACCACTATGAATAGAGATGTGTTCGTTAAGATTACTCCTTCGGGAACATTTATAATCACATATATTACATTCAAATGGCTTTTCTCCACTATGAGTTGATATGTGTCGCTTAAAATCGCCTATTTGTGAACATTTATAGCCACATAAATTACATTCAAATGGCTTTTTACCATTATGTATAGACATGTGTTTCTTAAGACTATTTTTTTGAAAACATTTATGATTACATATATTACATGCAAATGGCTTTTCACCACTATGAGTGGACATATCATCGCTATGAGTGGCCATGTGTTTGTGTAGATTACTTCTTTGAGAACATTTATGAATGTCACCTCTATGAATGAGCATATGTTGCACGATACATATATCTTTTCTAGGATAGGTTTTGTTGATATTTGCTAAATATAAAAGTTACGGACCATATTCATTTGCCTTAAGTTGCTGAAATACTGATGTTATTAAATGGTTTCTATTCTTTCTTCATGTATATTTCACTCATCATCTCAATTTTGGCGTTAAAAACTTTTATTATCTGTGAACGTACATTTATGTTGGTTTGTTTTGATTGTTCATTATGGAATATCTGGAAAATTATTGCAACTTGCAAGTAAAAGGTACATGCTTTCACTAATTATATACAACTATAGAAAAATGTTTTCATTTGCATGCAATCACTACATTATGTAACTTGAACTTTTATGGAATGAAGAAATTTCGAAAATACATGTGTGTTTGTATAGGTGTAATAAAACGAACCATTTACCTGATAGCAAAAACATTCATTGTTCCAAAACTCAAGCTTGTTGACAGTACGAAAATGGCATAATGTCCATGCCATTAGTGAGCACTTGTAAGTGGTACCGGTTACTTCAAGCACTAGAAAAGCATCTCAAACACCTTTTTTTAACAAGTTTTATTTTATATTTTTCAGAGCATTTAAATCATCACACTGAATCAGTAACCCGCAAGCCGCAAAACAGCAGGAATTTATTTTAATGGAGTTCAACGCGGTGTTAGCAATATCAAATGCATAAATCCCCTAATAGCACCTTCATATTTCTCCAGATTTGAAATAAAATACCTATAGTAAAAATCAAATAAGATTAAGTAGATGGCGCTTTGATCCACTAATGCCATTTTAAAAACACGAAGTTTGACAAAATTATGTAATTTAGGACAAGTCTTTTCACTTCCTCATAAATTTATGTGGACGCTAATTGCTATGGTTACAATTGTATCTGTGACAATTAACTGCCGAATAAAGTTACAAGGAGGTGAAAAGATCGCCCATAATTTGACAAATAAACTGATGTTTAGTAAATCGAAGAATTTTTATGTATTTCTCTTTAAGTTTTTAATAATATAAATTGTAATGACGGGTTGATGTCAAAAACAGCCAGTGTTGTAATGTATTTAGATACTTGTATCTAGATACAGTATCTCGATACTTTTATGGTACCTAGATACATATCTAGATACTTTTAAAATTTTGTAACTGTATTTGGATCTAGGTACATTTTCTGTAGTATCTATATTGTACAGATACTATTTTAATATTTTTATAATTTTATTATAATACAAAACTATCATAGATAAATGATGTGTGGAATTTTAAATTTTTAATAAACCTCCGAACATAAAACTAATGTTTTATGGAATTGTTTTGAAATCTACTAGATGGTAGTCATCTCGTTAAACAATTAGAGTCACTTCATCTAGTCAGCCAGACCAAGTTGGCGTATCAGAGTACCACGATCGATGTCATATTGGGGCAAAGTAAGTCTGAAATCTAGTTATTCGTAAATTGCAATCAAATACAATCGCATCTTACGTATCTGGTATATTACAAGTTCGGGCTGTCAGAATGAAAACTATGTAGAAAACCCTTCTAAACTAAACATGAATTTAATTAGATTCAATGGGAATAATAATATTTAACAATTTTGGGCTTTTTTCGGCCTAAAATGGCGTCGTTTGCGATACTCTGATCCGCCAGCATGGCCTGACTGACTAGATGTAGTGACTATAAATAATGGATATTGTTACAGAATGATATTATCGATTGTTTGAGGAAGACGCATTCTTGTCCGTCCATGGCAGTGTTGCCAACTGTAGCATAATTATGATACTTATACAATAATTAACAACTTGTGCCAACGTACCACAATTAGATAAAAATGTACCATAATTTTAGAAATGGAGAAAATACATGTAATAAAGAGAAATTATTCTTTATTAAATGTAATGGTTGTTTAATATTTACGTACCTAACAAGTCTGGAATGTATATTTTACTGGACTTGTAGATAAGTACCACGACCAGCCATAGGTGAGTTCTCTACGTCTGCGAGTACAGTAAAGGCACTATACGGGCTTTTTTACACACTCCTATTTTTTATGTCAACAGTCAATTTGAGAACTACTAAAGTAAGAACTATCCCATTGAAGTGCTTTTTAAAATATGTTAAAGAGTAAGTATAATCTATTCGGTTGCATGAAGGATAACCAAAAGCAACCAGATTTAGCGACTTTTGTGGTGTAATAGTACTAGGAACTTGCAAAATTATTATAGTCTGAATCGTACGAACACCTACTTTAAAATTAGGGTATCAGAAAAAAAATAAAGAAATAATATCTAGGCTATGATGGTTTCTGTTAAAGTGGTAAAACATCTAGGTTTTCAAACAATGAAAACTATTGGAGTTTATTCAAGTTATTAATATTCTGCACAACACCAAGACTGAAGATCACACAAATATCATGTTTGAAATGCTTTGATAATGATATATATTTTATATTTTTATTAAAAGATTAACTCAAGTGTGAAAAGGACACATAATTCATCTACATTTATCTATCTACATATTCTAAAAAGTGGAAAGGTTTGAATGCACACTGTCCTTATCTTTAGATATTGGTTTCTGCTTAATAAAAATTATCCATTTTTAATATGTGCGGTAGGAGACTTAACTACTTGCGGTAGGAGAAATTGACTAGTAAGTTCTTATTTTCGCGGTGATTACAATAAAACGAGTATCTACAAATGTATCTAGATACATTATGTTAGACTTTGTATTTGGATCTAGATACTTCACTGCAAAAGTATCTATATCTGTATCTAGGTACGTTTTTCTGATTGTATCTGTATCTGTATCTAGATACACAAAATAATGTATCTGTTACAACACTGAAAACAGCATTTGCCCCAGTAGCACACAATATTTCTTTAATATTTAAAAAATATAAATATAATATTATATGTGTTTTAAATATTTAAAAGATTAGGAAGATATTTATAAAATATTGAAAATGAAATATTTAGAAATATATTGATATACATATTAAATAAATATGTTATTTTTGTGTAATTTCTAATATTTTGAAACAAATATCAAATAAATATTTTATTATTATTACGTCGACAGAATGTCGTAGACAAATATAAATATTATATATAAATAATATTAAAATAATATTAAAGAAATATTTTAAAAAATGTATTATCTAAATATTTAGGCGGATGTCGAAACATATATTTATTTAATATATGTGTGCTACTAGGGTGTCGGAAAAAACTACGACCTTTAGGAGAACCAAAAACTAACTGTAAGGCCAACATTTGTATTATTCGCAACTATGTGCAGTTTATGAAACATTCTCGTCAACATAATCCAGAAATCTGTGGTTTTTGACGAAAATTTGCAAAACGGATTTATTTTTTTTATTAAACATAAAATACATACATTTTAAATGAAAAATTAGAATATATCGGTCTGCCAGACTTAAAAAGAATTTTAAAAAGATTCATATCTCTAGCATGAAAGAAAAAAACTTCGTAAGCACTTCTGTTATCGTCCTCGACAATGTCACCTGGATCTTCATTAGTCTCCAGAATATCATAAAAACCACGGTCTTTTCTATAGGATAATACTTCACAAAGAGCTTGAAGATCTTTTAGCTTTGCATGATTGATCTCAATAGCACCCTGGTACATAGATACAAGTTGTAATTCACTACTATCGATTTCTTTCTAGAGTCCTCTGACTTTCATTCCGTATTACTCGAGAACTACTGAACCAAATTATAGTATATTAAAGAACAAGTTTTATAAGGGTTGATTTGGCGCACGAATCCCAAGCCAGAAAACGAGCCGCAGGCGAGTTTTTCTATGGGATGAGTGCGCCAATGCCCTTATAAAACGAGTATTTTATGCTATTTTTTCTAATTTGCGCCCCCTTTTTTCTTATTTTAATACAAAAAAAATATTTTGGTCATCTAGAGAATTTTGTGTTAGTTGGTAACAGTTGGTAACACTCGGCGCCCACTTGATTTTTTGAATCATTTGTCATCATCCGTCACTTCAAATAAAATTTCTCAAAACACTGTTCAATATAATAAAAAAGACCGGACAGTTTAATTCATTTAATAACAAGTTCACAAGTATCTATCTAACAATAAAAGTAAAAATAATCCTCTATTATCAATTATACATAATGTAGGTGGGTATCAATTTCTTGACATTTTTGAACTTGGATGGTTCATATTGCTTGAAACGGCTACAATATTGGGTGTCATCGGCACTTGTTCCTTTTGCATGGCAGAATTTGTCTTTCGAGTAGCTACTAGAAAAGAAAATAAAGAAGCAAAGATGATTAAATCGATGATACGTGTCTTGTTTATAGTACCATAAAATTACAAACATGAATTGGACTTACTGATTTGTCCAAGCAGATTTGATGTAGGTACGAGACTTGTTTATGTTACTAATTAGGAATATCCAAAACCTAACCTTCTTTCCAAGTAAAAATAGACCATAACTTTAAGTGAAATTTCATGTAAGTAACAATCAACAAACAGCGAACCAATTCAACGATATTAATTAAAAATTTATCGGAGGTTGACAATTTTGACAGATACTTGCAGTTTGAAGTTGTCACATTCCACGCATTACCCATCCAACCCTTAAAAACTAAATAACCCTATAATTCATTAAAGTACAGTGTACTTTTATAGATAACCATAAACGACTCCTACTGATAGACGTTAATAAACGTATTACAAACGCAAATTAGAAAATATATTTTAAAAACGAGCAAATAGTAAATTTATTTCTACATGCAATAGTAAAGTATCATATTTCTAACTGCTATACTTTTATTTTTAACCGACGATACATAATAAAAGGTACCCATTTTTAGGGACAATTTCATTAAGAGTAAGTTAAATATTTTTTTCTCAGAAAGTATATCTCATATATCTATAAGATTTTTGTAGGGGTTAGAAAGAAACCTTGCGGTTGTTATCCTATTAATTTTCGAACAAAAAAGTATTTTATTTAAGAAATTTATATTTCTTAAAATTAAATATTTCTTATTATTAAGGTTAAGAACATTTTTTGAAAAAAATAATGTCTACACATGAAAAGTGTTGATTTTGCGAAAAAATCTTGGCGCTATCTCTATTAATAAACAAGAACGCATAGTTTGCTATCTTTTCACATAAATCTTAAATAAAACGCTTTTTTGTCTGAGAATTAATAGCATTAGAACCACAACATTTCATTTTAACTCTTACAAGAATCTCATAGATGTATGACATATACTTTCTGAGAAAAAAACTTAGTTAACTTACTTTCAATGAAATTGTCCCTAAAAATGGATACCTTTTATTACGTATCGTCCGATAAAGACAAAAGTAAACCAGTTAGAAATATAATATTACTGGTGTATGTAGAAATAAATTTACTATTTGCTCGTTCTTAAAATATTTAATTTGGTTCAGTAGTTCCCGAGCAATACGCTTTCAAAGTCAGAGGACTCTAGAAAAGAATGGATAGTAGCAAAATGGAGTCTTGCTTCTGATTATGCATTGCCTCCACGTTCCAGAATAGCTATCTCTTACTTCTATAAATTTATGTATTTAACACAAAAATGCTATAGCGTGAATGTATGCGATACATTCGCGAAGACTTTAGTGGAATAGGTGGTCGAGGATTCTTTACAAAAAACTTATCAGTCGACAATTTGAAGTTAAAAATATCTTTCATAAT
This sequence comes from Agrypnus murinus, assembly GCA_929113105.1. Lineage (NCBI taxonomy): Eukaryota > Metazoa > Arthropoda > Insecta > Coleoptera > Elateridae > Agrypnus > Agrypnus murinus. Next base: position 95,910,724 of record OV816027.1, read on the forward strand.
CGGCCCATTAAAATATGTTACTAGGTAATAACTCTGAAATAAAACGATTTAATAAAAGCAAGATATTTTCACTTTTCAAATTATTATTATGATTTCATTCTACTTCGTTTTTGACCAATCGCAAGGCTTTATTTTTTGGATTACAGCGATAATTCGATAATTTTTTATTGTCCTTTTCGACTGTTTTTATCTTCGTGACAACGCTGAAAACTAGTGTCACATGTGTCCCATTTTTTACTTTCATGTCAAATACTAATCTTTATGTTAATAAGTAGATGCTTAAATAAACAACTGTATCATGAAATAATCTTACCGAATTACATGCTCGTGCTTCTGAAATTATCTGTTGTAATACTCAAGTTGATTAAAACGCAACACTCGTGTCATTTTTTGACAAATTTCCCTCCGTTGCACGTCGGGAAATTAAAACGTCAAAAAATGACACTCGTGGTTGCTAATCAACGTTCGTATTACAAATCGATAATTTCGAAGCACTCGTGTAATTACAAGTGATTATTTCATTCTACTTCGTTTTTGACCAATCGCAAGGCTTTATTTTTTTGGATTACAGCGATAATTCGATAATTTTTTATTGTCCTTTTCGACTGTTTTTATCTTCGTGACAACGCTGAAAACTAGTGTCACATGTGTCCCATTTTTTACTTTCATGTCAAATACTAATCTTTATGTTAATAAGTAGATGCTTAAATAAACAACTGTGTCATGAAATAATCTTACCGAATTACATGCTCGTGCTTCTGAAATTATCTGTTGTAATACTCAAGTTGATTAAAACGCAACACTCGTGTCATTTTTTGACAAATTTCCCTCCGTTGCACGTCGGGAAATTAAAACGTCAAAAAATGACACTCGTGGTTGCTAATCAACGTTCGTATTACAAATCGATAATTTCGAAGCACTCGTGTAATTACAAGTGATTATTTCATTCTACTTCGTTTTTGACCAATCGCAAGGCTTTATTTTTTGGATTACAGCGATAATTCGATAATTTTTTATTGTCCTTTTCGACTGTTTTTATCTTCGTGACAACGCTAAGTAGATGCTTAAATAAACAACTGTATCATGAAATAATCTTACCGAATTACATGCCTGTGCTTCTGAAATTATCTGTTGTAATACTCAAGTTGATTAAAACGCAACACTAGTGTCATTTTTTGACAAATTTCCCTCCGTTGCACGTCGGGAAATTAAAACGTCAAAAAATGACACTCGTGGTTGCTAATCAACGTTCGTATTACAAATCGATAATTTCGAAGCACTCGTGTAATTACAAGTGATTATTTCATTCTACTTCGTTTTTGACCAATCGCAAGGCTTTATTTTTTGGATTACAGCGATAATTCGATAATTTTTTATTGTCCTTTTCGACTGTTTTTATCTTCGTGACAACGCTGAAAACTAGTGTCACATGTGTCCCATTTTTTACTTTCATGTCAAATACTAATCTTTATGTTAATAAGTAGATGCTTAAATAAACAACTGTATCATGAAATAATCTTACCGAATTACATGCTCGTGCTTCTGAAATTCTCTGTTGTAATACTCAAGTTGATTAAAACGCAACACTCGTGTCATTTTTTGACAAATTTCCCTCCGTTGCACGTCGGGAAATTAAAACGTCAAAAAATGACACTCGTGGTTGCTAATCAACGTTCGTATTACAAATCGATAATTTCGAAGCACTCGTGTAATTACAAGTGATTATTTCATTCTACTTCGTTTTTGACCAATCGCAAGGCTTTATTTTTTGGATTACAGCGATAATTCGATAATTTTTTATTGTCCTTTTCGACTGTTTTTATCTTCGTGAGAACGCTGAAAACTAGTGTCACATGTGTCCCATTTTTTACTTTCATGTCAAATACTAATCTTTATGTTAATAAGTAGATACTTAAATAAACAACCGTATCATGAAATAATCTTACCGAATTACATGCTCGTGCTTCTGAAATTATCTGTTGTAATACTCAAGTTGATTAAAACGCAACACTCGTGTCATTTTTTGACAAATTTCCCTCCGTTGCACGTCGGGAAATTAAAACGTCAAAAAATGACACTCGTGGTTGCTAATCAACGTTCGTATTACAAATGGATAATTTCGAAGTACTCGTGTAATTACAAGTGAAAATAATTAAAACTGAAATTGACTTACTAGAGCACAAGAGACATTAGCAGTTTTTTGTTGCAGCTGAGAGTAGTTTCTCGTTTTCTCAATTTTGCAGATAAAATATAAATTATAATACTCTATTTAAGAATTTTATTATATTAATCAATTCAAATAAGCTATGGTCAATTATAATGAAATAAATATCAGGTTATGAAACATTTGATATTTGCCAGGTAAACATAACCAATAATTCTTGCAACGTATATTTTACGAGACCTTAATAGTAGCAAACGATTCCATACAATGCGCATGCGCTGACATCAATCGAATTAAAATTTACTTACCATTAAACGTTTGAAAGTCCAATTCGTCAACAAGAAATTCTACACCGTGTTTTTCCCTTAAATGGTGCACCAAATCTTCGTTTATCCGAAAAGAAGAATTATGAGTGAGTATGTGCTTTTGCAAACTTACTTTTTGTGAACATTTATAACTACAAATAATACACTCCAACAGTTTCTCACCACTATGAGTGAGAATGTGCTTTTGCAATCCTCCTTTTATCGAGCATTTATAACTACAAACATTACACTCAAATGGCTTCTCACCACTATGAGTCAGCATGTGCTTTTGCAAACTTACTTTTTGTGAGCATTTATAACTGCAAATATTACACTCAAATGGCTTCTCCCCACTATGAGTCACCAAGTGCTTTTGCAAATTTGATTTCTGTGCTCATTTATAACTACAAATATTACACTCAAATGGCTTCTCACCAGTATGAGTGAGCATGTGCATTTGCAAATTTATTTTTTGCGACCCCTTGTAACTGCAAATATTACACTCAAATGGTTTCTCACCACTATGAGTGAACATATGGCTTTGCAGCCTAAAAGGAGGATTGCAAAAGCACATTCTCACTCATAGTGGTGAGAAACTGTTGGAGTGTATTATTTGTAGTTATAAATGTTCACAAAAAGTAAGTTTGCAAAAGCACATACTCACTCATAATTCTTCTTTTCGGATAAACGAAGATTTGGTGCACCATTTAAGGGAAAAACACGGTGTAGAATTTCTTGTTGACGAATTGGACTTTCAAACGTTTAATGGTAAGTAAATTTTAATTCGATTGATGTCAGCGCATGCGCATTGTATGGAATCGTTTGCTACAAAAAGCACCTTATTAAGGTCTCGTTATATTTTTGGATCCATAATGGCGTTTGTTTGACATTGGTTTGACATTCGCGTTGGCTCAACTCTTATAAGTAATAAAAGGTGCTTTCCATTGGGCTGATTTACTGATCTGGTGTAACCCTAGAATCATCTGGTTCACTTATTTGTTGTTCCATTGGCCCTGGTTCATGATGATCCAAGCTGATCTGTATTCCCCCCTTTCCCTTCAAGCTCTAAGTTTTTGAAGTGATTATAGTGATCTGTGGAGGGAAATAATAGGTGCTTTCCATTGGGTTAATCTACTGATCCAGTTCTTTATGATCCGGTCATCTTCAGATCAGTTTGTAATTTTGGTAATTTGCCAATGGAACAACTTTAGATCACAATCTTGACAGATTATAAAACCTAACCTATAGCAACAAAACAAGTAACTTTTTCATTGCTATTATAAGAGTGAAACTTTGTTGCAGTTATGAATAACGTAAATAAATGAGGGAAAAATTACATTAGACCCTGTTATGTTAAAGGTTTCTTACAGGAAAATATAATGCATCTAACATCAGCACTCGCATCAGATGATAGCAGCAGCAGCAACGAATCTAGCGACAGTGATTTGGAAAATAATTTAATAAAAAAACCCCAACCTATCCCAAAAATTGAAGGATATATTGTGCTAGTTATTAAGGAGTATAGCGATATAACTTTTCAAAGTCATTTTACAATTACAAGGACTACGGCTGAAATATTAATTGGTTAGTATTACAGCATCTGTAGAATGGTAAATGTTAACCATTTTCATTATTATTCAGGTCGTTTAGCATCAAGTACTTTCATACCTACTGGTGAGCATGGAGGAAGAGAAAAGATTTCCGCTGAGGAATCATTGCTTCTCACTTTATGGTATTTGGTCAATAATGAAGCATTCAGGCAAATTTCTGATAGACTTAACGTTTCCTTAAGTTCAGCTCACAGAGTTTTAAATTTTATTTTGTCCTTAAAGACACAATATATTCGATGGCCAACTAATGAACGAGTTGCAACCACTGTTAGTGCATTCCAGAAACGGAAAGCCATAAACAATATTCTGGGAGCAATCGATGGATGTCATGTCCGAATTAAAAGACCAAATGTTTATAACAATTTTTTATTTAAAATATAATTATAATTTATTTGTTGAATCGTAGAATTTTTTGAGGAAATAATACACAAGTCACAAAGATGATTTGATTTATTGCAACGATTTTAGATACTTATAAATTGTGAGAACTTTATTTTACTTATTTCAAACGTGTAGTATAAAGAACAGTAAAAATAGAACTAACTCGATTATTGACAATGTATGCAGTTTTATTACATTTTGTTAATGAATTGAAAAGTGAAATTACAATTGGTTTTCCTTGATTGAAAAAAGGTAACAAACAAACAAATCTATTAGAAAGGAAAACTAATGACAAGAGTAAAAAGTTTAAATTGCTTATTAAGTGTTTATGAAGAACAATAACAAATACTTTTGATAATGAGTTAATTTAAATACATAACTATTCTCTCCTTAGATCTGAACGTCCTCGTTCAGGATTGGATAGAGGCGATTGCTCGGAATGAAGGCCATTTCTTGTTCTAATGGGACCTCGTTGTTGGACTTTTTGATCCTAATCACTTGTCTGGTTTTGCATAGCAGTTCCCAAATACGATTTCGATACTTCGCAATGAGGATGATTGCGGAAACTAAAATCATAAAAGTTATGGTAGTTATGGTTTGATGGGTTGCATGGAGGACCGGGTTCAAATGTAGAGGGATGCTAGTGATGCTTGAGAGTTCTTTCTTCAATTCTTCGGGATGCTGAAATTTTCTTAGATGGAAAGTGGTCATGTGTTGAGCTTCCAATTTCTGGAATGCAATATTCCTAATAGGAATCTGGAATACAGGCACAACATTGTCAAACACTCTAGTCCCAATTATTATACGACATTTTGAAGACAAAAGTTGGTTTCCTTTGATTTTAGTTTGTTGAACGTGGTTTCCACAATTTTCCAAGACTTCTTGTTCATTTTCGGATGAGTAAAGAATTTGATGGTTGCTTAATTGGTGAATGATTAGGTAGTCATTGCTTATTTTTGCTGTCAGGCAGTTTTTGGGTTCTTCTAGGATGCAGTTATTATGGGATAGATGTTTTCTTGAGCAGAGGAATGTTTCTTCTAATTCTAGGCATGCCTCTGAGGTCCAGTAGTTCTCCTGGTTTATGCTAATAACAAATCTTGCAGGCGGAACAATTATTGTATCGTGTGCATTAGGTAGTGGATAGATTCTCGAGTAAATGGGTACTGAAGGTTCTAGGATAGGTAGTTTGAGGAGAAAAGTTATTGTTTCATTCAGTCCAATTATGAATGTTTTTGAGAACTCTAATATTTTGAACAAATGTATCTCATCCAAGGGTAATAATTGCTGTAGTGAATAATGATCTTTTAGGTAATTTTCTATAGCTAATAGTTCTTTAAAATTGATAATTTCTAGGTTTGTAATACCCTGAAAAGCTAGACTAATGGATCTCTCAATTAATTTCAGTTGTTTCACTAGTGAGTTACCCCGATAAATTTCTGTTTGGAGTATTGTTCTTAAGTCTATGATATCTAAAGTTTTGTTTAAAAACGCTTGGGACTCGTGAATGTTTTGACTGATATCTTCTAAATCTCTAGAATATCTCTGAGTTAAATGATTCGCGAAGGATGTTATTTTATTTATTTTTTCAATGGTGTTCTTTTGATTATTGTGAAGTTTATCTATGTTATCGTTAATGACCTTAAGGTCTTCTTGATCTAAATTTCCCGTTATAAAACGAATTGCTTTCCCTAGAACATCAACCAGAGCTCGTTTGTTTTTTCTGTGATTGAGTTTCCCTGAGATTGTTTCGATTTCTTTACAGACTGATTGTAATTGAAAGGAAAGTCTCTGACTTAATGGGTCGCTTGTAGTTTTGTGTTTGAGGATCATTGCATTAGCTAGTAACTGATGGTAATTGGTTTCAATGCGCGAAATATTTACGTAAAAAATGAAATTATGATAATGATCTACTATTCTAGTTAAGCCTAAAGGTTCTACAAAGTATCCATTACACCTAATGGGATCAGTTTGAAGGCCCTGGCTGTGGATTGTCCCCAGCAGGATCACCAATTTGCAATGAAAGAGGTTTTCTTAATCTTTTTACCTTTTGTACATTTGCAGTAGTTATTTTGTTTTTGCTGGTTAAGCCGATAATCTTTGTTTTGTCTTGTTCTAATACCTGTATTGGTTCGAACAAGGGGTCTGTTTTCCTAATGCGATTCCTTTGTAATAGAATTGTTTTATTGGTCAGGTCAGGGGTATTTTCTTTTTGCAGATTAATTTTATCTATTAATTTTGAGGATTTCTCTAAGTTTTTCTTATAAACTTGATCGTAAAACGGTAGTAGTTCATTTTTTCTCTTTTCGTTATATTTCTCGTAGATTGTGATTTCTAGGTCGATGGGTTGTTGTTCTTCATAAGGCCCGTATAGTAAATAAAAGGGTGAGAATCCCGTTGATGAATGAATGGACTGATTGTAGATGGTCACTGCCGAAATCATAAGATTTTCCGGTATTTCATTCGGATTTTTTAGTTTAAGTATTCTCAACTTTTCTAGTATGGTAGAATGAAATCTTTCAATAGGAGAATTTGAACTTGGGTTGTTAACTGTAGTAAAGTGTAGCTGAATTTTGTGGAGTTCGCAAAATTCTGTAACTGTCCTATTTTGGAATTCACGACCTTCGTCGCATACTATTCTTCCAGGTTTCTTGTGATGTGCCATAAAATGTCGAAGTTTGTTGAGCATGGTAACACCAGTCCCATCTTTTAAATGATAAACGTGACCGTATCGAGAAAATAGATCGATAAGGGTGAGAAATTTACAATTTGAGAGGGAAAATGTGTCTACGTATATGATTTCTAAAGGTCTTTTTGCTAATAAGGGTCCTTGAGCTTCGGTCTTGTAGGAATGTCGTTCGTATTTAGCTTGTAAACACTCTTTACAATTATTATTTATGGCCGTGATAACTGATTTCATGTTTGGCCAGTAATATTTCAGTTTTAGTTTATTATAGGTCTCTGAGACACCATTGTGCGTCTCTTGGTGATAATGCGAGATTATATCCTTTTGTTCTTCTTCATTAGTGACATCTCTTAGGTATTTATTGCTAATAAAAATTTTTAAATTTTGTTTGAAAATGTTCTTACAGATTCGGATAAATGTTTGCTCTAAATCTTTATCTATAAAGTAAATACAATACGTATTGTTGGGCTGGAAAACTTCTCTTATAAGTTTGGAGAAGTCTTCTTCTATTCCATTACTGCGGATTGTAATGTTATAATGGTTTTTGCCAAAGGGTTTTGATAATTGATGGTAATAGACTTCATGAGTATTCACTATCAAACGGTTTGAAAACATGTTAACGGGTTGCTCTGTAATGGGGATAATCTTACCGTTATCTTCTTCTGCAACGGAATGTACGGTTTGGGAATCTTCTTTTACGTTATCATAATTTCGATCTAACGAGACTAATTCTCCAAGCTCTTCGTCAGTTAGTTCTGGGTGCTCGCCGACATTCGGGATCACTGAAACATCGTCGCATTCTTCGTTGTTGATCTCGATTCGAGATAGAGCATCTGCCACGTGGTTTTCTTTTCCTTTCTTATATTGTATAGTGAAATTGAACTCCTCTAGTTTTAATTTCCAGCGGATTAAACGAGAGTTTGGCTCCTTGATTTTATATAACCATACCAAAGGATTATGGTCAGTTTCTATTACAAAATTCTGACCAAATAGATAGGGTCGAAAATGCTTTGTGGAGTCTAAGATAGCCAGAAGTTCTTTTTCGATGGTGGAGTAGTTTCGTTCGGCAGAATTTAAAGATCGCGAATAAAAGGCAATGGGACGGTTGGATTGAGATAAGACACTTCCAATTGCGATATTTGAGGCATCTGTCGTCAACTTGAATGGTCTACTGAAATCAGGATAGGCCAATATGGGGGCGTTGCAAATGAGTTCCTTGGAATGTTCGAAGGCTGAGATGTAGTCGTGATCATGGATGTTGATTTTGGTGTTTTTTCTAAGGCATTTAGTTAGTGGAGCAACTATTTTTGCAAAATTTGACATGAAGCGCCTATAATATCCGACAAGACCTAAAAAGGATTTTATTTCCTTTTGAGTTTTTGGTAAGGGATAATTCTGGATGGGTTCAGTTTTAGAGGGATTAGGCTTGATCCCTTCGGGTGTTATTAAATGACCTAAAAAGGCTACCTCTTTACACAAAAATTCTGATTTGTCTAATTGTACCTTGAGATTAAATTGACGAAATTTTTTGAAAATGGCTTTTACGTGGACGAGATGATCTTGTAGGGACCGGGAAAATATGACGACGTCGTCCATGTACACAAAGCAAAATTTGTGTAGGTATTCTCTTAGAACATTATCCATAACTCTTTGGAAGCTGCTGGGAGCATTTTTGAGACCAAAAGGGAGGCGTAAATACTCATAGTGGCCGTTGTTCACTGTGAAAGCCGTTTTTTCTATAGAGTCTGGATGCATCTCGATCTGGTGGAAGCCTTGGGCGAGGTCCGCTGTTGTGAAGTAGCAGCATCTTCCAAGATTGTCGAGTATTTCGTCTATTCTGGAAAGCGGATACTTATCTTCGATTGTCTTCTCCTTCAGCTTCCTATAGTCTATTACCATTCGGAATTTCTTTTTGCCTGAGGCATCGGCCTTTTTGGGCACTATCCAGACCGGGGCACTGTATGGAGATATTGATGGTTGAATAATCTTATTATCTAACAGTTTTCGGATCTGTTGTTCAATTTCTGCTTTCATGCTGTGTGTGTGTCTGAACGATTTAACGTATACCGGGTCTTGGTCCTTTATCCTAATTTGGTGTTTAATTGCATTGGTGAAAGTCAAATCGCAGTTTTCATTGTAAAAGATGTCTTGAAATTGTTTACAGAGCTAAATATTGTGATGTTTTTCTTCCTGGTTAAGATGATCGGTTCTGATGACTTGAGCAACATCTAAAAATTTTGATTTTGCCTTTGGGGGATTAGCAATTTCTTCTGGTAGAAAGGGATCTACGTCTATTCTTTGACTGAAATTTATTTGTGATTCTAAAGGTTCAGTAAGCGGTAATGTGCAGTATCCGTCCCGAGCTGTAGCTATGGATTCTGAGATTATGTGATTATTAGTTAGCTTCAGTGGTGGAATCAGAACGTCTCCGTTTTCAATAGTAACTGGAATTTTAATGATGTTGTTAATAATGGCGTCCTGAACTTCGATGGCTTTTGATTCGAATTCGACAAAAAATGGAATTTTTTGATTACCTATTTCTAATGTGCTGGTTGCATAATCAATTTTACCTTGCAGTTGCATTAAGTCGTTGTTTCCGAGGAGGGCGTCGAATTTTGAATGCCATTGCACTACGTGCATGTGTATTGGACTATGGATACCTAATTCAGAAAGCAGGGGAATGCAAAGATTGTCTTCAGAATAGAGTTCACTATTAAGACTACGAACTATAAATGGTTTCCTATAAGCGTATGCTGAAAATGTTTTTGCAACATTGGGATTTATGATTGAATTGGAGGCACCAGAATCGATTAAAATCTTGAGGTTTAAATCTGATAGATAGATGAATGGTAATTTGGGAATGGATCTAATATTATTTAAATTGACTATTTTAACATCGGGTCTTCCTAGGCTAGTTCTTGAAAATTTTCATCTTCGCTCTCGTGGTAGAAATTTTCTAGAAAATCTTCAGATGCGGCATCAGTTTGTTCGAGGTCAGTGAAGGAATCAATCTGGTCTTGATCGGATTCTGTGCATTCTACATTGAACATTTCTTCAGGGAGAAAATTTGATCCTGAGGTTGTTGGTTGGTTAAATCTTGGTTGATTGATTGTTTTATTGGCGAATGATCTAATTCCAAACATGGGTACTGGTCTAAAGTTATTATTTGATTGAGGTTTTGAAGCGTTATTGGTCTGCTGAAATTGATGATGTCTGGGGTTGTTAAACACTTGCTTGTTAGAAAAGAATCGAGACTTTTGATCCGGGGTTTTGTTTATAGGACCTTGGAAAGATCTAGGTTGAGTCCTATTTTGAAGATCTGACTGATATTGATACCTGGTTTGACCGGGGGGTTTCCGCATTGGATTATGAAAATTTGAAACTTCGTTATGCGATCTCTGCTGGTTAGCTTGATTAAATGGTGAATGCGGTTTTTTGGGCGGTGCAAGGGAATTTCCTCTTACATAATCGTAATATTTTTCTTCCCGCTTCCTATTATCATAAAATTGGCATTTATTGAGACATTCTTCGAGAGTATTTAAGTCAAAATGTAGCAAGAATCCACGGTAAGGTTCTAAAATTCCTAATTGAAACGTTTTCAATGCTAATTTCTCATATTCAATAGTTTTGTAAATTTTAAAATTTTGATCATGAATGTATAGTTGTACATACCTACTGCATTAAATCATTCAGAGCTTTAAGAATTTTATTATAAAAATCTAAATAACTTTCGTTTCTTGAATGCGTTAAGCGCCTTAAATCCGAAGCAAGAAGATCTTCATTGCGTTGATCTCCGTACTTTCGTAAAAGAGCTAATTTAATGTCGTTCCATTCACTTAAATTTTGGTACGCGATGAAGTCTCTAGCTTCTCCGCCAATTTTCGATCTAATTGTATAGCTTACTACGTAAATTAAGTCAGGAGACAGTCGTCCATTTAAATGGTTTATTAAATTGTCTACTTCCGTAATAAAAATAGATAAATTATAACCTGGTTGATATTCTGGTATCGCTTTAAGTAATAGTTGCAATTCTGTTCTATCAACAGGGATAGGGACAGGTGCTGGAGTTGGTGTCTGTGATGCAGGTACACCCTGTGGTGGTAAATTATTTTGTCCGTTCATTTTATAACTAGGATCAAATCTAAAAGTAGCTTTATTTCTAAATAATCTAGGGGTTTTTATTTTAAAATTACTTGGATTTACCAAAAATTTACTAATGTCACTTGCGTTATCAGCAATTATTTCCCTTTCGGAATCGGAACTTGAATCACTCATTAAATAATAAATTATCACTAATTTACAACGAAACAATAACTTGCGAAAATATAAGGAAGGTAACAAAGGACTTACACAATACAGAGCGTGGTCATTGCTGTAGGGATGTAGGCTGTTCCTTGAAGGTGTTTCCCTCTTGTCTGGTAGAGTTGTTTTCTTAATTTCTTTTCTAATCTCGCACGAAGACTTAAGAGCCACCAATTTGGTTATCGTTGAAGGTAATTCTTCACCAGGGGATGACAGGAATTAATTCTTCATAAATTGATACCAAATTTTTGCGAGATCCTACCGGCTGCGCCAATTATAATTTATTTGTTTAATCGTAGAATTTTTTGAGGAAATAATACACAAGTCACAAAGATGATTTGATTTATTGCAACGATTTTAGATACTTATAAATTGTGAGAACTTTATTTTACTTATTTCAAACGTATAGTATAAAGAACAGTAAAAATAGAACTAACTCGATTATTGACAATGTATGCAGTTTTATTACATTTTGTTAATGAATTGCATATATCATATCATGAAGAATTCGGCGAACACTTGTTTCCGAAATGTCAGACATCACTGCTAACTCGTTAACTTTCAAACGGCGATCTTCTAATACCATTTCTTCAATGATTGCAACTTTTTGAGGCGTTACCGCTTCAATTGGCCGACCGGTGCGTTCATCATCTTCAAGAGATTCTTGCCCCAAACCCTGCTTTTGTTAAAAACATGCACTCGTCGCGATGCTTGAGTGGCTACTAAAATCTATTACGCTGCTAGCCGTAATGTATATAGTGTAGGCCTCTTACATGTTCAACTATGACGCTACCGAGTTTGAACATGGCACCTGTAGAAGCCTGCCGGGTCTAGAATTTATGAAGCTTACCTCGTATGCATTATTAGCAGCTATGTAGTACTCAAGATATATAAAACACTGGTAGGTCAACTCTCCTATGCTTGCCATGATAAATCTTTCACCAAAAATTGAAGCGAGTTCATTAGTTCGCAAGTCGCCGCTAGATGCCGTAACAGTGAAACGTGAGTGTCAAACCAAACCACATCTGTTAACCTTCAAAATTTATTAAGCTTTTTAAATAATAATAAAATTTATATTTTTATTATTGTCGTTCGAGAATTTAATTGATGTTTCTTATGCAGCTTTGTTTCAGTTTATTATAATTAACAAGCCAGAATTAATAAAAGATAGCGCGTTCTCAAATATACAGGTAAGTATAAATGAACACTTTATTATATCTAAACTAATTTTTCTGGTTTGTTTTCGATAGCAAAACGCCATTCGTATCATGTGATAAATTTTACCAGTAAATAGTTTGATGTTTAATTGTTCTATTAAAATTGATCTTTTTAGTGATTCCACCTTTCTGTATGTGGCTAATGGTAATGGAGTGAGGGCCGTTATGTATTTCTCAATCACAATATAAGGTATTTAGAAAATCAGTTGTCAAAATGTAATTTTTAAATTTATCATAAAATGAAATCGCTTTAATCTAAACCTCTTATATTTTCCAGGGACATTGCATGGAAGGTCTTGTATGGATTCTCATGGAAGTGACTGAGGTTCTTAAAATAACTTCAAAATTTGGTTACCAGAAAGAATTTTGTTTCCAAAATATGAATATGTCTGTACTACAGGGTCAAACCAATCTTTACGTACATTACATTTATGTTTAGATTTTATTGTAATAGTGATCGATGTCGACTTCACTTTCCTTGCCAGACCACAATTGATCTGGTATAGCATTGATTTCGTTATTTGTTATTTTATAAATGTTTGTAATTAAATTTTTAAAATATAAATATTTCATGGATAGTTTTGCTGTAATTGATCTTGTTTGTTACAGAGTTAGATGCACAATAATATAATTGTTATCAAGTCAAAAAACTATTGCTTTTCAGTACAAAAGTCTGTGTTCTGCTGTTGTATTTAATATTTTTGTCCCTTTCACATGTGGACCATGTTTATATTGCTATTTAGATTCTTGTTGCTATAAAAATTATGCTGAGATGTGTGCTTTATTGCTATTAATTACCAGTAACAGTTTTACTTAACCTGCTTAATGCATATAATTAAAAACATGTTTAAGCATTAAGTATATATAATTCGACTTATACCTACTCCTTTTTAATACTTGAAATCTTTAGAGCGTCTAATAGGTTTGAATTTCGCATATAGATTTTTTTATAGTGGCACACAAGGTCTTTACTTGTTAATAAAACTCCTGTTGCATCAATCCATGCTTGCAGTTTATCTGCTTTCCGTAAAATATTACAAAATAATTGATGAATTTAATTACAATTCTCAAAAGAAATGTTTGCATAGGTCAATTTGTATTCTTATTATTTAAGTTAAATGAAAATAAAAAAAGATGTTACCTTAGTTTGCTGTAAAAAATAAAATTTCAATTTAGTTTTATTACCAAAGATGTTTTAAATAAAGAAGAGTCACAATTTAGCATTTTAATAGTGCCAAAGAATCTTGTACCTCTATCATCATGAAAAAGTTTATTTAATTTGTATTACGGAAAAATACGCCAAAAGTAAATATTCATTATTACAAGTTATGTTGCTGTAGAATGACAATCATGCTTCGCACGTCGCGCCATCTATCAGAAATTTAGCTCGCGTTAAAATTGGTTGACGAAATGACGGCGAGTTGACATACCATATGTTATATATATCTTGGTAGTACTACACGATGTTTCACTTGTGCCCATATCAACTCGATTGGATTTAAATTACAAATATATGGTTCTTCCGCTACTTTTCACAATTTCATCGATTTTGATTGTCGTTCAGCCATAGTCAAAATTGGGTACTAAAATATTACGTTTATTTAAACTGCAATTAAGATTGTTACATAAATCATCATACCTGTATAGCAATAAGAATAGAACTGGTAAGTTCTAAAAGAATTATTGTTTTAATAAAAGGAATGAAAATTATAAAGGACTTGAGAAAAACTCGTACTAAAGCATAACCTCAAAAATTATCAGTATTATAATCTTAAACATAGATGCAGCGTTGCCGGGTTTTAGGTAGGAATTTCCGATTCTCCTTTTCATTTAAAACTTTGTAGATTGTAATGTGCATTTTCTCTCGTTAATTATCAATGTACATTAATTATAGTTTCTTTTTACACGCACAATAAGTTATATTTTCGTAGTTGGTCGAACGTAAGCCGTAACGTTTATTGTACAACTGAAACGGCGCTTTTCATATAATTTATGCGCAAATTTACTTTTTTTAAGTTGTGTGAACATGCCTCATATTTCAGCCAATAAACGCGAAGTTCAAGCTTGCGCTATATCTTCCTTCGCTTTATTCTTAGCTGAATTTTACTATGGATTTGCACAACTTTTTATTGACTATACAGCATGTATTGTAAATAATAGTCTTCCCCTTATTGGGCAATATGAATAAACGAAGAAGGTAAAAATAGTCATATTATCTGCAAAAATAAAGTTTTACTCAAAATTTCCGGACACAAAAAATGCAGCAAACTAAAACAGGCCGTGGTGTGTGATTTGGCCATTATTCTTATTATTATAACGTACTCTACCCTGACTGAAAGTTAGGCTTAGCTGAGACAGACAGGTTTACATAGCTTAATAAAACCCATTTTAAGGGCGAGGTTAACCATAGTATATACAATACAGTACAGATTACATACAGTGAGATCAGAGACAAAAATTGTTGTCTATCCTTCAGAAAAGTGACCAATAAAAATTTATTGGCTTCACTAAGGACAAGTTATGGGATATAAAAACATTAAGTTAATTTAACATTTAAGTTAAAAATAACAACTGCAAAAGAAATCTCTAATTATTGAGTTATAATAAATGCTCAAAATGTAGTCCCTTGTTTTCAATGCACACATTAAATACAAGCGGTTCAACGCTTTGGTCAAATGGCTTTTTACCATTATGAATAGGCATGTGTCACTTAAGATGATTACTTCGTGAACATTTGTTACTACATATATTACATTCAAATAGTTTTTAACCACTATGAGTAGAGACGTGCCGTTTGAAATAGCTATTTCGCGAACATTTATAACCACAAATTTTACATTCAAACTGGTTTTTGTTACTATTTTTTTGGAAAAACTCTAAATTTATTTATTTGTTAACAGAAATCTTACCTTGAATTTGTTAAATTTTGACATATAAATATGTAATGAAATGATATTTGTCTCTTGGTCCAACAGGAGACAAAAACTGTTATATCACGGGACAACAACTTTTATACCAGGGGACAACAACTGTTATACCAGGGAACAACAACTGTTATAAAAGGGAACAACAACTGTTATAAAAGGGAACATCAATTGTTATGTCAGGGGCAATCAATTGTTATACCAGGGGCCAATTATATAAACATCATTTAAATGGAAATATGATGTATTAACAAAATTTGTACAAAAAAAAACATAATTTACACACTATTTGCCAAAAACTATCTGAAACTTATACATATGTCACTAATCCATAAAAAAAATTAACAGAAAAATTCAGTTGTTTCAGCTTTTTGTTATGCCTCCAACTGCACAAGGTACAGGAAGCTTACTGACATCTCCTGAAATAGTAAATATTTGTGCATCCAAATGTCCCTTAGTACAACTATGTGTTGTCCCCAAGTACAACAATATATAATGTAATAAAACAAATTTCTAAAGCTATAGGTTATGAACAGACTTAGGATTTGGGTGCATGATTTACACACCGTTGTCGCAGACTGTACCCACGAGCCGCCTTAGTCCCCCACCTTTTCTATTAAACATTGTATGCGTAGTTTTAATAACTACCAGACGTTTGAATAAAACATGTTTATTGTACAATTTGCAGTTCAATATTAATTTTTTATTATTTATTTTAATTATTTTTGGGCGAGGAATCAGGATGGCAGAGCATCCTTCGTACCTCATGGCACCGATTGCTATGATCATTTGGCCGACCCTACTAGAATTTACCCGAATCTGGGGGAATTCCACCCCCACTAAGGATTTTTAACGTGCCAAATATCGCATTGACACAGGACCTACAGTTTTACTTCCTATTCGAGAAGAAGGCGTTTTTAATTTTTCTCCGCTATGAAAAATTAAATATTTTAATTTATTACTTATTAAAAAAGCATTATTTATGCATTAAGCAGAAATTTATTTTCAGGGTATCATACAGTTTCTTGTTATTGAAGAACAATTTATATCTAAGGTTCTGTTTTGTCAGAACAAATGTACTGTTTTATTTTACTGTTTACAAAAACGAGGTTTTTTTATTGAAACATTACATAAATACTTTTATTAATTTTAACAAACCTTGACAATGCCTTCTTTCAAATAAACAAGTTGTTTTATTGACTATTAAAGTTTAATCAGACGATGCATGTATAGTCGAGAGTTCATATCAAACTGCATGTGTGATTTTTCCCTTCTAACAAAATAGTTTAAAAGGTGTCGGGAGTACACTCAGGTTCCAAAATTCTCTAATATTTAGCCACTCCCGCATACTGAAATCATAAGTATGGTTATGAACAATGTTGGTCTTTGCCACTAAAATAGAAGTTAATACTACATATAAACTGTACATACTCAGCTAAGTCATGAAAGGTCATGCTAAAAAAAGTAATTGCACTCACTTTGGACAATTTAAAATTTACTTTAAAATTCACAAAACACATAAACAGCACCGGAAGACATCAATACTTATTAGGATTAAGCAGGATATGTTAGGCAGCACATGTTTTACGTGAGCTCAATTGAAGTTCAATTTTGTCTAATAAGGCTATGGTCCATTAGTAAAAACGTCCCCTGGTACACATACTTCCCCTACACACATTATTTAAATCTACTCCTTAGAGAACATTTATAACCACATATATTATACAGGGTGTCTAAAGCCACCCAGAACATACAGAAATTAAAATAGGAAAAATTTAATAAGATCAGAGTATGGTGTGGCTTATTATATACATCAAATTTTAACAAAGTGTCATCTATTGTAAACAAAATAATAAATTAAATATTACTATAGTGTCAAAATTTTATTATTACAATAATTTATTGTTGTTTACAGTGGCAAAGTAATTTAACAATTATTTTAAAATTAAAAAAATAGCTGATTATGTTGACACATGTTAGTTTATCTTATAATGATTCGATATTATCTAAAACATATTGGTACAATCTGAAAAGAAAATTGCCATTAATAAAATAATTTATTGGAGCAGTGAGAATTGGTATTGGAGATTTGGTTTGAGAATAACATTTACATCAATATTTCAAGTTAAGCAGGCCACAGCAAACATTGATCTTATTTAATATTTAAATTTTTCCCATTTTAATTTCTGTATGTTCTGGGTGGCTTCAGACACCCTGTATGTGTATTATTCTTTAGCGAATGTTTATAATCAAATATATTACATTCAAATGGCTTTTTATGCACTATGAGTGAGCATGTGTTTCTTAAGAGAACTCCTTTGCACGCATTTATAACTACATATATTACATTCAAATGGCTCTCCACCACTATGTCTAAACATGTGCTGTTTAAGACTAGTCTTTCGTGAACATTTATAACCACATATATTGCACTCAAATGGCTTTTCTCCACTATGAGTGAACATGTGTCGCTTAAATGTATTCCTATCTGTAAATCTATAGCTACATATATTACATTTAAATGGCTCTTCACCACTATGTCTAAACATGTGTTGTTTAAGACTAGTTTTTCGTGAACATTTATAACCACATATATTGCATTCATATGGCTTTTCTCCACTATGAGTGAGCATGTGTCGCTTCAGAGTATTTCTACCTGAACATCTATAACGACATATAATACATTCAAATGGCTCTTCACCACTATGTCTAAATTTGTGCTGTGTAATACTAGTCTTTCGTGAACATTTATAACCACATATATTGCATTCAAATGGCTTTTCTCCGCTATGAGTGAGCATGTGTCGCTTAAGAGTATACTTATCTGAAGATCTATAACTACATATATTACATTCAAATGGCTCTTCGCCACTATGTCTAAACATGTGCCGTTTAAGACCACCCTTTCGTGAATATTTATAGCCACATATATTGCATTCAAATGGCTTTTCTCCACTATGAGTGAGCACGTGTTGCGTAAGAGTATGCCTAGCTGAACATCGATAACTACATATATTACATTCAAATGGCTTTTCCCCACTATGGGTGGACATGTGTTGTTTTAGATTAAGTTTTTGTGAACATTTAAAACTACATATATTGCATTCAAATGGCTTTTCTCCACTATGAATTGACATGTGTTGTTTAAGACTACTCTTTTGGGAACATTTATAACCACAAATATTACATTCGAATGACCTTTCACCACTATGACTAGACATATGTCGTTTAACACTACTCTTTCGTGAATATTTGTAACGACATATATTACACTCAAATGGCTTTTCATCACTATGAGTAGGCATGTGTTGTTTAATACTACTTTTTTGTGAACATTTATAACCACATATATTACATTCGAATGTCTTTTCACCACTATGACTAGACATATGTTGTTTAAGAACATTCTTCCGTGTACATTTATATCCACTTACATTATGTTTAAGCAGTTTTTCACTGCTGTGGATGGTTAGGTGTCTTTTGAGAAGACCCTTCATATTAACCTTGTAGTCGCAAATATTACATACATATAGTTTATCATCTTTATGAATGAGTATTTGTTTCTTGGCACTACTTTCCTGGGAAAGGTTTTGTTGATAGTTGTTAGATGTATAAAGGTTGCTATCTATACTATTCATTTGGTTGAAAGTTCCTAAAATACTGATATTATCGAATAGCTTTTCTTCATTCTCAATGTATATTTCACGCTTCATCTCAAGTTTGATGTTAGAGCCTTCAATTATCTGCGATTCTACATTTACGTATGTTTCAGCTTTGATTGTGATGTGTGTCACCTCCTCATTGTCCATTATGGTGCGATTGGAAAATTATTGCAAGATCTATAAGTAAAAAGTTGAAGAAATTTAATGAAAGATGTTGGTATAATAAAAATAAAGATTTAGGTACCAAAGGCAAACCAACTCATACCACTACAAAAGCTTCTTGACTGTATGAGAATGTTATTACTTGGTTTCAGTGGTGAATATCTATAAGTTACTGTATGCACCAGGAAAACATCATTTTCGACAAGTTTTATTTTCTCTCGCCCGTCTCACCTCGAATCTGAATAATCGGGTGTATTCGAAGGCACATAAGTAAAAAAGCTGCCAATATTCGACTATTGATAACCCTACAGCCATGGGCGCCCATATAACATTTTGTAAGTGGGGGCAAAACCAATAATATTGTAACTGTTCATTTTTTTGAACTTCCGAAAAATGCAATTTTATTTGCATAATTGATAAAAGTAGGGAAAATAGGAGAGTTCTGGAACCACCCCCCACTCCTGACCTTGACCTTGAACCTATCTCTCTCTAACACATGGTGACCTTGAATCTATCTCTGTCACGTAAACGTGGCAACACCGCATTCTCAAGGTCAACAATATGGCAACACCGCATTCTCAAGGCCATCAATATGGCAACACCGCATTCTCAAGTTCATCAATATGTCAACACCGCATTCTCAAGGCCATCTATATGGCAACAACGCATTCTCAAGGTCATCAATATGTCAACACCGCATTCTCAAGGCCATCAATATGGCAACACCGCATTCTCAAGTTCATCAATATGTCAACACCGCATTCTCAAGGCCATCTATATGGCAACAACGCATTCTCAAGGTCATTAATATGTCAACACCGCATTTTCAAGGCCATCAATATGGCAACAACGCATTCTCAAGGTCATCAATATGTCAACACCGCATTCTCAAGGCCATCAGTATGGCAACAATGTTTTGACCTTGAACTAAAGACCACTCTTCAAGGTCATCAAACACCATTCAAGGTCAAGCTTTAGATATATATATATATAGCAGGTTGCATGTATGGGAAGAGTAAAGCGTTTGCAGTTGCAGTGTACAGTGCAGTGTTACAATGGAAAGCCTCGCTAAATCAATTGAGAATGCGAAAGCGCAAGCTCTAGAAAAGCAGTTGATGGCTCCAAACGAGCGCCCTAAGGATGCTAAATGGGCACCGCTAGTGAATAAATCAGTGTTTTATTTAAACAAATCAAAAAGTAAAGTTGTATTTGTTGGATTATGTGCTCATTTGGGATTCACTCCTGTAATAAAAGTAGCTGGAGTAAAGAATCAGTGCATGCTGTTTGATGAAACGGAGTGGAACGCGTTAATAACCAATGAAGGAGTCATTAATAAATACTTTAAAGCAGGAGAAGAGGTCGGGGTTCCTTTGAAAATGGGTACAAAAACTATCTCGTTTGAGCGTGTTAACAGAAATTACGATAAAACAAAAATCATAAAGATAACTGATGCAGGAGATGATGAATTGTATTTAGCGTGGGAGTCCTTATATGAGCTGTGGCAGTTAATACCGTTACTAACATATCGATTAAACCTTCTGAAGGGTTTGGAATTTTTCAATTTCTACCATAGCATAATATATGGTGTTGTAGACATGCCGGGTGACTGCATAGTGAACATCACAAACATATTGGAACCATTAATGAAGATGCAAATCCCGAACGTGTTTGGAATGCTAGAAGTTGTGCATTATCTACCAGAAAAGGTAATTGTGGATGTGGAAGTCAAAAGGTGTATTGCGTAATGGAAGAATGAAGAGGGGAAATGGTGGGGGGCGGGTGAATATAAGAACACATGGTCTAGGTGTAACGTAGTGAAATACAATGGAGACGCGTAACAGTGAAGACGTATCAAGCAAAGCTATTGATAAACTGAATGCTGTGGTGAAACTACGGTGTGAATTAGAAGCGCTAGAGGAGGATGCGGCACACGAAGCTGTTCATGGTACGAGGATATTCAGTCCAGAATATTGTCAAGAGTTAGCACAACGATATAGAAAAGGCGTGCAGTTGTGTCAAGACTTCATTAGAGGTGTGATTTGTGATGAATGTTTGGTAAAAAAGCTCATTGCGCAACATCTAAGGGACTTTGCATATGACTTAATAGAGGAGGGATTAAATGGGTGGTTTAGTGACATTTGATGAAAGTAAAAACAAAATGCATTACATGTTAACATGGGAGTATGCACATCGTCAAGCACGCAGAAGTCAATGGGAGATAATAGCAAGGGATAGGGTACGATTTCAGAGACGAATAAGCTACGTGGAAAATGTAATCGCTCCAGTTTTGAAAGAAGAGTATAGAGAGGGTATCTATAATACACGTTTTAAAAGTGGTGAGGGTATAGTTTAAATAGTCACATCAGTCGCTTACCGTCAGTTACAAAAATGGGTTCAATCAAAGTGGGTTGGCAACATTACTGGGTTCTTGAAACAACAGATAAGGGTGAAATTAAATTTTCGCGTTATAAAACGCACAATACCGGGTTGTTAATCGAAAGAGCTAAACTATCGAACACTGTGGTTGTACGTAGTGAAAACGATTATCGACACACGTGCAGGTGTAGAAGTCCATTATTTGTTAAAAAATGGTAAACTTATAAATATACAAAATTCCACATGTACAGAACAAGGGTTGTTCATACATCGTCATACTATTAACTTGTTGCCTGATAAATGTGATTTCATTCTTATCAAATGTAAATGTGTTACACCGTATAGTGAATGGATTGCTGCAACTGAACGTGCACGTGACAACCTTGCTGCTGTCGGTTTTCCTTCGGGTTTGGTGCGTTATCTGGATTGGGAATTAAAGGGTAGTAATTGTTATATATTCAATTGTGAATAGTTATATAAGTTTGTAATAGACAATGAATAGTTGTAATCATATGATGTTATCTGGATTGGGTATTAATGTTTAGTAATTGTTATATTTAATCGTGAATAGTTATATAAGTTTGTAATAGACAATGAATAGTTGTAATCATATGATGTTATCTGGATTGGGTGTTAAAGTTTAGTAATTGTTATATTTAATCGTGAATAGCTATATAAGTTTGTAATAGACAATGAATAAATAGTTGTAATCATATTATGTTGTTTTAATAAAACGATTATGGATATTTAAAAACTTTATTCTGAAAAATCCATTACATGAGTTTTATATAGGTAGTATACATTACTTAATGCACAATAGCACAGTGGATGATGATTATTTCATTCTACTTCGTTTTTGACCAATCGCAAGGCTTTATTTTTTGGATTACAGCGATAATTCGATAATTTTTTATTGTCCTTTTCGACTGTTTTTATCTTCGTGACAACGCTGAAAACTAGTGTCACATGTGTCCCATTTTTTACTTTCATGTCAAATACTAATCTTTATGTTAATAAGTAGATGCTTAAATAAACAACTGTATCATGAAATAATCTTACCGAATTACATGCTCGTGCTTCTGAAATTATCTGTTGTAATACTCAAGTTGATTAAAACGCAACACTCGTGTCATTTTTTGACAAATTTTCCTCCGTTGCACGTCGGGAAATTAAAACGTCAAAAAATGACACTCGTGGTTGCTAATCAACGTTCGTATTACAAATCGATAATTTCGAAGCACTCGTGTAATTACAAGTGATAAAAGCATGATGAAAGCATAGCCTGTAGAGCTGGTTCCTCTGGTAACTCCACCACCGGTTGTGATACGAAACGTCGAATGTAGTTGCTCTTTTCAGATCCCTTCACGTAAACGGTATCCGCCTGCTGAGTCAAGCGTTGCAGAATTACAGGAAGCATAAAGGGAGGAGTGAATCCTTCATTCCAATCCAGACAATGATGATTATGCATTAACCAAGTAGATTGTTGACGAAACGTGGGTGGTAAGTTGCGAAAGGCGAACGGAGGTTTGAAAACGTAGTGAGACACACGATGTCCATCAAACACGGCTAATTCCTTGGGTGCAAAGTCTTTTTCTGAAGTCTTGAAACCTTGCACATCGATAACTAGCATGATCGAAGCGTGTCACTATACTAATAAAGGCAACAGGTCCTTGGACGTATATAACGATTTCCTTTACAGTTGACGTACTTGCTTCGTCAATGCATTATACGTAAATACACGATCGTGCAAAATGAGACAGTAAGCAGTAGTGTTCGCTAGAATGCTTTTGTGAGTTTCGAAAGTAACTCGAAGAACGACAGCTTTCCCTAGCAAGGAATCTTTCTGTCGCGAACAGTCGATGACGATTAGAGGTGTAAGTGCCTTAAATCTATCAGGAGCCAGTAGAGGTTCGTTGGGTTTATCATAGTAGGATCGTTGAAAGTTAGCATACATTTCGTATAAAGTAGCATATCGATTTTCACCATAATTAATATTTAATTGATCGTAAGGATATCTTTCCGTATTTAAAAATACCGTCACGTTTTGAATATCACAGGCGTCGAATGTGCTCATTTCTTTCTGCAACTGACCATCACGATCGGTTTGAAACCCTATGATAACGTAACGGGGAGTTTCCAGAGTGGTCGATGTTTTAATAGACCAACTGTGCTTATCCGTTTGCGGTACAGCGGGATAAATATGTGTTTCCCAGCTTCTAAATGCCACTTGAGTGTCAATATTTTTCCCAATATATTTTGTTAATGATAATTCTTCCGCCAATCCCGGTTGAATATGTGGAACTTTCCAATATATTTTTTGCAAGTTAACCTTAAGCTTTTCATTAGCATCGGTGGATACTAGGGCATCGACATCGGAATTGCTTCTAATTAATACCAATTCTTGACGAATATTCATAATAATCTTTCCATAGTCTTCAAAAATCCCCAACAGTGTTGATAAAGGTATGCAGGCGCAAAAATTACCTTTACTATCTAGCAAGGTGCTGGTACCATCCGGAAACCAACCAGCGTTTTGTAACTTAACGCTTTCATTCGAATTGTGGGAAAGGTAAGCTTTCATGGTGGTTGTTAGACCAACTTTTGTTACCGAATCTACCACAACTCCATTCATTTCGTACCGAATCTCACTAAAAAGATATGCAATACCATTGTTTATAAATTTACCACTCGCTGATGGTTTACCATCTTCTTTCAGTACAGTACCTTCTACATATAGATAACTACGCGAAGGCAAAGTGGACATATCCTCTTGAATAGGTATTCGAATTTCATCATTATTCTCAAAACGAGTGGTATAAGGTTGGTGAGTGTGAAATTCAGGTCCAACAATCTAGTTATCGACGAGCACTTTTTCGTTTACATTTAGCACATTCATTTTGGGATAACAAAGCCTAAGGTTTGCAAGAATAAGCGGTTACCCCTTGTCAATTGAGTAGCGACCGATGAGTTACCGAACCATTTTCCGCTTCCAACACGATCTTTTATAGCCAGAGCGATCAGTGCAACATCGAGGAGTGTTATATTTGAACACCATCATCCACGCTCTTCAAATGAAGTCCTATCATCACGGTTTCCCCTTGGAAATTAACCAAATCCCCGTCTTGATCCAATATTTTAAGGGTAATGTTTGAAATAGTATTGACATTAATTGGTAAATAGGGTGCAGTCTCAGGTGCTTCTATTATTTTGAATCCAGGAGGAACACTGGGAAAGAATTGATGTATCACATGGGCCGGTGTACCATTAATATAATTTCCTGTTATTATATTACATTCTATCATTAGCGAGTTAACCTTGATAATTTTAACTGGAAAATCAGATATGTGACGTTCCTTAGCTTTTAAGATTCTATTCTTAAACCCTAACAATGTTCCGATAGAGTGCTCAACTGTAAAGTCAATGTCGTGATCGGCTTTTATAATCGATCTTAGGGTATTATGATTCGGATCGATGTTAACAGACTCAACGTTTACTTGAGAATTAATGTATTGAGCTATATCAGTAAGCTCATATGATCCAGTAGGTATATTTATTATTCTTTCTCCCATTTTAAACACGTTGTTTTTATCCGTTACGTTCGGAATAGCATTGAACGTTTCGAAATTTGTCAAACGCATAACCCATTGTTTTGTAGGATCCAAATATATGGGAGGGTTAAAAGGAGAAGTTAAAACAGACGTTGTAGCGGAGAAGATGAATGTTTGAGACATCTCAACATTCCCAGTAAGACTGAGGAAATGTTAAGGAGTGTTTTCATATAAAAAGTTCAGCGCTAAATGTCCACAATTGTACGAATTTAGCTTCTGAAAAGCATCATAGTTGTAACGAATAACGTTTAAGCTACCATCACTTTTAAAGTAATGAACGAGTTCTAGTGGGGGTTTTAACTGTCCAATACTATCAAAGTATAATAAATTTCGACCACGTTTAACATACGATGTCCAATGCGTACCTTCCCCATCTGTATCATCCAAATTCACAATTCCACATTCGTTTTTACGGATACGTTTCGGTAACCCGTTTCGCATAAAAATACCTCTGAAGTATGGAATTTTTAACTCGTTTACGTACTTTGACAGATCGATATTGGTCAGTGGTCGGTGTGGTAGCTTTAAGGGTAGTTTTTTGGAGGTCGTAAATACAATCCTAATCCTTTTTTGTACGGTTTCAAATATAATCCTTTTCCTACAGGCGCTTGCTCCATCGCTATATTGTGTCGTTTCGTTTCTTCGAGCGCTGATTTCGCTGCTTTTGCTTCATTCACTGCTTTGGCAACCGCAGCTGCTCCAGTTCCTAACGAGCCTATAGCTCCGAGAGCGGCAAATAAAGGAATCAGCGGTAGGAAACCACCTTGCTTGGGAATAGGTATAATCCGACCTTTGGGAGCAATGATACGTTTACGCTTCAAGGCCGCTAGGGCAAGACGAGCAGACCGTTTTAAAGATAACTTTTTTACTTTACCACCAATACGTTTTCTAGCTAATTTGATGGCGTTGTTGAACGTTAAAGTACCCCTTCTTTTCACCTTAGATCGTCGTCGTCGTCGTCGAACACCCATACCCAATTTTCTTTTTCCAGACATAATGCCGGCCACAGTAAGTGCAGCCGCTCTCTCCAAAACGAGCGTCCTTAGAACGAAACCTAGTCCACGCCTTACGTCCTAATATACTATCGGCTTTATGACGTTCACCAAGATCGTTAGTTTTTGAATAGACTATGTCGTGCTCTTTACAAGCTTCATCCAACGGGTTTATTCCTTTGTCTCCACGAGCAAGCCTTTGATGTAAACGGGTGCCAGGTCCGCAGTAGTTATACCCTGGTAAATGTAATTCTAACGGTAACTTATTAATGAGAGTGTTGATCACTCCCTTCCCCTTACGAGTTGATTGATGATTATCCGCTTTTCGCAGAGTACGTTTCATAACACATTACTCCTCCTATCACAGGTGAAGAGTGACTGTAAGTGACCCGTCTACATATATTTATATATATCACACACGTGTGCTCTTCCCTCACAACGTGTCCTACATGGAGCAGCTAAAGTTGGTGCATCAGAGACACAGATTACCGGTTGTAAATCGGGATAATTGTTCACCGACGCCACAAGTGTTTAAACATAGCGTATTGTTGGGTGCAGGATGCAAACGCGGTATAATAGTAGGCAGTTCCGGATGTGGTAAAACCAACCTAATGATAAGTTTACTAGAACATCCAAACGGTTTACGCTTCGAAAACGTATATGTCTATAGTAAATCTATTTATCAACCGAAATACGCATATCTGCGCGACCTGTTTCGATCATTACCCATCGGTTATTTCGAATACGATTCTTCTGAAACTATATTACCGCCTAAGGATGCAAACCAAAACTCGGTTATTATCTTCGATGATGTAGTTTGCGATAGTCAAAGCACCATACGTGATTACTTCTGCTTCGGGAGACATAAACACATCGATTGTTTTTATGTATGTCAGACATATTCTGCGATACCTAAACAACTCGTAAGAGATAATTCAAATCTCATTGTCGTGTTTAAGCAGGATAATACTAACTTAAAACACATATTTAACGATCATGTTAGCGGGGATATGACTTTCGAAGCGTTAAAACACTTGTGTTTACACTGTTGGAAGGAGAAATATGGCTTTTTAGTAATCGATAAAGATTATCCACTTAATGGGGGACGTTATCGAAAAGGTTTCGACTGTTACTTCACCATAAATACCGAAGACACGAACTAAACGTTTTAGTAAACATGGACAAGCGTGTAGCAGAAGACTTGGTTAAAGCACGACGTCATGTTAAACAGAAATACAAAAGTCTAAAGTCTGAAATTGCACGGTCAGAAGTGGAACTACAACGCCGCTATCAACCTATCACTCAACCATTGCGTGAGTTTATAACCGGAGTTAAAACGGAATTATTAACTCCGAAAGAAGAACCCTTAAAAACGGAAGTGTCTTCTCCCATACCTACCTCGACTCCAAAAAAATTTTATAAACGACTTCCACCCGCAAGACGAATAGGTATGCCTCGCGAACCATCACCTATCGCCCAAAGAATGCGCACTACTAGCGTTCCCTCACTTGATATCTCGGTTTTTGAAACAGAAGTCCTGGAAGAATCTGGGATCCCAACATTGGATCAATTGAAAGAACAACTTGCTGCTGTTGGATTCAGTCCGGAATTCCAAACTTACATAGATGAGACCTTTTCGGGTAGAGCTAAAATGTATATGGAAAACATGTTCAAGGATACTAAGAACGAGTTCCATCATCATTATGGAGTACGATTCCATCCGGAATCACCATTACCTAATCGGAGACGCTGTACTCACTTTTGACGAGAACGACTTTATTATTAAAAAAACCCTCAGGCACAATTTTTAAATATACAGGCACTCCTGGTTTTTACGAATTAATATTTAAAAAAGCACCTATTGGATACACCCAATCAGACTTGCAGAAGTATAAGGACCTTCTTACACGTACCAATGCTACCAGAAGAGGTTACATTGAGGGTGCACAGCTACACGGAACCGGAAAGAAATATTCAAATATAATTAGACCCCTTCTAACTACTCCTGGAGCAAGATTTCGAAGCGAGTCTACACCTACTACACCGGTCACGCGATCGAAAACTCGCACATTACCAAAACGTGGCGGTGGTGATATGCGCGTTCTCAACTATAATAATAAACAGGTGGAATTTATATCTTGGAAAGATCGTAATAAATTAGTGGACAGATTGAGACTCCTTTTAAGTTCAAAATCGGCTGGTCACACCGGTCACACTAATGAAATCATATATATTATCGATGAATTGAGAGCTGCTAAAATTATCGAATAAATCATCACACGCGTATAGGTCCGTTTTATAATATTGCTAACGTTAGTGCAATCATGACGCTCGATAAATTTGGTAAACATCTTCATAAATCCCTGTCCGAGTGAAACTCGACACTCGTTCGAGAGTGTACCTATTAGAAGATATACAAAATGTAAGGTACACAACAATGATGTATATGTGGGCGGACACCGAGCCAGCGTCGAATGAACCTAACATTTCCGACCTACCGAACTATTACAATTTGAAAGGTAGCAACAGTAAACGGGAATACACAATACCGTTTACAGAAGGGACTGTACAAGAAGTGTGCAGCTCACCACCATGCTATATGTATGTAAACGGCATTAGTATTGGTGGTGCTGCCAACTTAATTGGGAGACTATTGAGAAAAGGCGATAAGATTAAGGTGAGAGGTACGTCGCTATATCCGTCAACAGCCGCCCCATTTTACTTCGAAGCTGTTATTAGTCTTCCATATCACCATATATCATCAGTACCTCACGACGATGACTCTGGATAAGTTCGGTAAACATCTTCATAAAACTCCTGTCCGAGTTAAACTCGACGCTCGTGCAAAAGTATTCCTTTTAGAAGACGTGTCTAATGTGCACTACGAGACAATGCTGTATATGATGGGAATATACAATCATGAAAACGGTTATGCACTTTTGAACTCCACCAACTTCGAGTATGTCGTTCCTCTAACAAAAGGTATCATTAAACAAATCAAATACTATCCCACAGATGCGCAAATCTTTTTAAACGATACGTTATACGATGCCGAATCACTCATCGGAGTGTCATTGAAGAAAGGAGATAAGTTTAAGGCGAAGAGACCTGGAACAACGGACATATTTATTTTTGAAGCTGTTATTCGTGTTCCAGCATTTTCTAAATGAGTATCAAACGTCAAATAATTGAAGAATTGCATAAACCTGCTCGTAAACGATTTCGAAGAAGACGCGTAATCGTAAAAGGCTTGAACGATTTGTACATGGCCGATCTTGTGGAAATGATTCCCTATGCTAAAATAAATAAAGGTTTTCGATATATTTTAGTATTGTTGAATATGTTTAGCAAGCGTGTTTGGGCGTGTCCACTTAAAACGAAAAACCGGTGAAGACGTCACGAAAGCAATGAAAAAATTATTAACATCAACAGGAGGTACTCCCGACAATTTACAAACGGATATGGGGAAGGAATTTTACAACCAGCATTTTCGTAAGCTAATGCAAACTTTCAACATCAACCATTACAGCACCTTTTCTAGTATGAAAGCAAGTTCTAAGAACTTGTAAACCGAACTCTTAAAAACAAGATGTGGAAGGAATTTTCCATGCAAGGGTCATATAAGTGGTTGCAGTTATTACCAAAGGTTGTTAACCAATACAACGATACCGTACACCGCACCACCGGCTACAAACCCATCGAAGTGAACCACAGCAACGCCAAGATTCTTTTACAAACAGTTTACGATTTCCAGAAAACCACCGACCTGCGAAGTGCTAAATTCACAGTCGGTGATCACGTGCGAATCAGCAAGCATCGGGAAGCGTTTGCGAAAGGTTATACTCCCACATGGAGTACCGAAATCTTTCAAATTAAAAAGGTCAATCGAACCAATCCCATAACGTATATCTTGGAAGACACGAACGGGGAAGAGATACGTGGAGGCTTCTACACGGAGGAATTACAGATGGTTAAACATCCTGAAGTATTTTTAGTAGAGAGGGTGTTAAAAAAAAGGGAGATCAAGTTTTAGTCAAGTGGTTGGGCTTTGATAATACCCACAACTCGTATATAGCAGCACGTGATATAGTGCATTAAGTAGTATAGTGCATGCAGTGTGTTGCAATGTTAATATATAACTATCATTTTATGTAAGCAGTAAACAATAATAAATCACTTTTTGATATCAATAGTGTGTTTTATTTCTTCTACCTTTACAGAAACACAGAGTATGATGTATATAATTTATTCACATTAGTCAATATCATAATAAATACATGAAATATATACGGTTATAAACTACAAAGCATAAATACTATTTACAATAATTCATAACAAAGAAAAGGCTGTTGTCAACGTAGCCGGGGGCCTCTGCGATAATACTAATCAGTACCGTCGGTTCTACCAACAAACGAGTTCCAAAATTACACTTCGGCTTGCAGTAATTCTAACAGACGATCCAAATTATGATAACTATCACGCCCCGGATGAATATCGCGGTGTCCCCATGCTAAAGTGTTGTGCGACCCGGGAATAATGTAACGTTTGTTATCGGCTGGTGATAACGCTACTTTATTCCGAAGTTCTGTGTACATAGCATGTAAACGTGATTTGAATATAAACATTTTTCGGAAGAGCACAACACCATCCTCCACAACCTGACGGTAGTCCTCAACGGTGAGATCGCGCTTAATTACCGCCCTTTTTACCCCTTTCGCCTTTTTAATCGCCATTTCACCGTCGCGGTCAAGCACGTTTACACAATACGTTTTAGCACCTGCACCGTAGAAACTGCAGAGGGGCACTCCACAATATTCATCTTTCATTTTACCAACCACCGAGGCCGTGCGCGGTATACCGTGAATGTTGTCAGGTGGGAATTTTGACGTGTCAAATTTATCTAAGTGTTGCTTCATATCAGCATAAAAATTTTCAGTACGAATTTCTATAATGAAAGAGTCAGTATCTGTGTACAGCAAGCGCACGTTATCACCATATAAAGGTTTGAGAAAATCATAAAAAAATTCATACATTATCGTTTTAGAAAGATCCAAAATAGTAAAACCCACGTACACCGGTTTATTGTATGTAACCGACACTTTTTGTAACTCTATAGCGACCAAATTTCCCGAGAAGACAGCAACGCTTTTGAATTGAAGCTTTGCTACTAACGTCTCAGCCCCATGCTTTTTACCATGACGTTCCCAATGACTAACCAAACTAACGTCCACCCTTTTATCGACATTTTCCATTGTCTTGCCAAATAAACTGTTAACCATTAATTTAAAGAAGTCCCTGTCCGCTTCGTTAGTTGCCTGATTACCTAACGTGGTATTCAAATCAATATAGGAACGCAACCAGGGTGCCTGATGAAATTTTAACACGCGATGAATTTTGGTTAATTCTAAACCATGCTTAAGACACTGTTGTAAATTTCTATAGTGGATATCGTAACGCGTTTTATCGAACAAGTTTGGAATTAATTTTGGGTGACGCGCGTTTCCCGTAGGCGGCACCAGAGGTTCGGGGCAGAAAGGAAAGTCATTATGTAAATCGTGCAACCGCGTTGGGTAGTGTAGATCTACTTCCAGCACGTAGCCCATATCGGCGTCTTCCGCCACGGAATTTAGATCGAACTGTTCAATTTCGTATGGACTAAGCCATTCAAAGTCGTGCTGCGGCAGATACTGTCGCATACTGCAACCGTAGAGATTGGTAGCATCGAGATACATAATAAAAGAATGGGGCTTGGACTCGTCATAATTTGGAAGAAACGTATTATTCGCGAAACACTTGCTGCCAACACAGGTACTGACACCTCCCCGAATGCCTTTCTTAAAGAAATGGAGCATGTCCAGATCCGTGAGCAGCTCCAGTTCTACAGACGTGCGTTTCAACATAGCATCCCAACTTAAACCGGGTGCAGTAAAATACTGCGCCGGATCTAACTTGTAATTTTCAAGACATACACATCTAAAGTTTTCAAAGACATCAACCAAAAGTAAGACATCGGTTTTCAAATAGAGATCCGAATACTCGCCCAAAGTCGTGCATCCAAACGTATTCCACACCTCCACAGCGCGAGCATACCGCGATCGAGAGACGTGTTCCCCTGTCAAACTATCGAAAAAGTCCTCATACGTCGGCAACGTGTCCTGTTCGAGTTTGGAGAAGCTGTCGACGTACGAATAGGGAAACACACCTTTCTGTCGCAGTAAGTCGAAGCTAACCCCATCTCCAAAATACTTTTTAATAGTCAAACACTGGTCGGAAGTTAGATTTTGAGACAACTTATCCAAACTAGAATTTAAAAATCGTAAAATTGATTTGAGATGTTTGTTATATACACACTAACTAAAATTAGTGTATAATGTTAGTTTTAATAATTATGTTATTATTTATTTATATACTGTATTACGCATGTTTATGTTTTTACATTAATTGTAGGTAGCTTATATTTGTATTTCGTATTTATGTCGAACCTCTACTGTGTTTTTGTAATTTTTAAATTTTTTTCCTGTAATTGGGTGCCCACCTGTTGGAAAATATATATTATTATTATTATTATTATTATTATTATTATTATTAAAATGTCCAAAAAGCGCATTTTAAGACATACCTGTCGTCGTTGGGACCCGTTCCTAATTTCATCTACCAAAAGCCGTTTCGAAAACGAAACGTATTTCTCTTTATTGAGCGCAATCACTTCGATTGCTTCTTTTTCTAATGCCAATTGCTTTATGAATAGATGTGAATCGTATCCCGTCAAATTATGGAAAAAAATCGGTACGAAGTTGGGAATTTGGTACATTAGATTGCACACGGAGTGAGCCGCACCGCGGTACTCGCCGCTGAGGTGACAGTGATCTTTCACCTTAACGTCGTTTTCACCAAAGGGTCTGTTACAAATATGACACACGGTTGCATTGTCATAGTTGAAAGTTTGTCGACACGATAAAAGTCGCATGTCTTGAACATGTTTTAAATGGTCCTTATACAACCTTCTAACATCCCCTTCTAAGCGCGTCATAAACTCACTTGCTGCATTCGGACCACGGTACAATTCAAATTTAGATAACGCGTCATCGTATGAACACTTAATGTAATACGCAAACGAATGTGGTTCGTGTTCATACGATGTCATGGTAAATTTTCCACTAGGATCCGGCTCAACCGTGTCCAAATGTTTCAACACACTTTCAAAATCCGCGTAAACGACAAAAGGTACTGTAAGTTGCTTTTGAAAATTTTCAAACTTCAATAGATTACCCAGCCGGTCGTGCCCCAATTTATCGCATACGGGTTCGATAGTTGGTAACTTGGTGTAAACATGATTACAATCAAAACGGGTATGTTGTTCTAATGTACTTTCAATTTTAAAATACTGCAAGCAGCCGTCACAAAAGTGTTTTTCTCCATTGTGAGCCGACAACTGTGACGACACCAAACGCGAAAAGTTTTTTATCCAACAGTAATGACTATTACCCTCCATATCGGAAATTAATAATAAATTAACATGTACTTCTTTCTTTTGCTTAGAGTAATGCAGAGGCCCTACAACTTCTTGTTTCATTTCTCCGTCTTTAAATACAGCTTCCGAACTATACACGTTAATAGATAAGCGTGGATTACGCGCTTCAAATTTCGAAATAGCATCCAGTTTGACAGGAAAGGTGATACCTTCAAAATCAAACAGTTGCGCAAAATTTGGATACGACGTCGTCCTGTTCGGCGGATACAAAGCGGACACCAAGGCCCAACCGAAACAGCACTGATCGCTATTTTGCACGTTGATTACAGCCATTTTATGTTGTATCGACGGCGGAAGTGGAACATAGGAGGAAGCACGGAGCGGGTTGTATTTATTGACGTTGACTTCTATAAATAACAGCTGCTCCAGTACCCAACCTGTAAGGACCCTACAATTAGCAATCGAATCGTAACCCGTAACTATTCATTACCTGAGTTCCTATCATTAAAGTCCGACATCTTCGTATCCAGCACCTCAACGAAATCATCATACAAATCGGTCAGATTCGAAGTCCCGGTCACAATCTCATTTTGCGTATTAAACGATTTAATTTCGTGCAAATTTTGACTTTCCAAAAAGTACATTCCGAATACTTCTAGGTTGACTTTCACACTACGAAAGCGCTGAACGTTTCTTTCTAATAGTGTTAACACATTTTCGCGGGTCTCATCAGTAAATTCTCTGAGATTTATGTGATGATTTCTCACCGAGACTCGATAACTGGCTATACGAGACTTGAACGCCGTCTCCAGGACCACCACTTCCTCCGACTGCACTGACGCGGCATTACGATGATTGTGGCGGTTGCTTCGTAGATGTCCGTGTGTACACGTACCTTGCGGGGAGGTTTTTTCGCTTTCTTAGATGCAGGTCCTTCACCGGTATTCCCTACAGCATCCGAAGCTCCCCCAGCTGTAATCGACAAAATATTCGTATCACATCATATAACCTCACAGGAATGGTTACTTACCGCTCGTGGATGGGTAGTCCAGCGGTCCACGACAGCTTTCTCTTCGGTGACGGGCTAAGGCATCCCGTCGGGTAAAGGACGCACCGCAGCTACACACATGCATATTCTTAGTAATCAGTAAACGGGAACGCACTGGCAAACGATAAAGCTTTTACGTCAACTTTTACCACTAACGTTCGCGATACTGATTTCCAGTCGGGACGACGAGGACGTGTTATGCAAACCCGACCGGGATAGGAAGAGGATTGGGTTATTGTTAGTGGGAGGTCACAGTTATGGGTGGCGGAAGATTGATCGAATTGCAAAATATCGAAAACAAAATATCGAATGCAATTGATCGAAAGTACAAAAGATCGAAAGTACAAAATGTCGAATTACTAAATATCGAAAGTACAAAATATCGAATTACTAAATATCGAAAGTACAAAAGATCGAAAGTACAAAATGTCGAATTACTAAATATCGAAAGTACAAAATATCGAATTACAAAATGTCGAAAGTACAAAATGTCGAAAGTACAAAATATCGAAAGTACAAAATATCGAAAATAATATAGTAGTATAAAATGTCGAAAAAAAAATAGAGTGCCCTTGACGCACGAATTTTTATTTTCCATTCCCCATCGCATATTAGCTAGCATATCGTGAATGTCCAATTATCGCCATCGCCTTTGTCCGTAACATCGAAAATACCACACCGTGATTTTGCAAAAGATTAAATTGAAACTACAAAATTAGAAAAAGAGAAGATCATTTGGTCAAACGTCTTTGCCTGGACGATTGCTCTCCGCGGTGCGGCATCAAAATTTTGTGATAAGTTCCAAATACTCCAATTAATCATTTTCTGAAATTAAAAAAAAATCACTTGTGGAAAGCTGTGAAAGGGTGACGTAAGTTTTTTTAATATCAACAACAAACAACAAAATGTCAAACGAAATGCATTTTGAATACATAGAGTCGAAAAAATCCAAGAAAAAACTCTATTGCAATGGATATTTTTATCTAACGGAGAGAACCACTGATACCGCCGTTTACTGGAAGTGTGAATATTGGAAAAAACAACATTGTAAGGCAAGGGTTATTTGTAATAATCATAATGTCTTGAAGTTAAAAAATGAGCACAACCACGACGGAGATCCCTTCAAGTTAGAAGCCTTGCAAGCTGTAAGCAAAATGAAATTGGCGGCTTCAGCAGGAAAAGACGCACCAAGAGCCATAATTTCCAGTGCTGTAGCACCGTTGAGTGATGGAGCCGCTGCACAACTGCCTTCCGTCAGCAGCCTTAGCAGGTCGATTAGATATACTAGGGAAAAAGAAAACGCTGGGCATTCCCGACCATTGAGCCTGTCGGAACTAACGTTTCCATTACAGTATCAGACAACTGAAAAAAAGGAGAATTTTATTTTATATGATTCAAATGACGAAAATCGTGTAGTAATATTTGGAACTCAAAAAAACTTGGAAATACTGTCCAACTGTAAAACATGGTTAATGGACGGGACCTTTCAAACAGTTCCAAGTTTGTTTTACCAGTTATATAGTATTCACGCTAAACTTGATGAAGAATATTTTCCTCTAGTATACGCTCTTCTGCCCAAAAAAAGTGAGGCTATTTATTTAAAATTATTTGAAAAAGTTAGGGAATTCTTAGTACGTCCCGCAGTCAAGTTAATTATTACCGATTTTGAATTGCCTGCGATAAATGCAAGCTCCTTGTTATTTCCCGGCTCAGTTAATCAAGGCTGCTATTTCCACTTTCGTCAATGCATCAGACGACAGATCCAGAAAATGCATCTTCAAACTCTGTACGATACCGATGGTGATTTTCAAATGTACGTCAAAACCCTTATTGCGATTGCATTTGTTCCTGTTGAATATGTCCCCAAAGCATTTGAGTATGTATGTGCTAACGACGACGACGCGGCGGCCAACATTTCTGAACATGCTCAACACGTAATACTTCTAGCATACTTTGAAAAGACATGGGTCGGTAGAAAAACCCCTAAGAAAAAGCCCATTTACGACCATTCGATATGGAATTTCTATACGTCTATAATGGAAGGATGTCCCACTACAAATAACGCCGTGGAAGCTTGGCACAGAAGCCTTCATAATCAGTTCCAAGCGAAAAAAACATCAATTTGGAAATTCGTCGAAGGGATTTTAAGGGAACAATCTATGACGGAGCTAAAACTAAGCCAACGCGAAACGGGTATACGTGAGACACCAAGGAAGAAATTTAAAGATAAGAGTAAGCGGCTAAGGACGGTAGTGAATCGTTTTATAGAAGAATTTAAAGACGATAAAAATTTTTTCTTACAATATTTAAAAAATGTTGCTCTAAATTTGTAAGGTTTCCAAATAAATTTGTTACTGAATTTATAAGACTTTTATCGATATTTCGTTGTTCCATATATTTTATGCTTTCGATATTTTGTGCTTTCGATATTTTGTTATTCGATATTTTGTGCTTTCGATATTTTATGCTTTCGATATTTTGTGCTTTCGATATTTTGTGCTTTCGATATTTTGTTATTCGATATTTTGTGCTTTCGATATTTTGTTGTTCGATATTTTGTTATTCGATATTTTGTGCTTTCGATAATTTGTTGTTCGATATTTTGTACTTTCGACATTTTGAACTTTCGATTTTTAGTGTTTTCGATCAATTGCATTCGATATTTTGTTTTCGATATTTTGCAATTCGATCAATCTTCCGCCACCCCACAGTTATACCAACCGTTAACGTCGTTGATGATGCAAAGCAGACAACTTTTCCGCTTCGGTTAAAAGTGAAAGGCGTTCGCTCTCATAGGACTCCAACTCCTCCATCACTTGTCGTAGCTGCTGTGTCTTGATACTCTTGATTTTGATCTCATATCTTTCCACAGCAGCTAAGAGTTCCGCTTTGCGTTGAAGGAGAGCGATGCGTTCACTCTCACACCCTCGCAAACCGGACGCCACTTCTCTTAACCGTCGTGTAATCCTTGTCTGCGGTGCGTCATCAACGACAGCAAGCGGTAAAGACTGCTTCTCGCATGGTACACCATCTATGAAGACCATTGCTGAAGTTGTGAAGTCTCTGATGCTCCCGGACAACTGTATAGACGCTGTGTCATCCAAAACCTCCATAAGTGTCGCTGTGTCTATGTCCAAATGGTCATGCACCCCGTCATCACAGGGGGTACCCGGAATGATTAACTCCTCATAGTCATCGTCAGGAGCGCTTGCAATTGATGTGGAACAGTCCGACTCCGTTTCATCAACAATTACATTTGCACTTGCGGCAATCTCCATGGGCAGGTTCACTTCATCATCGGTTGCAGATGGTGATGCATCCCCCAAAAGGAACCCCCGAATTGAGATATCATACTCGCTGCCCGGTGGGCTATTCAACAATTGGGAGTCCCACTCACCCGAACATGGTGATGCCGCAGGTGCTTCCTGGACCGTCACGATGGGGATTCCTCTCATGTGCAAACTTCCAGCAGCGTAAAACACATTTGTCGAAGTCAACAGCTCTCGCAGTAAAGGTTGTGAACGCCCGGAAAGCATGTCGTACCTCAGCTTCTCCACATTAACGGCTGCCGCCTTTACTACCACATTTTGTAGTACTATGATCTTCTTTGCGGCAGCAACTGGAGATGGTGTACGCTCGATAGTTGGCACAAGTACCGGGCACGCAGCAACTGGAGATGGTGTACGCGGCACATGTACCGGGCACGCTGCAACTGGAGATGGTGTACGCGGCACATGTACCGGGCACGCTGCAACTGGAGATGGTGTACGCGGCACATGTACCGGGCACGCTTTCTTCATCAATAATTTTGACCAGAAGGACAATGTCACACGACACTTATTCACTTCACCAACACTGGTAACACTACTAGATGATTTATCCATGATGAACGAAGACAGACTGACGCTCCGCTGCGTCGCCTTCCGGTTTTGTCGAACCACCCCCCACTCCCTAACCTTGAACCCCACTTTCACCCCCACTCCTTCACCTTGAACCCCTCCATCACCTCCACCACTTTACCTTGCATTCGCGCAAATACTTACATTTCCTCACGGTCATTGGTGTATAGACAGAAACCTTGCATTTTCTCACGGTCATTGGTGTATAGGTCGGTTTCTAGACAGAAACCTTGCATTTCCTCAAGGGCATTGGTGTGTAGGTCGGTGTATAGGTACCTCAAGGTCTTCCGCCCCCCACTCCCTCCGTAGGTGTTGCTACTTCGATATAATAGGGAGTGTTTTTCACCTCTTGTGCCTATATAGATCGCGTCCGTTTCACAACAGCCCTTTCAGATGCGATATATATCAACACGTCAACAAGTCCAGCTATAAAATTCGTTTTTTCAAAATAACAGCCGAACGGGGCAAGATAGAGTAAAATGATATCAAAATTTCACCTCTTGTGCCTATATAGATCGCGTCCGTTTCACAACAGCCCTTTCAGATGCGATATATATCAACACCTGATATCAAGTATTTCCACCCCTTCGTAAGGGATGACTTAAGAAATTTTTATAAGTACGGGTATAAAAGTATATCCAATCAGAGAACAGTAGGCGTGTCATCCAAGATGGCCGTCGGCCAATCAGAGAGAGCAGTAGGCGTGTCTCCAGAAGTGGGGATATCCAATCAGAAGCGAGGGGAGGGGTCATGCCGTTGACATGCCAAATGGCATGTCAATTTCTGTCTGGCCCAAGTGGCCCATTAACTACTACGGTATTAACTGCCACAGCTCATATAAGGACTCCCACGCTAAATACAATTCATCATCTCCTGCATCAGTTATCTTTATAATTTTTGCTTTATCGTAATTTCTGTTAACACGCTCAAACGAGATAGTTTCTGTACCAATTTTCAAATAAACCCCGACCTCTTCTCCTGCTTTAAAGTACTTATTAATGACTCCTTCATTGGTTATTAACGCGTTCCACTCCGTTTCATCAAACAGCATACACTGATTCTTTACTCCAGCTACTTTTATTACAGGAGCAAATCCCAAATGAGCACATAATCCAACAAATACAACTTTACTTTTTGATTTGTTTAAATAAAACACTGATTGATTCACTAGCGGTGCCCATTTAGCATCCTTAGGGAGCTCGTTTGGCGCCATCCTGCTTTTCTAGAGCTTGCGCTTTCGCATTCTCAATTGATTTAGCGAGGCTTTCCATTGTAACACTGCACTGTACACTGCAACTGCAAACGCTTTACTCTTCCCATACATGCGACCTGCTATATATATATATATATATATATATATATATATATATATATATATATATATATATACACACATACATATATATATATATATATATATATATATATATATATATATATATATATATATATATATATATATATATATATATTGCTATGGTCATCTGACCATACTTTCATCCAAAATGTTTAAAACCCCTATTGATGATTTTATTTTATTGATTTAATGGTTTGATACCAGGTTAATGTTATTTGATAAACATACAGTTCATATTTTCATTAAATTTTCTTCTTCTAAACAGGTATATGCTCGTCTAAAATTTATTTTATTGCATGATCATTCAAATAAACAAAGTGCATTAGAGTAACAATGAGAAAATTGTTAATATAGATGTTACCATACAAACAACCTATTTATATTATTATCTAAAATAGAGAAAGAAAAAGTTTAGCTTAGAAACTAAATAATGAAAATAATTGAAGGATATTGGGGGATAAAATAATAAGAAATGTTTTTTTGAAGTATGAAAAGTTTATTATTAAAATCTGATAAAAGATGAGAATATTATAGATATTTCTAATGTAAAAGTTTAAAATAATTGTGACCAACATTATGAAGATATATTAAAATAAATAATAATAAATATAATTATTGAATAATTTAAATGGTGTTCTTGTATTTATTTCACATGGTAAGAAAACAAGACAGAAAGAAACATACTAAGAAAAATTAAAAAGGTTTAAAACTTCCTTAAAATTGTTAACCGTTAACCTTTGCATTGGTGAAACATTGGCCGACAGATGGAATTAATTTGGTGCATTAAAGTGGAACTTTATCATAAATAGTAAGACTGCAGATTTTGTAAGGAAGCTACAATAGAAGGTGGTGGCAAAGAAAAATATTAATATCCTTTTCTTTAATAAATAAAGTAAAGTTTGGTGATTGACTTACAGGTTGGTTTTGAGTGTTGTCTGGTATAAATAATTTTGTCCATATGGTGTGAACCATATGCAAATTGATTATTTGAATGAGTTTTATCTAAGAAATTAATTTGATATTCGATAAATAACATTATAACAGAGAGCATTACCTGACATTAGAATAATATGACATTTTAATTTTATGTGTCAAACTTATAAAGTTGTGTTGGTCAATTTTCAGTGAGGTATTATAAAATGACATTGACTGGGTCAAATGATTTAATTGATATTATAACAAAAAGTAATACCTAATAATTGTTTGCTATAAAGTACATCTTATTAAAGTAAAAATTTTTAATTGTGGGAATAACACACAGTCCCAGAATCCAATTTATTTTATTTAATATACTTACAGTTGTATATCAAACAAACAAAGAGTCTCAATGTCGGGGAAATAAAAACATTACAATATATATATATATATATATATATATATATATATATATATATATATATATATATATATATATATATATATATATAGATATATATATATATATATATATATATATATATATATATATATATATATATATATATATATATATATATATATATATATATATATATATATATATATATATATATATATCTACAGCTTGACCTTGAATGGTGTTTGATGGCCTTGAGCATGGTCTTGAATGGTGTTTGCTAACCTTGAAGAGTGGCCTTGGGTTCACGGTCATAACATTGTTGCCATATTCTTGGCCTTCAGAATGCGGTGTTGACACGTTTAGGTGACAGAGATAGTTTCAAGGTCACCATATGTTAGAGAGAGATAGGTTCAAGGTCAAGGTCAGGAGTGGGGGGTGGTCCCAGAACTCTCCTATTTTCCCTACTAACTTTTACTACTAAATTTATCAAGAAATTTAGATAACATTCATAATGTGCAGAAAGATCGGTACTCCCACAAGTAATCTCAAAAATCTATCTTAGCCGATGTGCTTTGATACCACGCACTATGTCTGCTCCTTTTATTAGCTCGTCTATTTCATGGTTGTATCTTTTCCGGTACATTCCATCAGTTTCTAACCCCCCCCCATCCAAAGATTCTTCTTAGTATTTTAATATTCTAAGTTTGTTTTGTTGGTTTATAGTTAGGGTCATATTAGGGTAAATGGCATAGGGTAATGAATACATTTAAAGAAAAGTAATTGCAAAAATTTAACTTTTTTGTTGACTTATGCCATTCACTTTTGTGGTCTATACGGATGAAAATAAATTTTATTATTATAGGTGGAATGAAATAATTCAACTTCGACGTTAATAATAATTGTTCTTATAGTATAAATTAATTTCATTTTCCCTATTTTGTACGTATATTCGATTATAATCGAATACACATTAAGCATCAACGTTACCCTTATTAAATTACATTTTGTGACGCTACTGAATCATTCGAATTCATCTGTTGCTTCTGTTATCAGATAAAGTACTCGAGTCGACCACGTGATCGTGGAGTGAACACTGCGTGATTTGCGATGCTTTTTACAATTCTGCCCTCATGATATCGGTAATTTTAAATGCTTTATTTATATGTTAGGGTATAGGATAGATCAATCTAGTTCACTGCCCGGTTCCCCGGTAATTTTCACGTACCTTTATGTACTGAATATTTATGTAATAAATGTGTTGCTCTTTTTCCTTAATCGTTGCCATGTTCGTCATCATAGATCCATCCTGAAATTTGTTAGTTACTAGTTTTTTGGTGGTTCCTTCTCCTTTAGGATTGACCTATTTTTTTCGTGCTCCATATGAATTGTTGGTGATTAAGTCTTTGGTAGCCTACCTTCATACTGTTGGCATTTTCTTCTTTTCGAACTTTTGCCGTATTTGTTTTTGAATTGCTCTCTTTAGATATGTTAGGTCGTTACTAACTTCCTTCTAATTGTTTCGTATTATTGAATATTTCTTGTTTTTTTTACTCCCGTTTTTCCAGTACAATTACCCACGTACCGTTCATTGTTTTATAAGAACCTTAAACGGTTATGTTTACACCCATTTTTTCTACTACACTGGCTTCACTCACACAAATACCTTAATAATATTAATACCGGAAACTCCATAAACTTTACCATATCAAATATGGTACATTTTTTAAGCGCTATTTTCGCAGATGGGAGTGCAACTAACAAATGGTTTTTCGTAGAGAAACCTGCATCCAATTAAAAATTAGCACTATTTCTGTTAAACGATGGTTTTCTACTGTTATGGTAAAATATATAAACTTTTACAATTTACAACATTTAACATTCTGATTAGGATTGTTCTGCCGTGCTAAGCAAAAACAACCTATCTGCAAAACATCAACTCAGAAATATACCATATCTTTTCTTAGCTCACATTTACATTCTATATAGTACATTTCTACATTGCAGTTTTGCAGATAGGTTGTTTTCGCTTAGCACGGCAGTGTTGGTATTAGGAGTACTCCTTCTTGCACTGACAGAAACGCCACCTATCTGTATTATCGACTGGCACCAAATCCATTAATTTGGTTTTTATAAAGTCTGTTGTAATATTACCTCCCGAATCACACTATAGTTGTAACCAGGTGCTCTCTCGCAAGTATTGAATGGCATCGTGTGAGACCTTATTGTATTCTCGAGCTGTCAATACTTTATGCTGTGATACATGCTCCTCGTTATTATACCAGCATACTATACGATGATGATCGGCAAGGCTCGACGAATCGAACGTAATTTGTCACTGTTGTGTGCGATATTCGAAGCTACCTTATTAACTTCAAAGTGCCGACAATCGAGTGGGTATGTTGTTCTCAAATGTTCAATTTCCATTACAATTGGCGAATATTTTTCTGAAAGGCCCTCAGCGGTCCTAGCCACGTATCATCTATCGAAAAACCTACGATGAGACGTGTGAATAGCCTCACCAGAAAAATTAAAATTACAAAATTTAAGAACAAAATGTGGGAGGAAGATTGACACTACAACTCACAAGGGAATCACCAGTAATCACTCCTGTTCTTCTCACGTCTATAGTTCTTCCACTTGTGATTGTTCCATTCCAACCAAAAGATAATTCTAAGACAAATAACATAACTTATTTAAACCCATATTTGACAATTGAATTGATTATTAGAAGCAGGGGTCACCTGAACGTTTCTGGCAAATGCGTTTTTTTGCGTATCTTTCTTTAGGTTGATAATGGACATGTGTTCAGTAGATAAAAAGCTTCAATTATTATTCCATATGACGTTAAGAATAAGATTTTTTATAGGAACA
Organism: Agrypnus murinus; assembly: GCA_929113105.1. Lineage (NCBI taxonomy): Eukaryota > Metazoa > Arthropoda > Insecta > Coleoptera > Elateridae > Agrypnus > Agrypnus murinus. The sequence goes on from OV816027.1 coordinate 95,955,074, forward strand.
AATTTGATCTTGTTTTGACCGTCGCTTGATCTGGCAACTTTGTCGAACAGTACAGTATCCGTCAAGTCGCCATCTGATAACAAGAAGTGAAGTTACACCACCGCAGCATGGAAACCTAGCAGATTTCTTATTCAGGGCGTACAAAAGATATCTACTGTACGTCGGGCAATGCCTCAGAGTATATTTATCCTTGAACATGTTATTATTAATTATCTGGTAAACCCAGAATTTTGTAATTCGTACGAGACTTTCATACAGTAAAAACAAATGAAAAGGACAACAGATAAAACACAAATCTTTTACTTACCTTTCTGGTAAAGCACTTAGTTCTTATAGCTATGACCTATTTAGACTACAGTTTGATTGTTACAGGTTGTCAAAATTTGTACACACATTCACAAGGTTTAGTGACAATCAAACACAAAATGGATAGCAAAATTGAATCACAAATAATGGAAAACAGTATTACCCAAAATGAGATTCAAATTCACTATAAGAGTGCAGAAGAAGAGCTGTTCAATTATACCAGCATTTTACAAGAGGGCGAACATTACGATGTTGATAACAAATTATACAAGTTTTCACCAAAAACTGATTCGCACAAATATATATTTAGCGGCAATATTCAGAATCTGTTTGAATGTAATAAATGTAGTTATAAAACTCAACTAAAAGCTAATCTCGAAATACACATGCTGACTCACACTGATGAGAAACTATTTGAATGTAATTTATGTGGTCATAAATGTTCACTAAAATGTAATCTGAAACAACATATGCTGGTTCATACTGGCGAGAAACCATTTGAATGTACCCACATAGCAAATAAAAATTGCAGCACACTTTAAAAAATTTGCCTTTGCAAACCAAAATATTTGCGGAAAAGTTGTCTTTGCAAACATGAATATTTGCATAAAATTTCCGGAAAAGATTGAAGTTTCCCCTTGACAAACTTGCAACAAATTTGTTCAAAATATTTGCAAAAAATTTGTCCCTGCAAACATTCAGCAAATCATGAAAATAAAATTTGTTACAAATATTTACTTGAAAATTTGTAGTAAATTTGATTTTTAATTTTTTTAGTTTATAATATTAATAAAAATGTAGTATTGTTACGAGTATGGGAAAACGCTTATGGAAAAAATAAACAGAAAAAATTTATTTATAAATCGTATATTTATAGAAAATATGATAGAATATCATTTGTTATCATCCGCGTGTCACCATTACCTCCACCTCGACTGTTTGCTCGTCTTGTTCTCTGAAACACAAAATCGTAATGACTTGTATTTTTTTACTTACTTTGATAATGCATAGTAATGTATGAGGTATACTAATGCTGTGCACATGCACGAAAGAATTCAATAAGATTTATAAAATATCAATTTAACAAGATAGACCTAATAATAATACTACGTTCAAGCACAAATAATATTAACTAGGTAACTAATAGAATATTCCGTACTTACGATATTAATTGAGAATGGTTGCTCCATTTGTTTCCAATTTAGTTTTCACGTTTCACCAGATAACGATAACCACTCACAATTACAATGTAAAATGGCGAACTAGCGAGTACTAGTGCCCGTTTACAGCGTGAACAAACACGCAACTACCTTAGTCGCGCGCATCTTTATCGGGACAAACGAAAATAAGTTTGCTACAAAATTGCTAACGCAAATTCATGTTCGCAAATGAAAGTTGAGCGAAAAGCAAATTTGCTGAAAACTTTCGTGCTATCGGGGTAATATATGTAGTTATAAATGTTCAATAAGAGGTAGTCTAAAAGCACACTTGCTAACTCACACTGGTGAAAAACCATTTGAATGTAATACATGTAATTATAAGTGTTCAAAGAAAGGTAGCCTCAAAGTACACATGCTGAATCATACTGATAAGAAACCATTTGTATGTAATATATGTAGTTATAAATGTCCACAAAAAAGTAATCTCAACGTACACATGTTAACTCACACTGGGGAGAAGCCATTTAAATGTAGTATATGTAGTTATAAATTTTCACAAAAAGGTAATCTCAATGTACACATGTTGACTCACACATGCGAGAAACTATTTGAATGTAATTTATGTAGTCATAAATGTTCACTAAAAAGTAATCTCAAACAACACATGCTGATTCATACTGGTTAGAAAACTAGAATGTAATTTATGTAACTACAGATGTTCGCTAAAACAGCACTTGAAACAACACATGTTGACTCACAATGGTGAGAAAGCATTTGAATGTGATGTATGCAATTTTAAATGTTCACAAAAAGCTAATTTGAAACAACATATGCTGACCCACAATGGTAAGAAACCATTTATATGTAGTATATGTAGTTATAAATGTTCACTAAAAGCTAATCTCAAAGGACACATGTTGAGTCACACTCATGAGAAACTATTTGAATGTAATTTATGTAGTCATAAATGTTCACGAAAGAGTAATCTGAAACAACACATGCTGATTCATACTGGTGAGAAAAACGTAAAATGTAACTATAGATGTTCATTAAAACATCATTTGAAACAACACATGTTGACTCACACTGGCGAGAAATCATTCAAATGTGATTTATGCAGTTTTAAATGTTTACAAAAAGCTAATTTAAAACTACACATGCTGACACACACTGGTAAGAAACCATTTAATATGTAGTGTATGTAGTTATAAATGTTTACTAAAAGCTAATCTCAAACAACACATGCTGATTCACATTGATAAGAAGCCACTTGAATCAACTGGCTACAAAAACTAATTTAAAACAAAAACTTTGTTTAATGATGGAAAATGTACTTTTTCTCATTGAAATTGAATACCAAGTACGTATTATACTATAAGTATTACAGGTATTATTCGTATTATCTGGTATTACGGGTGTCATTTCCTATTATTAGTATAATAGGTACTATTGGTATTATTTCAAGTATTATGAGTATTGTAGAAGCATTATTGATATAATTTCAAGTGTAGTACCGGTATTAGTCTGAGGATCATTGCTATTATTTCGGTATAATTATTAACTCTAATGGTAATAATTACAAAAAATCTTTACTGCTTTTACTAATGCCCATAAACACAACAAAAAGTTAAATATGTTAATATATAGTATAACTATAAAAATAAACATATCTCGTAATAAATTCAGTTTTCGGGGTCGCACCCTTCCCATTCGGCTGCTATATTGAAAATATAAATGCAAAAAATTTTTTGGCAATACCTCAGTAACCGTTACTCGTACAATAATTGTATACTGAGCTTTCTTGTAGCAAATTAAATGATTTAGAACTCTTATTTATAACTTTTTTACGTAGCATTACTCTTAAAACTTTTATAGCCTAAAAACATGAAAGATTCATGGAAGATCTTTGAGACATTATACTATTTTTAAGTCTATGTTAGAACAATCGATTGATGATCTTCAGTAAAAACGAAATCTATAATTAAGAGCAAATTCAATCACTCCTCACTAACGCCTATGCAAGTATTAGCTTGCATGCACACCTACAAAGTGTATCATCACCTGGCTCGAAAAATACAAAGATCCGGATTCTTGGAGCTGAAAAAAAACCACAATGAATGTTTATTCCTGTACAAGGTACCGTAGGCGCCCGTCCCTCTCAAGCTTCTGAAATTTATTTTTTGTCGATGTAAAACAGAATGTGGTGCAGCCTGTGGATGCCGAAAAGCAGGATAGAGCTGTTCAGCTGTTTGCTAAAATTGCTGTGGAGAAACCTATGAAAATGTAGTAGACATCATGAAATTATTGGATGAAGGGGACATAGACAGCGATTATCCGACTTTAGTGATAGCATTCTTCTGCACATCATTGAAGAGCAGCCAAGTCTTATAGTAGACAACCTGTCTTATAGTCGCAACCTGGCCCTCTAAAACAACTGCATAAATAGAATTTATGAATATGAAAAAAATTGGATTCGGCTTGCTGGGGAAACTACGTGGGAAAATGCACCTCCGTCTGTTCGCAGCTATTCTGCACCACCATGGGTGGTGCAGAAAGGAGAGTATTGTCAAAAGAGTGCTTGAGTATATAATTTCGATATGGCTACCGAATAGGGAGGGGGGCGACCCCGAAAACTGAGTTAACTACTCAGAATGTTAATTTCTTGTTTGTTTTTTATTTTTGATGTTTATTTTTTATTTTATTATACCTGTACCTGTTTAAAGTAAATCTATGTAAAGGCTACTTTTTTTATCTGACTTCCTCGTAGGTAACAATAAATGCCTTTCTACAAGCCATTTAGGCCCATGTTTTTTTGCACGACTGTCTTCCTCTCATAATTTTACTTGAGGCCTCTTTAACTGCATCCAACCATTTCCTTCTAGGTCTTCCTCTCTTTCTTGTTCCTTCTGAACTACCGTTAGTACTTTCTTCATTGTTCTTTCTTATGTCAGTCTTTCCACATGTCCTAGCCAGTGTATTCTTCCCTATTTTATTTGGCTTATTTTGCCTGGTTCACTAAACATATCTATATATTAGTTCTTTATTTGTTCTCTTTTCCCTGCTGTCACCCACTTTCTTGCCTGCATAAGTATTTTGTAATACTTTCCGTTCCCACACTTCTACCCTGATTTGGTCTGCCTTGTTCATAGTCCACGTTTCACTAGCATACACAACAGTTGGTCTTATGACTGTTTTATAAATTCTAGTTTTAGAACTTTGAAGCACCTCTTTTGGTTTCTAATACCTGTTTTAATGAACCTACACATTTAGCCCCTCTTGTTGTTCTGGCGCTTATTTCTTTACTGTTGTCACAGTCTTCTGTTAATAATACTCCTAAGAAAACTACACTGTTACCTTTTTCAAACACAGCCTCACAATTATTTGTTAGAGTCACCTTCCCATTTCCATATCCTTTGTTTTTTTCGTTGTTGATTTGCAATCCGATTTTTTTTGCTGCTGCTTTCAAGTTCTTTACTATTTTTTTTAGTTCATTTTCAGTTCTTACTAATAACGTAACGTCATCAGCATACGCCAGGCACTGATGACTTTTTGTGAATAATGTTCCATATCCATTTTGGGTTAACTTGGAATAAACAGTCAACAATAAATCACTATTAATAGAGAAAATAGTATATTGCGTTTTAGGATTTAAAGTGGCACTTTCACAAATCCAGACTCCAACCTAGCTTTGCTAAAGCGTACTGTGCGTTAATACCAAAATGACTTAATAGAGAGCTTCAAGTGCCCCCCAACAAGCAACGCCCGACAAAAATGCAGCAAAGTTAAGCACAAAAAATTATATTTTAAATATCCAAAAACTGTGCAGTTTTACTTGTAGAACCTAATCTACCACATTGAAATGAACTGCTCTTAGATTAGTCTATTTCGCAGCAGAATATGCATCATTTCATTATGAAGCGTCCGCACGAGTTAGGTGTCACAAGTGTGTAATGAGTGTAATTTTTATCAATCTGGACTGCTTAATGTCCTTGCCTTAAGCTTTATAGCAGCATTAATAAAGTTGAAAATAAATAGTAGCGTGTTGGTGCAAACATACAGAACAAACTTTATGTGTTATGTTCTTATCATGTGTAGAATAAGAGATATTTAGTGAACTAGGATGAACAAGTGGTTAGCTATGTCTCGGCTGCTTATATCAGTTTCGACCTGGAAAATATACACTTTTCTGTATAGGTGCACAAAATGTTTTATGTATTTTGTTTTGTTTTTGTGAAGGATTAGAAACATTCAGCACCACAGAAAAGCACTCGGCTACCCATATCGTTTTTGACTCACAAAACATTCGTTTCCCCCACTTGGTACACAAAATACTATTAGAGGAAAAAAGTGTTATTGCATCCTTTATTACAGTACCATTCAGTAACAAAAAGATAAGTCTGAGACAAATAACATAACTTATCTAAACCCATATTGGATAATTGAATCGGTCATTAGCAGAAGGGCCCTTCTTTAGATAGGTAATGCACATCTGTTTTGCAGATAAGAAGATTCAACTATTATTCCATATGACGTGTTGATACAGTTTCTTTGTGTTAAAATTTTAAATTCCGCTATTGGGTCCTTTTTCCAATAACCGATTCAATTGCCAATTTGAGACAGCTCTGAGAGCTACGACACTCGGGCGGTCGGACAGTGTTTGAGAGCTGAGCTCTCGATCGTTGCTAGAGTAGGGAAGACGCATATGTCGTCAATTGAGGAGATTCTTGCATTTTCATAAACGTCATTACTAAATTAGTTAGAATATCAGTAATAAATGCATTAAACAATTACCAATTTTAAGTAATTAATTTTTGAAACCCTTGAAAATTTAAATAAATTTAAAATGCAATACTGGTGTCCTCTAATGGATGAAACTTTGTTACCTCTTACAGTTCCAAGACGACCCACTGTTGGTGCTAATGAAACAGTTAAGAGTCGTGTATTACCCGTCAGTTTGAAAAACTTTTTATTTTCAAGTTCAAATATCCTCTACTTATTAACGAGTAATTAATATAATAATATACGTTATGCTGTTGTGTAATTAACTGCCATAATTAAAGTGGTGTTAAATATTTCTGGTAATATTAATTCAAAATTCAGTTTATTGGTTTTCATCAGCGCCATCTAACGTTCAGTAGATCGTCAATATTGCTTCTTCACATTCACAGCGGTACCTACTTTTTTACATCAAATAGCTTTGAGGGAAGTTGCTCAAGGCCAAATTCGGTTTTAAATGAGGAGAATTTTTAAATTTAATTTTTTCAAATAAATTGAGGATTTTTAAAAATTCCGCTTATCTGGAAAAATTTTTCTAACCAAAATGAACGAATACAAAAATTAAAAAAAATACGTGCGTCTTCCCTATTTGCTCGATCTGACAACTATGTCGAACAGTATCTGTCAAATCGCCATCTGATAACAAGGAGTGAAATTAAACCCACCGTAGCATCGAAAGTCCCTAGCAGATTTCTCATGCAGCGGGTACAAAAGATGCCTACTGTACGTCGGGCAATGCCTCGGGGTATATTTAGTCTTGAATATGTTAAATTTTGATAAACACAGAATTTCGTAATTTGTACAGTGTAAAAACAAATGAAAAGCAAATCACAACAGCTTAAACACAAATCTGTTACTTATCTATCTGGTAAAGCGCTTACTTCTAATACCTATTACCTATCTACAGTTTTAAATTATTACAGGTTGCTATAATTTTTACAAACATTCACAATGTTTAGTAATGAAGAGACCACAATCAATCATAAAATGGATTGTGAAATGTAATCACAAATAATGGAAAACAGTACTACTAAAAATGAGATTCAAATTCACAATAAGAGCGAAGAAGAGCTGTTCAATAACATCAGACTTTCACAAGAGGGCAAACATAACGGTGTTGACAACAAATTATACAAATTTGCACCAAAAATTGATGTGCACAGTAGTCATAAACTTTTTGAATGTGATAAATGTAGTTATAAAAGTCAACTAAAAGGTAATCTCAAAATACACATGCTAACTCACACTGGTGAAAAACCATTTGAATGTAATATATGTGATTATAAATGTTCAATACGAGGTAGTCTAAAAGCACACATGCTAACTCACACTGGTGAAAAACCATTTGAATGTAATATATGTGATTATAAATGTTCACAAAAAAGTAGTCTCAAAGTACATATACAGACTCACACTGGTAAGAAACAATTTGGATGTAATATATGTAATCATAAAAGTTCAAACAAAAGTAACCTCAAAGTACACATGCTGACTCACACTGGTGAGAAACAATTTGAATGTAATATATGTAATTATAAATGTTCAATACGAGGTAGTCTAAAAGCACACATGCTAACTCACACTGGTGAAAAACCATTTGAATGTAATATATGTAATTATAAATGTTCACAAAAAGGTAGTCTCAAAGTACACATGCTGAATCATGCTGGTGAGAAACCATTTGTATGTAACATATGTAGTTATAAATGCCCACTAAGAAGTAGTCTCAGAATACACATACTGACTCACACTGGTGAGAAGCCATTTAAATGTAGCATATGTAGTTATAAATTTTCACAAAAAAGTAATCTCAAAGTACACATGTTAACTCACATTGATAAAAAACCATTTGTTTGTAATGTATGTAGTTATAAATGTTCATTAAAAGCTAATCTCAAAGTACACATGCTGATTCATACTGGTGAGAAAATGTTAGAATGTAATTTATGTAACTATAGATGTTCACTAAAACAACATTTGAAACAACACATGTTGACTCACACTGGCGAGAAGCCATTTAAATGTAGTATATGTAGTTATAAATTTTCACAAAAAGGTAATCTCAATGTACATATGTTAACTCACAGTGCAAAAAAAACATCTGTTTGTAATGTAAGCAGGCGCGGCCTCACCTAAAGGAAACCAAATAATTACTAAATAAAATCTAAATATTTTAATGTAAATTATTTTTTAATACTATGTTAATAAATTTATTCTATCAATACTTTCTAAAATAAAAATATTGAATTTAATATAAATAAGCTTATTTTATAATAAAATGTATTTATATGCGCATACCCAACGTAGCGCAATAAACTATCATTATGCAAACAGAATGGACGAGGCTCAAAATTTATGAAGCTTCAGTTCATGCATCTGCATGCATTCACTGGCTTGTTGCAGTGACTTGGTTATCGTATACTCTTCTTATAAGCAGAACTGAGGCTGAGATATCACAGCTCTGTGAATCAATAAAAGATGAAGACTCTTTTACCGTCGTGACTTCTGGTTTGTAAATAATGGAAATTTAAAAGAATGAGTTTTAGGATTTTTTAACGTAAGTGGTGATAGAACTGCAACTGCATTATTTGATCTAATAGCTAATGTTTTAGAACCGTTTAATTTTAAACAAAATTTAGTCACCCAATGTTACGATAATGCTAGCATTATGATCGAAGTGTTAAACTACCTGAAGTTAAATCAATGCATCTTTAGCATTATTTACACATTGCGCCGTCGACATATCGGGTTGTGTAGCAGGAGTTTTTCTTTTAAGCCTTACCTTCCTAGGAAGGCACGAGCCGCCACTGAATGTATGTAGTTATAACACCAAAAAGTAATCTCAAAATACACATGCTGACACACACTGAAACTATTTTAATATTTATGGATGTAGTCATAAATGTTCACTAAAAAGTAGGTAATCTGAAACGACACATGTTGATTCATACTGGTGAGAAAGCATTTGAATGTGATTTATGCAGTTTTAAATGTTCACAAAAAGCTAATTTGAAACAACACATGGTGACCCACAATGGTAAGAAACCATTTATATGTAGTTATAAATGTTTATGAAAAGCTAATCTCAAACAACATTTGCTGATTCACATGGATACGAAGCCACTTGGATCAACTGGCTTGAAAAACTAATTATTTTAAAAAAACTTTGTTTAATGATGTAATTTATCGTAAGTGTGAATTTTACTTTTTCTTACTGAAGTTGATAAATATTGACATGAAATGTGTAAACGTGGAAATATTTTTTGTCTACAGTAGAAATTTTAAACAAACTGTATAGGTACTGAAAATTTACAAGTCAAGGAAATCTGGCGCGGTACAGAAATTGCGGATGGTTCTTTAGAACAATTTATATACTTTTAATATTGTGACTAACTTTACAATTTTATTGACGACTATTCTCGTTTGCCGTATTTCATCAGCTTCTTAAAGCTGTTGTCTCCTAAGCTTAAATACTATTTACATCATAATCTTATATCATATTTACATCATTTTACAGCCTAATCAAAATGACTATACACTTATTTACAACAAACAATACAGAGTAACGTACGTATAATCACACTATAGATAAGATCATGTTACATGAGAATTGCTTAAGAATGTGAACACACAATATCAAATTCTTTCTCTCTCTCTCTCTCTCTCTCTCTCTCTCTCTCTCTCTCTCTCTCTCTCTCTCTCTCTCTCTCTCTCTCTCTCTCTCTCCCTCCCTCTCTCTCTCCCTCTCTCTCTCCCTGTCTCTCTCCCTCTCTCTTAAAGAAAAGTGTTATCTTATCTTAATGAGAACTGCTCTAGCACCAACTCTCTCATGCCCATGAGAAATGTGTAGGCAGATAAGGTATAAATACCTCTGTTTTAATCTTAAGTCTTTAGTTTTTGTTGATATTTTTGATAAAAAATGATATTAAGAATTAGCCAAACAATGCAAAAAAGATAATTACTAACCTGATAATAATTTCTTGTACTTTTCTTGACCAGATTAACCATTAACAAGGCCCCTGTTTCCATCAATTATTATCATATATAGCAATACCAGTTTGCAAAGCGGTTTTTCTTGGCGTAATAAGATTAGAAATTGTGGAGTGTAATGTTCCCTTTTTTTGTTTATAGTTTCTTGTGAACACTATATATATGGAAAATTAATTTCCAGCGAAAAAATATGAGTCTTGACATAATAGTATATTATGTTATTAGGAGCAAAAGTGATATTTTTATGTGGCGCGGCTGGACAGTTTAGCTGCCGAGCTTGCGAGGCAGGTAAGTCCAGTAAGGACGTAAGGTAAGTTGTTTTGATATGTTTTGTTAACAACAAAAGATTGTTTAGAAGTAGATTTTACATATGAATTAGAGTTGAATACAAGGTTAGGTTTTTTGCTAGATATTGCTTCGACCGATTCCAAGGCCTTGCAATGATTTAACAAGAACCTTTTGATTTCTTCAAAGGTTGGCAAATCTGTATGGGATTGTTCTTCGAATTTTGTACATAAATGTTTAGGTAGTCTTTTAAAAGTCAAATCAAACAAAATGAACCCCCATTCTTTAGTGTTTAAACCCAGAGCATCAAGAGCTGCGGTATTTTCATTAACTTTATTAAGCACATTTTACACAGCTTTGGACGTATCTGGGACACTAGCTGGCAAATCCCATATAGCGTGCCAGTGACTTGTAGCGAGAAGTCGAACATTGTCAAACCTTTCACAAACTTGTTTCCAAGCAATTGGATAATTGGGACTAGATATAGGTATGCCTTTCACTATATTCAAGGCATCACCAGTGAGGGATGATAATAGTGAAATTTCTCTATATCAGATAAGTTTTTGTTAGAATGAACCATAGATTAAAACATATCTTTGAAAGTATGCCATTCTGAAAATTTGCCACTAAACGTTTGTAAATTTATTTTTGGCAAGCGAATATTTCAACCGTTAGATTTACATTCCGCATTGGAACCGAACAAGGTTTCATATTTTTCAAGAATTTGCCAATAAACTTCATCAATTACTTTGTTGTTATCTTTTTCACGTGCTAACTCTTGCTTCAAAACTGCTTCAGTTGGATTGGACGAAGATACTTGAATCAAAATCTCATTAGAGAATTGTAGGCATGCTTGATAGTTGAGATCTGCGGTTTTAAAAGCAGCTTTAAATGACTGAAGTTTTGTAACATCATCTTCAGCCTTCGTAGCCATCGCTAAAATACGTTTCAATCTTTCCAACTGCCCTTGGCGTTGGTAAATCAATGCGTTTAATTCAACTGACATATTGTGAAATATGACAAGCAAAGAAAGTTATTTTTAAAATTTATAATATGAATTGCAGTTTTTAGAAAAATAATGTGTTTATTTTTACCTATCTTTAGATCCACAAATTACCTTTGTTTTATTTGAATAGTCTCAAAGACAACTTAAAAAAATATTGAAATTATATTATAGTTATTCTGATTCACAGCGAAACAAGAAATAAACAAAACTTTAGGTGCTTTTATTGAAGGCACAAAATGTTTTTAATAGTAATTGTATAAATCCAAACTGGGATCTATACAAATGCGAAAATGGTATGTTTTAGAAAACGTTTTATGGCAAAACTTGCCGTTTTATAAGATGATATAGGGCGTAATGGCCTATTATAATTTCACAAAAAACTACAACTCAAAAAAAGGATATCTTGGCTTCGCAAGGACTACATGTTGATATTTTTGATAAAAAATGATATTAAGAATTAGCCAAACAATGCAAAAAAGATAATTACTAACCTGATAATAATTCTTTGTACTTTTCTTGACGAGATTAACCATTAACAAGGGCCCCTGTTTCCATCAATTATTATCATATATAGCAATACCAGTTTGCAAAGCGGTTTTTCTTGGCGTAATAAGATTAGAAATTGTGGACTGTAATGTTCCCCTTTTTTTTGTTTATAGTTTCTTGTGAACACTATATATATGGAAAATTAATTTCCAGCGAAAAAATATGAGTCTTGACATAAAACCTTTTTATTCTATATTATTATTGTTTCCATGGCAACACTCCATAAAGTCAAGTATAAAAATTATGCTTGTTTGCCATTATTGAACAAATACACCTAATTCTATACAGTCTTTATTAGTATTTATTCAACTCACAAGTCTCTTCAACAAGTGTTTATCCAGAGTGAGTATTAAACTAGGTGTGGATTTTAAAATTGCCCTGCTAGTAAAACATAAAGGCTTATTCGAGTTTTTAATTAATTATTTTGCTTAATGTCATTTAAATGTGAATTCTAAAATTGTTCTGTTAAGTGTGTTAATTCAAATCTAATTATTTAAACTCGTCTTATTCGTTAAATAATTACTGACAAAGTAATATTAATACATTTGTATCAGAAATGTTAAAAAGAGATAAAATTTTCTCTTGATTAAAAATAATAAAATATATTCTACGACTGCAAACGAAATATATAAATGTGTTTTATTATATTCAATAAATAAAGTTTAAAAAAAAAAGCTTCGGCCACAGAAGATAATAAAACTGGCGCAGATTTCGTACGGATTTTGGAAAATCGACGATAAATATCGATTTTGTGTTTTAACACTTGATCCAAAGGAAAACATTGTTCCCAACAAGGTGTCGCAGTCAAAATAATTGAAGTTTCACAGCTTCTAACATTGGCACAGAGGCTTCGAGTATTAATGCGTGACATCCCAGCAACACCGTCGACCGCCCAGGCTTCCAACGCACGCTTCTAACATTGGCACCGCGGAGGTCTCCCGTTCGACAAGGTACACAGCAACATCGCATGGTTATTGCAACCTTGGGACCTTTCCTGCTGATTATTGCAATCAGTTTTAGTTCTACGCAACAAAGTAAGTGTTTTTTTTTCTTTCAAAGCGAAAAGTGTTTCAAGAAGAAACCAGCGAATTTACCAAATTATTTTTAAAAACCATACTAACTTAGTTTTAACATTTTTAATTAATTATTGATTACGTACATGGTAGACGCCAGACCGAATAGGTATTGTCAGCTAGTGACATTATAAAGCCTTTCATGCTTGCCATGTATGGGTAGGAACCCCGAAACTGTTTACTAACAATAAAAATAATTTTAAAAATAATTGTGTTATTCTAATTATTACCTATTTTCTTTTAACAAATTAAGTTTTAAGGTAAAGATTATATAATTTTTGTTTAATTTTAAATGCTTAGAAATCGATCTCGATCTCCGAGACGTTGTAGAAGTGCTGAACGCACAGTAAATCCAAGCTCAAATTCAAATACACCCCCTTTATTATTTTTAAATAATAACAACAATAATATGGCAGTTTTCAATCCAACACTTTTAAATGAAATTCCCATTTATGATGGCAACACAGCCACTTTATCAGAATTTGTTAGAGCTACAGAAATTATTACCACACAATTTTGTACAGCAAACCCCGAAGAATTCATAAATAAATTAATTATTTCTTCAATTAGAAATAGATTAAAAGGACAAGCCCTTAAAACTATAACAGGATATAACTACAATACCTGGAATGAAATAAAAACTGTTTTAATAGAAAATTTTGGCGATCAAAGATCAGAAACAAATTTATTAATTGACTTAACTAGAATTCGACAAGGAAAAGATAACCCTATTGAATTTTACAATAAAATTAGGACGCATTTAGCGACCCTAAGTGCAAAAGTTTCATTAGGACCAGATCCAGTAGTAATTAAAACCCACAAATTAGAAGAAAATTCAAAATCAGTGGGAAATTTAGGAACATTCGTCAGATCTAGAAATCCAAATTCTTTAGAATCAGCCCTAAAATTTATTAAAGAAGGAATGAACCAAAATTTAACAAAAAATAATCAAATACATTTAACATCTAAAAATAACTATCCTAAACCATCCCAAAACCTATGTACTACTCAACCTAGAACTGAAAAGTTTGGAAATCCAAATAATTTTCCTAATTTCTCAAGACCTAATAACTTTCCAAATAATTTCCCTAATTTTTCAAATAATAATTCGAGACCAAGTAATTTTTCTAATAGACAAAATAATTTCCCAAATTTCATGTCGAATAATGCTTCAAGTAGCAACATTAGATCAAATCAATCTAGAAATTTTAGTTCTTTCAAACCGAACCATCAACCCACATATACTCCAGAACCTATGGAGGTTAGCATAATTAAAAGACCCGCTACCAGACAATTAGGAAACCAAAATTCAGAACGAACTCACAACGCTTTAGACGCTTTCCAAATGTAATTCCAGAAGGAATAAGTTATCACGACGATAATTTACCATTAACATATTTCAATGATATTCAATATGACGAACAAGATCTCGTATATTTTGATAATACTTCTAATGAAAATCCTAATTATCCTCAAGATGATCATCTCCAAGACGAATATGTCCAAGAAAATCAATATTACAATCAACCAGAAGAAGAATACGAAAACATGGACTCTAATGTAAATTTTCATTAAGAGCCTCGGAACCCCTATTACATTTTAACATAAACCCCAAAGCAAACTTACCCTATTTAATCATCCCAGGATCGAACGAAAAATTATTGATTGATACAGGGAGTTCAAAAACTATCATTTCTCCCAAATTCGTGCAAGAAAACTTTCCAGAATCTATTTATAAATATAATTTTGAAATTACAACTTCCCATGGAACTACTCAACATAATTACGTAGCAGACATCCCTATACCTAATCTTTTTGACGAAGAAGGACTTCATACATGTTACTTATTTGACTTTCATTCCGACTATGTAGGACTTATAGGATCAGATCTTTTGGACTTATACGCATCAATCGATTATAAATGGATGCATATCCAAACCGAAAAAACAACCGTACATTTTTATTATAACCCTTCCAAATTAAAGCAAGAAATGCAACAACGAAATCATTGTAATTTTGCAAAATTAAAACCAAATCAGGAACCAATAAAAAAGATCCATATACCAGCTCGAACCGAAATTTTTACAACACTTCCAGCAGTTGGAATTAATGGAACAAAATTAACCCCCAAACTTAAGTTTAACGCCCACGTCATTATGCCTTCAGCTATTGTCAAATTATACAACAATTATTTTCAAATAAGCCTTATCAATACTTCCGATGAACCTCAAGTTATCAGTATTTATGACCCTTTAATTTTAGAAGATTATAACACTTCAGATGATTTAATCCAAATTAATAATTTCGATGTAAAATTCCCTTCCAACTTAAGAAAAATTTTGAACGAAGATTTAAAGAATAATTTAAGATTAGAACATCTTAATGAGGAAGAAGAACCCCTCTTGACAAACCTTTGCTATGAATACAAAAACGTATTTTACACCCCAGACATACCTCTTTCAGCAACAAATTTAGCAAAACACCATATTAGGACAAAAACAGATGCCCCAATTTACACTAAGACATATAGATACCCCCAGATTCACCGTGAAGAAGTCAAAAACCAAATTCATAAAATGTTAAAGGACCAAATTATTGAACCATCAGAATTTCCATTTAATTTTCCAATTTGGGTAGTAAAAATAAATTAGACGCATCCCAAAAACAGAAGTGGAGGATCGTCATAGATTATAGGAAACTGAACGAACAGGCTATTGAGGACAAATTCCCATTATCCCGAATAGAAACCGTTTTAGATAATTTAGGCAGATCAAAGTATTTTAGTACCCTTGACCTTGCCAAAGTCCAGATGAACCAAATAGAAATTGAAAAAAAGGATAAAGAGAAAACAGCTTTCTCGACAGAAGGTCATTTCCAATTTAAAAGAATGCCTTTTGGTTTAAAAAATGCACCAGCTACATTCCAGCGTGCAATCAATAACGCTCTTATAGGTTTAACACCCCAACAATGTCTAGTCTACTTAGACGACATCATAATTATTTCCGCTTCTCTTCAAGATCACATGTTTAGACTTAAAAATATATTCCAAAGATGTAGACAACATAATATCAAAATTCAATTAGACAAATCAGAATTTCTACATAAATCCATTAAATATTTAGGACACATTGTAACTCCAGAAGGAATAAAACCACCACCATAAAACCAAAATCCAAACAAGATCTCAGCAATCAAAAACTTTCCAGCACCCAAAACAAGAACCGAAATTAAATCATTCTTAGGACTATTTGGATATTATCGAAAATGTATAAAAGATTTCGCGAAAATCACAAAATTCTTAACCATATGTTTAAAGAAAGATAACAAAATTATTCATACAACAGAGTTTTTATCTAAATTCGAACATTGTAAAAACATTTTGACTAACGAACCAATTCTACAATACCCCAATTTTGATGAACCTTTTGAACTAACCACAGACGCTAGCAAATTCGCTTTAGGCGCAGTATTATCTCAAAAAGGAAAACCTGTTTGTTACACACAAAGAAATCTAGAGTCCAGTTGATTCCATAATAATTAAACTAACCATACAATAGCTTTAACTATGAGCAAGCCTAAAATATGTTCACATGAACAATACTTTATTTTCATTATTTAATTTCCATATGAGTAAATAGTAACCTACTGTTGCTGCTATTGTTATATTCAAAAGTAACTTAGCACTAAAATAAAAGGGACATTAGCACTGAGCTTATTTCAAAAATACAGTCTAATTTATCCGAGTATATACAAATATAATATTACCAATACAGTATGTTCAATTATACTCTTACTAGTGAATTACATTAAGATTAGGCTTATTTTCAGATTGAACATACATATGGTTTGATTACCAAATAGTATATGGTTAAATGGAATATTATTTAGAATTGGTTTCCTATTCAGGTGCATATAAATAATTAAAGCCATTAAAAATTTAAATACCTTTATTCTTTACAAATCATCTACATAAAAAATCAGTGTTTTAAAAACTACAATACAATGTTTGACATAATTATAGTCATACTCTTTTTACTCTCCTTCCTTTACAGATGTCCTCTTTTTAATATCTAGTTCGTATGTTATACTATCATGCAGCTAAAGATGCTTTTTCAAAACGCAAGAAAAATACAAGAAACCGTAATAGTAAAATATTCAAAGTAAAAATACTTCTTTCTTATCGGTGACACATACAGATCATTATTAAGATTATGACGTGCCGTAGGGAAGTTTGAATATAATTCAGATATTTTTACACAAATAACCTTTGGTTCACAAGTTACTTTGTATGCCCTAATGTGGTCATTATTTTCTAAAAGTTTAAGTAAATTCCACATGAAATAAACATTTACTGTGATCTGCTTTGTTAAAACATATACCTACATCTAATTTTGCACATTTTATAAATGGTTATTCATTAACTTAGTTATAAACTAAAACTCCACTTACAACATATTTAATACAATTTAATGGATATTAAGAAGAACGACAATAATCAGAGGGATTCACATATTTGTTCAGTTCATTAATATTTACATCACTGAAGTCATCATCCACCATACATGGGTTTTGATTGTTTTCTATTGGTCCATCAAGAATGCCAGATTTATTCTGAAAGCATTATTAGTAGTATAGCAACAAGAGTTCCAGCGCAAAATCCCATGTTATTTCTTATGAAGGTCCGTTTTGCATTTCAAGGTCATCCGCGGTCTAGCGAGACTCGCGACCGCGACCGCGAGTAAGATCTTCCGCGAGTAAGATCTTCCGCGAGTAAGATCTTCCGCGATTCAACCAAGCGCGCGGCAACGTTGCTAACTTCACGCTGTTACATGACATGAGTCGACTTAGTAACTATGGAATTTTATTGATAAAAGTAATTAACTAATGTTCTACCAATAATAATAATAATTTAAGATAATTGATATAATTTTTATTAATAACGAATTAAAAAAATCCTGAGAACATTCGAACATAATTCAATATTAATAGACCTATAACAGTCGACAGTTAGAAGGGCCCGCATTTTACCCATATATTGCCATTAAAACGTAACATTTTATTTTAATTACATAAATCTAATTAATTATATAATACCTATAAATAACATTCTATTAATAATGAATTGAAAATATATATGCAATTCAAATTTAAAATACCTTTCACGACTAACCGATACGAACGATAAATGAATACTACGCTTGGTAATCAGGCATCGACACGATTCGGAGGGTGACCTTTAAGCATTTTACCTACACAATAATTTAAACGTTATTTAATTAAAGTACTTCAGAATAGTTAGTTAGCTACTCTCATCTATCCCCAGGAGTTTAATATAGATATCTCTCATCATAACATCCCCTCGGTATATACTTTCATACATAAAAACATAAAAATCTCAATCTTGCATCTTATCAAAACTAACAAGATATACTAAAGTTTCTTAGTCGATATGCAGCAGGTAGAGAAAAAAGGGTCAATAACCTGTAGGCAGGTAACATCACATCAGTCTATAAAATACTATTAAATAATGGTAATATTACATATATCATTCCAATATGTCTTTCGTAAAATTCAGTTTATCTACAATAAAAATTAATTAGTTTAACAACTATTATAAAGGTATAATTTGTGAATTAACTACCAGCTCGTTTATTCAGATTACTCATTAAAGAAAACAGTAGGACTCGTCCTAGAATCAATATATTTTGTGTTAACCAACAGGAAAAAAAAGAATCAAGATAAGCCGTTTACTAATTTATTCAAAAATACTAAATCACAATCAATTCTTTTTTCTCTTAAACTATTTAATTATAGTAAATTTCATAGTAAATCATAATTTAGTGGATGTCCGATTTTTAAATAGCGATAGCTACAAATTCTTAAAAAAATTTATTTGAACATTTTCAATCAAATCGCATCAAATTTTATAGCATGGAAGCCGCACAATTGTCCCGTATCCCAATTGAGAACGTACTAATGTTTTATTTAATAAACAGAACGTATCTAAAGAAAATTCTCTTCCAAAGCGATTAATAAATCCAAGTAGTTATAAATACGTACATACAATTTTTATATATATACATAGAGGTTAAATTAGTTAATATATTCCATATGTGATATTACCTATTATAGATTTTACGCTGGATTTTCTTCTTTCTTGCTTGTTGATGATTAGTTAAGACGAATCGCCACGCACATTTTATACATTTATATATATATATATATATATATATATATATATATATATATATATATATATATATATATATATATATATATATATACATATATATATATATATAAAGGCCTACCATGCGTCCGGTCCAATAGCGTAGCGCCCAGCGTCCGGCGTATATAAGTGTATATAAATGATGGTATCAGTCAGCGTCTTTTGCAAGCTATAGGTTTATTCAGCGTCTGTTTATTTTATGCAAGCTATAGGTTTATACAGCGTCCATTTATTTTTTCAGTATTGGCCAGCCTGCTTGAATTCCTTTGCCTGTCTGCGGTGTCTAGTTACTGTCTGCATTTCTGAGTAAAGATTGCGTCATTTAAACTGGCAAAAATAATTCTATTTTATTAACGCTATGTAATAAATACTTTTACTTTCGTTTCTGTATGTGTATGAATTTTATTTAAAAGGCTTTTAGATTTAAAATACTATATGCATAAAAACATCATAAAACTCGAAATATTATTTGCTTTGTATGCAATTTTCTACAAAGGGGTTTTTCAGGTCGCTGATTTCAAATTTTATGTCAACGTTTGCAAATTTTAAAGGACGGATGAAATTAAAATTTGATTTATTTGCATAAAACGTAACATCTGGGAGTAATTCGAAATAGCGTATATGATATAACTCTCTGCATTGTCAAAGTACTATGTGTGTTTCTCAGTAAGGATTGCGTCATTTAAAGTGACAAAAATAATTATGTTTTATTAAAGCTACTTAATAAATCTTTTACTTCCATTCATTTGTGTCTGAATTTTATTTAATTCAGTTGAATTTAGTTGATTTTAATATGTATTTTCTATATGAAAACTATTTAAATTGTGTTGGTTAATTTATTATTATAGGTTAAATGCATATCCCTGTTAAATATTAAAAACGGTACATCAACAAACATTAATAAAACGGGTTTTACCCATTCTTGTTATTATTTTGTTTATTAAACAAAGTCGAGCCGATATACATATGTAATAAAATAATGATCTACACGTAACAAAACCAAACAGTTGCAAATTCTGTTTTTTGTTAAAGTTGTTTAATCTCTTATTAAAGAACGTGTAATTATCATACAAAATTGTGATGATATTTATTGCTACTAATACCTAGTTCTATATTTTAAAGAGCCAAGCGATTTAATGTGTTAATTATAGCTTCAAGATTTGTGGTTTAAATCGTTATATCTCCAAACATATTTGAGCTAGAAACTTGATTCTTTTTTTAAATTAAACCTTAAAAATGACCGCTTGTAACAATATTATCAAATATTGCCTAAAGACAAATTTGACAAAAAGAGTTTGGGTAGTCGTAGGTATAAGCGACAAAAATAATTACACGGAATTCAAAGCTTTAATCATGCAGTATATTTAATCAATTACTGATGCTGATTTAGGCAAAGCTTACATTAAGTACCTATTTATGTAAATGATTTTTATAAATTTAAATCATTATTAGTTTCAGAAAAAAACGGCTGTGCATTCATAATACGTAGTATTAAGATAATGCTAATATAACAGGGGATTCACCTATTTTTGGTTTTAAACACGTTTCTTGTAACCTTGTTATATTTAATTGTTTATTTCAGACCATTTTCATTTGTGTTTGGAATAATATTTTGAGAAAGAAATTTGTATTATTTGCAAATTTTAGTTTCATACGCAACCTTTATTTATTTTATTTACCTTTTAAATATAAATTCTGGTATTAAGTTATCGATGTTCCTCTGTGAAATTTACAAAACATGTACGAGCCCTAACAACTAAATATGTATTCGGACAGTTTCATGAATTCTATGTTTATTTTTCCTACTAGTGTTCCAAATTACACCATTTTCCAACAATAACCATTAACTTCTGTAAAAAAAGATCTACAGAAAACAATTTTCAAAAATTCAACAAAACTCGCTGACAACTAAATATTCAGATAGCAGTTTATAAATACAATTCAATAAGATTTAACATCTCGCTTTGCTTTATTCGCCTCTTAAATTTTGGCTGACATACTTCTAACTTGGGGATTACAATTATCTAAATTGGATAATGCCCCACTTGCTGATAATTTCAAATTCAATAACACTAAAGATCCGAACTGCTTGAGGATCATTCAACAACTTTGAAATTATGATTTTCAAACCATTTTTTCGTAATGTTTTCGTAACCAACGAAAACAACAGACTTTGACTAGTCGCTGAATATGACCTTATACCAGTCATTCTCTGGAACATTGTTTAGGACAACTACATATTTAGTCCATGTCACTCGTCGTTGTTCTTGTTTCTCGGTTAGAAGTTTTACTTTGACTAAATACAAAAACCGTTTATGTTACAAAGATAGTTAAAGAATACTCAATGCATCAAAGTTTAAAGATAACTAACTACCTTATTAAAGAATGGAGAGTCTATCTGAAAACAAATAAACTGTTTGGATTATTGGCAATTGTTGCGACAGAAAGGTAAAGCCAGGATTAAGTGTGCCCAAATAGCTGCAGGACATGATCTGGACTAGCAGAAATACATAGAACAAAATTAAATAATTTATCGATATTTCCAACGTAAATGACTGCTTCTTCACGGCTTGCTCCAAAATGATAAGTCTGGATTTCTTCAGCTAGTTTGCAAGGATAATTTTCAGAGAAGACTATATGGAGTAACCCTTCACTCTTACTAAGACTCTTTTTCAGTGTGTTGTAAGCAGAATTTTTATTTCTAATGTTAAATTTATATTTATTTTTAAAGTTTTCTTTTCTTCTTGGAGCTCTCCCTGCAACTCTTGAACTTCTGCTGAACCATACCTAAGACTGATAATGGAGGGCAAGATTGAGGGTAGAAGAGAACTGGCAGGAGACAAGGCTCATGGTTGAGAAATGTGAGAGACTGCACTGGCCTAAACTCACAGTTATTACTAAGAATAGCAAAAGATAGTGAACGATTTGCCGAAGTTGTTGCTAACCTTCTATATGAAGACAGCACCTTAAGAAAACGAAGATGTAAAAAAGGCCGCAAAGTTAGAAAATGTAACAGTTTTATCGACCTTACTGAATATTTCTGAATTTGTTTTTTCTAATGCAGTTCTATACAATATCGACTCCTTTGCCTTCTTCAACATACCAATACAAATTAGCTTGAGGCAACGCATGATAGCCTAATTAAAACAGGATACCAATAAAACTGAAAAGTTCTTCCCTTCTAAATATAAAATCGTGTGTATTATTTATTATGAGCCTACTTTACAAAAAAATCGCAATACTATATCTTGAACTTCATCATCAAAAAGTTTTAGAAAAAATATCCAGCGGTGATTGACCTGCCAAATTTTTTAGCTGTTCAACTTTTTTGTGTTCTCTTCGTCGGGCAAGTTCTGATACAAAAAGAAACCCTCTCTGCACTTGGGTTTTGTTGGACTTGGATCTGGAAAAGGAAAAAGCAATGAGAAATAAGCAATCCGTACTCTAGTTTTGCATGACGCGCTGGTGAAACCTTGGAGAGTTTCTGGAGGTCAAAAAACCAACGGAAAAGATTTTTAAGTGCTTTGTTGATGTCCACTGATATTCGACACTACCGTTTTTATAGTTTAGCAAATAAAACAATTGGCCTTGCACACAAAACAAAAATATCCTACAGTACATTCTCTCGATGCCATCCCTATGTTATTACCGTCTATATTATGTATGCAAACCTAATGAAATAAACAGAGCTACCTGTTTGTACAAGCAACGTGCAAACATAAGCTTCAAACCACAAAAACTAAAACCTCTAAAAATTGTAGATAATAAAAATTCATATGAACTCCTGTAACATGTAGTAAGGCTTCCGCATTGCATATGTATGGCAGGTCTCTGAAATGTCAAAATAAAATGAAGAAAAGGTTCAATTTAATGTTAAGATTGCAGCTAAAATCAATGTTACTAAACCTGTCCGAGAGTTGCAGGGAGAGGTTCAAGAAGAAATGAAAACTTTAAAAATAAATATAAATTTAACATTAAAAATGAAAATGCTGCTTAGAACACACTGAAAAACAGTCTTAGTAAGAATGAAGGGTTACTACATATAGACTTCTCTGAAAATTATGCTTGCAAACTAGCTGAAGAAATCCAGACTTATAATTTTGGAGCAAGCCGTGAGGAAGCAACATTGTACGCAGGAGTCACTTACGTTGGAGATACCGATAAGCTATTTAATTTTGTTTTATGTATTTCTGCTAGTCCTAGGACCTTGAACTGCTTCTCTAGTTCCAATGCCTAAGCGAAAACCAAATTGTTCTTCTCCTACATATTGTCCGCATTTTGTGTGTACTCGTTGATGCATGTTCTTAGCATTATCTACAGTACATGGCTCATCAGGCTAATCAATCGGTACTGTGAGCACTGTTTTACTCCGCTCTTTTTAGGTATCGGAATGAAAGTAAGTTGGGTCCAGTCGTGTGGTACGATTCCTGTATAGTATATTCTATTTAAGAAAGATGTTAAGATGTTGAGGCTTTCATCGTCTAATACTTTACGCATCTCAGTATAGATGTTATCTTCACCTGGGACTCTACGTGTTTTGATAGTTTTATTGCGTGTTTCACTTCTGCTATAATAATTTTCAATGGCTAATCTTCTTGATCTATTTTTCTTGGTTCTGGTTACATTCTGATATCATCAAAAAGCTCTTGTATATAGCTTGTCAAAATCTCTTCTATCTCGTCTGGGTCTATTGTTTTTTTGTTACTATCTGTGACTAAGATATCGTGTTGATGGGTTTTATTTCCAGTTATTTCTTTTATCTTCTTTTTTGTGTGTTAAAGAAATCATGCTTTCTTGGCAGCTCTTCGAGTACTTGACAAAGTTTCTCCATCCAGGTCTCCTTTGCCTCTCTTATAAGCCTTGTAATCTTTTTATGGATTTCTTTATATTTATTATAGTCTTTATGTTTGTACTTCCTTCTTTCGTTCATCAATAAAAGGATTGCTTCCGTCATCCATTTCTGTTTTGCTCTTGGTTTTCCAATTCATTTTCTTGTACTACATGTTTACATTTCTAATAGACTGCCAAAAGTTTTCCATTGTTTCTGTTTCCAATTATACCGTTTCCCTAAACTTACTATTCAAAACTCGTGTTATTTCCTCTTTTATTTGTGGTTCCCTCAGTTTCTCAAAGTTAGGTCTTGTTTTATTTCTCTTCCGGATTTTCTTCCATTTTATCTCAAGTTTTTCAGCTACGGGGTTGTGATCAGATCTGATGTCTGATCCAGGATAAGTTCTTACACCTTTAATTCCGTTTCTATATCGTTTATCAATCAGTGTGTAATCTATTTGATATTTTATGATATTTCCTTCATTGTCTCCTGGTCCTAAGTACACTTCTAAGTGTACAATCGCCTTTCTGGAAGTTGGAACCAGGTGTTTGCTACCATTAAGTTTTCTTCATTACAGAACTGTACCAGATATCCCCCCTATAGTTTCGTTTGCAAATACCATGGTCTTCAACAATATATTGAACTCTTCCTTTACCTATCTTTCCGTTGAAGTCACCCATGATTATATTCACTTCATTCTTTTTGGTAAATCTTAGTAGGTAATTTTTACATCATGAATGAAAAACTCATGCAGTATGGGGTATTCTCGTGCAACTTATATTACTAGATGAATAGATAGTTCCATATTTTGAATGGCACTCGCAACAAAATGTTTCTAAAAGTAAAACCGGTAGGATTCGGTTTCAAATTATGGTATATCCGTTCAGATGAAGGGTACTTATACAAGTTATCCTCCAAATAAAAAAAAGTCAAGACTTGGGTTGGGAGGTCACTTTGTTTTGTATCTACTATCTATTGTAGAGAATAACCCTAATCATAATATTTTCCTTAACAACTTCTTTTCCTCATATAAAGCACACACTATGGTGTTGGCCCATTGAAAACTGCAAAAAAATATGACGCAAAGGAAAAG
This sequence comes from Agrypnus murinus, assembly GCA_929113105.1. NCBI lineage: Eukaryota > Metazoa > Arthropoda > Insecta > Coleoptera > Elateridae > Agrypnus > Agrypnus murinus. The sequence goes on from OV816027.1 coordinate 95,980,369, forward strand.
AAAAAAACTACTGTACTGCTCAAAAGCTACTGTACTATCAAAACAAAAGGAAATAGTGACGTTAACGAAGAAAATGAAGTAAAAACCTTCCCAAGGATCTTGTATGGTTTCTCTATTTCTTAGAAAATCAAATGTAACTGAACTAAAGGGTTCATTGTGATGCAATGAAGAAGTACATCACATGCTCAAAGAAATTCAGTGTGTCTAACAAAAATCCCAACCTATTGCTTGGTCTTGGAGGTATTCATCTCCTAAAAGTAGTACTCTCATGCATTGGGCTATACCTCAAAGACAGTGGAGCTTCGAAAATCCTTGTTGAGACAGTATAATTGGAATGCTGTTTTCTATTTTGAAACGCTTACGGTGTTATACCAGTGTACGAAGATCAACGCTTGTTGGACAAAGTTAAATTGCTATAAACTACACATAGTGACATAAAAAAATATTTTGAGAAACTCATAGAAAATGACAGGCAGAAAAAAACTGGGGCCTGCGTGCATGCAGTATAAGAGAGTGTTTGCCACTTTCCTTCTTCTTTGATAGAAAAAGTTATGCACGATGGTACATTTTATACTACAATGATTGCTTGAAGCTGGACGAAGGTCCTATAATTTATAATTCCATGTCACTCTTTTAAACAAAAAATAATAATCTTAATTCAATCCTAGTAACGCATTTAAAACAATAATTATTCAAGACTTTTTAACCAAAATTTGTTTTGGTGGTTTCAAGTGTAAACATTTAAAGTATTTTCAAGCCGTTAATGCCTTTAGTTTTCAAGAAAAAAAAAATTCAGATTCAAGAATATAAAGAAAAATTTAAAATCTGGCAGCATAAATAATTAAGATTTTAATTTGCATGGGCAACTAAAATCTTCAGTAACATGATATTTGATACGATGTTTGATAACGCGACGTCAAATTGTTCATCATACAATTCTGAGAACCTAAAGTGTTTACTTTAGAGATATTTAATTCTTAAATGCTCCGAATAAATGCTGTATAAATAAATTGTTTTTTACATTTACTTATATGTACAGCTGTAACCTTTATCAAATTCATAATTGCAAAAGAGAACCTATATTCCTTGGAAAATCCCCGAAAAACGAGTGTTAAAAGGAACACGATTAAAAATTTGTAAACACAACTGACCGAAAATTGAGCCGAAAAATGTTATATACAAGAATACACAGGTTGGGTCTATTAGCAGAAAATTTTAAGTTCTTTATCCAGCTTCAAGCAATCATTGTAGTATATAAAATGTACCATCGTGCATAATTTGAAAAAAATAGAATTTCTGGCAATAGCCCAATATCAGGATCTATTCGCTAACTGGAATTCGAATTAAGTGTCATTTTACACAAAAATTAGCTTTTGTGTTTTACGTGTGCTGAAATTGGTTTTAAAGGGCGACTATTGTTTACTGTAATATTTGTAGTTAATACGAACATAATTAGATTTATCATAAACAAGTAATAATAAAAACCCATAATAATTCAAGGTCATAGTAAGAAATACGTAAATGACTGTGGAAGCAGTCTGTTAAAATGCGTTATAGCATACACAAAATTGCGTCACTTTATAGACTTGCACACCTGCAATCAGTAAATAAACAGTCGGGAATTTTGGGAAATTTAATCCATGCTTACAAGGAAATATTGTCTTGCTAACAACATTAAATTTTTATAAGGACGTCTTTTATACTATAATATTGAGTTATTCCTGATTATCTAATATCCATTTTTTTCTCGAGTCCTCTGACTTTAATAAAGCTTAACTTTAGTAAAATATTATATTTCTAAATGCTATAGCTACTTTTGTTTTTATCAGACAATAGGTAATAAAAGGTACCCATTTTTAGGGACAATTTTATTAAAAACAAATTAGTTTTTATCTCAGAAAGTACATGCCATATATCTATGAAATTTTTGTAGGGGTTATAGAAAGAAACCTTGGGGTTCTTATGCTATTAATTTTCAGACCAAAAAGCAATTCATTTAAGATTTATATAAAAAAATAGGGAATTATGTTTTCTTGTTTATTAATTTTTTGATTTCGTTTTGGTTAAATGAACACTTTTCATATAGGCATTATTTTTCTCAAAGAAATGTTCCTAATTTTAACAATAACAGTGCAATAACAAAAAACCAATTCTTTGTCCAAACCGCTTGTCACTAAATTAATTTTCCTGCGATTCAGAGGAAGATATTGAAGACTATACAGGGTGTCCTGTTTAACAGTCTACACTGAATCATTTCAACAAGCTTGTGACAATAGCAGTGGAATTAAAAGAACTTTGTATACTTTGACCTCTAGTTTACGAAATCAGAACACATCTTAGAACTTGTGCTGGTGCTGGATATCATCATCAGGATTTTTTTAAATGGAACGATTAGATTTGAAGTATGGAAATCGATAGCAAGTGGGATTCTGAATAAAAAAGTAATAAGGTACTACAGGTTTAAAGTGAATGATAATGAAATAATAAAGTGAATGGATTCTAATACTGTTTTCGTAAACAAGAAGCCGAAATCTACGAAGTTCTTTTAATTCCATTACTATAACCAAAAGCTTGTCCGAATGATTGAGTGTAGACTGTTAAATAGGCCAGAACCCGTTAAGTGGCTAAGTGTTTACTATTTTTTTTCACATTTAAACATTTGAAGTGGTGACTCGTACACCTTTGAAATCTAAATTTTGCTAAATCTAAAAAGTATCTTGCATATTATTAACCATAAAATATGCAACTTCTTATGTTTTTTCATGATAACCATGAAAATGAAGCGCAACAAAAATCGTTGCTATTTTTTCATGTTTCTTCTTCCTTTGGCTTTGGGTCCTTTGGTGTTAACGCTTTCTTGATATTTCTGGACGAGAAACCATTTTGTTTTAATGCCAACTTTACCTGTTCTAGTTCTTGATGTTTATTATCGTCATCAGTCAATTGTTGTCATCTGGTTATTAATGTCTTGACTACTGACTGTAGTTGCGCTGGGTGGTGTGACTGCGCGTTCAGGTAGCAATTTGTGTGGGTTGATTTTCGGTATACTGTGTATCCCAGGCTGCCGTCTTCCTTCTTGATTATAGATACATCTAGGAAAGGTAGTTGATTGTCCTTTTCCACCTCCATTGTGAATTTGATCTTCTGGTGTATGTTGTTTAGATGCTGTAAGAAGGTCTGCAGTTTCTCTTCTCCATGGGTCCATATAATAAAAGTATCGTCTACGTATCTTAGCCATAGTTTGGGTTTGTCACTTGCCGTTTCTATTGCTCGGACTTCTAATTCTTCCATGAATAGGTTCGCTATTACCGGCGATGAAGGTGATCTCATAGGTGCTCCTTCCACTTGTGTGTACCGTTGATCTTTGTAGATGAAGTAGGTGTTGTTTAGGCAGTGTCTTGTTAACTCGATGATTTCATTTGGGACTTGTTATTTCCGTTGTATCATATCTACTGCTTCTTTTACTGGAACATTCGTGAATAAAGAAGTTACATCAAAGCTTACTAGAAGATCTCCTGGTGCCACTGTTATGTCTTTTATACGCTCGATGAAGTAGCTTGCGTTCTTTACGTAAGATTCTGCTTCTTCGGCATAAGGTTGCAGTTGCTTGGCCAGGAATTTCACTAGAGGTTGCAGTGGTGATCCAATGGAGCTTACGATGGGTCTTAGTGGTACACCTTCCTTGTGGTCTTTTGGTAATCCGTACAGCTTAGGGCATGATGACGACTTCTCTCTCGGAATTAGTTATAACTGTTGTTCTTGACTGAAACTGCAGGCTTTTATTTTGGCTATAGTGGTCTTTTCCAAATATGTTGTAGAATCCGTTGAGATTGTTTGGTATCCAGAATCATTTAGTAAGGTTTCTATTTTTCTTTCATATTCACCCTTATCCATGACTACAGTTGCGTTGCCTTTGTCTGCTGGTAACACGATTACGCTAGTATTCGCCCGTAGGTCGCGTAAAGCTTGGATTTCTTCGTGGGATAAGTTCTTCTTCGGTGGCTTGGCTGTTCTCAGTATACGTGACACGTCTTGGCGTATAATTTCGGCGGTATTTCCTGGGATCCCTGTTATTGATGCTTCGACTCCGCAAATAATGTTTTCTATTGGAATCCGGTTTGGCGCTACTGCATAGTTAAATCCTTTCGTTAGGACGCTATGTGTCGCTTCATCCAGCGGTAGATCTGAAAGATTGAAAACTACCTTCTTTGGTTCAACTTGGTGGTTGATGTACTTCCTGGGCTGTTGTTCGGCTTGTAGCTTCTCAAATTTCTTCTAGTGCCCGCTCGATGCTCTGTGTCAAAGTCGTATCCTTGTAATCGTTCGATCCATCTTGCGACCTGGCCTTCAGGATTACGGAATTGTAGAAGCCATTTCAACGCTGCATGGTCCGTCCTCAATAAAAACTTCCGTCCGTACAAGTATTTGTAGAAGTGCTCAACGGACTTCACGACAGCCAATAATTCTTTTCTGGTCACACAATAATTCCTTTCGGCTTTCGACAAAACCTTACTAAAATAGCCGATAACCTTTTCTTGTCCATCTTGTATCTGAGAAAGTACACCCCCAATGGCCAGATTACTTGCATCTGTGTCAAGTATGAATTTCCCTTCTGTCCGTGGATAGCTCAATATTGGTGCGGTTGTCAGGACACGCTTCAACTGTTGGAAAGCTGTTTCGCACTCTCCGCTCCAAACATACTCGCGCCCATCTTCAGTTAACCTTGTCAGGGGCTTCGCTATATTGGCAAACCCAGGAACGAAACGCCTGTAGTAGGTACATAACACAAGAAAACTACGTACTTGGTGTTTATCTCTCGGTGTTGGCCACTCTTGGACTGCATGAATCTTATCAGGGTCGGCTGCCACTCCATTTTGTGATACGACGTGCCCGAGATATTTCACTTCCTTTCTGAATATGTGGCACTTTTTCGGACACACTTCCTCTAGGTTTTTCAAATGTTCGTTAAATGATTTTCCGACTACAATCACATCATCTAGGTATACCAGGCAAGTCTTCCACGACAGCCCCCTCAGGATGGTCTCCATTAGACGCTCAAAGGTGGCCGGAGCGTTACATAAACCGAAAGGCATAACCGTAAACTGCCATAGTCCGGAACCAATAGTGAACGCGGTCTTCTCTCGGTCTTCAGGTTCCATTTCAACTTGCCAATAACCACTCTTTAAGTCCAAAGTCGAAAACCATCGTGAACCAGACAGGGTATCTAACGTGTCGTCGATGCGTGGTAAGGGATAGCTGTCTTTCTTGGTCACGTTATTGAGCTGCCGATAGTCCACACAAAATCTAGTTGACCCGTTGACCTTCTTACTGACCAGGACCACCGGTGATGCCCATGGACTGCTGGATGGCTCGATGACCACTTGTTCTTCCATATCGATAATAATCTTCTCGGCTTCTGCTCGCCTTGCTAGAGGTAGACGCCTCGGCTGCTGACGGACAGGCATAGAGTTGCCTGTGTTGATTCTACGTTTTACTATATCTGTTCGTCCCTTCTGGCTATCCTCAAGAGCGAAGATATCTTGGTATCGGTGAACCAAACTCTGTAGCTCTTTCACTTCCGTTCTGTTTAGATCTTCGCACGAACTAACAACCATACCCACTAATTTTTCACCATGGTCTTTGGGCACTGGTTTTGGAACATCAGCCATACACCTGGCTACTCGGAATACTGGCACACACTGTCCCACAAGGGTACTCTTCTTCAATGTCACCGGATCCACATTAACGTTCATAAGCCTCACCGGTACTGTCTTTCCAACCTTGATCAGCGCTTTTCCCACCAGTATACCACTACGGATCTTCTTATCACAAACAGGCTCCATCATTCGCACACATCCTACCCTAAGATCTCCATCCAAACCTGCCTCGACAACCATCTCGCTTTGACCCGGCAATATCACATCTTCTGTCAGCAAAACCCTTACGACAGGATCTTCTCGTCGGTGCAACGGAAGTTCTTCGTTACCAACCTTCAAAACACCCTCCTTCAAGTACAATGTAAAACCAAATTTTCTCAGGAGGTCCATTCCCAAGATGAATTCGTCAATGATGTCGGCTACCAGCAACATGATCACGTTCTTCACTTCCAATGCCAATCTTCATCTTCACCACTCCGCGTGTTGGTATTACTTCTCCCGTCGCTGTACGGAGTTGAGTAGTTGTCTGTAACAGCTTCATACTTGTTCGTAGAACGTCAGGGCGTATAATTGATTTTGTTGCCCCCGTATCAATGAGTAGGGAGACAGTTCGATTAACAATCTTCCCATCTACGAACAAACTGCTGGTACTGTTGTTTGATGTTACGGCATGGATGGTGATCTCCGGGGCATCTTCACTCGCAGTCAACGTTTGCCCCCTCTTGCCAACCCCCTTTAACTTTTCCGACGGTTGTACTTTTCTTATTTTGGGACAACGGCGTTCTACATGTCCTTGTTCGCCGCAGTTCCAACAACGAGGCCCTCGAACTTCTTGAGGATTCTTCTTACGGTTCTCTTCCTTCCGAAGGACTCTCAGTACTAACTCCTCTAGGTGATCTTTAGAACCTTCTTCTTCCTCCACAATGGCCCGAACACGCCCGTGACCTCGGGACGCTTGTTTTGCAGCTTCAAATTCTAGGGCGTGAGCAAGCGCATCATCAGTTGTTCTTGGTCGTGCCAGCCTCAATGATTGTTGTTTCCCCGTCTCTTAACCCATCAATGAAGGTCTGCACAGTGAGCTGTCCCAGAAATGAATCGGGTGCCGTAGGGTACGCCAATCGGACAAGCCGCGCTACATCGGCTTCAAACTCCTGCAGGCTTTCTCCATTCTTCTGGATACGATTCTTCACTTGCGCGTGATACACTTGTTGAAGATGCGCGTCTCCATATCTCATCTCCAATCTAGACACTAACAATTGATAATCATTTTCCTGTCCTGCTGGGATTGTTTGCAGGACGTTCAACGCGTCTCCACGCAAAGCCACAGTTAAAGAAACGGCCTTTTCCTTGCCTGTCCATCCGTTGGCCCCAGCGGCCGCCTCAAATTGCTTGTAGTAGGTGGACCAAGGTATCTTTCCATCGAACGTGGGTGGTTTTACTTTTATCCCTACGGCAGGAACCTTTCTTCTTTAAATTGCTTCTTTACTTTATTAAACTCAGAAGTTGAGGGAAACCATAGTTGCCTGATTCTATCTTCCAGCATTTCGGTCATATCGTCTTTCTTAGTTGTTGGTGGTAATTGCATTTGGGCTATTTTCTCTTCTACCATCTTTATTACCCTATCTTGTTCCGCCAATCTACCCTCCAACAGTCCTAACGCGCTGGCATTCTCAAAAAATTCTTCGAAAACTTTATCTTCCAACGCTTTGACATTTTCCAGCAATTCACCTTTAAGCCTTCTAGAACTTTCTTCGGACTTTTCTAGTAATTCTGCAAACCTTCTAGAATTCTCTTCGTGCTTTTCCAGTAATTCTTCTTTAAGCATTCTAGTATTTTCAAAAACTTTTTCTTCCAGTGCTTTAGTATTTTTAAGTAATTCTTCTTTAAGTGTTTTGGAATTTTCTTCGGACTGTCTAGAATTTTCAAAAACTTTTTCTTCCAGTGATTTAGTATTTTTCATTAGCTCTCTAGCATTCTCTTCGGCTTTTCTAGAACTTTCTTCCATTTTACTTAACAACAAACTAGTATCAATTGCGGGTCCAGGTATCTCGAAGCTGTAATTTTCAGGATCTTCCTTCTGTTCTAAAAGCCATTCTCTTAGCCGATTTATCAAAACTTCTTTCTTTCCATTACTATCCAAGTCCCTCTCGTCCAATTCCCGTTTTAAATCTATCACTAAAGATCTTTTAACAATTTCATCACCATTTTAATTGTTTGTTGAAATTATTTTTAACACTAAAGATTTATTCTCACAGCACTTTATTTAATTATTACGCGATTTTATTTATTTTAAAACCTCACACCTGTAACACCACTGTAACGTTCTTTTTAAAATAATAAGACAAGTGCTGTTTAAATCGTCTATTCACAAAGAAATATTTACAACCACTAATGAATACACTATAAATTAACGCTATGATTATAAACCACTAAAACTATTATGAATTTCTAATACAACATTTATCTTTACATTTACTATTTATTTCGTGATACCCATTTAACTGCTCGCTGTTGACTGCCTCTTTTTATCGGCGAGGTCGATTTTATACCCTCCTACAATCGTACTAAAAGCCGCTAGAAACTACTATATATTTCTAGAATAACCGCGTCTCTTTCGTGCGATGAGTAATCCTCTCGATTGCTGTAGAATATTCCATTTGTTGTTCGAGAAGAGGTTCTTTCTTTTTCTCTCTTGTTACAGTATTTACATTGATTGTACTTAATAGATATCCTGGCCCTCCCACCTGTTCTATTAAACATCTAATAGATAAGAAATGTGAAGTTTTATAAAAATCGACATTCTACATATTTATTTTAAAGTTTATTCAAATTAATGTAATATAATAAATGTCATAAAATTATCTTTTAATAGTCAAATAGTTTTGATTATTAATTTATTAATTACTTCGTAAAATACTATAGATTTTTGCAGCATTTTATATTTGCACTTAATTAGGTAACTGTTTTTATTTTGATCATTTCGTTACATAAATGTATTTACAAAGTATCATGCAGTTCCTCATTATCGAAGAAAAAATTTCTATCAAAATTTGTTTTGTCAGAACAAATGGTAATTAAGTATATTTTATTTTACTGTCCTGAAAACAAGGTTTTTTTAAATTCAAAGATTACATACAATACTTTTAATAATTTTATAGAAACATTTTGACAACGCCTTCTTTAAAATAAACAAGTTCTTTTATCAATTATTAAATTTTAATAAGACGATGCATTGCCGAGAGTTTGCATCAAACTACTTGTGTGATTTCCCCTTCTTAAGAAAATGGTTTAAAAGGTGTCGCCAGTACACTCAGGTTGCAAAATTTTCTAATATTTAGCCACTCCTGTATACTGAAATTGCAAGCCTGCTGATGACTTCAAATTTCCAAACCAATTTCCAACCTATCAGATTTTACCTTGTTACAACATGATTTTGATGCAGTTTTGCAATGGTGCATTACAACGAATTGTCATTAAACTTTGATAACTGCTGTTACTTTTAGCAGGCCAAAATCTTCTATTGTACAGTTATTATATGGATACGTTTATACTGAAAATTGTTAACGTTGTTAAGGATCTAGGTGTACATTTAGATTCTAGAGTATCTTTCAATTTGCATTAATTATACCATCAACATTAATTAAACCTGTGCAACAGCTTCAAAGACTTTAGGGTTTGTTATTCGTATGAGCGTAGACTTGTCTGCTAATTCTACTAAAATTTTGTATTGTGCTCTAGTTAAAAGCCATGTTTGGCAAAAACTATGGGGCAGCTCAGAAACAGGTGGAATTACTTATAGATTTCTCCTTACCGACTAAGTTATATTTCTAACGACAACTGTTTATTATTATTATTCTTTTTCTTTTGTTTTTGTTACCATTTACATTATCAATTTCAATATGCTAGCTATAAGAATTTAAGTTTCGCTTATTATTGTTTATTGAGATTGATATATTTTCTAATATTTTAATGTATAGTAAATATATAGATAGTAATTAATGTATTGTTCAGAGTGCTTAATTTGGCATTGTTATTGTGCCAATAAACATATATTTATTTGTTGTTTATATGTTTATATTTGTATGTTTACTGTTTTGTATTTTTTTTTGTTTTTCAGTAAATCTATTCAAAAATATAGGAGAATAATAAACTGTTATTAAATATTTTTATGTACCTATCTATATTTTATTTCATACTAGATTTGTCATTGTTATTGTGGCAATAAACGTATATTTACATGTTTGTTAGTTTTTCTTTTTCTGTATTTTTTTTGTTTTTCAGTAAAGCTATTCAAAAATATAGGAGAATAATAATAAACTGTTATTAAATATTTTTATGTACCTACCTATATATTATTTCATACTAGATTTGGCATTGTAAAGCTAAGCACTCACAGCATCGAATCCGCAGGCGGATGTCAAATGATTGGTCGATTTGGCTTAAACTGACCCGAACCGACCAATCGTATGACATCCGCTACTGTGAGTACTTACCTTTATTGTGGCAATAAACGTATATTTATGTTTTTACTGTTTATTTTTTTGTTTTTCAGTAAATCTATTCAAAAATATAGGAGAATAATAAACTGTTATTAAATATTTTTATGTACCTACCTATATTTTATTTCATACTAGATTACATTATAACATCCTTAACTAATAACACTCGTAAAGAATTATATATTCCTTAATTTAATATACTAATTTATTAATCCAAATCCCAAGTAGCGCTGGAATAGAAATTCATGTAAAAATTACGTGCTTCCAATTCTTTTTTAATGCCACAAATTAATATTCCAAAGAGATGCTCAATGGCACGTAATAATTACGTGCCTCGCGGTATATCTTTGGAACGTTAAGATTATTACGTAAATAATACGTCCTTTTCATGTCTTCGTCATTTACCATAACCTTCACATGCTTTTGATGAGTATGTAAATAATTGAACAAAACATTTAATTTATAGAATCCCTACACTGCAAATAATGTTGCTATATAGTTTTACCTCCGATAAACGTATTTTAACCTACTACTCGAATTATTTCTTACGTAAATTTTTTGTTTCACTAATAAATGAAGTTAAATTTAATTGAATTACTTTATTTCAAATTTGCTCGTGTAATTTACTGCTTATTAATAGGGGTCGTATCGTACTTCGTTAAAACATATTTATCACAATGAAAGACATTATATGGACTGCATAATACTAAATATTTCTAATTAAAGAATAGACATTTTATTATCTACGCAATAATTATTTCTTTGATTTCGATATAATACACATTTTAAAGAAACACAATATATGTATAATTTTATTAAACAAACAACCTCGAATCCCAAAATTGTTTATGCAATAAAGTACTGGGAACACCCGACGGATAATCAAGGGCAACGCAATTTCAGCAGTTTTAAATGTATAGTGGTTGTTAATATATGTGACATCACACCGGCGTGAAGTTAGCAGCTAAAAGCTAGCAGCCAAATTCCCGAAAATATCCGAATGCCCATAGGCGGAGGGTTTAAATAAATATTAAATAGCAGCATTTAATAAAAATAATTAAGACATCAAGGCGTCATCCTTTCCAATATAAAATCGGCGAGGGACTACATGATAAGGTAACACATCATTTTCTAAAAGGACAACCCCTTAGCAGCCGTCTAAGGGTAGCTGCCATCAACCCCTAACTAAAAAATATAACTTAAATATGAGGGCGTCATCCTTTCCAATATAAAATCGGCGAGGGACTACATGATAAGGTAAACATCATTTTCTAAAAGGACAACCCCTTAGCAGCCGTCTAAGGGTAGCTGCCATCAACCCCTAACTAAAAAATATAACTTAAATATGAGGGCGTCATCCTTTCCAATTTAAAATCGGTGTGGGAGTACATGATTAGGTAACACATCATTTCCCACAACGACAACCCCTTAGCAGCCGTCTAAGGGTAGCTGCCATCAACTCCTAACTAAAAAAAATAATTTAAATATGAAGGCGTCATCCCTTCCAATCTAAAATCGGTGTGGGAGTACATGATAAGATAACACATCATTTACCAAAAGGACAACCCCTTAGCAACCGTCTAAGGGTAGCTGCCATCAACCCCTAACTAAAAAAAATAATTTTAATATGAAGGCGTCATCCTTTCCAATTTAGAATCGGTGTGGGAGTACATGATAAGGTAACACATCATTTCCCAAAAGGACAACCCCTTAGCAGCCGTCTAAGGGTAGCTGCCATCAACCCCTAACTAAAGAAATATAATTTAAATATGAAGGCGTCATCCCTTCCAATCTAAAATCGGTGTGGGAGTACATGATAAGATAACACATCATTTACCAAAAGGACAACACCTTAGCAGCCGTCTAAGGGTAGCTGCCATCAACCCCTAACTAAAAAAAATTATTTTAATATGAAGGCGTCATCCTTTCCAATTTAGAATCGGTGTGGGAGTACATGATAAGGTAACACATCATTTCCCAAAAGGACAACCCCTTAGCAGCCGTCTAAGGGTAGCTGCCATCAACCCCTAACTAAAGAAATATAATTTAAAAATGAAGGCGTCATCCTTTCCAATTTAAAATCGGTGTGGAAGTACATGATAAGGTAACACATCATTTCCCAAAAGGACAACCCCTTAGCAGCCGTCTAAGGGTAGCTGCCATCAACCCCTAACTAAAAAAAATATAATTTAAATAGGAAGGCGTAATCCTTTCCAATTTAAAATCGGTGTGGGAGTACATGATAAGGTGACACATCATTTCCCAAATGGACAACCCCTTAGCAGCCGTCTAAGGGTAGCTGCCATCAACCCCTAACTAAAAAAATATAATTTAAATATAAAGGCGTCATCCTTTCCAATTTAAAATCGGTGTGGGAGTACATGATAAGGCAACACATCATTTCCCAAAAGGACAACCCCTTAGCAGTCGTCTAAGGGTAGCTGCCATCAACCCCTAACTAAAAAATTATAATTTAAATATAAAGGCGTCATCCTTTCCAATTTAAAATCGGTGTGGGAGTACATGATAAGGTAACACATCATTTCCCAAAAGGACAACCCCTTAGCAGCCGTCTAAGGGTAGCTGCCATCAACCCCTAACTAAAAAAATATAATTTAAATATGAAGGCGTCATCCTTTCCAATTTAGAATCGCTGTGGGAGTACATGATAAGGTAACACATCATTTCCCAAAAGGACAACCCCTTAGCAGCCGTCTAAGGGTAGCTGCCATCAACCCCTAACTAAGAAAAATATAATTTAAATATGAAGGCGTCATTCTTTCCAATTTAGAATCGGTGTGGGAGTACATGATAAGGTAACACATCATTTCCCAAAAGGACAACCCCTTAGCAGCCGTCTAAGGGTAGCTGCCATCAACCCCTAACTAAAAAAATATAATTTAAAAATGAAGGCGTCATCCTTTCCAATTTAAAATCGGTGTGGTAGTACATGATAAGGTAACACATCATTTCCCAAAAGGACAACCCCTTAGCAGCCGTCTAAGGGTAGCTGCCATCAACCCCTAACTAAAAAAAAATAATTTTAATATGAAGGCGTCATCCTTTCCAATTTAGAATCGGTGTGGGAGTACATGATAAGGTAACACATCATTTCCCAAAAGGACAACCCCTTAGCAGCCGTCTAAGGGTAGCTGCCATCAACCCCTAACTAAAAAAAATATAATTCAAATATGAAGGCGTCATCCTTTCCAATTTAGAATCGGTGTGGGAGTACATGATAAGGTAACACATCATTTCCCAAAAGGACAACCCCTTAGCAGCCGTCTAAGGGTAGCTGCCATCAACCCCTAACTAAAAAAAAATAATTTTAATATGAAGGCGTCATCCTTTCCAATCTAGAATCGGTGTGGGAGTACATGATAAGGTAACACATCATTTCCCAAAAGGACAACCCCTTAGCAGCCGTCTAAGGGTAGCTGCCATCAACCTCAACTAAAAAAATATAATTTAAAAATGAAGGCGTCATCCTTTCCAATCTAGAATCGGTGTGGGAGTACATGATAAGGTAACACATCATTTCCCAAAAGGACAACACCTTAGCAGCCGTCTAAGGGTAGCTGCCATCAACGCCTAACTAAAAAAAATATAATTTATATATGAAGGCGTCATCCTTTCCAATTTAAAATCGGTGTGGGAGTACATGATAAGGTAACACATCATTTCCCAAAAGGACAACCCCTTAGCAGCCGTCTAAGGGTAGCTGCCATCAACCCCAACTAAAAAAATATAATTTAAAAATGAAGGCGTCATCCTTTCCAATCTAGAATCGGTGTGGGAGTACATGATAAGGTAACACATCATTTCCCAAAAGGACAACACCTTAGCAGCCGTCTAAGGGTAGCTGCCATCAACGCCTAACTAAAAAAAATATAATTTATATATGAAGGCGTCATCCTTTCCAATTTAAAATCGGTGTGGGAGTACATGATAAGGTAACACATCATTTGCCAAAAGGACAACCCCTTAGCAGCCGTCTAAGGGTAGCTGCCATCAACTCCTAACTAAAAAAAAATAATTTAAATATGAAGGCGTCATCCTTTACAATCTAAAATCGGTGTGGGAGTACATGATAAGATAACACATCATTTACCAAAAGGACAACCCCTTAGCAGCCGTCTAAGGGTAGCTGCCATCAACTCCTAACTAAAAAAAAATAATTTAAATATGTGTTATCTTATCATGTACTCCCACACCGATTTTAGATTGGAAAGGATGACGCCTTCATATTTAAATTATTTTTTTTAGCTAGGAGTTGATTTCAGCTACCCTTAGACGGCTGCTAAGGGGTTGTCCTTTTGGCAAATGATGTGTTACCTTATCATGTACTCTCACACCGATTTTAAATTGGAAAGGGTGACGCGTTCATATTTAAATTATATTTTTTTAGTTAGGGGTTGATGGCAGCTACCCTTAGACGGCTGCTAAGGGGTTGTCCTTTTGGGAAATGATGTGTTACCTTATCATGTACTTCCACACCGATTCTAAATTGGAAAGGATGACGCCTTCATATTAAAATTATTTTTTTTAGTTAGGGGTTGATGGCAGTTACCCTTAGACTGCTGCTAAGGGGTTGTCCTTTTGGGAAATGATGCGTTACCTTATCATGTACTCCCACACCGATTCTAAATTGGAAATGATGACGCCTTCATATTTAAATTATATTTTTTTTAGTTAGGGGTTGATGGCAGCTACCCTTAGACGGCTGCTAAGGGGTTGTCCTTTTGGGAAATGATGTGTTACCTTATCATGTACTCCCACACCGATTTGAAATTGGAAAGGATGACGCCTTCATTTTTAAATTATATTTTTTTAGTTAGGGGTTGATGGCAGCTACCCTTAGACGGCTGCTAAGGGGTTGTCCTTTTGGGAAATGATGTGTTACCTTATCATGTACTCCCACACCGATTTTAAATTGGAAAGGATGACGCCTTTATATTAAAATTATTTTTTTTAGCTAGGGGTTGATGGCAGCTACCCTTAGACGGCTGCTAAGGGGTTGTCCTTTTGGTAAATGATGTGTTATCTTATCATGTACTCCCACACCGATTTTAGATTGGAAAGGAAGACGCCTTCATATTTAAATTATTTTTTTTTAGTTAGGAGTTGATGGCAGCTACCCTTAGACGGCTGCTAAGGGGTTGTCCTTTTGGCAAATGATGTGTTACCTTATCATGTACTCCCACACCGATTTTAAATTGGAAAGGATGACGCCTTCATATTTTAATTATATTTTTTTTAGTTAGGGGTTGATGGCAGCTACCCTTAGACGGCTGCTAAGGGGTTGTCCTTTTGGGAAATGATGTGTTACCTTATCACGTACTCCCACACCGATTTGAAATTAGAAAGGATGACGCCTTCATTTTTAAATTATATTTTAAATTGGAAAGGATGACGCCTTCATATTTAAATTATATTTTTTTTAGTTAGGGGTTGATGGCAGCTACCCTTAGACGGCTGCTAAGGGGTTGTCCTTTTGGGAAATGATGTGTTACCTTATCATGTACTCCCACACCGATTCTAAATTGGAAAGGATGACGCCTTCATATTTAAATTATATTTTTTTAGTTAGGGGTTGATGGCAGCTACCCTTAGACGGCTGCTAAGGGGTTGTCCTTTTGGGAAATGATGTGTTACCTTATCATGTACTCCCACACCGATTTTAAATTGGAAAGGATGACGCCTTTATATTAAAATTATATTTTTTTAGTTAGGGGTTGATGGCAGCTACCCTTAGACGGCTGCTAAGGGGTTGTCCTTTTGGGAAATGATGTGTTACCTTATCATGTACTCCCACACCGATTTTAAATTGGAAAGGATGACGCCTTCATATTAAAATTATTTTTTTTTAGTTAGGGGTTGATGGCAGCTACCCTTAGACGGTTGCTAAGGGGTTGTCCTTTTGGTAAATGATGTGTTATCTTATCATGTACTCCCACACCGATTTCAGATTGGAAAGGATGACGCCTTCATATTTAAATTATTTTTTTTTAGTTAGGAGTTGATAGCAGCTACCCTTAGAC
The DNA here is from genome assembly GCA_929113105.1 of Agrypnus murinus. Lineage (NCBI taxonomy): Eukaryota > Metazoa > Arthropoda > Insecta > Coleoptera > Elateridae > Agrypnus > Agrypnus murinus. Next base: position 95,996,566 of record OV816027.1, read on the forward strand.
GGCTGCTAAGGGGTTGTCCTTTTGGTAAATGATGTGTTACCTTATCATGTACTCCCACACCGATTTTAAATTGGAAAGGATGACGCCTTTATATTTAAATTATATTTTTTTAGTTAGGGGTTGATGGCAGCTACCCTTAGACGGCTGCTAAGGGGTTGTCCTTTTGGGAAATGATGTGTTACCTTATCATGTACTCCCACACCGATTTTAAATTGGAAAGGATGACGCCTTCATATTAAAATTATTTTTTTTTAGTTAGGGGTTGATGGCAGCTACCCTTAGACGGCTGCTAAGGGGTTGTCATTTTGGGAAATGATGTGTTACCTTATCATGTACTCCCACACCGATTCTAAATTGGAAAGGATGACGCCTTCATATTTAAATTATATTTTTTTTAGTTAGGGGTTGATGGCAGCTACCCTTAGACGGCTGCTAAGGGGTTGTCCTTTTGGGAAATGATGTGTTACCTTATCATGTACTCCCACACCGATTCTAAATTGGAAAGGATGACGCCTTCATATTTAAATTATATTTTTTTTAGTTAGGGGTTGATGGCAGCTACCCTTAGACGGCTGCTAAGGGGTTGTCCTTTTGGGAAATGATGTGTTACCTTATCACGTACTCCCACACCGATTTGAAATTAGAAAGGATGACGCCTTCATTTTTAAATTATATTTTAAATTGGAAAGGATGACGCCTTCATATTTAAATTATATTTTTTTTAGTTAGGGGTTGATGGCAGCTACCCTTAGACGGCTGCTAAGGGGTTGTCCTTTTGGTAAATGATGTGTTACCTTATCATGTACTCCCACACCGATTCTAAATTGGAAAGGATGACGCCTTCATATTTAAATTATATTTTTTTAGTTAGGGGTTGATGGCAGCTACCCTTAGACGGCTGCTAAGGGGTTGTCCTTTTGGGAAATGATGTGTTACCTTATCATGTACTCCCACACCGATTTTAAATTGGAAAGGATGACGCCTTTATATTTAAATTAAATTTTTTTAGTTAGGGGTTGATGGCAGCTACCCTTAGACGGCTGCTAAGGGGTTGTCCTTTCGGGAAATGATGTGTTACCTTATCATGTACTCCCACACCGATTTTAAATTGGAAAGGATGACGCCTTCATATTTAAATTATTTTTTTTTAGTTAGGGGTTGATGGCAGCTACCCTTAGACGGCTGCTAAGGGGTTGTCCTTTTGGTAAATGATGTGTTATCTTATCATGTACTCCCACACCGATTTCAGATTGGAAAGGATGACGCCTTCATATTTAAATTATTTTTTTTTAGTTAGGAGTTGATAGCAGCTACCCTTAGACGGCTGCTAAGGGGTTGTCCTTTTGGGAAATGATGTGTTACCTTATCATGTACTCCCACACCGATTTGAAATTGGAAAGGATGACGCCTTCATTTTTAAATTATATTTTTTTAGTTAGGGGTTGATGGCAGCTACCCTTAGACGGCTGCTAAGGGGTTGTCCTTTTGGGAAATGATGTGTTACCTTATCGTGTACTCCCACACCGATTTTAAATTGGAAAGGATGACGCCTTTATATTTAAATTATATTTTTTTAGTTAGGGGTTGATGGCAGCTACCCTTAGACGGCTGCTAAGGGGTTGTCCTTTTGGTAAATGATGTGTTATCTTATCATGTACTCCCACACCGATTTCAGATTGGAAAGGATGACGCCTTCATATTTAAATTATTTTTTTTTAGTTAGGAGTTGATAGCAGCTACCCTTAGACGGCTGCTAAGGGGTTGTCCTTTTGGGAAATGATGTGTTACCTTATCATGTACTCCCACACCGATTTGAAATTGGAAAGGATGACGCCTTCATTTTTAAATTATATTTTTTTAGTTAGGGGTTGATGGCAGCTACCCATAGACGGCTGCTAAGGGGTTGTCCTTTTGGGAAATGATGTGTTACCTTATCATGTACTCCCACACCAATTTTAAATTGGAAAGGATGACGCCTTTATATTAAAATTATTTTTTTTTAGTTAGGGGTTGATGGCAGCTACCCTTAGACGGCTGCTAAGGGGTTGTCCTTTTGGTAAATGATGTGTTATCTTATCATGTACTCCCACACCGATTTTAGATTGGAAAGGAAGACGCCTTCATATTTAAATTATTTTTTTTTAGTTAGGACTTGATGGCAGCTACCCTTAGACGGCTGCTAAGGGGTTGTCCTTTTGGCAAATGATGTGTTACCTTATCATGTACTCCCACACCGATTCTAAATTGGAAAGGATGACGCCTTCATATTTAAATTATATTTTTTTTAGTTAGGGGTTGATGGCAGCTACCCTTAGACGGCTGCTAAGGGGTTGTCCTTTTGGGAAATGATGTGTTACCTTATCATGTACTCCCACACCGATTCTAAATTGGAAAGGATGACGCCTTCATATTTTAATTATATTTTTTTTAGTTAGGGGTTGATGGCAGCTACCCTTAGACGGCTGCTAAGGGGTTGTCCTTTTGGGAAATGATGTGTTACCTTATCACGTACTCCCACACCGATTTGAAATTAGAAAGGATGACGCCTTCATTTTTAAATTATATTTTAAATTGGAAAGGATGACGCCTTCATATTTAAATTATATTTTTTTTAGTTAGGGGTTGATGGCAGCTACCCTTAGACGGCTGCTAAGGGGTTGTCCTTTTGGGAAATGATGTGTTACCTTATCATGTACTCCCACACCGATTTTAAATTGGAAAGGATGACGCCTTTATATTTAAATTATATTTTTTTAGTTAGGGGTTGATGGCAGCTACCCTTAGACGGCTGCTAAGGGGTTGTCCTTTTGGGAAATGATGTGTTACCTTATCATGTACTCCCACACCGATTTTAAATTGGAAAGGATGACGCCTTCATATTAAAATTATTTTTTTTTAGTTAGGGGTTGATGGCAGCTACCCTTAGACGGCTGCTAAGGGGTTGTCCTTTTGGGAAATGATGTGTTACCTTATCATGTACTCCCACACCGATTTCAGATTGGAAAGGATGACGCCTTCATATTTAAATTATTTTTTTTTAGTTAGGAGTTGATATCAGCTACCCTTAGACGACTGCTAAGGGGTTGTCCTTTTGGCAAATGATGTGTTACCTTATCATGTACTCCCACACCGATTTTATATTGGAAAGGATGACGCCTTTATATTTAAATTATATTTTTTTAGTTAGGGGTTGATGGCAGCTACCCTTAGACGGCTGCTAAGGGGTTGTCCTTTTGGGAAATGATGTGTTACCTTATCATGTACTCCCACACCGATTTTAAATTGGAAAGGATGACGCCTTCATATTAAAATTATTTTTTTTAGTTAGGGGTTGATGGCAGCTACCCTTAGACGGCTGCTAAGGGGTTGTCATTTTGGGAAATGATGTGTTACCTTATCATGTACTCCCACACCGATTCTAAATTGGAAAGGATGACGCCTTCATATTTAAATTATATTTTTTTAGTTAGGGGTTGATGGCAGCTACCCTTAGACGGCTGCTAAGGGGTTGTCCTTTTGGGAAATGATGTGTTACCTTATCATGTACTCCCACACCGATTTTAACTTGGAAAGGATGACGCCTTTATATTTAAATTATATTTTTTTAGTTAGGGGTTGATGGCAGCTACCCTTAGACGGCTGCTAAGGGGTTGTCCTTTTGGGAAATGATGTGTTACCTTATCATGTACTCCCACACCGATTTTAACTTGGAAAGGATGACGCCTTTATATTTAAATTATATTTTTTTAGTTAGGGGTTGATGGCAGCTACCCTTAGACGGCTGCTAAGGGGTTGTCCTTTTGGGAAATGATGTGTTACCTTATCATGTACTCCCACACCGATTTTAAATTGGAAAGGATGACGCCTTCATATTAAAATTATTTTTTTTTAGTTAGGGGTTGATGGCAGCTACCCTTAGACGGCTGCTAAGGGGTTGTCCTTTTGGTAAATGATGTGTTATCTTATCATGTACTCCCACACCGATTTTAGATTGGAAAGGATGACGCCTTCATATTTAAATTATTTTTTTTAGTTAGGAGTTGATGGCAGCTACCCTTAGACGGCTGCTAAGGGGTTGTCCTTTTGGGAAATGATGTGCTACCTTATCATGTACTCCCACACCGATTTTAAATTGGAAAGGATGACGCCTTCATTTTTAAATTATATTTCTTTAGTTAGGGGTTGATGGCAGCTACCCTTAGACGGCTGCTAAGTGGTTGTCCTTTTAGAAAATGATGTGCTACCTTATCATGTACTCCCACACCGATTTTAAATTGGAAAGGATGACGCCCTCATATTTAAGTTATATTTTTTAGTTAGGGGTTGATGGCAGCTACCCTTAGACGGCTGCTAAGGGGTTGTCCTTTTAGAAAATGATGTGTTACCTTATCATGTAGTCCCTCGCCGATTTTATATTGGAAAGGATGACGCCCTCATATTTAAGTTATATTTTTTAGTTAGGGGTTGATGGCAGCTACCCTTAGACGGCTGCTAAGGGGTTGTCCTTTTGGGAAATGATGTGTTACCTTATCATGTACTCCCACACCGATTTTAACTTGGAAAGGATGACGCCTTTATATTTAAATTATATTTTTTTAGTTAGGGGTTGATGGCAGCTACCCTTAGACGGCTGCTAAGGGGTTGTCCTTTTGGGAAATGATGTGTTACCTTATCATGTACTCCCACACCGATTTTAACTTGGAAAGGATGACGCCTTTATATTTAAATTATATTTTTTTAGTTAGGGGTTGATGGCAGCTACCCTTAGACGGCTGCTAAGGGGTTGTCCTTTTGGGAAATGATGTGTTACCTTATCATGTACTCCCACACCGATTTTAACTTGGAAAGGATGACGCCTTTATATTTAAATTATATTTTTTTAGTTAGGGGTTGATGGCAGCTACCCTTAGACGGCTGCTAAGGGGTTGTCCTTTTGGGAAATGATGTGTTACCTTATCATGTACTCCCACACCGATTTTAACTTGGAAAGGATGACGCCTTCATATTTAAATTATATTTTTTTTAGTTAGGGGTTGATGGCAGCTACCCTTAGACGGCTGCTAAGGGGTTGTCCTTTTGGGAAATGATGTGTTACCTTATCATGTACTCCCACACCGATTTTAACTTGGAAAGGATGACGCCTTTATATTTAAATTATATTTTTTTAGTTAGGGGTTGATGGCAGCTACCCTTAGACGGCTGCTAAGGGGTTGTCCTTTTGGGAAATGATGTGTTACCTTATCATGTACTCCCACACCGATTTTAAATTGGAAAGGATGACGCCTTCATATTAAAATTATTTTTTTTTAGTTAGGGGTTGATGGCAGCTACCCTTAGACGGCTGCTAAGGGGTTGTCCTTTTGGGAAATGATGTGTTACCTTATCATGTACTCCCACACCGATTTTAAATTGGAAAGGATGACGCCTTTATATTTAAATTAAATTTTTTTAGTTAGGGGTTGATGGCAGCTACCCTTAGACGGCTGCTAAGGGGTTGTCCTTTCGGGAAATGATGTGTTACCTTATCATGTACTCCCACACCGATTTTAAATTGGAAAGGATGACGCCTTCATATTAAAATTATTTTTTTTTAGTTAGGGGTTGATGGCAGCTACCCTTAGACGGCTGCTAAGGGGTTGTCCTTTTGGTAAATGATGTGTTATCTTATCATGTACTCCCACACCGATTTCAGATTGGAAAGGATGACGCCTTCATATTTAAATTATTTTTTTTTAGTTAGGAGTTGATAGCAGCTACCCTTAGACGGCTGCTAAGGGGTTGTCCTTTTGGGAAATGATGTGTTACCTTATCATGTACTCCCACACCGATTTGAAATTGGAAAGGATGACGCCTTCATTTTTAAATTATATTTTTTTAGTTAGGGGTTGATGGCAGCTACCCTTAGACGGCTGCTAAGGGGTTGTCCTTTTGGGAAATGATGTGTTACCTTATCGTGTACTCCCACACCGATTTTAAATTGGAAAGGATGACGCCTTTATATTTAAATTATATTTTTTTAGTTAGGGGTTGATGGCAGCTACCCTTAGACGGCAGCTAAGGGGTTGTCCTTTTGGTAAATGATGTGTTATCTTATCATGTACTCCCACACCGATTTCAGATTGGAAAGGATGACGCCTTCATATTTAAATTATTTTTTTTTAGTTAGGAGTTGATAGCAGCTACCCTTAGACGGCTGCTAAGGGGTTGTCCTTTTGGGAAATGATGTGTTACCTTATCATGTACTCCCACACCGATTTGAAATTGGAAAGGATGACGCCTTCATTTTTAAATTATATTTTTTTAGTTAGGGGTTGATGGCAGCTACCCATAGACGGCTGCTAAGGGGTTGTCCTTTTGGGAAATGATGTGTTACCTTATCATGTACTCCCACACCAATTTTAAATTGGAAAGGATGACGCCTTTATATTAAAATTATTTTTTTTTAGTTAGGGGTTGATGGCAGCTACCCTTAGACGGCTGCTAAGGGGTTGTCCTTTTGGTAAATGATGTGTTATCTTATCATGTACTCCCACACCGATTTTAGATTGGAAAGGAAGACGCCTTCATATTTAAATTATTTTTTTTTAGTTAGGACTTGATGGCAGCTACCCTTAGACGGCTGCTAAGGGGTTGTCCTTTTGGCAAATGATGTGTTACCTTATCATGTACTCCCACACCGATTCTAAATTGGAAAGGATGACGCCTTCATATTTAAATTATATTTTTTTTAGTTAGGGGTTGATGGCAGCTACCCTTAGACGGCTGCTAAGGGGTTGTCCTTTTGGGAAATGATGTGTTACCTTATCATGTACTCCCACACCGATTCTAAATTGGAAAGGATGACGCCTTCATATTTTAATTATATTTTTTTTAGTTAGGGGTTGATGGCAGCTACCCTTAGACGGCTGCTAAGGGGTTGTCCTTTTGGGAAATGATGTGTTACCTTATCACGTACTCCCACACCGATTTGAAATTAGAAAGGATGACGCCTTCATTTTTAAATTATATTTTAAATTGGAAAGGATGACGCCTTCATATTTAAATTATATTTTTTTTAGTTAGGGGTTGATGGCAGCTACCCTTAGACGGCTGCTAAGGGGTTGTCCTTTTGGGAAATGATGTGTTACCTTATCATGTACTCCCACACCGATTTTAAATTGGAAAGGATGACGCCTTTATATTTAAATTATATTTTTTTAGTTAGGGGTTGATGGCAGCTACCCTTAGACGGCTGCTAAGGGGTTGTCCTTTTGGGAAATGATGTGTTACCTTATCATGTACTCCCACACCGATTTTAAATTGGAAAGGATGACGCCTTCATATTAAAATTATTTTTTTTTAGTTAGGGGTTGATGGCAGCTACCCTTAGACGGCTGCTAAGGGGTTGTCCTTTTGGGAAATGATGTGTTACCTTATCATGTACTCCCACACCGATTTCAGATTGGAAAGGATGACGCCTTCATATTTAAATTATTTTTTTTTAGTTAGGAGTTGATATCAGCTACCCTTAGACGACTGCTAAGGGGTTGTCCTTTTGGCAAATGATGTGTTACCTTATCATGTACTCCCACACCGATTTTATATTGGAAAGGATGACGCCTTTATATTTAAATTATATTTTTTTAGTTAGGGGTTGATGGCAGCTACCCTTAGACGGCTGCTAAGGGGTTGTCCTTTTGGGAAATAATGTGTTACCTTATCATGTACTCCCACACCGATTTTAAATTGGAAAGGATGACGCCTTCATATTAAAATTATTTTTTTTAGTTAGGGGTTGATGGCAGCTACCCTTAGACGGCTGCTAAGGGGTTGTCATTTTGGGAAATGATGTGTTACCTTATCATGTACTCCCACACCGATTCTAAATTGGAAAGGATGACGCCTTCATATTTAAATTATATTTTTTTAGTTAGGGGTTGATGGCAGCTACCCTTAGACGGCTGCTAAGGGGTTGTCCTTTTGGGAAATGATGTGTTACCTTATCATGTACTCCCACACCGATTTTAACTTGGAAAGGATGACGCCTTTATATTTAAATTATATTTTTTTAGTTAGGGGTTGATGGCAGCTACCCTTAGACGGCTGCTAAGGGGTTGTCCTTTTGGGAAATGATGTGTTACCTTATCATGTACTCCCACACCGATTTTAACTTGGAAAGGATGACGCCTTTATATTTAAATTATATTTTTTTAGTTAGGGGTTGATGGCAGCTACCCTTAGACGGCTGCTAAGGGGTTGTCCTTTTGGGAAATGATGTGTTACCTTATCATGTACTCCCACACCGATTTTAAATTGGAAAGGATGACGCCTTCATATTAAAATTATTTTTTTTTAGTTAGGGGTTGATGGCAGCTACCCTTAGACGGCTGCTAAGGGGTTGTCCTTTTGGTAAATGATGTGTTATCTTATCATGTACTCCCACACCGATTTTAGATTGGAAAGGATGACGCCTTCATATTTAAATTATTTTTTTTAGTTAGGAGTTGATGGCAGCTACCCTTAGACGGCTGCTAAGGGGTTGTCCTTTTGGGAAATGATGTGCTACCTTATCATGTACTCCCACACCGATTTTAAATTGGAAAGGATGACGCCTTCATTTTTAAATTATATTTCTTTAGTTAGGGGTTGATGGCAGCTACCCTTAGACGGCTGCTAAGTGGTTGTCCTTTTAGAAAATGATGTGCTACCTTATCATGTACTCCCACACCGATTTTAAATTGGAAAGGATGACGCCCTCATATTTAAGTTATATTTTTTAGTTAGGGGTTGATGGCAGCTACCCTTAGACGGCTGCTAAGGGGTTGTCCTTTTAGAAAATGATGTGTTACCTTATCATGTAGTCCCTCGCCGATTTTATATTGGAAAGGATGACGCCCTCATATTTAAGTTATATTTTTTAGTTAGGGGTTGATGGCAGCTACCCTTAGACGGCTGCTAAGGGGTTGTCCTTTTGGGAAATGATGTGTTACCTTATCATGTACTCCCACACCGATTTTAACTTGGAAAGGATGACGCCTTTATATTTAAATTATATTTTTTTAGTTAGGGGTTGATGGCAGCTACCCTTAGACGGCTGCTAAGGGGTTGTCCTTTTGGGAAATGATGTGTTACCTTATCATGTACTCCCACACCGATTTTAACTTGGAAAGGATGACGCCTTTATATTTAAATTATATTTTTTTAGTTAGGGGTTGATGGCAGCTACCCTTAGACGGCTGCTAAGGGGTTGTCCTTTTGGGAAATGATGTGTTACCTTATCATGTACTCCCACACCGATTTTAACTTGGAAAGGATGACGCCTTTATATTTAAATTATATTTTTTTAGTTAGGGGTTGATGGCAGCTACCCTTAGACGGCTGCTAAGGGGTTGTCCTTTTGGGAAATGATGTGTTACCTTATCATGTACTCCCACACCGATTTTAACTTGGAAAGGATGACGCCTTCATATTTAAATTATATTTTTTTTAGTTAGGGGTTGATGGCAGCTACCCTTAGACGGCTGCTAAGGGGTTGTCCTTTTGGGAAATGATGTGTTACCTTATCATGTACTCCCACACCGATTTTAACTTGGAAAGGATGACGCCTTTATATTTAAATTATATTTTTTTAGTTAGGGGTTGATGGCAGCTACCCTTAGACGGCTGCTAAGGGGTTGTCCTTTTGGGAAATGATGTGTTACCTTATCATGTACTCCCACACCGATTTTAAATTGGAAAGGATGACGCCTTCATATTAAAATTATTTTTTTTTAGTTAGGGGTTGATGGCAGCTACCCTTAGACGGCTGCTAAGGGGTTGTCCTTTTGGTAAATGATGTGTTATCTTATCATGTACTCCCACACCGATTTTAGATTGGAAAGGATGACGCCTTCATATTTAATTTTTTTTTTTTAGTTAGGAGTTGATGGCAGCTACCCTTAGACGGCTGCTAAGGGGTTGTCCTTTTGGGAAATGATGTGCTACCTTATCATGTACTCCCACACCGATTTTAAATTGGAAAGGATGACGCCTTCATTTTTAAATTATATTTCTTTAGTTAGGGGTTGATGGCAGCTACCCTTAGACGGCTGCTAAGTGGTTGTCCTTTTAGAAAATGATGTGCTACCTTATCATGTACTCCCACACCGATTTTAAATTGGAAAGGATGACGCCCTCATATTTAAGTTATATTTTTTAGTTAGGGGTTGATGGCAGCTACCCTTAGACGGCTGCTAAGGGGTTGTCCTTTTAGAAAATGATGTGTTACCTTATCATGTAGTCCCTCGCCGATTTTATATTGGAAAGGATGACGCCCTCATATTTAAGTTATATTTTTTAGTTAGGGGTTGATGGCAGCTACCCTTAGACGGCTGCTAAGGGGTTGTCCTTTTAGAAAATGATGCGTTACCTTATCATGTAGTCCCTCGCCGATTTTATATTGGAAAGGATGACGCCCTCATATTTAAGTTATATTTTTTAGTTAGGGGTTGATGGCAGCTACCCTTAGACGGCTGCTAAGGGGTTGTCCTTTTAGAAAATGATGTGTTACCTTATCATGTAGTCCCTCGCCGATTTTATATTGGAAAGGATGACGCCCTCATATTTAAGTTATATTTTGTGGTTAGGGGTTGATGGCAGCTACCCTTAGACGGCTGCTAAGGGGTTGTCCTTTTAGAAAATGATGTGTTACCTTATCATGTAGTCCCTCGCCGATTTTATATTGGAAAGGATGACGCCCTCATATTTAAGTTATATTTTTTAGTTAGGGGTTGATGGCAGCTACCCTTAGACGGCTGCTAAGGGGTTGTCCTTTTAGAAAATGATGTGTTACCTTATCATGTAGTCCCTCGCCGATTTTATATTGGAAAGGATGACGCCCTCATATTTAAGTTATATTTTTTAGTTAGGGGTAGATGGCAGCTACCCTTAGACGGCTGCTAAGGGGTTGTCCTTTTAGAAAATGATGTGTTACCTTATCATGTAGTCCCTCGCCGATTTTATATTGGAAAGGATGACGCCCTCATATTTAAGTTATATTTTTTAGTTAGGGGTTGATGGCAGCTACCCTTAGACGGCTGCTAAGGGGTTGTCCTTTTAGAAAATGATGTGTTACCTTATCATGTAGTCCCTCGCCGATTTTATATTGGAAAGGATGACGCCCTCATATTTAAGTTATATTTTGTAGTTAGGGGTTGATGGCAGCTACCCTTAGACGGCTGCTAAGGGGTTGTCCTTTTAGAAAATGATGTGTTACCTTATCATGTAGTCCCTCGCCGATTTTATATTGGAAAGGATGACGCCTTGATGTCTTAATTATTTTTATTAAATGCTGCTATTTAATATTTATTTAAACCCTCCGCCTATGGGCATTCGGATATTTTCGGGAATTTGGCTGCTAGCTTTTAGCTGCTAACTTCACGCCGGTTGACATCACCATCAACTTGAAATTATACACTCGTCATTTTCAGTGTTATTCTTATAATAATGTAGCTGATCTTTTTGTGAAACGTTTGTTCTTGTTTTTAGTGAATAAGTATGGTTTTGCAGTGTGTAAAAGATTGGATTATTTAAATTTTTAAATCCAGATGAGTATGAATGCCATATTTTTCCAAACAATAAATTGACGCCAGATAAACATGTGCGTTGAAAATGCCATAGGCGTCGAAAAAACAACTACATTTAGGGGTTAATCAAGATAGAGTAATAAGTTTTATTTTACTAGAAATTTCTAAGGTTCAGAAGATTGCTTTAAATGTTATTAAGAACTATTAAATTTTCGTTCTTGACTGCTTTGTTATTGAAATTTTCAGTATTTGTAAATTTAATCATTTAATTAACCGAGAATAGTCTGCAAATATTAAAAATTATGAGGAACAATAATTAATAATGTTTTTCAGGTATCGTAAAACAAAAATGATTACAAATCTTGCATTTCAAAGGTGCATAAAGAACTCCCGTATTTGCTCATCCCATATTTTGGAGAGTGTAATTTCGAGAGTTAAAAGGGGAGAGAAAGAAATGATTCTGGAGAAAAGATGCTGCTCTAATTCCTGTTTTAGAAGTTAATGAACTGCATACTACAAGGTAGGATGTTTTAATTTTTCCCTTAACAAAGTAAAAAGACAAAATACGAATACAAGATTTAGTAATACAATATTAATAAACTAAACTTTAAACTTATTCCATACTACTTATTATATTTATAATTTTAAAAGATGTTTTAAGCAAAAAAATAATTCATAGACATAAAGGAAACATTTTGATTTTATTTGGTTTCAGAAAAAGATGTGTGCGTGGGCTGTTTATCCAGCAGCCATACATACGAGCAGCAATCAGTTCATCATCCGCCGGACAATTTGTAGCCGATGGATCATGGAATCTGAGTGTTCTTCAGAACCCAGATATCATCTGCTGCTTTGCAGCTAGAGCAGTCTGAAAGTGAGATTTTCCAAACACGAGTTCTACATTTGTAAGTTACAATTAATTGCATCATTTTAAAAATACTATATATGTACAATAATATTGCCATAATTGTTTATCACCGAAATCGTGATTATAACAGTCAATCAGATCAAGTATCTGCCTATTTGTCTACCACATTAACTGCTTTTAAAACAGAGTGTGCTACTCAGAACATTCAGAGTACAATAGTACAAAATAGAAAAAAATTCAATACGAGTTGAATTGAGCAAAATTAATTTGAAAATGAAATGTTTTAGGAAAAGATTGGGAGATTCCAATATTTTTAAATTTTATCAATCAGACTATATGTTAAATGGTATACATATTCAGAAAAAATTGCTAAATATCTTTTTTACAGGAGGACTTACACACAAATAAAACGCAGGTGAAGACAGCATTGTTCGGCATCTTCGAGCTATTGCCAGAAGGTGGAAAATGTCTTACAAATTAATAAAAGGAAGAAAAATAAATCAAACTGAGCAAGATCCTCATCAGGTATTGTGGATAAATTACCACAGTTTCAACAAACACAACAGATTAGATTAGTCATAGTGTCACCGACAAAACGCTTGGTCTCATCTTTAGTGCAATGGAAAGAGGTAAAAAAATGTATACTTCTCGTCATTTAAGAAGAATTCTAAAAAATGAAACTTTAGAAATTTAAAATTTGATAATTTCTAGTGCTCCACTTCAGGATTCGGTACTAGAACATCAGTTTATTTACTGTTAGTATTGCTACACGTGTGTTGTCTGTGTTTATTATTGATTATTTATATTTTAAGATATTATTATAATAATATTAATTATATTAATTATATTAATCATTTGTCCTTTGAATTAATAATTAGGTATTCTGTAAATCAATATTTCAGTATTGTAAATACGTTTTTGTTAAATAAACAAATTTGAGCTAATATTTGATTATTATGCTTATCTGAAAATTGTAATTTATTTAGTTCACTTACAACAAACATGAACTCTATATCTGCATTTGAAGATCTAGAAGTGTTAATTTTTATAGTTTTTTTGAAGCTCCTCGAATTTATTTTATCAAAATGCACAATCTCATCGATCTTATAGATATCGTGTAATACAGAGAAAAATAAAGTTGATTCATTACAAACACAAATTAGTAATTTTGAAAAACATTACAATTTGAAATGCCAGACTGTTTAGTTGCTGCATATATTGCCATTGCATTACAAATTTAATATTTTCAAATACTAGTCACTTTTAGTCGTTATATCTAAAATCGATGAATTGGACAGTTTGGTAAATCAATTTGCATTCAGCATCAAAGAACTATTGGAATACATGCTTAGATCTTCAAGGACAAATGTGCGGTGCATTTTTGCTGTGCACTGCTATTAATTGCAAAACGAAAAAAAAACCATGCCAGTAGCATGCCCGATGGCACGTCATAAATACATCCTTTTTTGATCATTTTTGTACATCACTTTGGCACGTAAAAAGAATGCAAAAAGACGGGCATTTCATCTGTATGGCATGTAAAAATTACATCATTTTTACCTCCCATTTCTTTCTTGAAATTCTGGGGATGTAATTTCAGGCACGTAAATTTTACGTAATTTTCATGTAATATCGCTACTTGGGAATCATTTAATTTATTAAAGCAAGAGAAATACTCGAGATCTAAATATATTTAATAAATCTTATTTGCAAATTACTTATATTTTTGTTTCAATCTGCCCCCTCTTCTACGGTACTCCACTGTACTGCAGAATCCGCGGTATTATCAATATTCTAAGCTTGGTAGAAAATACTCCGCGCACCCCTTTCCCATATGTTGTTTGCCTTCAAAACATTACATATAGCATCTATAGAGATGCCAACTCCTTTTATATTATTCCTCCAAGGTTTAATCAGTTATCGCCATTTTAAAAATACGTTTCACTTCATAATAAAATATGAATTCACTGGAAATTACATTTGTAGCGGCTGTTTGTTGCACTTCCGAAATGTTTCCGTCACAGAAATAAAACTGATGGTTATTGTATTTCAATATTTACATGTGAGCGACGCCACGGATCATCGACATCACGAGTCACTGCTACCCCCAAATTCTACGAGAACTAGTTTTAGTTGTTGTGGAACATTATATTAAGATTTATGATATTAGGATTTTAGAAAACTGTAACATGTGAATAGAAAGGGGCAGACGAAGCATTCTTGTATGAGAGTTGTTAGAATAAACTTGTATTGTGCGTTGAAGGGAATTTGTTTGTTTCAATAAACTTGTATTGTGTGTAAAAGGGAATTTGTTTTCATTTACCCCGTACAAATCTAAAATACACATACACATAAAACAAACAATGGGCGACCACGATTTAACTAACATACGTCCGCACGGTAAGGTAGTACACGCGCTACTAATGTTTTCCCCCGCACTTTGCAAACAAAAGTGTGACGTAAAATACAAATCACATTACTAATGTCGCATATATGTAAATCTGACGACACCAGATTTTACATTAATTATTTAATATCGAAAATATATAACAAATGTTATATCACCAAATTTACATGTGGTGTATGTAAATGTGTTTATGCACAGATGCATTATAATTAGACTATTATTGCAAGACTCATCTAAACATAAACGTCTTTTTATGGCCCAAGGGCCTCTTTATGGTCAGACGGGCAATAACGAAAAGTCAATTAAATGTCAGAAGTTTTTTTTGTAGAACTTGATTGGTTCCTAATATAATTTGTAAACTTATCACCAATGAAAATAAACTGAAATTAAATATTTTGGAATAGTAACTATAGTAACGAACTTCGTATAATCACATAAGTATACGCACAGCTGCTTGATGTACCTACGTACTCATTTAATTATATTTTTACACAATAATAGATTTATTAAAAACATTAAAAACTTAATCTGTGCATAAAATAGTGTATGTATAGCGGGAATAACTTGCTTTTAGGGCCCTACAGCCTTTTCCTAGCCCTCGGCTGACGCCTCGGTCTAGAAATAACGCTTCTGGCCATAAAAGCTTCATTATGCCCTTAACACATAAATAACTATTACATAACGCATTTTACTTGATTCTTATGTAGCAGGAAAGTAAATGTCACAGTTTTGTTTACTGGGAAATATTGTAATATTTATTGACTCCGAACAGCAGGTAAGTAGAGATCAATTTCTCAACATTACAGGTTTAGCTGACTCATTAATTCATTCATTTGTACAATTTCCAAAACTCAAGGAATGGGCATTTTTTTTAAGCACGTCACTTACATAAACTTATTTAATTTACTACAAGTTTATTGTAATTAAACTTGTACTAAACTATTGTAATTATTGTTAAATGCCAGATCAAGCAGGAACTACCTTCTACTACCTATACCAAATAGGTAGTAGAACTTATTATTATGAACTTGTTTTACTTTATTATAGTCTTAACTTAAATTATGTTTACAAAAACCAAAAAGGCAGCAATTAGCTGTAGGAAATAACTAAATACCGGCTTCATACTACCATAGTAGTTTAGGACAAATAATGTGTAGGTATGTAGTTAAGATTTTATTTCATTTATGTTTGTGGTAGTAACACACAAATTACGACTTTATAGGCATCATTTACAGTTTACATTACTGCTATTTCAGAATTGAAGCTCCTATGCTCATAGTGGATATTGGATCTGTCTGGAATTTACAAGCCCCTTTTTAATAGCACGCCACTGCGCTCGACGGAAACTATAGCTAATTAAGATAACGCGTATGAATTAAATAATAAAAAAATATTTATTTGTTTATTTAATTCTACATGGAATTAATATATTAGCCTAGCAATGTTAAAACTAACATAATAACTGAAAATGATTTTGTTTTTTACGTGTATACAGTGTGTCGCATTTAAGATAAATACACTTCCGTAGTATCATTATTTTAAGGAGTAAAAATTTGAATGTTCGCACAATGATACATATTCACGAGTTACATTTTTTTAGGTACTCAACTTTAATGTGAAATGTAAACCCAGCCTACCACGACCCTTCAAACAGGGCCAATTCTCGATATTTCGCTTCGCGTTGGAGATATCAAAAAAAGTTATTAGAAAAAATTGTTTAGAATTCAATTTTTATCATTAGTACCAAGTTGCATGACAAAATTCGTATTTTTAATTTTTCAGTATGTTAGCGTTAAGTCAGCGCACAGTTACAAGTTTACTTTTTAATTCAATCGAGTGTCATGGAAAATAAAATTTGATTGAACGAAATGTCAATCTGACAAAAAATACATTTCATTTTGGTAGGTATAATGTAAGAACTTGTTACTATGTACAGGCAACAATAACATACTGAAAAATTAAAAATGCGAATTTTGTCATTAAACTTGCTACTAAGGATCAAAATTGAATTCTAAACAACTTTATCTAGTAACATCTTTTGATATCTCCAACGCGAAGCGAAATATCGGGATTTGGCGCTGTTTAAAAAGTCGTGGTAGGCTGGGTTTACAGTTCACATTTAAGTTGAGTACCTCAAAAATGCAACTCATGAATATGTATCACTGTGCCAACATTCAAATTTGTACTCCTTAAAATAACGAAACTGCGGGAGTGTATTCATCTTAAATGCGACACACTGTATATAAAATTGGTTATCAAAGAGTTTTTACTGAACAAACAAAATAATTAAGATTAAAATAGTAGTTCCTGCTTTGAATGCATAGCGTCTGACACCTAAGGGTGTATCCGGTACGTTAACTAGCTCTCAGCTGAGTAGAGTGTTGCCGCATTTTCTTATACCCCAATTAATTTATCGAGAGTAGGGAAGGAATGGGGTTTCTGCGACCTCCTCCCTCCACTTTCTGCTTTCTGCCAAGGTCAACCTTCAAGGTTAGATCCCCTCCACCACTTTCTGCCAAGGCTAAATTTTCTGGCGGTTAAAGGTCAAGGTTTCTCTGGTTTTAAGAACTAAAAAAATGTTGTAGATCAAAACAATGAAACAATTTATTAGTTGTTTATTAGATTGCTTACAACAATATCTCGTAAACAATTAAATACATAACAATTATTTGAATCCATATCTCTCAGCAGGTAAGGCGTGACTCCTGAAGGAAAACGTTTTTCACGAAATCTGAGTTCTCTTTCATCGTTAAATTCTTTTTCCGTTAACCACTTTGTTGCAGTGAACGTTGCCCAATTCGGTTTGTAACGTTTATTACACCAAATGTTCCGTTCAGGTTCATCACTCAATTCATCCCAATCTGAAGTGCAGATGCCTTTGAAGAAGATGAGGTCGCATTTATCAGGCAAAAGGTTAATAGCGTGGCGATGTTCCAAAGCACGTTCAATACATATGACTTCTTGAGTATTCAGGACTTCACCATCTTCTTTTAAATATAAAATTTCTAAACCAGAACACGAAGAATAACCTTCATCGGCTTCACTCAATATAACTATAGTATCCAGAAGTCTTCTTTCAATTAATAAACCAGTGTTGTGTGTTTTATAACGAGAAAACACGATTTCACCATCATCAACAGTCGTTTCAACTGTCCAAGAATGCAACCAACCCATTTCGATGTGTAACTGAGTAATACAGAATCTTGACTGAGTAATACAGAATCTTGACTGAAATCAAACTCAAACACCCCACCAGAATTTGAGAAAAGTGGCGAAAGCAATTGTTCCATTAGCCACACCCTCAGCCTATACATAACCTCAAACTCTGGCTCTCGGAACTATACTCGCCTAAGAATGATATGAGTGGCTTTTGTTATTCGAAATAAAACACACCAACATAATTTTTTCTATTATAATATTGAAAAGATAAATTGTAAGTAATATCAAATACAATGTCTGTTGAAGGTGAAATTAAAACACTGCGAATTTAACTTATTGCAATTTATTATTTTATGTAATTTTAACCCATGCGTCCTGCATGGAAACGTTTTGTGGACTGTGTCGGTTTTTGGGGAGAATCGTCAATTCACCCTTACAAATACAAGTACCGTTACACATATTTCTAAAGACTTCTAAAATTTACTGTTAGGTTTACAATTTACTGTTATTTTTATCCTTAAATGTACCGTTAAGTATCAATGAATACTTTACAGTTCTGGTAAATTCCCTTTAAAACAAATTCTTTACATACTCCCCGCCTTGAAAGGAACTTTCAAAACACTTCTTACAATAAAACAATAAACCGAAAAATGAATAGGAGTAGTTAGTCAACACCGATTCGAGCGCAAAATCCCATGTTATTTCTTATGGAGGTCCGTTTTGCATTTCAAGGTCATCCGCTGCCAGACTCGCGCTCGCGAGTAAGATCTTCCGCGATCCAACCAAGCGCGCGGCAACGTTGCTAACTTCACGCTGTTACATGACATGAGTCGACTTAGTAACTATGGAATTTTATTGATAAAAGTAATTACCTAATAAATTATTATTATTATTATTGGTAGAACATTTTATTAATAACGAATTAAAAAAATCCTGAGAACATTCGAACATAATCCCACTTTAATGTACCTTAACAGTCAACAGGTAGAAGGACCCGCATTTTTCCCATATATTACCATTAAAACGTAACATTTAACAAAATTTCGAATAAAATTAATCACTCCCTTTCTCTATGTACTTCTTATTAAAATACTAATAATAGACTTACCCCCAGGTAGGAATATTTTTATAAACACTATTAAATTAATTCAGAAAACTGAATATTTTAGACACTGATTAAAACATCATTCAATCTACTATAAGATAATTTCTATCACATATGTAACTGCAATTATACGTAAATAATTTAACCAATGAAGCGCACGTATTCTGTATAACACACACAATGTTTAATTCCCCATTAAAAATAGCTTAAATTTAACCAACTGAAACTATTCAGGACCCAGATCAAATGCAAACACCAACGATCTCGGATACCTGCTGCAAACTAAATATAATGCAATATTACTCACCCCCTTTATATACGATAAGAAATATCCGAGCTCAGACAGGCCAGACCCTGTATCAACACGCACAATCGTGTCTGTATACACCCAAACGTAAAGGTTAACTCATTATAGTTTACAAACAATTAAATATGATGCAGGTAAGAACGCGGGACCCTATTTCAATAAAAGATAAAGATCTTACCCTTTACAATAAGTTTCTCTTTTTTAAAATCGATAATAAATAACACGAATTCAACCTTATAATGACATCCAGTCTGTTTATATATGTGCAGATCGGATAACCTGATAACTGAGATCTTCTTAAAATGTATTACGACATAAATTAAAACAGCCCTTTTGTATATGCCATCATCAAATATTTAAATCCGTCTTGAAATTATAAAATGTATCACTGTTTTTAAAAAGGAGAACTATTGCAATGGATCTTACCCACTGCAAGATTGCATGAGCGCATATCTATTAGATCAATCAGTTTAATTCACGTCTCACACGCATATTTATTAGTTCAATCAATTTAATTCACACCTCATTGCATATTAACAAAATCACCAATAAAATTAATTCCCCTCTCTTATGAATGATCCCTTGACGAATATACCTGTATGTTTTTGAAAGAGCTAGGGATAAATTGAAATTCCACCACAGTTAAATTATAATCATGTTAGTACTAAAAATAACTTAATGTGAATTCCGGGCCTTTGTTCATATTTACAAGATATCTCATATGCAAGAATTATGGAATATTAATGTTTATACCTTTTGTCCTAACGTTGAACATTTACTACTACTATGAACATTTCCAAATTACTCTCCTATAAAATTAAAATTGTTGTTACCGGTGTTCTATATTTTTTCAATCTACTAGTTAATAAATGAACATTCTTTATAATTTATAGCATTTTTATTTAAAAACTCATTTTAACCGTTGAGTTCTAACAAGATTTGATACACTCAACGCAAACGGATTGACCGTCTTAAAAATAGCAACTTTACAGGAATAATAAATATTTACGTCAACACAGTAATATGAGATTGATTGATTATATAGTTGATATATTAATTAGCTACATTTTTCTCTTTCACAGCCGATCGATGAAATGAAATAGGTCTAAAAGATGCAGCCATGAAGGAATCTATATTGCGGACAAAATATGTTCTCTTTCTATTAAAACAATCAGATTAATTTATATATTTAACAGGTATAAAAGCCTCTTGCATTCAGGTAGCGCTAGACTATATCCCCATCAAACCTTTATCTTTTCTCCATCTTTTAAATTTATAAAAAGGTGTTAAAATAAGGTTTCCGCATATAATCTATTATTATGTAAAACCAAAAAATGATTCAGAGACGTATGCTGAATGCGTTGAAGAAGGATGCGGCGTTAAAGGTGAACACGGCTTTAACAGGCATGTTTGAAGTCAAAAAAGGGGATACTATTATAGAAGAAATAAAATATATAAACACTAAAAATGTAGCCATATACCGATATAGTAATTTAGCCCAATGGTTCAAGATCAATATTCAAGATCCTATCCTTAAGGATCTCGAAGAGTTTCAAGTAAGTATAGAGATTGTTGAAAGTTAGAAATAAACTAACACACATATATTTCTTTATCTAGCAAAAAGATAGCGCATGGACGCTTAAATCAATCATTAACCTCCAGCTCAATATCAATAAGTATTCCCAACAGCTCGGCTCATCCTATTAAATCTGAAGCTCAACATAAATCACATAATACAGCGAGTGTACTTGAGGTCCTCTACTAGCGTCCGAAGAGATTGATGAAGAGATACAAAACTTGTTTAAAAGTGTTTAATATGTATATAATTTAGATAATTGTTCTCATATTTATCCTGTGTTAATAAAACTCAACAAATGTTTTATTGTCTTTTATTTTATTTTTATGTTTTATTCTGTAAGTTACTACAAGTCTACGGGTAATCAACTTATGCATTGCATTCGATGACCTAGTGCTACAGATTAATCTGATGAAATTCCATTCGGAATATAAAAGCAATAGGGCTCGTCCAGGATTGGACCCCGGGACCTCTCGCACCCAAAGCGATAATCATACCTCTAGACCAACGAGCCAGTTATATATGGAAAAATTTTTCTTCGAGAAGATTAGTATGTTTCTCATTACATCTGAATAATATAAAATATAGAACCGATCTTGATACAAGCATTTTCAAAATTGACATAATGTTTTAGCTAAAATTATAGGTCGCTTTGCCCTTATACACAGCATTATTAACAGATTTGTTTATTATACGATTTACTTCGAGTAATGCAATTACGTGAGTACCCAGCGTGAAAGTAAATATTACAACATTCTGAATATAGTAAAATTGTATGGCGTATATAATAAATTAAAACTTATTATTATAAATTTAAAGAGCGCGACATATTTTTCAATATGCTCTCTCTATAAAACAACCCAGCTATTGGAGACATAAATCACTCTAAAATATTATTATTAAAAATTAAAAATGTATTGCTTGATATAATTTGCACGCGGAAGGGTATTTCACCCAAAACTATACAGGTTCACCTCTTCTAAAATACTTAAATTAATCAATCGCTTCATGAAATCCATAGAGAATTATGCAATCTTATTAAATAAGTCCAGAAACAGATTTATACCAGAACGTTTACTGAGGTAGAGAGAGGTTGAGAAATAAGAAGCTTTTATAGAATGCATTTCGTTTATTTTGACATCATATCAAAAATACCATATTACATATAAATACTACTACAATACGACTATATTACATAGTACAACTAGAAATTAAATATTTACTTATTCTATGATTTTTTTCGCTTTAAGCTCTGTGATGACTAAAATTATTTCGTTTTCGTTTTCGAGACTGCTGCTAAGAGCTTTCTTTGCGGCATACAACAATTGTAGTCGATCCACTAGTTGATCAGGCGTACTCTGACGTATCCAATCCGGTTTCATCATCTTGTTTAACTTTTTGGGAAGACTAACCTCAAAGTCTGTAATTCTGTATAAATTTGGTCTGATTACATTTTCGTATTTCCAATGTTTAACGCTTATTAGTCGACCGTTACGCCTATAGTCTTTCTTATGAGCATTAGTAAGTGAGATTATTTTCATATAGTTGTCGATATCTTCCTCTGTTGGACTAGGAGAGCTTATTCGTTTAAGCGTTAGTAAATTAAACAGACCGGATGTACCATGGAAAAGTTTGTTTTTAATTAAAATATCTTTTCCCTGAAACTGTACTTGCGAACAACCAAATCGCCACTCATCGATGTCGTTATATAGAGCGTACCTAGTTTTGTCTACGTTTTTGTGTTCCCCGCTAGCTAATAATGCTCTATAATAGTTAGAGAATTTGTGATAATCTTTTAAGCTAGAATCACATTCTTCTTCTTCCTCATCAGCAGATGTAACGGGAGATAATTGTTCAAGCTCTGGTGAGAGATTGATAGCAACGGTCTCTGATCGCGGTATAACACGATTATCATGAGGTTCTGCTTTACCACAATGAAAGTAGGCTAATTTCTTACGTATAGCATTACGCGCGTTTATTATTTCATCATCATTATCATCGTCCTCGCACCTTATTTTTTTATTGACTTCAATAGCACAGGATTCATTGGTATGCATACGTTTCAAATTCACATCTTTAAATGTTACATTATTTCTAGGTGATGTCTTATTGTCAACAGCTATGGTATTATGAACTGTTTTCAAATGGCTTCTATAGTTATCGAGGCGTGTAAAATACTTTAAACAAATAGAACACTGAACTTTATACCCCTGGTGTATCTTCAAATGACGAGCAAACCCTGATCGTAAAACGCTCATGCAACATATGTCACACTCGCGTCGCCGACTCATATCGACTAATAATTGATCATGAACTCCTATTTATATAGCATCTTCTTCAGGTCACTCTTAATTAACCCTGACGCTGCGTCTATCATCACCCTGTCGATCTTGCTTCATCATTAATTAACCCTGGCTAGACACCTTTCAGCATGAATTCATCATGACACGCCTAGAGATTGATGGAATACCAGCAGTACTAGATTCCCGTAATCCAAGATGGCTACCTATAAATCACAGCGTAGTAGTCGCGGTCCGAGATAGGTTAGGTTAGAACACGTGATGTTTCATTTAAAATATACATGTATGACTAAGGGTGAAGAAGGGTGACGAGACTAGCATGACTAAGGGTGAAGGGTGACGAGACTAGCATGACTAAGGGTGAAGGGTGACGAGACTAGCATGACTAAGGGTGAAGGGTGACGAGACTAGCATGGTTAAGGGTGAAGGGAGAAGGGTGAAGGGTGACTATATATAAAAGGTAGATCGTTATCAGCGAGAGAGTACGCGAATAAAGCCGAATCTTTCCGATGGTGAACATCCTAGGTTACAAAGCAGAGCCGGTAAGTAGTCATCCTATGGGAAGGAGAGAGAAAGAGTTTCCGCTTAGTGAAAAAAGGATCCAATCCCAGAGTTAACGCTAAAATTCAAATCTAGGGGCAAGGGAAATCCAAGATGGCTCCTTCAAATGACAAATTCAAAATGACAGATGCAAAATTGACAGATTTAATAGGTTAGGTTAGAACACGTGATGTATCATTTACTAGCGCGACTAAGGGTGAAGGAGGGTGAAGGGACTAGCATGACTAAGTAGAAGGGCGATATACATGTATAATTTAAATAAAACTTTACTAGCGCGACTAAGGGTGAAGGAGGGTGAAGAGACTAGCATGACTAAGGAGCAGGGCGATATACATGTATAATTTAAATAAAACATCACGTGTTCTAACCTAACCTATTAAATCTGTCAATTTTGCTATAATTTAAATGAAACATCACGTGTTCTAACCTAACCTATTAAATCTGTCAATTTTGCTATAATTTAAATGAAACATCACGTGTTCTAACCTAACCTATTAAATCTGTCAATTTTGCTATAATTTAAATGAAACATCACGTGTTCTAACCTAACCTATTAAATCTGTCAATTTTGCATCTGTCATTTTGAATTTGTCATTTGAAGGAGCCATCTTGGAATTCCCTTGCCCCTAGATTTGAATTTTAGCGCTAACTCTGGGATTGGATCCTCTTTTCACTAAGCGGAAACTCTTTCTCTCTCCTTCCCATCGGATGACTACTTACCGGCTCTGCTTTGTAACCTAGGATGTTCACCATCGGAAAGATTCGGCTTTATTCGCGTACTCTCTCGCTGATAACGATCTACCTTTTATATATAGTCACCCTTCACCCTTCTCCCTTCACCCTTAGTCATGCTAGTCTCGTCACCCTTCTTCACCCTTAGTCATACATGTATATTTTAAATGAAACATCACGTGTTCTAACCTAACCTATCTCGGACCGCGACTACTACGCTGTGATTTATAAGTAGCCATCTTGGATTACGGGAATCTCGTACTGATGGTATTCCATCAATCTCTAGGCGTGTCATGATGAATTCATGCTGAAAGGTGTCTAGCCAGGGTTAATTAATGATGAAGCAAGATCGACAGGGTGATGATAGACGCAGCGTCAGGGTTAATTAAGAGTGACCTGAAGAAGATGCTATATAAATAGGAGTTCATGATCAATTATTAGTCGATATGAGTCGGCGACGCGAGTGTGACATATGTTGCATGAGCGTTTTACGATCAGGGTTTGCTCGTCATTTGAAGATACACCAGGGGTATAAAGTTCAGTGTTCTATTTGTTTAAAGTATTTTACACGCCTCGATAACTATAGAAGCCATTTGAAAACAGTTCATAATACCATAGCTGTTGACAATAAGACATCACCTAGAAATAATGTAACATTTAAAGATGTGAATTTGAAACGTATGCATACCAATGAATCCTGTGCTATTAAAGTCAATAAAAAAATAAGGTGCGAGGACGATGATAATGATGATGAAATAATAAACGCGCGTAATGCTATACGTAAGAAATTAGCCTACTTTCATTGTGGTAAAGCAGAACCTCATGATAATCGTGTTATACCGCGATCAGAGACCGTTGCTATCAATCTCTCACCAGAGCTTGAACAATTATCTCCCGTTACATCTGCTGATGAGGAAGAAGAAGAATGTGATTCTAGCTTAAAAGATTATCACAAATTCTCTAACTATTATAGAGCATTATTAGCTAGCGGGGAACACAAAAACGTAGACAAAACTAGGTACGCTCTATATAACGACATCGATGAGTGGCGATTTGGTTGTTCGCAAGTAAAGTTTCAGGGAAAAGATATTTTAATTAAAAACAAACTTTTCCATGGTACATCCGGTCTGTTTAATTTACTAACGCTTAAACGAATAAGCTCTCCTAGTCCAACAGAGGAAGATATCGACAACTATATGAAAATAATCTCACTTACTAATGCTCATAAGAAAGACTATAGGCGCAACGGTCGACTAATAAGCGTTAAACATTGGAAATACGAAAATGTAATCAGACCAAATTTATACAGAATTACAGACTTTGAGGTTAGTCTTCCCAAAAAGTTAAACAAGATGATGAAACCGGATTGGATACGTCAGAGTACGCCTGATCAACTAGTGGATCGACTACAATTGTTGTATGCCGCAAAGAAAGCTCTTAGCAGCAGTCTCGAAAACGAAAACGAAATAATTTTAGTCATCACAGAGCTTAAAGCGAGAAAAATCATAGAATAAGTAAATATTTAATTTCTAGTTGTACTATGTAATATAGTCGTATTGTAGTAGTATTTATATGTAATATGGTATTTTTGATATGATGTCAAAATAAACGAAATGCATTCTATAAAAGCTTCTTATTTCTCAACCTCTCTCTACCTCAGTAAACGTTCTGGTATAAATCTGTTTCTGGACTTATTTAATAAGATTGCATAATTCTCTATGGATTTCATGAAGCGATTGATTAATTTAAATATTTTAGAAGAGGTGAACCTGTATAGTTTTGGGTGAAATACCCTTCCGCGTGCAAATTATATCAAGCAATACATTTTTAATTTTTAATAATAATATTTTAGAGTAATTTATGTCTCCAATAGCTGGGTTGTTTTATAGAGAGAACATATTGAAAAATATGTCGCGCTCTTTAAATTTATAATAATAAGTTTTAATTTATTATATACGCCATATAATTTTACTATATTCAGAATGTTGCAATATTTACTTTCACGCTGGGTACTCACGTAATTGCATTACTCGAAGTAAATCGTATAATAAACAAATCTGTTAATAATGCTGTGTATAAGGGCAAAGCGACCTATAATTTTAGCTAAAACATTATGTCAATTTTGAAAATGCTTGTATCAAGATCGGTTCTATATTTTATATTATTCAGATGTAATGAGAAACATACTAATCTTCTCGAAGAAAATTTTTTCCATATATAACTGGCTCGTTGGTCTAGAGGTATGAGTATCGCTTTGGGTGCGAGAGGTCCCGGAGTCCAATCCTGGACGAGCCCTATTGCTTTTATATTCCGAATGGAATTTCATCAGATTAATTTGTAGCACTAGGTCATCGAATGCAATGCATAAGTTGATTACCCGTAGACTTGTAGTAACTTACAGAATAAAACATAAAAATAAAATAAAAGACAATAAAACATTTTTGAGTTTTATTAACACAGGATAAATATGAGAACAATTATCTAAATTATATACATATTAAACACTTTTAAACAAGTTTTGTATCTCTTCATCAATCTCTTCGGACGCTAGTAGAGGACCTCAAGTACACTTGCTGTATTATGTGATTTATGTTGAGCTTCAGATTTAATAGGATGAGCCGAGCTGTTGGGAATACTTATTGATATTGAGCTGGAGGTTAATGATTGATTTAAGCGTCCATCCGCTATCTTTTTGCTAGATAAAGAAATATATGTGTGTTAGTTTATTTCTAACTTTCAACAATCTCTATACTTACTTGAAACTCTTCGAGATCCTTAAGGATAGGATCTTGAATATTGATCTTGAACCATTGGGCTAAATTACTATATCGGTATATGGCTACATTTTTAGTGTTTATATATTTTATTTCTTCTATAATAGTATCCCCTTTTTTGACTTCAAACATGCCTGTTAAAGCCGTGTTCACCTTTAACGCCGCATCCTTCAAATTCCGCGACGTCAAATCTTGTTAGAACTCAACGGTTAAAATGAGTTTTTAAATAAAAATGCTATAAATTATAAAGAATGTTCATTTATTAACTAGTAGATTGAAAAAATATAGAACACCGGTAACAACAATTTTAATTTTATAGGAGAGTAATTTGGAAATGTTCATAGTAGTAGTAAATGTTCAACGTTAGGACAAAAGGTATAAACATTAATATTCCATAATTCTTGCATATGAGATATCTTGTAAATATGAACAAAGGCCCGGAATTCACATTAAGTTATTTTTAGTACTAACATGATTATAATTTAACTGTGGTGGAATTTCAATTTATCCCTAGCTCTTTCAAAAACATACAGGTATATTCGTCAAGGGATCATTCATAAGAGAGGGGAATTAATTTTATTGGTGATTTTGTTAATATGCAATGAGGTGTGAATTAAATTGATTGAACTAATAAATATGCGTGTGAGACGTGAATTAAACTGATTGATCTAATAGATATGCGCTCATGCAATCTTGCAGTGGGTAAGATCCATTGCAATAGTTCTCCTTTTTAAAAACAGTGATACATTTTATAATTTCAAGACGGATTTAAATATTTGATGATGGCATATACAAAAGGGCTGTTTTAATTTATGTCGTAATACATTTTAAGAAGATCTCAGTTATCAGGTTATCCGATCTGCATATATATAAACAGACTGGATGTCATTATAAGGTTGAATTCGTGTTATTTATTATCGATTTTAAAAAGGAGAAACTTATTGTAAAGGGTAAGATCTTTATCTTTTATTGAAATAGGGTCCCGCGTTCTTACCTGCATCATATTTAATTGTTTGTAAACTATAATGAGTTAACCTTTACGTTTGGGTGTATACAGACACGATTGTGCGTGTTGATACAGGGTCTGGCCTGTCTGAGCTCGGATATTTCTTATCGTATATAAAGGGGGTGAGTAATATTGCATTATATTTAGTTTGCAGCAGGTATCCGAGATCGTTGGTGTTTGCATTTGATCTGGGTCCTGAATAGTTTCAGTTGGTTAAATTTAAGCTATTTTTAATGGGGAATTAAACATTGTGTGTGTTATACAGAATACGTGCGCTTCATTGGTTAAATTATTTACGTATAATTGCAGTTACATATGTGATAGAAATTATCTTATAGTAGATTGAATGATGTTTTAATCAGTGTCTAAAATATGCAGTTTTCTGAATTAATTTAATAGTGTTTATAAAAATATTCCTACCTGGGGGTAAGTCTATTATTAGTATTTTAATAAGAAGTACATAGAGAAAGGGAGTGATTAATTTTATTCGAAATTTTGTTAAATGTTACGTTTTAATGGTAATATATGGGAAAAATGCGGGTCCTTCTACCTGTTGACTGTTAAGGTACATTAAAGTGGGATTATGTTCGAATGTTCTCAGGATTTTTTTAATTCGTTATTAATAAAATGTTCTACCAATAATAATAAAAATAATTTATTAGGTAATTACTTTTATCAATAAAATTCCATAGTTACTAAGTCGACTCATGTCATGTAACAGCGTGAAGTTAGCAACGTTGCCGCGCACTTGGTTGGATCGCGCAAGATCTTACTCGCGGTCGCGAGTCTGGCCGCGGATGACCTTGAAATGCAAAACGGACCTCCATAAGAAATAACATGGGATTTTGCGCTCGAATCGGTGTTGCCTAACTACTAATTGGTAAATAAATATAGGATTAGAACTAGATTACATACTTGTTTATTGTTTCCAGCCTTATTTTGTGGAACTCCATAATCATGAAATAAATAAAGATTATTAAAAGTTTCACAGTTTTATTAAAATATACCTGACAATATTGTTTCGACAGCTATGCTGTCATTATCAAAGGTAATATAATTATAAACAAACACGTCGCTAAGGTAGATACAAAATAGGTAACTAGATAAAAATAATAAAAATCATAATTAAAAAAACACCTTTTAGAACAAAATCACACAATGACTCCTCAAAATAATATTAAATTCCTACATTTTTGTAATAACAAACGCAAATTAGACATTTTAGAAGCCTTTGAAATATACAAACACAAACTCAGAGTACCTTTAATGAATGAACAACTTGAACTCAGTAATTCTCCATTACTGGAAGTATTAGATGTTTAATTATGATTTTTATTATTTTTATCTAGTTACCTATTTTGTATCTACCTTAGCGACGTGTTTGTTTATAATTATATTACCTTTGATAATGACAGCATAGCTGTCGAAACAATATTGTCAGGTATATTTTAATAAAACTGTGAAACTTTTAATAATCTTTATTTATTTCAAGATTACATACTAATAAATAAACGTACAAAGTTTAAAAATACACGAAATAAAATGAACATTGTCAATATTATTTCAGAAAACTTAACATAGATGAATACTATTGACGATATAATTATATTAATCTAATTAAACATTATTGATGATGACAATTTATTATCAGGGATAATATAATAAGTGGTACGCTTATTATCGATAATTTTTTTTAATGTTACGAATGCCAATCCCAACGACGAAAATACAACGAGTGCGAAGCACGAGTTGTATTTTCCAAAGAATGGGGCTGGCATGAGTTGACATTTGTAAAAAAATTATCGATTCTTAAGCGTACCACGAATTATATTTAGAAAGAGAATATAATAAATTAAAATGAGGACCACAAATGCACATTTAAGAGAAAAAGCTTTATTTAATTAAGTACATAATATTCCTCTTTTAAATCAACGCAACTCATCACAAAATTAGTCATTGCGCGTAACACACTTAAAAAATGTATCTGACGTTTCTAAATTATTTTATTTGACAAGTGAAACAAACGCAAGTTAACTAATACCTAATCGATAATAATTGTTAGTCGCTTATTGTCACTACGGTACAAGGTCCTATTGGTCA
Source organism: Agrypnus murinus (assembly GCA_929113105.1). NCBI lineage: Eukaryota > Metazoa > Arthropoda > Insecta > Coleoptera > Elateridae > Agrypnus > Agrypnus murinus. The sequence goes on from OV816027.1 coordinate 96,027,004, forward strand.
ATATTTTAAATTTAAGGAGCAACGATTGGCTCATTATTCAATGTATTATATTCTCATTAAGTTATCATTAATCCATTTGTATTGGCAAAGGACAAATTTTATTTTCCTACGACCCCATACGAAAGTGAACAATAGCAAACGCTACCGATATTAAGAAAGTGAGTCATATAACACGCGTATGTTAGGAACATAACACACGTGTGTGTTATGAAAATACGTCACGCTAAGCAATATCTAGAAATCCACGAATTTTGTTTACATTAAAATGATGACATTAATGTTTAATCCAATTTTGAGAAGCATTTTAACCATTAGTAAAGTAAAGTAAAGTAAAGTTTATTTCTTTGTTAACTACATTACATTAATACAACATTACAAGAATAGTTTCTAATGTGGCAAAGTTAAATACAATTTTATTTAATATGGCAAAGTTACAAAGCCCAGATTAAATTAACTAAACAAAAGTATAATAAATTTTGATTGTAATTATAACAAATAAATAAATAAAATCGCCCATAAAGTCAATGGTCTGTCTATGGGATTTAAAACAATATTTTATTTAATGAACAACATTTTAAGATTAAATTTAAGATTATAATTAATATAATAGAAAAAGAGTGAAATGAGACTACTTATGAATAATTAATTAAATAGTTGACATTACGCAAATTAGAATAAGCACTTTCACAATGCAAAATAATTACATATATAATAAATACAATAAATACTGGAAATGCATTCGAAACTATAATAACCAATCCAATGCTGCCTTAATAAGATGTTAGCTATATTATAGGTATATAAATTCTAAAATTTTATTTATTTATTTTTTTTAAATTTATTTAGAAGAAATTAGAAATTCCTTCTAAACCAATTCCCAATAGGTAACTGCGGACACAGTTTTTAAAAGAATATAATGATCAGCAGGATTCAACTTCAAAGGGCAAATGGTTATAAAATCTAGGTGCTAGGTAATTGTGTGATCTCTGTCCAATAGATTTGGTAGAAAAAGGAGTTTTAAAAGATTGTTGTTTAAATCGTGTGTTATAACTATGGTCAATTTGAGTCAAAGTTTTATTTTTATATGTATGTAGAACTACTACCAAGAAATATAATTGACGCGGGTGGAACAATTTGGATTCTTTATAAAGATTAATAGATGAATAAGTCAGGTCTTTGTTAAGAATGATCCTTAAAAATCTTTTCTGAATAGTTTCAATTTTTTTTAAATACTCATCTACAGCACTACCCCAACCTAAAATACCATATGATAGTCGTGATTCAATAAGGGCAAGGTAGACTTTCCTTAACTCTGTATAACTTAAGATATTCTTTAGCAGTTTAAAACGATAAAGAGTAAATCGTAATATTTTCAACAAATTATTAATATGATGATCCCAACGTAAATGTTTATCTATAATTATACCTAAATATTTAATTGTATTTGTTTCGTCAATTGATGTTTCTAAATCTATATTAAGTTTGTTAAAATTATTATGTATATAGTCTTTTCTTATAAATATAACTTTAATTAATGTTTAATTAGTTATTTTAGCTCTCAAAAAGAAATATCTAATAGATTACACCTAACGTAACCTCACTATAATACATGAATTTAATAATAAATTATTGAAGCAAGTTTGCCAAGATTAAAATCAGCGATGCCAAATGGGAGAAAAATAAGAGTAATGTCAAATAATTTAGTTAGGCAACCTCTTTCACACCTGGCATTGTGTTATTAGTTGAAGTTATACATATATTTGTTAATTATGGAGATATTATTAAATATAAATAAAAAATAAATTATGTGCCTCTGAAATTATTATATTATAAATTGTAATAGTAATTCATTTAATTAATTTTGCTGCTAAACCCAAGGTTTAATTTTATACTATGTTTAAATAAGTTATGAATATATGAGTTTTTAAAATTGAAATTTATATTTAGTAAAAGAATCTATTAAATAAAATGTTAACAAACACCCATTCACTTTAACAATTGTCATAATTCAGCTCCAGAAAAATAAAATTAAGTTGTCAAGATAACTTAATTTTATTTTTCTGGAAATGTTTTGATAGAAATTTCGTTATAATTATTCATATTGTGAAACTAAATTGTTTAAAAAATTAAACTTTATATCCTAAAAATAAATGGCTTAAGAAAATTAGCTTTAAGTGTGATTTTCTCTGTTAAACCTAACCATAAGAATTTTGCTTTAAAATCTTCAAAAATTATATTGTTGAAAATTTTAAAAAATCAAAATTTTTTAAACATTTGAAATTTGGGTGGTCGTAGGAAAAATATTGTACATTACACGTTGGAAAGTAACTTTTCTGCACTCGTGTGATTTCCGCACTCGGCTTACGCCTCGTGCGTCAATAAACACTCGTGCGTACGAAAAGTTTCACTTTCCACACTAGTAATGTAATATACTATTACAGCACGCTTTAACACACCTGCTTGCGTTTTTATAGACACTACCCGAACTACACTATCACTGCCTGGGTGTGTTCCTATGATGCGGCCTAATTTCCAATGTAAAGGAGGTAACCTATCGTCCTTGATAAGTACCATGTCATGAAACACTCTAAAATACTCACAAACAAAACTAGGCCCCGCGATTGGGCGCCAGTGAAACACTAGTTTTTCTGTCAGACTAAATGACAATAAACTAACTATAAAATTAATATGAAATGATTCATACTTACTGTAACTGAAAACTCAAAATATCTGCCACAGCTTGGGATTTAAACTCTCTCTTACAAATTAATTATTCAAGTCGTAGGTATTGGTTCCACAGCTGTATAAATTGTGAAAAGGAATAGATAAGGGTCTCAAAACACACATAAAAACTCACAAAAAAGGGCGCCATCTGGTTATGAAGCTTAAGTTATTAATTATAAATAACCAATCAAAGATGTTAATTGAATAAGCATTAAAATTTATTAAATTCATTAACCAGAAAATGAATAAAATATTTAGTTGAATCAAAAATTTTGTTGACTTAAATTTTGAAGTAAAATGAAGCAAGGCATTCATAACTAATATGGTTCCGTTTTCTAGATCCTTGATTTTGAATTAATAACATTTATTTAATAAGGAGAAAAATGTTTAAGACATAACAGTACATATAATTAGGAAATAAAACACACCTCTTATATTTATTATAAGTCTAATCTATAGTCTTTAGATCATAATTATACCAGAGTAAATCAATAAAAATTCATCGAAGACCTTTCATTAAATAACAAGAATAAACAAAAAGTTTATGAGATCGACCACAAAAATTATTCAAAAACATTAATTCAGATTTTTAAATTTGTATTGACTTGGCTTTGTTGACAAAATATATAAACAAATATCTAAATGAGTTTAAGCCAATTAGATTAATTCGACTATTAACAGATTGAATGATTTTAAAATGCATTAAAATTTAAAGATTTCTGAATAAAGTAGAGAGCTCTCTTCCTAAAAAAAAGTTGCAACATTCTTTAACTAAAAGATTCTTAACTAACTGCATTATAAAACAGTCCTTAAAAATACGGTACCTTTAATTATATCCACCAACTCATGGAATACGAACAGATCAGTCCAGTAGAAATTGGAAATTGGCCTCTATTTCGGAAAATTGTTGTTAAATTCGGCGATGTCTTGAAGTATTGAATTTCAGTACCAGAAATACGATTCAGTTTAATAATTGTCATCAGCCCATATGGTATCATAAACTAATTGGGTCGAGCACGTAAAAAAACAAGATTTTAAATTGTTCATACGTAATAACGTATTTACTTTCATTTAGAAAATAACGATAATGTTTCGGAAAGTTAAATTGTTTTTTAATCACTTGTAGCACTAAATGCGTTTAAATTCTTTAAGCGGAATTTTAATTTACAAAAGCACAGGAGTCGATCATTAAATTCGAGATTGCTTTAAATGATTTTTATTTCATTAACAAACTGCACTTGTCTTAACAACAGGCAAAACACAGTAATTGTGATTACAGGTTCTTCACCAAAAAACAAACCCACTATTGTTTATACACAATACGAAATTACAAGTTTTTCAAACACGACTTAACAGAACGTAAAGCCTCTCGGACGAAGATTTGCACTTAGCAACAAAATAACATTAAAACTGTAACCACTGTATGTAGAATATCTTTCAATTCTAAAGGATTAATAAACTGTAATCCGGTAATATTGATTCAACATCAATCAATCATTATTGATCGAAACTCAAACGAGAAAACCGCACACCCCAGGTTAAAGTGTGAACATTTATATTATCGACCGCTTGCTGCAAGGGTGCAGTGGTTATTCTTTGCCACGAGGCACAGGCCGGAAACCAGTAAGTGACGCGACGCTACAACCCCAATCTCCGCGCTCTTATTTCCGTGTAGGAATATCAGCCAATAGCGAGGTCTCACTCACAAACAGTATTGCTTTTTTTCTAAGTACCCAATCAACAACGAGTCGCATGTTTTGGCTTAACGAATCAGCGCACAGCATCTAAAAAGCAAATATTGATTTTTCCTCTAAAACTGCGAACGCTTCGACCCCCATTTTTGTTAAACACTTATATTTTAAAAAGAATTGAAATTTGCAGAGCCGAACCTAAGATTTTTAATAAGACTAAATGCAAAATTATGCATATTAAATGCTGTTGGAAAATGTACCCGTTACACTCGCCCACTCGTCAAAGAAAAAGAAAAAACAATAAAAGAAGAAAAGCTAAGAAGCCCATCTTATACTGTACTAAAACTAACAAAATGCCAAAAGGCATACGAAGATACCATACTAATATCAAAACCAAGGCACACCCAAAAGTGCCTAACGCCCAAATCTATAAGACCAAAAGTGTCTAAACATTCAAAAAAAGGAAAGGAAAGGGGCTATCCGGCCAGGAAAATAGAAGGGACCAAAGGTAAGGAACGCCGAATAGAGCTGAAAGGAGCCACCCTAAAACAAATGTCCTCACAGAACATTCAAGCAAAGCCGAAGGTGTTGGAGAAGCCAGACGCACCAACGGGGACCCCAATAGTCATGTACTAAGAAAATCACACAACGAAGTCATTCTCAGAAACACCCACCAACATCATAAATTTGTAGCCAAAAGCTACCTATACTGAAATTCTAGTACGCACACAAGAGAGTGTAACAGTAAGGTGCAGCTTAGGATACCAAAAGGCAACACCCCGTGATCTCAGGTCTACAGCAGTCCGATATGGCACTAACTGCGACTTCACTGATCGAGAAGGAAAGAAGAGAAAGAAATAAAAGAATAGTAAACAAAGCTGGAAAAAGGAAACCTACACAGATAGTAGTTCACTTCAGCAGAAGCCAGAACAAGAACCAATCCCCCCTACAAACACCCAACGTCCAGCATTAGGACCTCCTTCTACCGTCAGGAAAGGTTCAAGCCCCAACCACTACCAAAACAAAGCACTAACCGCCACCAGAAGAACGTCACTAAACTAAAAAAAGTAGTCAACACTACCCATCCGTCACTTCATTCATTCAAAATACCTATACAAGATAAGTGTATACCAAACGGTATATCAAAAATAAAATTCAAGATCAATACCTGAACGAACTGATTTCCAAAACGTATAGAACTGAATGAGATTTATAATTTAGCTTTTAGAAAAAGCTCATGGAAGTTCAACGAACTTAAAATGCACAAGGACACAAAATCCCAACAGATTATTATTTTTTCTGAATATTCAAAATGAAGTAGTAACTTCACACAAATTTCTAAATAAACAGAACTGTCAAAATCGGTATAAATATACTGGACACAATCGGTAAAATTGTCTTACACCCTGCGTGATTTCCGACCAACCTACCAAGAAACACCCAAGGGATAAAAGAATATCCCCTGTACACGCTTCACTCAATCACACTCCCACACAAGATTTCCATGAAGATATTCAATCACTCAAAAAGGAAGAGGGCACGCAACAAATCACGCTATCATTGTTTTATGTAACTCCCACAACTAAAAGAATGAAAAAAAATTCAACAGTACCTGTCAGAACCATGAAAGAATTAACGTCACAAAAGGGATTAATTAATATTATTTAAAGATAAGACTTATTTAACAATAAGCCTAAAAGAATTTTAAGTGCAAAAATAGAAAATGACCCACAAGGTAATTTATACTGTAGATATTTAATTTTTAGTTTGGTAGCGAGTAAACTCTCCTATCATCTCATACAAAAGGATTCATCGGCCTAGGGCCACAGTCATAAAACATACAGCAACTTACATCATCAAACGTTCCCAATCATCAAAGTTAGGATCCTTCAAACACATACACGAGCATACTTGCCGACACAAAACCATAGATAGCCAAAAATAAACATGAGAAAAGGTCGTAAGTTGAACAAGACCTACTTTATTATTTAAGAATTAGAATTTTATTGCTTAGAAAAATCACAATGATTTTCCTTTAAATCTTTGACATGGAAATTGCCAACAGGATGTCCATCTAAATCTTGTAAATGATAAACAAGTGGGGACAAAACTTTGGTAACTTTACAGGGAATATATTTAGGGGCTAACTTCTTAGAGTAATCTTTAGAAGCATCAGACAAAGTAAAATTTCGCTTCCAGACTATATCTCCAACAGAAAATTTGAGCGGACGTTTTCGTAAATTATACTGACGGGAATTCTGTTCATAAGCTTTGTGTAATCTGGACTTAACATCCTCATATAATTCGGGAAGCTGAGTTAGCTCACGGATCCAAAAGAGTTTATTAGCAATCTTTAAAGGTTTATCGGGGTCAATAGGACTATAGAAATCTCCACTAACTGGAACATGTCGACCAAAGACCAGGAAAGAGGGGGAAACTTGAGTCGAATCATGACTAGCAAGACGTATTGCCTGGGCAATATCGAAAATATGTTTATCCCATTCACGATGAGAGTCTTTAATATATGACGAAATAGCTGTAACAAAAACTCGATTAACTCGTTCTGTAGGGTTAACTTGAGGATGATAGCGGGCATTCAACCAAACATTCTGTATTTTAACGCTATCTAGAAAATCTCGAAATTCTTTAGAAATAAATTGCGACCCATTATCAAACATAACGGTCTGGGGTACGCCAAATATTGAGAAAACTTGTTCCTTTAATAACTTTATCATAGGCTTGGTAGTGGCCTTACGTAATGGCTGTATTAGGACATACTTAGTAAACCAATCGGTAAATAACAAACAAGTACTGATTACCAGACTTACTTCGCGGCAACGGACCTAACAAATCCATACTAATTAACTGAAAAGGAAAGCTAACTTTCTTTTCTTTACCCATAAGACCTGCACGTGAAACATTCCCACTTTTCTGACTCGCACATACCTTGCAATTGCGTACATACTTACTGACAGAGTATCTAAGTTTCGGCCAATAATATAATTCGGAAATACGGAATAGAGTTTTCGAAACTCCAAAATGGGCAGCTGTAGGTTCATCATGACATTGTTGCAAAATTTGTTTCCTATTAGCAGTTGGAATTACTAGTTTCCAGTCGGAAATATTAGATTCAAGCGGTAATAAGGAAGGCAAGAACTTATATAGTCGATTATTTTCGACTTTAAAGTACGGATATTTTTCAGGAGAAGCTTGGACTAATCCTATCATGTTAAGATACCAGTCATCAGGCTCAAGAGTATCGATATTCATTACAGAAATAGATCGGGACAAAGCATCCGGAATAATGTTTAATTTTCCAGGGCGGTGCTGTATATCAAAGTCAAATTGGGAAAGACGCATACACCATCTAGCTAAACGACCTGTAGGTTCACGAATATTATGAAGCCACTTAATTGCTGCACAATCTGTAATAACTGTAAAAGGGGTACCCTCAACATAACCTCTGAAGTGTTCTATACCAAAAATAACTCCTAGTAGCTCACGCTCAGTAGCTGAATATTTCCTTTCTGTAGAAGTCAAAGTTCGACTCGCATAAGCAACTGGATGTTCTGAACCGTCCATAATTTGAAACAATACAATACCTAAGGCTACGTCACTTGCATCAGTCTGTTTATAAAATCGAGACGAAAAATCTGGCGAAATTAACACAGGAGCGGAACTAATACGCTGCTTAATCTTTTGAAATGATTGCTCAGCTTCGGAAGTCCAATGAATAGGATCTCCTTTCTTTTTGCCTTTAATGAGAGCGGTAATGGGGGCGGAAAGTTCAGCATAATCTTTAATAAAACGTCGATAGTAACTAACTAAACCATTCACACGTTTAACTTCAGTAGTATTGCGAGGGGTAGGAAAATTCAAAATAGCTGACACCTTATCTGGATCAGTTCGCAAACCTTCTTGATCAATAACAAAACCTAAAAACTTCAAAGAAGAACGACAAAAGTGACATTTGTCTAAATTTATCGTAAAACCAGCATCTTTCAGCCTTAATCGTAGAAGATTCAAAATCTTAATATGCTCCTCAAAAGTAGAAGACGCAATAATAATATCATCAAGATACACAAAAACTTTCTCATCCAACATTAGTGGACCTAAAACTTTTTCCATGCATTTCTGCATTGTTTGCGGACTGTTCGATAAACCAAAAGGCATTACAGTAAATTCGAATAAACCCTTACCAGGCACACAAAAAGCTGTTTTTGCACAAGAAGATTCCTCTAAAGGGATTTGCCAAAAAGCTTTACGTAAATCTATACTGGACAGAAACTTAGCATTACGAAGTCTATTTAAAATAGCATCGGTACGAGGTAACGGAAAAGCATCTTTTTTTGTTACACTATTTAATTTTCGTGCATCATAACATAATCTTAGTTCATTTGTTTTTTTCTTAACTAACAACACTGGACTACTCCAAGGACTATTAGACTCACGAATCACTCCAAGTCTCAACATATCATCAACTTCTTTATGAAGATGGGTCTGCATAGCAGGCGACAGAAGATATTGTCTTTGCTTAATGGGCTGAACATCCCCTGTATCAATATAATGCTTCAATACATTCGTACATCCTAACTTATAGGAAACTAATTCTTCAAAAGCTGAAATTGTTTTCTTTAAAACTGAATTCTGTTTAGGACTTAGAGAAGCTTGATCTATAATTTTCGTAACTTCCATGGAGGAAATATGGTTTACGGAATTCTCGACTGAAGAAATGGTATTTACGGAGGGTTCTACTGCAAAGTCATACGCTCTTTCATACATATTTAGATTTATCTTAAATAGGTGACCAAAATCCACTCCTAAAATAAAAGCTTGGGTAATGGAAGGAACTAATAAACATTTGATATTTTTCGTAACCTTATCCAAAGTAATCGGTAAAATAATTTCGCCCTCACAAGGTTGGAAGGCACCATCAGCTGTAGTAACACGAGCAGCTGTTAACTTTCGTTGGAAAGGAATTTTGTTTTCCTTCAGAAACTGTAAACCAGAAGAACCTATGATAGTATTTGATGCACCACTATCTAACAAACAAATAACTGGAAATCGTTGAATCCTAATGAGTATAAAAGGACGATTATCATACGGCATTTTAACACAAAGGGGTGCAATTATTTTGGGGGACATAAAAGTTTTTACTTTATCTAACCAAGACTTCCATTCTTCTGAAGAAGGCGAGAAATTACATTTTGTTGTTTGTTTGGGTTGAGAAATTAATTTGCACGCGAACGAGAATTGGGTTGTGGGGTTTTTGTCTTCGGTACCGTCCCGGTTGAACGATTCATCACTACTTGATCCGCAACGATACCTCCCTTGGCGTTTTTTGGATTGCAAACAATACAAGAATTGGAGTATGCACCAACCTTACCGCACCTATAACAAAATGTACGTCGTTTTTCGGAACACTGCTTATGTAAGTGTCCAGCCTGACCGCAGTTAAAACAAGATTTATCTGTACTGGATAATTCAGAGATGGTAATTTTATTTTCCGCAGGTTTTCTTACTTGACAATCATTTAATTAAAGACACGCTAAATCTGGTTCTAACAACCCATTACGCTTGGAAGGTGGTGGATGATACCTTTCCGATCTTATTTTTAATTCTTGGATTTTTCTACAAAAATCCTTTAATGACGATAAAGACTTTATGTCCTGTAAACCTATACGCTCTGCAAAATAAGGATTTAAGTTCCTAACTATCTGTTCTATCCTAACAAAGCCGCACGCGAAAATAAATCTATAGCGGAAACAAATAATTCTTGCTTCGAAATTCGACGGGCCTCACATAAATCATTAATTTTCTCTAAAAATGCCATAATACTATCGCGTCCCGTCTGGCCAGAGTATTTCAAGTTCCATTTAAAGACAGGTACAGGCTTAACCGTTGGCTGTACTTGTAAAGAATTCTCTAAAAATGACGCGTTCGCATCACTAACTTTAGTTTCATTATTTTTTGTTCGAAATTCGATCAATAAACCCTGTAAAACTAACAATTGTGCTTCAAACTCGTCTTTAACAACAATTTGCTCATCCCCACTTACTTCTAATAAATTTATGCGGTTCTCTAAATGCAAAAGCCTAGAATAAACTACATCACCCGAATCCTCCGTTAATTCCTCTGAATTCCCGAGTGTTTTCTCAATATCAACAAATGTCTCTTTAATTTGTGCTACATTGGTTTTTAAATCATATGGTTGTTTGAATGAAACAGACTTTAACGTTTTTTCTTTGGCTAAACTGCCTCTCAAAAGTGCACGACGTTGCAAATAGTTACTTACCTGCTTTAGACCTCTACAAAGAATCTCAAACTACAATTCATTACCTTTCAAATGGTTAACTTCCATTTTGACAAAGTACCGTAACAATAAAATTTACTTTTCGCGACAAATAAGCGATAACTGTAGTTAGGCTTTCCAATTTCTTTACAGAAATCCTACAATATTATTGATTCCAATACAAGAATCCTTATCTGGAAACGTAGTACAAAATCACCTAAAATCCTAAAAATATTCATCAACCAATATCTCAAACCTTTTCTTAACTGTGGAAACAATATTTTATTCGAGCCACACGTTGGCAAAGCCAGTGAAACACTCTAAAATACTCACAAACAAAACTAGGCCCTGCGATTGGGCGCCAGTGAAACACTAGTTTTTCTGTCAGACTAAATGACAATAAACTAACTATAAAATTAATATGAAATGATTCATACTTACTGTAACTGAAAACTCAAAATATCTGCCACAGCTTGAGATTTAAACTCTCTCTTACAAATTAATTATTCAAGTCGTAGGTATTGGTTCCACAGCTGTATAAATTGTGAAAAGGAATAGATAAGGGTCTCAAAACACACATAAAAACTCACAAAAAAGGGCGCCATCTGGTTATGAAGCTTAAGTTATTAATTATAAATAACCAATCAAAGATGTTAATTGAATAAGCATTAAAATTTATTAAATTCATTAACCAGAAAATGAATAAAATATTTAGTTGAATCAAAAATTTTGTTGATTTAAAATTTTGAAGTAAAACGAAGCAAGGCATTCATAACTAATATGGTTCCGTTTTCTAGATCCTTGATTTTGAATTAATAACATTTATTTAATAAGGAGAAAAATGTTTAAGACATAACAGTACATATAATTAGGAAATAAAACACACCTCTTATATTTATTATAAGTCTAATCTGTAGTCTTTAGATCATAATTATACCAGAGTAAATCAATAAAAATTCATCGAAGACCTTTCATTAAATAACAAGAATAAACAAAAAGTTTATGAGATCGACTACAAAAATTATTCAAAAACATTAATTCAGATTTTTAAATTTGTATTGACTTGACTTTGTTGACAAAATATATAAACAAATATCTAAATGAGGTTAAGCCAATTAGATTAATTCGACTATTATCAGATTGAATGATTTTAAAATACATTAAAATTTAAAGATTTCTGAATAAAGTAGAGAGCTCTCTTCCTAAAGAAAAGTTGCAACATTCTTTAACTAAAAGATTCTTAACTAAAAGATTCTTAACTAACTGCATTATAAAACAGTCCTTAAAAATACGGTACCTTTAATTATATCCACCAACTCATGGAATACGAACAGATCAGTCCAGTAGAAATTGGAAATTGGCCTCTATTTCGGAAGATTGTTGTTAAATTCGGCGATGTCTTGAAGTATTGAATTTCAGTACCAGAAATACGATTCAGTTTAATTATTGTCATCAGCCCATATGGTTTCACAAACTAATTGGGTCGAGCACGTAAAAGAACAAGATTTTAAATTGTTCATACGTAATAACGTATTTACTTTCATTTAGAAAATAACGATAATGTTTCGGAAAGTTAAATTGTTTTTTAATCACTTGTAGCACTAAATGCGTTTAAATTCTTTAAGCGGAATTTTAATTTACAAAAGCACAGGAGTCGATCATTAAATTCGAGATTGCTTTAAATGATTTTTATTTCATTAACAAACTGCACTTGTCTTAACAACAGGCGAAACACAGTAATTGTGATTACAGGTTCTTCACCAAAGAACAAACCCACTATTGTTTATACACGATACGAAATTACAAGTTTTTCAAACACGACTTAGCAGAACGTAAAGCCTCTCGGACGAAGATTTGCACTTAGCAACAAAATAACATTAAAACTGTAACCACTGTGTGTAGAATATCTTTCAATTCTAAAGGATTAATAAACTGTAATCCGGTAATATTGATTCAACATCGATCAATCATTATTGATCGAAACTCAAACGAGAAAACCGCACACCCCAGGTTAAAGTGTGAACATTTATATTATCGACCGCTTGCTGCAAGGGTGCAGTGGTTATTCTTTGCCACGAGGCACAGGCCGGAAACCAGTAAGTGACGCGACGCTACAACCCTAATCTCCGCGCTCTTATTTCCGTGTAGGAATATCAGCCAATAGCGAGGTCTCACTCACGAACAGTTTTGATTTTTTCTAAGTACCCAATCAACAACGAGTCGCATGTTTTGGCTTAACGAATGAACGCACAGCATCTAAAAAGCAAATATTGATTTTTCCTCTAAAACTGCGAACGCTTCGACCCCCATTTTTGTTAAACACTTATATTTTAAAAAGAATTGAAATTTGCAGAGCCGAACCTAAGATTTTTAATAAGACTAAATGCAAAATTATGCATATTAAATGCTGTTGGAAAATGTACCCGTTACAGTCACCTATGCCAATGTTGCGCTGTCCCTTGGTCCATTTAATTTTTTGCTGAAGCTCTGAAATATATTCACGAGACCAGCGCTTCCAAAAGTGTTGAGTAATTTGTTGTATATGCTGAAATCGCGACAGGCGATTTATTTTGAGATCTGTCAGATCCACATCTGGAAGTACTGTCAAGCTCCTACCAATAAGGAAATGTGCTGGAGTGAGAGGATCAAGATCGTCGGGAGAAGGGGATAAACGACAAAGAGGTCGAGAATTTAAAACCCCTTCAATCTGTACCAATGTAGTTAAAAATTCTTCAAAGGTTATTAATGAATCCCCTAAAACTTTTTTCATATGAAATTTAGTACACTTCACTCCTGCCTCCCACAAACCACCAAAATGGGGACTATTTGCAGGAATAAAATGCCAATTTATATTTTCTTTTGTAAATAAAGTCGTGATATTTGAATTATTAACTTGAAGAAATTTACGCAATTCAGACATAGCACCTACAAAATTTGTACCATTATCGGAATAAACGTGAGAGGGTTTTCCCCGTCTCGCAGTGAATCTACGAAAAGTCGCGATGAACGCTTCAGAAGTTAATTCCGATACCGGTTCCAGATGTATTGCCTTTGTGGCAAAGCAAATAAACAAACAAATGTAACATTTAAATGTTTTATTGGTACGCCCCTTATGTACCTTTATTGAAAATGGTCCGGCATAATCTACCCCAATTGCATAAATCGGGTACATTGCTAATAATCTCTCACGAGGTAGATTACCAATTATTTGTTGTAAAGGCAAGGGTTTAATTTTATAACATTTAATACAATTGTGCACTACAGTGCGTGCCAAATTTCTCCCACTCGTGATCCAAAACTTTTCTCTTAAACTTGCTAACATTTGTTGTGGTCCAGCGTGTAATAACCTAACATGTTCAAATTCTACAATCAATTTTGAAAAAGCGTGTTTGCCTGAGAGTAAGAATGGATGCTTTTTGTCAAAACTAAAATTTGAATTTTTTAAACTTCCTCCTACACGTAACAGACCTTCGTGGTCGATAAATGGCGAAAGCCGTACAATACCTCCCTTGAAATTTAAGAGCTTATTCTCTTGCAAATGTTGGATCTCATCACAAAAACTTTGTCGTTGTGCAATTTTTATTAAAACCTTTAAAGCATCATCGCATTCCTCTACACTTAAATTACCTAACAGCCTATTTTCGTTAGTTACTCTACAATTCTCAGTAAATCGCAAGCACCACCCAATTATTCTTTGTAATTTTGAAAGAGAAGACCAAATTTTACACTTACCACTTACTTACTTTACACCAAATTAGATACAAGTTCCATAAGCTAGATTCGAAGCGTCAGAAAATGCATGTAATTCGATACGATCTGTAGAAAGACACTGTACATGTCGGGGAATTTGAATATTGTTTAAATCTACTAACTGTTTTTTGAACCGATTCCACCGTTTATTAATTAACTCGGGTACCTTGTCGTCCCATGATAATTTGTAGAGCCATAATTCTTGTAACATAATTTTTGCGAGAATGATACATGGACCAACTAGCCCTAGCGGGTCGAATATTTTTGAGATTATCGATAACATTTCCCTCTTTGAAACAACCGTTTGTGATTCTGGTATATCGACAGTGAATTTTAGAAGATCGGATTTTGGTGCCCAAACTAAGCCTAAAGTTTTTGTATCGGTATTATTTAATAAATGCATTGCATCCCTTTGGGGAATCGATGCTATTTTCTATCAATTTGTGAATCGTTTGATGTCCATTTTCTTAACCTGAAATTTGCAGAATTTAATATTTCTGTAATTTCGTGGTATAATTGAACTGCTTCATTTACTGTATCCGTTCCAGTAAGCAGATCATCCACGTAAAAGCTTTCCGTAATAACACGCGCAGTATTCGGATACTTAGTTTATACGGATACTGCTGGAGACACCTAATCGCTAGGTATGGTGCAGAAGTCGTACCATACGTTACCGTGTTCAGTTTATAGTGATTTAAAGGGTCGATGGAATTTTCCCGCCAAACAATTCGTTGAAAATCTCTGATGTGGTTCTATCAATACCTGCCTATACATCTTTTCCACGTCTGCTGATAAAACGTATCTGTATGTCCGAAAGCGCACTAATATGTTAAATAATTCTTGCTGTATGACAGGCCCTGCATGCTGGATATCATTTAACGAAGATCCGTTTGATGTCTTACATGATCCATCAAAAACGACTCTTAATTTTGTTGTTAAACTAGTTTGCTTAATGACCCCGTGATGTGGCAAATAATAAACTTCCTCTGAATTAACAACTGGGATTTCTATTACACTCATATGATCTAATGATATATATTCGCGCATAAATTCCGTATATTTTATTTTTAAATCCCTGTTGACCTAAAATTTTCTCTCTAGACTATAAAATCTCTTGGTAGCTATGTGCAACGAAATACCTAATACCGGCCTTGGGCCTTTAAATGGAATTGAAACAATGAATCTCCCATTAGCGTCTTTTTTTGTTGTATTAATAAAATGTTGCTCACACCAGTTTTCAGTTGAGGGCAAGGATTTAGTTTCCTCGCACTCTTCTAATTCCCAAAATGCCCTTAATTGATCTTGGACATCTAAATTAGTCGCAAAATTGCAAATTAAATTATCTGACTTTTCTGATTGATACTGAAACGGACCAGTAACAATCCAACCTAGAATTGTTGATCGCAGAGTTGGGTTTTGATTTCCCAGTTTTGTTTCCTCATTGCCTAGAAGATCCCAAAAAATGTTTGCTCCTAACAATAAATCGATTTTATTTGCTTTATAAAAGGTTATCCGCTAATTTGACATATGGTGGAATGTTAAATATTGATACGTCGTAAGTTCTAGTGGGAATGTTATTCGTAATTTTGTCAATTACAAAACATGAAAATTCCGTGTTATATGAGTAATGGCATGATTGTAATTCGACCTTAGTTTTATATTTAATACTTGATAAATTTTGATTAATACCCAAAACTTTTAAATCAATAGCTGTCTTCGGCAACTTTAATTTTTCGCAACACTCGGTTGTAATAAAGCAACTTTCAGACCCACAGTCTAACAGTACCCTACAAAATTGATAATTTCCTACTCGATCTCGAATTTTGACAATAGCAGTAGAAAGTAAAACACGCTCATTCTTAATACTGCTACAATTTGCTACTATCATATTGACAGACGCGTCTTCATTTGTATTAGTCGTTTGAATGTTATCAACAGAATTTGTGTTATTGTTGTTATTGTTAATGATGTCTTTTTCCGCATTTTCTACACATACCTGCATTACATTCGTGACTGCGGTGGCCTTTCTTTAAACAATTAACGCACAAATTTCTTTTACGCACTTCCAAAGTCCTATCATTAGCATTATGTTTTAAAAAATCTTCACAAGTGTAAATTACATGATCATTTTTATTACAGAAATTACATTTTTTATACGACTTGTCATCCTTTGTTGTTAATAAGGTAGTTGTTGGTTCTACAGTTTTAAAAAAGTGTTTATTGGGATTTTGAGATTTTCTATTTGATTGATTTTCTAAAGTTTCTAAAAGTTCGTATCTACCCTTTAAAAATAATTTAATATCTTCTAAATCTGGAAAATCTTCAGTTAGTCTACTAACTTCCCATTCCCTTTTTGTCTGAGCATCTAATTTGCTTGTAATCATATGAATAAGTAACATACTCCAATGCTCGACCGGTTGGCCTAACGCTTGTAAAGATAATAAATGTTTAGAGTAATCATCCAATAATTTTCGTAATTCCAAGGCAGTTTGATTCTTTATTGCTGGTATATTAAACAATGCCTTTATGTGATTAGTTACTAATAATTTTTTGTTATCATATCTATCACAAAGTAATTTCCAAGCAACCGCGTAATTTGCCTCGCTAATTTCTAAAGATTTAATTATTTGAGAAGCTTGGCCTTGTAAACTTGCCCTTAAGTAGTGTAATTTTTGGATGTTACTGATGTCGCAATTAGAATGCACAATTGAATTAAATGTGTCTCTATATTCCACCCAGTTTTCGTAAAACCCTGAAAATTTTGGCAATTGTATTGTTGGAAGTTTCACCTGGTTTAATATATTTAATCTTACATTGGAACCGCTAGCTAAACCTTCTGAAGTGTTCACTTGTATCTCTGATTGGTATTTATTAATAAAATACTTTGCCTTTGAGATTAATGAAAAATAAATGTTTTCAAAACTATCCCTTTCCGCATAATGAGATTCTATGTCCCGCTCTTCGCAAATTTCTTCAATTTCTGATTGTAATGCTGTAAATTCCGTAAAAATTAACTCGATTTTAACAATACGTTCTTCTAATTCAGTAATTACTGTACCGCTAAATTCATAATCGTCAGTAAACCCAGACATATATGATTGAAATGTAGTTAGGCTGTCTTTCTTTCCCCCTCGTTTACGAATTAATAATTTTAAGTCGCCCATTGGTACAGATATAATTGATTTTTAAATATTATAAGGATAATGAGAACCAGATAGGTTAATAACAGGAAGCTTGACTTACCATGTGACTTTGCAGTTGCCCAGCAGACTTCTGATCGATCGTGTAATTTTATTGTTCTTGATATTGTGTATTCAGCTCGAAGATGACCAAATGTTGAAGGTGAAATTAAAACACTGCGAATTTAAATTATTGCAATTTATTATTTTATGTAATTTTAACCCATGCGTCCTGCATGGAAACCTTTTGTGGACTGTGTCGGTTTTTGGGGAGAATCGTCAATTCACCCTTACAAATACAAGTACCGTTACGTTACACATATTTCTAAAGACTTCTAAAATTTACTGTTAGGTTTACAATTTACTGTTATTTTTATCCTTAAATTTACCGTTAAGTATGAATGAATACTTTACAGTTCTGGTAAATTCCCTTTAAAACAAATTCTTTACAATGTCAGTGGCACGATACAGCATAGAAACTTACATAGATTGGGATATAAGTGCAATAACACAAAACTTTTCTAGCATATGTAATTTTTATTATATTGTATACATAATAACAGTTTAGATAGATAATGTATAATTTACTTTATCAAAAAGCGAACGATGCAGATGTGAGAAAATTCTACGTCCAAACAAGCTAAATCTTCAAGACACTTTTCAACCTCGTGACAAGTTGGTTCTATTACATTAAGTTGAAACCAATCTTCTAACGGTTCACTCACATAATGCGGATTTGTTGTTATGGTGTGCGAAATGTCCACGAATGCTCCATTGATCAGTGTTCCACTAACTACGAAAGTGACTTCTGCAAGTAATTCAACATGTTTATTAAGAACATCTTCGTTCTCAACGGTTTTTAAAAATCGAGGAAACTGCCGTAGTAATTGTTCCCGTACCTCCTCCATACCTTGGATCACGTTGTCGTTCATACTTAACTTTCACAACAGACGAATTTGAAATTAAACCGATAAATGGTTAGGTACACAATAAGGGAAAGTAAAGTAATAACTGCGAATAGAACTGTTATTGTTGTTGCTATTATACGGATCGGGAATGTGACAAATGGTAGGATCACGATTAGTCCCGAGAGATTGCCAATTTGATTCGATAGAGTAATTAGGATAATTATATTTAATTTTGAAGGAAGAAGGTTGAGAAACGTTGCGTAGGGATATGATGTATACGTTAACACCGTGAAGAATATTGCTGGTCAAAGCGTATCTCGTAGGATCTCGAGAAAACACAATGGACCCAGAAACAGATTCCGATGGTTGAGCAACATACAGAATACCGTCGTACACCGCACTAAGCACCACCAACAACTTAACAGGTAACACTGGCATTGTATTAGGATCGATTGAGATATAAGCTCTACGTAACAATAACGTAAAGATCTCCCACTCCAAACGGTAACCTTGAACCATACCCCTCCACCCCTCACATCAATAACCCTGATACCTCAATTAACCTTGAAACTTCCCCCACTAATCAATAAGGGTCTATATAAACTGGATGGTATTGGTATGGGTTAGTTGTGTTATAATGGATTTGTTAAAGAAAGCATTTGAAACTGTAAAGAACGTTCCGATAGAGTTCAAAGATCCGACTCCAGAATTATCCCGAGACGGTTACGAACACTCCACCATCCAACATCCATCCATCCATCTAATGTCATCGAACGGTTGCTACATTCAAAATCCATTGTTTTACGCTACAACGCATTATTTAAACAAATCAAGATGCAAACTACTCAGCATCGGTCTCTGCTCTATAGAGTTGACACCAGAAGTGAGATTGTCGGGATTGAAAAACGACTACATTAAATTTAACCTGGAAGAATGGGAGAATTTCGAAAATAATCACGCAATTATCAAACATTTCTTACATAGTTATGACTACTATGCACCGATACCCCTTCTCTACAAGACGATTACGTTTAAAAATGTACAAGATAAGAGAACTATGAGAATTCAGGATCGTCGTGACAACACCGAAGTATGGTTAGGAGTCGAAAGTGTAGTTAAGTTAATGGAACTACTTACAATGGTCAAGTCACGATTGAAGCTGTTAGAAGAAGAAAAATTCATAGACTTTTATCGAACTTTGGAAAAAGGTCTTGCCGAAGCAGAAGGGGATGTGTATGAGAATTTGAAACAAGTTTTAACTTCCTTACCAACGAGTGGAAATGTCATAAGCGGTTTAGAGCTATTAGCAGATCAGTCCTATAGAATTGCGAACGATGTTAAGGGTTATGTGTTATAATTTCATAGACAAGCTAAAGAAAAAGGTGACTTTCAATGAAACGAATAATTCTGTACGGTATATGATAGTGTGGGAATATGCTCACAGGCAAGCGCGAAGATCGATGTGGATGAATGCCGCTTTAGATCGGTATAGATTTCAAAGACGTATAGAGAATTGTGGTCGAGTGTTAAATAATATTTTAAGTGAAGAGCACAGACATTTTATTTACCTTGAACGCTTTAGTACTTAAGTTTTGTATTCTTATAAACTATAATACGTAAACAACAAATAAAATATTTAAAAAAAATATATGCATTTTATTAAACATTACTTCATTATAAATTCATTATATAACCAATAAACATTAGATAAAGCACAAACACATAGATTTGTATTATGATAGAAACATGATACTTCATTAACTTCCGGTAGTGCTGGATGTTCTGGAAATTCAACAATCGACGTTGAAAGATATTTTTGTAAGAATTCCTTTTGTTCACGCCCTTTTACATAAATCACTTCAGCTGATGTCGTCGCGTACCGAAGAATGTCTGGAAACATGAACGCTGGAGTCTCGCCTTTAGACCAAGCAATGCAGTGGTGATTCTTTATTAACCAATGTGCTTGTTTTCGGAGTTCTGCAGGTAACGTTGGAAATGGAAAAGGTGGTTTAAATACATAATGAGCTATTTTACAACCATCGCAAATAGCTAACTCTTTAGGCAAAAACTTGTTGTTAGCAATCTTAAAGCCTTGAATGTCTACTACAAGACGCATAGCGGCTAACTAAACGAGGTTCAAAATCTTCATTTTCATATATGTAATAATTCGACAATCGTCGTAAGTAGTCGTTTACAGTAGTCGTACTTGCTTCGTCAGTGCATTATACGTAAACATACGATCATGCAAAATTAGACAATATGTAGTAGTACTAGCGAGTAGGTATTGGGGTACTTGAGACCAGCCCCTCCAGTTTTTTTGGCCACGCCTGCTGCGCTCTGATTGGCTACACCCACTCCTGTAGCTCCTCCCCCTTCGCTGTGATTGGTTACCCCCACTCCGGTAGCCACGCCTGCTGTTCTGTGATTGGACGAGCGCCATTTTGGAACTTTGGGCGCCATTTTGACCACGCCCGTCCACCATTACGGGGATCTGTATTACCGGCAATCTGTGTGCTACCAATAGAGGGCGTAATGCTACAATTAGTGTGTATTGCTAAGAGAGGGCGTCATTAAGAAATCTGTATTATCGACGGGCTGTGTACTACTACTAGAGGGCGGCGGCGTCATGAAGAAATCTGTATTACTACCGGTATGATGTAGAGGCAAGGCATTTTATATCACAGCATCTTGCGCGCGCTAAATTTGAATGTGTCAATTTTAAAATTTGTCATTTTTGCAGCTGTCATTTTTGCATCTGCTATTTTAAATTTGTCATTTTTGCAGTTGTCAATTTTGCAGCTGTCATTTTTGCATCTGTCATTTTGCATCTGATATTTTGCATCTGTCATTTTTGCATCTGTCATTTTTGAATTTGTCATTTGAAGGAGCCATCTTGGATTTCCCAGATTTGAATTTTAGCGCTAACTCTGGGATTGGATCATCCTTTCACTAAGCGGAAACTCTTTCTCTCTCACGCACACACTGTACTCTTTCCACTGCCTTTTCTAGAAGAAATAATAAAGCCAGATAGGAATTAAAATTATGTTTATTATTATTATTAATATATTGTTATGACTACATTTAATTTATAATAAAAAGGTTGATAGATTGCTGGTGGTGATAGCTTGAGGACTTCAGGACTGACCTCTGTTTTCTATCTGCGGTTCCAGGGGCTGTAACAACATTAACAATAGAACATTAAAAAGGGGTTTATTGTAAACTTGATGTTTACCCGTACCTTATGTGTTTCCACAAACATACAGTCATCATAACCGCAGCCTGTTTTTCCCAAGTACGCTAGGCCTAGAGAAATCGTTTTAGCTGCAATCTGCTCATTAACTTCCTTAACTCTTTCATTTGTTAACTTGTCGCTGATCCGCTTGGGTAGAAATGTAACGTAGTTTTCACCAACAACAATCACACTTTGACGTTTATCACGGCAAACGACTCTTTTGAATTGTAGTATCTCTGCAATTTATTTTATTTTGTAATCACATAACTTCATGATCGGCTTCTGGCTACCGGAAGGTTTGTTCAATTGTTGTAATAGCAAGTCCATTTTTCTATGTAAAAAACAAAGACACACATGATAGATTTAAATAGCAGCATTTTAAAGTTTTCTACGTAAACAAAGATACACACACACACACACATGTTATAATTTAAATAGTAGCAAAAAAAATTAACACGCACACAAGAATAATAATGATAATTATTTTAACATACCTGTTTAGTTGAAGCAAACAATAATAATAATAATAATTATCACTATCACCGTAGCCGACGACGAGAACAAAACTAAAAAACGGAAGGGTTCGACGGAGCTTTTATAACCTTCTAATCGACAGGAATGAACACGCGTACAGATGCAACAGCTAAGATAAACATCTAAATTTACTACACCCGAGCAAAGGGTACAAACTCGTTAACGGTGAAAAGGGTCGACACCTGCGCTGTCAATTAGCACTTGAGACCAATCTAACCGACTATGTATTGCCGTGAAAATCATGCAAGGACGAGGTTGCCAAAATATGAGAATGTGTATAAACGACAGAAGGCCATATCTTATTGTGTTATATATATATTGAAACTAAAAACTAATTGCTTGCTTATAACAGATTTAATTTTAGTTCATGCATCAGAGTTCGTAAATGAGATAGAAAAACAAAGACGCAAATGTGGGCCATTCCGCATAATATTAAAAATAACATCCATTTATTAGAATATAAAGGTATTACATTTAGGGATGCATGCGTGATTAGTAATTTAAATTAGATATATTGGTCAATCAACTTAATTATTATTTTGTTTGTTAAAATGCGTCCTGTGTGTAAAGCTTTATAGCTAGCGGTCAGGTAAACCCTTTTTATTTTATGACTCTCTTGAAAACGTTATCTGATCGTCCCACCTGCCGCAAGAAGAAAGAATTTGCTGTCGTCAATATAATCGTTTCAAAACATCTTTAAAGACGGTTTGTAAACTTGGCAAAAAAATATATAAAAATGCTTGTTTTAAATGTACTCTGAGTTATTATTTTACATGTAGATTTTACTGTAGGCTCACATCTCTGTAAATTATTAATTTATATTACATTTTCTTTTATTTAAAAACTTTGCCTAAGTCGATTCATACTCCTAATTTAAAAAGCTAAAATTAGCGACCAAGTAGTAAATTTTAAAATACCACGGAGATTGTTTGAATGATAAGCACACCCTTAAAAAGGGAACCGTATCTAATTTTGACTACATGTCTACGGCAAAATTAGTCCTAATAAAAAAATACATTATTGCCCTTTTGAAAAAAGGGGTTCTGAGAAAGAAAGAAATCTTATCTTTTATTCGAATCTGAGTGAACCGAAAAACACACCTCTGTTTAATTGCATAAATCAGCAGGTAGCTTGAAAGCAAGATAATGTACTTAATAAAGTAAGATTTTATCGGTCAGTTTTTAAGGTGTTAGAATAAACCTTTTCTATGCCCATGTCTGATTTTAAACAATAGAACAACATTTATAATAATAATAATATAATAATAATAATTACTACAACCCATAACCTTAACCAAGGCCCCAGAAGCTATAAGCTTGTGCGGGAGGGAGGGGGCGATTATTATTATTATGTAGGCCCAATGTGCGGCTGCAGCCGACTTATAGATGGAACAGCGCAAATTCCACATTTGTGTTACAGCTAAGGAAAACTGCAGAAAACCTTAACCAGATCTGCCAGCGCCGAGAGTCGAACCCGGGCCGCTTGGGTGAAAGTCCGGCACGCCAGACATTACACTACCAAGGCTGTGTGTCAATACATTTAACTTCTATATTGACGTATGTACATAACAATTTCTCGTAAGGTTAGATCTTGCAGCTGTATGTCTTAATTAAATACACCGTACAGTTCGATTTACGATCTAATAATAAATAACGACGACGACGGTCAGTTTGAAGGGTTTAGAATAAACCTTTTCTATACCCTGTCTAATGCTGCCCACCTGTCTTTTAAATAGTTTTACATTCAATCATGCAGGTTAAAACAGGATAGAACTCGTATATATTACGTATTTCATTTAATTATTATGCAGTCGTATTTATGGGAACCTGTCTCGACAGGATACAACACACAAAAGGGTTTAATCAAGAGTGTATAAAAGCTAAAAAAAACGGAATCACGAGAAGTCACTTAGTACCGTTTGTTTGTTAACAATAATACCTAATTCAGGTAGAATATTATGAAAACACGTTTCGAACAAGATTTCCGTGAATTTTATTTTTTTAAACCGTTATAAAAATTTTAATGTTATTAATTAGTATTAATGAATACTATACATAAGATAATTATAATTATCTATTCTACGTTAAGCTTTATTAAAGAGTTAGCGATCAAGTAGCGTAAGAGCTTCGTAAGGTTTAAAGCACCACAGGGATTGTTAGAATGATACGCACTCCCTTAACAAGGGAATCGTATCGAGTGCTAAAAATGCAGGTAAATTCTTTTAAAATTTTAAATCTTTATCGATAGGTCGATCAATACCTTAATTAAGACTTTTTGAAGAATACAATATTAACTACAAAGAGGCATGGGGTTATTCCTTCTTTCATCTTTCGAATATAAACTAATTTGGAAAGAAGAAGAGTTGTATTGAAATTGCCGGTTTTTCATTTAATAAATATTATAATATTGATTTGTATTGTTGAAATTATGAGTTACAGCTGTTTCTATTATTAACAAATTAATAAGAGAAACGTTTTTTAGATCATTTCTTTGTGGTCGTAGCTGTAACATTATCAAATTTGAAGGCGCTTGATTGATTAATAACTGAGTAATAGTCGAGTAAATTCTGTCATTATTTAAAGACCGATGTTAACTAAATATGTAACAAGTATTAGGTTTAAAAATAACAAAAATCTGTAAAATTATTTAACTTTATAGGTACACGAGGCGATCTTTCCGCAATTATATATGCCTCGACTTATTGTTCTTTCGTTTAAATATTTTTATTTTAGGGGAATTTTAAAGAAACACAAAACGTCTGCCGGTAGGAACAGTTTTTTAAATTAATTTTTAGATATTGCAAATTTTGTTAAAGCGATAAATGTTATATTATTAATTATTATAATTTTTATTAATAGAATTATTAGTTATTAGGTATAAATGCTAAGACCCTTCTTTGATTTTAATATCCAGTTGTAATTTAAGGTCAAATAGGGCTGTGATTAATTATAACTAATTTATTCAATTGTTTTTTTTAAATTGATACAATGTTACCTCTGTATTTGTTTTTTTAAAGCCTCTTCTTTGTACACTTTCTTTAAATTTTTATAGAATTTTCTTTAAATAACATTTCAAATTGATTTATGACACGCATGTGTTCAAATAGATATCATCGGGACGCGCGCGCGGTTCCATTGTTGAACGAACGAGTTGAATCGTGTTTATTTTATAGTCTTGCGTAATATTGTGCAATACAGCTTGAGCCCTATAAAACCATCCTCGAGGGCCAAAGCGTCACTTGTGCGAGATTGCTCGAAGCAGTTATACATGTATGCTTTTTGTGCGTTCTGTTAATTATTAAGTATTACGTTTTGTGTTTGAAGTGATTTGTGCCAGCCTTAGCTGTTATTACCAGTTGTTGCTACAGGCCTTATTTGAAATCTACATCTTTAATCGATCAAAAAAAAGGTAGGAATTTATTATTATTATTATTGTTTATAATAATCATAATCTGAGGTTACGGGATATAAATGAGTTATAATAACGTTTTTGTAGTTTATGCAAGACGAGCGTCAGCTGGGTATAAGAACGAACATTTTCTCCGTGGTAAAATAATTATTTATAATATTTAATATACATTTGAACAATATATATAGCGTATTTGTTTATAATAATAATAATAATGTTAAACTTGAATTTCAGCAATATAGGAATAGCTTTATATTTTTAATTTTCCCTAGTCTTAATGTCGATTTCAGTTAGCATAGCAACTGTTTTATGCGAAGTGTAACACTGTAATAATAATAATCTTTTTGGTTAACCGTTATTAGGTGTTTATCTAGAGTTGTAACATAGTTATTCAAATCATAATTTGAGGTTATGAGGATCTTTGTAGTTTTGCAAGTCGGATAAATTAATAACATATAATCTGATTTATCTGCGTCAATTTTACCGTCACATAGCATCCAAGCTTTTATTTTTAAACTTGTAATAATAATAAGTCAGTCTACCCCGCTTTTGTTTAATGCCTCGTAAAACTAGATTGCTTTGCTGTTGTTTATTTAAAATAATAATTTACCAAAGAGTTTTATCATCAATTTAAACTTTAATAATAATTAGTTGATGTTTATTTAAAATTAACAACCTATAATCTTTGTTGTTTTTAGCAGTTGTTAAGTGTGCAAGTGCGATAGTTTTTTTATTGTTGTTACGCCTACCCCTGTACAAAATGTCTTCTCTCTACGAAATTATCGGCGAGAACGTGTCCACAATAAAGAAGTTTGGTACACAGAAACGGAGAGTGGTATTTAAAGTCAACGACGCACCAGACGGCGCAGATCATTTGGACTTTTTTAAATCAGCCGTTAATCAAATTTTATCGAATTTGTTAAATCGTGCGCAGGCTTCAGACAAAATTGGAGCCACGTTTGAATTCGATAGCTTCAAGCAAAAACTTCCCGGCTACATGAGCCTCAAACGAGCCGATGAGGTCACATTCAATGATGTCTGGGGCATTCTAGAATCCATTTTACAGAGCGATCCTGAAGCCCTGAGTTCGGACACCTTCAGGCTGATAGCTACAATAGTAACACCACCAGCCGGACAAGGTCGCTGTCGCAATCGTACGTACAGCACCTTTGCCGAAGAGTGCAGCCGTCGCAGAGGGATTGTCACGATTAACAACAACACCAGTGACAATCTATGCCTACCCAGGGCTTTGGTCTTAGGCAAGGCTCACGCCGATAACAGTGTTGATTACGTGAAGACACGTCGAAATCAGAGCGTGCAAAAGATAAAGGCCGAGGAAATGATGCGGGAGGCCGGAGTAGCCTTCATTCCACCGGAGGGAGCCGGGGTCAATGAATTAAGGTTGTTCCAGCAGCTCCTGCCCCCCCAGCTATAAGATAACCGTATATAGCTACGGATCAAAAGGTCGTTCACTAATCTTCGAGGGCGTCGTTGATAACGATGCTTATGATGCCGCCGCAACAAAGAACATCAATCTGCTGTATCACGAACACCATTATAACGTCATAACATCATTGACTGCGGCCTTTGCCTGCAGTTATTTCTGTGAGCACTGCCACACTCCCTATAACACCAAGAGTGATCATCGGTGTGAAAAGTCCTGCGTAGGCTGCGGTAGCTCTCCGCCCTGCGAGATAACAGCGCATATGACTAGGTGTCCGGACTGCAGGCGAGAGTTTAGAAGTCAAGCCTGCTTTAACAACCATCAACATCAACCTCAAGACCCGAAAGCAGGCCCACGTGTGCGGGGAGATCTATTGTAAGATCTGTCAGAGCCATAAACCCGAAAACCATTTTTGTCATATACAGCCGGCCGGGCCTAGGAACACAAAGCAAGACACCTTGTTTGTGTTCTTCGACCTGGAGACCCGGCAAGAGAAAGAAATTGTGCCCGGCGTCAACCTCCACGAACCGAATCTATGCGTTTTCCAGCAAGTCTGTTCTGAATGTTACAACGACTCATCAGCGGCTACCATCTGTGTAAGATGTGGTTTGCGAGAACAGATCTTGCGAGGAAAATGTATAGATGGTTTTCTTACACACCTGCTGGAGATACGTAAAAAATTCAAAAAAGTTGTAGCAGTTGCCCATAACGGGCAGGCTTTCCATACACAATTCCTTCTGAACCATGTTATTACAAACACCTCTTTGAAACCGGACCTCATTATGCGCGGTTCAAAAATTCTGCTGCTACACCTAGATAATCTAAAGATTATCGACTCTTTAAACTTTTTCCCCATGGCTCTGGCTGACTTACCGAAAGCGTTCGATCTACCGGCTCCCAAAGGATACTTTCCGCACCTCTTTAACACCGAGGCCAACGCCCATTACGTGGGTCCTCTTCCGGACATCAAATTTTACAGCCCCGACACCATGAAACCCCGGGCTCGTAAAGAGTTCCTAAAGTGGTACGAGGCGAACAGGGACATCACGGAGTTCGACATGCAACGTGACCTGGTCGAATATTGTCGAACAGACGTCGATATTTTGGAGAGCCTGTATCCACTTTAGGAATCTCTTTATTGAGGAATGCGACGTTGACCCGTTCACGGAAGCCATCACCATCGCCTCTGCCTGCAATCTCACGTTCCGGAGGAAATTCCTCAAAGAAAGCACCATTGGACTGGTACCAAAGGGTGGTTATAGACGGGCAGATAACCAGTCTAAGGTAGCTCTCAAATGGTTGTTGCTGGAAGAACATCAAAGAGGTGTTGAGATTCAACATGCCGGCAGGCAGAGAGAAGCTATCGTGGGCGGGGTAAAGGTGGACGGGCTGTACGATAATTCCATATTTCAATTTCACGGGTGTTACTTCCACGGATGTCCCACCTGCTTCACCACCCGTCGCAACGAGCCTCTACACGACGATCCTAGCGACACCATGGATATGAGGCGCGAGAAGACCCGGGCCACAACGGAGAAGTTAAAGTCGCTAGGATATGAGGTTGTTGAGCAGTGGGAATGTCGCTTCCGCAGGCAGTTAACACCCGAACTCAGTCAGCTGGTAGAGAAACATCCCTTGCTACTAAACACACCACTCATTCCGAGAGAGGCATGTTACGGCGGCCGTACAGGGGCAGCAAAATTAAAGAGGGTTGCAAAAGACGGGGAAAAGATCCGGTATGTAGATGTATGCTCTCTTTATCCCTGGGTATGCAAGTACGCAAAATTCCCAATTGGCCATTCGGAAGTTTACGTGGGCAATGAAGCATGTCAGCAGTTTATTCAGGATAAAGAGGGCATAGAACAGATCAATGGCGTTGTAAAATGCACTGTACTACCACCTCAGGATCTATACCATCCTGTCTTACCCATCAAGATGCATAACAAACTATAGTTCCCGTTATGCCGCACTTGCACTGAAGACTTAAGCCAAACCGATTGTCATCACGGCGTAGAAGACCGCATCACAACGGAAACTGGGTCTTGGAGGAGCTGGTAATGGCCATACGAAAGGGTTACATCGTGCAGGACATACAAGAGATCTGGGCCTACGATGTAACCCAGTACAACAAAGCGTCCAAGACCGGGGGACTGTTTTCGGGCTTCATCGACAAGTTCCTAAAGATGAAGCAGGAAGCCAGCGGTTGGCCATCTTCAATAACTGCCAACAACAACGAGGATGATATCGATGGAGCCCGGAAACAATACGTTGACAATTACCTCGAGTACGAGGGAGTCTCCTTGGATTCGATGAAGATCATCAAGAACCCTGGTTTGAGATCGTTGGCCAAACTGATGTTGAATTCCTTCTGGGGTAAGTACACTAACCTTACGTAGTTTTCTTTACTTAATATTTTTTGTATTCTAGGGAAATTTGGTCAGCGCGAGAACCAGGCGAAAACAGCCATAATCAGCGAGTCCAAGGAGTTCTTCGACCTATTGTCCAGCCCGGGCGTATACGTTAATTATGTGCAGGAAATAAATGACGAGGTGATTGCGGTTAACTGGCAACATAAAGAGGAAGCAGCAGATCCTCTGTCGTCAGTTAATGTGGTCATCGCGGCATTTGTCCCTGCACAGGCCCGTCTTAAGCTGTATTCCTATTTGGATCAGCTAGGCGAGAGAGTCTTATACTATGACACAGGTAAGTCGTACTATAAAACATCAACACTGGTTATATTAGAGTTAATTTTTTTTTCGTTGTTTCAGATTCTGTAATATACGTTTCGAAGCCGGGCGACTTCGATCTACCAACAGGAAGCTTCCTAGGTGACCTCACAGACGAGCTCGAAGAGTACGGTCCTGGATCGTATATTATAGAGTTTGTGTCAGGCGGGCCAAAGAACTACGCCTACAAAGTGTATTCCCCGACCACAGGCCAGATACACGTGGTCGTCAAGGTCAAGGGCATCACCGTAAATCACGCCGCGACTCAAAAAATAAACTTTGAGTCCATGCTGAGACTGCTGGAAGGTATGGACGAGAAGATTATTGTAGAGTCCAACAACATCAGGCGTACGGCTGACCATCAGCTTGTAACGCGAGCGGAATCAAAAGTCTATAAGATAACGTTCGCGAAGAGACCACGTATAGAAGATTTTGATTCCGTTCCGTTCGGCTATAACAAGCGACCACGTGTATAAACATTTTAAACCTCTTGTATATATATATATATATATATATATATATATATATATATATATATATATATATATATACAAGAAAGTGTTATAATAATGGGATATCGCGCAACAGAGAAGAAAGAAAACATAAGTTGCAGCCGTCTACACGTGTTTCACACTTATTAGTGATCATCAGGACGGCATAGCAGATGGAATAAATATAAAAGCAACTAACTCAGAAAGATGTAACAACACAAGGTTTCACTGATAGCAGCCAACCGCACATTTGCAGTATCGGCCTGAAGACACTGAGTTTTCAGTGCAACAACAAACGTCACTACGGAGGCAGCTAAAGCCACTACCGTGAGACAACCAATCCCAAAGTATAATATCAATGATTAGAAGTAATAATGCGCGTAGAGATATACAAGAAAGTGTTATAATAATGGGATATCGCGCAACAGAGAAGAAAGAAAACATAAATCTGAATAAATCCCATTATTATAACACTTTCTTGTATATCTCTACGCGCATTATTACTTCTAATCATTGATATATATATATATATATATATATATATATATATATATATATATATATATATATATATATATATATATATATATATATATATATATATATATATATATATATATATATATATATATATATAAAATATAATTCTTTTTCTTGAGCCTATTTAATACATAAATATTTCGAAGTTTCTTGGTTATAAGGTTCTAAATTAATTTTGAATAAATTAATTTCAATTAAAAATTGAACCTATTTTCTTTTTCTTGAACCTATTTATAAATAGGTTCAAGAAAAAGAATTATATTTTATATTGTTTAGCAAGGTTGAAAACTGCTATAATTTTTACATCTTTTTGTTATTACAATACCATAGGTGTCACCACCGGTATTTCTCGAGACTAATGTTATTTCCAGCTTCATATATAAGCGGAAATTGTAGGAGAGAGAGATGTGGGTAGTTTAAGCATTGCCTCTCTCACAGATGAGTCTTAGGTTAAAAGACGAAACAATTGTCTGAGAGTATTTGCTTGGAATGCCTACATCTCTCTCATATTAATTTTTAATTGAAATTAATTTATTCAAAATTAATTTAGAACCTTATAACCAAGAAACTTCGAAATATATATATATATATATATATATATATATATATATATATATATATATATATATATATATATATATATATATATATATATATATTTATATATATATATATATATATATATATATATATATATATATATATATATATATATATATATATATATATTGTAATGATATTTTGACCAAGTTCAAGTTAATAAAAGTTCATTATTGTTTTAAAATTGCTAGATGAACAGAGAAGAGGTCGTTGTGAGGTTGAACATTCATAACATTGGCTTTCATATAAAATCATTAATGAAAACAGAGTTCAAGTTTAAATTTATCTATTTAGTTTATTGTTGTTACATAAAAGAAGTATTTGGGCTATATAGGTTATCACATCTGAAGCTCAAACCTGAAAATAAAATTGTTATTAGGATTAAGGAAAAGTTGTAAAATAGCTTTTAGTACATTTAAAAATAGTAAAAACATAGCATTCCATTTTCAATCAAAATTTATCCATAACAACCATTCTTCAATAATAATGCATGGTTGCAATGGAGATATATAGATAATGAGAAACTAAATAATCGTCTAAGAAAAGTTAATTTTGTATTTTAAATTATGAAACAAAGAAAGAAAAATATGAAGGTAATAAGAATGGTGGTTTCTAGGGAGGTTGTTAGAAAAAACATTTGGTTAAAAAAAGATATAATAATTCTTGTAAAGGGAAGATGTAATAATTTTTGTTATTGAAAAATAAAGATTAAAAACCAGTTTAAAATATAGTAAAGGTGTTATTTATTTAACCAACAAATACCAGAAGCAGTTTACAGAAAAAGAAGTTTTAAAACATGGAAAAATACTTACTACCAAAAGATGTCCGAACTGAATACAGGCGCAAGACCTTCAAAGTTTTACTTTGATCCTAGAAGAAGAGAATAGTTATTTCAATTATAAAGGTAACGACAAACAGGTACTCTTGACCTACAACATTTTTAGCAGTCTGGAAATCTCTACGTATCCTGAGTTACGCAAGTTCCTGAATCCAGGGCAGTTCGAGAGAGCGAGCGGCGTGCCGGTTCCTGAGAAAGGGCTACAAGAAGGGAGAAGCATTATTAACTACATAAAAAAAAGGCTTGTGAAAGTGTGATTATAAAGCAGAGCATTAGTGACAAGAGGTTTGAAGTGCGATTTTATAAGTTAATTCGGAGGTAAAATCAACGTACCATTATTATTGTAAAAAGGCTTCAAGCAGAGGATGCACATAACCTAAAAAGCAATAGTTTAATTAATTTATTTAACTAAAATATTGATCAAACTTACCTCATTTCATAAAGTTGCAGTTCATGAGTGTGGTTATGATGAAACGTCAGAATATTAATTTTTCAAGGTTAAGCAAAGTTTCCCATTAAATAAATTTCCCAATAGTTAAAGGTTATTTAAAATTCCATTGTTCTATAATATTTTTAGTTAAAGTTTTAAAGATTTTCAAGGAAATGAACCCATACTTGAAAATTCAATTATAAGTATTTTAGTCTCATTGTGTAGAGAAAATATAGTAAAGGCAAATAAAAATTAGTAAAGGCGACCCTGAGAGATAACAATCTAGCGAGTGCAGTTCACAATTAAACTAAAACATAAAGGCATTCTATTTGCATAGCTGCATAACATCGCATAATTAATTATTTGGCGCCCAACGTGGGGCTCAAAACACTAAAAGAAATAAAGTGTTTATAAAGGTAAAAATTAAAAAAAAGGTCAGATAAAACCGTTACAAAGAAATTGAAGTCATAAAGTTTGACTGGGGCTGGTTTTCTGAATTACAAATACATATAATAAAGTTGCAAAGTTGTTTTATTTTATTTGTTTTTGTTTGTGCCTTGTTTGTAAAAAAATATTTCAGCAAATATGGAGGAAGATCGAAGAAGAAAAACAAGAGCAGGAAGAAGACGGGAAGAGCGAATCAGTCAAGAACGTGAAGAGGTTGAAGGTACAGAAGAAGAGATCACGTCAATAGAACAGGCAGAACACAGCGAAGAAGAAGTAACACCAATAATGGTTGAAGAACAAGAAACGTTACAAGCAGTTGAAGAAGAGAAAGAAAAATCAGAAGTAACGCTCAACGATCTGATGAGAATATTGTTAGAAAGCAAGAAAGAAATGACTGAAAAATTACAAGAAAATAAACAAGAACTAATTGGTAAATTACAAGAAAGTAAGCAAGAACAAGAGAAAAATAAACAAGAACTAATTGGTAAATTACAAGAAAGTAAGCAAGAACAACAGAAAAATAAACAAGAATTAATTGGTAAATTTGAAGAAAATAAAACAGACATGGAAAAGTTAAGTGGAAAATTAGAAGAAAACAAGAAAAGTTTATTAAACACTTTAGAAACATACAGGCAAGAACTTACCCAAAGAATGGATGAAGAAATGAGAAAAACAGCTGAGAAGATGGAGAAGAAGACGAATGTGGAGATACAGAAGACGGCAGAAGGGCTGAATAGAAGTTTGGGGGAAGAGATAAATAAACGGGTTAATAACACGGAGATGAAAATTCAGGAGACCATTATCAATGTGCGAATGGATCTTGAAAAGGATATAACAGAAATGCAGGAAGAAATCCAAACAAGAATTACAAGTACGATGGAGACTGGCCATGAAAATAGGCAGAAGATCATATACATTAACGATAAAACTGACAAGATCATCGTAGAAGTGGAGAAAATAAAAGGTAATGCCGAGAGCAGAGATGGTGAAGGTTGCTGCAGAAATAACATGAATAGCAACAGGGCTGACATGATACCATATTTCGATGGACGCAAATATGAAGCACCGATGGTATTTTTAACGAAATTGGACGATGTAATGAAGAATATAAATAATCCAAATAACCAATTTCAAATTATCAATCAAGCACTCAGAGGGAATGCAGACGTATGGCGCAGCATAGTTAAAAATCAATATCATAGTTACCGGGAGTTCAAGAAATTATTCCAAGAACAATATTGGAGTAACTCACACCAAGCCAAGGTAAGGACATTACTAACTACGGGAAACTACGATAAGAATAAGAATTCACGAGAAATGTACGTCATGCATTTGTATAACCAAGCACAATATCTAACGCCCATCATGTTAGAAGAAGAAATCGTGCAACATATATCGAGACATATGGAGACCGAGATAACCAGAGCTGTAGCAGTCCAAAGTGTCAAGACGGTGAAAGATTTACTGGAGATCGTTAGAAATTATGACATGGCCACGAACAACTTTGAAAACAAAAAAGAACAGGAAAGGAAGAGAACGAACTATGACACGACAAACTACTTTAGACAAAGAGGGAGGTTTGAAGAGAATAGAAAAGAAGAGAGTAGAAAAAGAAATCCAAATTGGTATCAAGAGACAAGAAACAGGACAAGAGACGAAAATAGAAATGAACAGCAGCCGAGACTTAATTATAATTATTATCCTCAGAACAGGAATAATTATTATGGCAATAATGATCAGTATAACAATAATAGATTTGGAAACAATGTAAGATATGGTAATAGACCGAACTTTAATAACCAATATTACAACCGAAACAATAATAACGGGTATTTCCAAAAGAATCAACAGAATCAAGAGCGACAAGAAAAAAAATCAGAAAACGACAGATTTATAAATACCATGGAGATAACACGAAGAGATGGTAGGAATAAATGGAACCATGATGGAATAGAAGTGGTGGAAATACATGAAGAACCATCACTCGGTGAAAAAAAAAACTTCGATGTAACAATAATATAACCATTCTTCATTTAGGTACACTTGATATCGGGGATCCAGCAGAATTTTTACTAGATGAAGAGGAAGAAGAAAAAGGATCAACATTACCATTTTTAAAGCTAAAGTTCAATGGGGAAGAATATTTTGGATTAGTTGATACAGGTTCAGAAGCATCCTTAGTGAAGAAAGATATAGTTGAGAAACATATGGATATTTTAAAAAGTAGAATTTGTAAGATAAATAAAGTTAATTTAAAGTCAGCTGTTAATAAGAAGATTTCGTGCATAAATAGTATGGTGAATATTCGAGTTCAAGTTGGAGAAGAAAATATAGAAGTAAGTTTTTTAATCGTAGATGGTTTGCAGATAGATTTTGTGTGTGGAGTAGATTTCATTGAAGATTGTCAAGTGGTGATTGATGGGAAGATGAAGAGTATAAGAGTTAGGAATTTAATTAAACCTTGGATTGACCCAAAAGAGGCAAACAAGGAAATTGATAAGAAGCATGTTGAGCAAAATAGTAGCCCTCATGTGGGTAATATAGATTTATGCATGAACCTAAATAAAGGCGTGCAAGAAATAGAAAAAGAAGAGGAGATAATGTTGAATTATGTTATGAAGAGAATGTTTAGAGAAGATCAAATAGGTGAGAAGAAGGAAAAGTATGCAAACCGATTAAATGAAATAATTATGGAAAATATAAATTTATTCAATGAAGAACATGGACAAGCATGTATGTACGAGCACAAGCTGGAAGTTGAAATGGTTGGTTTTAATACAAAAATATATCCAATTCCATATGCACATCGACCAAAAATCAAACAAGAAATAAAGAAGATGATAGAAAATGGTATAATAGAATCGTCTAGTACAAATTATGTTAATCCGCTAGTGGTGGTACCAAAGAAGAATGGGGAGATACGTCTTTGTTTAGACGCACGCAGAATAAACAAGATCACAAAACCTCAGTACGAAGCACCTCAATCAATAGAAAATTTATTAGGGAGAATATGGAACAAGAAGATCTTTACGAAGTTAGACTTGAAGAATTCTTTTTGGCTCATCCCACTACATAAAGAATCCCGAAAGTATACAGGATTTAGTCTGGAAGGAGAGATTTTCCATTTCAAGGTAGTTCCATTTGGGTTATCATCGTCGAGTGCAGCATTAGTGAAGGCAATGCAGAAGATATTAAACATATATGAGGAATTTTGTGTGCACTACGTGGACGATATCTTGATATTTTCAACAAATATAGAAGAACATTTATGTCACATTGAAAAAGTTTTTAAAAAGTTAAGTCAAAATGGATTAAAGTTAAACATGGAGAAATCAGAATTTTTAAAAGAAGAGGGTAATTATTTAGGTTACGTTATTAATGGAACAGGAGTTCACATTAGTGAAGAACGGTTACGAGAAATACAACGTTTACCTAGGCCGAAGAACTTACAAACATTGAGAGGTTTTCTTGGCGTTATCAATTATTATAAAAAATTTATTCCGCAGTATTCAGAACTGTGTTTACCGTTGATAGAACTTTTAAGAAAAGAAGAAAGATGGAAATGGACTGAAAGAAGAGAGAAAGCTTTCCAAGATATTAAAAATGTATTTTACAATGAATTGTTATTGAGACATCCGAATTTTAATGAAACCTTTATACTACGAACAGACGCTTCGAATTATTCAATTGCAGCAGAATTAGTGCAAATTCAGAATGGAGAAGAGGTACCCATTTGTTTCATATCGAAGACCCTAAAAGGCTATCAAACTAGATACTCTATCGTGGAGAAAGAAATGCTTTCCGTTATAGAAGCTAAAAAAAAGTTAAAATTCTATTTAACTGGGAATAAATTTATCTTAGAGACCGACAACTCTGCAATTTCTTTTCTTAAGAAAAAAGATTTCATGAACAATAGATTGTACCGATGGGCATTGTTTATACAGGGTTATAATTTTGAGGTGAGACATAAGAAGGGAAAGGAGAATATCACTGCAGATTACCTGACCCGGAAAGATGGTGAAGATCCGAGGAAAAAGAACGAAATCATGGTAGCAATGCAACGATTCATAGAGAGCGGCGACTACACCATTGAGAGATTTGAAGAGATGCAGACAGAACCGGAAATCCTAGAAATCAGAAACAAGTTATTAGAATTGGGAATTCAAGAATATAGAGGGTATACCGTAAAACAAGGGTTATTAACAAAACAAGTCGGAGAAGAAGAGCTGGTGGTGTTAACGAAGAAAGCAGCAGAAGAAATTATTAAACAAATACATCTATTATTTTGTCATATAGGTATTAGGAAGACATGGCTTATATTTAGGGAGTGTTTTTATAGTAAGAATGATTTAAAGTTAATCAAACAATTTATAAACATGTGTGAAGTATGTCTAATGGTTAAAGAGAAGAATTACAGAAATAAAAATGTTATCCAGAGTATCGAAGTTCAGCGACCATTGCAGTTAGTGGTGATGGACTATATAAGCAATTTAGTACCAGGGCAGATGGGATTCAAACATATCCTCGTTATGGTAGATCATTTTACCAAGTTTATTAGATTATATCCCGCCAGAAGATGCAACACCAACCATGTATTAATCTCGTTAGAAAAATTCATCAGTGAAAATGGGAAAATGGAAACACTACTGGTCGACAATGCGACATATTTTACTAGTCCTAGATTCACAAATGCGATAGAAGATATGAGAATTAAAATTACATTTTCAAGTATACGACATCCAGAAGGAAATCCTTGTGAACGTCACATAAAAGAAGTACTAAAATATCTACGTATTTTAACTCATGCCCAACACAATCAGTGGGTAAGATATGTGCAAGGGATAGAACAGTTTATGAATTGTATTCCAAATGTTACAACTGAATTATGCCCAATAACTCTTTTAAAAGGGGTAAAACCACAGAGACCATGGAAGGAGCAGGAGGAAGAAAGAAATATAGAAAAATTATTGTTAGAAGCAAGGGAGAAATTAAAGAAAGCTCAACAGAGGTATATCCAGAAGCAAAATAAAAAAATAAAGAAGAAGATGCAATTTAAAGTGGGTGATTTAGTCATTGTCAGAAGATTATTAATAGCAAATAGAGAAAAGAAGGTATGCAAGAAATTGTTAGCAAGATTCGAAGGACCTTATATAGTAATAAGAGTTTTATCCAATAATAACACATACGAGATTTCAGATAGGAACGGGGAGGTAAGAAGTCGTTTCCATATTTCTATGTTATATCCGTATAATGTACAGGTAGAAACAGAATCATAAAAAAAGTTGGTATCAATTTACAAGTTGAATTTTATGATTTTCTCTGTTTAAAATATGAAAGAAAGTATTTTTCGAAATTCACAATTATTTTTCGAACAACAATTATTTGATAATTATAAAATTTATTATTTTTGATCAAATGGATAATATTTAATTATGTTTACTAATATAAATTTTAATATTTTAGGAACGTTAAGAATTTTGAAATTGTAAAATGTAAAAATGTAAACGATGTTTGAAAAGGTAACCTAGAAAAAAAATTAAGTTATAACCTACAAAGATGTTAATTTTGACATAATTCAAGTTAATTGTTTCAAATATTTTGAAAACTAACCTATGAAATTTTATGACAGGTCAATGATGACAGAATAACCTAAAAATGTGATTGTGTAAATATGTAAATATGCCTACTTATAAAATTTTGAGAAAAAAAAATAATTTAAATATTGATTACGATTTAGAAAGATAAATCGGAAGAAAATAAAATAAATCGAAAAAAAAATGAATTTAAGTTATATAAAGTTAATAATTGATGCAAATGAAAATAAAATGATGATCAATTAATAAAATGAGAATAAAATAAATAATAATGAATAATACTAATTAATAAAGATGATGAAAAGATTATAATACAATGGTATGAAACCAAAATAATTAAATATAAATGAGAATATAATGATATAATAAAATAATATGATATATGATTATTGATAAAATAAAATGATAATAGAATAAATAAACTAATGAATCATAAATAAAAGAGCAAACGTTAAAATTTCATTAATCGTTAAAGTTTTATAATGTCGTTAATAGTTAAAGTTTTGTAAATATTGTTTGTTTTCGATTCCAAAAAAATAATCGATCGCATAAATGTTGTGTTAAAGTTTGTTTAGTTTATAATTATTTTATTTTGAATCGAAACTGGGGCTTAATTATGTAATGATATTTTGACCAAGTTCAAGTTAATAAAAGTTCATTATTGTTTTAAAATTGCTAGATGAACAGAGAAGAGGTCGTTGTGAGGTTGAACATTCATAACATTGGCTTTCATATAAAATCATTAATGAAAACAGAGTTCAAGTTTAAATTTATCTATTTAGTTTATTGTTGTTACATAAAAGAAGTATTTGGGCTATATAGGTTATCACATCTGAAGCTCAAACCTGAAAATAAAATTGTTATTAGGATTAAGGAAAAGTTGTAAAATAGCTTTTAGTACATTTAAAAATAGTAAAAACATAGCATTCCATTTTCAATCAAAATTTATCCATAACAACCATTCTTCAATAATAATGCATGGTTGCAATGGAGATATATAGATAATGAGAAACTAAATAATCGTCTAAGAAAAGTTAATTTTGTATTTTAAATTATGAAACAAAGAAAGAAAAATATGAAGGTAATAAGAATGGTGGTTTCTAGGGAGGTTGTTAGAAAAAACATTTGGTTAAAAAAAGATATAATAATTCTTGTAAAGGGAAGATGTAATAATTTTTGTTATTGAAAAATAAAGATTAAAAACCAGTTTAAAATATAGTAAAGGTGTTATTTATTTAACCAACAAATACCAGAAGCAGTTTACAGAAAAAGAAGTTTTAAAACATGGAAAAATACTTACTACCAAAAGATGTCCGAACTGAATACAGGCGCAAGACCTTCAAAGTTTTACTTTGATCCTAGAAGAAGAGAATAGTTATTTCAATTATAAAGGTAACGACAAACAGGTACTCTTGACCTACAACATTTTTAGCAGTCTGGAAATCTCTACGTATCCTGAGTTACGCAAGTTCCTGAATCCAGGGCAGTTCGGCAGTTACATAAAAAAAAGGCTTGTGAAAGTGTGATTATAAAGCAGAGCATTAGTGACAAGAGGTTTGAAGTGCGATTTTATAAGTTAATTCGGAGGTAAAATCAACGTACCATTATTATTGTAAAAAGGCTTCAAGCAGAGGATGCACATAACCTAAAAAGCAATAGTTTAATTAATTTATTTAACTAAAATATTGATCAAACTCACCTCATTTCATAAAGTTGCAGTTCATGAGTGTGGTTATGATGAAACGTCAGAATATTAATTTTTCAAGGTTAAGCAAAGTTTCCCATTAAATAAATTTCCCAATAGTTAAAGGTTATTTAAAATTCCATTGTTCTATAATATTTTTAGTTAAAGTTTTAAAGATTTTCAAGGAAATGAACCCATACTTGAAAATTCAATTATAAGTATTTTAGTCTCATTGTGTAGAGAAAATATAGTAAAGGCAAATAAAAATTAGTAAAGGCGACCCTGAGAGATAACAATCTAGCGAGTGCAGTTCACAATTAAACTAAAACATAAAGGCATTCTATTTGCATAGCTGCATAACATCGCAATATATATATATATATATATATATATATATATATATATATATATATATATATATATATATATATATATATATATATATATATGATACTTCACTACTTTTCCGGGTTTCACTCCGCGTATTCACTATTCGGCTCCTAGAGGAACCAGTCAATGGTTGACGACGTTTCGGCAAGATCACACTTGCCATCTTCAGGTCACTTCTAACTTCCTTCTGCTTCGCGTGGTTACACGATGTAGACTGTCATACAAGTCTACATCGTGTAACCACGCGAAGCAGAAGGAAGTTAGAAGTGACCTGAAGATGGCAAGTGTGATCTTGCCGAAACGTCGTCAACCATTGTCTGGTTCCTCTAGGAGCCGAATAGTGAATACGCGGAGTGAAACCCGGAAAAGTAGTGAAGTATCATATAATATCCGCGGAAACTTAAAATGTAACATATATATATATATATATATATATATGTAATGCAAATTCATATAGAAAAATTTATCATCGACTCTGCTGGGACTCGAACCCAGGACCCTCCACTGTCTAGGTGGTATCTCTACCAACTGAGCTACAGAGCACGACTACCAGCATAGCGAGAAATTTTCCATATGAATTAGATGTTAAAGCAGACATACAAAGTAACTAGATATTTTTTTGAATATTATTAATGAAGATCAGCAAGTCGCATGACAACAACATCAATATTCAAAGTATCTAGATTATTATTTAATCATTCCGAAAGGAAATTAATTATATATAAATTTTAGTTGAAATTAATTTTTGTTAAGTTGAATAATGATTTTACATTAAATAATATTTGTAATGCAAATTCATATAGAAAAATTTATTAATAAATTTTTCTATATGAATTTGCATTACAAATATTATTTAATGTAAAATCATTATTCAACTTAACAAAAATTAATTTCAACTAAAATTTATATATAATTAATTTCCTTTCGGAATGATTAAATAATAATCTAGATACTTTGAATATTGATGTTGTTGTCATGCGACTTGCTGATCTTCATTAATAATATTCAAAAAAATATCTAGTTACTTTGTATGTCTGCTTTAACATCTAATTCATATGGAAAATTTCTCGCTATGCTGGTAGTCGTGCTCTGTAGCTCAGTTGGTAGAGATACCACCTAGACAGTGGAGGGTCCTGGGTTCGAGTCCCAGCAGAGTCGATGATAAATTTTTCTATATGAATTTGCATTACAAATATTATTTAATGTAAAATCATTATTCAACTTAACAAAAATTAATTTCAACTAAAATTTATATATATATATATATATATATATATATATATATATATATATATATATATATATATATATATATATATATACACATTAGGCGGCATTACCAAGCCTAAAACAGAGTGTTCTCCTATCTATACGAAGCCCGGCACCAACTTACGCAGCCCGGTTCTGGGCTTCGTAAATTTTATATGTATAATAGTGTTTTCTTGATTAAGCATCATCAGGAGATGCGGAATCTCGATTTTCGAAATGGCGGGTAAAGACCGTCATATATCTCAAAATACACACGTTTAGTTCAAGGGAAATAAATATAGGGGGCCAACGATCGGTGTTGTATATATACTGTAGACATCAAACTGACCTTACGCGCGATGCAAATTACACGCATTATACGAGTCCCAGCGATCTGGCAATGGGGCTTGAAAGTCAAGTGTTTGGATTATTGATTTTTCTATAACTTTACACATTTTTATACCATAAGAGTGGTTAACGTATGTAGG
This sequence comes from Agrypnus murinus, assembly GCA_929113105.1. NCBI lineage: Eukaryota > Metazoa > Arthropoda > Insecta > Coleoptera > Elateridae > Agrypnus > Agrypnus murinus. Next base: position 96,069,642 of record OV816027.1, read on the forward strand.
GGACTGGTTCCCGCGCAAATTCGTTTCCTGCATATTTGTACATTTGCACACATTTAATATTGATTTTTGTAACAAACTTGTATTTTCTTTAAAATTATTTCCTAAGTTTCCGTTTCTTCATGAAAATGTTTAATTTATTATTATATTAATTTGGTAGTTTGTATAGCTATTTATTATAAAAACAAAACCCACACTATAGTATTTGTAGTTGCAGATAGGGAATTTTTAAAATTTCTAATTATACATTTTCTATTTTCGTTGATTTTTTGGTGATATTAGGTACATATTTTATTTCTTGAACAATATCTCTCATAAAATAGGGTGATGTAGGCTTTTTGTAAGAATTCTACAATAATTAGTTATAATTAGCTACGTAGATTTTTCGCTGTAATTAACTTTTTAAATAATAAAGTGAAGATTGAAATGTTTTTATTTGAAAAAAATACCTGATAATTTATGAAAATTGGTAAATGGGTAATTATGAAATAAAATTGAAGAAACTACACGCAATTTGTTTCAAAGATTGATTACAAAATAATGGGTCATGTGAATAAAATGTAAGGTGTTTTTACTATTAATAAAAGATAACAGTTATGATTTTTAATTATTAAGAATAAAATAGATGTATGTATAGTAAAATAAAAGCTTTTGCCACATCTTATTCGCATTAATTACATTTTAGATTTCAGATCATGTTCTACATGCGTGATTAAATGAATATTAAGTTACCTAGGAAATCGCCTTTTGCGCACCGATTTTGATGATTTTTTTAAATTGTAGGTAATCGACTATATTTCAAAGTCTAAATGTTAGATTTGTCCGCTAATGCCCTGTTTAATTGTTGTTAACAAATTTTTATTTTTTCCATAAGGGGCTAATTAATAATTAAATATTTTTTATTATAATTGAATAAAGTTGGCTACTTATAGGTTTTTAGGGTCGTAGATTACGAATCCGTGGTCCAAATTGGTTCAAAGTGCAAAATGGTGGCTATAAAATGGCCGCCGGTGTCAAAGCTTAATATTTGAAATTTCGTATGAAAAATCGTACCAGGGGGTTTTTAAAGTAGCAAATTGTGCTGTTAAGCTAAAAACTGACCCAGATGCAAAATGCTTGTCACAAAATGGCCACCGAAACTAAATATGAATAAAATTCAAAATGTTTAATCTCTACCACAAGTTTGTTTAAGATGGATTAATATAGTAGTTACAATTTTAAGATTGTTGCAATTATTATTTAGTTAAAAGTCAAATTGATGGAATGGAATTCCATAATTTAACCAGATTCCGTTTAAGTCTGAAACTTTAGTTATCGTCAGATTTAAATAAAGAATATTGTATTATTATTTACTTGTGTTTCTTGTGTAAAGCACTGTTAGTTTCTTCATCTACTTCTGGCAACGTAAAAAAAGAATGTGCTCTTTAATTTTTGAAAACTGATTAGTAAGCTTTTTCTTGGAAGACTAAATTCTTTTTTACGTGCTCTTACTAGTTGCGACACTTTATCAGCGTTTTTCGACAAAGGGAAAAATAAATTTTTCTCTTTGCCCCTAAAAAAAAACTTTTTGAATGCAAAACTGTTTCTTCTTATTATTATTTTGAAAAGCATTCTTCATCAGAGAAATTTTCATCTAAATCTTCTTTTTCATTAATGTTTCCTACGTTTGGATATTTCCAAAGATTTGAAGATTTCAGTTTTGTTTTCGACTATGCTTCAAAATTGGCTATAAGTGGATTCGAAGATGCCAAACATAAGTTGAGAATTTTCTCATTAGTTTCTTATCTGGAAGATTTGCATGGATGACCTGTTCTAAATTAACTAATCAGCTTTATTTATTTCTTCTAAATAGCTTGAAATCTTTTTTCTCGCTTCTTCGCTAACTGTTCATCTGTATCTTTTTGATGGACCAGCATTTTATGCCTCGAAGGTTAGTTAGAGTACCATAAATATTTTCTGCAGTTTCCTTGGTTGAATGGTCTTGAGCTTTTCAACATTTATTTCATATCAACATGCAACTGTTTGCATAATATCAAATCTATTAATAAATTATCTCTGTCTTAATTTCTGTAATTTCTGCAGAAGTCGCAAGCGCTTTGAAAAAGCACCTGGCAGTATTACTGTCGTTGGTACTATGTCTCTCAATAGCAGTAGAATTGACATTAAATAATGTCATGTTTTATGTTATTATTTATAATAATAATTACCCAATAAAACATGTTATTTAAATAATTAATTTATTAACGTGTTCGATTTACTAATGTCAAACTAGTACAATGTTTGTTTATCTATCTGTAACTAGATCCCTGTATTACATCTCTCTTTTACTAATAAAATATGTTAATATCAGTGGATTGATTATCAATAGATTAATTTTAAGGTGTTTATTTCATTTACAATAATACAAAATTACATTGTGACATTTCTTAATGGAAACTTCTTTGACATACAATTTGTATATTTTTGTTGCTATGTCAACACATTTCCTGTCAAGTTTACCAACATAAAAACATAATATTTGAGAATATTTAACACCCTCCCTCAAACTTGACAGAATTAACTTAATCGTAACATTTTAACTAGATTAACAAATTTCACATGACATAACGATTTGGTAAAAATATCTGCTAACTGATCACGTGTATTAATATAGATTACCTTTACAATACCTTTAACTATCAAATCTAATACAAAATTAAACTTAACATCAATATGTTTACATCTTTTGTTATTTTCAAAATTTTGAAGAAGTTTAATAGTACTTTGATTATCTTCAAACAAAGTAAATGGTAATGTATAATTAATCTGTAAATCATCTAGCAAATTCTTCAAATATAAGAGTTCACAACTAGCCATACATACAGCTACAAATTCCGATTCAGTACTGGACAAAGCCACAACTGATTGTTTCTTTGAACTCCAAGATACAAGATTATCAAACAACTTAAAACAGTATCCACTAATAGATTTTCGATCAGTTGTTTCATTTGCCCAATCTGCATCAGCATACCCAATTAAATTTTTATCAGATGAATGGAAAGTTAATTTTAACTCTATTGTAAACTTTAAATATTTCAATACTCTTAATAAATGCTTAAAATGTACATCTGTTGCACAATCTTGAAATCTGCCAAAATAACTTACACAATAGCAGATATCTGGTCTTGTGCCCATCATATACATCAGTGAACCTAAAAGTTCTTTATAAGGTAGTTTTGTTTTTAAATTTTCGTCGCAGTTTTTTTCCAGAATTAAATTATTTTCAATAGGTGTTTTAAAACTCTTACAATCTTCTACATTAAATCTTTTTACTAAATTCTTAATTGCTGATACTTGATCGATAGTTATAGTTTTGTGTTTAGAATCCCTACTAATTTTTATTCCTAAGAAATTGTTAACATGGTCTAACTTTTTCATTTTAAAAGTTTCACACAATTTTAATCTTACATAGTCTGCAAAATCTTTATTATTAAATGCTAACAAAATATCATCCACATATAACAGTAAATAGCATTGTATATTCTGTTTAAGAAAAGTGAACAAACAGTAATCAGATTTTGACCGTTTGAAATTCAAACTTAACATAAAATTATTAAATCTTTCGTTCCACACTTTAGGAGCTTGTTTTAAACCATAGATAGCTTTATTTAATAAGCATACTTTGTTTTTATCATTTTCATTAATCTCTAAACCCTCGGGAATCTTCATATGAACTTTTTCTTTTATAACACCATTTAAGAAAGCATTTTTAACATCTAATTGTTCCAAATGTAAATTCTGATTCATACAAATTGATAATAAAATTCTTAATGTTGACAACCTTGCCACTGGTGCATGAATTTGAGAAAAATCACTAACATCCTGTTCGAAACCTCTAGCAACCAATCTTGCTTTATAAATTAATTTCCCTTCTTCGTTCTCTTTTACTCTAAATACCCATCTATTGCTTATGATTTCTTCATCACACGGTTTATCGACTAATTCCCATGTCTGATTATCTTGTAAAGCATCTAACTCATCTTCAATAGCTTTTTCCCAGTGACCCCATTTTAAGCTTCTCTTTGCTTCTGCATATGACTTAGGAACATCACAAAAGTTACTTAATAATGCTAGACAACCAAAATCAACTTCATAATCCTGAAGATGTAAGGGTAACTTTCTATTTCGTGTTGGTCTTGCTTCATCACTTTTAATTTCAGGTATTTCAACTTCTGAATCTACTTTTTCTTCTTGAACTTCATTTTCCTCATCATTTTCACTTTCATACAGTTCATTTTCTTTTTGATTACTTTTCACCATACAGAAATTATCTTCATAAAAAATTACGTTTCTACTGTGAATAATCTTATTTTCCTCTTCATTTAGTAGCCTATTACACCTGTTTCGCATAATGGTAACCGTTATTTTGTAACCTTTGTAGACGATTATTCAAGGTTCGTAATGGTATATGTAATACAATCTAAAGATAAAGTTTTTCAATGTTTCAAACATTATGAAACCAAGGTAACAGCATTATTCTGTGGTAGAAAAGTATCAAAAGTCAGATGTGATAACGGGAGGGAATATTGCTCAAAACTATTTACTGATTTTTGTACAGATAAAGGCATTCAAATTTCGTATACTCCACCATATACTCCTCAATTAAACGGTGTTGCAGAAAGGATGAATCAAACTTTAATGGATAAAGCAAGAGCAATGATTATGCAAGCCGGTATGAGTAAAATTTATTGGGAAGAAGCAGTTCTCACTGCTGCTTATATAACAAATCGAACACAGTCTGTTTTAATTAAAAATAAAACCCGTTATGAATTATGGTTAAAAAGAAAGCCAAATGTGGCCAATATGCGTATTTTTGGTTGTATAGCTTATGCACGAATACCTGATTCACTTAGAACAAAATTAGACGATAAAGGAGTAAAATGTAGATTTATAGGATATGCAGAAAATGGTTATAGGTTACTAAATGAAGAGGAAAATAAGATTATTCACAGTAGAAACGTAATTTTTGATGAAGATAATTCTGTCAAGTTTGAGGGAGGGTGTTAAATATTCTCAAATATTATGTTTTTATGTTGGTAAACTTGACAGAAAATGTGTTGACATAGCAACAAAAATAAACAAATATAATGTCGAAGAAGTTTCCATTAAGAAATGTCACAATGTAATTTTGTATTATTGTAAATGAAATAAACACCTTAAAATTAATCTATTGATAATCAATCCACTGATATTAACGCAGTGGAAGCGTGCTGGGCCCATAACCAATGTTAATATCAGTGGATTGATTATCAATAGATTAATTTTAAGGTGTTTATTTCATTTACAATAATACAAAATTACATTGTGACATTTCTTAATGGAAACTTCTTTGACATACAATTTGTATATTTTTGTTGCTATGTCAACACATTTCCTGTCAAGTTTACCAACATAAAAACATAATATTTGAGAATATTTAACAAAATAAATAAATTACACATCATTCATTTAACAAATAACATATATCAATCACAACACATCAACTAATTCTGCAGTTATAAATTCAGTCTGTTTGGTTTCTTAATTACTCTACCATATCTTGATATAAGTATATTGTTGTTGAAGAAATTGATCATTCGTTGCTTGTGCTTTTGGTTCTTGATTTGACACACTACTGTCAACTGCTTAACATCATCGCCATGATTTATTTATTGTAGCTCTGGGTGATTTCTTTTGATGAACCATGAATTTCTTCGATATTGTGTACCATCTGGTGTTTGTACAATAGGGTGGTCCAACAAAAAAGCAAAGTCGGAAATCCTATGCTCTCACCCCCTAGGATTATTGTATATCGAAAAAAGAAGTACCCCTATTTTTTATTTTGAAATCGAACGATGTTTAGGGGTGCCTCAAAGCCCTTAAAGTTTCCCATGTATTTTATATGAGAAAAAAAACACGTTTTCGTAGATTTGGCATAGAATCCTAGAAAATCAATATTTTTCAACCGGACTACTGTGTTTCTCTTCAGAAATGTTTAGAGAATGACATCCAATAATTTATTTGTTAAATTTTTTATATTAACTATTTTTTACAGACCCGCAAAAACCCCATAAATGAAAGAAACAGAAAAATCGTTAAAAAATATTTATTACTATTTTTTAATATAAAATATTTTGATAAATAAATTATTGGATGTCATTTTCTGAACATTTCTGAAGAGAAACAGAGTAGTCCCATTGAAAAATATTGATTTTCTAAAATTCTATACCAAACCTATGAAAGAGTTTTTTTTCCCATATAAAATACATTGGAACCTTTAAGGGCTTTGAGGCACCCCTAAACATCGTCCGATTTCAAAATAAAAAATAGGGGTACTTTTTTTTCGATATACAGTAATCCTAGGGGGTGAGAACATAAGATTTCCGACTTTGCTTTTTTTGTTGGACCACCCTATTGTACAATCCACGAGCTTGGTTCTTCTGCCTTCTTTACAACTGTTGCAGGAGTCCATTCCTTGTGTCTCTTTCTAATTAATACTTTTTCATCATTTTAAAATTCTGGTAAATTTGCTTTTGCTCTATCTGCACATTTCTTCTCTTTTATTTTTTTTATTTTTTTTTTTATTGTTTCCAGCCTTATTTTGTGGAACTCCATAATCATGAAATAAATAAAGATTATTAAAAGTTTCACAGTTTTATTAAAATATACCTGACAATATTGTTTCGACAGCTATGCTGTCATTATCAAAGGTAATATAATTATAAACAAACACGTCGCTAAGGTACCTATTTTGTATCTACCTTAGCGACGTGTTTGTTTATAATTATATTACCTTTGATAATGACAGCATAGCTGTCGAAACAATATTGTCAGGTATATTTTAATAAAACTGTGAAACTTTTAATAATCTTTATTTATTTCATTCTTCTCTTTTAGTTTAATATTTTTCAACTTTTCAGAAACATTTTTAACTGTTTCAGGTAATAATAACTTTGTATTAATGGGAATGAACGTTTTAGTTCTTCGACCCATTAATCTTTGCATTGGAGAACCTAGGGTGTCTCTTGGTGTGTTTCTGTGATGTAAAAGGGCTAACTGGATATCTGAACCTTCTTCTATACATTTATCTAGTATCGATCTTGCTTCTTGTACATATCGCTCTGCTAAACCATTCGGTCTGGGAAACTGTGGACTGGAAACTCTATGTTCAAACCTCCATCTTCTAGCAAATTCTTTAAATTCTTCAGATACATATTGTTTTCCTCCATCTGTACGAAGAATATCAGGTATTCCAAATGTAGCAAACCAACATCTAAATGCTCGAGTTATTGACCTGCTGGTTAAGCTTGATAATTGCACGAAGTCAAAATAACCTGAATAGCTATCTGCCATTAGCAAGTATTCCTTGTCCTTCAAATGATAAATATCAGAAGCGAATATTTGCCATGGCCGTTCTGGATACTCTTGAAGTAAAATTTTTTCTTTAGGATTCTCTTTTTGTTCCTTCGTACCAATCTTGCAGTTTTGCACCAATTTAATAATGTCTACAGACATTCTTGGCCAAAATACGCAAAATCTCTGGCCAATCAGAGAGTACCAGTGATACCTTTGTGACTAAAGTGACAACATTTGAGAACAACTTCTTGTAGTCTCGGAGGTATCATTATTTTATCATTTTTGAATATGATATCTTCATAAGTTGCTAGTTCGTGCCTGTAAGACCAGTATTTTCTTAGAGAAGCCGGAACTTCGCTTATTCTGTCGGGCCATCCTACAAGTATTTGCTGTTTTAATTCCACCAATTCTATATCTGTATTTGTCTCTTGTTTTAACTGCTGCAATCTCGTTTTACTCATTGGTATTATTACACATGTCTCAAATGAGTTTTCATCCTCGTCATCATGAACATTTTTTGCGCAGTCTCTGCTCAGTATATCAGCTATGTACAACATGGTTCCTTTTTTGTACACAATTGTGGGATATGGCAGTATTTCAAATAGGATTCTCTGTAGTCTGGGAGGCGCTTCAGTTAATGGCTTCCTGAATATGGTTTCTAACGGCTTATGATCTGATTCTACTATCAGATTTTTGTTTCCCCATATATAAACAGGAAATTTCTTGCAAGCCAGTAATATGGCCAATGCTTCTTTTTCAATTTGACTATAATTGATCTGCGTTTTAGTTAAAGATTTGGAGTAATAAGCTATTGGATGACCATTCTGAATTAATGCCCCACCATATGCAGTAAAATAAAATAAAATAGGTAAATTTGGGTTAAAATTACCAAGTACTGGAGGGTTTTTTAATATTTCTTTTAATTTACAGAATGCTTCTTTTTGTTCATTCTCCCATCTCCATTCATCATCTTTTTCTAACGGCACTCTAAGTGGAGCTAATAATTCTGATAAGTTCTTAAAAGAACTTAGATAAATAAGTAATTAATCCAAGAAAGCGTTGAAGTTCCTTGACGTAACTATCTGAGAACGATAGTTCGGAAACATATGTCTAGCTAGTTTACCCGTAACGGAACCAGACTTAATGCGCAATCACAAATCACAGAGACATGAGGGCACTAGACCAGTCCAATTCTGAACGAGAGTCACAGATGCCTCGCCTGACATTTTTTCTATCGTTAGGTGAAGTTGGGGCACGCTACTTATTATGCAATAGTAGTCTAACACGATGCAAAGCTAAAAACTAATAGCAAAATTTACGCACCAAGCGCCAAAGCAAAAAAGCTGTAGAATTAAGAAACGCCAAAATTGTCAACCCTGTTTATGTGGTGTATGCATGCTATTCTTCTATTGGCGTTTTGCATTCGTAAGGTAAAAAGCAATTCCTGAGAAACCCGGTTTGAGTTAAATTCATGAGGCAGGTATGGGTTGGCTGCATGGCGTACGAATGAAATTCGAAACAACAACATTTGACCTGATTGGAAACAACCAACATCAGATTCGTAATCTTCATACCAAAAAGTTCTAGAAAAGCTATATGAAAATCTGAAAATTTCTTCTGTGCGTACCGTGTTATTTTTTATCATTTGTTTTATATTTTGCCAGTGTAAAATATGTATTACATCAGGATCCTTATGTTGTTCAAAAAAATTTAATGACACGCCTATGGCTTCAGCAGTTTGTCCATAAAGTACTTTCTTCATGTTTAAATCATCATCACCATCACTTAGAATTTCTTGATCTACTTGAGAGGTGTCGCGTAGAATTTCCCCTTCCTCCATTATTGCATCTCCTGTCAGTACTTGGTAACCTTGTTTTTAACGATCACAATGCATTTAAGCTTCAATGTCGGACTCTTCTATCTCTTTCATATCCTCGCTCTGATTTGCCAAACTACCAATACCTTTAGAACAAATCACGTCTTCAGTAACATCTTCGCCTTTAACTTCTTTTCCATTATTCATAATTGTAAAAAACGTTTTCTCGATTGTCAGTTGTTTAACATTGATCCATGCAATAGCGAAAGCAAAAATTGCATCTTTGATATTAGAGAACTTTCAAAATAGCATCATATCAAATGTTTCCAAGAAATTAATCGAAACGGTACGTCTGTAAAATCTCTTAGGTGTTTCTTATATATTCTTGGTCCGTTGGTTGAGTGATAGCAGTTACATTAGGTGAAAGAAATAGAACAAAGTTGTTCTCATCTGCAGATCTTAACACTGTCTCATTTGAATGCGAAGGCTGGCTGTTTTACACGAGAGAATTCCTTAAAAAAGCTGTCCGAACTGTAGGATTAATGCTTACTAAATAGTAGTAGTTTAGAAATAACAATGGAATAATGTTAGTAACCTGCATGTAAACAAGTTGGAAAATAAATAATATCGGGCAGTAACCGGGTAATTTATTTCTGCAATCTTCTACAGAATTGATTTTCTTGTTGGAAAATGTTCGTAGGTATCCCCTGAATGTAACGTCTAGTTGGCGGGACGGGAGAGATGAACGTTAGCAGCCATCTTGGAAAACACGTTTTATCAAATATCTCGTGACTGTGCATCGTGCCACAAAAATAGTAAAAAAATCGTTTTCGTAGATAATAACATTTTTTACAACTTTTATTTGAAACTTTTTTCTGTATAGTGCATAAGTTTATATTTATAGCGCGCCAAACTTTTTTCAATATGGTTATTGCTAAATATATAGTTAACGGTTGATGATAAATTTGTAGAACACAAAATTTCCGATAAAATTTATTTGAAGTTTTTTTCTATAAAATTGATACTTTAAGACTTATAACGCTGTAAATGCCGAGTTTACGCACAATAGCCACGAAATTATACACTATATATTAAATCATGCGCCTCTCAATGCGTCCATTAACTCTCTTCGCTAAAAATGCTTCGCAAATTTGGCTAGTAACACCAAACTAAACCTCTCACTTCTACCTCCAACCCAAGATACGGCACGTTACCATTCTTTTAGAACCTACCACCAGGTTCAAACTTGGCTTGGATTTTACCATGATCCTGAAGAATGGGATTGGAAGCGGACTACAAATGGACTTCAACCAATTCGAACTACTATGGCTCCAGCACCCTCAAGTTTGCTGAAAATAATATCTTGCAAATGCACAACAAATTGCGGGGCTGCCTGTGTATGCCGAAAAGCTGGCTTAAAATGTTCCATTATTTGTTCGAATTGTGGTGGATGCACATGGGACAATGTGCCAGATACATTGGAAACCATCGAAGACGAAGTCGATGAAAATGAAATTTTCGATTCACCTCCTACGGATATATCGGTGGCAGAAAACAAGGATGTGGAAGACGATGAGTGACTTCCTTCATCATCGAAACAGATGAGACTTATGACGTAAAATAACTTGCCACTTTTTGTATTAATAAATGTTTTAATCCGTTTTTTATTTCAAAAAATTAATTTGCATTCTTTGAACTCTGTTATCCTTTTCTCCACCTTTCCCTTCTCATGATTATTATTAGCATCATGATTATTATTATTTTTTATGATGTACGTGATGTACGTGACAAACTATTATATCTTGCTACATTGACAGTTTTTTATGATAATACGTTCTACCCATGCAATTTAAGAAAGATGTATAAATTATGAGTACTTCTTGGCACTATTTATAAGATTAATACATTACATTCACTACACACTACACAGTACTGTCATTTTTCTGAACACTTTTCGCCGTTTTATGTGTTATGAAATGTTTACCGTGTACTATGACCAACATTACCACAGATAATTCACGCGGTGCAATAGTTTACCAAGCTATAGCTCTTAAAGTATCAATTTTATAGAAAAAAGACTTCAAATAAATTCTATAAGAAATTTTGTGTTCTACAAATTTGGTTATTACCATTTTTAATGTATCATCAACCGTTAACTATATATTTAGCAATAACCATGTTGGAGAAAGTTTGGCGCGCGTTAAATATAAAGCTATGCACTATACAGAAAAAAGTTTGTAATAAAAGTTGTAGAAAATGTTATTGTCTACGAAAACATTTCATTGCATTATGAACCTACTTTTTTGCTCTTGCTCTTGGACTAATAATTTAAAAGTCATATCATAATTCTTTATGAAGTATTAAATAGCAACTTAGAGGTACACTGCCGCCCATTTGAAAGTACACGATAGACCCGATTTACCTCGGTTATGTTTTCTATAACTTACTCTAAGCTGATAAATTATTTTAAACAAGTATTTGAAAATAATAATAATAAACCTTTCATTCCGCTGCAGCTGTTATAAACACAGCCCATGGAATCCTGACTTACACGATGTCATTTTGGAATATTACATATAAAGAGTCGTGCACTTTCAAATGGGCGGCACTGTACATGGTTAGTGAATAACATAACACGAACTGGGCACCTATCTGTCAGTCTTCCCTTAGTTCCTCTGTCAGTTTGTGGATTTGTTTAGGTCGTTCTTTTTGGGGAAACGGATTTACAAGATGAAACCTTTACTGATTGAAAGCTCATATCATAATAAATTAATCTAAATCCGAAAGTCATCAAAACTTGGAACGGACAAAAAGGCAATACTGTCAAAAATTTAGACTATTCCACCGTCTCATGTAACGGGATTTTGCTTCAAAAGCTGACAAAATGTCGAAAGAATTAAACGGCTAAACTAGCGGTCTCTAATAGGTATCTCAGACATGTATTCACATGTTTTCAGCTCAGTAAGGTTTGCAAAACACCCAGTTCATTCATTTTTTCTTAAAATGTTTGCCAGTGAATCACAGTTACTTGTTTATTGTTTGATACACAGATTCACGATTTTTTGCCACATGGTTTACAGTTTTAAAAACAAAGAAAATATGAAGCAATGTGCTTTTTCAAAGCGCTTGCGACTTCTGCAGAAATTACAGAAATTAAGTCAGAGATAATTTATTAATAGATTTGATATTATGCAAACAGTTGTATGTGGATATGAAATAAATGTTGAAAAGTTCAAGACCATTCAACCATAAAAGCTGCAGAAAATGTTTTAGTAAAATGTACCTACGGTACCCTAACTAACCTTCGAGGCATGCTGGTCCATCAAAAAGATACAGATGAACGGCTAGCGAAGAAGCGAGAAAAAAGATTTCAAGCTATTTAGAAGAAATAAATAAAGTTGATTAGTTAATTTAGAAGAGGCCATCCATGCAAATCTTCCAGAGAAGAAACTAATGAGAAAATTCTCAACTTATTTTTGGCATCTTCGAATCCACTTATAGCCAATTTTTAAGCATAGTCGAAAACAAAACTCAAATCTTCAAATCTTTTAAAGTTTTGGAAATGTCCAAACGTAGGAAACATTAATGAAAAAGAAGTTTAGATGAAAACTTCTCTGATGAAGAATGCTTTTCAAAATAACAAGAAGAAGAAACAGAACGCAATGACTCTGAAGATGATATTATACAATATGGGATTTGTCAAATAAAATAAAATTAAATCAATTTCTTTTAGTTGTATTTTCATGCAATTTCTAATAAAAAAGTTCCATTTTATTTATTTTCTATATATCTTATCTTGTCTTCAGTAACCCTAACTATTTCTAAAAATTATAAAAACACCTATAAAATTTTGCATTCAAAAGTTTTGAAAAATTTATTTTCCCCTTTGCCGAAAAACGCTGTTGAAGTGTCGCAACCAGTAAGAGCATGTAAAAAAGAATTTATTCTTCCCAAAAAAAAGCTTACTAATCAGTTTTCAAAATGTAAAGAGCACATTCTTTTTCTACGTTGCCAGAAGTAGCTGAAAAAACTAACAATGCTTTACATGAAACACAAGTAAATAATAATTAACACAATATCCTTTATTTAAATCTGACGATAAATAAAGTTTCAGACTTAAACGGAATCTGGTTAAATTATGGAGTATTAATTTATTTTAACACTATTCATACGGAATAACTCCATTCTATCAATTTGAATTTTAAATAAATAATAATTGCAACAATCTTAAAATTGTGTTAACTACTATATTAATCCATCTTAAACAAACATACAGTAGAGATTAAACATTTTGAATTTTAATCATATTTAGTTTCGGTGGCCATTTTGTGACAAGCATTTTACATCTGGGTCATTTTTTAGCTTAACAGCACAATTTGCTACTTTAAAAACCCCTTGGTACGATTTTTCATTCAAAATTTCATATATTAAAGTTTTGACACCGGCGGCCATTTTGAATTTTAGACCAATTTGGACCCCGGATTCGTAATCTACGACCCTAAAAACTTATAAGTACCCAACTTTATTCAATTATAATAAAAATTTGATGAAATGATTTAATTATTAATTAACCCCCTATGGAAAAAAATAATAATTTGTTAATAACAATTAAACAGGGCATTAGCGGACAAATCGAACATTTAGACTTTGAAATATATTCGATTACCTACTATTTTAAAAAAATCATCAAAATCGGTGCCCAAAAGGCGAATTCCGAGGTATTTTTTTTCTAGGAAACCGTCTAATATTGATTTATCTTTTTTTAGAAATAATATTTTTATTTATATTAATTTAATTGAAAACTGTAATTTTGTTCTTGCCATTTTCTTTCAAACTAAAATATTTAATTGGTAAAGTCTGTACTGTCAAAGGTTTGAAAATTACTGTTTAATTGTTATTAACAAATTATTACTTTTTCCATAAGGGGCTAATTAATAATTAAATAATTTCATCAAATTTTTATTAAAATTTTGAATCTACGACCCTAAAAACCTATAAGTACCCAACTTTATGCAATTATAATACAAATTTGATGAAATTATTTAAATGTTAGTCCCTTATGAAAAAAGTAATAATTTGTTATTAACAATTAAACAGGGCATTACAAGACAAATCTAACATTTAGACTTTGAAATATAGTCGATTACCTACAATTTAAAAAAAAAATCATCAAAATCATGGCCAAAAGGCGAATTCCGAGGTAACTTAATATTCAGTTAATTATGCATGTAGAACATGATCTGAAATCTAAAATTCCATCTTCTTTTCATAAAGTTCGTTGTATATAATTGTCTGTGTTACTATGCCGCGAGAAAGCTAAAATAAAATCGATAATAACCAGATGTAAGACCTTGACTCAGGCTGTTGGCGAGAACAAAAGTTCCGCTAGGATACTCCCAACTCGGCATTACCATCACATATGAACGAAAGCATTCGGAAAGTCTCGGTGACTAACCGTGGTTTGTCCGACATTCACAGCCGGCGAGACAAATTACACGATCAATAATCTTACGTTTTGCTGGTAACAGTAGCGGCAACCCTGCGTGGCTTGGTATAATGCGTGAAATATCTATTTTTATACAAACAGGACTGCTACAGTACCAATAATATATGCGGTCTCGTAAAAGCTGTACAGTATATATTCATTTGTATGTAAAAATAACTTACCCCTCGCAGGTTGCGCTTAATAATATGAAATTATCGGTTCGATTGAGGTAGAATATACAGCTGAAACTCTACAGGAAAGCCCGGGCTTCTGAGTGCCTGCGTAACATAGCGGGCTTGGTATGGATAGTTGGGCGTGTATATATATATATATATATATATATATATATATAATATTTTGAATGCAAATTCATAGAGAAAAATTTATCGACTTTGCTGGGACTCGAACCCAGGACCCTCCACCTTCTAGGTGGTATCTCTACCGACTGAGCTACAGAGCATGACTATCAGCAAAGCGAGAAATCTTCCATATGAATTAGATAGTAGGCAAACATACAAAGTAACTAGATATGTCGGTAGAGATACCACCTAGACAGTGGAGGGTCCTGGGTTCGAGTCCCAGCAGAGTCGATACATTTTTCTCTATGAATTTGCATTCAAAATATTATTTAATGTAAAATCATTATGCAACTTAATTAAAAATTAATTTCATCTAAAAATATATATATATATATATATATATATATATATATATATATATATATATATATATGTGTGTGTGTGTGTGTGTGTGTGTGTGTGTGTGTGTGTGTGTGTAGTATAGTTGTATTTTTAAGTTTTGTAAATTTTGTATATCATTTGTATAAGAAGTATCATATCTAGCTCTTAAGTAGCAAAATATTTGTATAGTAATAAGTACAACAACAACATCATATGAAGGTCGATGTTTTCATTGATTATCATAATGTATATAATTATTGTACAGTTCAATCGTAATAATAGTCGGTGTATGTTAATCACAAGAGATCGACCTTCGGCTTGGTGTAATTATTATTATAAGTGATGATGATGATGATGTCTAGGTTTATACTTTGTGTATACTATATTCGAAATTATTTAAGAATGTAATAATTAGGTAATTAGCTGTTGTAAATTGTTCAATCATCTTTTGTCAGTATAGTGTAGTTATAATAATTATAAGTGAAGCTGACGAGAGTTATACTTTATGTACAGTAATTAATTATTAAAAAAGATGGTGAAACTTGGGAGTGATTGAATGTAAATCACAAGAGGATACTCTGGGGAACATACGCATGAAATAGATCTCTTACCTTATAAACGCGATTTTGTTCGTTTCAATTATGTCTGTTAAGTAGTAGTAGTAGTAGATCAAGACATTGTTGAAAAGAATATTTGGCATAACAAAGCGTACAAGGTATTCAATAGGCCGTTTCATGAAAAATGTGTTATGAGTATGTCTTCATGGTTATCCGAGAGAACAGATTTCAACCTAATAATTGTTTAGTTGTTTTGATTATTGTTTAGTTGTTTAATAATTTTTTGAGAAACATTGTCATAGAATAAAAGATTAATGTTCCATCATGGTTATCCGAGAACAGATAATTGTTTAGTTATTTAATTATTGTTTTGTTGTTGTTCAATAAAATTTTTGAGAAAGATAAATAAAAAAATTAATGTTCTATATGCGTGTATTATTACTATTCTCCCCTCTGTACCATGGCATGAAAAAGTGATAGCTATAACTAGTATGAGAGAGAAGCAAGAATGAGGTAATTACCTACACGCACACACCTGCCTGTGATGATGACGTGTCATTAAACAGGATGAAACTTGTCTGCCAGCGATGACAGATTGTTTACCGTATGCATGTTACTGAGCATGCGCTGGATCTAGGTAAGCATAAGCGGCTATATAAAGTCGACAGTTGTTAGCGTGTAGCAGACAGTACGTGTACAGCAGCATCAGCAATTACGATGATGTCGAGCAGTCCTAATTATTGTTATGATAACGAGACCTGCGAGAGCGAACCTCTGGAAATAGGTAAGTTGTTGCTTATAAAACTTCAAGTTTGTATGCTAATTTGTGTCTATTTTGCTGCTGCTTGTTTAGATGAAGAAGGTTCGGATGTTGCAGATCATGCATCATCAATAGCAAGTACCGACAAGTACAGCGAGAACGGTCAAGCGTGGAACAATGAAGAAGAAGAAGAACTAGGTAAGGTGTTTAAAACTTTTGTGTGCGTTTATGCTTATATTAATCGATTATTGTATTATTATTGTTTTAGCGTTCCATGATCTGTCGCAGCAGCCTCTATACTACGCTGATGACGCTGTAGCAGCATCAGCAAACTTTACCATCGTAGATACACCTGTAGCAGCAACAGTAGCTAAAGGTTAAGTACGTGTCCAACTGCTCGGGGCTGTCCAGCATCCGTTGTATGTTACGAGACCTCCGAGTGAAGAAGAACAAAACTACGTATACCCAATATACCATATACACAACATCCAAGTAGGACTTGGATTCCGCCCGACGACGACGTCCAGGGAGAATTTGCCGTGGTAGTGAAACTCGAATGCGTGAATAACGTCTGCCAGCATGGTGAAATAGTGTTGTCGGAAAGTGACTGGTTCGAGCTGTATGATATACGAGTCGAGGCAATGTTTAAAAATTTCTTTTATGGTTGCTGCTGCAGCAAGGACGACAGTGTACTACATCGTGATAAACATTTGAAATTCCATCTATGTGAGAATTTATACATCGAGATTATTCACAACGAGTTTTTCGGCAACAGGGTGGCGATTCATCAGAATGATAAACAGCGGACTATAACCTTAAAAGATTACGAGTTTCAGTCTATATTGCATCTAGCACCGCTGATCAATCATCAGGCTCGAACGTTACGTCACCTGGACTTTTCGCGTTTCTACCACGCAAACATAGAGAACGTAGCAGAAGCTCAACTGAGACGCAACCATGAAGTTGTCTATAAAGCGCTTCCACCTACAGACTCCATCTTATTCACGACCGAACTGTTATGCGGCTACTACTCAGCTACCAGTTTAATAGACAACGCAGCAGCAACAACTGGTGGTGGCTTGAACTCGTTCATTTTATTAGAAATAATAAAACATTATCCGCAAAAGTTTATCGATGCCGTACGTACACGACTGCAATCTAATCAGCAGCAGCAGCCGAAAACGTCAACGACGTTTGCACCGTCGTATTAAGAACACCATGGCGGAAATAAACTATCTTAGAAATAGGTTACAAAAATATTTGAACAATTTGCAAGTGTTACGCAATGATCTCAACTCATACTGTGTAATGAATAATTTGTCAAATCATATGTTACAATTGTTCATTAAATGTATAGCAAAATAAATAATATGTATATTTAAACACTGATGTTTCATTTACTAGCATAACTAAGGGTAAAGGGTGAAGAGACCAGCATGACTAAGGGTGAAGGGGGTGACTATATATAAAAGGTAGATCGACGTCATCAGCGAGAGAGTACGCGAATAAAGCCGAAGATTTCCGACGGCGAACATCCTAAGCTACAAAGCAGTGCCGGTAGTCATACTATGAGAAGGAGAGAGAAAGAGTTTCCGCTTAGTGAAAGGAGGATCCAATCCCAGAGTTAGCGCTAAAATTCAAATCTGGGAAATCCAAGATGGCTCCTTCAAATGACAAATTCAAAAATGACAGATGCAAAATATCAGATGCAAAATGACAGATGCAAAAATGACAGCTGCAAAAATGACAACTGCAAAAATGACAAATTTAAAATTGGCAGCTTTAAAATGACAGATGCAAAAATGACAGCTGCAAAAATGACAACTGCAAAAATGACAAATTTAAAATTGACAATTTAAAATGGCAGATGCAAAAATGACAGCTGCAAAAATGACAAATTTTAAAATTGACAGATGCAAATTTAGCGCGTGCAAGATGCTGTAATATAAAATGGTTGCCTCTACATCATACCGGTAGTAATACAGATTTCTTCATGACGCCGCCGCCCTCTAGTAGTAGTACACAGCCCGTCGATAATACAGATTTCTTCATGACGCCCTCTCTTAGCAATATACACTAATTGTAGCATTACGCCCTCTATTGGTAGCACACAGATTGCCGGTAATACAGATCCCCGTAATGGCGGACGGGCGTGGTCAAAATGGCGCCCAAAGTTCCAAAATGGCGCTCGTCCAATCACAGAACAGCAGGCGTGGCTACCGGAGTGGGGGTAACCAATTACAGCAAAGGGGGAGGAGCTACAGGAGTGGGGGTAACCAATCACAGGCGAGGGGAGGAGCTACAGGAGTGGGGGTAGCCAATCAGAGCGCATCAGGCGTGGCCAAAAAAAAACTGGAGGGGCTGGTCTCAAGTACCCCAATACCTACTCTAGCGGCAATGCTTTTATGAGTTTCGAAACTAACTCGAAGAACGACAGCTTTCCCTAGCAAGGAATCTTTCTGTCGCGAACAGTCGATGACGATTAGCTTTAAATTTCGATGGAGTTAGAATGGGCTCGTTTGGATTGTCATAGTAAGATCGTTGGAAATTGGCATACATTTCATACAAGGTAGCAAAACGGTTCTCATCATAATTAATATTCAACTGATCGTATGGATATCTTTCAGTATTTAAAAATACGGTCACATTTTGTATATCACAAGGATCGAATGCACTCATATCTTTCTGTAACTGTCCATCGTGATTAGTATGAAAACCTAGGATAATGTAACGAGGTGTTTCTAGACTAGTTGATGTTTTAATAGACCAACTACTAGGATAATGGGCCCTACGGGCCTAAGCACTTAAGTATGATAGAAATAGCATTTATCGAGTTTTTTTAAAGTAGGTCAGTATTTACATGACCTACTTTAAAAAAAATCGATAAATGCTATTTCTATCATACTTCTTCTATCATACACTCAATAGCACTAAATAGTACGATAGAATCAGCATTTATCGATTTTTTAAAACATAACCTAATTTAAAAATTTTATTCGGTCGTGCATTATCCTCGGCAAATTACGCGTCGAATGAGCCCAAGCCCATCTCTCTAGCCCTTATAGAACGCGAGAATGGGGCTCGGACACACATACAAATCAACTTTAGTAGTATTGGAAGTTTATCGGTTTGTGGTATAGCTGGATAGATATGCGTTTCCCAACTTCTAAACGCCACCTTAGTATCAATATTTTTTCCGATGTATTTTGTCAAAGATAATTCTTCTGCTAGCCCTGGTTGAATATGGGGAACTTTCCAATATATTTTTTTCAAGTTAACTTTAAGTTTTTCATTAGCATCCGTGGATATTATAGCATCAATATCGGAATTGCTTCGAATTAAAACCAATTCTTGACGAATGTTCATAATAATTTTTCCATAGTCTTCAAAAATTCCCAATAACATTGACAGAGGTATACAGGCGCTAAAATGACCTTTGCAATCCATCACAGTGCTATTACCTTCAGGAAATTCAGCATTTTGTAACTTGACACTATCGCTTGCGTTGTAGGAAAGGTAGCCTTTCATGGTAGACGTGAGTCCCACTTTCGTTACAGAATCCACCACAACACCATTCATTTCATAGCGAATATCACTAAACAGATATGAAACTCCGTTGTTAATAAGTTTAGCCGTAGTAGATGGGGCACCATCTTCTTTCAGTAATGTGCCTTCAACGTACAGATAACTGCGAGAGGGCAATGTGGACATGTCTTCTTGAATCGGTATTCGAATTTCGTCATTGTTTTCAAAACGAGTTGTATAGGGTTGATGGGTGTGGAATTCGGCACCTACGATCGAATTATCGACGAAAGCTTTTTCGTTCACATTTAGTATACTCATTGTAGAACAGTAGAACCGAGACGTTGTAAAAATAAGCGGTTGAGCTGTGTCACTTGATCGGCTAGCAATTGTTTTTGGTGACAAGCTTTTTATAATCCGAGCGAACAGTACAAGCAGTATTATACTTGAGCACCATCGCTAATGCTCTTCAAATGCAGTCCTATCGTCACGGTTTCTCCACGAAAATTAATCAGGTCACCATCTTGATCAACTATTTTAAGGGTAATGTTGGTAATTGTGTTGACGTTGATTGGTAAGTAGGGTACATGGTCAGGCGCTTCAATTATTTTGAATCCAGCAGGAACACTCGGGAAAAATTGATGTATGACATGATTCGGAATTCCATTTACATAATTACCAGTGGTAATATTACACGTTATAAGTAACGAGTTGACTTTAATAATGTTAATAGGGACATCGGATTCGTGACGTTCATCTTTTTTCAACTTCAAGGGCTTAAATCCTAATAAGGGTCCAATAGAGTGTTTAACCGAAAAGTCTATGACTTCGTCAGCTCGTATCATTGTTTTTAAAGTATTGTGGTTTGGCTCTATGGACACAGTTATAGAATTTAATTGAGAATTAATGTAAGCTGCTATATAGGCTATTTCATAAGATCCGGTGGGTATATGTATAGCTTTCTGTCCAATTTTAAACACATTATTTTCCTCAGTAACGTTCGGAATGCTATTAAACGTTTCGAAATTGGTCAATCCCATAACCCATTCTTTGGTCGTATCTAAATATATTGGCGGATTAAAATCAGAGCTTAATACGGAACTCTTATCGGATAAGATGAAGGTCAACGACATGTAGGAAGTCCAATGCAGACTGTAAACTTTTATCGAGCGTTATCATATAAAAAGTGTAGCACCAAGTGTCCGCAATTGAATAAGTTGAGCTTTTGAAAAGAATCATAATTGTATTGAATAACGTTTCCACCATCGTCACTCTTAAAGTGATGAACAAGTTCTAGTGAAGGTTTCATCTGGCCAATACTGTCAAAGTACAAAATTTGTCTACCACGTTTTATATACGATGTCCAATGCGTTTCCTCTCCTTCCCCACTATCTAAATTTACAATACCGGTTTCGTTTTTATGGATTCGTTGCGGCAGTTCATTTCGCATAAAGATGCCTCTAAAACAGGGAATATTTAATTTATGAATATACTTGGAAAGATCGACATTGGTCAACGCACGGCGTGGTAGTTTCAACGGTAGTTTTTTGAACGTAAATATAGTCCCAATCCAGTTTTGTATGGTTTCAAATATAAACCTTTCCCTATAGAAGCGGCTTCCATAGCCTTATTGTGTCGGCGTGTTTCTTCTAGGGTCTCCTTAGCCGCCTTGGCTTCGTTAACGGCTTTTGCAACTGCCGCTGCCCCACCACCCAGCGAGCCCATAGCTCCCAAAGCAGCAAATAAGGGAATGAGGGGCAGTATACCACCTTTTTTGGGGATGGGTATAATTCGTGATCGAGGATTGACAATACGTTTCCGTTTCAAAGCTGACAGTGCAACTCGAGCAGAGCGTTTTAAAGAGAACTTTTTTTACTTTACCACCAATATGCTTTCTGGCAATGGCAACAGCTTTGTTAAACGTAAGGAAACCTCGTTTCATCGCTGAAGACCGTTTCTTTTTTTTAATCCCCATACCCAACTTCATTTTTCCCTTCATAATACCAGCTACGATAAGGGATGCGGCTCTTTCTCCAAACGTAGCGTCTTTAGAACGAAACCTCTCCCACGCTCTGTGTCTTAGGATTTGGTCCGCTTTATGACGTTCACTCACTTTATTGGACTGGGAGTAGGCTATGCCGTGTTGTTTACATGCGTCGTCTAATGGATTGATACCGTGATCTCCACGAGCAAGTCGTTCTCGCAATCGAGTGCCAGGTCCGCAGTAGTTATATCCAGGTAAATGCAATTCCACCGGTAACTTATTGATGAGAGTGTTGATAACACCTTTGCCTTTATGAGTTGATGAAGGAGTTGTAGATTGTCGAGGAGTATGTTTCATAGCACTTATCCCTAAGACCGGAGAAGAGTGACTGGAAGTTCGCTTCTAGGTTTGTAATATATATGCTAAACTCGCATAGGATCTATCACAACATTGTTGGTCATGGAACAGCTAAAGTTAGTGATACAGAGAGATCGATTACCAGTTATAAATCGTGATACTTGTTCAGCAACACCGGCAGTCTTTAAGCACAGTGTATTATTGGGAGCAGGATGCAAGCGAGGACTAATCGTAGGTAGTTCCGGCTGCGGTAAAACCAACCTAATGGTTAGTTTATTGGAACATCCCAACGGTTTACGCTTCGCAAACGTATATGTGTACAGTAAATCGTTGTATCAACCCAAATATATATATTTGCGTAATCTGTTTAAATCGTTACCCGTGGGATATTTCGAATACGACTCCTTCGAAACTATACTACCACCCACGGATGCAAGAACAAACTCTGTAATTATCTTCGACGATGTGGTCTGCGATAGTCAGAGCACTATAAGAGACTATTTCTGTTTTGGAAGACATAAAAATATCGATTGTTTTTATTTATGTCATACATATTCCGCAATTCCAAAACAACTCATACGGGATAACGCAAACTTCATCATTATTTTTAAGCAAGATAACACTAATTTAAAACATATCTTTAATGATCATGTCAGCGGGGATATGACGTTCGAGAAGTTCAAGCAGCTCTGCATGCAGTGTTGGAATGAGAAATATGGTTTTGTAGTTGTTGACAAAGAGTCTCAACTTAACGAGGGACGCTATCGTAAAGGGTTCGATGCCTACTTCACCATAAATATCGGAGACATTAACTAACAGCATTAGTAACCATGGATAAGCGTATGGTTGAAGACCTGGTTAAGGCACGGCACAATGTCAAACAGAAATATCAAAGTCTTAAATCCGAAATCGCACGCTCCGATGTAGAACTTCAACGTCGCTATAAGCCCATCACACAACCTTTGCGAAAATTTATAACGGGTGTTAAAACCGAACTCCTAACTCCAAAAGAGGAACCCATAAAGGAAGAGGTTTCCTCATTTTTTCCACCCTCAACTCCAGTATCACGATCTCTACGTATACCTCAGGTAATGCGAACACCACATAGTGCCCCCAGATTGCATGCTGTAAGCACAGAACGATCCGGCATCGAACCAGTAGACGGGGAAGCTTCCGGGACACCTACGTTAGAACAACTCCAAGCCGAACTCGCTACCGCCGGAACTAGTAGAGAATTCCAGGCTTATATAGATGCTACCTTTAGTGGGCGCGCAAAACGATACATGGAGAAAATGTTTACGGATACGAAAAACGAGTTCGATAATCTATACTGAGTACGATTCCTTCCGGAGAAACAGGAATATTTTATTGGCGACTCAGAATTCGGTTTTGATGACGAAAATATGCTCATTACGAAACCTAATGGTAAAACATTTACGTGTGAAGGTACGCGCTGTTTATACGAATTAGTATTTAAAAAGAAACCTCTCGGATATTTCAAGCGGATTTAAAAAGCTACAAAGATCTTCTTTTACGAACCAACGCAGCCCGTAGAAATTATCTACATGATGCACCTTTGTTAGGAACCGGAACCAAATATTCCACAATTATCAAACCCCTTTTAACTACACCTGGTGAAAAGGTAAGAAGTTTTTCTACTTCAACACCGGTGACGCGATCCAAAACGGGGGCATTAGCGAAAAAACGGGGAGCTGGACCAATGCGAGTGCTAAGTTACAATAATAAAAAGGTAGAATTGGTACCATGGAAAGATCCAAATAAATTGATAGGAAGGTTGAGACTTCTTCTAAGCTCGATATCGGCCGGTCATACCGGTCACATTAATGAAATCATTTACATTATTGATGAGTTGCGAGCAGCTAAAATAATAGCATAAAGCATCCAACATGTTTAACACCTTGTTATTGTATCGTTGTCACTAGTAGAATCATGTCATTAGATAAATTCGGTAAACATCTTCAGAAAACCCCTGTCCAAGTGAAACTCGACACTCGTTCCAAAGTGTATCTTTTAGAAGATATACAAAATGTAAGGTACACAACAATGATGTATATGTGGGCGGACTCCGAGCCTGGGTCGAGCGAACCTACTATTGCCGATCTAACGAAATATTACAATTTGAAAGGTAGCAACAGTAAACGGGAATACACACTACCGTTTACAGAAGGGATTGTACAAGCAGTTTGCAGCTCACCACCATGCATTATGTATGTAAACGGTGTTCTAGTTGGTGCTGCTGCCAACTTAATTGGAAGACGATTGAGAAAGGCGATAAGATTAAGGCAAAAATTAAGTCGCTAGATCCGTCTGCAATCGCCCCATTTTACTTCGAAGCTCTTATTATATGATTATCATCATATATCATCATTACCTCAAAACGATGACTCTGGATAAGTTCGGTAAACATCTTCACAAAACTCCTGTCCGGGTTAAACTCGACGCTCGTGCAAAAGTATTCCTTTTAGAAGACGTGTCTAATTTGCACTACGTGACAATGTTGTATATGAAGGGAATATACAATCATGAAAACGGTTATGCACTTTTGAACTCCACCAACTTCGAGTATGTCGTTCCTCTAACAAAAGGTAGCATTAAACAAATCAAATACTATCCCAGATGCGCAAATCTTTTTAAACGATAAGTTATACGATGCTGAATCACTGATCGGAGTGTCATTCAAGAAAGGGGATAAGTTTAAGGCGAAGAAGCCTGGATCAAAGGACATATTTATTTTTGAAGCCGTTATTAGTGTTCCAGCATTTTCCCAATGAGCATAAAACGTCAAATAATTGAGGAGCTGCATAAACCAGCTCGCAAACGATTTCGAAGAAGACGAATAATAGTAAAGGGATTATATGATATGGAGGATCTCGTGGAAATGATACCGTATGCCAAGACCAATAAAGGATTTCGATATATTTTGGTATTGTTAAATATGTTTAGCAAAAAGGTATGGGCATGTCCTATTAAACGCAAAACCGCAGAAGAGGTAACGCGAGGAATGAAGAAGCTATTACGGTCTGCGAGGAATCCTCCACGAAATTTACAAACAGATATGGGAAAGGAATTTTACAACACACACTTTCGCAAGTTAATGCAAAGTGTGAACATAAATCATTACAGTACGTTTTCCAGTATGAAAGCAAGTCCGGTGGAACGCGTAAACCGAACTCTCAAAAACAAGATGTGGAAGGAATTTTCCATGCAAGGATCCTATAAGTGGCTGCAGTTGTTGCCTCAGGTAATTGCAAACTACAACTCAACAGTACATCGAACCACTGGATTCAAACCTATTGACGTCAGACAGAAAAACTCCAAAAAAATTTTACAGACAGCCTTCAAGTTTCCAAAGACTGTTGACCCGCAACGTCCTAAATTTAAAATTGGTGATCACGTGCGAATCAGTAAGCACTGGGAAGCTTTCGCAAAAGGCTACACTCCAAGCTGGAGTACGGAAATTTTTAAGATTAAAAACGTTCGACTAGCAAATCTTACAACTTATATTTTGGAAGATGTCAAAGGTGGGGAAATTCATGGAGGATTCTACAATGAAGAACTGCAAAAAGCGAAGTTTAAAGACACTTATTTAGTGGTAAATTTTACAAAAAAAGGCAAATCGAGTACTAGTCAAATGGTTAGGATTCGATAAAACACATAATTCTTGGATTCCCAAACGTGATATTATTTGGAGCATTTTGTAACGTTAAAACTAAATAGCTTCTAGACATATTATTACTTATTACTCGAAATGTAATGCATAACCAAATAAAGATTTCTTTTTTTAACATTTTATGACTTATTATTTCAAGTTAGTTGTTCCATAAGGAAAGAACAATACAAATACCAAAAATAATAATACTTTTATTGTATATTATACATATAAATGTTAATTTCTCCATAAAGAAAGAACAATACACATAGCAAAAGGTAAACACATTTATTACACAGAAATAAACTATATACATTTATAAACATACCATGGATTCACAAATTCAAAAACTTACATATAGAACTAAAAAGATAATTTAACGCTCTACATACATATTTATAAATTTATATACTATAATTACAAATCATCGACTATTGCTTCCATCAAATTAATTAGTTTATCTAAATTTGATTTTTGAATATCATTTTCAATGATTTCCATTAATAAATCTAAATCATCATTTTTTTGCTAAAATCTCGTAATGTAACATTTATTACACAGAAATAAACTATACATAATAAACTACACATTTATATACATTTATAAACATACCATGGATTCACAAATTCCAAACATTTAGTTATGTAAAGATAATTTAACGTTTTACGTACATATTTATAAATTTATATACTATAATTACAAATCATCGACTATTGCTTCCATCAAATTAATTAGTTTATCTAAATTTGATTTTTGATATCATTTTCAATGATTTCCATTAATAAATCTAAATCATCATCTTTTGCTGAAATCTTGTGATGACCCCAAGCTAATGTTTTAGTTGTTCCCGGTATAAGAAACCGCTTATCGTCGTGAGCAGATAAAGCTACTTTATTTCGCATTTCTGTATACACATTATGCATATCCGACTTAAAAACGTACATTTTGCAAAATATTGTTTTTACTTGATTAGTAGCAACCGCTTCATAGTCGCTTTCTTTCAAAACTGTTTTTATAACGTTTTTTCTTACACCTTTCGCTTTCTTATGTAACTCCTCCGCGACGTTGACACAATAGGCTTTAGCACTGGCTCCGAAATAGCTTTTGATGGGAACACCTTTATATTCATCTTTCATTGCACCTAAAACGGATTCGTTGACGGGAATTCCATGTGGGTTATCATTAGCTAAATTTGATGTATCAAATAGTTCAATACGTGCTTTAATATCATTATAAAAATTATCAGTACGAATTTCAATCACTAACGAATCCGTGTCAGTATACAATAAAGAAACATTATCTCCATACTTTGGTTTCAAGAATTCATAGAAAAATTTATAAATAACCGTTTTCGACATATCCAAAATACTAAAACCAACATAGACCGGCTTATCATAACAGATCGATAATCTTTCCATATCAATCGCTACCAGATTTTCCGAAAAAATGGTCACACTTTTACAATTGGGTCTAGCGATGTATGTTTCCGCACCCGGTTTTTTCCCGATTTTTTCAAAATGCGATAGAAGTTTGATATCAATCCTATTTTCAACGTTTTCCATAGTCTTTCCAAATACACTGTTAACCATCAATTTAAAAAAAGCCTTCTCGAATGAATTGGTTGCCTTATTACGTAAAGAGGTGTTTAAATCAATATACGGTCAAGGTGATTGATCAAATTTTAAAACTCTGTGAATTCTTTTCAAAATCAATCCATGATCGAGACATTGTTTTAAGTTTCGATAATGAATCACGTATCTTTCCTTATCATACAAATTTGGAATCAATTTTTTTTGTTTTGTTTTTGGAATCGGCGGAATTAATGCCTCAGGCATAAAGGGAAGATCATTATGCAACGAGTGCAAATGCTTCGGGTATTCAACATCCACTTCCAGAACGAAGCCTTGAGGAGATTCGTCGGGAATGTTAAACACATCGAACTGCTCGATTTCATCATTCGATAACCAAGTAAAATTACTTCGAGGCAGATCTTGGCACAGCCCAACCGTATAAATTTGTAGCATCCAAGTACATTATGAAAGATGTAGGTTGCTTCGGATCATAATTTGGAATAAATCGATTGTTTGCAAAACTTTTTCTACCACAACACATACTAACTCCTCCTCGAATTCCTTTCCTGAAGAAATGTAACATGTCAACATCTGTTAAAAGTTCTAATTCAACTTGAGTACGTCTAAGCATAGCATCCCACGCCAAACTTGGGGAAGTATAATATTGACATGGGTCAAGACCGTAAAGGTGAAGGCAAACAGATCTAAAGTTTTCAAAAATGTCAGCTAATAGCAGTACATCCGCAGTTAAATAAACGTCCGAATAATCTCCTAAAGTTTTGCATTGAAATAAATTCCACACTTCACAAGCGCGATTGTACTCGTCTTCAGACACGGTCGTTCCTCGTAACTTATCAACGAATTCGTTGCGGGGCGGTAATCGTGGCTCATTCAATTTGGAAAAGTCATCTATATAAGAATACGGGAAAATACCTTTCCTGCGCATGCATCTAAATTCTTCATTCAGACCAAACTGCTTTCTAATTTCCTTACACTGATCATCCGATAAATTTTTAGCCAATTTTTCAAGAGAGTCACCCATAAATCTAAAACTATCCAAAAATCGTAAACGTACAAATACCTTTTCCGAGGTCCCCCTATCATTAACCATATCTTCAACCAATAGCAATGTCGAGAAAGACACGTATTTTTCTTTATTTTGAGCAATTACTTCCAGCTTTTCTTGTTCTAAAGCTAATTGTTTAATAAATAAGTGAGCATCATACCCAGACAAATTATGAAAGAATACAGGTACAAAATTAGGTAATTGAAAATTGAGATTACACTCATTGTGTGCAGCATTACGAAAATAACCGGTTAAATGACAATGATCTTTCACTTTAACCTCACCTTCTTCAAACCTATTATTACAAATATGACAGACGATGGCCGCCTCAAAAGCTCTTTCTTCACTAGGTGTTAAAGCGTTCATAGGTTTAGGTATTTTTAAATAATTTTGATACAGTTCTTTCACATCAGTATCTAATTTAGTAACAAATCGTCGAGCTGCATCGGGCCCTCGGTAAATCTCCTATTTTGAAGGCGATTCATCAAATGAGCATTTAATGTAGTAAGCAAACGAATGAGGTTCATGCTCCTGCACACGAATAGTAAACGATTTTTCGGATTCCGGTTCTACACTAGATATTGGGGTCAACACAGATTCAAAATCAGCGTAAATCACAAAAGGCACTTTTAATTGGTTCTGATAATTTTGAAATTTCAATACATTTTGAGGTACTTGTTTACCCATTCTGTCTTTAACCAATTCAGTAGTCGGTATTTTAGAAGTCACATAATTACAATCGTGCTGGGTATGACTGTTTAATTTATCGGAAGAAGAAAAATATTGTAAGCAACCATCACAGAAATGTTTTGCAGCTTTATGACCAGATACTTGCTTAGATAATAATCTACTAAAGTTTTTAATGTATGTATAATGGGCTTCGCCATTATCATTAACAATTAGTAAAAGATTCACATTATTTATTTTTTCAATTTACTGTAATAAAGAGGTCCAACAACCTCATTCTGCTTAATATTATTTTTAAAAACTTCTTGCAGAGTATAAACGTTTACTGAGATATCATCATTAACTGATAAGAAATATGGTATATCTTTTAACGTTACCGGAAATTGTACACCATCTAAATTAAGAATCGTTGCGGGATCTGGATACGATGAACATCGGTGTGCCGGTCCTTTTGGTGCAACGAGGGCAGACACGATGCTCCAAGAAAAACACCGATCATCACTATTCTGTACGTTGATGACAGCTTTCTTTCGCTGGACGTCTAGAGGTAAATGTAGAAAAGAAGAGGCTCTTAAAGGATTGTATTTAGAGATGTTAACCTCCAAGAACAAACATCTCACTAATGTCCAACCTAAACAGAATGGAAAACGTATTAGAGCACGAATTTCTAGCATTTTGATGAAATCAACCATCCTATTAATACACTCACCACTATCTTTTTCTTCGAATTCTGTCGCTTTTTGGTCGATGATGGTGACAGCATTAGCATAGAACTCCTCTACATTGGACCCCTCGGTAATAACAGCATTTCGATTTTGAAATGATTTAACATCATCCAGCCCCTTACTTTCCAAAATATAGTAACCGAAATACTCCATATTTACTTTAATCGCCGTGTGTTTATCAACCTCTCTACTTATCAAAGGTAATACTTTCGGTTGCAGTTCTTCCAGAAATTCTTTTACATCCACCGAGTGTTGTTGGGGTGAAACCCGATAACTCACGATTCGAGATTTGAAGGCTGATCTGATAACGGATACATCTTGATCATTATCGCTGACCTGACACGCTCTATCACGATGTCTACTGCTACGTAAATGTCCAAGGAAGCACGATCGTTGGAAGTGCAGATCGCATATGTCACAGAACACCATGGGATCTATAAACAAACCCAAAAAACACGAAAAAGTGTTAGTAGAAGTAAAAAAAATCGTAAAAATGTAAAACAAAACACTACAAAACGAAACTTAAATAACAACATAAAAACAATATATTTATATAGAAAGAATAATGAAATAATAAATGTGGTAGTATCAACCAATTGTAGATAATTAAAATGAGTATCGAGAATAATGAAATAACATATAAATATATATAGAGTGATTCAAAACTCTCGGAGTCTAGACTCAGGCAAAAAAAACTTTTTCCGTTTCCTATATTATTTAATATGAACATATTAAAATTATAATAATTATTTAAACTCGATGACTTTTGATTGTAGTAAAGAGCAATATGCATGTTTTCCGAAAAAGCACAAAAATTCCTTATTAAAGCATGTTTTAGAACAGGAGAGTAATTTGAAATAGGGCAGTGAATGTATTCAAAAGCGCGTTGAAAGTAAAATTTCCTGCATTCAACCACGATTCAAGTTTTTCAAAAAATTTTGCACGCGATCTTCACACTTATTAATTTTTTCTGAAATTCTTAGTGAATATAGCACTATTTTATTTTTAATATCTTTACACTGTTACACATTGATCAGTAAGTTAAATTTGTTTTTAAGACAATCAAATATCTTCAAGTTTCTAACATTTTTTTCGATATTGAGAAAATAGTTCACAAAATTCGCGTCGAGAAATTCTACACTCCTCATCTAAAAAATTAAAAGTCTGCCTTATGCAATGTATTTCAATATAAATTATGCACAGAATAAAAGTAGAGAAATGTAGTAATGATACAAAAAAATTATTAATGTAGTTTGGTGTAAACACAAAGAAAATCCCTAGGGAAATTATCGAACTTCTTACACTTATTGATAATTTGATCATTGGTTTTAATTAAAGATCGTAGCATAACAAATTAACTTAATAGTCTAAAATATAGATGTAATAGTGTTACATATCTTTAATTTTAACATTCATCACTAAAATAATGTAAACCACTCTAAATACACAAGGGGCTGTAACTGAACTAGTACCCAATTGCAACTGATATAGAAACGGAAATTTACCTAAGTGGTAACTTCGACCCTTTATTACTCATTTTAGGAATGCTATAACTATTATTATTACAGTTTAGCTACTTATTCCCACGATGAATGCAGGAATTTACGACCGTTCAAACAAGCAACTCCACTCAGAACTTTAAACTATGTAAAACATAAAAATTTACTTAACTTCCCGCTTGGTTAATTGTACGGTAAGCTCTCACGGTTGTCTTTTTTCAAATGACTGGTTAAAAAACCCTTGTAAAACAAATAAGTTCACTTTACTTATAAATGATAATTGCTAATTTCATTTGCAAAGTCAATTATACCCGTCCCGCATGGTAATTACATATAAGTTTCCCACGAAGTTCTTTAAATTGTCTGCAAATTGAATTCTTATATCTTATACCCGCATGGGTTAACACTATCCCTCGAGTTGCAAAGCTAATTGCGATTTTTAATTTACCCGTTCTTTGTTCCGCTTGGTTAATTGCATTTAACTTTCACACGAGCATATTTCTGCTTAACTAATATTGATAATTTATAAAAGAATACATTTTTATTGTTTATAATTTTTTGGTGCGCATTTAGTCATTCAAAATAAATTTACAAATATTTGAAAAAAATAGTTAATATTAACCACATCGGTCAAATCAGGGTGTGACGGTGAAGAGCAATGACACTGATTTAATTCCCACACTGCGAAGACTATAAAATAGGATGCATTTGACTGAGAATACATAGTTCAAGCTGAGATTTGAAGAAAATTGTTAGATTTCGTTAGATTTTGATTGTGGAAGAAAATGGATTGTCGATATGGTAAGATCAATTGTATTATTTCGTACATAGTGAGTAATGTATTTTCTTCTTCTACAGAAATATTAAAGCTTACAATGGGTGAACTATGGATGGAAAGACAGCCCCTTACGCAGTTCGTGGTAGTGTGCAGAAGGGACCCGTATGCTGTGGTGATTGTGCCCCCTGCGGGACAAATTAAAATACTTAGATTTGGAACTGGACCAACCATTAGATTGCGAGAGGAGAATAGCTTTGTTGAAATCTATATGAAGAATGAGTATTAGTATTATAATTAGTATAAATAAGTAATATAAATAAAAATACAATGAAATTCAAATCTAAATCTAACAAGAAAAATAATATTTTCAAGGCTAATCAAATAGTGGTTTATTTGTATTTAGTGTTCTACCATAAAAAGTTCTACCATATCTAAAACCATAAAAAGAATTTAATAAAATAATTTGGTGCTCTTGCAAAGGGGTTGTATGTTGCAGTTATTACCTAATAAGAAGATGATTTATAAAGAAGCAGGAATTATTGTGAAAAATTTTATACTTTTTAATACAAAAGATGTTCAAAATGTTTTCAAATAAACAAGATGAACTGGGAGCTAACACTTAATCTTAATTCTTGTGTATAACAGATTCGCTATTTAACCCTCTATGCGCTGCTCGCATATATTAAAACGAATAAAGTGAGTGTTTAGAGATAGTTTTTAACGTGCACTTGTACGGTGTTGATCTATCAACGAATTACGATGAATAATCTACTTTTATCTCTCGATGACATTACGCAATTACCTATTGATTTCCTGAAACGATATTGTGTACATGCTATAGCACGACATTTCCATCAACTGCCGAAATATCTACAAAAGGAACTACAAGAATATCAATACTGCACTGTTCACTTTCCTAAGCAGGGTGATGTTCTAGATGGGCCACCACTTTTAAAAATCAATTGTGTACGTTGCAAAACAAGTAACTAAATGTTTATGCAGCTTTATTTCTAATAAATGTTTATGTAACTTTATCTCTAATAAATGTTTATGCAACTTTATTTCTAATAAATTTTTATTCTTTAATTTTTATTCAATTAATGATTGCAAAAGGCCTTGACCAATTCCTAGTATGATGCTACCAGTAAAAAAAAAGTACGTAGTAAGTATAAAAGACGTCTCGAACCTAGTGCAGTCAGTCTTTCATCGACTTTTGAAAGTGACTCTGATAACATACCTTCTTTTAATTAAGTACTAAAAGTTGTGATGCCAAAGGTATTATCCAAGAGTTTCTACGGCAGACTTGGGAATGGGAGTCGCCCATATATCAATATTGATCAAGAGGGTATTCATGGTCCACTAGCCGAATCTGCTTGTGAATAGTTAAATGATTGTCGCAAGAAAAAGGGGGTTGATGGTGAAATATTAACTAATGTTATTGGCAATAAAGATACGCCTATTGCTGTATGTAAACCTCGACATATATTGATTAGAAAGCGTATTAAGAAAGTATTATGTCATGTGTGTAAAGTAGATTATGCCAATTATGTACGTAATGAAACGTTTGATGTTGTTCGCTATCTTAATCTAATATGTAATACCTGTGCTAAAAAGGACGATGAATCTGCTACAAGCGTGTATTCCGATTCCGGTAGTAACTATAGTGATATTGATTTGGATGATATATTAAATTAAGATATGCTACTTAATGTATTTATAAAAATAAATGTTTATGCAAATTCTTTCATTATTTTATTTATTACCTTAACCTTAAAACCAGAGAAGCCTTGACCTTTAACCGCATAATAAACAACTAATAAATTGTTTCATTGTTTTGATCTACAACATTTTTTTATAAAACCTTAAAATTAGAGAAGCCTTAGCAGAAAGTCTTAACCTTGAAGCATGACCTCGACAGAAAGTGGTGGTGTGGATCTAACCTTGAAGCATGACCTCGCCAGAAAATTTAACCTTGAAGCATGACCTTGGTAGAAAGTGGAGAGAGGAGGTCGCAGAAACCCCATTCCTTCCCTACTATCGAGTAAAAACCAAATTTTCGTTTTGTTTATAATTTTTTTCTCGACAACCGTTTAATGAATGTTTATAAAACTATGCAAAATCGGTTTTATGTAGTTCAAGTTACGTAATTTAAAAATTTGGGACGCTTGATAGCTTTCTTTCCTGTAATTAAAATGACTTTATTCCATTATGTGAGCGAATCTCCATAAGATCACATGTAAAACTACAGTTACTTTAAATTGCAATAATTGTAAACTATAAAAAAATTACTTGTCATGTGCTTTTTTAAGATAACTCTTATGTGAACATTTATAACCACATATATTACAATCAAACGGCTTTTCTCCACTGAGCGGATATGTGTAGCTTAAAATCGTCCATTTGTGAACATTTATAACCACATGTTACATTCAAATAAATTTTTCACACTGTGAGTTAACATGTTTACATTACTTTTTCGTGAACATTTATGTATGTAAACATGTAACATGTAACTAGTACATGTCTTACGTTTAAATGGTTTTTCTCTACTATGAGATGACATGTGTTCTTTAAGATAACTCATTTGTAAACATTTATAATTACATATATTACATTCACAACACAAATTCATGGTAAAACAGTCCGTAAGTAAAATATACACAACTAAATATCACTTACCTTTATCATAAAAAAATTCTCCTATAATTTCTAAACTGGAAAACAAGTTCCATAAATGCATGAGACGAAATCAGGCGGGTCGCTAATTAATTAGGAAGCTATTTAAATCAAATCTGTAAAACATTGTTAATGGTCCAAACACAGATAAATACACAAATAAATTTCTTTTTAAACATTTAAATGGATAATTTTATTTATAAACACCTAAAAGAAATAAAAATTTTAAAATTCATTGGAGAGAAATGAAAACAATCATTAACATTTCAAATTTAAATCAATTAAACAAACATGAAACAAAATCAATTAAACCTTGGTGTCAAATAGGTTTAACAAAATAAGAATTAAGAGACATTCTAGTTCTCTTTGTCCTTTTTAATTTTTATCTGATCAATCCAACAATCTTAAATTACTATTAAACAAAAATTAAAATTTATTTCAAATTCTAAAATTATTTGAGGCCACACAAAAAACTAATCACCGTAACTTGAAGGTTAGCAGATTCCTGTTATAGTTGGTAAAATTACCTGTTTATTTATTGACATGAGCACATTTCCATACCATCCTTCAAATGAATATTGTTCTGTGATTTATGAAGATAATTATAATTCTTAAAGGTAAATCATGTATCTTCCATGACGTGAGTACATAAAATAATTGGGTTATTGGCAACAAGATTCCATTACCTTCCTTTAATTCGTTTCATTCAAAACAAAATTCCAAACATTTCTCCAAATACAAATAACAGTCTGAACATCAAATTTAAACACTGCACTTTTTGTTTATTTCACTTTTAGTTCACTTTGGTTGTTCATTATACATACATACATACATAATCTTTAACCTCATATACCTTTCGGTGTCGAGGCGTCAGACACACCGAGCCGCAGAGTGGATATGTGCGTGTGAGACGAGGCAGCGGAGCCATATAGGCAAGTACACTGCGCTCGTGGTTTACCCATCCGAGTCCTGACCGACACAAACTCGACTTAACTATGTTAAGCGATAGAAATCCACTATAACCACTCTGCCGTACTGCTGACTTAAAACTAAGGCCAGACTCGGGGAATTGAACCCGGATCGCTCGGTTAATAGCTACAGCGTAACCATTGAGCTACCGAGACGCCCTTAATTGTTCATTATAATTATCATTAATTAAATTATTAAGAACTTATAAAAAAATAAAAACAAGATGACATTTGCCATAACCTCACTTTGTTGGCAGTAAAAGTGACGTAAAATTCACCAACATAACCTCGAAATTTTATCAAAATAACGTACAAACTGACATGACTTCTGCTCTGTATGGAAATTCAAGAGAGTAACCAAATTTTCGTACTGTTCTTATAATAACTGGAAAACAATTGCGAAAATCTAGTGATTTTCCTAGTTAGGAACTACATTAATTTAGTAAGTTACTAGAAACAAAACATCTTTCCTACCAAAAACCTTTCTAACCAAATTGTTGATAAAAAATTAAATTAATTGTTTAAATAAATGATATAAAATGAAAGAGAATTTTTGCTTTATTTTGATACCTAATAGAGTTATCAAAATGCGAATTTAGAGTTAGGATTCATTGACAACCATCTCGAATTTTCTTACAAACATTAACTTCCTTTAATTCGTTCCATTCAAAATAAAATTCCAAACATTTCTCCAAAAAAATAATAGTCTGAACACCAAATTTAAATACTGCACCTTTTGTTTATTTCACTTTGATTGTTCATTATAATTATTATTAATTAAATTATTAAGAACTTAAAATTAAAAACAAGATGACATTTGTCATAACCTCACTTTGTTGACAGTTAAAGTGACGTAAAATTTTCACAAAAATTCGAATAAAAACATTTTACATCTTGCTACATCCTTTTCTTATCATAAAATTAATCTTAAGATCCTATCAAACAAAAATTACATAAATTTTTACACCAAAATTATAAATATAAACTAAATTTTAACATTCTAGCAGACCATGCTGAAACATTACAATTTTGGGATTTCAAATGCCTAAACCTTCTCCATAAAAAGGTGTCCACTTTAACATTCTAGTGCGAGATGCACCCTAGAACTTGCTTATCAATATTGCAGTAAAATATTTTACTTAGAAATTCAAATAACATTGAAAAATATCCATTTACTATGGAAAATTATGAATCATCAAAGAAATAGAACATTTTCTTGAAATTCAATAATAAAAACTGTAAGTATAGTAATAAATACTTGTGTATACCTTCTTACCTATCCCTTTAATAATTTTCAGGTGAAAACATGCCATAAGATGGCTTCAAAATATCTAAGTGTGAAAATGCAACCAACGACAGAAAATCGAGTTTGTGAAATTTAAGTGAAGAATCTGTTTAAAATTTATCCCTTTCCATCTCACAGTGTTGTAATGTGTATCCTTCATAAATTGAACCAAATTTAAAGAAGTTAAATCTATTTTTTTTAAATTAGAAATTCGGTCGCCTGTCAGATACGCAACACATCCTGCATACATGTAATTTGGAATGCCTTTATCATATCAATATATTACATTCAAATGGCTTTTCCCCACTATGTGTTGACATGTGTTTTTTAAGACTACTTTTATGTGAATATTTATAACTACAAATATTACATTCAAATGGCTTTTCCCAACTATGAATTGACATGTGTTGTTTAAGACTACCTTTTTGTGAACATTTATAACTACATATATTACATTCATATGGCTTTTCCCCACTATGAGTTCGCATGTGTTCTTTAAGACTGCTCTTTCGTATACATTTATAACTACATATATTACATTCAAATGGCGTTTTACAACTATGAATAATCATGTGTTGCTTAAGACTCCTTTTTTGTGAACATTTGTAGTTACATATATTACATTCGAATGGCTTTTCTCCACTATGGGTTGACATGTGTTTTTTAAGACTACTTTTTCGTGAACATCTATAAATACATATATTACATTCAAATGGCTTTTCCCCACTATGAGTTAACATGTGTCGTTTAATATTACTTTTATGTGAATATTTGTAACTACATTTATTACATTCAAATGGCTTTTCTCCACTATGAGTTCGCATGTGTCTTTTAAGACTGCTCTTTTGTATACATTTATAACTACATATATTACATTCGAATGGCTTTTTTCCACTATGAGTTGACATGTGTTCTTTAAGACGACTCTTTTGTATACATTTATAATTACATATATTACATTGAAATGGCTTTTCTGTACTATGAGTTGACATGTGTCGCTTAAGTTTGCTCTTTTGTGAATTTTTATAACCACAAATATTACATTCAAATGGCTTTTCACAACTATGAATAGACATGTGTTGTTTAAGATAACTTTTTTGTGAACATTTATAATCACAAATATCACATTCGAATGGCTTTTCTCCACTATGAGTTGACATGTGTTCTTTAAGACTGCTCTTTCGTATACATTTATAACTACATATATTACATTCAA
Source organism: Agrypnus murinus (assembly GCA_929113105.1). Taxonomy (NCBI): domain Eukaryota; kingdom Metazoa; phylum Arthropoda; class Insecta; order Coleoptera; family Elateridae; genus Agrypnus; species Agrypnus murinus. Next base: position 96,108,315 of record OV816027.1, read on the forward strand.
ATGGCTTTTCTCCACTATGAGTTGACATGTGTTCTTTAAGACGACTCTTTCGTATACTTTTAAAACTACATATATTACATTCAAATAACATTTGACAACTATGAATAGACATGTGTTGTCTAAGATTACTTTTTTGTGAACATTTATAATCACATATATTACATTCGAATGGCTTTTCTCCACTATGAGTTGACATGTGTTGTTTAAGACTACATTTTCGTGAACATTTATAACTACATATATTACATTCAAATGGCTTTTCTCCGGTATGAGTTGACATGTGTCGCTTAAGAGTGCTCTTTTGTGAACTTTTATAACCACATATATTACATTTAAATGGCTTGTAAGAACTATGAATAGGCATGTGTTGTTTAAGATTACTTTCTTGATAACATTTATAATTAGATATATCACATTCGAATAGCTTTTCTCCACTATGAGTTGACATGTGTTCTTTAAGACGACTTTGTTGTGTACATTTATAACTACATATATTACATTCAAATGGCTTTTCACAACTATGAATAGACATGTGTTGTTTAAGATTACTTTTTTGTGAACATTTATAGCCATATATATTACATTCAAATGGCATTTCACCAGTATGAGTGGACATATCATCGTTATGAATGGCCATATGTTTATTTAGATTACTTTTTTGAGAACATTCATAATCAAATGGCTTATCTCCATTATGGGTAGACTGAGACATTTATGACGACTGTTTTGGGAACATTTACAATCGTACGTATTACATTTCAGTGGCATTTCACCACTGTGGGTGATCATGTCCCTTTTGAGAAGACGTCTCATTAAACATGTAATTGCAAAGATTACGTATTACCTTTATAAATGAGCATTTGTTGCATGGTGTATATTTTTTTTCTCGGAAAGGTTTTGTTGATAATTTCCTAGATATAAAAGTTGCTGACAATATTCATTTGCCTAAGTTGCTAAAATACTGTGTTATCAAATGGTTTCTATTCTTTTTCTATGTATATTTCACTCATCATCTAAATTGTAGTGTTAAAACTTTCCATTATATTTGAACGTACAGTAATGTTGGTTTTCATTGTTATCTGCTCGTCATTCGTTATCATTATCAACTTTCCAGTTCAAAGTACATGTTTTCAGTTATATATGCGTATAGAAAAATGTTTTCACTTGCAGACAGTCACTAAATTATGTGACATATAATTCGAACTTTTCTGGAATGAAGAAATTTAGAAAATAGATGTATATTGGTATAGATGAAATAAAACGAACCTGATAGCAAAAATCACGACCTCCTTGATTCGACGTCTTATACGGCCTGACCATTTGCCAGTTTTCGGCGTTCTCCGCTCGAGACCAGTGCTGTCGCGGCAAATTTTCGTCGTGTACTGAAATTCTCACTAAAAATGTACCGAATCCCTGGAAAATGTACTGAATGGCGGGAAATTCAAATAAAAGCAATTGTTTTTGTGTAACATATATTGTAAAACATGTCTTTTATTAATCAGAAAATACCAAATTATTGTTTACATTTATGAACTGTCAAATTGTAAAGTGTCAGTAAAAATATTTGATGTCAGTTAGCGCAGACCTACCTACATTTAATTTTCAAAGGCCTACTCTAATCTGAAATTTAAATGATCACTCGATATATATGATGTATTACTAAGGACTTACATTAATCATTTCTTAAAATTAATTAGATCTTTAGTTGGCTGCCAAGTATAACAAGTATCTTTATACCTACCTTATTTTTTATCCTACCGAGAAAGAAAATTGCAATTTTACGAAAGTTAGACTAGGATAACGAGAAACAAGTATTAGGGCTATTTAGTAAAAAAATAAATCTTATTATAATAAAATATATCTTATTTTTATGTTTTTGTTAATTATTTTAAATTTTGTTGATGTTTTTTTCCTAATTTCAGTATTTGATAACCTTATTCTTTTTTATTATTTCGTACTGAAATTGGCACTTTTTCCAGAAAGTAGTACTGACGTACCGAATTCAGTCAATTTGTACTGAATTCAGTACAATTGTACTGAAACGGCAGCACTGCTCGAGACCTTTTTTTCGCAATTGGTTCAGGTCTTGGTTCTCTGCGACAGCGGTAGCTCTGCGGGTCTGTTTAGTTCGGATGTACTCGGAGTCATGACGACAAGTGACGATTTTTCAAGGAACTCGATCGAACGGGTTGGTTCTGAGATCGGTTGCCCTTCATTGTTTCAGTATTCTAACCCTTATTAATAACAATAATAACTTGTATTTATTAATCTTTTGTTATTACGTAGCTGAATTCCAAATGCATACTTGACAATAAGTCCATCATAATGTATTTATTTACCATGAAGAAAGACGCCCCCACAAACTATATGTACTATATGTGATTATAAATGTTCTCTAATAAGGAGTAGATTTAAACAACATGTGTGTATTTCTAGTAGCAAAAAGCCGTTTGAATCTAAAATTTGTAGATATAAATGTTTACAGAAGAGTCGTCTTAAAGAACACATGTCAACTCATAGTGGAGAAAAGTCATTTCAATGTAATATATGTGGATATAAATGTTCTCGAAGGAATCATCTTAATGAACACATATCTATTCAAAGTGGTGAAAAGACATTTGAATGTAGTATATGTGATTATAAAAGTTCACAAAACAGCAAACTTTGATTGAGAAAAGCCATTTGAATGTAATATGTTGATTATAAATGTTCCCGAACGAGTCATCTTAATGAACACATCTCTATTCATTTTGGTGAAGTCATTTGAATGTAATATATGTAGATACAAATGTTCACAAAGGAGTCGTTTTAAACTACACTGCCTGTGGCTATAACTGTTCTCTAGAAAGTAGATTTAATCAACATATGTACTCATAGTTGCAAAAAGCCGTTTGAATGTAAAATCTGTGGTTATAAATGTGTGCGAAAGACCTATCTTAATCGACACGTGTCTACTCATAGTGGTTAAAAACCGTTTGAATGCAATATATTGAGATGATATGGAATCATCTAATTGAAAATTTGTTTAGTTTATAACACATGAAGAACATTAATAGGCTATGATAGGCTCCGGAAGCTTTCAAATAGCACTTATACGTAATATTCATGCATTAAATAAAAATATACTCGTGCTAGGATATTAGTTTTATTCATACTATAGGATACATGCTTGATTATAATTAAATTTAATAAGTTTATAGGAAAATATAGGAGTGCGATTGTCTTCGGACATATTTAACCTCATTTTCTAAAAAGGTGTTCAAAATATAAAAAGGATATGAATCATTCAGGTTGTTTTATAGTAATACAATTTTTATGCAACCCAGGTCACATGTTAGGATGGTTTATCCATTTCTCTAGATTTTTATTTTCTTTTAAAAATTAGGTGTCGATTTGGATGATCGTAGACAGTATTTTTTATTATCCCAGAAGGCTGAATCAGTTTGGGGAAAATATTTTACTGGAAATATGTAAAACGGGTCATTATTGTTATGTCTATAACAATACATTTTACTTACAATCTCCAATATTTGAAAAAAGTGTTTTAATCTTTGTGAAGATATTGGCTTTACTGATATGTTTCAATTTTACCAAATATTGATTTTAATATAATATTTTACATATTTTTCTATGAAGTTTTGCAAAGCATCGTTCGATCTAAAAAAAATGTATAAACGGATCTTTATTTTAGTTTTTCTTTTATTGTAAATATTGTTCTATGTAAACTGCATATGTATGAGTTACCTTGGGTAGCCATGTAATCATTTCTTGCACAAATATAGATGGAGTTAATGAGTTTTCTTTGTAATTAAGCTTTAATGAGATGTTTTGACCGTTGGTCGTTTTTGTTACTTTTCTCAGTTAATGTTGATTTTAGACTATAAGTATTCTTATGTTGTTTTAATCGTTATTTTGCCAGCTGCATTTCTGTCTTTTTAAATTTAAGATTAGTGCTAATTATGAACACACGTTTTCCGTCACGAGCTTGGCGATTCGTTTTTATTTTGTAAAAATTTGATGGTTTTTCAATTGTTTTGGTAAAGCATATAAAAAGGCCAGAAAAAAATAACAAAGCCAGTCGATAAAACGCATTGGAAGAATCCACGCTTGGCTCACATTTAATTTTCTAAAAATAAAGTACGGTTATTGTTAACCATATGATATTATGTTTGTAAACAAATGCCAGTTTTTAACAAAGTGTTTATGAAATTGAATAGCTACCTGAATTTTTTAATCAAAGGAGAGACACTACAGAAAATGTACACCTATAGTGTATTCAAGATAACGAACAACTAAATAAATGAACATTTCTGATGTTTCTATGGTTATATAAAGACGTTATTACACTAAAAAATATAAATATTTTATTCCATGATTCGCAACCTGCTTTATCGGCATGTCAATCTACGCCGATAAAGCAGGTTGTACATTGAATTATTAAAAAAACAAGCCCACAACAAAAATTTATTATCTTTCTAGAATTAATCAGATTCTTAAAAGTCACTTATCATTAGAAACATTTATACGAATAATTCAATAATTATATGGAAATTAACAAACGAAACTAAAATGACATGATATCATTTTTCAATATAGTAAGTAATTTTTTATTTGGCACTTAGTCTTCATCCTTTTGAATACGTATCCATCCTTCAGGAAGCTTCCATATTCCTCGAGAAAAAAAACTTTTGATTCTCGAACACTTTCGGCGACTTAACATTAGAGTAAAACTTTTGTCCTTCTACAAAATTCTTAAGGTTGCGAACACGTGGAAATCTGAGGGAGCAAGGTCTGGTCTAAGGACGGATAAGGAAGGACAGTCCACTTTAATTTTTTAATTTCCCATTGTTATATTTTGAACTGCATGCTCAAATAAAAGTTTTACATTTAAAATATACATTTTCTCGAGCAACCTCGTGTTCGATTTGTGTCAAGAGTCCATATTAACTCGATTGGATTAAGTTCACAATGATAAGGAAGTAGTCGCAAAACGGTTATCTCTTTACCCTTCGCCATCTCATCAATAGCATACGTATTGTATTTGTTTTGAGACCTTTTCGTAAATCCAAATCTAATAATCTTCAATAGTATTTAAAATGTTTGTCTAAATTTGGATAAATCTTCGTCGGCATTAACATCACGTAATATTTTGTCAATTATTATAGGCATTTCGTTTTTAAAAAAGTACTGATGAACAATTCTATGAATCGCATAACTTGAGTCAACAAAATCAATAAACTTTTTTCACTGTATTCTTTTCAGCGGCGAAAGGTTGCCTGTTTTTTTATAAACTACTATAAGTATTCTTTATAATAGAAATAAAAAATATAAAAACGTTTAAACGAAAAACAAAAACTTTTTTACTCCAAAACAATATGCATGGATTCTTAGTTTGGCTAGAATAACTTCAGCTGGGAACTGTCAACTAAAATTGTTAATGACTCCACTACAGGTTGAGCTAGATATAACAAGGTACAAGCAGCAATCAACACACAAGCTTTGCTTAGGTTGATTCCTGCTCCTAATTTAAAATCTAAATTATTACCTACTTATTTTCAAATTTTAAAACTTTATTTTAGAATTCTTTATTGAATACAAGGATATATTCTTTTGTTAGTTGCTTATTTTATTGGTTTGTTAGTTATTATTTGTTAATTATCTAACTTGTATTTTCTTTCTTCTTCAATAAACAATAATAAATAAACAATTTAATGACTTTCTACACTGTACCCCAGGAAATACCTGCTGGAAGCTATGTAATGTAGGTATGTTTTATGAGATAATGCTAAAAAACCTTTTACCTGACACATCTGCTGTTTGTTTTGCTATAGCTTTTAGTTGATTGTATTTTTGGATTGCTTTTTAATAATGTATAAATGTTGAGAATCGTATTTTTCTTATTTATTGTTAAAAACTTTTATGTTCCATTATTTCGTTTGCAATCAACGCACATAAATCTGTCAATAAGCAATTTTTACATTAGGAGAAAAAATTGTTGAGTATAAAACTGACTCATTCATGGCCTATGAGATTATGTTAGTTCTGTTTGTTTTGAGTTGTTCGTTATTTTGAATACAGTATAGATCCAAATACAGTTACAAAATTTTAAAAGTATCTAGATATGTATCTAGGTACCATAATATAGTATCTAGATACTGTATCTAGATACAAGTATCTGGATAAATCACAACTCTGGTACCAAGTCCATCGCATCGGTCTATTTTGATCGACATTTGGTGGTTTCACCTCTGTATTTTTCTTAGGGTGAACGGACAAGCAGTCGCTGGAGATGTCGGATTTCCATAGTATCCGAGACTAGCCCGAAAACGGAGGGAGGGCAGTTTTCCACTGCCTCACGCCGTTCATCGAGACGCCTACAAAATTTCAACAACTCACAAGGTAACAGATGGGACCTCGGTAAGAGTTTGATAAAAAGGCAAAATATTGCGCATTAACAGCTTTACTTTATATTCCTCCGACAACCTAGTTCTTAATCTCGAAAACAATAAAGTCATACTAGCAACATAACCCCCAATTGATTAATTTGGACCCGAGTTCGACGCTTTATCTCCTCTATCTCCTCCGAAGTTTCTCCTCGTAATTTACAGGTAAAAATTCTGCCCGTAATCCAAGTACAAGTTCATCCCAAGAGTTATACAACTGTTTATTTGCACGATACCATACCAAGACATTCTCTTCAAAATGGTCGACAGCCGATGCAAGAAGTTGTGTTTTGCTGACGTTACGTGCGAATCGGAGTTCTTCAACGCGTTCGAGAAAAGAGTTAAACGACATACACTTTATCTTGTTTATTGTTTCCAGCCTTACTTTGTGGAACTCCATAATCATGAAATAAATAAACATTAGTAAAAGCTTCACCGTTTTATTAAAATACAACCTGACAATATTGTTCGACAGCTATGCTGTCATTATCAAAGGTAATATAATTATAAACAAACACGTCGCTAAGGTAGATACAAAAATAGGTAACTAGATAAAATAATAGTAATAATCAGAATTAAATATCTAATACTTCCAGTAACGGAGAATTACTGAGCTCAAGTTGTTCATTCATTAAAGGTACCCTGAGTTTGTGTTTGTAAATCTCAAAGGCTTCTAAAATGTCTAATTTGCGTTTGTTATTACAAAAATGTAGGAATTTAATATTATTTTGAGGAGTGATTGTGTGATTTTGTTCTAAAAGGTGTTTGGCGTAATTCGATTTTTCAGGATGTTTATTTTTGTAATGACGTACGTGTTCTTTATATCTTCTGTCAAAATTTCGAAGTGTTTGTCCAATATATACCGAACTACAAAAGGAACAATATAAACGGTAAATGCCCGATTTCATGATATCATGTGTTCTGTCTTTAGCATTAAATAAAAATGAAAAAGTGTTAGTGTTGGTTTTAAATGTTATTTTATAATTGTTGGTTTTTCTTAGTATATGTGCAATTTTTTCTGATATTATGCTAAAATATGGTATAGATATGTAATTTGTGTCTTCGGTTTGATTGTCAATGGGATATATTCTTTTGATAGCTAACCTATAATCTTTTTGTATAATTAAAGTGTCAATCATGTTCGGTTTATAATGATTTGCATGTGCTAGTTGTTTAATGGTTGATATCTCTTTGCTAAAATCTGATTTTGTTAGTGGAATAGTTAAAGCTCTGTGTACTAATGATCTGTATGCTGCTATTTTATGTGTATTATGGTGACAAGATTCATTTGGTATTGTTATGTCTGTTTGTGTTGGTTTTCTGTATATGGAAAATTCAAATAGATTGTCTGCGTTAATCTTAATATTTAAGTATGTATATATATATATATATATATATATATATATATATATATATATATATATATATATATATACAGGGTGGTCCAGACCACCCGTACACCCCTTTTAAAATGTGGGGGATTAAAAGTTTTTAAGAAGACGATGGGTGATCTTACTATTGTCGATGTGCTCTTTCGAATGATCCCAGAATGGAACCCCTCTGATTCCCCCTTGTAGGGGGTAAGGGGGGCAACTTTGAAAATTCAAATAGGAACCCCGAGATTTTATTGCATATTTAGATTCTACTCATCAAAATATGAATAATTTATTTGAAACATTTTTTTATCTTGGCGACAGGTGCCGCTGTAATCGCAAAAACCGACTTTTTACATATTCGCCGTCTCTGGCATATTTACAGGTGCAAATAACAGTTTTTCATATTTTTTACTAAATAGTGATGAAAAAGCTTTGCTAATGTGTACTTTCATGAGAAAAAACTTTACGTTACAATGAAAAACGCAAATGCTCTACCTAAGGTGTTTTCGACAAACAGATTTTTTTTTCTAACGTTGTACGTGATAACAATATCTTTTGCCTTAAATGTTGTTAGAATTTGTGTTCCATTCTAACAACATTTTTCAAGATTCTACTGGAGAAGATGGTTTTACTTCAAAACATTACAAGTCACGGTGCATTACAAAAATATGCCGACGAGAATTTCACTTTATAATTCACTATTAAATTTCGGTGGTTATCTTTCTTTTAGTGTATAGCAATGAATGATGAAATATGGATATCTCATCTACTCAGCCCATAAAGTAAGAATAATTTAAACGAATAAAATTTTAAATTGTGAAATAAAAATTATTTATTTGAACAGTTGATTTTCAACAATTACATACTATTTAAATAGAATTGCGAAGCAAAGAATTGTAGCAAGTTATTTTCTCTTAAAATTAAATATCAAATTAGTACGATTTAAATATTATTTTGCCATATGCAGAGCAGATTACAATTTACAATGTTTTGTCGATCATTTGTATTAATTACATATGCTTAAAATAAATATTCAGATAAAGATTAAAAAGATTAAGCAATATCTAAATAAGTAGACGTTAAGGTTAAAAACGATCTAAAAATTTCAGAAAAAAAGTTGTTGTCACGTACAACGCAAGAAAAAAATCTGTCTAAAACACCTTAGGGAGAGAATTTACGTTTTTCATCGTAACGTAAAATTTTTTCTCATGAAAGTACACATTAGCAAAGTTTTTCCATCACTATTTAGTAAAAAATATGAAAAACTGCTATTTGCACATGTAAATATGCCAGAGACGGCGGAAAATGCAAAAAGTAGGTTTTCTGTGATTACAGCGCCGCCTGTTGCCAAGATAAAAAAATGTTTCAAATAAATTATTTATATTTTGATGAGTAGAATCTAAATATGTAATAAAACTTTGGTGTTCCCATTTGAATTTTCAAAGTTGCCCCTCTTACCCCCTACAAGGGGGGCTCAGGGGGGTTTATTTTTGGCGTCATTCGATAAAGCACATCGACTTTAGTAAGATCACCCATTGTCTTGAAAGAAATTTTTAATCCCCCGAATTTTAAAAGGGGTGTACGGGTGGTCTGGACCACCCTGTATATGTGTATATATATATATATATATATATATATATATATATATATATATATATATATATATATATATATATATATATATATATATATATATATATCTAACGTCATTTACAAACTTAACTGCTTACATTGTGACAAAACGTATATTGGGCAAACTACTCAAAGACTCAAACAAGACTTAACCAACATATAAGTGACAACCGACTAAAACCAAAATCGAGAGCACTTAGCGTACATGTTAATAATTTAGATCACAAAATTGACTATAAAAATGTAAAAATTTTAGACATAAAAAATAACTTAACAAAAAGATTATTTTTAGAAATGTGCCACATATTCCGTGAAACAAATACAATGAATTTTAAAACAGATATTGGTAATCTAAGCATTTTATACAATTGTCTAATTAATCACAACTATAATAGTTATTTATGTATTAAGGGCATAAAGAAGCTTTTATGGCCAGAAGCGTTATTTCTAGGAAAAGGCTGTAGGGCCATAAAAGCAAGTTATGCCCGAAATGCATACACTATTTTATGCACAGATTGTTTTTATCTCAAATCTATTATTGTGTAAAAAATATAATTAAATGAGTACGTAGGTTACATCAAGCCGCTGTACGTATACTTATGTGCATATATACGAAGTACGTTACTATAGTTACTATCTAAAATACTTAATTTCAGCTTATTTTCATTGGTGATAAGTTTACAAATTATATTAAGAACCAATCAAGTTCTACAAATACAGCTCTGACATTTAATTGACGTTTCATTATTGCCCATCGGATCATAAAGAGGCCCTTGGGGCATAAAGAGACAGTTATGTTTAGATAGATCTATCAATAATAGTCTAATTATAATGCATCTGTGCATAAAAATATTAACAATAATTAATAATAATATAACTTATTAATTAAAAACAAAAATACAAATCTAGAAACTTAGGATATTCTTTGACAACTAATATTAAAACAAAATTTCCCTCTCAAATTTAAAAAATTTTTTTGATGAATATTTAAAATCAAAATTTTTATATTATATTTTATTGTTACCTATCGTTAATGTTTTTGTAGTTTTTGAGGTTTATGTTTTTTTTTGTGGAGTCTTGTTATTCTTTATAATTCTGGTAAGTAAGTTTTTCTTTTTAATTTATAATTTGCTTAACTTGTAATTTGTAGAGCCCTGAAGATGTAGGTAATCATCTACGAAATATTGGCAGTTGAAAATAAAAATAGAATAAAAAGAATAAAATAATTGACCTATACCCTTATTTAAAAATTTATTATCAAAGACGAGAAAGATTTGCTGATAAGCCTATGCAATACGTCGGATCATCGGCGTACCAATAATCTTGTCTAGTAATGTTTCTTTATGTGATTTAGATGGAATAAAAGTGTTATATAAAATATAATTCAACTCACAATCATCACAATATTTTATCAGTCAATATGACACCATTTTGTGATAGATTCATACATGAAGAAGATGTTATATAAAAGCTCTACGCCACTGTCTTAATTTTATTGTATGGTGTAGTTGATAATGAGAAATTCATAACGAACATGTGCGGCAGTGGAACACCTGGGAAGTCATCCGGTTTCTTTATAAATTAAATGAACTTCAACATATAAAACTGTTTGGATGACTAATCTAAATGCTTCATTTCTTGATATTTGCCACTTGATTTACAAAACAAAATTAGGGGTGTATAAAATTTCACATTTAAATTATTATTTACATGTGTTTATTCCATTTACAAATAAATCGCTGCTTTGGACACCCATTGCATTATTTTACATTTATTTCTTTATCAGCTTTTAATTTTCGTCTCTGTTTATTATATATATATATATATATATATATATATATATATATATATATATATATATATATATATATATGTCACATTTTAAGTTTCCGCGGATATTATATGATACTTCACTACTTTTCCGGGTTTCACTCCGCGTATTCACTATTCGGCTCCTAGAGGAACCAGACAATGGTTGACGACGTTTCGGCAAGATCACACTTGCCATCTTCAGGTCACTTCTAACTTCCTTCTGCTTCGCGTGGTTACACGATGTCTACATCGTATAGTTTTTTGATCAGTGTTTTAAACTCTACAAGTTGATTATATCAGATCTGGGATTAGAGAAGATTAAAAATCATATGTTTCCGGATTGTGACGTCATGGAAGCGTCGATGTTCGTTTGTTTTGAGAAATCTGTCATAGAATTCATTTGTTATGGCATTTCGTATATAAGCCGCTGCATTTTCAATCGAGATCAGTCAAAAATTATTTAAGGCAGAGACCACGTTTGACTCCAGTTTAAAATCTGAAAAATTTGAGGTTATAAGTACCAAACATATGTTTGTTGACAACTGTCAAAGTTTATTGAAATAAACAAAAGTTAAAATTAATTGAAAAAGGTGTTTACCTGAAGTATCTTCGTGGATTAATAAAGTTTTTATTATTGTGCTTCGATATATAAATTAAAGAGAAAGTATTTCTTCATAATAATTAAATAAAAGTGAATTTATTTTTGTGTTCATCGATCAACGCATCGATTATATTTTTATAAATAACAATCAGCTGTTTGGTTATACAGCAGGCTTACCAATTGGATGGATATTTTTTATAAGGGAAACTATATGAAGATACAAGGTTGGTTTAGAAAATAATTGTTCTTGTAAATAAAAAGAAAGATAAATATTAAATTGTAAAGTTCATCATGGGGAATTAAAGTTTTACTTGATTAAATTTTTTTGAATTCTTTATAAAAATTGGTTTTTGGTTTTTCAATAAATAAACAAGTCATATTTGTTTTAAGAAAGATTTATTAGTTTTTGAATAATTTTTGGTTAGTTATAAATAGTTATTTTGTTAGTTTGTTTAAACGGATAACAGTATTTGGTCCTTATTGTCAGACAAATACGACTTTCTTCTACGTTTAAACAAACCACAGGATTTATTCCTAATTTCATTTGTAAATACATGTTTTCTTTCATATTGACTATTCTTTCCTGATTTTTAAATATTTGTTTGAATAAAGGTTTTATGTTTTTCAATTAACGTATGTGTTTAATTGATGCTATTACAATCATACATCAATTTTCTCTTTCCAGTTCAGATAACCATTACAGGTGTCCAGTTTGCAGAAGCATAAGTGCTTATAATTTATGTTTTATATTTTATGTCACTGTCAATTCTTGTTTCCAGGCATAAAAGAATATAAGAGTCTCGAAAGCAAATAATTTATGTTCCACCGAATAAACCTGAGCTAGTTAAAGGGAGGTAAAGAATATATGTGTGGGATTATTATTTTAATTTTTTATTTATTTGAGGATCACCGCAATATATATATATATATATATATATATATATATATATATATATTTATATATATATATATATATATAAATATATATATATTTATATATATATATATATATATATATATATATATATATATATATATATATATATATATATATATATATATATATATATATATATATATATATATATATTTGTTATGTACTTATATATATATATATATATATATATATATATATATATATATATATATATATATATATATATATATATATATATATATATATATATATATATATATATGATACTTTACCACTTTTCCGGGTTTCACTCCGCGTATTCACTATTCGGCTCCTAGAGGAACCAGACAATGGTTGACGACGTTTCGGCAAGATCACACTTGCCATCTTCAGGTCACTTCTAACTTCCTTCTGCTTCGCGTGGTTACACGATGTAGACTGACGTCTTGCGGCAGCGGTTGGTCTTTATATACGGTTACGGTGTTGCGCATGGTTGCGGTCGGCTGGTTTTTGGCGCGGCTGCGTGTCATTGGTCTCGCTTGATCCGGTGGCTTTCTCTCGCTTTCTCTTTTATCGTTCTGCTGTGCTGGTTTTCGCTTCTTGACGGTGATACTAGTTATAGCTGGTTTCCAAGCTGATGGTAGTCGCTGTGTATCGTCCCTGGTATTAAGATTGTTCGGACGTTTCTCGATCTCAATGGCTTCTCTTATGGTTCGTCGGGTCTTGTGTTGTATATTCGCTAAAACTTTTGTATTTTCGAAATCTATGTTATGAGATGTACCACTTACATGTTGTGCTAGTGAAGACGTTCTCTCATTTTTGTTGACTGCATTTCGGTGTTCTTCTCTTCTTACTTGAATTCTTCTGTTGGTCTGCCCTATGTAGGATTCCCCGCAGTCTTTACATGGGATCTCGTATACTCCTTGGCTTTCTAGTGGTATTTTTGTTTTGGCGGATGGTAGCATGTTTCCAATCTTTTTATCGGTGTTGAAGATGGTATCGATGTTGTGTTTTCTCAGCACTCTACTTATTTTGTCCGTGGTCCCTTTGATGTACGGTAAGTGTGCTTTGGATACCGATGTTTCTTCTTCTTTTGGCTTTGGGTCCCTTGGTGTTAACGCTTTCTTGATATTTCTGGAAGAGAAACCATTTTGTTTTAATGCCAACTTCACCTGTTCTAGTTCTTGATGTTTATTATCGTCATCAGTCAAACGTTGTGATCTGGTTATTAATGTCTTGACTACTGACTGTAGTTGCGCTGGGTGGTGATGTGACTGCGCGTTCAGGTAGCGATTTGTGTGGGTCGATTTTCGGTATACTGTGTATCCCAGGCTGCCGTCTTCCTTCTTGATTATAGATACATCTAGGAAAGGTAGTTGATTGTCCTTTTCCACCTCCATTGTGAATTTGATCTTCTGGTGTATGTTGTTTAGATGCTGTAAGAAGGTCTGCAGTTTCTCTTCTCCATGGGTCCATATAATAAAAGTATCGTCTACGTATCTTAGCCATAGTTTAGGTTTATCACTTGCCGTTTCTATTGCTCGGACTTCTAATTCTTCCATGAATAGGTTCGCTATTACCGGCGATAAAGGTGATCCCATAGGTGCTCCTTCCACTTGTTTGTACCGTTGATCTTTGTAGATGAAGTAGGTGTTGTTTAGGCAGTGTCTTGTTAACTCGATGATTTTATTTGGGACTTGGTATTTCCGCTGTATCATGTCTACTGCTTCTTTTACTGGAACATTCGTGAATAAAGAGGTTACATCAAAGCTTACTAGCAGATCTCCAGGTGCCACTGTTATGTCTTTTATACGCTCGATGAAGTGGCTTGCGTTCTTTACGTAAGATTCGGCTTCTTCGGCATAAGGTTGCAGTTGCTTGGCCAGGAATTTCGCTAGAGGTTGCAGTGGTGATCCAATGGAGCTTACGATGGGTCTTAGTGGTACACCTTCCTTGTGGACTTTTGGTAATCCGTACAGCTTAGGGCATGATGACGACTTCTCTCTCGGAATTAGTTGTAACTGTTGTTCTTGACTGAAACTGCAGGCTTTTATTTTGGCTTTAGTGATCTTTTCCAAATATGTTGTAGGATCCGTTGAGATTGTTTGGTATCCAGGATCATTTAGTAAGGTTTCTATTTTTCTTTCATATTCACCCTTATCCATGACTACGGTTGCGTTGCCTTTGTCTGCTGGTAACACGATTACGCTAGTATTCGCCCGTAGGTCGCGTAAAGCTTGGATTTCTTCGTGGGATAAATTCTTCTTCGGTGGCTTGGCTGTTCTCAGTATACGTGACACGTCTTGACGTATAATTTCGGCGGTATTTTCTGGGATCCCTGTTATTGATGCTTCGACTCCGCAAATAATGTTTTCTATTGGAATCCGGTTTGGCGCTACTGCATAGTTAAATCCTTTCGATAGCACGCTATGTGTCGCTTCATCCAGCGGTAGATCTGAAAGATTGAAAACTACTTTCTTTGTTTCAACTTGGTGGTTGATGTACTTCCTGGGCTGTTGTTCGGCTTGTAGCTTCTCAAATTTCTTCTTCTGGTTAGAAGTTGTCAAATTAGCGTCAGTTTCTGCTCGAAACTCCGTGAGGTTATCTAGTGTTGACCATAGAGCTGGATGAATTGTGTTACTTAAACGTAGGTGTAAGTGTAGTAGCTCGATGTTGATGCTATTTAGCGCCCTTCTGGTATCGTGAATTGCTTCTCTTGTCAATGCTAGGCTTGCTCTTCTCAAGATGTTCCTCGTTTGGTTGTTCTTTTTGTGGAACGTCAGCTTCATGGAATTTGGTATTATATTCTCGTCCCGGCAGCGTTCCAGGAATGCGAGGTTGCACAGCAGCTTGTTTCTTTTGGATCGTAGCTTCTCCAACTTCTTGACGTCTCGTAGAATCTCCTCTCCTAAAACCCTCCCGTAAAGGTTATTAATGTTACATTTTAAGTTTCCGCGGATATTATATGATACTTTACCACTTTTCCGATCTTCTATCCGAGATTCTACGAGACGTCAAGAAGTTGGAGAAGCTACGATCCAAAAGAAACAAGCTGCTGTGCAACCTCGCATTCCTGGAACGCTGCCGGGACGAGAATATAATACCAAATTCCATGAAGCTGACGTTCCACAAAAAGAACAACCAAACGAGGAACATCTTGAGAAGAGCAAGCCTAGCATTGACAAGAGAAGCAATTCACGATACCAGAAGGGCGCTAAATAGCATCAACATCGAGCTACTACACTTACACCTACGTTTAAGTAACACAATTCATCCAGCTCTATGGTCAACACTAGATAACCTCACGGAGTTTCGAGCAGAAACTGACGCTAATTTGACAACTTCTAACCAGAAGAAGAAATTTGAGAAGCTACAAGCCGAACAACAGCCCAGGAAGTACATCAACCACCAAGTTGAAACAAAGAAAGTAGTTTTCAATCTTTCAGATCTACCGCTGGATGAAGCGACACATAGCGTGCTACCATCCGCCAAAACAAAAATACCACTAGAAAGCCAAGGAGTATACGAGATCCCATGTAAAGACTGCGGGGAATCCTACATAGGGCAGACCAACAGAAGAATTCAAGTAAGAAGAGAAGAACACCGAAATGCAGTCAACAAAAATGAGAGAACGTCTTCACTAGCACAACATGTAAGTGGTACATCTCATAACATAGATTTCGAAAATACAAAAGTTTTAGCGAATATACAACACAAGACCCGACGAACCATAAGAGAAGCCATTGAGATCGAGAAACGTCCGAACAATCTTAATACCAGGGACGATACACAGCGACTACCATCAGCTTGGAAACCAGCTATAACTAGTATCACCGTCAAGAAGCGAAAACCAGCACAGCAGAACGATAAAAGAGAAAGCGAGAGAAAGCCACCGGATCAAGCGAGACCAATGACACGCAGCCGCGCCAAAAACCAGCCGACCGCAACCATGCGCAACACCGTAACCGTATATAAAGACCAACCGCTGCCGCAAGACGTCAGTCTACATCGTGTAACCACGCGAAGCAGAAGGAAGTTAGAAGTGACCTGAAGATGGCAAGTGTGATCTTGCCGAAACGTCGTCAACCATTGTCTGGTTCCTCTAGGAGCCGAATAGTATATACGCGGAGTGAAACCCGGAAAAGTGGTAAAGTATCATATAATATCCGCGGAAACTTAAAATGTAACATATATATATATATATATATATATATATATATATATATATATATATATATATTGTCACGTGGGGTTTGCGTGACTGGGGAACGTAGTCAGAGGTAGGAAGGAATCAAACACAAGTTGTAAAAACAACTATATACTAAGACAATAAACAGGTATAAACAATAAGATTTTACATGGGGGGACGCATAGTGGTGCCCTATAGATATATATATATATATATATATATATATATATATATATATATATATATATATATATATATATATATATATATATATATATATATATATATATATTTACATCAGTCTAACAAATGGACGTCCGTACATTACGCATTTACCATCAGTTGGACGTCCGTTGTAATTGGACGTCCGTATACCGGACGTCTGATTGTATCACCTGTTCTTTGAATTTTTTTGGGATTACTAAAGCATCCTCTATCGTTTGGTGAAAATTTGTTTTAGACGTCAAATGACCGATTTTTACCGGAGATTGTGTATACCGTAGTTCAAGCGAATTCCACTAGATGCGCTAAATTCGACAAATATATACAGCTAATCTTGTTTATTGTTTCCAGCCTTATTTTGTGGAACTCCATAATCATGAAATAAATAAAGATTATTAAAAGTTTCACAGTTTTATTAAAATATACCTGACAATATTGTTTCGACAGCTATGCTGTCATTATCAAAGGTAATATAATTATAAACAAACACGTCGCTAAGGTAGATACAAAATAGGTAACTAGATAAAATAATAATAATAATAAAAATTAATAATAAAATTATTAATAAATTAATAAGCTCAGTAATTCTCCGTTACTGGAAGTATTAGATGTTTAATTATGATTTTTATTATTAATTTTTATTATTATTATTATTTTATCTAGTTACCTATTTTGTATCTACCTTAGCGACGTGTTTGTTTATAATTATATTACCTTTGATAATGACAGCATAGCTGTCGAAACAATATTGTCAGGTATATTTTAATAAAACTGTGAAACTTTTAATAATCTTTATTTATTTCATGATATACAGCTAAGTATATTGCAAACTGAAGGATCTACGTGTATAAGACGTCCGTGTCCATCACGAGACCTACATTCTTGCTGGCAACATCGCTTTTGTATATTTCAAGATTACTTTGATATTATTCGTGCATTTGACGTCTCTTTGTCTCGGTAACAGGATACGGCTGACCTGATTGTTAACACATGTTTTGAAATATTTATTTTGCCGTTAAACGTAGTAGGAAATGGTAGAAAGTAATATTGCAATAGAAACGTAAATTTTATCTAAATACAATAAATACCTAAACAACAAATTTAGATTTCATTTTTGTTTTTGGGTTTTCGTATTCAAATATTTTATAGAAGAATAATTATCATAAATCCTGAAGCCAATAGCTTTTCGATTTTCAAGCCATACAGCTTAATTATTTCTTGCATTGGTATTACTTACTTTTTAGTCTGAAGTTTAATTAACAATATGTTGCTAAACGAAAGCAAAAGATTATTATACGCATGTGTATTGTGAATAACTACACGGTTATACACAATATATTAAATATGAAATAATATGAAAACAATGTTTTGCCACAATTTCAATCAGGGTTTCGTAAACATTATCGTTGTAAAACTAATTTATCAAAAAAAATAATTTTTTTTAATGATTTAGATAAAAATAAATCCTTTCTTCTTATTCTTTTAGATTTTACAGAAGAGTTTGACGCTATTAACCATAATATAATACTATCGATATTGCGCTTCATTGGTTTTGGTGCATCATCTATATCTTTAATCGGCAACTAAATATATTAAAGATTTTAATAAGATAAAGTCTTAAACAAAGATTACAAATGGTTCACTTATTCAATGAATCGTTGAGTGTAAATCAGTTCGTGTAAACGTTCAAATCAATTACAAGTAAATTAAGGTGTGCCGCAGGGCTCATTTCTCAACCAATTTTATTTAACGTTTATGCAAGTACTAATTTTATTTTTCTAATTATTGTTTATATACAGATGCTACACAACTTGTTCCAACTTTGGACATAGGCCTCTCCATTCTCGTCAATTGTTTATGTTTGTTGCTGCTTCTTTCTAATGTAATCCAGCCGCCTTTTTCAAATCTTTTTATCTTTTTCTGCGTTGCGTTGTGTTCTGTTCCATTTTAATCTTACGATGTTTTATTAGCTCTAGTTAGTGTCCAGGTTTGGCAGCTGTGTCTAACGATCGGAAATATAAATACATTGGTTGAACACTACCTTTAAATGTTGTGGCATTTTAAGATTTCTGAAAATCAATTTTAGTTTTCCAAACTGTACCCATACCAATCGTGTTTTTCTAATTATTTCCGCTACTTGATATTCTTTATTTGGCTTCAGGATTTTCCCCAGATATACGTATTCATTGACCCACTCGAAGATACAGTCTTTATGCAGAAATTCGATATATAATCCATATCTTTAATTTCTTCAGTGTTTGTCATTATTTTTGTTTTTTGGATGTTCATCGTTAAACCTATCTTCGTAGAGGTTTTTGCTAGATACTTGATCATTGTTTGTAATTCCTTGAGTGTTGTGGTAATTAAAACTTTGTCGTATGTAAATGTAAGGCGAGTTAGTTCTTTATGTTTGTTACAAATCCTGTACAATCTAATGATCTAAATGCACCCTACGTTGCAAGAATAAATAGCTTCGAAGATATTGTGTCCTTCGAATCGCCAAACGTTTTAGTTGGTTACTACTGATCTTTTGTTCCAATTGTATTTTCTTTTATATAGATGCTATTAGATATTATGAATTAGTTGCCTGTATTGAGAATCTATTCTACAGTTGTTCATGGCTTGTGCTACAGCCCAAAGTTCAACATAGTCGAATGGGAATATAGACAGGTGGTATTCATTTGCTTCTTTATGAGCGTTCTTACCGTAAGAAGAAGATCTAACGTGCTATATTCCTTCGTGAATCAAGCTTGTTCAACTGGTCGATACGAATCCATATTAGGCGTTAATCGGTTAATGTTATTTTTATAAAAAAAAAACTTAAGATAGCAAAGAGATAGGCCGATAGTGTTCTCATTCAACTCTGTGTCACTTCTTGTGTAATAAATGTCTAATAAAACCATCTCATTTATTTTTAAAAAGAAAGAAAATGTATTTTTAGATTGCAGAATAAAACTTGCAGCCGAAAAAAACATTTTGAGAGAACAGTTTTATGACAGTCTTATACTAATCTGTATGTATATTTGTTACTTTACCACTAATTATGTAGACAAATTATTTTGTTAGTTATACAATATACTTTTGTTACAAATAATTGCAAGCAGAAAACAAAAATGAAAGTTTATTAGTAACTGATAAGAGACAAATAAATATGTATTACATGCGAGGCAGGCGCGGTAAGACGAAAGATGCGAACGCCTTATGATTATAGGCCGGCCGCGGGTCGGTGGGACATCACAATAAATGATGTCTTACTTTTTATTACATATCTTGATTAATATTTATTTAAAATTCATAAATCAAAGACCATCGTAATTGCAAAAAAACGTGGTTACAATTTCACAAGAATACATGTTTTGTTAAATGCTACAGATATTAAATGCCCGAGATAAAACGGTGTAAAGCAAAAACTACTCGAGTTTAATTAGGTTTGTGCAGTGCTTGAAACGAGAAATCTGCATAAATGTAAATCCTTCTCAATTTTCACTTATGCGATTTACGTGCATTTTCAAACGGAAGCTCTTATTAAGACTTTAAAATCAATAAGAATCTCTACAAAAATATACACAATTTTGTATTACAGAGGTAGCTTATATCTTCTATTTTCTAACTACGTACTTAACTCGAAATTTTTAAATAGTGCCCTTTTGCACCATAGGGTTTTTTGACAAGTTGCAGTTTTATAATCTACAGAACCAAAGCTACAATTCTATTTATTTTATACATTTTTACCTCGAAGTCCTACAAAATGTGTTTTTTGTAAGTTTCGGGGCTCCGAGCACTCTACTAACTAGTATGTCCCCATCTCTTATCTAAATATTAACTTCTTTGTTTCATCACTTATCCTGTCTTCACTAGATTTAGTTTTTCACGCTACTTTTGTTCCTGCATTTAAAAGCTTTTTTCGGTCTGTTGTTGGTTATTTCGTTTATGTCGTTTCTAGTTTTTCTTGCTGGCAACACTCTTCTAGACTTTCTACTGTATACTTTCTAAACTGTCTTTCCTTTCTATTTTTTTATCAAATCAAGCCTTAGCACGTAAACTTCGATATACACTACCTGAGATGAAGTAGTCTATTTCATTTTGGGTCGTTCCATCAAGAGAGATCCACATCTATTTTCGACTAGCTTTTATTTGAAGCTAGAATATTTCGGATTCGCCAAAATTTCATACTAATTTGCCATTAAAGTCACCTAAGGTGATGGCTGGTTTTATCTTTTCTTCGTCTAAAGCTTTCGTTAGTTAGAAGGCTTCAAGTTTTTCTTCTGCGTGTGCAGATGTTAGCGCATAAACCTAAATCATCTTTAATCTGACCTTATATAACAACTTATTCAACTACGATATAAGCGACTCTGCCGGATATGGTTTCAGACTTGACCACTTGAAATGCAAGTTCTTTCTTTATTGGAAATCTTACGCTTCCATATGCTTCGTTTCCCTCTGCCTTGTAGTAGAATGTGATTCCTAAATTTAGTTCTATACATTGTTCTCCTCTTCTTTCTATTTGCGAAAGCACACTATATCCTTTTCTACTTTTTTAGTTCTTCTAATTCATAACCGACGGTTTTAAGCCGAGAAAAAGGTAACATCGTTACCGAAATACGTATTGAGCAAAAGTTAAATAGGTACATTGTGTAGTTCGGAGACACCATTTAAAATATTGTGTTATGATAGACCATAGTCTTTACAATCTATTACTATTGCATTAAAATATACATAATCAAGAATTTAAATATGAATTAACTCCTGAAGATAACTGCTAAATTTTATTATACTCGGCGAGAAACTTGGAGAAGCTTTCGCTGTAAGTTAGTTTTTAAATTGATATTCTTGATACAATATCTTATTATATATTTGTATTGTAGTATTAGAAAGTATTTACCTACTAGAAAAAGATAAGATTTTGGAAGACTGAAAGACAAAATTAGCCCCAAAAAAGGTGTTGGCCAATACAGCTCCCAGAAAACTTCATTAACTGCTACAAAGTTTAGCACAACATTAAATCAATATACCAATGCATATAGCCTGTTAGCACATATGTAAAGCAAGGAAGGATTGTCATTAGCAACTAAAAAATATGAACCAAATTTCAAAATCAAATACCAAAAGGATTACAAAGATATAGGCTAATTTAACTTGATAATTCCATTCAAATCAACCAATTGTTATTGTTATTGAGATGTGTGATCCGAAGAAGAGAAAATGTGGCATATTTATTGTGGTTGCTCAAAATTTTATAGAAATTTCAAGCAAAATATTATCGTAAGGTTAAGACGTTAAGAGATTCAAGACAGTAGAAGTTGAAAAAAGGTAATTAAAAACTGTCAAACTCACAATTTTCTGTTGCAAGTCTACTGACCAAACAGAGACAAAACATCATAAAGGAAGTTTCTAAGGTACAAGATGGTTACATGAATTTCTCGTCGTTTGTTTATAAATCTCAGATAATCTAAATTCAATAGTAAAATGGTATTTTCTTTTGTTGCTAAATAACGTTATATCTATTCTTATATTTAAAAGGGTGTCTATAAACTACATATTTGTGTTTGACGTAACAATGCCAATACATATTTCTGAAACAAGGTTATTTTATTATTATAACCCTCTCTTCAGTGGGTACAAATGAAAGCATGGCGTTTAAGAAATATGTACTAATACAAAAGGGACAACCATCGGCCTTGGCTATTATGGGATCCATGTGTTACATAAAGATTTCTGACCTAAAAATATTTTGTTAGTTTTAAAATTAGTTACTCTGTTTTTCTCTTACGTAAAATTTTATAACTTTAACTAAAATTGACGGTATTATTAAAAAGAAAATAAATACACTGTTTACAATAATTCTTTTTGTAAAAGTTAAAATTTAAATTGTTATAAATAACACAAATTCAATTTGCTAATTTAACCATTTCACAAAGAAAAATTGAATTGGAAGTTAGTAATTAAAATTGACGATATTATTTGTAAATTAGATGCACCGTTTAAAATATTATAAGTATCGTTTTGTCAACGAGAATTAAGATAGTTGAATACAACAAACTCGATTTTCTTATTTAATCACTTTGGGAATATATTTTACCTAAAAAGCTAATCATTTGTTTCTATCTTTGCTTACAAGTAAATCTTATGTTTGCGACCACTATTAAAGATTTAAAAACTGAAAGCCATAATTAGTAGTTTAAAAAATCATTTAGACTGACTCATTAAGACAGAAAGATGGAAAGTGGGCAACAAACAACGAACAAAAGGCAAATATTTTTGCGATTCATTTAGTAAAAACTATTTCAGCCACATAAAGAACAAAATGTACCTAATTTAAATGAGCCAATCCAACAAGATGAGATCAGACTTGCTTCACCTAAGGAAATAATGGCTAAAATCAAAGCTGACTTATCTAATAAATGCTGCCTGCCTTCATATTATTTAAAGTACGTGCCTAGATTGTGGAAAGTTGCGGAGGTCATCATGATTCCCAAACCTGGGAAACCATCTAACGAAGTTTTATCTTACAGACCTATATCTCTACTTTCTGTAATATCGAGATAAATTACTGTTAAAAAGATTAAAGCCTATCATTGAAGAGAATGATTTAATTCCACCTCATCAATCTATCGGGAATCTATACTACATTTATTGGTTTGTTCCTCAGCCCAAACTTCAGCCTTTCCATAGTTGACCAAGTCAGAGGATATAGACAGGTGGTATTCATTTGCTTCTTTATGAGTGAGCTTTTCGTAAGGAGACGATTTGACGTGCTATATTCTTCCTGAACCCAACTTGTTCGTCTGGTTGATACGAATCCATTTTAGGTGTTAATCGGTTATTGATATATTTTTATAAAAAACTTTAAGATTTAAGATAAGATAGCAAAGAAATACTCCGATAGTTTTTTAATTCGTCCCTATTTTCCTTCTTGTGTAACAAAATGCTTATACCTTCATGTCGATCTAAACCTGCAAGTAGTTGTAATACAATTTGTTTGAATGGTTCCCTACTGCGAATTACACATAAAAACACCAGTAAAAGGTCTACCACTCAAATATGTATATTTTTCCTCGTCGCCTCGCAAGGAACACAGGCACATGTTTTGGCTTGTACGAATATACCCATATTTCATATGTTACAAAGATCCTTTACATAAAATTTCTTTCTTACTAGATGTGAATCATATTTTGTAGAATTCATATGACGGTCATTGTTAAAATACAGTTAAATATCTTTTTCTGGAACTGTCAAAAAATTGTATTTCATATATCATAGCAACAAGCTAGGAAAAATGGCTATTTGGTGAGTTTTTTGATCGAGACGGAGCCCAGATTAGAAACATCTCGTGAATGGAAATAGTTATTTGTGTATTTTATTTCAAGAATGAAAGTCTTTTCGAAAATCTCATTCGAGACCACCAAAGTCCTTTCGATCACGAATTACGCACAACGTTTTTTCTGTAGCGTTATTAAAATAACCGAAAAGGTAATAAAGAATAACACAAGGAAATTCCTATTTTAGCGCAAAGTCGACAATTTGGTTGTTGCTACGGAAACGATATTGCTCAAATATGCATAAATCGCATGAATGCACGAAATATTTTTCGCTCTGAAGCGAGAAATATTTCGTGCACGTTCTCAAGTAAACAAAACCAATGTGGCATCTTGCATACGGATATTAATGACAATCCAACTCGAAAATTTTTAACCAATCAAATTACAGAATTTTTCAAATTGGGACCAATGAAATTAGTTTTATAGTGAAAAAACCACTAGTGGTTTTTTCAACAGTAAAAACACGAGCTTTTTTTTATCGGATAAATTTCTTTTTGTAACGAAATAATTTTGCAAATCAGTAATTTTACGAGAAAAACTGACATGGCAAAATCGCGAGACCGAAGGTCGAGCGATTTTGCCAAATGTCAGTTTTTCGAGCAAAATTACTGATGGAAAAATTTTGAGTTAAAAAGAAATTTATTCTTAAAAGAAAAGCTCGAGTATTTTTTGGCAAGATAAATTAACGACTGAATATATGAATGAACAACAACAATAATTATTTTATTCGGAATCATATGGTAATATGTGCATTCCTAACCGCCTCAGAGGGTGGGAAATTAACCATTCCTAACTTACTTTTAATTCCCTCTCTTGGTCAGGAATGTAATCATTCCCTACCTGTTATCCCTCTCTTGGTCAGGAATGTGATCATTCCCGACCTGTTGTAAGTTCGTAGTTTGCTCGGTAGAGGGCGGGTGCATTATTAGGTCAAGTTTGTCACTTCAGTTGTCAGTTGTAAATAATTATTATTTGTTAAAAAATATGATGATTCCGAATAAAATAGTATACAAACCTCGGCGGGACGTTTCCTCCTGTCTCGAGCATTAGCTCACCTCGGGCCTGGGCCCTCGGTGAGCTATCTTAGCTCTCGACAGGAATGAAACACTTCCCGCCTCGGTATGTAATCTACTATTTATTGATACAATTAAATTATTTGAATGAACAGTTAGTAAATACACAATTGTTATAAATAATTATAACTGACAGGGCAGACATTAAAGTGACGTAAGCGTACTAGATGTAGTCTGGTTATGAGGAACAGGCGTTTTTATCGGTGATAAAAAAGGATGCACCTTTTTTATCGCTGTCAAAATGGCAAAACTGTCATCATTAAATGACACATTTTATATAGGAGTTAATTTATCACTAAGAAAAAACCACTTGTCAAAATGAAATGTCAAATTCAATTAAATTAATATTAACTACACACGCTAAATAAAAATTTGCTCGGTGGATCGTCAAGCCGAATACAGCTCGTGGTCTAATTTTTTCTTGCAAAATTTATCGTTTAAGACATTCGTAGCTTTTGCTTTTGGAAAATTACACTCGTCTTCTGCGTCGACTCGTGTAGTTTTCGTTGCAAAGCTACTCATATCTGAAACGACAAATGTTGTCGGAAAAAATTAGACCACTTGTGATATTATATATGAAAAAATGTCATCATTTCTTGACAGCTGTAGAAAAAAAATATTTTTTCCTAGCGAGTTAACGCAAACTAAGCGTACCTACTCGATGTTCAATACAATTCATGAATCTAAAGACTTGGTTTAAGGTTTAAAAACCATTTTTTATCAAAATTAGAAAAAAATTTTGTAGGATACGGATTAGGAAATGCGATTTTGTGTAACTCTTGTGTTTTAAATTTACGATTTTCATAATAACCGTAATTATCTTTCGACCAATAGAAAGCGAGATATACGCGAAAAAAATCAATTTTCATGACTTTGATCTTGAATTACTTTCGAACCGAACATGATATCGATGGCGACTTTTTGCATGTTACTTATAACGTCCATGTAACGGCTGTTGTGTGCAAAAATTCAGCTTAGTGCAAATTCTTCAGAAGTAAAATGCTAATGTTACTAGTCGAATTAGAAATTCTATTCCTGCGCGTTATGTACATTTTTTAGTGCATCAAATTATTTCGTAAATGAAAGAAATAGCGAGTCTCACTTTTCATTCTTGTGTTCCCTGGTTACTGAGTTTAAAAAATGATTTATTTGAGCAACAACCTTAGTTTAGTCTTTTAAAAATAGTTCTGTCGTTAGCATATTTTAACTTACTGGGGTTAGTAACTTATTACTAACAGTATGTGATATCTAAAGTGAACCCTCAAAAAATAGTACTATTAATGTACTGATTTTGTTATTAGCTCTGATTATTAGATTATTATTATTATTAGCTTTCTAGTTAGCAGTTCTATTATCAACTCTAAAATGTAAGTTATTTTAAAATTCTAAAAGTTCGCTTGAAGAAATAAAGTTCACCATCAAAGTTACAAACTAATTTAACATTATTTTTTACATATTTTACAGCTGTACTGTCCAAAAAGCATTGTACGCCCACAAAAAAAGAGTTCAATAAAGAAATAGTGGTTAATAAGTTTTAGATATAGTGCAAATCTTTTAGTTTTGTTATACAGATTTAAATATTTATTATATAATATTATACTATGCGTTTAATATAATTTATGCTTTTTGAATAAAATTATTCTGAATATTATTTCTATTAGCTTGTTATCTCCGCATTCGAAAAAACATTAAAGCTTTAAAGGAACCAACTTGTACTAATAATAATGTATGAAAGGCAATAAATACACGCCAGAAAGGTTGTAAAACGATTTCGGGAGTTTGTATTTGTTCTTACTTCTAAACAGAAATATCTTAGGAATGAAACTGAAACTTAGAAATCACTATAGGGAATGCTTTTAATTCTACCCGCATTATCTTGTTGGAGTATTATAAAGAACTATATATTTGAACTATGAAAATATTGATGGCATTTGACTTTTGACTTCTTATTAAAGTACCCAATAACAGAAAATTTTGAATTAGAGAATTTCAAAAACATAACATTACAATTACATTGTGTTCTTGTATTCTTGTGTGTTGTTTTTAAAATGCTAAAGTAAAAATATTTTTTAAGTTCTCTAACTAATTTAAATTTCAGGTAAGTTAATATTTCTTTCATAATAATGTATCAATCAAAAAATTTACACTTTTATTTTATAATATAAATATACATATTTTACAAACCAATTAAATAATTATTTAGAATCAAGACTTTTTCAGGGATAACCTGATATATAATAACATAAGAAAGAAATTCTAAAGATTCTTCCCTACTTCCATAACAATATTACGAACACCAGATTTTTAAAGCGTCGTAAATATGTCTAACAATTCGTTTCGCATTAAAAAGAATAAGACAACATACAGTACAACAGTGTAAGAAAGAGCCAGATGTTTCTTTTACACCGACAACGTTGCAGGACGTCAAAATACCGAATTCCACATTAGTGTATATCTCTGGGACGTCATTTTGTCGGAAATATTTATATGGATATACACTGGACGTTATAAGACTGTATTATGTGCGGACGTCGAATGACGGTGTATATTGACTTCTTTATTTTTGATTTTATTAAAAATCTAACTAGCACACGTAACACTACTATGTAAAATAGTGTATATACACGAACTAAATCTTCTCTAGCGTTATTAGTTGTGGTGGACGTCCAATTACTTAGATATGAAAGGACGTCCATTTGTTAGGCAGATGTAAATATATATATATATATATATATATATATATATATATATATATATATATATATATATATATATATATATATATATATATATATATATATATATATATATATATATATATATATATATATATATATATATATATATATATATATATATATATATATATATATATATATATATATATATATATATATATATATATATATATATATATATATATATATATATATATATATATATATATATATATATAGCAGAGTCGATAAATTTTTCTATATGAATTTGCATTCAAAATTTTATTTAATGTAAAATCATTATCCAACTTGATAAAAATTAACTCTATCTAAAAATATATATATATATATATATTATCATTCAGAATACAACCCTAATATAACATACGAGATATATTATACAATAAAAATCCACTAGAGAACAATATCCTGAAAACCAAGAGCTGTGTTTCAATATTTACGCGGAGAAATGGAAACGTGCCTGGAAAATCTATCCAGATAATTATATTAGTAGAATCTCTTCGAAAGGAAATGAAAATGAAACACGTCATTCATTTTTGAGTTATATTGAATTAGCCATGTATAAACTATTTGTGCTGAAGTTAACTTCCGGGATTCGTGAAATGGTTGAAATTCTAACGTTTATTGAAAGGATAAACTATGCGAGAAGAGCGAAATGTACTTGGTGCACATACACGTATAATTATATTATTCATCTAACAAAAATTCTCATATAAAATCGTTCATGTATCCAAATTTCTATACACAAAGACGACCTGGAATACAATTTATTCTGCTTAGGTATCTTGTTTTTTGTTTTTTTGGTGATAAATTCGAATATACTTTTACTTGCAAATAAGCGCGATGTTGCAATGTGCACGAAATCCGTTCATCCTGATTTGTAAATCAAATTGTCAAATGTGTAGTCATATTGTAGTACCTGATTATTATGTACAGCATGGAGGAAAGCAGTCACGAACGGAAATGTATTTACTACATCAGAAAATTAAAACAAAATCTAAATAGATGATGTAAATGTTAGGGGGTGAGTGCAAAAAGGCGAATATAATTCTATTAAATTTCTGGATAATTTAAATATTGTAATAATTATTCAACTGGAATAAACCCTGTCTAGAAGATAATGTAAAACTCAAATGGTAAAATTCAAACTGTAGGGGTGACTAAAAATTAAAATTTTTCAACACGTTTTCGTAAATAAAAATTAAAAGTTAATGTATGTTAAAGTTCTTTCCTTTTTTCAGGCACTCGCAGATTTTTAACGAACCGTTTAAAATTCGCCGTAAGCAAATTATTCCCGGTTCAACGGTATTTATGAAAATAAAAGGTAAAACTGCCGTAGGAGTATGATCATTTTACAAGAAATACTCCCTTGAGTGTTATGTAAATTGGGTTTAGTAATTTTATTAATACTGTAAAAAACACGTAATCTGATCTAAGATAAATTTAGTAATAACCTAATGGAACGAGTATTTGTATATTTTAAATTTAAGTAGTGTCCTTACATGTTATATAGGAACATGTTTATTAATATAAAAATGTAAAAATAAACTAACATGTATGTGTTTTATTCAAGAATGAATACACTATATACATTTAGTTAAGAAAGTTTGTTTATTAATTTTTCATCTATTAAAAAAAATACTACTGAATTACTAAAAAATTATTCGGAATTTTAAAAAGTACTACTTTTAAAAAGTAGCACTCTATCTCTTTTCAAGCTGCAACAGATTATAAAGTTTGTATTAACATATAGGGGTGGTCTAATTATAAGGAATAGGAAATTCCTAAATGTAGTCTAATCCGAACACAGAAAGTGGAAGCTAAACAAACAGTAACAATAAAATTAAAATATAATATAAATACAAAGATTAGTTAAAGTTTCACAAGTTTTATTAATATCTTAACCTGACAATATTGTTTCGACACTTTGTGTCGTTATCAAAGGTAGATAAGATTGATAAACAAACACGTTGCTAAGGATAAATACATACAGAAAATAGGTAACTAGATACAATATATACAAAAACTAAATATCTAACACTTCTAATAAAGGAGAATTACTAAGCTCAGTTTGTTCATTCATTAAAGGTACTGTGCGTTTATGTCTGTATATTTCAAAAGCTTCTAAAATGTCTAATTTGTGTTTGTTGTTGCAAAAATGTAAGAATTTAATGTTGTTTTGAGGTATCATTGGGTGGTTCTGTTCCAAAATGTGTTTGGCATAATTCGATTTTTCTGGATGTTTAAGTCTATAAGAGCGTACGTGTTTTTTGTATCTTATGTCGAAATTTCTAAGTGTTTGCTCAATATAAACCGAGTTACAAAAAGAACAATTCAAACGGTAAATGCCGGATTTCATAATATCTTGTGTTTTGTCTTTCGCATTGAATAAAAATGAAAAGGTGTTGGTGTTAATTTTGTAGGTTATTTTGTAACTGGTGGTTTTTCTTATTATAGATGCAATTTGTTCTGATATCTTGCCAAAGTATGGTATTGATATGTAGTTGGTGTCTTGTATTGTGAATGTCAATTGGAAATATTCTTTTGATAGCTAACCTATAATCTTTTTTATTGTTTCCAGCCTTATTTTGTGGAACTCCATAATCATGAAATAAATAAAGATTATTAAAAGTTTCACAGTTTTATTAAAATATAACCTGGCAATATTGTTTCGACAGCTATGCTGTCATTATCAAAGGTAATATAATTATAAACAAACACGTCGCTAAGGTAGATACAAAATAGGTAACTAGATAAAATAATAATAATAATCATAATTAAATATCTAATACTTCCAGTAACGGAGAATTACTGAGCTCAAGTTGTTCATTCATTAAAGGTACCCTGAGTTGGTGTTTGTATATCTCAAAGGCTTCTAAAATGTCTAATTTGCGTTTATTATTACAAAAATGTAGGAATTTAATATTATTTTGAGGAGTCATTGTGTGATTTTGTTCTAAAAGGTGTTTGGCGTAATTCGATTTTTCAGGATATTTATTTTTGTAATGACGTACGTGTTCTTTATATCTTATGTCAAAATTTCGAAGTGTTTGTCCAATATATACCG
This sequence comes from Agrypnus murinus, assembly GCA_929113105.1. Classification (NCBI taxonomy): domain Eukaryota; kingdom Metazoa; phylum Arthropoda; class Insecta; order Coleoptera; family Elateridae; genus Agrypnus; species Agrypnus murinus. The sequence continues at coordinate 96,139,703 of OV816027.1, forward strand.
AACTACAAAAAGAACAATTTAAACGGTAAATGCCCGATTTCATGATATTGTAACAAAAGAGAAAAAGAAAGAACCTCTTCTCGAACAACAAATGGAATATTTTACAGCAATCGAGAGGATTACTCATCGCACGAAGCCTGTGAAACGGACGCGGTTATTCTAGAAATATATAGTAGTTTCTAGCGGCTTCTAGTACGATTATAGGAGGGTATAAAATAGACTTCGCCGATAAAAAGAGGCAGTCAACAGCGAGTAGTTAAATGGGTAGCACGAAATAAATAGTAAATGTAAAGATAAATGTTGTATTAGAAATTCATAATAGTTTTAAGTGGTTTATAATCATAGCGTTAATTTATAGTGTATTCATTAGTGTTTGTAAATAAATATTAATTATTAATAGACGATTTAAACAGCACTTTTGTTATTATTTTAAAAAGAACGTTACAGTGTTGTCAGGTGTGGAGTTTTAAAATAAATAAAATCGCGTAATAATTAAATAAAGTGCTGTGAGAATAAATTTTTAGTGTCAAAAATAATTTCAACAAACATTTAAAATGGTGATGAAATTGTTAAAAGATCTCAAAGTAATAGACTTAAAACACAAACTTGAACGAGATTTAGACACAACGGGCCTTAAAAACGTGTTAATAAATCGGCTAAGAGAATGGCTTTTGGAACAGCAAGAAGACCCTGAAAGTCTCAAAAAAAATCTCTTAGTAAGATTTTGAAAAATACTGTTATTTCTCTGCAGACCGGCTCAATTTTCTGACGGACCGGCGGTTGGGAAACGTTGCTCTATATAGATTTTTTTAAGAGAAGAAAAGTCGTTAAAAAGTGATCAAAAAATCTTTGTTAGTGTTCATCTTATTCTAGTTAGAGTAAATAAAACGAATTGGCACCAATATACACTTGACATTGTGTTTGGCAAGAGAAGCGAGTGCGCAATAACGTCACTAACAAAAAATGGCGACAATCAACTGTCTGCTGTTTTTGACTTCGACTAGTTATAAACTGTTGAAACTTTGCAACTTTAAAAGTTACTAAAATTGCCGTGAATTTCAAAATTTTACAACCTAATTCTGAAATAAGAACTACGACTAAAACACCCTTAACTTTAATAATAATAATTCGACAGATACAACAACGCCAAAGTTTATCGTTGTATTGTCTACTGGTTGCACGTTAGGGCGATTTTTCAAAACCAGCGCCCAAAGACCATGGTGGAAAATTAGTGGGTATGGTCACTAGTTCGTGCGAAGACCTTAACAGAACGGAAGTGAAAGAGGTACAGGGTTTGGTTCACCGATACCAAGATATCTTCGCTCTTGACGATAGTCAGAAGGGACGAACAAATATAGTAAAACATAAAATCAATACAGGCAACTCTATGCCTGTCCGTCAGCAGCCGAGGCGTCTACCTCTAGCAAGGCGAGCAGAAGCCGAAAAGATTATTACTGATATGGAAGAACAAGGGGTCATCGAGCCATCCAGCAGTCCATGGGCATCACCGGTGGTCCTGGTCAGTAAGAAGGACGGGTCAACGAGATTTTGTGTGGACTATCGGCAGCTCAATGACGTGACCAAGAAAGACAGCTATCCCTTACCACGCATCGACGACACGTTAGATACCCTGTCTGGTTCACGATGGTTTTCGACTTTGGACTTGAAGAGTGGTTATTGGCAAGTTGAAATGGAACCTGAAGACCGGGAGAAGACCGCGTTCACTATTGGTTCAGGACTATGGCAGTTTACAGTTATGCCTTTCGGTCTATGTAACGCTCCGGCCACCTTTGAGCGTCTAATGGAGACCATCCTGGGAGGGCTGTCGTGGAAGACCTGCCTGGTATACCTAGATGATGTCATTGTGGCCGGAAAATCATTCAACGAACATTTGAAAAATTTAGAGGAAGTGTTCCGAAGACTACGTGGAGCCAATCTGAAACTGAGTCCGAAAAAGTGCCACATATTCAGCAAGGAAGTGAATTATCTCGGGCACGTCGTATCACAAAATGGAGTGGCAGCCGACCCCGATAAGATTCATGCAGTCCAAGAGTGGCCAACACCGAGAGATAAACACCAAGTTCGTAGTTTTCTTGGGTTATGTACCTACTACAGGCGTTTCGTTCCTGGGTTTGCCAATACAGCGAAGCCCCTGACAAGGTTAACTGAAGATGGGCGCGAGTATGTTTGGAGCGGAGAGTGCGAAACAGCTTTCCAACAGTTGAAGCGTGTCCTGACAACCGCACCAATATTGAGCTATCCACGGACAGAAGGGAAATTCATACTTGACACAGATGCAAGTAATCTGGCCATTGGGGGTGTACTTTCTCAGATACAAGATGGACAAGAAAAGGTCATCGGCTATTTTAGTAAGGTTTTGTCGAAAGCCGAAAGGAATTATTGTGTGACCAGAAAAGAATTATTGGCTGTCGTGAAGTCCGTTGAGCACTTCTACAAATACTTGTACGGACGGAAGTTTTTATTGAGGACGGACCATGCAGCGTTGAAATGGCTTCTACAATTCCGTAATCCTGAAGGCCAGGTCGCAAGGTGGATCGAACGATTACAAGAATACGACTTTGACACAGAGCATCGAGCGGGCACTAGTAATCGAAATGCCGATGCTCTTTCAAGAAGACCCTGTCCAACGGATTGCCGTCATTGCTCTCGTTTGGAAGAGAGGGTTTGCGAAGTATTAAGGACTACCATCGTCAAAGACAATTGGTTGCCGGAAGAATTGCAACGACAGCAGGAGGCTGATCCCGAACTAAAAATGGTACTGGAATGGAAGCGCGTGGGAGAAAGGCCTGCCTGGGAGGCCGTCAGCCCTTTCAACAGGACGCTCAAAGCATATTGGGCCCAATGGGAGTCCTTGAAGGTGGAAGGCGATCTCCTGAAGCGAGTACTGGAGAGTGAAGATGGCACCACCATTAGGTTTCAGTTCGTGGTTCCAAGAAGCCGAGTGGCTATAGTATTGCGACATCTCCATCACGGTGCCTCAGGAGGACACTTCGGTGTGAAGAAGACTTTGGAGAAAGTTAGAGAGCGTTTTTATTGGGTCAATTGTAAAGAAGACGTGAAAAAGTGGTGCCGTAAATGCGAACTATGTGCCACTGGTAACGGACCCTTGGGGAAACGAAGAGCACCTATGAGGCAGTACAATGTGGGTAGTCCCCTGGAAAGAATAGCTATAGATATTGCCGGACCATTTCCCGAAACTGACGATGGGAATAAATACATCTTAGTAGCAATGGACTATTTTACCAAATGGCCAGAAGCATATGCCCTACCAAATCAGGAAGCCGCGACTGTTGCTGACGTACTAGTCAAAGAGTTCTTCAGTCGCTTCGGAGTTCCAATGGAGCTGCATTCGGATCAAGGCCTCAATTTTGAGTCTGTACTCTTTGGAGAAGTCTGTCGATTGTTGGGCATTCGCAAGACTCGGACCACACCGTTACATCCGCAGTCCGATGGAATGGTAGAACGCATGAATCGGACAATGGGCAAATATTTGGCCAAGGTCGTCTCCGATCATCAACGAGACTGGGACCAATACCTGCATTTGTTCCTAATGGCTTATCGTGCATCGGTCCACGAAACAACCGGTTAGTCACCAGCGTCTGTGATGTTTGGACGCGAGTTACGGTTACCGTGTGATCTGGAATTTGGGTCTCCACCTATAGAGCAGGAGGTAGCCGGGAATGATTATGTCATCAACTTAAAGAAGAAGTTGGAGGATATTCACGACCGAACCCGAAACAATAGCCGAATCTCGAGTGACCGAATGAAGACTTTGTACGATGTGAGAGCCAAAGAAGGAGAGTTTCAACCTGGACAGCTGGTTTGGTTATACAACCCGCAGAGACGTCGGGGCTACTCGCCAAAGCTACAGCGAAATTGGGAGGGCCCATGCCAGGTGAAGAAACGAATAACTGATCTAATCTATCGCGTCCAGAAATTGCCGAGAGGGAAACCAAAGGTGGTACACTACAATCGTCTGGCGCCCTATGAGGGAAATAATGACGCAGTCCCGGATCGGGAGGACGAGGGTGAGATGGCTATCAATACCGTAAGGCCTGAATATGATCAGCCAACCTTTAGAGAATTTATGGCTGCGTTTTCTGGAACTAGAAAAGCGCGATTCGGAGTCACGACTGAGAGTTACAATATCATGTGTTCTGTCTTTAGCATTAAATAAAAATGAAAAAGTGTTAGTGTTGGTTTTAAATGTTATTTTATAATTGTTGGTTTTTCTTAGTATATGTGCAATTTTTTTTCTGATATTTTGCCAAAATTTGGTATAGATATGTAATTTGTGTCTTATGTTTGATTGTCAATGGGATATATTCTTTTGATAGCTAACCTATAATCTTTTTGTTTAATTAAAGTGTCAATCATGTTCGGATTATAATGATTTGCATGTGCTAGTTGTTTAATGGTTGATATCTCTGCTAAAATCTGATTTTGTTAGTGGAAATGTTAAAGCTCTGTGTATTAATGATCTGTAGGCTGCTATTTTATGTGTATTATGGTGACAAGATTCATTTGGTATTGTTATGTCTGTTTGTGTTGGTTTTCTGTATATGGAAAATTTAAATAGATTGTTTGCGTTAATCTTGATATTTAAGTCTAGAAAGTTTATAGCCCTGTTTTGTTCTGTTTCTAGTGTAAATTTTATATTAGGGTGGATACTGTTTATAAGAATTAAAAATTCATTGATAACCTCAAAAGAACGGTCAAAACAGGCTAAAATGTCATCAACATAACGAAACCAGAAGATAATGTGTTTAGAGAGGTTTAATTATTATTTTATCTAGTTACCTATTTTTTTTCTACCTTAGCGACGTGTTTGTTTATAATTATATTACCTTTGATAATGACAGCATAGCTGTCGAAACAATATTGTCAGGTTATATTTTAATAAAACTGTGAAACTTTTAATAATCTTTATTTATTTCATGATTATGGAGTTCCACAAAATAAGGCTGGAAACAATAAACAAGATTATTTCGTCTTCGTTAGAAGAACAAGCCAAGTTATACAAGAAACTTATGATCAAACACGGAATCGCAAGTCAGAATGTTTGGTTTAACCAAGAATGTCTGAAACGTCAGGTTATTCCTAACTACATAAACATCACTACCAGAACCAAGAATTCGATTACTGAAAAAGTGATTAGGAATGCCAAAAGAAGATGGCTCAAAGAAGAATCGAAGAAATGGTTTAGTATAAGAGACAATATGCACCTTTATATAAAGGTACTCCATACAGAACTTACTCATAAATTACACAATATCCAATTTGACATATTAGATTTTGACATTAGAGAAACCGTCAGTCACATTAAATTCAAAAAATACACCACACAGAAAAATAAACTTCATCGACTTGTACAACAAAAACGTACACTACAAAATAACCTTAATTGTCAGAACACTACAAACTTTTATCCTCGTTTCATAAACTTGTCGAATATAACATTCAATGACAGAGAAACACAATTTCTTAACAAAGGTTTCAAATTTTGTCCTTTTCCAAAATTTACCAACAAAATTAAAGAAATTTTGGCCGTTGATGCGAAACTATACTTAAGAAAGATCATAATAACTATGCAAAATTCCAAATTTCGAATTTGTTAAAAGAGATGTCTTTGAAACAGGACAAAATGTACAACACATCTAACATATCACTTCTTCAATCTATAAAACAGAAAATCACAGAGAACAATCTAATTTCTGTTAAAGCAGATAAAGGTAACACTTTGGTAATTCTTTCAAAAGATATTTACATACAAAAAGTTAATGAATTTATTAATAAAGAAAATTTAGAAACTTTAAACAAAAACCCAACCACAAAATTCCAAAAAGAAATAAAACAAGGTTTAGAAAACTGCAATATCTGCTTTTCAGAATTAGAAAAGCAACAAATCATTAATAAAAACCCACAAATACCTAAACTGTATGGATTAGTCAAGACGCACAAACAGAATATGCCAATAAGACCAGTTGTATCATACATCAATGCACCTAATCACATTTTATCCAAAAAACTGAACCAGATTATTAACACGATAGGTTACAAATCGAAATACTCTGTTAGAAATTCATTAGAATTAGTAGATAAGCTGCAAAACATACATCTTCCACCACATTCAAAACTTGTTAGTTTTGATATTTGCAACATGTTCTCCAGAATACCCCCATAAGAATGTATTCCTTTATTAGATAGTTTCTTGATCAATAGTAATATAGAATTAGTTAAAAGGTTAGAGTTAATTCAATTATTTGACCTTTGTATAAGTCAAAATTATTTCACTTTTAATAACATAATGTATTTACAAAAGGATGGTTTACCTATGGGTAATTCTCTAAGTCCTCTATTAGCTAACATATTTATGGACAAGTTTGAAGATCGAATATTTGAATTAAACCTCTCTAAACACATTATCTTCTGGTTTCGTTATGTTGATGACATTTTAGCTTGTTTTGGCAGTTCTTTTGAGGTTATCAATGAATTTTTAATTCTTATAAACAGTATCCACCCTAATATAAAATTTACACTAGAAACAGAACAAAACAGGGCTATAAACTTTCTAGACTTAAATATCAAGATTAACGCAGACAATCTATTTGAATTTTCCATATACAGAAAACCAACACAAATAGACATAACAATACCAAATGAATCTTGTCACCATAATACACATAAAATAGCAGCCTACAGATCATTAGTACACAGAGCTTTAACTATTCCACTAACAAAATCAGATTTTAGCAAAGTGATATCAACCATTAAACAACTAGCACATGCAAATCATTATAATCCGAACATGATTGACACTTTAATTAAACAAAAAGATTATAGGTTAGCTATCAAAAGAATATATCTCATTGACAATCAAACAGAAGACACAAATTACATATCTATACCATATTTTGGCAAAATATCAGAAAAAAAATTGCACATCTACTAAGAAAAACCAACAATTATAAAATAACATTTAAAACCAACACTAACACTTTTTCATTTTTATTTAATGCTAAAGACAGAACACATGATATCATGAAATCGGGCATTTACCGTTTAAATTGTTCTTTTTGTAGTTCGGTATATATTGGACAAACACTTCGAAATTTTGACATAAGATATAAAGAACACGTACGTCATTACAAAAATAAACATCCTGAAAAATCGAATTACGCCAAACACCTTTTAGAACAAAATCACACAATGACTCCTCAAAATAATATTAAATTCCTACATTTTTGTAATAACAAACGCAAATTAGACATTTTAGAAGCCTTTGAGATATACAAACACAAACTCAGGGTACCTTTAATGAATGAACAACTTGAGCTCAGTAATTCTCCGTTACTGGAAGTATTAGATATTTAATTCTGATTATTATTATTATTTTATCTAGTTACCAGTAGGTATTAGGCCACCTGAGCCACACGGTTCTAGGGACCCTAGATTCTCTGTCTCTCTCTAATCTGGTGACTTTTTGTCTGTCTCTCTCTCTCTCTCTCTCTAGGTGGTTAATTACGGAATCTGCATTACCGACATTCCGTATTACCGGCATTTGGTTCGTCACTCGGCTAAATGGTGTTAGTGTTGCTAGGGGAAAACAGATGACGCCAGTGTCGTTTTTGTATCGGCATTCTGTATTATCGGCATTTGGTTCGTCACTCGGCTAAATGGTAGCGTCGTTGCTAGGGGAAAACAGATGGCGCCGGTGTCGTTTTACGTGATTTTTGTACCGACATTCTGTATTATCGGCATTTGGTTCGTCACATGGCTAAATGGTAGCGTCGTTGCTAGGGGAAAACAGATGGCGCCGGTGTCGTCTGACGTGATTCTCGAAGTACGGAATCTGTATTACAGGCATATGGTTCGGCGCTCGGCTAAATGGTGCTAAAGTGTTGCTAGGAAAAAACCCCAGAGGACTCTGTTAATAGAGGGCGGCCTCATGAAGAAATCTGTATTATCCTACGTACTGATGCTATTAGAGGTCGCATTAAAGAGCCTTCTCTCACTCTCTCCTATTAGAGGAAGCATTAAAGGGCCTTCTCTCACTCTATCCTATTAGAGGACGCATTAAAAAGCCTTATCTCTCACTCTCTTGCTCTCTCCTATTAGAGGACGCATTAAAGAGCATTCTCTCTCTCACTCTCGCCTATTAGAGGACGCATTAAAGAGCCTTCTCTCTCACTCTCTTGCTCTCTCCTATTAGAGGACGCATTAAAGAGCCTTCTCTCTCACTCTCTCACTCTCACGCTCTCTCTCTCTCCCTTCATCCTAATGCTAGTAAATGAAACAGACAGCTTTAAACGTAAATCGCGGACTTGCTCGATATAAGCGAGCAGCCAGTTTTCTTCCCGCCCTAGAATTTTATATTTCACGGATGACTAACCACGTGATCAAGACCGTTGTATTCTAATGAAGCTTTCTACCCCAAAGAGATCATGAAATTTAAAATAAAACCGACAATCCTTGATACCACTGCGAGGTTTGCAGGCTCGTCTAACCGTCGTATCTATGTCAGTAGCTGCCCTTCGTAAATGGCTTTCTTCGGATCTCCATGTTAAGAAAATTACTTTAAGACTCTTGATTCACGTTCAGGGATCGGTCTGGATTCTAACAGTAATATGTATCAACGTCTGAATTAACTATTTAAAAAGAGAAAAAACCTAATTCTAATGCAGAAAATTACTTACCTCCACCATATATCACTTTAAATTAAAACACCTCTCGTCAAAAAGGAATATACACTAATCATCTTTTAAATTTAAAAAACGAAAACACGACTATACTGTAGAAGGTACCAAAATAAACTGGAGTTAAATTTTTACCTTACCTCGACGACGACGACAAAAAAAGGGAAACACCCTGAGGCATTATAGATTCTTTAAAAAAAAAGGCACGCTTCGACCTCCAAATCACTAGAAATTTGCGGTTTTTATACCCGCTTCAAGCTTAAAACAGGTAAGTTTGCACGATTCTTTTCTGTAAAAATTCACTCCCTTTTTTTTCACCATCAATATATATATATATAATCTTTTCAATCTTCCTTAAAGACGTGCGGACTTGAAATCGAGATAATTATCAGATTAAAATGCATCACCATACCCCAAAAAGGTCGGTTTGGCTACCTGGATAGCTGGCAGTTGAACATTTTAAATTCCTGGTACAGTAAAATCAAAAGAGTATGGTCGATGTTGGTTAGGTTTTAACTTATTTCCTTTTTCCGAATCAAATTACTTAGATTTTCACAATTAAATCTTATTGTCACTTTTATTTTTTAATAAACAAAAATTTGTTCCGACACTCTTTTTCACTTTAACTTTAATATTACAGGAATCTAATAAACAACTCACCTATTTCCATGGGGCAATAAATCAATCACACACACACAGGTCTCGTCATCATAACAATAATTAGTTTGCGGTCATTTCCCCAGTAAATCTAGAGATTATGAGTGTAACAAAATAAATGCAAATTTTCATGATTATGGAGTTCCACAAAGTAAGGCTGGAGACAGTAAACACTATTGATGTATTAGTTATAAACCCGTACAATACGTATGGGAAATAGAAAATTAGTATTTACCATTTCACTTTATTCAGTAAAACTTATCGTTGTCGTGCTATAATAGCATTAGTATTTTACATGAGATAAAAGGTTCGGGTTTATAACAAGAAACTTACCTAATATGTTACACCTCTGTAAATATGCCCTACGCACAATTTTAAACAAAAAAAACTCTATACGTTAAGCACACGTACGCAGTAAATATTATCAACTAACACCAAAACAAATAGTAAAATTTAAAACAATAAACCACTACCCGAACAAAATATCCTATGTAAACACGCCTATCTGTTGCCGACTAATAATGAAGCTTCACAGCATTATAACAACCCCTTTTATACGAGACCATATGCAAGATCTGACAAGTCAAAATTCTTGCCAGTTATCTGGTTACCCGATCGAAATTATGGGTTGTTTTTAGTAACTCCAATCGTTTTGGTATATTTCTGCGTTGATATTTAGTACATATAATTTAAAAAGAGAACCCTTCTTACAAAAAAAATGGCTTACCTTCTTTTTACCTGCCCGGATATCAATCTGTTTTTAATTCACAATAGAAGGAAACGATAAAACTACCTGTGTTTTATCTTTCAAGAAATCTATTCTAGTCGAAATGCAGGTTATTATAGCACGATAACGTTAAGTTTTTATAGATATTGCATCGTTTATGCTTTTAATTAAGTGAAAACCAGGATTTTTGTCTATAACGGATTTAAATTTTTGTTTTGATAAATTTTATGCGTTTAGCTAAAGTAATTTAAAAATTAGAAAGTCAGGGAAATTCATTAGATGAATCTCTTGAGCATGTAAAATTGTTAGGCGTTTCTTTGAATAAAGTAAAAGGGCCCAAGGGTTTGACTATAAAACAAAAATTTAAATCCGTTATAGACAAAAATCCTGGTTTTCACTTAATTAAAAGCATAAACGACTCATTATCGAAATAAAATAGATTCATTTTGCAGACCTTAATTTAATTAAGGCTCGGTAACTTTCTATGACAAATCTCATGTACGTAAAATTATAATGTTATTATAGCACGACAACGACAAGTTTTTATTGAATAAAGTGAAATGATAATTACTAATTTTTTTTCTATTTCCCTTTGTACGTATTGTGTTTTAAATTTCATATATGCGTTTAATTGATGTTAATAGAAACATCTGGTATTCTTGTCTTTCAAATTCAGAGTTGAGTAGCAGTTGTCCAGTTTGCATGAGTTTTAGAGCTTACGATATAAGTTTTCCTTCTTTCCAGGCATAAAAGTACATAAGAGTCTCGCAATTAATATAATTTATGCTTTACTGAGCAAACCTGAGCTAGCTGAGAGAAATAAAGAATATCTGTTGTGTTTTCTAAATTTAATTCACCGTATATAATTTATATGTTTATACATCTGGAACGGTGGATATTTCATTCATATAGATTACCGCAGTATAAATCTCATGACGTATTGAAATATGTACATCATTGCGCTATAAAGATCTCAGCTATAAATATTGTGTATTCTGTTCATGCGTGACAGTTATTTGTCATACGTCATCATGAACACAATAGACCTCTTCGGCAGAGCTATGATGAGTATGACAGATGAAGCAATGGCTGCAACAAAACGTGGACCGAAAGGTTATGGTTTCAAATTAACACCAGAGGGTAATTTCGATGTTGAGAACCGACGTATAACTAATGTAGGTGTTCCTATCAACGATAACGATCTTGTCACGAAGCGTTCTGTACTAATGTTATCAGATAACGATGAAGGTGTAATTGATGTTAAGAAAAGAAGACTAGTACACGTTAAAGGACCGCTTGACGACCACGATGTTTGCACGAAAAAGTATACCGACGAGCTGGTGGACGATGTTGAAAGAAAATTACTCTCTAAATGTTTGAGACGACGAGAGGATAAAGGACAGGGGTCGTACTATGATGGAAGAATTTGTAATATAGGGGAGCCTCTAGAGGATAAAGATGTAATCTCTAGGCAGTATTTTAACAAACGAGCTATGCATACAAACGATCAAATGCAGTTTAATGCAGATGGTAAACGTATTGTTTCAGTAAGTTACCCTATAGATGGCACAGATGTCACTTCTAAAGCCTATGTAGATGCTGAATTCGACTCTGCTGTACAAACCTTCATTACAATGACTACCGACACTCAGAACACTATTAAAGATCTAAAGCAAAAGGTAACAAAGCTTGACATTGAAACTAGTAAACTTAACAGTTTGTTAACAACGCTGGAAAAAGAAACAAAGAAAAATCTCCTAATAACGAATGATGAGATGGAAACTAATCATTCGAGTGTGTTGACAAAGATGGAAGAAACGAATAATACCCTAGATAGTAATTATAAAAAATTATTAGATAAAGTACAAGCGCTCGAGGATACTCAAAAAGTTATGCGATCATCGTTTGATGCCCTAATAGCCGAATCTGCAACACGTACGAACTCTTACAACATAAAGAGAGTGTACAATGCCGACTAATAACGGAATTTACTACTACTACTATCGGTTGACATAATCATATTGACACCTTTTTTTTTATTCTAGTTTTAAGTGTATTATATCAAATGCCTGAATAGCGCAGATAGGAAATGTGGTGAGCATTACGGGAATGCTGCGCAAATGCTTAGTTTGCTTATATCTACGCTAATCAGTTATTTTTTTTCTATCTTAGCCTAAATGTATCGTTGAAGAAATAAATTAATGTATTTAAACAAAGTTTTAGTTTTACTAATATCAATAACCCTCCAAACATAACGATATGTAGCAGCAGCAACACATCGATATGGTAAAGAAAGTAAGTTTCGCCGACGCACGCATGAATAATATACATCATATGATAGTATGCATACAGACAGGCGAGAAAGGGAGACTGGAAAACATTAGCTCTGGACAGATACCGTTTTCAAATAAGAATACATAATGTTGAAAAGCATCTGTGTGAAATTCTACAAGCTGATCATAGAGACTTTATCTATACGCAGAGATTTCAGAACACAGATTAGTCCGGCTGCAGCGGTGACTGAGTATAAATACAGGTACAAGCAGTCTCTTCTCTCAGTACCAGATGTTAGTTCACGAGGGTAACGGCTTTGTTAACAAGCTCATAGACAAGCTGCCTGTTGAACTACATCTTCCTTCCTGTCAGTACTGTGGACCTGGTACTAAATTATCTAAAAGATTACAACGTGGCGATAAAGGTATAAATCCTTTGGACCAGGCGTGTATGCAGCACGACATCTCGTACGCTCAAAGCTCCGATTTGAACAGTAGACACCAGGCAGATCGTGTATTAGAAGAAGCCGCTTGGAAGCGTGTTAAGGCTAAAGACTCTAAATTAGGGGAAAAAGCATCAGCTCTGTTTGTAACCGGTATGATGAAGGTTAAAAGAAAGTTGGGAATGGGTGTAAAGACAAACAAACTGTCGGCGAAAAAGGGTCTCGCTAGAAAGATGAAGAAGAAGAAAACTGTCACTTTCAAAGGTGGCGTTCTAAACAAGCTTGTTGGTGTAGTGAATCGTGCAAGCAAGAGACTCACGGGTAAAGACTTAATACATCATGCCCTGAGCGCTGCCAGAAGAATCATTCAAAACGTAGGCGGTCGAAAAAACGTTAAAGTACCCCGAATAATTCCTGTGCCTACAGATACAGGGGGTATTTTACCACTCATACCAATTTTTGCTGGCCTCTCGGCTCTCGGTGCAATTATAGGAGGCGCTTCGGGCGTAGCAAAAGCTGTTAACACTGCTAATAGTAATAAGAGACAGCTAGAACAAACTACACGTCATAATAAAAGTATGGAAGCTATCGCTTTAGGCAGTAAGAACGGGAACGCCCTTTACCTGAAGCCATATAGAGCTGGCGGAGCTGCATTGTACTTAAATCCATATGTCAGGCGGTCAAAATACTGAATAACTTGCCTCGGAGACCACTTACAGACCTAGATATAATAAAACATGCTAAAGACATTCCCTATTTTAGAGGTGTCTATATGAGAACAAGTCTACCTGCAACGAAACCTTTGCAATTCGAAAGAGCTATTGTTAATCTTGACGACGCTGGAGGACCGGGTACTCATTGGGTTGCCTATAGAAAGGATCGAAACGTGGTTTTGTACTATGACCCCTTCGGAGACCTGAGACCACCAGCTGAACTTGTGAAATATTTAGGGCCTCGCTGCGCCGTATACTACAACGTAGCCCAAGAACAAAAGTTCAATACATACAACTGCGGACATCTGTGTCTACGATTTTTGTATAAAAGAGAGGTCAAAGTGTAAATCGGTTAAGTATGGCTAGGACCATCACGGTGTACGGTACAGGAAACAAGCTTTCTACGGATCGTATTTATCCACCTATAACACTAGATCACGAGCGTTACGAATATTCACTAGGTTTAGTCGGCTTATATACAAGTCACACGATACGGAATATATACCCAGGCAAAAATAAATTTTATTACGGAGGAAAGGCGATAACTATTGAACCGGGTAGCTACGAGTTGGCTGAAATCGTTAACTATATAAAGAATCAAATTGGTGGCGATCCGGAAGAGGGAGATCTACTACTACAAATCAAAGCTAACACTAATACGGGAAAGTGTGAGATTGAATCAGCTTCCGAGTTGATTGATTTTACCAAACCCGATAACATAGGATCCCTACTAGGATTTAAGAAGCGCTTGCTAGAAGCCGGTAGTAGACACGTATCAGATCGAGTTGTCGATATACTTTCAACTCCAAACATCTTTGTAGACACGAATATTACAGGCGGTTCATATAGAAACAATCAAGCAGGTCATACAATCTTCGAATTTGGTGTTTGCGTACCACCCGGTTATCTGATTGAAAAGGAGCCATCGCATGTGATTTACTTTCCCATCACTGTCACCGAGATCGACAACATTACCATTAGACTGGTAGACGCGACAGGAGAGTTGATAAATTTGTCTGAAGACACTTTCACGAGCATCAGGCTAGAACTTAAACGTGAAAAATGGGGATAAACTTTAGCTATAAAAACATCAGCATATGTCTATCAAAGGTCATTCACCGTCGAACACCGGCCTGTGCAGACCTTCGATTAAAACTAACTAAAACTCGTCGCCTTTTTCTTGAATCTTTAGGCTTTAAAGTACGATAACAGCAGCAGCAGCAGCATGTCAAAACGAAGTAAAATGCATATTAACACCGACACCTTTACCATTGATAAATTATAGTATATTAAGTATCAAGAACAGTAAGGACAGTTTACCGATCGACGACAATGTTTGGCGACTGAGCGAAGCGAAGTCGCCAATAATGGAGGAGATCGGTAAAATCCTTACTGTTTGAGATGCTTATACTATTTTTTGTACGACCATTATGAATACAAAGGTATTAACTAAGGAAATATCCCCGAAAAAAATAGATTTAAGATAATTTATTTTTGCCCTGTATATCCACCAAACATTAAGTAGGTTTTGTCGTTACCATGGATACGTTTGTAATTACTATTATTTTTGAATGTCACGATATTTGTCAAACTCGTGAGAATGAGTGAATCTGAAAACGAATATAATTGGGATATTGAAGAGGCCTGAGCAAATTTAAATAAACAACATACATTTTTTTAAATAGTCCAATTATTTAGAAAATAAATGATTTCTCCCGAAAGAGACATCTAAAGAACATGCATTTATTTTATAAATTACATATAATTTACTTACCGTTCTGTTTTTGACAGAACTGAACGGTAAGTAATTACTTACCGACGCGTTTTTGCTTAGCAACCAGTAAATATAACCTACTGTTCTAAAACCAAGTATGGTAAACAATCCGAAATACATATTTGGGAAGCCGCGCGTCGATACAGATATAATAAAAGAGGATTTTTATACCTATCTGCCGTTTACGTTAAATGCCAATCATTCCGACACCATTAGAATCAGCATACAAAATTCCGATAACGTTTTACCTTTGTATGACAGCTATGTACTTGTTAAAGGTAGCATAACGCGTGCTGCAAACAAACAATTCCTTCTGGTAAACAATTTCGCCCGCTTTCTGTTTGATGAAATTAAACTAATATTAGGCGCAAACCAGCTCATAGATGTATGTAAACAGCCTGGCATTACAAGCACTATAAAGAGTCTCGTTTCACATGGCGCCGAGGATATAGCTTTAACCTGCAGTGCATGGAACTTAGGGATTACTAGCGATAATTATTTGTTACATAACCAGGGGAATAACGTCTTTCATTTCACATGTAGAATACCATTAAAAGATATCTTTGGATTTGCAGACGATTATAAAAAAGTAATACCTCATATGAGTTGTCAACTAGTTTTAATTCGCGCCAAGAACGATTTTAACTGCTATAAAAGCGACGCCGGTGATGCAGGTACCGATGTAGATCTCAAGATTGATAAGCTCTCGTGGGAAGTTCCGCATATACTGTTATCAGATGAAAGCAAAGTGAACCTGGTGGAGAGTTTAAGAGATAATTCTTCTATTATCGCTCCGTTCAGACGTTGGGAATTACACGAGTTACCCTCGCTGGGAACTACTAAAAACAAGGTTTGGCGCGTAAAGAACTCCAATGATCTAAAGAAACCGCGCTGGGTCTTTGTAGTTTTACAAGACGAGCGTCAGCTGGGTATAAGAGCGGGTAACCCGACTACATTCACTCATTCGAACTTGGTCGACGTTAAGTTGTATTTAAATTCGCAAGTGTTCCCACATCAGCGTTTAAATCTCGATTTCGAGCGTAGGGACTACATTCCTGCGTATCTGAATTATATTCGTTTTCGTGAGAACTACTATGACGGTATAGGTAGAGGTGCGGCTGAGAGCTGTTTACTCAGCTACAATTCGTTTGTACGTATCCCGTTTTTGTTATTGACTGTTCAAGACAGCTAGAGAGTTTTAAGGATTCCACTGTCGATATTAGACTAGAGCTCGAGTCTTCTACCGCATTTACGAACACAACTAAGGCGTATTGTTTGATCCTTCACGACGCATTAATCGAGTATAATCCGTTTAACGATACCGTGACTAGACACGTACGCATACCGTAATGATGAAGGTTGTTAAACAAAATAAGTCACTAAACATATGTAACCTAGACGACCGCGATGATACTACTTTACAACGATCAGGCGAGGATGTTAGGAAACATGGCGACCTGTTACCCTATCATGTAGAGCAATATTGAGCGGTCCATCTTCCTGCGGTAAAACTAATGCTATGTTTACTTATTAGCGAAAACGGATTAAAATTTGAAAATATTTACCTATACGCCAAGTCTTTATTTCAGCCTAAATATGAATTCTTAAGACGTGTTATGAAACCACTTACGGGTATGGGATATCATGAGTTTAGAGAAAACGATGACGTAATCAGCCCCGGTGATGCTAAACCTAATTCTGTGTTCATTTTTGATGATATAATTTGCAGCAAGCAGGAAAAGATTAGAGAATATTTTAGCATGGGTAGGCATAAGGGTGTCGACTGTTTTTATCTAGGTCAAACGTACGCCAAGATACCGAAACATCTGATTAGGGACAATGCAAACCTAATTATTCTCTTTAGACAAGACGAGTTGAACTTAAAACACGTGTTTAGCGATCATGTTGTAGGAGACGGTATTAGCTATGATCAGTTCAAAAACATTTGCTCTCTGTGTTGGAAGGAGCCACATGATTTCCTGGTAATTAATAAAGACAGCTCTCTAGTCCGTGGCAGATATCGGAAGGGTTTTGATTCATATATAAGTTTATAATTAGAGTCGATTCGTTTAGTAGTCTCTGCATAGCCGACATGTCCAACACGTATGATCTGAGTTTAAAGCGTAAAATAATACACGCTCGTAATGCTATACGTAAGAAATTTGCATACTTTCGTCGTAATAGAGCAGAAGCAGAACGTATGTATCGCGTCACGCACAATCCAGTTATATCGCCGCTGGAAACCATTGCTAAATCAGTTAACACCTCTAACGTACCCCTATTGAAAGTTTAAACACAACCATCTGCTACTACTACTACTACTGCTAGTTACATTCCCCAGTTGAAAGTTAAAAAACAGCCTGCTGCATCAGCATCATCATCGAAAGCAGACGAAGAAGAAGAAGAAGAAGAAGAAGAATCTAATAAAACTCTTGATCTCCCTACTCGTTACGGTATGCTGATAGCTAACGCTGTCGGAAACAAAAATATAGATAGAACTAGATTCGGTATTAGATATAAAATTGATCGAGACGCATGGACATTTGCATCTTTCCCTGTGACTATGCGTGATACAAACATCATAATTAAAAACAACGTTTTCGAAGCAACACCCGGTCTGTTTGACTTACTCACGTTAAGAGAATTAGAGACTATACGGCTATAGGCTTGAATGAAAAGTCCTGGATAAAGGCGGAAGATGTTGTTAAATGACAGTTCTTACCTATATGAAGTTTATATTACTAGATTAAATAAAGTATGTTGAGGTTTAAGATTAATATATAGTTAATATTCTATTAAGTAAATGTTGAATGTTAGAATATATATATTTATAAGCTGATCTAAGTTATTTTGTTAGAAAATTAATTTGTAACATACTCATATAACATCTCTAGTTTATATTGAGTAATAAAGTAATATACTATATAAAACTATAATCACCTAGTTTAAGCTGATTTACAATAGAATATTAGTAATATTGTGTAACTTTACGAAAAATAATAAAAACAGTAAAACATTTATCGATTTTTATTTTCACGTATAAAATAACAAAGCCGTCCGAACCAATCCCAGAACAGTAGACGTAACGGTTACTTACCTCTATCCAATGCTGTTTCATTTACTAGCATTAGGATGAAGGGAGATAGAGCGAGAGAGCGTGAGAGCGAGAGAGTGAGAGAGAGAAAGCTCTTTAATGCGTCCTCTAATAGGAGAGAGTGAGAGAAGGCTCTTTAATGCGTCCTCTAATAGGAGAGAGTGAGAGAGAAGGCTCTTTAATGCGACTTCTAATAGCATCAGTACGTAGGATAATACAGATTTCTTCATGAGGCCGCCCTCTATTAACAGAGTCCTCTGGGGTTTTTTTCCTAGCAACACTTTAGCACCATTTAGCCGAGCGCCGAACCATATGCCTGTAATACAGATTCCGTACTTCGAGAATCACGTCAGACGACACCGGCGCCATCTGTTTTCCCCTAGCAACGACGCTACCATTTAGCCATGTGACGAACCAAATGCCGATAATACAGAATGTCGGTACAAAAATCACGTAAAACGACACCGGCGCCATCTGTTTTCCCCTAGCAACGACGCTACCATTTAGCCGAGTGACGAACCAAATGCCGATAATACAGAATGCCGGTACAAAAACGACACTGGCGCCATCTGTTTTCCCCTAGCAACACTAACACCATTTAGCCGAGTGACGAACCAAATGCCGGTAATACAGAATGTCGGTAATGCAGATTCCGTACTTAACCACCTAGAGAGAGACAGACAAAAAGTCACCAGATTAGAGAGAGAGAGAGAGAATCTAGGGTCCCTAGAACCGTCTGGCTCAGGTGGCCTAATACCTACTGTTACCTATTTTGTATCTACCTTAGCGACGTGTTTGTTTATAATTATATTACCTTTGATAATGACAGCATAGCTGTCGAAACAATATTGTCAGGTTATATTTTAATAAAACTGTGAAACTTTTAATAATCTTTATTTATTTTATAATCTTTTTGTTGAATTAAGGTGTTAATCATGTTATGGTTATAATGGTTTGCATGTGCTAATTGTTTGATGATTGAAATTTCTTTATCAAAATGTGATCGTTTCATTGGAGTAGTTAAAGCTCGGTGTACTAAAGATCTATATGCCGCTAGTTTATGCATTTTATGATGACATGAATCGTTAGGAATAGTGACGTCTGTGCTTGTGGGTTTTCTGTATAAGGAAAAATCGAATTCATTGTTTGTATTAATTGTAATAGTTAAATCCAAAAAATTAATAGCTCTATTTTGTTCTGTTTCTAGTGTAAATGTGATGTTTTTGTGAAGACTGTTAATAAGAATTAAAAATTCATTGATAACCTAAAAAGAACTGTCAAAACAAGCTAAAATGTCATCAAAGTAGCGAAACCAAAAAATAATGTGTTTAGAAAGATCTAATTCATATATTCGATCTTCCAAATTATCCATAAATATGTTAGCTAATAGAGGACTCAGAGAATTACCCATAGGTAAACCATCCTTCTGTAAATAAATTATATTATTAAAAGTGAAATAATTTTGACTGATACAAAGATCAAATAATTGAATTAACTCTAATCTTTTTACTAATCCTACATTACTATTAACTAGGAAATTATCTAACAAAGGAATACAGTCTTGTGGTGGAATCTTTGAAAACATGTTACAAATGTCAAAGCTTACAAGTTTTGAATGTGCTGGAAGATGTATGTTCTGTAGTTTTTCTACTAATTCTAAAGAATGTTTGACAGAGTATTTCGATTTGTATCCTATGATGTTAATAATATGGTTGAGTTTCTTGAACAAGGTGTGATTAGGTGCGTTGATATATGATACTACTGGTCGTATAGGCATGTTGTGTTTATGTGTTTTAATCAGTCCATATAGTTTTGGGGCTTGTGGGTTTTTTATGTATGATTTGTTGTTTTTCTAATTCGTTAAAGCAGATATTGCAGTTTGCTAAAGCTTGTTTTATTTCTTTTTGGAATTTTGTGGTAGGATCTTTGTTTAAAACATCTAAATTTTCTTTATTAATAAAATCATTAACCTTTTGTGTGTAAACATCTTTCGAAAGGATTACCAAAGTGTTACCCTTATCTGCTTTAACAGAAATTAAATTGTTTTCTGTAATTTTATGTCTGATAGATTGAAGTAGTGACAGGTTAGATGTTTTATTCTGTGTTTTGTCCTTTTTCAAAGATATTTCTTTTATCAGATTCAAGATTTGGAATTTAATAATAAAATATAGATATACTTAAAACAATGGGATAATAATGAGAAATCGCGCAATAGAGTAACAAGAGAAAGTACTCATATCAGTACGGCATAGCAGATAGAAAGAAATAAAATAAAACCAACAAACTAAAAACGATTTAGAATACAAGGTTTCACAAATAGCAGCCAACCACACATTTGCAGTATCGGCTCGAAGACACTGAGTTTTCAGTGCAACAACAAACATCACTACGGAGGCGGGTATAGCCACTACCGTGATACAACCTAATCCCAAGACATATCAATATGAATAGAAATATTAATGCGCGTAAATATACACAAAACAAAGGGATAATAATGGGAAATCGCGCAATTCGCACTATAAATGCGAAACACGTGTATACGGCTGCAACTCACTTTTTCTTGTTACTATATTGCGCGATTTCCCATTATTATCCCTTTGTTTTATGTATATTTACGCGCATTAATATTTCTATTCATATTGATATAATATATATATATATATATATATATATATATATATATATATATATATATATATATATATATATATATATATATATATATATATATATAATACATACATACATAATCCATTCCCCTTATACCGCATTTCGCAGTGTCGGGGTTCCACACAAACTCTTATGGGAGTGCAACGGAGGTAATGGAGCTATTGTAGCAAGTACATTACGCTCCCCCATACTTTATCACTCATACAACTTTCATACCTTAAGCTAAGGAGCTCAAACACGATCGTACTAAATTTTTAAAATTCAGTCGCAACCGAGGTTTGAACCCCTGTCCCTCTGAACGAGAGGTAGGATCTCTACCACTCGACCACGGAGGGCCTATATATATATATATATATATATATATATATATATGTATGTCGATCGACGAGTTCCGGGACACCAAAAAATTCTTATGTACACCAGGTTTATTAAACCATATATAATGTAAGCTTTTCGGAACTCTTTAAATTTTTTAAAAATACAAAGCCGTTTTGATTTTAGGGATATATCGACGAGTTCCTGGACTCTTCTTATTTTTGCATTTGAACTCCATTACATAGGTATAACATTTATATACACCTAGTTTAAATACATATTTAAACAATTCTTTTTAAAAATCTTGAATTTACAAACAATACCAAGCCCTTTTGGTTTTAGTTATATACCGATGAGTTCCAGGACTTTTCCTATTGTATCGTTATTTTTAAATAAAACTAAAGATGCTGTTTTAACTTCTTAATAACAAGAGACAATCAACAAAAGTAAGATTTAAACTTAACTAATTAAAAACACAAATTGTGTTTATTTGATTGAAAAATTATGATTTTTTTACTTACTATTCTTAATAACAAAGTAGTAATTCAGTTCTTTAAAAAAAAACAAACTAGAATGTTTTTCAATTATTCTTTTCCTTTAACTATTATTTCCTTCAATTATTATTTTTCTCTTTTTAAATTTTAAAATAAATTGATATTACTACAAAAATTGGTTAGAGAAAGAATATTGGCATCTGTAAAAATTAGAATTAATAAATCATTAATAGACTTGTGCATTTACATTAATATTTTTATCTAAAATGACAGAATGAATAAGGAAATTTTAGTGTTTCAATAAGAACACATATTAGAAAAATTATAATTCATATCAAATAATTATAAATTCATTTTAAATAAAAACAATAACAATTGTTAATTAACGATGGAATAACAAGAATCAAGTGGTGTTTAATTCCAACACAAAACATTAAAACGTTTAAAATAATTTAACCTTACAAACAATAAACTTATAAGCATTATACAATTTTTTTTCTCTCACATAACTATTAATTTATATTAATAAATTATTATATTTTTGCAGTTTTAACTATTATAATGTAATTTCAACTGAAGAACAATTTATCAAAAAAAATTATACGAAATGATCAAATTGAAAACAAGGCTTTCTAAAAAAACCTTGAATTTTCTAATAATACCAAGCCGTTTTGGTTTTTGTTATATATCGATGAGTTCCAAGACTTTTCTTATTTTTACATTTCAAACTTATTACATAGGTACTAACACCTATATACACTTAGTTTATATGCCATATATAAACAATACTTTCTAAAGGTCCTTAATATTTCAAATAGTATGAAGCCGTTTTGGTTTTAGTTATATATCGATGAATTCCAAGACTTTTCTTATTTTTACATTGCAAATCCATTACATAGGTATTCACACCTATATATAATTATGTAGTTTATATGTCATATGTAAACAATGCTTTCTAAAAAAAACCTTGAATTTTCTAATAATACCAAGCCGTTTTGGTTTTTGTTATATATCGATGAGTTTCAAGACATTTCTTATTTTTACATTTCAAATTCATTACATAGGTATTCACACCTAAATATAATTTTGTAGTTTATATGTCATATGTAAACAATGCTTTCTAAAAAAACCTTGAATTTTCTAATAATACCAAGCCGTTTTGGTTTTTGTTATATATCGATGAGTTCCAGGACCTTTCTTATTTTTACATTTCAAATTCATTACATAGGTTTTAACACCTACATATATATAATTATGTAGTTTATATGTCATATGTAAACAATGCTTTCTAAAACAACCTTGAATTTTTTAATAATACCAAGCCGTTTTGGTTTTTGTTATGTATCGATGAGTTCCAGGACTCTTCTTATTTTTACATTTCAAATTCATTACATAGGTATTCACACCTATATATTATAATTATGTAGTTTATATGTCATATGTAAACAATGCTTTCTAAAAAAACCTTGAATTTTCTAATAATACCAAGCCGTTTTGGTTTTTGTTATATATCGATGAGTTCCAGGACTTTTCTTATTTTTACAGTTCAAATTCATTACATAGGTATTCGCACCTATATATAATTATGTAGTTTATATGTCATATGTAAACAATTCTTTCTAACAAAACCTTGAATTTTCTAATAATACCAAGCCGTTTTGGTTTTTGTTATATATCGATGACTTCCAGGACATTTCTTATTTTTACATTTCAAATTCATTATATAGGTATTCACACCTATATATTATAATTATGTAGTTTATATGTCATATGTAAACAATGCTTTCTAAAATAATCTTGAATTTTCTAATAATACCAAGCCGTTTTGGTTTTTGTTATGTATCGATGAGTTCCAGGACTTTTCTTATTTTTACATTTCAAATTCATTACATAGGTATTCACACCTATATATATTATAATTATGTAGTTTATATGTCATATGTAAACAATGCTTTCTAAAAAAACCTTGAATTTTCTAATAATCCAAGCAGTTTTGGTTTTTGTTATGTATCGATGAGTTCCAGGACTTTTCTTATTTTTACATTTCAAATTCATTACATAGGTATTCACACCTATATATTATAATTATGTGGTTTATATGTCATATGTAAATAATGCTTTCTAAAATAATCTTGAATTTTCTAATAATACCAAGCCGTTTTGGTTTTTGTTATGTATCGATGAGTTCCAGGACTTTTCTTATTTTTACATTTCAAATTCATTACATAGGTATTCACACCTATATATTATAATTATGTAGTTTATATGTCATATGTAAACAATGTTTTCTAAAAAAACCTTGAATTTTCTAATAATACCAAGCCGTTTTGGTTTTTGTTATGTATCGATGAGTTCCAGGACTTTTCTTATTTTTACATTTCAAATTCATTACATAGGTATTCACACCTATATATATTATAATTATGTAGTTTATATGTCATATGTAAACAATGTTTTCTAATAAAACCTTGAATTTTCTATTAATACCAAGCCGTTTTGGTTTTTGTTATGTATCGATGAGTTCCAGGACTTTTCTTATTTTTACATTTCAAATTCATGACATAGGTATTAACACCTACATATATATAATTATGTAGTTTATATGTCATATGTAAACAATGCTTTCTAAAAAAACCTTGAATTTTCTAAAAATACAAAGCCGTTTTGGTTTTTGTTATATATCGATGAGTTCCAGGACATTTCTTATTTTTACATTTCAAATTCATTACATAGGTATTCACACCTAAATATAATTTTGTAGTTTATATGTCATATGTAAACAATGCTTTCTAAAAAAACCTTGAATTTTCTAATAATACCAAGCTGTTTTGGTTTTTGTTATATATCGATGAGTTCCAGGACTTTTCTTATTTTTACATTTGAACTTCATTACATAGGCGTTAACAGCTATATACATTTAGTTTATATGCCATATGTAAACGATGCTTTCTAAAAATTCTTGAATTTTTGAATTGTATCAAGCCGTTTTGGTTTTTGTTATATATCCATGAGTCCCAGGACTTTTCTTATTTTTACATTTTAATTTCAATACGTAGGTATTAACACCTATATACACTTAGCTTATATGCCATATGTAAACAATATGACCTCTAAAAATTCTTGCATTTTCAAATACCAAGCCGTTTTGATTTTAGTTGTACAGTGTATTTTTTGTAAGCGATAATACAGGACAGGACATCCAATGGAGTTTTATCATTCTCCTCCTTTGTATCGTTGCAAATGTAAGTAGAAATTTCGGTATTAAAGAAAAAAAAATCATTTATTGCCAAAAACACATGTAACAATCAGAAAAGTTTTTTAAAAAGCTTGTTAATTGATTATAAGCTTAATTGATTGTTGTAAAGCTTGTAATTAAAAGGAATTAGTGGAGTGGTTAACATTTCAGGCTCGTAATCAGAAATTGCTGGTTCGGAGTTCACCCTTTTTTTAATTGTATTACTTACTAATTGTTGTATATTATTTTTAGAACTTGAATTTAAATCATTTTTATTACAATTATTATTGGTCTTATTCCATTTTTTCATCTGCTTTTTTCATAGTTAAGTTTGTACAAATAATAACGCTAAGGTTTTACCGTTAGATTTTGTGTAGCAAAAATATCCAATAATAAAAAAATAATAACAATTGTAATAATAATTAAAAGAGTTCGAAGATAATAAACAACATTAAGTAATCAAGTAAGGATCATCGATGCACAAGCTCTAATTTGTATTGAAATTACGATATTAATTAACTTGCTTATTGGTACTTTTCCACCCCTTATATGTATTATACAATTTGTAAGACAGGAATGATTGAACCAATGATTTTGACCAATAAGGCTTATCCAGAGGCGCATTGGTGATATCTTTATACGAAGCTAATTAAAGCACAACTTGAAGTTTCGATCTCTAAAAGAATTGCTAAAAAATTGCTATGGCAACCGAAAAAATTGCCAAAAAAATGCTATCGCAACCAGGCTATATGAAAATGGTTTTGCTTGAGGCTCATCGTGATTTTAAACAAACATATGGTGAACACGTGTCAAATTTATATTGCAAAGTCGCAAAACCCAAAACTTAAACGTTTCTTTAGTCAAATATTCTCGTATGGTATTTTTTTAGTGCTTGTACTACTATAAAACTTTAAGTATATGTAAGAAATTAATTAATATAAACCATGAAAGGTTACCGAAAAGAGCATTCGTTCTATAAAGTAACAAAACTTTAAAAGTTCAGGTAAAATATATGTATGTACATGTAGGTACGTAATTATTTTACAATAAAGATATTGCGGAGTACTGTAAATAAAATGATTAAGGTTCGAATTATGCCCTTGGTTACGGATTGACTTTGATTGTAGCTGGGAAAACTAACGAAGAATTATCCAACCGGAGTGATTCTTGTGCACAGCAATCATTGCAAGAATGCTTGCTTTAAAAACTTTAATTGCCAAAGAATTTTACAATAGGTATATCTCCCGTAAACTGTTATAAATGCAAAATGTCTGCGTAGCATACATCTTATTGTAAATTTGGTCTGGTATACAACAGAAACAATAGTAACTCAATTAAAAAAGGCGTAACCAAGGGCATCATTCGATTCCTAATTCTTTTCTTTACAGTACTGGAATATCTTCACTGTAAAATAACTATTTAGGGTAGATAATATTAAGGTTTGAAAAATGCACGTAAAACTGTATTGTGCGTGAATCGATTCTACATAATGCATAAATAAATTATATTAATTGTTATTTATATAATTAAAATGCTACAAAACGCGTCTAAACGAATTGTTTGTAATAAGTACAGCAAAAATGTTAAAAATCTTCCATTTATCTATATAATAAACCCTTCTTTACCTGGAAACCTTTTTCTTACTCTTATACTTTTACAATACGAGGGATGCTCTGTTAATAGTTAGTAGCAGGCCATGGAAGCTCAATTGGCTAGAAACAATTGCAACAATTGAATGTCGCAGTAGTTGACATTCGTTACCCACAATTGTCCATAAACAATTGTCAAACGTTCCAATTTCCTTGTGAAACGTAGTTAATTTTGTAAGATAAGTAGTGCATTTTTAATTCAGTTAAGATGAGCATTCCGCGAACTGCCTTTAGAGCTATGATTTTCTACGACTATAAAAGACAGTTAGGATACCAGCAAAGCCATGGCAAGCAAAGCTTTTGGCGATGTTGCCCCTTCATTATCCGCTGTTAGTCATTGGTTCCGCGAATTTCGACGAGGGCGAGAGCTGCTAGAAGACGAAGCAAGGCCTGGAAGACCTGCGAAAGCTGCCTGTTCAGAAAATGTTGATCGAGTGGCAAGCTTGATTCAATTCAATTGAAATATTACTTATAGGGAGATTCGGGAGGAAGTGAAGATTGGATCCTCGGCGGTGAATACCATTTTGCATAAACATCTTGGGTAAGAAATCTAGCAAGCCGTTGGATACCGCATTTGCTCTCAGAAAGTCAAAAACAGGCTCGAGTAGACTGGTGTAAATTTATGTTGCAAAAATTTGACGGAGTAGATTCCAAGCAAGTGGCATACATTTTAACTGGTGACGAATCTTGGGTATACAGTTACGACCCTGAAACTAAACAGCAGTCTAGTGTTTGGGTATTCGAAGATGAAGACTTGCCCACAAAAATAATTCGTAGCAGAAGCGTCAATAAGAAAATGATTGCTGTTTTTTCCGCTGAAGTGGTCCTGTTGCTGTTATTCCACTTGAAGATCGCAGAACTGTTAATTCTGAATGGTACTGCGAAGTGGCTTTACCACAGATGTTTGCAAAATTACAGACAGGTCGCCAAAGGACCGGTTTCCGTAACATCCTAGTCAATCATGACAACGCATCCTATCACACTGCTGCCAGAATATTGGATTTTTTGACGGATACTGGAGTTCAATGGGTAACTCATCCTCCGTATAGCCCAGATCTGGCGCCGTGCGACCTTTTTTTGTTTCCAACTGTTAAAAAAAATGATGCGAGGTAAAAGATTTTCCAGCGCAGATGCAGCAGTTACAGAATTTCAAAGAATTTTTGAGGACCTTTCAGAAAATGAATTTTCCGTATGTTTTAAAAAGTGGTGTCAAAGAATGGACAAGTGTATTAGTCTGAATGGAGATTATTTTGAAAAACAAAGATTTTTTGTTAAAAGATGCAACGGTTTTTTATAACTAACAATTTTCAGCGCAACCCTCGTAAGATCATAAAACTTGCCGGAGGCTGTAAATGATTTTAGTATCAACCGAAAGTTTGTTTGCAAACCAGTATTTCTCATTTCTCATAGTTGCTATTTTTTAATTTTTGATTTTATATAGTCAAAAACAGAGGGCAATACTTGTCGACCACTTCTTCTGCTGTTCTTTACTATAGGAAGAGGTTTTATTCATATATTTACAAATATACAATACCAATACAATTGCAATCTGTACAGTGAAATAAACTGGAAGCCTCTAATGTAGATTTAATTGTAATGTTGTATTAACGTACATTTCCAGAACATTTTATATATGGTATCAACAGTTATTCAACTGTTACACATTCCATTAAATGTGTTTTTATTCATATACAATACTCTTAAAGCTAAATAGCGAAATGAACTTATGAAGTTTCACCTTCTAATTTCGGTTTAGTTGTGTAACATATTGGATCTTTGTTAAAATATGTATACAACTAGTTTTTATCATCATTTATGCATTGTACTTTTCAGTAATTAATAAAAATTCCAATAATACAGCAGTTTTCAATTTAAGTATGGAGGTAGTTTAGTCCCATGACCTTTCTTACTTTTTATTTCAATTTTTGCATTAAGTTCTTATTTTTTACTATCTAAAGATAGAGACTGGAAATTTTTTGTAATACCTTCAGTACTGGACCAATATAAAATGTTATATGTTTAAAATGGGGGCCCGCCTCCTCGGGGGGTTGAAACCCCCATTTTGTACCCCTAATTTAATAACGCAACCAAATTGATCGAAATTTATGTTGGGAGGGTTCTTGGGGTCACTGATTATGAATCCAATAAGAAAATTGAAAAATTCAAAATGGCGAATCCAAAATGGCGGTCCTAAAATAACGGTCTTTGAAATTGAGAATGCGATTTCTATTTATTTTAGAGAAAAATTCAAAGAGTCAAAAAGTGCTTCAAATGTGATTTTGCAAAGGAATACACTATCTTGGTTACCTTATTATCTAACCTCTTTGCTCTGCCCTAATAGTAGAGTCAATTTTTGTATTAAGCTCTTATTTTTTACTATCTAAAGATAGAGACTTGAAATCTTTTGTAATGCCCTCAGTACTGGACCAATATAAAATGTAATATGTTTAAGATGGGGGCACGCCCCCTCGGGGGGTTGAAACCCCCATTTTACACTCCCAATGTAATAACTCGGGAAGTTTTCCATCAACTTGAGCGAAATTCATGTTGGGCGGGTTTTTGGGGTTCCTGATTATGAATCTAATGAGAAAATTAAGAAATACAAAATGGCGGTCTTTGAGATTGGAAATGCGATTTACGCCGTTTCTATTGATTTTAGAGAAAAATCCAGAGTCAAAAAGTGTCTAGAATGTGATCTTGCATAGAAATACACTATTTTGATTACCTTATTATGTAACCCCCTTCACTCTCCCCTAGTGGGCTTCTCAGTAGGGGAGAGTGAAGGGGTTACATAATAAGGTAATCGGAATTATGTATTCCTATGCAGAATAACATTCTAAACACTTTCTGCCTTTTTGCATCTTTCTCTAAAATCAATAGAAACGGCGTAAATCGCATTTTTAGTCTCAAAGGTCGTCATCTTGGGTCCGCCATTTTGTATTTCTCAATTTTCTCATTGAATTCATAATCAGAAACCCCTAAAACCTTCCCAACATGAATTTTGCTCAAGTTGATGGAAAACTTCCCGAGTTGGGGAGTGTGGAGTAAATTGGGAGTGTACAATAGGGATTTCAACCCCCGAGGTGCGTGCCCCCATTTTAAACATATTACATTTTATATTACTCCACTACTAAAGGCATTAGAAAAGATTTCAAGTCTCTATCTTTAGATAGTAACAAATAAGAACTTAAGCAGGTTTTTTGCAAAAATTGACTCTACTATATATATATACACCTAGTTTATATACCATATGTAAACAATCTAATAAATCTTGAATTTTCTAATAAAATTTCGGTATTAACCGAAAGAAGAATTTATTTTACATCCAAACATGAAGAAAAAATCAGAAACTGTTTAGAAAAATACTTAAAAAGCATGTTGGTTTTAATGGCTTCCGTAATAAATATGATAAAATAATCATAAAAAGAAATTAGTGTAACGGTTAACGTATCAGACACGTAATCTTTCTTTGTATTACTTACTAATTGTTATTTATTATATTTACAACTGAATTTTAATCATTATTATTACAATTTTCATTTTTTAGTTTCATATCCTTTTTCATCTTCTTTTCTTATAGTTGAAATTGTACAAAAACTAACGGTAAACTCTTATATCAAAAATATCTAATAATAAGAAAAACTAACAACAATTGTGATAACTAAAATCAAGTTCGTAAGATAATAAACAACAATTAAGTAATTCAATTTAAAAAAAATTGCATACGAGAGTGGGCTTCGAACGCGCGATTTTTAATTGAGCGTTTGATACCCTGACCGTTATACCAATTCGGTACGCAACTTCAAAGCCTTTTAATTTATCTTATTATAGAAAAAATATTAGAAAATATGTATTATCTATTTTTGAAATATTTCCTGCGAATCGGGATAAAACAATATCCATGTTAATTAACTGGATTAACTCATTCCATTAAAAGCGTTTTATTCATAAACAATTGCTATTTCAACAGTAAAAACATGATTATCAAGGTTCATCTAGTTTTGTTTTAGTTGTATAACGTAGACTCTAGGACATTTTAAATATGGTATCAATAATTATTTAACTATTTCACATTTCATTAAGTGTTTATTCATGTATAATACACTTACAATCTCGACAGTGAAACAAAATTATGAAGCACCTTCTAATTTTCGTTTTGCTATTAAACGTATAGATTTCCAGGACATTTTATATACTTATGCTAACAGAAGTTATTCAATTGTTACACATTACATTAAATGTGTTTTTATTCATATACAATTGCAATCTGGAGCGTGAAAAAAGATTAGGAAGACTTTAATGTTGGTTTAGTTGTATAACGTAATTATTGCTTAATTTACAGGGTATATACTATGAAAGCATCAAATTTACCATTTTCAAACTTATCAAAAAAAATTTTATGAAACATTACCTAATTATTAATGGGATGAATAATTCATTGATAATTCAATAATAATCATAATCTGTATTAAGTAAATATACGCACTTTTTATTAGAATTTTCGAAGTTAATTAGATACCGAAAAAATAGAGAAAAATTTCTGTATCTTTATTTTTTGGTAATACACAACATCAAGTTATTCCTTATTAAAAGTATTAAAACCACATTTAATGGAATGTATAACAGTTGAATAACTTTTGGTACCATATATAAAATGTTCTGAAAATGTACAAAGGTATATTTGTAAGGTCATTTATAACCAAAATTTCATAAACATTTACTTATTATTACTAATTATGTTAAACACATAATATTGTTGCTTAATCTCTGATAAAACTAAATTTTTATCACTTTATTAACAAAATCATTTATAAAAACTTGCTGTCCTGGAACTCATCATTTGACATAAACAACTTCCAAGACCGTCCCGGAACTCATCAAATTACATAAAAAAGTTCCGAGACCGTCCCGGAACTCAACAAAAGTCCTGGAACTTGCCGATACACATAAAAAAAAGTCTCGGAACTTAACAATCGACATACATATATATATATATATATATATATATATATATATATATATATATATATATATATATATATTAGGGTGTATCGAAAAATTTTTTTTTCGCCGGCTTAGCAAAAAATAATAGTTTTTGATGAAAAACAAGCCTTCATGATAATAATTCGTAATTTAAATTATGTTTAGGGGTGCCACCAGTGGCTCAAAAACCCAATTTTTGACTGTTTTTGTGGTTAGCCTCTTCCAACTTCTACCAGTTCAATCAGATAAACACTGATTTTGGATATTTTGTGCCCAGACCACTACTCTATAATTCCACAATACAAACCACTTAATACTATTATTCCCTAGTATGAAAAAAATCCTCTAAAAGTTACTATTTTTGCGATTTTCTGATATTCTTTAGCTAACTTTTGTTAATTCCATCACATAACAATGCGCGTTGGGGGTTTTGTGCTAAAACGAATACCCTATAATCCCACAATACAAAAAGCTTAATACTGTTACTTCCAAAAAAAAATCCCCTAAAAGTCACTATCTTAGCGATTTTCTGATATTCTTTAGCTAAACTTCTGTTAATTTCATCACATAACAATGCGCGTTGGGGGGCTTTGTGCTAAGACGAATACCCTATAATCCCACAATACAAAAAACTTAATCCTGTTACTCCCTAGTGAGAAAAAAAATCCCCTAAAAGTCACTATTTTAGCGATTTTCTGATATTCTTTAGCTAAACTTCTGTTAATTTCATCACATAACAATGCGCGTTGGGGGGCTTTGTGCTAAGACGAATACCCTATAATCCCACAATACAAAAAATTTAATCCTGTTACTCCCTAGTGAGAAAAAAATCCCCTAAAAGTCACTATTTTAGCGATTTTCTGATATTCTTTAGCTAACTTCTGTTAATTCCAACAGATAACCATGTGCGTTGGAGATTTAGTACAAAGATCAATACTCTACTTTCCAAAATACAATTAACGTAATACAGTTATTTTAATTACAATAAACTTAATTATCTGGGAATACAATCCGAGCGCGGACTTAGATTCAACTAAAGGGGTCAAGTGTTGTATGGAATTCTATTAGTCAAAAAACACTTGGTAATAAAGATCCAATCTAGAAGCATCAAAAATATACTAAAAGGACAATTGAATTGGTCAAAGCAGAAACTGAATATGTCCCAACCACCTTGTTTTGAGAAAAACAAGAAAAACTGAATTACTCAATGTTGCTTTTATGAACTTTCGTGACTTTTTGGGATATGAAAGAAGGGTATCTATTAGGTAAGATCACATGATTCAATTTACTTAAAGTTTTGTATTCTAAGAGAAAAAAATTCATATAAGACGTGGACATGTTCAGTTTCTGCGTTGATTGCAAAGAATACGCAAGAAAGTATTTTGTGACCAGTGCCGACCTTTGAGGGGGTGCGAGGTCGGGTGCAGCACGAGGGCGCTAGGCTGTTTGGGGCGCCGAGGTTGGTAAAATCATTCAATAACAGTTACTTTTTAAAGTTAATAAGGGCGCTCTGAACGACTCTTCCCGAGGGTGCCGAGAGGCCTAAGACTGCCACTGTTTGTGACAAAACAACAACTGAACTTAATATTAGCAAAAGAAATCTGAAAATCCTAAATACAAATAAAAATATTTTTAAACATTGTCTGCTTTCACTGCGCTGTCTTCCTCTTTCTCTTTCATAGGCCATTTTAGGATAAAATTGCTGGTAAAATTCGTCAAATTCTTTCTGAATGTACTTCATAAATCTTTCAGTTTTGGAGAGGTTGTGGAGTCAGCGGGAAATACCTTCAACTGTTTCCTAGGTTGTTCAGTTTTACTTTCTTCTTCGTAAACACTGTTACTAGTTGACTTAGAAATTTTTGTTGATTATTTTGTTGATTCAGAAAATCGCTAAAATAGTGACTTTTAGGAGATTTTTCTCTCACTAGGGAGTAACAGTATTAAGTTTTTTGTATTGTGGGATTATAGGGTATTCGTCTTAGCACAAAATATTCAACGCGCATTGTTATGTGATGGAATTAACAGAAGTTAGCTAAAGAATATCAGAAAATCGCTAAAATAGTGACTTTTAGGGGATTTGTTTCTCACTAGGGAGCAACAGTATTAAGTTTTTTGTATTGTGGGATTATAGGGTATTCGTCTTAGCACAAAGCCCCCAACGCGCATTGTTATGTGATGAAATTAACAGAAGTTTAGCTAAAGAATATCAGAAAATCGCTAAGATAGTGACTTTTAGGGGATTTTTTTTTGAAGTAACAGTATTAAGCTTTTTGTATTGTGGGATTATAGGGTATTCGTTTTAGCACAAAACCCCCAACGCGCATTGTTATGTGATGGAATTAACAAAAGTTAGCTAAAGAATATCAGAAAATCGCAAAAATAGTAACTTTTAGGGGATTTTTTTCATACTAGGGAATAATAGTATTAAGTGGTTTGTATTGTGGAATTATAGAGTAGTGGTCTGGGCACAAAATGTCCAAAATCAGTGTTTATCTGATTGAACTGGTAGAAGTTGGAAGAGGCTAACCACAAAAACAGTCAAAAATTGGGTTTTTTGAGCCACTGGTGGCACCCCTAAACATAATTTAAATTACGAATTATTATCATGAAGGCTTGTTTTTCATCAAAAACTATTATTTTTTTGCTAAGCCGGCGAAAAAAAAAATTTTTCGATACACCCTAATATATATATATATATTGCAGTGATATTGGTTAATTAAAAATAATAAATTATTTTTAAAAATTTTATTATATATTTTGAAACTGTGAATAATTGCCGTTCGATCGTAGATAATTACTTTATAATTAAAGTAATTTTTTTTAAATGACTGTGAACTTTGGAAATGCTTTTCAACTTCCCTCTTTTATAAATTCTAATATGATTTGAAAATACCTTTTAATAGATTTAATAATGCAATGGTTATATAAAATTAATGTTACGTTAGTTCTTGACTAACTCAAGTTTACGTAAGAGAGTTGGGCGCCAGTTAAATAACTTAAATTAACAGAATTATATTTAATAAAGACTCATCTCAGGGTGAATGTGGATTCTTGTGGTATTAAAAAAAATATACAAATTGAAATTTAAAAACACTTTTAAAAGTGAAATCTTAATTAATTTTTAACTATTACTAAATTGTTCAAATCACTTTACTACACTTCACAAACGATAGTCTTTTCTTCAGCAAATGCCAATACAAAAAGGAAATAACTTCCTACCTTTTTATAATATTTCTTCTTTCCTTTAACTATAGATGTCCTCTTTCCCAAACCATTGGCAGAGTAGATCACTTTATGTTGATCCAGGGCTGATCTCCAATTCCGGTTGACTTTCTTCCTTTTGCATGGATTTCCCATATAATTTCATCCAAAACTTGATTCTGGTAACTCACTTTTGTTTATTAATTGCGGGTACAATTTCCCTTTTTCGTAGGATACTTATAGTTGTTTTTGTGTTTAATGAAATAAAACACCCGTTTAAGGTTTTAACGTAGATTTATTATCTTGCTTAACTTTAGCAAGTAATTTATCTTAAAGGTGGTTCTTTATAATCATATACACTTTTACAATTTATACTTTTTACACCTTCGCCGTATTCAAATCACCAACTATCTTGTCTATTTAATTCTAGACTATTTAAATTTTTACAATATTATCAGCCACGACTTTACTTTGTCGCTTGATTTACTATAATATCTTTACTCTTTCGTCGTTTAACAGTAAGTGTCTATTTACATTTTACTATTGTCTTTTCACGACTTTACTCTGTCGCTTTCTATCAGTAAGTGTCTTAAAATTATTATTTTCTAAGCTTATATACTATTGACTATTTACATAATTATATTACACAATTTGACGTCACCTTATCATCTAATACAATGACCACACTATTTACAACATATAAAACATAATAGCAGATTAATACTCTTTATAAAAGTGACACATCTATTATACAATACTTTTACGCAATAATAACGATCTATTTACATTAACAAAACCTTAAAGAATCACATAACCCGTCGATAATGCTCATTTGAAATTATACATAATTGAATTACATCATAACAAAAACTTGCGAATAACTGGATGTTACGTACACTTAAGTAATCGGTGAGTAAGCTATTTGATAATAAATAAAGAAACATGTATTATTTAACCTTATTAAAAAGTATACACATTGATTGTATAATCAATGACACACCATAAAATACCTCAAATTTATTTTTAACTGGAAAAGTTGATAAAAATATTCCAAAAGTGTTAGTATTTAACAAAGATTTTAGATTTTCACAAAATTTTCAAAATTTTCCAACATTTTGAAACTACCATCCACAGCATTTATCCCCTCCTGTTTCAAATAAAATTGAAAAATGCAATTTTACTTTTAAACACAATATAAGTTAAAACAACAATAATAACAATATAAGTTATACAAATAAATAATTTTATATTTTTAAACACCAAAAATCTTTTTGTATTTTAATCTTTTATCCCAATAAACTTGCCCTATTCTAAATCTGCTAACTAAACTATCATAACAAGCTATCTACAATATTTACAATAATAATTACATCTTATCAATCCTCGTCCCAATCCTATTCATCTAATTATTTCAGAATCCTATTTCTTCATATCATCATGTTTTCATATTCCTTTTCATTAATAAACGCTCTCTTAATAAATCTACTAAACTTTTCCTCATCAATATCATAGTTCATCATAATTTCAATTTAATTCATTTCTAAAAACGTCTAACCTTCTAACTTCTTCTAACCACAATCCTATTTCAATAATATATTTATCATAATCAAATTCATCCTCCTCATTCATCATTTCATCATATAATTATCATACTTTAAACCCCATTTTCCCCTATTTTAATAAATATTTCAATTATCTTTCTTCAATCATATTCAAACTATTCCCTTCTTTATTTTCAATAACAAATACATAAACATAAGTCCAAATTGGGTATAAAATTCCATAAGCCTGTTTATTATATAAAGTCATATCGGTTATTAAGTCTGAATCATTTTAAATTACGTCATATCTGGGTTTCTTGTCGCAAATGGTTATGTAAATTCTAATTACAATAATATTCCACAAAGATCTTTATTTCTTTCTTCTGCTTTTATAGTTCGTTAGATGAAAATTACTAATTGGTAAAATTTGTCTTTTCCAGGGTTTATTTCCAATCCTAATATTTTTCCCCTTTCCTCTATCAAACTTTTTATTTTTCTTTTCAATCTTTAAATTATTAATCATGATTTTATTACGCTTGTTTTTATTTTCTTTGTATTTTAACTTTACCTTTTTACTTCTAATTTTTTTACCTATAACAACCTTTTTCTTACCTTTTCTATTATAATCTACCTTTCCTAATTCCCTTAAATTTTTCACTTTCTTTTTGTTTGTTAATTTTTCTTCATCATTAATATGTTTAACTACAACAGCCTCCTTCTTAGATTTTTTTCTACATTCTAATTTGTCAATCACTATTTCCTCCTTTAAAATTCCCTTATTGGCATTATTTCCTACATCTATCTTTCCTAATTTTATTGAATTTATTACTAGTTTTTTATCTTTTGATTCTGTACCACCACCCTTGGGAAAATGAAAATATACTTGTGGTTGTATCTTATCGTGGTGAGTAGTGGTACAAGCAATTAAAAATTTTCTTCATCGTGTTGCGATTGCTTTTCCTTGAAACTTACAAATTTTTCCTTTGTAGGACTATATAAATGACTAGGCATGTTACGTGATACCTCTCACTCCGTATTATATTTACTACAGTTACCCTCCTTACTATTCCTACCGTATCTATCATCCCTTCCGTGCTCCTGCTCTATTTTATCATGTTTCTCATATTTTCTATACTCATCCCGTTCATCACACCTATTATCACTAACTGGATTTCTAACATTACCCCGATAGTTATCCCTATTTCTATATGAAAAACTAGAGTTAGACTGTGTAAAATTCACATTTCTCATACCAGGCCTCGTTGAATCTCTTTTAAGATTATCTAATACGTCAAAGTTTTTTAGTATTTGTAAAAATCGTTCAAACTCCTTTACATCATCAGTGTAAACCTTCTCCAAAATAGGCCTATCAAAATGTTTAGCTAATTGTTTAATAACAACCGCCTCTTCAATCTGATTGTCTAATTGATTAATCATAAAAAATTTATTTAAGGCATAATTTTCCCTTGTAGTCCCTTGAAGAGGGTTAAACCTTCCAAATGTTAAGTTTTCTACCACTTTTTCTTGTTCTGATAGACCCCAATACTGTGTCAAAAATAATCTTTCGAAATCTTCAAAATTAAGGATTTTGTTTTCATTTATTGAAAACCATTTTACTGCTTCTCCTTTCATCAGACCACGAATAATTGATAATTCATAATCAAAATTATATGATTGTTTAAGACTTATCTTCACATTACCCAAATAAGATTTTATATTCTTTATAAAGGTCTTGGGATGCATTCTCTTATCCCCATAAAATTTGGTAATATTTTGTTCACTCAAAGATGGTAACAAAATAGGTGCGAATGAAGGTTGTCCTAAACTTGATTCAGTATGGATACTTTTTAATTCATTAACCTGAACAGTAATTTGTTTTAAATCCTCTTCTATACATTCGGATCTTCGAATGCAATTTCCTTGAACTTCGCCTATCTTATTTTTAAAATATACTAGATGCGTATCTTGAATTCCTTTAACTTTAGTTATTTCTTGTAAAACGGATTCATGTTTTTGTTCTAATTCTATAAACTTTTTTTCATTGTCTACTTTTAGCGCTTCTATCTCTTTCTTAATCGTCTCAGTATTATCTTTTAGTTCTTGTTTTATTGTCTCCGATACAATTTTTATTTCTTCAGATTGTTTGTCTAATTTAGCATTCATGTCTTCTTTCATTTCTTTCATGTCTTCAGACTGTTTGTCAAATTTTGTATTCAATTCTACAGATTGTTTGTCTAGTCTAGCATCGAATTTAGCATTCATTTCTGCAGATTGTTTTACCATAAATACCATAAGTTGTGAAAGTGTAGGTTCTACTGTTTTGCTTTCTTCACCGTTCCCCTCCATTATGGAAATCGTTAAAACTTTCTGTTTCTCAGAAACTATTAATTCTTTATCTATACACCTCTTTTTCAATACTAAATTACTTTCCTTCGCAGAATATATATTTTTAACTGACGTCATACATTAACCACTAAAAATCTTCTCAATATCTTTTAAATATCCTAGTATTAGCTGTAATATGCTAATTTCCTAATATTATGTTAAATTAATAATTTCCTACCGTATGCCTTAATATGCCTACAATTATGCTATTATAAGCCTAATAATTTAATATAATCGTAATAAGCCAACTATTACTATAAGCAAAATAACCTATAAAAACTAAATAATCTCAAAAGCCAAATAATCTATTAAAAGCTACTATACGCCTACTATTTTTCAAAAGATTCTATAAACCACAAATGGTTATATGTACCACAAAAGGCTATATGTACCACAAAAGGTCCCACGTTGCCGGTCGCCATATATAAATGCAGTGATAATGGTTAATTAAAAATAATAAATTATTTTTAAAAATTTTATTATATATTTTGAAACTGTGAATAATTGCCGTTCGATCGTAGATAATTACTTTATAATTAAAGTAATTTTTTTAAATGACTGTGAACTTTGGAAATGCTTTTCAACTTCCCTCTTTTATAAATTCTAATATGATTTGAAAATACCTTTTAATAGATTTAATAATGCAATGGTTATATAAAATTAATGTTACGTTAGTTCTTGACTAACTCAAGTTTACGTAAGAGAGTTGGGCGCCAGTTAAATAACTTAAATTAACAGAATTATATTTAATAAAGACTCATCTCAGGGTGAATGTGGATTCTTGTGGTATTAAAAAAAATATACAAATTGAAATTTAAAAACACTTTTAAAAGTGAAATCTTAATTAATTTTTAACTATTACTAAATTGTTCAAATCACTTTACTACACTTCACAAACGATAGTCTTTTCTTCAGCAAATGCCAATACAAAAAGGAAATAACTTCCTACCTTTTTATAATATTTCTTCTTTCCTTTAACTATAGATGTCCTCTTTCCCAAACCATTGGCAGAGTAGATCACTTTATGTTGATCCAGGGCTGATCTCCAATTCCGGTTGACTTTCTTCCTTTTGCATGGATTTCCCATATAATTTCATCCAAAACTTGATTCTGGTAACTCACTTTTGTTTATTAATTGCGGGTACAATTTCCCTTTTTCGTAGGATACTTATAGTTGTTTTTGTGTTTAATGAAATAAAACACCCGTTTAAGGTTTTAACGTAGATTTATTATCTTGCTTAACTTTAGCAAGTAATTTATCTTAAAGGTGGTTCTTTATAATCATATACACTTTTACAATTTATACTTTTTACACCTTCGCCGTATTCAAATCACCAACTATCTTGTCTATTTAATTCTAGACTATTTAAATTTTTACAATATTATCAGCCACGACTTTACTTTGTCGCTTGATTTACTATAATATCTTTACTCTTTCGTCGTTTAACAGTAAGTGTCTATTTACATTTTACTATTGTCTTTTCACGACTTTACTCTGTCGCTTTCTATCAGTAAGTGTCTTAAAATTATTATTTTCTAAGCTTATATACTATTGACTATTTACATAATTATATTACACAATTTGACGTCACCTTATCATCTAATACAATGACCACACTATTTACAACATATAATACATAATAGCAGATTAATACTCTTTATAAAAGTGACACATCTATTATACAATACTTTTACGCAATAATAACGATCTATTTACATTAACAAAACCTTAAAGAATCACATAACCCGTCGATAATGCTCATTTGAAATTATACATAATTGAATTACATCATAACAAAAACTTGCGAATAACTGGATGTTACGTACACTTAAGTAATCGGTGAGTAAGCTATTTGATAATAAATAAAGAAACATGTATTATTTAACCTTATTAAAAAGTATACACATTGATTGTATAATCAATGACACACCATAAAATACCTCAAATTTATTTTTAACTGGAAAAGTTGATAAAAATATTCCAAAAGTGTTAGTATTTAACAAAGATTTTAGATTTTCACAAAATTTTCAAAATTTTCCAAAATTTTGAAACTTCCATCCACAGCAATATATATATATATATATATATATATATATATATATATATATATATATATATATATATATATATATATATATATATATATATATATGTTACATTTTAAATTTCCGCGGATATTATATGATACTTCACTACTTTTCCGGGTTTCACTCCGCGTATTCACTATTCGGCTCCTAGAGGAACCAGACAATGGTTGACGACGTTTCGGCAAGATCACACTTGCCATCTTCAGGTCACTTCTAACTTCCTTCTGCTTCGCGTGGTTACACGATGTAGACTGTCTACATAGACAGTGTGTTGCCTACCTTCCAGACGAAAGGATTTTTATTTATTTTAAAAAACAATAAAATTTTGCATAAAATATGTTGAAGATACACACTACAACATTGTGAGGTGATAAGGGATAAATTATAAACAGATTTTTCACTTGAATTTCACAAACTCAATTTCATGATGAACGATCCTATGTCGTTGGTTGATGCTTTGACATTTAGATATTTTGAAGCCATTTTATGGCATGTTTTCACCTGAAAATTATTAAACGCATAGGTAAGAAGGTATACACAAGTATTTATTACTTTACTTACAGTTTTTATTATTGAATTTCAAGAAAATGTTCTATTTCTTTGACGATTCATAATTTTCCATAGTAAATGGATATTTTTCAATGGTATTTGAATTTCTAAGTAAAGTATTTTACTGCAATATTGTTAACCAAGTTCTAGAACTTAGTTAACTTTAACATTCTACTTTCACTAGGGTGCATTTGACACTAGAATGTTAAAGTGGGGAACTTTTTATAGAGAAGGTTTAGGGCTTTGAAATCCGAA
The DNA here is from genome assembly GCA_929113105.1 of Agrypnus murinus. Lineage (NCBI taxonomy): Eukaryota > Metazoa > Arthropoda > Insecta > Coleoptera > Elateridae > Agrypnus > Agrypnus murinus. The sequence continues at coordinate 96,181,466 of OV816027.1, forward strand.
AATTGTAAAGTTTCAGCATGGTCTGCTAGAATGTTAAAATTTAGTTTATATTTATAATTTTGGTGTCAAAATTTATGTAATTTTTGTTTGATAGGATTAATTTGATGTTAAGAAAAGGATGTAGCTAGATGTTAAAATGTTTTTATTTAAGTTTTTGTAAAGTAATAATTGAGAAAAAATTCAAGATGGTTGTCAATGAATCCTAACTCTAGATTTGCATTTTAATAGCCGTGTTAGGTACCAAAATGAAGAAACAATTCTCCTCTTTCATTTTATAACATTTATTTAAACAATTAATTTAATTTTTTATCAACAATTTGGTTAGAAAGGTTTTTGGTGGCAAATATCTTGTTTTGTTTCTAGTAAGAAAACAGACTAATCTAGTTCCGAACTAGAAAAATCACTAGCGATTCGCAATTGTTTTCCAATTATTATAAATACAGCACAAAAATTTGGTTACTTTCTCTTGAATTTTCATACAGAGCAGAAGTCATGTCAGTTTATACATTATTTTGATAAAATCTCGAGGTTATGTTGGTGAATTTTATGTCACTTAAATGTCAACAAAGTGTTCTGGTTATGACAAATGTCATCTTTTTTAAATTTTTTTATAAGTTCTTAATAATTTGATTAATAATAATTAAAACGAACAATCAAAGTGAACTTAAAGTCAAATAAACAAAAGTGCAGTTTTTAAAATTTGGTGTTCAGACTGTTATTATTATTTGAAGAAATGTTTAGAATTTTTATTTTGTGTGGAACGAATTAAAGGAAGGTAATGGAACCTTTTTGCAAATAACCGAATTATTTTATGTACTCACGTCATGGAAGATACCTTTAATAATTATAATTATCTTCAAAAATCATCAAAGTCCATTTGAAGGATGATATGGAATGTGAACATCTTATCAACAAATAAGCAGGTAATTTTACCAATTCCAATTTGTTACTTTCAAGTTAGGTTGATTAACTTTTTTGTGTGGCGCCAAATAATTTTAAAATTTTAAATAATTTTCAAATTTTATTTTTTTTATTAATAGTAGTTTAAGATTGTTGGATTGATCAGAATTAAAAAGGACAAAGTGAATTAGAATGTCTCTTAATTCTTATTTTAAGGCCGGCGGTGGACGAATGGTGTCAGTGCATCACTCGCGTTCCAAGGGTCGTGGGTTTGAATCCCCCTTGGGGTGACGGGATTTTTCTAATTGAAAAATTCCTCCACCTCAACTATGGGTGTGTGTATTCGTGTTGCATGTTAGATGGGGGACAGATAACCTTAGCTGTTGGTTCCCCCGTAGTGTAGGTGTGAAATTAAAAATTCTTATTTTGTTAAATCTATTTGACATCGAGATTTAATTTGATTTTCTTTAATTTTAATTTTGAATTTTAATAGTTGTTTTCTTTTCTCTTCATGGAATTTGACATTTTTATTTCTTTTCTGTGTTAATAAATAAAATTATCCATTTAAATGTTTAAAAAGAATTTTATTTGTGTCTGGTTCATTAACAACGTTTTACAGATATAATTTAAACAGCTTCCTAATTAATTAGCAACCCACCTTATTTCGTCTCATGCATTTATGGAACTTGTTTTCCAGTTTAGAAATTATAGCCGGAGAATTTTTTTATAAAGGTAAGTGATATTTAGTTGTGTATATTTTCAGACTGTTTTACCATGATTTTGTGTTTGTGAATTTTAAAAATAACAAATTTATTTTCCAATTTATAACCTTTCATCTTTCATCAAGTGTTGGTTTATTATTCACTACAATTAATTTCTTTTTTCCTATTGACAATCATATAATCACATCAATATGTTCACAAACAAAAGGGATATTAAAATGTGTAACCGATTTAGTAATGATTCCATGGAAATCTATATCTCAAAAATATATGGAAAATACAAAACAATGAAAAAAATACAGAATATTAGTTAGAAAGTTATACAAAAAAGATATTTTGTGATAATAACAAGAAATAAAGGATTAATAATGGAATAATCGGAGTTTAACTTTCAGTTTGGAGTAAATGAAGTTGGTCGGATTTTTATAATTTATTGCAAAATGCTACACCATTTTTTACTAGGTTAATTGACAATATTAAAGTACTGCAATCTAATCTGTGTAGAATATAAAATGAATGAATCTACTGATAATAATTCTGTATATTTATGCGTTCATACAAAACTTCCGTTTTCCCCTAGAGTATTATCCAACACTAATACGATTTTAGGGTTTCTTTTAAAACGAACTTTTCTCTGTGCACCCATTTTATGGATAAGTATAAAAAGATAGGAGACAAGCTCCTATTCATAATAAACAATCCTTATGTTCTTTTTAAACAATACAAAAATATACTCTTTATATTAACACGAACTTTACATAACTTTTATCTCAAGCATTCTAGAAGGTTTTTATAATAAGTATTAAAAAAAGAATGTTATATCCAGGTTGAACAGAATTGTCAGATTATTTTGCATGAATGAATGAGGTTTTGTTTTTGGTTTATCTTTTGTTTTTATTCTTCCGTTACCTTGTTATTTTTAAATTTGCACAAGATTTAGAATGGTTTTTGGTTGACAGACGCTAAAGGCTAAAACAAACTTTCTTTCATGTCTGTGCTGTATTTAATTACAAACAAAAATAATTTGAAACATTAAAAGGTGTTAAAGGAAAAAGGTATATAATAGGACTTGTTAACAAATATGATTTTGTAACGACAATTTGAATTGTGTATGATTCCATCCGATTCTTTCATAATATTAGGTATTAAAATCCAGTAATACGGTCCGAGTACCAAATTTATTACCGTCAAAAAACTACAGACTAACATTTTAAATTTAATATTTGAACTTAAATAAAAAGGTGTTGGTTAAAACGATGTATAGCACATGAACAAGCAACAAGCTTAAAATAGAATTTTAAGAAATATGAAATTTTAAAGAGACAATACGGACGGCGACAAGGTGGCGGGTAGCTGTAACGGGACTTTTGTTAAACCCTCAATTGTATGTATTTCAATAGCTTAACGGGACTTTTAAATCCTATTTTAGAATTTAAGTTTGTATTTTTAAGGTAACCAGTTGCTTTCCAACAGTTATACTGTTCACATGTATTTTTATATATTAATATCCTTATTAAACGCAACTAAATCAACGCTATGTTTTATTATTAAAATAAGCGACTTACGAGTCCAATTCAGCACACTTGAGTTAATGGTATTATCCATTGAGAAAAATTAACTCAGTTTACATGACAGTATTTCATTTGTGGATAATATTTTACTTAACTCAATATTACCTAATACCATAAATAACTATTGTTTGACGTTTGATCATATGTAGTATTTAAATTGTTAGTAATTTAATGTAAGACGGTATATTTCTTAAAATGGCAAACTGAAGCAGGTATCGTCAAGTCAGTCATTGTCATTCACGTTCAGTCGTTTATGTTACTGTTGTTTTGACAAAGCGACTAAAACCCACCATAAACTAGGTAATAAATAATGGAAATCCATTTAAAGAGAATTCGATGACAACTAAATGCAAACAAAAATTAAAATTGACGCCCATAAGATCCACAGGAAAAAAATACAATTGACGTATCCGAGCTTTTCTTCCAAACAGTGATAATATAAATAATATGAATTTTATTTCCTACTTTATTTACAAAGATGCACATATTTTGTACATACATTACAAGAAAAAATTAGTTATGTATTTCTATTTAATCTCTCACTTGTAAGTAATACAACACCCTGTATATTATAATTCGCTTGGATGTACATAAAAGATTTCCAATTTTATTTTATTTCAAAGAGAACATTGCTTATATTGCTTGTACAGCTTAGTTGTCGTAAAGACACTTCACAAATTTTTTATTTAAGGTTTCACGTTATGCTAGGCTATTTTAGGTAGAGTATTTCTGTAGTAGTTTCAGGTTTCATCTCCTTATACTTTACAAAAAAGTACAAATAGTAAAATGTTTTTCTTTTATTATATAGATTTATTATACAATTAAATTATACAGGAAATCGGTGTATAACATCGTGGAAATCCTACTATTAACATCTACCGCATATTGAACTTTTGATAGTAACAACAACCTCTTCTATCATTCCCTCCTTCTTGTTTCATTCCATTATGGCTTTATTTATAGGCATAATTGTTATACTTCTTGATGTAGTGTTTTTCTTTTTTTTTTGGGTATGTCTTCCTTGATGGATCCATGTTCACTGGAGCCTATGGCTTATTGTGATTACCCTAATAACTGTATTAGTAAAACTCACAACCAATCTGTAATTGATATCCCCTGAATCAACAGATACAGGTCCTTTACAGGGTGTGCCTGGAAGTTTTCCGTTTCCAGGGTCGAACTCCCGAATATGTGTTGCCTTTTCCTGTACAGGGCATCGCACTTGCATAGGATGTGTAAAACTGTTTCTGGTTCCTTGCTACAGAGCCCGTCTGCAAGGTCATCATTGAATTTACCAATTTTCCAGAGGTATTCTTTAACAGTCGCATGTTCTGTGAGAAACCCTATGGATGTCTTTAGCTGTGGCCTACTTAGATTAAGAAGTTCTGCAGCTCTCTTTTAGCAGGGTCCCTTGTTAAAAGTTTTGCTGAAATTATGCCCTGGTCGATTCTTCCAGTACATTCCCTGATGAGTGCGTGTCCTCTCCTGGATAAATCTTCCAACAGCACTTCGTGAGATTTCTAAAACAGGTTCTGGGTCAATGTAAGCCTCACTAGGTCCCTGCCCAGCCAGTTCATCGGCTTTTTCATTGCCGTAGATACCGCAATGCCCAGGTGCCCATAACAGTTTCACCGTATTATGTTCTGCCAGTGCATTGAGTTTGTTGATGCACTCCCATACTGCTTTAAAGCTGCCTGGTTGTCTGATATAATATAGATCGGCTTGCTCTTGTAAGTCCTCTTACTGTTTTCACGCGCACACTGTAGTATAGCGTATATTTCTATGTGAAAGACAGAGGCGTACTGTTCCAGGGGAAAGCTTAGCTCTACCCTGGGAGCCTCAGCATATATACCTGCTCCGGTAACCACCTCGGTTTTAGAACCATCTGTGTACCAGATTAGACTACCAGGTGCAATTGCCTGTCTAAATTTCTCGCTCCTACCTCGATCCTGCATGATCACCTTGAATAGAGAGTCATCACATGTTTTTGAGGTCATGTGGTCCGTACTCATCTCAAGCAGAGGGTCCCCCAGATTATCAATTATTCTAGTATGACCTGTACCCGTATGTATCTTGTACAGTGAATGATGCAGCATGTAGTGACCCAGTCTTGCCTCCCCCTGAATTACTATGTGCAGGGGAAGGAGGTCTAGAAGAGTATCCATTACTGCAGTGGGCGTGGTTCTCATAGCTCCTGTAATGCCCAAACAGGCAAGTCTTTGTACCTTGCCAAGTTTTAGTTTGGTGGTTTCTTGTATAACTTCGGGCCACCAGACCAAAGCTGAGTATGTCAGAGAGGGTCTAACCACTCTGGTGTACAACCAGTGCACCATTCCTGGTTTTAGCCTCCACGACTTGTCGTACATCCGTCTGGTAACTTCTGGAGTTGTCACCGATTTGTCGACCACTTTCTCAATATGACGGTTACAAATAAGTTTAAAATCGAAAACGACTCCCATCCTCTTAGGACCGAGTTTATGGAGTTGCAAGATGTATTATCAAAGGCTCCTTCTATGTCCAAAAGGGCACCTAGAAGGATCTCTTTGTTTTCCAGAGTTTTCTCTACTCTCCAGGTAAGGTAGTGAAGTGCTGTTTCTGTCGAGAGACCAGCTTGATAGGCAAATTGGTTCTCGTATAGTGGTTGGTGTATCAGTATACCTCTCCTAACATGCTTGTCAAGCAATTTTTCCAACGTCTTAAACATGTCGTAGCAGCATGATGTAGTGTTGAAGTTTTTAGAAATTGTCAAGTCAGAAATGAAGGTAATAAATTAATTATTGAGTTATTCAATGTCTAAAAATTGTAGTGTGGCCCTATGAACACTAAAAATTCATGGGTATGTTAATTCTTTATAATCTTTTTATAGGTATATACTACAAAACAAAATTTGCTTGTCCTTGTGCTTGTCCCTCTATAGACTGGGCTCCTGTAAGTGCTTTCCACAAACTACCTATATGGTTGGACTTAGCATTGGCCAGAACGGTGCAGTTGGTGGGTCAGATGGGTATGGTAATCTAAATTAACTATATAGTTGATTCAGTATAGAGCAGAAGTGCAATTGGTGGATGTAGTATAAATTTTTTGTCAGGGCGTTTGTACCTGTTTTTCATTCGACCCATATAGATCTCACTGTGCACCATATACAGGGTGCATTATCGGATTTGTTACATAGGCGAATAGCATTTAAAAACATAATTTCTCAGATATTGGCGTCCCTAATTAGTCAAATTAGTCCCCTAGAGTAAAAGTCACTATGTCAAAGTTGTAGATCTTATTGAGTACAGTACAAAACACCCTCACTTTAGCATTGTGTTAAATAGTTTCCAAAATAGAAGTAATTTTCTGGTATAGTAAGTTAACATTGTAAATTAGAAATTCGTCAATAGCATTACAACATTTTTAGACGTTAGATGTAAATGCAAGAATTACCATAGTTTGATGGATCAGAATTACTCAACAGAATGTGCTACCAGCAATTCTTTAGAATAATTTGACAACGCTGTTGTCATGGCTAATAATATTGAAAAAAGCATTCTTTTCAGAGTTCTCATCTTACACGCCGATACCTATACCAAAAAATCACTTATATCTTGGAAATTATTTAACACACGATGCTAAAGTTTTGTACTTGATAAGATACAACTTTGGTATATATAGTGACTTTTCTTCTAAAATAATTAGGGGATCCAATATCTGAGAAATTGTGTGAAAAACAATACTACGATGCCCTTAATTTATTTTAAAAGTATCTAATTAAAACAATTGTAACGGCGAACGATGAAATTACATTTTTACGTTTCGCTAATATTCAATGAAAAAGGACGTGCTGACATGCCACGGCCGGAAACTTTTTATTTTCTTTTTTGCCATTTACTAGCAATCTGTACTTTTCAATTGATTTAGTTAAATTTTTCAGGCTTCTACAAACAATATCCATTTTAGTTTTAATTCCCTATTTCAAAATACCTACCTTAGAATAATTAATTTGATTGCAACCTTTGTACTGTTTGTATAGACAAACCGTGCTAGGTATTGTAGGTTAGTTTAAACACACAACTTGGTGCAAATATCAACGAAACCAACAGGAGGCATATTGAAATCTATGTCCTACCTATACAATCAAAGCAATACCCATTCGCACAAAATGGCAAGCCTAGTACAATAACAAATCTCGTACGACCATCATTACGAGTGTTTATTTACGTAAGTGTGCTTTTTGACAAAAACGAATAATTTATTATAACGTGAGTTTGCTTTTGCTAACTATTTCTGGAGTTTTAAACTAGTGTGTTTTCTTATTTAAAAAAGCCTAAATTAATTAATACATGAGAATAAGGCAAGTAAAATTAGTAAATTAGTTTTTAAACTTACACTGGAATAGAATCTACTACATAGGTGACGATTACAACAAATTCAATAATGCTGTTGATGTTCAAGATATTATGTTTTGAATTCTATAAGTTCTACTCCCGAGTGAATGCTATTCTTGAGACGTCTTCGTCGCTAGATACGATATACGCTTATCACTACTTTTATCTTACCTCAACTTATGGAAGTAGGCATGTATGTATGTAGGTAGTTATTTAGTTGTATTCATAATATACTGCTGCTATATCTGTGTTGTGCACCATTATTGATGTTCATATATGGTTTATTTTATTTTATCTTTACATATTTATGTGTATGAGATGAATTCACAATGTGAATGTACGCATATCTGTATCGTACATTCTATAGACATTTATACATGACATATGTATATACTCTTCATAATTTTAAAAATACAAGCAGAATGTTCTAATTTTAATCATACATTATCACGAAAATTAAATTTATATCCAATTACCTACTTCATGTAATTGAAAATACGACTTTGAATGAAAGTTTTCATATTAACTAAATAAGTGTATTTTTTTTCGTTTGTTAATTACAAAATTTAATTAATACGACGCTGGATGAATAAGATAAGCCTGTAAGGTTACAGCACATTTTAAGGATTCTTTTCTTACGCTTTTTTAAGGTTTTAAGGAATAATTGGAAGTAGCCTTGAAATTTTTAAATTACACTTTTTAAGCTCTAAAATACAGATTTATGGTATCCCACGTTTATCTCCCCAAGAAAGTAATCAGATCACGTCTGATCAATTCATTATTATTATCGGTAGTAAATGGAACGATCCGTTTTTTTTAATCGCTCTAAATTTTATGGATGACCTATTAAGATTAAGACAATGACTTAAATAAGATGTTTGGTGTGAAATTAGTTATAAAATAGTAAAAACAAATAAGAGTTATAGTAATAACAAAGGGTTTATAAAAGTTAAATTTTGTTTTTTATCTCTACTATTTAATCGAACCATAGTATACATGTTCAAGCTAAGATTAGTTTAAAACAAATAAATATATTTTAGTTTAAAATTGAACGGTTTAGCAAAAAGGGTGATTTTTCTTCTTGAAGGGAAATAAAGTGGTAATTTATTTAACGCCAGATTATTTTATAGTCTTCCGTATAATTAAATTTCAAGTTAATTTTATTGGTAAATACATTTATTTTCAAATTTACATTAAAAATCGTGTTATTAATATTTTAGTACTAATTTTTTAGAAGTAAATTAAATTTAATTGAGACAGAACCAACTAATTGCTCTGTTTAATTAAAATCATAATTTTAATTTAAACATATTACGTTTTTGCACACTAATTTTACGCTTTATTTTGAATCATATTCTAATAGCTTTACATCATATTATAATATATTTAATATATTTTATGGCTAGACTTTAACAGCTTTTATAGTGGACTTTTTGTCAAATTTATTAATTTCGATTTATGATTCGATTACTATTCGATTTATTAATTCTCTTGTCTATATTGACGAAACTACTTCTTCCGGGGTATATTTGACCAAAGCGTTTTATAAATAGAAACAAGGATCATTTTAGTGTCATGTAACTTAGATGAAAATCTTAGACATTTTAATGTGTTCCAAGTACGAGACCTGAAAAGCTCTACATGTTAAAGGCATCGAAAGTTCAAAAATTGACTTTTAGTTTGTAACAAACAGTTTTTCAGTCTATTCTTTTATTTTAAGAACACCTTGTATAGTTAAAAATACTATTGGGTTATTGTTTGTAAGACACACTGTATAGTAAAATAAATTCGACTGTCAATGTTTAATGGCAACGCCATCTAGGTTTGGTATTTCAACTACAAAATATCGATTGTTTTCAATAATTCCTATTTGGACATAAATGTTTTCCGACGTTCTAATTAGTTAACAAGCAATAAAAAAACACAGACACTTCTTTTAGCTGAAAACGATTTCTCGCATCCTCCCGTTGGTACAACAGTCCGTCTTGTAAAGATTCTCTTGAGAATGCAATACGTTAGTTTGGGGGTTGATTAAAATTTTGTTTTTAAATAGTTAAATTCCCTTTTAATGGGTGAATTATAGTTTTATTAGTGCATAGAATGGTTTTGTGACTTATTGATAGTACGAAATTATAGTTTTCTCCGCATTACGAAGTTAGGTTTCACGTGTGTTGTATTAGCAATTTACTAAAATAATTTTAAATAATAAATTGATATAAACGGCGAATTTACTGAACATGCCAATAACTGAAGGAGGTAATATCTTAGAGGGTACTGAACAAAATAATGAAGAAAATATTTTACTATTTCTGTAGAAAATAATCGTTTCCAAGAAACATTTCTACAAAAACAGTAAAATATCTTCTTATTATATTGTTCAGTATCCTCTAAGACATTACCTCCTTCAGTTGTTAGCATGTTCAGCAAATTCGCCGTTTACACCAGTTTATTATTTAGAATTATTTTATTGAATTGTGAAGCGTTAATAAACATACGTGATACAATTCCCAAAATATTTTATTCCTGTGTTAACAATACATAACATTTTTAACATCAAAATTATTAGATGTCCCTAATAATATATATGGCTTGATACTGTAATTGAGTAGCAATTTTAATAGTTTAATATTAGATAATAGCACACGTTCACCATTATAAAGTTTGCAACCAAAGAACGTGCTTGTGTACAAACGTCTCACTATGTGCATACAATTTGCACACAAATATGAACACAACTTAACTTGTTTGTAGATTAGGTCAAAGTTAACTTATATCAGTTCAAGTGATCTTTAAGATAAGACGTGAATTAGTTATTACGTACGTACCTTAAAGGCATACTGATGCCTTAAATAAAACTGGCTACGTTCTGCTACTGAGTGTGTAGCCACGTATATACCTTAATTATATGTTTATGATTTAGTCTTTAATATATCTTGCTAATTACAGACATAGGGTGAACAAATAGCAATTTGTCAATTATTTATATTTCAACGCTGGAAGGTGGTACTTTATTAAACGCGTGATGTTAGGTAAGCGCTGCAATAATGCAATGTTTTGATAGTGTGATTTTGGAAAATAATATTTCCTAATTTAGCTTTGTCGCAACCTTGGGGTTTTAAGGATCCAGAAAAACCCATGTGTGCGCCTCTGCCAAAGAATCACGGCACCACTGATCCAATCGTTACATTGAAGTCTCATCATGACGATCTCATCCTCTTGTATTAGGCAGACTTGGGTATGTAGTTGCCCGGAAATTACGGTTTTAAAAAGAATATATTCAACTTATCTTTCTTCTGTGATCTGAGCTTACTGAACTTACACAAATGCTTAAATATCTGCACAAATAAGTAGATAAATAAATAAAAGTAGAAACGTAGATCAATAAAGAAATACCAATAGATTATAAGCCCTACTTTATTTACAGGGCGCTTTAAGGATAGGGGGAGTAGAGGTTATTCTCGGCGCGTTGTTTTAACGTTATATGATCCATGATTCCAACTACTTGTGGAAAAAAGTAATATCACGACAAACGGGGTACCTCGCGGGAAAGCAGTTCAGGTCCATTGGTAATGGTACTAGGGTAAAAGGAAAAGTGAAACTCCTAGGTACACACGCAGTGAAGTCTCGGTGTGGAAGGAGTGATAGGACCTCCAAGTATACACACAGTCAGGTCTTGGGGTGGAAAGAATGATGAACAGTGGAAAGAAGGATGAGAATTGGTTTTGCTGGTGCGGAAGAAGGACCTATACTATCAAAATAAAACTTACACCTAGGTTTTTCTGGATCCCCGAACTGGTGATTGGTTGGTCGGTTCTTATTTTCGAGCTCGATGAAAGAACTGACTAACTGTGGCAAACGCAGGTTGTTTTATAGCTGCTCAAAGAGCGTGATAATAATAATAAGAATAATAATATAATAATAAAAATTGTTACAACTCATCACCTATGAATCAGGCTCCAGAAGCTACGAAGCTTGTGCGGGAGGGAGGGGTTCTATTATTATTATTATAAGGTCCAACGTGCGGCTGCAGCCGACTTACAGATGGGACAGAACAAATCCAACATTTGTGTCACAGCTAAGGAAAAACTGTAGAAAATTTTAACCAGATCTGCCGGTACCAGGAGTGGAACCTGGGCCGCTTGGGTGAAAGTCCAGCACGCTAGACAATACACTACCAAGGGTGTAAGAACGTCTAATGATGGCTTGAACGGAAAAAATTAATTGATAGTAGTCTGATTATCACGAAACAATACTTACGACTAGACATTTAATTTATTGTACCTTAAAGACTTCCAAGACTAGATATTCTTAATTAATAAACTAGGGAAACCTCGTCAAGACATGACGGTCAAAAGCATTGAAGGATTTCCCTATATACAACATTCGATGAGTGATTACAATCCTTCGGATTTTCGTTATTTAGATAAACGCAACCAAACATAACCAGTTGAAAATTCTAAGCCTGGCACTCCTCTCTCCCAACTTACCCTCCTCTCTTCTGACATATCTTCCTCTCTGGTTTACCCCTCCCCTACAGTTTATTCTATATACATACATACGGAAATTCTACCTTACGAAATGATAAAAATAAAATAAAAAATCGATCTTGTTTAAAACATTCTTGAAAACGTCTATTAGTACATATTTCAAAAACATGACATAAACATAGTGTTGGTAAAATTTCCTGATGCGTTTTATACAAACAATATGAAACTGCTCTGAATAAGCAATTGCTATCAGTTATTATTTGTATAATTCGTGTTGTTCTTAATTTTCAGCTATTCGGGGTTTGTCTATACAGCCTAACAATTAATTTATTTATTATGTCAAAAACTCTAACTCAATATATTCATTTACAATAACAAAACATTGGCGTTAAGTTTATTTTGGCCCCCAGTGTACATACATACTATATTTTATGTACAGGCTTACAATGTACGTTAATTTTGTAGTTACATAATTCTAAATATGAATTCTGTTATATTTGTCGCAGTAAATATGAACAAATTGTAAAGAAAAAGTCAACATATACCTACTTTTGTTTGTTTTAAGAGCCGAGTCGAGTCGCGCCTAAAATTTATTCGAACTGTTCTCCAATCTTCCATGGTTCATGCTCAATGGTGTATTATAGCTACCCTAAGCTTTTCGTTAAAGGACATCAGACATTAGCATGACTTCTTGTGTTATAAGTGCATCTCAGATGGGTTCAGTTTTTGAAATGTAGAAAAGGTGTTTTCGACGAACAAAAAGTTTGTCTCTGAATTCGTGAAGTCTGTCTGTCTGTCGGTCTGTCGCCTTTTTCTTTTTTGAATTTTTCTTTTCTGAATCTTATAGTACATGAAATTCTAAGAAACTTTTGGTTGAAACATTTTTTTGTATCTCTTCGGGAAAGTGGTCAAAATGACCACCGAAGATTTCGGTAAATTTTTGAAAAATGAAAAACGTATTTTTAAAAATTTACAAAAAAATAAAAATTTTTAGCAATTTTTTTCTAACGAAAAGTCTTAGGACTAGATAGGATTTAGTTTTTATGACAACTAATGTGTTAGGTCAACATTAGTTTTCAAAAATAAATTAGTTTATTAAGTATACAGTTGTTTTTGTTCGTCATGGCAATGCTAGCTCTGCGCATTCTCAACTGGTTTGTAATGATATTATAGTTAAATGTAACGATTTGGTTTGAATTTGAATCCATTGTAGTAGTTATTAGTTTTTGATATAATACAATTACTATCTTGAAGATTATTGACAATTAAGAAAATTTCCTTTGTTGGTACTTGTGCGAATTCTAGATTAAAACCTTAAGAACCTGCTAAGATAAAATAGTTCCTTAATAATTCAGCTATTTTTTATATTGAAAGAAGTCTTTCAGTCAATATTTGTTTGTTTGGTGAATTAATTTAGTCTTATTCGATTGCAGCCTCCCCCGAGTCAAATTCCCTTTTAGCTAAATATAACCAAATTATTTCGAGTCAAATTAGCCTAGTTTTCACCATGGAACTAGAATAGACATAAATAATTACAAAAACTAAGTTTGGGAAACTATAGAAATGGCCTATGCAACTGGATAAATAGTAACTTCTTTTCAATAATCGTTTTATCAAGATTTTATCAAAAGAAAAAAATCACAGTAACTTGTTTTATCCCTTATCAGAAATGGAAATTTAAGGTACTTTGTTATCAAGAATTAAAAAACTAAGGTTTAAGATTTTATTAGAAAAGAAAATGTAGTTAATCTTAGTATATAGTATCCAGCGCTAATCGAGTTTCACAAAACTCAAGATTCTAGATTATTCTATTTGATTTCAAGGTAAATTGTAAGAATAATTTTGTTAAATGTTGATTCAGACCGGCGGTAGCGGAGCGGAGCAGAAGCGGATCCGCTCCCAAAAGCGCTTTCCTTAGTTTTAAATGGGATGAAATCGTAGTAAAACCGCGCGCGGAGAAATTCAGGCAGCCAGCGGTCTGAGAGCGGAGCGGTTTGAATCGATCTAGAAGCGATTTTTAACAAGAAACCGCGCGGTTAGAGAAGGGTAGCGTTATGATTTTGAATAAAACATGAAACGAAGGTTTTTCGCCAGACTAAATAAACAATAAAATGAAATAAAAAAATAATAGAAATTATGAAATATAATATAAATACAAAGATTAATTAAAGTTTCACAAGTTTTATTAATATCTTAACCTGACAATATTGTTTCGACACTTTGTGTCATTATCAAAGGTAGATAAGATTGATAAACAAAAAGATTGAAAAACAAAAAAAAATAAATAAGATTGATAAAAAAAAGAAATTATAATTACTTTAACAAAGATGCTCAAGATTGCCACGGCTTGAGATTTAGCTCTATCTTACAAATTTTCAATTCAGGTCGTAGGTATTGGTTCTGCAGTTGTCTAATTTATAAAGTAATGGATAAAGGTTTCAAAAACACAAAAACATACACAAGAAGGACGCCATCTGATTATGAAGCTTAATAATGATAATTAAATAGATCCAATAGATTAAATGAATCTAATAAATCTGTCTGAAATCACTAATCAGAAAATGAAATCAGACCGATAAAAATTTAATGCAAAATATTAATAAAAACTTTCATAATTATATGGTTCAGTCTTACTGGTTTTAATTAACTTTAAAATCATATTTATTTGAAAAAACACCAGAAAAAATATAAAAAGATTACAAATTTTAAACTCAAACACATTCAAGTAATAGGTCCCTACCTAAGAGCTCTTTTACTAATGAAATTTTAATAAATAAAAGTTATATTGAAGTACATATGAATGAAAAACAAACTGTAAAATTATTACCAAGATTTAAAAAGAATTTACATAAATGTTCAACACTCAAAAAAATACATAAATCACTATACCTTTAGTTGTCAATAATTCGCAAACCAAAATCAACGCTAAACTGCACAAATATGACTCCTGCACACATCAAGCAATCGCCGCAGGCGGAAACTGGAATGTCCGTAGATTTTTATTCAAGGATGCAATGGATTAACCCTCGTAATGTCTGTATGTGGTGAACCATTATTTACGAATTCATCCCCAAAATGCAATAACTGAACACAACCAAAAACTTTCATAGGCTTTGGTTATTAATTTAAGTTTGATAACCATCACAAAGGTTCATTGTTTTTATTAAAACAACCCACTTATTAATTAAATCTGAACTGGATTTAGAAGGCACCTAACTCAAATTTATTTATTAATCGAGATTTCGATCCCTGAAGAGAAAGTCTGTAACTATTAATTTATTTCGGTACGATAATTGCTTAAACGAGAATGCGATACTGTAAACTGTATTAACATTATTACACTTTAATAGGAAAAGCTAGATTTCCCATTCTTCAAAAGCACAAACATCCGGAAAAATGTTTAACTGTATAACGGTACTTTATCAATCGCAAATTCTTGGTTAATATCCGGACACTTAACTAAACGGTAAGATTATTAACTATAGAATTTTCTTAAATAACTTTGCACGACACCCGAAACCGGCAGTCGATTAAACTGTACGAAAACTAGATTTAGAATTTTCTTTAATTCTAATCAACTAAAATGAAACGGTAATTCTGTAATGTCGACCGAAGTCAACCGTCTTCTCTGAAAGCTGGATCGGAAGTGTTTTTAACATCTTGGACCCCTATTTTACGCGAGGGAACTATGTTTTTTTGCTGAAGATGTAGATCGAACCAGAACAATCAAAGGGCTGTATCATTCTATCTTAGCAAATCAAAACTATGACAAGCTTAGTCCACGTGGGCTCCTTAGGGTGGATTTTATTAGTTTTTATGCGAGATTCTAGTCCTAATGAACCAAACTAAAGATTTTGTACGGGCGCGAAAACGGAAACAAGCACACTAACATCTGCAGACGCCAGACTTGCGGACCATGCAATTTTTAAGTTAAAACGCGGAGAGGCCAAACTGAATTCGTCGTCAACATTAGTTAAATATTATTTTCCAAACAAAGAGAAAGTTTATTTTTTACCATGCTTTCTCAGAACGCAAACTGGAATATTTATATAAAGCAGTATGAACTTAAATGCGCCACTAAAATTTATCTAGGTTTTTTGAAAATCCAACCAGTTTTAACGGATTCACGTAAACAAGCAAAGCACTAAAGACACAATTTATTACTTCAACGTCTTTTAATTTTATAAAAGTTCGAAAACAATCTTTTAAAATATTATTTTGTAAATATGTTTATACGAACAAAATTTTAGCTACAAATAAAATATAGATTTGCAGGACCGAACTTTAGATTTTTCAATAAATATACATGCAAAATTACACATATTTGATACCGATAGAAAATATACCGTTACAAACAGCGCAATTCAGTGCAGTCCATTAAGACTGCTGGTGTTACAAATTGAAAAGTAACAAAACACACGTAAGTAAATGTAAATAACGCAAACATTTCACTGTAATTAGTTTTATTATTATTATATTGAAAAGGACACTTAGTTTTTAGTGAATACTTAATAAACTAGAAACTACTTAATCAACTCAATATCGCTTAAACTTTATTGAATATTATTAAACATTCATATAAAAAAGGAAAGTAATGTATTCAGATATTTATTATATAGGGTGTCACATTTTTGATGGGTTTAATGAATGGAAAGCTCTTATATACAGCTTTCCATTCATTAAACAATACATATAACAATATGAAAAACGGATTTCACCTTATTAGGTGCACATGCAGGACTATGAATGTCTGCTCTGCAAAACCGTCGCCATCCCGCTACCATTTGCAGTATGAATGCTCCAAAGCGGAAACCGCTGAGAAACCGCTCCGCTTCCGCTCCTATTCCGCTCCGCCTCCGCTCCGCTACCGCCGGTCTGAATCAATCTTAAATCCCTGTAATATCCTGTAATGTAATATTTTGTTCCAGTTCGTGTGAGAGCTCCACTGGGCCGATTTACGTGATCCTTTTTTTATATTAAAGCTTTCGCTGTGTAGATTAGTCAACACTACTTCATTTTTATATTTTTTAATTTTTATATTTTTAAATTAAATAAATGTAAAATGACTAATTCAAGACGCATGAAATCCTACATCCACTTGGGGCGTCATTTCAAAATTCATCGCGTCAACTTCTGAAACTACTTTTATAAACAGACCACTTCCATAACTAAATTCGATATGTGCTGCGGCTATTATCTCATTATCTTAATCTCTCATCTTGATATTTTGGTCATGTGGTTATATTTTATAATATTCAAAAAAGTATAAAAATCTTAAAACAGTAGACAAAAATCAATTTAAAATAAGAAATGTAGTTATTTCTGTATTAAGATACCAAAGTTTGAGCTTTCATCGTTTTTATGTAATGTTGACAAATATTTCAAATATTTGAAACATTACAACCTCATATTTAACCGTTGTACATCGTTTTTCATTTTTAATTTTTAATTCAAAACACCAAAATTATTAAAATTAAAAATTAATAAAGTAAATAAATATAATCATGCATCCATCATCAGTGATAAACGTAAATTTTATGGGGATTGTTAGTGTGCCATATTAAGTATTTTAATTATTAATTTGTTTTTTTCATTCTTCCTTGGAATGACTTTTCGTTTTTGTTTTTTAAATAACAAAAATTGCAATTTTCAGTCACTTATTGATTCACCTAAATCAGTGGTTCTCAAACTTATTTTCCCGCGGAGCCCTTATACTATATTTTACATATCGCGCATATACTCTAACTATATCTACAAACATCCTAATCTTAACTGACCATGAAAAACTAAAAATTACCTACAAATAATTTATTCAGTATATCTGGTGCAGCATTCCGTTTATTGCCATATTTCGTTTTTGTGTTTCACGTAAATATGTGGTAGCAAATGGCACCAACAAATAAAATAATCATTAGGCCGTTATTGTAAGTTTAAAGCTTTTCAAGTGGTTTCCTTTAGGTATATTAGATTTTTTTTATAATCAACAAGGATTTATAGAATTTTGTATTTTTTGAATTTGAAATAAAAAAAAGTATATTACACAACTTTCAACTGGTCCCGCGGAACCTCAAAATGTTTTTACGAAACCCCAGAGTTCCACAGAACACACTTTGAGAATTACTGACCTAGATACCTCATAACTGCGTTTGAACTTTTTTTTGACATTTGCCATTTCAATAAGTTACCGAGAAAGTTTCCGGAGATATTTCCATGGAAAGTTTCGAAAATGAAATTTCCGGAAATTTGTCAACACTATTTTTATGTCATGTTTTTGAAATATGAACTAATAGACGTGTACAAGAATTTTTTAAACAAGATCGATTTTAGATTTTATTTTTACCATTTCCTAATTTATACGCGTGCAGTATTTAAAAGTACTACAATAAATTAATTCCAAATTCTAAAAATAATGCATGAGGCTTTGGCGGCTGTAGCCCCTACAGTCTAGCCTTCCATCATTGAGTGTTTAATAGGTATTCGAATTGTTCTGATATACATGACAAACCCTGGCATGCCGCCACAGTTCTCCTTTATGAGTGCTACAAGACCGATCTGATAATTCGTTTTTATAAGCTTTGAAATTATATTTTATTTAGTTTTAAATTTTTAAAACCATAAATTTAAAATACTTTATCTATATATTTAAAACACAAGGCTTATCTTTGTTCCAGTTCGTTTGAGCGTTCCACCGGGCCGATCTAAGCGATTTTTTTTTAATTGAAGCTTTCGCTGTGTAGATCAGTCAACACTATTTACTAATTTTTGTATTTTTTTAATGTTTATATTTTTTATTTAAACAAATATAAAATGTTTAATTTTAGACGGGCGAATCGGACATTCACTTGGGGCGCCCTTCTCACTTTTTACGGTGGTGAGTTTCGTAAGTACTCCCGCTTATAGATATAAAAGAATGATGCAGCAGTCCACTTCAATCATTAATAAGAGGTTAATATGCGGTTAATGTTTAAAGAATTGTTAGGTTACGTAGACAAAACCCGCATAGATGAATATTATGGACAACAGACGAATTATTATACAAATAATATCTGATGGCAATTGCTTATTCATAGCAGTTTCATATTGTTTGTATAAAACGCAGGAAATTTGCCAACACTATATTTATGTCCAACGGACCAAGAATATATAAGAAACACCTAAGAGATTTTACAGACGTACCGTTTCGATTAATTTCTTGGAAACATTTGATATGATGCTATTTTGAAAGTTCTCTAATATCAAAGATGCAATTTTTGCTTTCGCTATTGCATGGATCAATGTTAAACAATTGACAATCGAGAAAACGTTTTTTACAATTATGAATAATGGAAAAGAAGTTAAAGGCGAAGATGTTACTGAAGACGTGATTTGTTCTAAAGGTATTGGTAGTTTGGCAAATCAGAGCGAGGATATGAAAGAGATAGAAGAGTCCGACATTGAAGCTTAAAAACATTGTGATCGTAAAAAACAAGGTTACCAAGTACTGACAGGAGATGCAATAATGGAGGAAGGGAAAATTCCACGCGACACCTCTCAAGTAGATCAAGAAGTTCTAAGTGATGGTGATGATGATTTAAACATGAAGAAAGTACTTTATGGACAAACTGCTGAAGCCATAGGCGTGTCATTAAATTTTTTTGAACAACATAAGGATCCTGATGTAATACATATTTTACACTGGCAAAATATAAAACAAATGATAAAAAATAACACGGTACGCACAGAAGAAATTTTCAGATTTTCATATAGCTTTTCTAGAACTTTTTGGTATGAAGATTACGAATCTGATGTTGGTTGTTTCCAATCAGGTCAAATGTTGTTGTTTCGAATTTCATTCGTACGCCATGCAGCCAACCCATACCTGCCTCATAAATTTAACTCAAACCGGGTTTCTCAGGAATTGCTTTTTACCTTACGAATGCAAAACGCCAATAGAAGAATAGCATGCATACACTACATAAACAGGGTTGACAATTTTGGCGTTTCTTAATTCTACAGCTTTTTTGCTTTGGCGCTTGGTGCGTAAATTTTGCTATTAGTTTTTAGCTTTGCATCGTGTTTGACTACTATTGCATAATAAGTAGCGTGCCCCAACTTCACCTAACGATAGAAAAAATGTCAGGCGAGGCATCTGTGACTCTCGTTCAGAATTGGACTGGTCTAGTGCCCTCATGTCTCTGTGATTTGTGATTGCGCATTAAGTCTGGTTCCGTTACGGGTAAACTAGCTAGACATATGTTTCCGAACTATCGTTCTCAGAGGGTTACGTCAAGGAACTTCAACGCTTTCTTGGATTAATTACTTATTTATCTAAGTTCTTTTAAGAACTTATCAGAATTATTAGCTCCACTTAGAGTGCCGTTAGAAAAAGATGATGAATGGAGATGGGAGAATTAACAAAAAGAAGCATTCTGTAAATTAAAAGAAATATTAAAAAACCCTCCAGTACTTGGTAATTTTAACCCAAATTTACCTATTTTATTATCTGTAGATGCTACTAGTACTGCATATGGTGGGGCATTAATTCAGAATGGTCACCCAATAGCTTATTACTCCAAATCTTTAACTAAAACGCAGATCAATTATAGTCAAATTGAAAAAGAAGCATTGGCCATATTACTGGCTTGCAAGAAATTTCCTGTTTATATATGGGGAAACAAAAATCTGATAGTAGAATCAGATCATAAGCCGTTAGAAACCATATTCAGGAAGCCATTGACTGAAGCGCCTCCCAGACTACAGAGAATCCTATTTGAAATACTGCCATATCCCACAATTATGTACAAAAAAGGAACGATGTTGTACATAGCTGATATACTGAGCAGAGACTGCGCAAAAAATGTTCATGATGACGAGGATGAAAACTCATTTGAGACATGTGTAATAATACCAATGAGTAAAACGAGATTGCAGCAGTTAAAACAAGAGACAAATACAGATATAGAATTGAGTAGGGGGAGATGGCGGGTTCTGGACCCACACCTCCACACCTCTAGCAGGCAACCATGCATACACGCGATCATATGGGATAATGTATAGTTACTCTCATAGAGGGGATGCAATTATTTACGATATAATGCATAATATTATATATTAATTACATAAATATAATTACCCTAATTAAATTTATTTGTTCCAATTAAAAACGCTTAACGTTATTATCAAAGATTGAAATTAAAAATAATATAATCAAAGAATTTTAGGCAGGCAACCATGCATACACGCGAGCATATGGGATAATGTATAGTTACTCTCATAGAGGGGATGCAATTATTTACGATATAATGCATAATATTATATATTAATTACATAAATATAATTACCCTAATTAAATTTATTTGTTCCAATTAAAAACGCTTAACGTTATTATCAAAGATTGAAATTAAAAATAATATAATCAAAGAATTTTAGGCAGGAAACCATGCATACACGCGAGCATACGGGCTAATATACGGTTATCGTTCTCATACAGGAGCGTACAAGAGAAAAAATATGAAAGGGGGCTTGAATTAAATGCTATAAATCAGGTCAGGGGTAAATATATCTTGATACTCACCCTGCTTCTACGTTTATGAATCGTTTTCATTCCCTTTCTTTATTATTAACATATTACTTTTACTCTCGTTAAATTGGAATGTATGTGTAGGAGAGAGACATCCTTCTTAAATGAAACAACATAGTATATTACAATTCTATATGGTTTATTCAACTATTTTCTCAATACATAGCATATGCAATTTTAGATCTGGATAATTACACATATACAGATTTATATCATATAATTAACATATCACATATGCAATTTATAGACTAAATAAAATAATTACATAGGTAGAGGGTTTATATACAGACTTATATAATACAAGTTATACATGTAAACTTAACTAGTTTCTAAATTATCATCGTTAGAAATCCTACGCAACGTATACGCATTAACTCTACATATTACGCAGTGATTGATGCAGTCGTCTGAGATCATAAGGATTTTATAATGACGACATCACGGCATTCTAGGGCTTCACCCCAGTAACAGGGCCCCATGGTAAGTGAAGATGATTATACTTCTACGCTCACATCTAACTACCCACGTTAGATGGTCTATTGAAAATAATGTATTAACAAATTATCATGGGTACATATAAGAAATATTATATAATTACTATGTTAATAAATACTAATCATGTGCTGCCGGCATCAACTACACGACAGAGCTCGCTATCTATTCTCACTAAGCATGTAATACTCATATGACTATACATATATTATTTAATAAAGAGCTGTAAATAAAACACACAAATATGGTTTATACACTTTTATTTTATTTAGCTATTATACATTTCAAGCTAAATATATGCTCAACTAACCATAATTAAACTGTCATAGTAGAAGATCATTATTTGTTTAAACTAATCTACCTATTAAGAAATACTAATTATCAACTCTGAGTAAGGACTTTTACTAATATCTCACAGGAAAAAAATAATATTATAGACATTCATTAATGTAGAAACATCAAACTAAACAAATATAGTAAATATACAATAGTAAGTAAATATACTTAATTATAATTAAAATACAGGATGATATGATATGATTAACAATATCTTATGCTAAACTACTCATTAGGAAACAATAATTACAGAGCACAAGGCTTTTATAATATCTTACATGAAAAGAAGATATCATTCGATCTATTAACTCAAATTGAAACATATAACATTATCATAGAAGTCAGATATCGTAATGAATATATTACATATTAAAAAC
This sequence comes from Agrypnus murinus, assembly GCA_929113105.1. Classification (NCBI taxonomy): domain Eukaryota; kingdom Metazoa; phylum Arthropoda; class Insecta; order Coleoptera; family Elateridae; genus Agrypnus; species Agrypnus murinus. The sequence goes on from OV816027.1 coordinate 96,204,280, forward strand.
ATACATACAATATACATCAAACATACACACAGATTACATTAATATCTAACCTTACAGAATTTTATATTACATTTAAGATTTTCGGTGAGGACATACATCAGGCTACTACATTCATTTGTTCTAATATCGAATAATGACCCAAAGGGAGGGTATCATAGGAGCCAGGTAAGAGGTAACGTTTATCATCATACGGACTAAGAGCAATCTTTTGCTGCGTAATTGAATGGACATTATGCTTATCGGATCGGATTCTATTTTGATGTACACGTTTTTCTACAAAGTTTTCAAGACATTCTACGTAGTCTTCGAAGGTAATTTTTGTGTGAACAACAGATTTTGCAACAGTAAAACTCAGATGTCTACAAGAAAAGCAAAAATAGAAGCTATTTTACACTTTTCAGACACGTTAACGTATTTTTTATTCTAATAATAATATACATCCCCTACCTACGACCTAAAATGATATTACCTATATTGTAATCAACAATAATTGGAGATTTAATTCAATCGAGTGAGATAATTGAACATTTCTTAACATTAAGGAGCAATTTATTCATATCAAGCCTCAAAACAGCTTAACCGCTGAGTTTATAAAAATGCATCCCAGAATTCCTTGTAAACGACCCAAATTTAAGATCAATTCGTTCAATAATTCCTACCCTACCTGTGTGTTTTAAATGTCTACGTTCTAGATAATTATCATTTGTTTTGTATAACAATTAAATTTATCAAGTATTCATATAAAAAAGATCAGGCAGGCAGGCAGGCAGCTAATAATTACTAGCTTAGAAGGCTTATATTGTAGAGGTCGGATACAGCCACATATATGCTTGTATATTACCTCTAAATTTTACTTAATCTACATACTTTAACAGTACATTCAGTCAGGTTTAGCGTAAATAACAATTAGGGATATCAAGGCCATACTAACTGAACGTTAACATATGTTCTAAAGGTTAACCTTAATTAATTAACCCCCGGGACTATACATCCTTAGGCTAAAAACAGTCTTGAGGCAAAAAAAATAGCAGAATCCACCCTGTTAGCTGGTCAGACAAGAAAGCAGAGTTATGTTATTAGCTGACAAACTTCTTTGAAGAACGCTCTGATTCCACCATCTGTTATCCCGATGACGTTATAGGGTGACATTATGAAGTACTCTATGCAAAACACCTCTATACAAAATTAGAGATGAAAATTAATCCTATATGGTGAAAGCGCAAATATTCATGGAAATATGTGGTACACAATCCTAATCAGCATGAATTATAATTTATATTATACAAACGGGGAGATAGGAGTAGGTACAATCGGTTTATGTTATGCTCCCTCGTAGTCTTAACAGAGTAATTATACTATGCAGGGGTAAGCACTATCTTTTTCCTTGAGGTTATGTTTTAGTTCGAGTTTAAGCTTAAATAACTTTACTATTGATGGCACAGACCCTTTATTTTCATATAGTAGCGACAACGATCGATCTCGCCGCTAGCTCAAAAGCATCAGAACGATGTTGACAACATTGACGATGACTATCTCAGTAGCCGGCATAGAAGCTTCTGCAGGTCTCGGAAAACTCCTGCTGCTGCTGCCTCTGGTAATGGTATGAAATAAAACGTATCAAGATGATGGAGGAACTCAAAAGGATCATCTACCAGAACGTTTACTGTGAGAGGTAAAGAAATAAGAAACATATATAGAATGTATGTCGTTTATTTTATCATCAGTGTTAAAATATCATATTACATATAATTAGCAGTACAACAAGATCATTTTACATAGTACAAATTAAATATTTACTTATTCTATGATGTTTCTCGTTTTAAGCTCTGTGATGACTGAAATTATTTCGTTGTCGTTTTCGAGATTGCTGCTATGAGCTTTCTTTGCGGCGTACAACAATTGTAGTCGATCCACTAGTTGATCAGGCGTACTCTGATGTATCCAATTCGGTTTCATCATCTTGTTTAACTTTTTGGGAAGACTAACCTCAAAGTCTGTAATTCTGTATAAATTTGGTCTGATTACATTTTCGTATTTCCAATGTTTAACGCTTATTAGTCGACCGTTGCGCCTATAGTCTTTCTTATGAGCATTAGTAAGTGAGATTATTTTCATATAGTTGTCGATATCTTCCTCTGTTGGACTAGGAGAGCTTATTCGTTTAAGCGTTAGTAAATTAAACAGGCCGGATGTTCCATTGAAAAGGTTGTTTTTAATTAAAATATCTTTTCCCTGAAACTGTACTCGCGAACAACCAAATCGCCACTCATCGATGTCGTTATATAGAGCGTACCTAGTTTTGTCTACGTTTTTGTTTTTTCCGCTAGCTAATAATGCTCTATAATAGTTAGAGAATTCGTGATAATCTTTTAAGCTAGAATCGCATTCTTCTTCTTCATCATCAGCAGATGTAGCGAGAGATGATTGTTCAAGCTCTGGTGAGAGATTGATAGCAACGATCGCCGATCGCGGTGTAACACGATTATCATGAGGTTCTGCTTTATCACAGTGAAAGTAGGCTAATTTCTTACGGATAGCATTACGAGCGTTTATTACTTCATCATCATCATCGAGCCTTATTTCTTTATTTATGTCACAGGGTTCATTGGTATGCATACGTTTCAGATTCATGTCTTTAAATATTTCATTATTTCTAGGTGACGACTTATTATCAACAACTATGGTATTATGAACTGTGTTCAAATGACTTCTATAGTTATCAAGGCGTGTAAAATACTTTAAACAAATAGAACACTGAACTTTATACCCCTGGTGTATCTTCAAATGGCGAGCAAACCCTGAGCGTAAAACACTCATACAACATACGTCACACATGCGTCGCTGGTTCATATCGACTAATAATTGATCATGAACTCCTATTTATATAACATGTTCTTCAGGTCACTCTTAATTAACCCTAGCACTACGTCTATCATCACCCTGCCAATCTTCCTTTATCATCACTAATTAGCCCTGGCTAGCCGTCCTTAAGCATGAATTCACCCTTGGCACGGGTCAATGCTTCGATAAATACCTGAGAAACCCAGGTTATGAGTAATAATAATAATAATAATGTTTATGCGTCTGTTTCTCTAATCTACTAACTTTATCAATAGATCTCTTCGGTAGAGCTATGGAGAGCATGACGTCATCAGATGACAGTTACAAGCATTCAGGGATACATAGTTTAGAACCAGTGTATGATTCTCGTACACGAGAATTTGCAGACATTCAGGGTAGACATAATAGCGCCACATACAAATTTCTTTTTATACTCCAAATACCATCAGTATGAGATTCCTGTAATCAAAGATGGCTGCCAACAAATCACAGCGTAGTAGGCGTGATCCAAGATAGGTTAGGTTAGAACACGTGATGTTTCATTTACTAGCACGACTAAGGGCGAAGGGTGAAGCGACCAGTATGACTAAGGGTGAAGAGACTAGCATGACTAAGGGTGAAGGGTGACGAGACTAGCATGGCTAAGGGCGAAGGGAGAAGGGTGACTATATATAAACGGTAGATCGTTATCAGCGAGAGAGTACACGAATAAAGCCGAATCTTTCCGATGGCGAACATCCTAGGTTACAGAGCTGGTAAGTAGTCATCCTATGAGAGAGAAAGAGTTTCCGCTTAGTGAAAGGAGGATCCAATCCCAGAGTTAGCGCTAAATCTAGGGAAATCCAAGATGGCTCCTTCAAATGACAAATTCAAAATGACACATGCAAAATTGTCAGATTTAATAGGTTAGGTTAGAACACGTGATGTTTTATTTAAATTATACATGAAACTAGCATGACTAAGGGTGAAGAGACTAGCATGACTAAGGGTGAAGGATGATGAGACTAGCATGGCTGAGGGCGAAGGGAGGTTACTATATAAAAGGTAGATCGTCATCAGCGAGAGAGAGTACACGAATAAAGCCAAAGATTTCCGACGGCGAACATCCTAAGCTACAGAGCCGGTAAGTAGTCATACTATGAGAGAGAGAAAGAGTTTCAGCTTAGTGAAAGGACCCAACCCCAGAGTTAGCGCTAAAATTTAAAGCTGTCAATTTTGCTATAATTTAAATAAAACATCACGTGTTCTAACCTAACCTATTAAATCTGACAATTTTGCATGTGTCATTTTGAATTTGTCATTTGAAGGAGCCATCTAGGATTTCCCTAGATTTAGCGATAACTCTGGGATTGGATCCTCCTTTCACTAAGCGGAAACTCTTTCTCTCTCATAGGATGACTACTTACCAGCTCTGTAACCTAGGATGTTCGCCATCGGAAAGATTCGGCTTTATTCGTGTACTCTCTCGCTGATAACGATCTACCGTTTATATATAGTCACCCTTCTCCCTTCGCCCTTAGCCATGCTAGTCTCGTCACCCTTCACCCTTAGTCATGCTAGTCTCTTCACCCTTAGTCATACTGGTCGCTTCACCCTTCGCCCTTAGTCGTGCTAGTAAATGAAACATCACGTGTTCTAACCTAACCTATCTTGGATCACGCCTACTACGCTGTGATTTGTTGGCAGCCATCTTTGATTACAGGAATCTCATACTGATGGTATTTGGAGTATAAAAAGAAATTTGTATGTGGCGCTATTATGTCTACCCTGAATGTCTGCAAATTCTCGTGTACGAGAATCATACACTGGTTCTAAACTATGTATCCCTGAATGCTTGTAACTGTCATCTGATGACGTCATGCTCTCCATAGCTCTACCGAAGAGATCTATTGATAAAGTTAGTAGATTAGAGAAACAGACGCATAAACATTATTATTATTATTATTACTCATAACCTGGGTTTCTCAGGTATTTATCGAAGCATTGACCCGTGCCAAGGGTGAATTCATGCTTAAGGACGGCTAGCCAGGGCTAATTAGTGATGATAAAGGAAGATTGGCAGGGTGATGATAGACGTAGTGCTAGGGTTAATTAAGAGTGACCTGAAGAACATGTTATATAAATAGGAGTTCATGATCAATTATTAGTCGATATGAACCAGCGACGCATGTGTGACGTATGTTGTATGAGTGTTTTACGCTCAGGGTTTGCTCGCCATTTGAAGATACACCAGGGGTATAAAGTTCAGTGTTCTATTTGTTTAAAGTATTTTACACGCCTTGATAACTATAGAAGTCATTTGAACACAGTTCATAATACCATAGTTGTTGATAATAAGTCGTCACCTAGAAATAATGAAATATTTAAAGACATGAATCTGAAACGTATGCATACCAATGAACCCTGTGACATAAATAAAGAAATAAGGCTCGATGATGATGATGAAGTAATAAACGCTCGTAATGCTATCCGTAAGAAATTAGCCTACTTTCACTGTGATAAAGCAGAACCTCATGATAATCGTGTTACACCGCGATCGGCGATCGTTGCTATCAATCTCTCACCAGAGCTTGAACAATCATCTCTCGCTACATCTGCTGATGATGAAGAAGAAGAATGCGATTCTAGCTTAAAAGATTATCACGAATTCTCTAACTATTATAGAGCATTATTAGCTAGCAGAAAAAACAAAAACGTAGACAAAACTAGGTACGCTCTATATAACGACATCGATGAGTGGCGATTTGGTTGTTCGCGAGTACAGTTTCAGGGAAAAGATATTTTAATTAAAAACAACCTTTTCAATGGAACATCCGGCCTGTTTAATTTACTAACGCTTAAACGAATAAGCTCTCCTAGTCCAACAGAGGAAGATATCGACAACTATATGAAAATAATCTCACTTACTAATGCTCATAAGAAAGACTATAGGCGCAACGGTCGACTAATAAGCGTTAAACATTGGAAATACGAAAATGTAATCAGACCAAATTTATACAGAATTACAGACTTTGAGGTTAGTCTTCCCAAAAAGTTAAACAAGATGATGAAACCGAATTGGATACATCAGAGTACGCCTGATCAACTAGTGGATCGACTACAATTGTTGTACGCCGCAAAGAAAGCTCATAGCAGCAATCTCGAAAACGACAACGAAATAATTTCAGTCATCACAGAGCTTAAAACGAGAAACATCATAGAATAAGTAAATATTTAATTTGTACTATGTAAAATGATCTTGTTGTACTGCTAATTATATGTAATATGATATTTTAACACTGATGATAAAATAAACGACATACATTCTATATATGTTTCTTATTTCTTTACCTCTCACAGTAAACGTTCTGGTAGATGATCCTTTTGAGTTCCTCCATCATCTTGATACGTTTTATTTCATACCATTACCAGAGGCAGCAGCAGCAGGAGTTTTCCGAGACCTGCAGAAGCTTCTATGCCGGCTACTGAGATAGTCATCGTCAATGTTGTCAACATCGTTCTGATGCTTTTGAGCTAGCGGCGAGATCGATCGTTGTCGCTACTATATGAAAATAAAGGGTCTGTGCCATCAATAGTAAAGTTATTTAAGCTTAAACTCGAACTAAAACATAACCTCAAGGAAAAAGATAGTGCTTACCCCTGCATAGTATAATTACTCTGTTAAGACTACGAGGGAGCATAACATAAACCGATTGTACCTACTCCTATCTCCCCGTTTGTATAATATAAATTATAATTCATGCTGATTAGGATTGTGTACCACATATTTCCATGAATATTTGCGCTTTCACCATATAGGATTAATTTTCATCTCTAATTTTGTATAGAGGTGTTTTGCATAGAGTACTTCATAATGTCACCCTATAACGTCATCGGGATAACAGATGGTGGAATCAGAGCGTTCTTCAAAGAAGTTTGTCAGCTAATAACATAACTCTGCTTTCTTGTCTGACCAGCTAACAGGGTGGATTCTGCTATTTTTTTTGCCTCAAGACTGTTTTTAGCCTAAGGATGTATAGTCCCGGGGGTTAATTAATTAAGGTTAACCTTTAGAACATATGTTAACGTTCAGTTAGTATGGCCTTGATATCCCTAATTGTTATTTACGCTAAACCTGACTGAATGTACTGTTAAAGTATGTAGATTAAGTAAAATTTAGAGGTAATATACAAGCATATATGTGGCTGTATCCGACCTCTACAATATAAGCCTTCTAAGCTAGTAATTATTAGCTGCCTGCCTGCCTGCCTGATCTTTTTTATATGAATACTTGATAAATTTAATTGTTATACAAAACAAATGATAATTATCTAGAACGTAGACATTTAAAACACACAGGTAGGGTAGGAATTATTGAACGAATTGATCTTAAATTTGGGTCGTTTACAAGGAATTCTGGGATGCATTTTTATAAACTCAGCGGTTAAGCTGTTTTGAGGCTTGATATGAATAAATTGCTCCTTAATGTTAAGAAATGTTCAATTATCTCACTCGATTGAATTAAATCTCCAATTATTGTTGATTACAATATAGGTAATATCATTTTAGGTCGTAGGTAGGGGATGTATATTATTATTAGAATAAAAAATACGTTAACGTGTCTGAAAAGTGTAAAATAGCTTCTATTTTTGCTTTTCTTGTAGACATCTGAGTTTTACTGTTGCAAAATCTGTTGTTCACACAAAAATTACCTTCGAAGACTACGTAGAATGTCTTGAAAACTTTGTAGAAAAACGTGTACATCAAAATAGAATCCGATCCGATAAGCATAATGTCCATTCAATTACGCAGCAAAAGATTGCTCTTAGTCCGTATGATGATAAACGTTACCTCTTACCTGGCTCCTATGATACCCTCCCTTTGGGTCATTATTCGATATTAGAACAAATGAATGTAGTAGCCTGATGTATGTCCTCACCGAAAATCTTAAATGTAATATAAAATTCTGTAAGGTTAGATATTAATGTAATCTGTGTGTATGTTTGATGTATATTGTATGTATGTTTTTAATATGTAATATATTCATTACGATATCTGACTTCTATGATAATGTTATATGTTTCAATTTGAGTTAATAGATCGAATGATATCTTCTTTTCATGTAAGATATTATAAAAGCCTTGTGCTCTGTAATTATTGTTTCCTAATGAGTAGTTTAGCATAAGATATTGTTAATCATATCATATCATCCTGTATTTTAATTATAATTAAGTATATTTACTTACTATTGTATATTTACTATATTTGTTTAGTTTGATGTTTCTACATTAATGAATGTCTATAATATTATTTTTTTCCTGTGAGATATTAGTAAAAGTCCTTACTCAGAGTTGATAATTAGTATTTCTTAATAGGTAGATTAGTTTAAACAAATAATGATCTTCTACTATGACAGTTTAATTATGGTTAGTTGAGCATATATTTAGCTTGAAATGTATAATAGCTAAATAAAATAAAAGTGTATAAACCATATTTGTGTGTTTTATTTACAGCTCTTTATTAAATAATATATGTATAGTCATATGAGTATTACATGCTTAGTGAGAATAGATAGCGAGCTCTGTCGTGTAGTTGATGCCGGCAGCACATGATTAGTATTTATTAACATAGTAATTATATAATATTTCTTATATGTACCCATGATAATTTGTTAATACATTATTTTCAATAGACCATCTAACGTGGGTAGTTAGATGTGAGCGTAGAAGTATAATCATCTTCACTTACCATGGGGCCCTGTTACTGGGGTGAAGCCCTAGAATGCCGTGATGTCGTCATTATAAAATCCTTATGATCTCAGACGACTGCATCAATCACTGCGTAATATGTAGAGTTAATGCGTATACGTTGCGTAGGATTTCTAACGATGATAATTTAGAAACTAGTTAAGTTTACATGTATAACTTGTATTATATAAGTCTGTATATAAACCCTCTACCTATGTAATTATTTTATTTAGTCTATAAATTGCATATGTGATATGTTAATTATATGATATAAATCTGTATATGTGTAATTATCCAGATCTAAAATTGCATATGCTATGTATTGAGAAAATAGTTGAATAAACCATATAGAATTGTAATATACTATGTTGTTTCATTTAAGAAGGATGTCTCTCTCCTACACATACATTCCAATTTAACGAGAGTAAAAGTAATATGTTAATAATAAAGAAAGGGAATGAAAACGATTCATAAACGTAGAAGCAGGGTGAGTATCAAGATATATTTACCCCTGACCTGATTTATAGCATTTAATTCAAGCCCCCTTTCATATTTTTTCTCTTGTACGCTCCTGTATGAGAACGATAACCGTATATTAGCCCGTATGCTCGCGTGTATGCATGGTTTCCTGCCTAAAATTCTTTGATTATATTATTTTTAATTTCAATCTTTGATAATAACGTTAAGCGTTTTTAATTGGAACAAATAAATTTAATTAGGGTAATTATATTTATGTAATTAATATATAATATTATGCATTATATCGTAAATAATTGCATCCCCTCTATGAGAGTAACTATACATTATCCCATATGCTCGCGTGTATGCATGGTTGCCTGCCTAAAATTCTTTGATTATATTATTTTTAATTTCAATCTTTGATAATAACGTTAAGCGTTTTTAATTGGAACAAATAAATTTAATTAGGGTAATTATATTTATGTAATTAATATATAATATTATGCATTATATCGTAAATAATTGCATCCCCTCTATGAGAGTAACTATACATTATCCCATATGCTCGCGTGTATGCATGGTTGCCTGCTAGAGGTGTGGAGGTGTGGGTCCAGAACCCGCCATCTCCCCCTACTGAATTGGTGGAATTAAAACAGCAAATACTTGTAGGATGGCCCGACAGAATAAGCGAAGTTCCGGCTTCTCTAAGAAAATACTGGTCTTACAGGCACCTAGCAACTTATGAAGATATCATATTCAAAAATGATAAAATAATGATACCTCCGAGACTACAAGAAGTTGTTCTCAAATGTTGTCACTTTAGTCACAAAGGTATCACTGGTACTCTCTGATTGGCCAGAGATTTTGCGTATTTTGGCCAAGAATGTCTGTAGACATTATTAAATTGGTGCAAAACTGCAAGATTGGTACGAAGGAACAAAAAGAGAATCCTAAAGAAAAAATTTTACTTCAAGAGTATCCAGAACGGCCATGGCAAATATTCGCTTCTGATATTTATCATTTGAAGGACAAGGAATACTTGCTAATGGCAGATAGCTATTCAGGTTATTTTGACTTCGTGCAATTATGAAGCTTAACCAGCAGGTCAATAACTCGAGCATTTAGATGTTGGTTTGCTACATTTGGAATACCTGATATTCTTCGTACAGATGGAGGAAAACAATATGTATCTGAAGAATTTAAAAAATTTGCTAGAAGATGGAGGTTTGAACATAGAGTTTCCAGTCCACAGTTTCCCAGACCGAGTGGTTTAGCAGAGCGATATGTATAAGAAGCAAGATCGATACTAGATAAATGTATAGAAGAAGATTCAGATATCCAGTTAGCCCTTTTACATCACAGAAACACACCAAGAGACACCCTAGGTTCTCCAATGCAAAGATTAATGGGTCGAAGAACTAAAACGTTCATTCCCATTAATACAAAGTTATTATTACCTGAAACAGTTAAAAATGTTTCTGAAAAGTTGAAAAATATTAAACTAAAAGAGAAGAAATGTGCAGATAGAGCAAAAGCAAATTTACCAGAATTTTAAAATGATGAAAAAGTATTAATTAGAAAGAGACACAAGGAATGGACTCCTGCAACAGTTGTAAAGAAGGCAGAAGAACCAAGCTCGTGGATTGTACAATAGGGTGGTCCAACAAAAAAAGCAAAGTCGGAAATCTTATGTTCTCACCCCCTAGGATTATTGTATATCGAAAAAAAAAGTACCCCTATTTTTTATTTTGAAATCGGACGATGTTTAGGGGTGCCTCAAAGCCCTTAAAGGTTCCAATGTATTTTATATGGGAAAAAAAACTCTTTCATAGGTTTGGTATAGAATTTTAGAAAATCAATATTTTTCAATGGGACTACTCTGTTTCTCTTCAGAAATGTTCAGAAAATGACATCCAATAATTTATTTATCAAAATATTTTATATTAAAAAATAGTAATGAATATTTTTTAACGATTTTTCTGTTTCTTTCATTTATGGGGTTTTTTGCGGGTCTGTAAAAAATAGTTAATATAAAAAATTTAACAAATAAATTATTGGATGTCATTCTCTAAACATTTCTGAAGAGAAACACAGTAGTCCGGTTGAAAAATATTGATTTTCTAGGATTCTATGCCAAATCTACGAAAACATGGCGATGATGTTGACAGCAGTTGACAGTAGTGTGTCAAATCAAGAACCAAAAGCACAAGCAACGAATGATCAATTTCTTCAACAACAATATACTTATATCAAGATATGGTAGAGTAATTAAGAAACCAAACAGACTGAATTTATAACTGCAGAATTAGTTGATGTGTTGTGATTGATATATGTTATTTGTTAAATGAATGATGTGTAATTTATTTATTTTATTAGTAAAAGAGAGATGTAATACAGGGATCTAGTTACAGATAGATAAACAAACATTGTACTAGTTTGACATTAGTAAATCGAACACGTTAATAAATTAATTATTTAAATAACATGTTTTATTGGGTAATTATTATTATAAATAATAACATAAAACATGACATTATTTAATGTCAATTCTACTGCTATTGAGAGACATAGTACCAACGACAGTAATACTGCCAGGTGCTTTTTCAAAGCGCTTGCGACTTCTGCAGAAATTACAGAAATTAAGACAGAGATAATTTATTAATAGATTTGATATTATGCAAACAGTTGCATGTTGATATGAAATAAATGTTGAAAAGCTCAAGACCATTCAACCAAGGAAACTGCAGAAAATGTTTATGGTACTCTAACTAACCTTCGAGGCATAAAATGCTGATCCATCAAAAAGATACAGATGAACAGTTAGCGAAGAAGCGAGAAAAAAGATTTCAAGCTATTTAGAAGAAATAAATAAAGCTGATTAGTTAATTTAGAACAGGTCATCCATGCAAATCTTCCAGATAAGAAACTAATGAGAAAATTCTCAACTTATGTTTGGCATCTTCGAATCCACTTATAGCCAATTTTGAAGCATAGTCGAAAACAAAACTGAAATCTTCAAATCTTTGGAAATATCCAAACGTAGGAAACATTAATGAAAAAGAAGATTTAGATGAAAATTTCTCTGATGAAGAATGCTTTTCAAAATAATAATAAGAAGAAACAGTTTTGCATTCAAAAAGTTTTTTTTTAGGGGCAAAGAGAAAAATTTATTTTTCCCTTTGCCGAAAAACGCTGATAAAGTGTCGCAACTAGTAAGAGCACGTAATAAAGAATTTAGTCTTCCAAAAAAAAGCTTACTAATCAGTTTTCAAAAATTAAAGAGCACTTTTTTTTTACGTTGCCAGAAGTAGATGAAGAAACTAACAGTGCTTTACACAAGAAACACAAGTAAATAATAATACAATATTCTTTATTTAAATCTGACGATAACTAAAGTTTCAGACTTAAACGGAATCTCGTTAAATTATGGAATTCCATTCCATAAATTTGACTTTTAACTAAATAATAATTGCAACAATCTTAAAATTGTAACTACTATATTAATCCATCTTAAACAAACTTGTAGTAGAGATTAAACATTTTGAATTTTATTCATATTTAGTTTCGGTGGCCATTTTGTGACAAGCATTTTGCATCTGGGTCAGTTTTTAGCTTAACAGCACAATTTGCTACTTTAAAAACCCCCTGGTACGATTTTTCATACGAAATTTCAAATATTAAGCTTTGACACCGGCGGCCATTTTATAGCCACCATTTTGCACTTTGGACCAATTTGGACCACGGATTCGTAATCTACGATCCTAAAAACCTATAAGTAGCCAACTTTATTCAATTATAATAAAAAATATTTAATTATTAATTAGCCCCTTATGGAAAAAATAAAAATTTGTTAACAACAATTAAACAGGGCATTAGCGGACAAATCTAACATTTAGACTTTGAAATATAGTCGATTACCTACAATTTAAAAAAATCATCAAAATCGGTGCGCAAAAGGCGATTTCCTAGGTAACTTAATATTCATTTAATCACGCATGTAGAACATGATCTGAAATCTAAAATGTAATTAATGCGAATAAGATGTGGCAAAAGCTTTTATTTTACTATACATACATCTATTTTATTCTTAATAATTAAAAATCATAACTGTTATCTTTTATTAATAGTAAAAAACCTTACATTTTATTCACATGACCCATTATTTTGTAATCAATCTTTGAAACAAATTGCGTGTAGTTTCTTCAATTTTATTTCATAATTACCCATTTACCAATTTTCATAAATTATCAGGTATTTTTTTCAAATAAAAACATTTCAATCTTCACTTTATTATTTAAAAAGTTAATCACAGCGAAAAATCTACGTAGCTAATTATAACTAATTATTGTAGAATTCTTACAAAAAGCCTACATCACCCTATTTTATGAGAGATATTGTTCAAGAAATAAAATATGTACCTAATATCACCAAAAAATCAACGAAAATATAAAATGTATAATTAGAAAATTTTAAAAATTCCCTATCTGCAACTACAAATACTATAGTGTGGGTTTTGTTTTTATAATAAATAGCTATACAAACTACCAAATTAATATAATAATAAATTAAACATTTTCATGAAGAAACGGAAACTTAGGAAATAATTTTAAAGAAAATACAAGTTTGTTACAAAAATCAATATTAAATGTGTGCAAATGTACAAATATGCAGGAAACGAATTTGCGCGGGAACCAGTCCCCCTACATAACCACTCTTATGGTATAAAAATGTGTAAAGTTATAGAAAAATCAATAATCCAAACGTAAGGTCAGTTTGATGTCTACAGTATATATACAACACCGATCGTTGGCCCCCTATATTTATTTCCCTTGAACTAAACGTGTGTATTTTGAGATATATGACGGTCTTTACCCGCCATTTCGAAAATCGAGATTCCGCATCTCCTGATGATGCTTAATCAAGAAAACACTATTATACACATAAAATTTACGAAGCCCAGAACCGGGCTGCGTAAGTTGGTGCCGGGCTTCGTATAGATAGGAGAACACTCTGTTTTAGGCTTGGTAATGCCGCCTAATGTGTATATATATATATATATATATATATATATATATATATATATATATATATATATATCAATGATTAGAAGTAATAATTAGTACTGCAAATGTGCGGTTGGCTGCTATCAGTGAAACCTTGTGTTGTTACATTTTTCTGAGTTAGTTGCTTTTATATTTATTCCATCTGCTATGCCGTCCTGATGATCACTAATAAGTGTGAAACACGTGTAGGCGGCTGCAACTTATGATTTCTTTCTTCTCTGTTGCGCGATATCCCATTATTATTACACTTTCTATATATATATATATATAT